>CM068866.1:14397359-15711942 GCA_035149815.1 Branchiostoma lanceolatum
TAACAACGACTTCGATAATGCATCTAAAAATGATGTAATGCTACAAGGGCGAAAAGAAAAGTCACACCGATGTTCAAACTTTAGAATAACTCTCTCCCTACCATTTTCATTGCATTCTATCCAGTCGACTGATTGCCCATCAAGCAACTTAGCAAAACACAGCCATAAGCTATGCAAATTTTCTTCACATGGAATTGCCCAATAGGGCACAAGAAAAATGTTGCGTTCTCGGTTACTCTTACTACGAAAGCCTGCCGACCCTAGTTTTTTGTCGACAGCTGGCAAGGGACATAGAATTTTCAATTTTATACAATGCTGAATGATGACATTCAAAAGACTTCCTGTATGCCACTCTGTTATCTCAGATTAGAGCTTTGAAAGGTTGATGGAAGGAGGTTGATGTAAGAATGTGTAGTAGTAAACATTGTACTTCTTTGTTCAGTTTATAGATATACTTGTGTTTTTATATCTGTGCAAATACAACACGAATATGAAGATGTTGAAAATGCCAGAGCCGGTGCTTTTAATTTGTACATTGCTGAACTACATGCATATTTGTTGGATACCTTCGCCCCAAATGGAAATAAGTGTGGCAATTAAAAATTATTGCCATAGCGCAGGTGTCTGGGTTGATCTTACCTCACTGTAAAGAAAGTACCAAAGTAGCACTCTTTACTTCTGCCATGATAATATCAATAAGAAATCAGTAAGGCGTCTGCCAAGCCAGTCTGAGTTCGAATCCGCAGTTCCTGATTTGTCCCGTAACGTTGACGCTGTGCCCTTATGAAAGGCACTTTACACGCTAAAAAAAGAAAAATGAAGAGAATACCTAAAGAGGGACAACATTTCCGAGCAAATGCAAAATGTTTACCTTCACATGGTCTATCTTTACCTTTATACCAGGAAGGACAAAGTGTTTTATTTAGTTGAGGCGTCGCACAGGACAAGTCCGTGACACGGGATAAGTCAAGAAATAATTTGCAACCTGTACGTGACCATAATGAAGACCAACGAAATGGTTGCATGATTTGCAGAATTAATAAGGAAGATTGATATTTGAATTGTGATAAAGGGTAAAAGCGATGAAACTTAAGAAGTCGGGTTTGTACACGTGACATTCTTCATTGGAATAGAGTTATTTTCTCTCGGGTTTGGCAAGAATTGCTCTCCAATCAACTTTAAAAAAATCTACTTGTCATATCCCGCGGCGATCATGAGTGTAGTTTAAAGTAACGTGGGAACAGTTAGATTCGTTGCGCAGTTTGTTTCTTTGGGCGGGGCCTGTGTCGGATGGTATTTTTCGTTGTACATGAATTTCATGAATTAGAAAGCATTCGTCAGGAGATGATACACTTTTATGGAGGCATGGCATCGTCCACTATTAATGCAGTTGCTTAAGTTTTACCTAACGTTCTGAATTCGTAGTGACTAAACATATCTTCTGCGCCAAAGCGCACTCCAAAACACACAGTAACGCCCAACCACCCCTATATCACAATGGCCCGCTCCCAAGTTATTCTCACCAACCTACGCATGCGCAGATGGAATAACTCTTCTTGCGCATATCAGACGGTCTCTTTTGCCCTTTGTGTTCCGAGGAAGAAAGACTCCACAACTAAACTCTCAGGTAAGGACTTAGCGTAGCATCGTCTACTTTTTATGCTGTTGTTTAAGTTTTATGTAAGGTTCTTTATTCGTAGTGCCTACTTAATGTTGCCAGGCCCAGTTAGGTTATTGACTTTATGCCTCTCGATGCACTTTTCTACCGCATTTCAATATTTTCCATGGTTTTGAATAGCTGATATATTGCTTAAAGAATGTCAATTTGAAATGTCCAGGAATTACTATGAGAAGTCTGTATTTCTATCAGCAATCCTTACAAGTGAAGTGGTACACACGATCGGTCAGTTCACCTGTTGCTCTATCTATATCTCAGTATAGGGACCGATGTTTCTGAATAGGAAGCAAGCGGATTGCCCGACTTCTGTATGCATATGGCAGTGATGGATCCCATTAGTCGGGGATGGCCAAGAGTAGCACTCTTTAAGCTTAACTATCTTGGAAGAACCGGATCTTGTCTGGTTGTAAGGAGAATCGCCCTCCCATTTATATTAGATATTGTTCTACGTGTCAGATCCCGTGGCCATCACGAGTGTATTCTGAAGTATCGTGGGAACAGTTGGATTCGTTGCGCAGTTTGCTTCTTTGGGTGGTGCCTGGTGCTGGGCGGTGTTTTTCGTTTTATTACAGTGATTATAAAAGATACAAAGAGCAACATTTACATATCATCATAATTGATGAGGCATTTCTGCAACAACTTTGATATTGATATGTAATCTAAAAATAGGAAATAATATAAAAACTTCTTTGCATATCTAATCAGCAAAGTCTGCACTAGTGTCTGTAATTCGGCTACATGAAATTGTCGGTGGTTACAGTGTCCGTGCTAATGCTAGGGTCACATTTCCAAGCCGGGGCCCGAACGGGCTGTTTGAGAAAACAAAGAATAAAAGCTGCATATCAAGAATATACACATGTACATAACGTATGATAGGGAATAATTCTTAAAAGTTTTTTTGTGTTTTGTTGTCTTTTATATCATAGTTTTCGTTCCCGCAAGCTGCTCGGCCGGGCCCCTGGTTGGAAATGTGACCCTAGCATAAGTTGTTTGCATCCATCCCGAAATCTCATGTTGAAATCCATCTGCAAGGGGATGAGATATTTATTCAATAGCACGGCGCACACGTCTTTCAATGTTAACTTGTTGTCAAACGTTCCACGGACAACAGAAGTGTCCATTCAATTATATACATAGCCTTCTTCTTACTATCTTTCAACGCAACTCTACACCATGTTTCTTCTCCGGCGCCCTCTCCAAAGAATGGCCTATAGTTGCACAAACAGGTGAACTTGGGTAATGTTCGTCGAAGACACGGAGGCGTAGCGATAAATAGCGAGTTGAAGCCCCGGTCATACTTTTGCGTATATCAAGTCCGCAGTAGTGGCGTATCAACATGTTTGGTTTAGGTTAAGTTTGCAGCCGAAGAAGTCATTTCTTTGGTTCGATAACTAGGCTGCACAACGGTAGGCCAAAGTGAAAAACAACTTCTTCCCCTCAAACTTTACTTAAACAAAAACAAACAAAAAAAGATATTGATGCGCAACTCACTTGGATATACGCACAAGTGTGACAGGGCCCTAACGTTGTGCACGCCGAAAAAAAACCCTCTTGTGTCGGCGGAAAAGTAGGATGGCAGCGGAAGTAGGGTATAGCGATAGTAGGATGGCAGCCAGAGGTAGAAAGGCCATCAGAAACTGACTGGCCCGGTAAAACACCACTAAGCCGACCCTAGAGACTGGGACCAGGCTAAAAAACGAGTGCGTACATTCCGTTTGTCATTTCCCGTGTAAAGACCGAGAGTAGGAAATCATTCGTAGTTCTTGGGTACGTAGGAAAAGTATGAGTATGTACATTTCGTATTTTTGTGACATCTGCAATTCAAAAGGAAAGGATTTTAAGTCATATGTAATGCAATCTCGAGAAGACTTTAGGTAAAGAGAAGGATTACACTCGTGAAAAAAAAACTTCAATTCTACTCTGCTGATGAAATTTTTGCCGTGCGTAATTTTTTACCGATGCCATGCGCGATGTAGGCGTGCGGCACCTTAGCGGCCGTTTTAATACGCCACGTGTTGCTTTTCAATCAAATGCATGTTGACATTGACGACGGGTTGCTACATCAATGGTCCAACTAGGGATGTTTTAGTCCAACTTCTTGAAGCCGGCAAAGACGGCAAAGACTTTATTTCACACAAATCGCTATTTATCGCTGGTTATAATGATCGCAAAAATTGACAAATTTATATCGAAAACGTCCCGCAGTTGCCTATCATACTGACCTCTGCAGTCTGCACAATACCGCATGTACATGTAATCCTAAAAGTACACAGACAATCTTTCATGTTATTCAAGTCAATCCAGGGCAAAAAAAGATCCAGACATGTTTTGAACCGCAGGATCATTTTTTCATAGTCCAGTATTGTCTTCTTTTTATTGTTATTTTTTTCGAAGATTTTTTTAAAAACAAGCAATGAAAAAAATCTACATTTACGTTGCTTTGCGATGATTCCCACCCCCACGCACATCAAAAGCGTGTCAATCGTAATCAACATGCGAACTTCAAAGGATTACTTGCAACATTTACGTCGCACCGACTTATCATGTGCAAGCCGACCACGTACCTTATCAAACATTTATCCGACCTGTATAAAGGAGGTTATACGGAGAACCTCCTTGTGTGTATATTTACCCTGACGGCGCTGTCCGACCTCCACTTGTGTAGCGGGACTGACGTTGCCCACCGCTGTAGTATCTCATGTAGTATCTCATGGTGAACGGAATGACCATGACATAAGGTAACGTTACAAGGGGGAGGGCATTCTACGCTGCGGCACATCTTGTTTGTGCAGTCAGTTTAATCGCGAAATAAAGTTCTCAAGTCCCACGTTTTGTCTGTGTGTGTGTATTTTGCATGCAATTCCCCTATAAGTCTCAGGGCAAAAATCAATTTTGCATGACGTTTGTTGTATGTGTTTTTATGTAGTAGCCACCACTAATCTGTGACCTTGCATCGAACGTAGCCGTTGCTTATGTTCAAATTTTCTTGGTAATGCAAAAATCGAATAACTATACATCAATCCGTGTTTCACACAGACGACAGCTAGCGCTCTATGCATAAACTTCTTATTCAGCACGCTGGACGAAAACAAGGAGGTTTAAATATAGTCAAGGGACAACCAAAGTGCAGTGTTAAACTCATACCGACGATGGGGATACTTAAGAATATGTTTACTTCTGTGAAGGTAAACATAAAAATCAACAAAACATCTAAGTAGCAACGTCGTAATGTCCTTGGTATATCCAAGGTATTTACCCTCCTTGGTATATCCGAGCGCAAAGCAACCTTAACACATGCATGTATTTCATTCTGCCCGGTCGCGCGTTCCAAAGCGGAGGTCGTTGACTCCATTTCGAAGGCAGTGTTCGGTGTTCCACTGAGCGGCCTGTTCGCTACGGTCATTGACCTGCGGCCGTGGAATGAACGTGATTCTAAAGTTCCAAACGGGTTCTAAAGGGATTCTAAAGTTCCAAACGGGTTCTAAAGGGATTCTTAAGTTCCAAACGGGTTCTAAAGGGATTCTAAAGTGCTATTTTGAACTTAAAATGTCAGTTTTTTCACCAGTTTTTGCCGCATAAACCATTTTTTGCATCTGGACAAGACGACCATGGTGCAGTGTCGTATGTACAGGCTCTAGTTTTGTAGATATTCATGTTTTTTATTTGTGCGGAGAAGACGAAGAGGAAGAAGAGGAAGAGGAAACGTAGCAAAAACAATATGTTTCCTTCTCAGTAAAGGTAAACATAACTACCGACACAAAATGTTGTCAGGACAATAACAGGAAACACAACATTTTGGGCGTGGGGATATCAGCCTCCTATGATAAGGTGGCTGGAGAAGCTAGTTAGTCTTTTGTAACCATCTGAGGGCACGCAAAATGTTTAAGTTTAACATTTGTTTAACTTAACCATAAATGGACGTAGGTCTCCGAGCTCCGAAAACAGCAAATATTAAACCACACTGGGCGAATTACTGTTTATTGCAAATATCTGCAGATTCTAACATTACACGAGGAGAAGTGTTCAATATCCTTTTCCTCTGCGAACTAGCACAGACCGGAACCTGTAGTCATCTTTGATACACAAACCTCATTAGATATCTCTAAATGAACATAAGAGTAAGGAACTTATAGATACTAGTAACCTCTTTGGCAATGGAGTGAGATATGAGCCGTACGGTGTGATCAAGGACAGATTCCGAGTCTGGCACAGATGGATACTGCTAAGGATCGGGCTCATCCTGATTTTGCAACTTTTGTTCTCTAGTACTGCACTTGAAATTGTAATGATAGAAAATAGTATCAGAACAGGATCTGGTAGGTTATAACATCTTAACGTAGCGGGCAATGTGGATCTATGAGGTTTTAAAACAGTGCTTGCCTGTCGCATTCATTACCTTCGCCGAGAAGGTTATGCAGAGGGTAGCGTTTGTGTGTTTGTCTGTCTGTAATGGACCAGCATAACTCAAGAATGCCTGGATGGATTGTTTTGATATTTTTGTATATATACTTGTCCAAAATGTAAGGAAACAAGACACACACACCACTGTGCACAGTAGCCTGATACCGCAAACAAGTGAGGAGATTGATATGGGGTCTCCAAAAATATATATTAAAGCAGTTGTGTATTGGAGGGCAAAACAGATCAAGTGGTCAATACACATCCATGCATGCTCTTCAAGCAGAGGCAGGGCTTGTTTTTGACGTCCTTTATGCGTTTTGGCCAGGCCAAGTTTCTATTTGGCATTTGGGGTGGCGCACAAAAGAAACTCTGCCAAAAAAGGAAGCCTGGGCAAAACGCCTGAAAGAGGTCCAAAACAAGTCAAGGCCCATTCTCTGCTTGGAGGGCAATCTTTCCTAAAGAAGTAGGAGTGAAATGTAAGGATAAATGTGTAAATGTATTCATATATCATATACGCCAGCACTTCTATAGTGTTTTCTCTGAAAAAGTATTGAATACACCATTGGTGATTGTCCAAGCGTAAGGTAATGTGCCAATCTAGTTGATCCAAATACACATCCAAATACACCTCCTTACCTAGGTGTGAAAGAGGTGTGAACTGGATTTAATCCTCGATAGGGTTTTAGGTGTTAATCCTCGATGCTAATCCTCGATGCTAATCCCCGACGTCGGTTTCCGATGCATCGATGTTCCGATGCATCGATGTTCCGATGCACCGATGTTTCCAAAACCGACATCGATGCATCGGAAACCGACGTCGGTTTTGAACACCGACATCGCTAATCGAGTAAAATACACCTAAAATAACGTGCGAAAGCAGGCCGGTGACATCGGAGGTCTTTAACGTTACCGACGCACAGCCGTTTTATCGCATGGAAAAACACACGGTTGGAGCCGTAAACTACGTATAAGCCCCATCTCTTGGACATGGACGAAGTCAGAATCGACTAACCTACTAAATGCCAATATTTGGATCAACTTTGATTTCTTAAAATCGTCCGAAGCCCGTGTAATCGACCGGACGTCGGCCGTACTTCGGCCGAAAATACCCTTTTGGAGCTCGCCGACAAGTCGGCCGAGCTGAATTCTTGATTTGTGACGGGGGCTTAACCTGAATCCTGTTGTCAAGCAGACGACAAAGGTTTGTGAGGAACACTTTTTTGTCTAAATGCTGCGTGTGATAGTGGACTGAGGAAGATATTTTCCTCAAAGTTTGCTCCTAACACAACAAGGAACACATGGACATAGTAGTTTTACCATTGCTACGGCATCCAGCTAACTTCCCATGAATAATGTAACGTTACACGTTGCCCGATGATGACGATGGGCCGACTTTGAGTGAAGTTCTACCGACTCAACACACGGGTTGTTCCCGAATTGGCCTGATGTGTGCGGTACGGCCGTTTTTTCGTGTATTTTTTTTTACTTGGACACGTCTATATCCATAGCACTCTCCTCAAGCCAAGGATGGAACGAATAGCTGCTGTATAAAATGTGATTAGCGGTAAGATATTCAAGACGAATCTTCTCTCCCGAATTAATGTGCCCCCCTGTCCGACAGCACCGTTATTGTGCGTGCGGCGGACGGTAGTTTCAAGTTGAAATATTATGGTGTCAGCACGACTAGAGACAAAATCTACCATATATATGATTAGTGCAAAGATAGTACATGATACTGACAGAATTATAGAAAAAAAGGATGGTTTATTGTTCTGCTAGATTGATTTCAGTCAACCATTATCGGAAAAATCCCGAATTTATGTTACCCAACGTTAATCATTACTTTGCAGTCCTTACAAATTGCAACGTGGGGCGGAATAGGTTTACAACCAGTACAATGACTGATGTTTGAATAGTCAACAGCCAGCCATATAGTTAAGGAGCGCAAAGTTCACCAATAACACCAACACGAAAGGGTCAAAGGGTGAACACTTGTAATTTCTGGTCCATCAGAGCACCAGTGGTTCAACTACGAAAGCTGCGTGTATGGTATCGTTTGCTTACCTTTCCTGAGCAACAATGAGCGACTTGGAGGGAGACACAGCCCTCTTACACGTTACCAACGCCTTTCCTACAGCTGTGGATATCCTTCTGCAGTCTTCAGACTGTCACCAGGTGAATATTTGCCTTCCCAACATGACCACCAGGTCCTATACAGTGTGGTTGTTACTGTATCAGATGTATATTAGGAAATAGTAGTGGGCAACCTCAAGCCAACCGTACACACTCACGCCGTATCTTCAGAAAAGACGCTGTAGCCGCATGTTATCGTTTAGAACTTTATTCAAGCCCACATCCAGACTAGTTTCGCCTTGTGTGTGGCTTCCTCGATGGTCAAAGGCTCGAATATGATGTATATACTGTTACTCACAAAGTGCAAAAAGGTTAGTCTCTACCAGACTCCATAGGTCGCTGGAAAAATAGTACAAATCGGCTAAAACAAGACAGACAATATGCTAGAGGACTTAGTCGGCCTGCTAACTCCTCTAGCATGTTATCTGTCTATTTGGCATGGCCTATTTGTGCTAATTTCCAGCAACCTGTGGAGTCTGGTATAGACTACAAACAGATATCAACTTGGATAAAGCGTTACATTTTTGATAGGAATACACTGTGAGCTGCAGTCAACACCATTTACCTTGTATACGCTCTAGAGGAAGGAAAATGGGACTGTAACTTCAGAATTCTTTTTTTTTAAATGACGTTATCTTAATCTTCTAAAGTGTCGCCTGGTACCAGTGGCCAGTGTGTCTGAAGGAGGTACCAGTGACGTCATCACGGATACTGTGTATCGAGTGAACATTGCTGCTGTGGAACAGAACACCAGCAGATCACTGTGCAGGTGGGACCATAAGCAAACTCCTACAAGTACAGTATTACAATACAACACGGCTAGGAGAACCGTGTTTAATTACCAACGCTTATGGCCTCAGGCTAAATACTGGATATCATCATATGTGCGTGTGTGTGTGTGTGTGTGTGTGTGTGTGTGTGCGTGCGTGCGTGTGTGTGTGTGTGTGTGTGTATGCATGTGCATTTGCATGTGCATACATGTGTGTGTGTGTGTGTGTGTGTGTGTGTGTGTGTGTGTGTGTGTGTGTGCTTGACAGATGTATAAATAGACACCACATTGTACTATCTTCCTGTATTTTATTCTATTTGTCCACAGTCTTAGCTACCATTTTGGTGAATATGGACATTACATCATGGACATCTCACCAAGAGAGGCATCACCATGTGAGATCTCTGTCACACAAGAGCCTGCAGACACGTATTTGGGTAAGACATCAGCATGCACAAATTGTTTTTAAATCTGCTGTGCCGCCATTATAAATGGTATAATCTTAGATCTTAGAATTGATGAGGATATAATACGTATTGAGGATCATACTTCTCCAATGTATCAGAAGCACAAGTATGTCATCAGATATTTAACATTTGTTTTGTTTTCCTTGCCAGCTATCTGGGTTGCCTGTGGTGTGTACGTCGTACTAGTACTGCTCTTCAACATTTTCCTGTGGGCCAGAAGGTGATTAATAACGCTTCGTTCAAGATAATACAACTGCAATTTCATTATTTTGACATATTATGTGAGACAGATTGAGACTTTCATTTATTACATGGTTTTCCTTTCTTCGATAGGAGGCCCTGGTTTACAAAACTTTCCTTCTGGCGAAAAAACAACGATAACACAGAAGGGGGAAGGTCATCGCAGGTGAGTGCAATCTTCATAAATATTCCCAAATTATCTTTAAAATTATCAGGATCTGAATGTCCAAAAAATGTATTTCTTTCCGCAGGATATTGAAATGCAAAGTGATCCCACGGCCGAAGGCGAACAAAGACTAACAGCAAAGAAAGAACGGCTTCGGTCTCTGGACACTTTTCGAGGGTAGGTAGTAGTTCTTTTTGAATTTGTAACAAATTCTTTTCGACACAAAGTGCTAAATTTGTGGCACCAAATCTAAAGCACATTAATCAACGATTGGGAGTCGATTACAGAGATGTAAAACGTCGACTCTACAATCAATATAGAAGACAGGGTGAAGGGAAAACCAGCCTCTTAGGCAATGAAGGGTTAAAGCTCAATGATGCTACATGTCTACGCCTCTGTGAGTTTCAGACTTTGTCTTACCATCATGCTCTTCGTGAACTTTGGTGGAGGCGGGTACTGGATCTTTCAACATCCAACATGGAACGGTAAATAAAGATCTAACCATTTCGTTCCATTTCGCACTTTCTGTGTACCCGGTAAATATCTACAATGTACAACTATGTACAAATATTCAGATGAAAATTCATAGCTATATGTAATACTTTCTCGTCCCAACTATATTTTTCTTTAGGTTAACTTCGTGAGTACTGATTCTAGTAAGATTAAGTGCTTATGTATACGTATACACTATGTGAATTTCAACGGTACTTCAATGAGTATTATGTAACCTATTGCCATTACATTGTGTTCCAGGTCTAACGATTGCCGACACAGTTTTTCCTTGGTAAGCATGAATTTGACTAGTTTTGACCTTCTGTTTGACGTCTTGGACAGAAAGGACAGGGTTACGGCTGTGGGTAGAATCAGTACGTTTGCATCATGTTAGGTTTGTTAAAATCATATTCTGTTAGACATTGTTTGCAAAGCTGCATGTTTATACTTTATCAAGTGTCCGTCAATAAGCGTTCATTGACTTGTTTGTTTGCTGTAGGTTTGTCTTCATCATGGGTACATCCATGAGCCTTTCGTTCAGGAGTATGAGAAAGAGAATGTCCACACGAGGCGTTGTATTCAGAGTGATCACCCGAAGCATCAAGCTATTTTTAGTGGGATTTTTCCTAAACGCTGGGCACGGTAAGATCCACACATACATATAAGGACGTTACGTAGTATCACTGCATGTGATCACATTCTGTTTGGTAATTAGGCATTGAAACTGTGTCTACTATCTATCTACTACTTGGCTAACTGTTAAACCCAATGGTATAAATTTGTAAGTGTGAAATGCATGTGCATGTTTGCCGTAGGTCGGAATGATCTAGCGACCGTGCGGGTCCCAGGAGTACTGCAGCGGTTCAGCATAGCTTACGTGGTGACCGGTTTAATTGAATGCTTCGTTGGGAAGGATGGGAAGCCTTCTGATGCACAGTCACGTCTGGTAAGAACTTTCTTCCTGGCTCAGAAATACACATTCCACAAAGTTTCAACTTGTATCATAAATTTGTCACTAGCCCTAATTACATGTACATTTAGAATTACATAACTATATGCGTCTATGCTCAATTTGAATACCACATTTAAGTTGATAATATCAATTCATTTGGTAGATTAACGGTTACGAAATGTTATAATGCCAACAGTTACTTCGTCAGAACTGAAAGTCAGTAGACGCCAAAAGAGCGAATGGAAATTCATGGTATCATTGTTACATGTATGGCATTGTGTGGCATCGCCTTACATTGTGTGGCATCGTATTACATTGTGTGGCATCGTGTGGCGGTTGGGTGTTTCACCCAGAACCGAGAGGTTGCGGTTTCAAAACCACTGCTATGCCCCGATGTTGTGCCCTTGGGAAAGGCACTTTGCACGACTTTCCTCACTCCACCCTGAGTTCCATGGGTACCTGACTTCGGTTGGGGAAGGTCGTATTGAGGTCACCTGGTGGTGCCAAATGGCAGCCGCCCAGACCCTTGCGACAATTCCACAAAGTGCAAGTGTGGAGCAAATATGTATCTGTTCTGTATTATATGATTGTAAACCCTGCAGCAATTCAGCACTGGCTGCCATTGCACGGGTAATTTCTGACTAATGAACCATTATCATTATGTATGTTTAGACCAACCCAACGCTACAGAAGATTCACAATGGGATGAGAGACGTTCTGGATAACTGGGCACCATGGTTACTCCATCTGCTCATCCTCATCATGCATCTCATCATCACCTTTCTACTTCCGGTCCCAGGATGTCCAACGTAAGTTGGTTATCATTCCATCTATTAGCAGAAACGAACTTCAAATCTGAACACAGAATATTTGTACGATTGCAAAATTGTTTAACCATGGCTAAAGGTTTGCACTTGGTAACATAGAACAGGGAACAGTCTTGTACCCAATAATTTATTGAAATACGTACCATATTTTTTTTATCTTATCGATTTCCGTTAAAGGCTATCATAATCTATTTTGTTACTAGCTATGGACGGTCGAATTTGATAATAGTGCATACAGTTCGAAATATGCCTGTTTGTTTTCTTGTTTGTTTGTTTGTTTACTTGTATCAAACGACTCTTAATTATAAAGATGTGGTTGGATGTCGACAACGACGTCTTGTATTTAACATGCAGGGGTTACCTGGGCCCGGGAGGACCGTTACTGGGGGATGGAGCGGAGTATCTAAACTGTACAGGCGGCGCTGCTGGGTACATAGACCGACTGATCTTAGGCAGCCACATGTACCAGACACCTACCGTCAGGGTAAGGACTTAGGGCACTTTCATATCCCCTTTCCACTTGGGCGACTACCTCGCTGCGACCGCGTACTGAGACCTGAAATTTGACAGCTTGCTTCACAGATGAGAAATGAATTTTCTTACGCTTTGTTTGTTTTGTTGTCATACATTTGGCACGATATTCAAATTATGAAATCATGGGTTACACATATACAACTTAGGTCGCAGCGAATTCGCAGCGCGATCGCCGTCTAGTGGAAAGGGGACATTAATAACAGTAATGGACTCGTAGTACACGGTCACGGTTTTAGGGTCTCGTCACATTTACCGTAGGATATTCGTACGGTTGCAAACGGAGGCGATTTTGTAACAGTTTCTGGAGTTTTTCGTACAACATTTTGTTGTCCTGTTACCGAAAGGGCTGTCTTAGATCATTGTCCGTGGTTGGTTCTGTCAAAGCCTGCTTGAATGTTCTATGGCATCAGAGTTGTACGACGTCAAACGACGAATGAATGTAGCGGTGTCGTAAGCCACAATGGAAAGCCTGTATCGTTAAGAAAAGTACCACATATTAGCCCTCAGTCAACTTTTCTTTCAAATGAATCAATTGCTAGGTATATAAGGAGTTCTTTGTCTCTTTTCTTATGATGTAGGTTCTTTACAAGACACAAGTAGCGTTTGATCCCGAAGGAATTCTTGGCTCTTTGACAACGATTTTCAACTGTTTCCTTGGTCTACAGGTAAATACTTAATAAAAGATATGTCATGACTTACCCGAATTGACACAGTGAACTCAGAAGCTATGAAAATTCTTTAGAATTTATGAGTTATTCTCAACGCATTCATTGAAAGGGCCATCTTTTGTGGTAGGTTTGAAATTCCTATTTATACGTGAATCCCCTTTAAATATTTTCTTACAGGCGGGAAAGATTCTTGTTCACTACAAAGATCACGGCAGCAGAGTCGGTCGATGGGTCATATGGGCAGTACTAGCAGTAAGTGGATATTAATGCATAGGAAAAATGATTTAACTCTTTATAGTAAATACCTTAATGATACCCCGAGCAAAATGAGACACTGAAGTATCCAACACCAATTATATCTATAGTCTGCTGGTACTGAATGTTGTTTGTTGTTACTACAGGGTGTCTTGGCCACGTTGCTGTGCAAGGGGACCAAAAACGATGGGTGGATTCCTGTCAACAAAAACCTGTGGTAGTGTATTTATATGAAATATATGAAGATATATGAAATATGACTTTAGATTTATTTTAGGTCAACCATCGGTATAAGACATTCTATATGAAGTAGTTCACTTTACACTTCAGCTAATACGAGCTCATCTCGAAAATTGAGCAAAAATAACATTCTTGATATTGTGTAGACATTATTATGAGTTTATCACTGACCTTTGTTACTTCTGTGTCTTACTGAGACTGCTGTATTTTTAATCCTTCCATTTGTGTGTTTCTTCCGTAGGTCCCTGTCGTACGTGTTAGCCCTCTGCTCCATGGCGTATTTGTTGCTGGCTCTGTGCTACCTGATTGTGGACGTTAAGAAGTGGTGGTCTGGATGGCCATTCTACTGCTGCGGTATGGCTATACTTCTGCTAAAGTTACTCTATTCTACACTTTAAGTATCCTTTGGCTAGTAAGTTATAATTCAATAGATAGTTCAATCAAGAGCAACGTGTCTAAAACATGCATCAATGCAATGCATAGAATAGTGCTGGTATGATAAAATACGCAAATGAAATCTTCTTCTGAAAGCTTTTATATACACTTACCTTCCCTGATTTCGTTTCAGCACCAAGGGCAGTGCCATGTATATGTAGGGCAACTTATCAGCAGAATTACAGTTGCCTATTCAAATGATATCGTGTATGAATTCTGAATTTTTATCCAAAAGAATCTGAACTCTCATCGGTTTAGATAGTCCTACCGTGTTTGACTTGGGTCTATTCTATCCATAAGACAACTTGAATGATATGTAACGGAAACTATGAGCATTTTTTTTTTCTTCACAAGGCATGAACTCTATCCTGCTGTACGCCGGACAGAACATCCTGAACGACTATTTCCCGTTCTACTGGCGCGGAGTTCCTCTGACCCATCCGCATCTCCTGACCATGCACCTGGTGGGCACCACTCTCTGGGTCATCATAGCGGTCTACCTGCATCACGTCAAGTTCTACGTCAAGATATAACAACAGTGTCACACATGATTTTTACAGGTTTGCGTAGCAAAACTTATGCTGGATCCGTTGGCATGTGTGGTGGCCACCATCTTGAATTGTGACGTCACAGGGTCGCCATACCATTTTATTGGAAGGGGTGTTTTTTGGGGTCGCTAGTGTTCTCTCTATTTTTAACAAATCGGCACACAACTATCACACATTCGACTCAAATAAAAATTCAATACCAATTCATATTTATAAAAAGACCCCGTAATCGCTAAACTAGCATAGCAAACCTGAAGCATATGTAGCACAAATACTTAATTCTAGTTCTTGAATGATTTCCTTCTTTCAGACCCTTGTAGTGCCTAGTGGCACATAGGAAAGCAAGTTTCCTTGCTGTTTCAGTACCAGGATATATTTTCACAAGAAAGGGTTGCTAGCCCTTCCCCTTTGACGTGCTCGAGGCGCTTCCTCAAACACGGGACCGCAATTTTACGTCTCTTCCGAAAGACGAGTGCAGCCCTAACCGAGAGGTCCTGTCCCAAGTATCAAACCGGGGTCTCCCATTTACCAACTAATTGGAACTGCCAGGGGGTCAATTGTGAGGCTGCCACCAGTTGAGCTACAACTTTAACAGATGAATTAGAAAACTGTTTTGTAAATACTGTCACGGTATGTACAGCTAGCTACTTAATTTCGATGGAGGTCGTGGACAGCTAACTGCAGAATAGTACTTCCATACGATATTACCATCTTCTTTTGCTACACTGTGGCTGTGTGATATCATTATTGCAGCACTATGAGCATGTAAGCAACAAGTATTCCATGTCAAAATGATATCAATAAAAATGATGAAACTGAAACATTTTTCCATGTAGTAAAGCATCTTTATCAATTCTCAACATCTGGAGAAAGAATCTATTACGTGTTTGATATTTACAAGCATAGGTCACCAATTCAAGTAAGGACAATTAATTCTTTTAACCTTCTTCTTGATGATTGCCCATTTAGCGACCAAATTTGTAATGATTCCAGCAGAAGTCAACAGAGCGAGGGTTAAACTTTGTATGCCTCTAATAAGGACTAACAAAGACGTGTGCAGTCCATAATGAGATACATAACGTTACATACATTTGTATTTTCAGTTTAAACTTAAATACTGTTTCATAATCATTCAACATATTTACGTGTACATAACACAACTTTATCAAAGTTTCAACAAATGTTTAGCCTCATCAGAAAAGTAATTACGGACTTGAAGCTTTTCCTCTCAAATTTGTTGAACTCTTGTATTGCTAGTTATGGAATTCCTATTTGTACTGGAGTGTAGCATTTTACGGTAAGTTACAAGGTGTAATATCATACACCAACATCAACAGAGTAGACTAGCATAAACACTGCACTTTCCTACCTGTTCTCATAATATCAGCCCTATGCAACATCACAATTTGGCAATGTTATCATTCATAACGTCTTCAAGTTATGACTAATCAAGTAAGGCACATTCTCAAATTAACAACACTCAAAAGGTATACAGTAACAGGAGGGCAGGTGTTTTTTTCTCACAGAAATATGCAAAAATACAGTAACAACACTCACCAGCGTCGGAAAATTTTCCATTATGCAGGTCTATGTTTGTTTCATAAGGTAAGCATGTTGAGCATCAATTTACAAGTCTCTAGTCTGTTATAAGAAGTTATTATAAACATTGAATTGCAATCATTGAATTGTGAACAAGTTTATCGAGGCACACAATTGCATGCTTTCAGCTGCAGAGATGATTTGCAATTATATATATACATCAATATTGTTGTCATTGTGTATAAAGACAAGATGTTCACTTTGCTATTCCGATTAAACTTGTGCCATACCATGTGTTCACCATTATAGCATGACCATTGACTGTAAAATTTCATTTTTCTGTGCTATTGGCTACATGTATTCATAAGTTACTTTCAAAAGGTGCAACGTTGGGTGCCTTACTTCATGAACAGTTAGTCTTCAAAGCAGCATAGAGGGCAAAATAAAGTTACAAACGTGAAGGTATTGTGTGAAGAGGGTCCATCTCATAAATAAGTGGTCAGTCTTTGTGTCTAATAACAGTTTCAAATGATAAACTGTACCACTATTTACAACAGAAATATGTTGATTTTTGAGATGACCCCTAACAAATCAGATCTAACTTAATACAATGCTAAGCACCAGAGAGGACCAAGTAAGATAAATAAAAACATGTACATCAGAATTGGGCACAATTTTATACAGCATTTTGAAAATACTACCATGACCCCAAAAATTACATGCAAATTTCAAATTCAGCCATAAATTTCATCTTTAATCAACTAAATATCTTACGTCAATGCAATACACCCAATGTACATTATATCTTAATCAATCTTCCAAATAACACTTGTAGGAAGAAAATAATATGCTTCTTTAACACTCATCACTTCATGCTACTGATTTTACAATCATGGCACAAAGTGGTGGATTAAAGTTTTCTCAAGTAATATTTGGCATTTCCAAGCGCATATAGTCACCACACGAGGCACACAAGAATACTATGGTATGTCTTTAGGTGATGGACTATGTTCCACTCAGCTTTACAATTAGATCAGAAATAAATTACACAACAAGTAGAAAGAATGCTAGATTTCCTGTGCACAGTGCATGTTTTTTCCTGAACATTAGGCATGCTGGCTTCCAAGTGTAACAAAGACACTTAGACTTACTTGCTGAAAACTTGAGCCAAATGTTTCTAGGCTTTTATCAGAAATTCTCTTGAATTACATATTAATTATCCATCTTTCCCATGCTAAAACAATTTTACCTTGAGTTCATACATGTATGTAGAAAGCTGTACCCTGAAGTGAAAAGCCTTGAAGTTCTCAGAATCATCACAATAGCAAACAATTTCACAAGAAAGCACAGAGAAGCAAGTCCCAGCTTGCCAATGCTAACCCTACACCTGCAGAAGCTGCAGATTTGTTTACAATATCAAAGATTTTTTTCCATGTAGAAATCTCAGCCTACACATCCAGCATGTCTTCATCACTGTCATCATGGTAAGGCCTGACTTCTTCCACGTGGTTCTCGTCTGCTTTGGGTTTGGTTTTCTGGAACGGAGTCAAACAAAGGATAGTTAAAAATACTTTGTACAGTACAAGTCATGTAGATACACTGTACATGTATACGTGGTGCAGTTTAGTTAAACATATCTATTTACAAGTTTTAACTTAAAGCACTTGAAGAAATTGTTCACAGTACTAGTGGCCACTATAGTTTGGATTCTTAATCCTTGGCGCCAAAATGGCAGCCTCCAGACCCTTGCGATTCAGGCCCGATCAATGGGAAAAACAATCTAAGGGACCACCAAAAAAGTATACCATATCCATAAAGGTCAACCGGTCCTTATGCACAGATGGTCACTACTATACACACACGTCAGGTTTGACTGAAGTACAATAGAATATTCAGTCGCTGATTAACAAAAAAGGAGATTAATTCAGTTGGAGATCTTAATTTTTCACGAACCTTTTTTCTCTTTGCTCTGTTTTGTTGATGGGACTCAGCATCAAACTCTACCATAAAGTCATCTGACGCCTCTTCTGATTGGCTGTTGCCACTCTCCTCATCGCTGTCGAGTCCACCCATCAGCAGCGTACCATCCTCGTCACCATTGGACATAAACTGGGGAATAGAAGATCATGCTAAATCCAAATGAGAAATTATTCTTGTGCCATAAAATACAAGTGTTGTGTACCAGTTTGGTCGGCACTTAATGTTCTAGATCAGTACAAGTAGATGTAGTATCCAGTACTGTTAATGCATTTCACACTAAGGCAAAAATGGAGTGTGGTTTTAAGTTCATGGTTGTCCTAAGCTACATTTTGCTTACCTTAGTATATCTGTAGGTAGGGTGACTATAATCTCCTCTTCTGCAGCAAGATTTCATTTTGAGTACAAACGCTTGTCTGAAACAAGAAATAGCAAGAGATGAAGGTTAACATTCAGGTAATGGAAAAGAAAGAAAAGACAAGTCATACTCATTTACCTTAGAAGAAAAAAATCAAAATTAATTATACCTTAAATAGTTTCACTAATCAAAGTGAAAATATACCACAGAATTTCAGAGCTGCTTGATTTCTTAAGCAAGGCCCTTACATTGTCTTGTAAAATAACAGTGCTTTTGTGACTTTTGGAGTACATGTACGTAGAGCAATTATTGCTAGAAAGCCTTAGTTGTAGATTTTGAGTGGAAGAAACAAATTTCAAGAGACACAGGCCTGGGAAGACCAAGCAGATATAACAATATCACTACTGTACAATAATAATAAATATCATAGTACAGCTATATCATACTGGAAGATAAAGTCCGGGACGGAGGGACGGGTCCTATATAGAGACAGCCCTGATTTGGACCGACTACATGTAAGTTCTTCCTACCTTCTCTCCTGTTTGTGAAAGATGATGACTAGGACACAGATGATGACTATTGCCAGCATTATCCCCACAACAGTGGCAGCAGAGCTTTTATGCTGGCTGATGAAGTGGTGAATTCCTGTGCCATCATCTGGCAGGTCTTGTTCAGGTGGTGGGATGGAGCTAGACAAACACACAAGATATAAATCAGATGGAAAAAAAAGGAAAGGAAAGTGATCTCGAACCAGTTTAGCTCAAATGAACTCAATGAACAGATGAGCTAATCTTCCACTGTTCATGACAGAGGAGACAGACGCTATGTACAGTATTCACAGGTTCATTGTACCGGGGAAATTCCCCTAGCTCTTTTCGACAAGCACAATGAACAGTGGACCACGGCTTAACGTCCAGTCCTAAGGACTGCGACCATTTCCGGTAGCATACATGTCAGGTGAGCAACACAGCCGGGATCGAACCCGGGGCTTCTAGTTCCAGAGGCAAGATAGTTAACCAATGGACTACGCACGCTACTGTACAATGACAAACATGTAGACTATTATATCTAAAAAAATTCAGAGAGGTGGGCCAAATTTCCTTTGTTTTTACATCATGTACTGTAGGATTTCTCTGAAATTCCTTCTCAAATAATAAGGATTTGCCATATGATAAGGTTTACATTTCATTTTGATACAGGATTTGCAGGGAAGGTTTACAATGTTTTTTTGCAAAGGATTGTTTCCCTCAGTCAGTCTACACTTCTGCATAATGTAATTATGGATACAATGCCATGTACATGTTTTTAATGTATACAGTAACTTAAAGAGGTATATCATAACAAATACTATTCGTCTAATAACTTAAAGTATCTTTACATATCTAAAGAGACCAGACTGAGTGTTTTATGCAGATGGATGTCAATGACATGTAAATGAAGTTGAAGACTTACACACTTTCCTCCACATCATCCTTCAAACAGGCCACGTTGGTGTACCAGTTAA
This sequence comes from Branchiostoma lanceolatum, assembly GCA_035149815.1. NCBI lineage: Eukaryota > Metazoa > Chordata > Leptocardii > Amphioxiformes > Branchiostomatidae > Branchiostoma > Branchiostoma lanceolatum. The sequence continues at coordinate 14,417,543 of CM068866.1, forward strand.
AGATGTACTCACAGTCGTGAGACTCAGAGAAAAACTCAGGCTGACCCTGTAGAAGAGGGATATAAAAATACCATTTCAAAAAAGAACAAGAAATGGTAACGCCTCCAAATATCAGAGTTGTCAAAAATTCATATTTTCCTAGAACTATCATAATAGAGAACCATCAAATACAGTCTGGGATCCTCACTATATTTGTAAATAGTATGAAACAACAACGCAGTTGGATTTGCAAAGGCCGTCCAGTGTAATGTAACCAGCTGCTGCCGTGCTGCGTGCCTGCCAAACTGGTGCGTTACACCGAAGGGCAGTTATACCGAAGGCTATACAGATACAGAATAGATGTTTTGATATATTGAAACTGACAGAAAAATGTAACAAATTGACAGTAAAAATAACACTTAACTTACCTTTTGAATGTAATCCGAACAATGGAAGATAATGGTGGTACTGGTCTTCTTTTCTTGTCTTCTCCCACATTTTGTATCAGAAAGAATCTGAACTTCTAGGGCTCCATCTGTAACAATGAGAATGTTACACACTCAGTCATTTGATTTCTGTCATACTCATGAAGACTATGCTATGATTGCCAAACTTCTTAATAAGTGTTCCCGTCTTAAATATTGAAATGAAAAGCTAAACGTACATATGAGACAATATAGATTCTGAAGTATATCAGGTCACAATGAAGAATTAGCAATTTTACAAAGTTTAACACTTATACAAGAGAGTAACATTTAGATAAATGCATTTGATCTAAAACAATCACAATTAATGGGAACGTGCCAGGCCCCATGAAATGCGCTTGGAAAATTTGTCTCTCTACTATTCAACACTGCCTTAGTTACAAACCACAATATTTGACCACATGTGAACACCATATTTTTAAACACATCGATCTGAATAACTGCACATGAAAGTCGGTACAAAGAAGGTATTAATAACAATGTGAATCTTACAGTTTTTATTTACCTTGCATGTAATAATTGATCATGTTTGGTTTGCCCAGAACTTTCATGAAGGAGTCTTTCTCCTTGACTTGGCAAACGGCAGCACCCCTACAGGTGTCCTCCTGTATGCCAACATCGTCCATCCTGATATAGTACACGTACACGTCCCTGTTAGGTCTCAGGTCACCGGTCACTCTCCAAGAGTTTCTGTTGGAGGAAAATACGTAGAACTGTAAATGTAGAAATGTTCACAGTGGTTTGTGTTTGCGGTTTTTGCCACAAACTTAAAACCACCGCAAACCTTTTTCTCTGATGTTTCTGTAGCACTACTATTGTTTCAAACGTGAACTCAAAACTACCGCGAACACTCCATTTTCTTCCTACCGCGAAATTAAAACTGAAGGAACTTAGATGCATTTTACAGTAAGTAGAAGCAAAACTATCTTGAATTGTTTGTACTTGAAATATCCTTGGTAACACATGATTAGAGCACATTCGCTTAAGCCCATATTCAGATGTTATCTTGACCAAAATAACAAATGACATATTGATATTTTGACACATTACAGTTGCTGTGAAATGCAGTGGTGTTGGAATAGCAAGTACAATTTTGAAGAGTTCCCCTGTCGGACTCACATTGGTTAGTAAAGATTTTTGAAATTCAATACAATATCCCTAAATCTGTCGGATAAAACAGTTCCTCAGTGCTAGTCTACAGTATTCCAATTCGGTCTGCCAAAGTTTAATTTTCAGGCAACAGAAAACAACAATCAACTCACCCATTGTTATTGTAGAGTTGTGAGATGGGGATGACACTCTGGGAAAAGGGGTCTCTGATCTTTCCACTATCATCGGGTGTGACAGCTTGCCTGTGAATAAAAAATAAAAATAAAAGAAAATTTAGTCTTAAAGACAAAAGTTACCCAAAAAATACAATGATTGTGACAAAAGCATTGCAATTACATGTAGTATAGTGGCAAGTGCATGATTGTGTAGTACATTTGTATCATTCAAAGGTTCAACATTATATTTGCCAAATAATCAGTGCTGTCTCTCACTTTAAATTCTTTCTGTCACACTCATTGTATGGGAGCCCTATTCTTGTTAGTTTTCATTGTTAAATTTGTCATTTTAGCCCACAAAACATGCTTTCATCATTTTCATGTCATGTAGTTGTGTAGTTGTTTTTTGGATGGATGGTGTGAAATTGTTTCTGTTCCAACAAGCAAATTTCCATCCCGGGACAAAGGGACAGGTCTAGGAGACAGCCCTGCAATCATCCGAAAATAATTTCATCAGGTTGGTAGAACATAGGATATTTGGAGTTTCTTTTAACACAACCAGGTAATCTCACCTGCTAACGTTTCGGTGTCTGTCAGACACCTTCTTCAGAGCTTCTGACTGGAGTACTGCTTCTCACCGCTATAAGTAGCCGCTGTATGTGGCGCTTTTACGGCGAGAACGTAATCCCAAACGTGGCTGAGCTTGTCAGAAGCTCTGAAGAAGGTGTCTGACAGACACTGAAACGTCAGAAGGTGAGATTACCTGGTTGTGTTAAAAGAAACTCCAAATATCCTAAGCCCTGCAAACAATTTAGAATCATTCTCTATGATTAAAGACTTTACCTCTCTGTTGCACAAGCGATGGCGGACCTCCAGTTGACCACAAAGTGGCATCTCCCGTCGCTGTCTATACTGTGCAGCTGTGGTCCTCCCACCGTGGAGCCGCAGGAGAACTGGATCTCGATGGAGGCCGAGTCGCTGTTGATTCTGCGGGAGTGGTCATCACACACCCCTGCCTCACCCTCACTGTACACAACCTTCAACCCTGTGTCTGTGGAATCGATAAAAAGGTGATTATAAATCAGTCAACCTTAATTGAGGTGAAGCATATTCCTTTTTCAAGTAGCTAGTGGTAGTGCAATGCGGCTACGCAACGCCTCACGTTTTTAGCCAAACACACAGGGTCACCTCTATTCTTCTTGATAAGTGTGTTGTGTTTTTTTACAATCAAAAGTTTGATGTTTGATACCTAAAGCTCCCTCATACACCTGTACACGGGGCAGTCAGAATTACATCACCATCAGAATATAGAGGGGACTAATATGTTTCAGAAGAACATGAATATGGGCTGAGGGGAGGGTCATCTTTTCCCCATTAGAAAAAAAACACAGAGAACTGAAACTATCTATAATTATGTATACTGTTGTTGATCAAAACTACAGGATCTAATAAGGAAAAAGTCAGTCAGGCCCATGTTGACAAAAAGCTTAAGACTATTTGACAATAAAAGAGTCGAAAAACCTGTTGCAATCCTTTGAAAACTGTAGATTTTGCCACTTAATGCTTTCTGAATAGTAGCTGTCCTTGGTGCTGAAACGCAATCAAATCTCAACCATTACTTTCAAAGTGCTTTTTTTCCTGCTACATTATGATAATTTTGTAACATAAGTTTAAGATAACATGCTAAGATGTGCTTACCATCCACGTTCATAGTCTGAGAGCTGACCACTCCCAGATTATCAACTGTACCATCGGGCCTCTGTCTACAGGCAGCAGCATTGGGGTCACATCCTTAAAAAAAAATATCATAGTAAATATAATGTATAACCTATAGTCTTTGACAAAATATACCAATGAAATACTGAGTGGATGTTTATCAAAGACAGCTTTGGAAGGAAATATACAAAATGAAACCAGCCAGTGCTATGCTGACAGATCCTAGTACAAACACATGGGATATCATTTGCACTGATGATTTACAAAACTACCATAAACTGGACTACTGATTGACAAATCACATTCAAATTAAACATCAGATTGTGTAAAAGGGGAAATATTTGCAGGGATCAAATTTCCTGGCAGAAAAAAATGGAGTGTTTGCAGCGGTTTTAAGTTTGTGGTTGAAATTGCCGTGCAGGGTTTTACCGTTAGAGTGGAAATTTTTGCGGTGGTTATAAGTTTGCAGTGAAGAGGTCACTGTGTAAAATGCCATAAAACCACATCATTTATTATTGAACAAAAAGTGACATAAAACCACGGTAAACCCATCAGATCCCATACATATTGATCAACATGACTACTGTAAATGCATTTAAGTTTGCGTGGTTTTATTTCACGCTAAGGCGAAAATGGGGTGTTAGCGGTGGTTTTAAGTTTGCGGAAGCGCTATAGTCACATACTGCTACAGTACTGTATTGGACAAAATGTTGGACATCAAAGCACCACGAACATTTCTGAATTTACAGTATCATATTGCAAATCTTTGGTAACTACATATAACAAGATACACATAATGGTAGTTAGAATATTTCTTTCTTCATGTTTGACATACTTGGCGGTCCCTGGTGCACAGGTTGACACAGGTTGAGGTAATACTTGTTGCCAAACTTGTCCCTGAACCTCCAGCTGTTGGTCTCCTGTGAGAGGAGGTTGAGATCGTAGGTCTGTCCGTTCTGGTTGATGGCGCAGGGCTGGCTGGCCGGCGGACAGGCGAGGGAGGTCTTCCACATAAAGGTGTACGAACACCCTGTCATCTGAAGGAAGAAGAGAATGTAGATATAACAAATCAAAATGTAACATCGTTTGAAAACTTTGTTTATTAGGATAAACAAAAAACACACATTACATACATGTGTAATGATGTTCATATTATGAACCATGAAGGCATATGAAAACAAATACAAATAATGTTCAAACACTGACAGAAATTAGTAATAACATCAGAAAACTCACAATTCAAATTTCATTTTAGAAATGGTAATACGGTTCCCATTTTCTGTTTTCTTTCGAATATAATTATCAATTTATTTTCGCCTTCAGTTAAACTTTTCTATCAAAATATCAAAATTTAAATATTTAGGTAGATAAAATCAATTCTTGGAAGCTGTTTGTACATTTCTTAGAAGTTGTCGAAATGTGTGAAAAGATGGCAAAAATTAACTTAACATTGAATGAATAGTTCATGTTCTTGGTGCTGAAATACAATCCACACTCAACCATTACTTTCAAAAAGCTTTTTTCCGTTACATCATTAATAACTTTTTAGCTCCCTCATACACGGGGCCGACGGCCTTACGTTCCCAACCGAAATGACGAATGCAATCCCTAACAACATGTCCGAGCTGGAGTTGACCCCTAGGATCGAACCCAGGCCCTAGGATCCACAGAATTTGATCCAGATGGCCAAGCAGCGGGGTTGCGTTACCACTTGCGCCACGGGGACATGAGGCTTACACAGTATTAACAGGAGAAACTGTTAATTGTTACATTATCCATGATAACTTTCTTTTTTTGTTACATTACGATAATTCTGTTAGCATTAAAATGGTAACATGATTTATAATGTGCATCAAAATGTTTCAAGCTTAAAACGTTTAATCAAAAGGAATTCCGGAAACTTTTGCCATTTTGCAAGTGGCAATTTTATATAGCAGTTTGAAAGAGACCTGCCTTTTCATGTATATTTTACTAACTTGTCAATTTGGATGTAGACGCTTATACTTACACTGAATATAGCAGGCTGGCTGTTCTGTTCATCAGCACACTTGAACAAGATGTCGGTTCTGTACTTCTCACTGCCTCTACAAGTTGTCCCGTCACTGTAGGACAAAGTCAGAAGGTTTCCCTCGTATTTGAAGGTCTGGGTGTTAAACTTGCCGGCTGAGATCTTCTTCCCATCTGCTAGGGTTACGCACACAGCAGTGTCGGAGTCACAGCCGGATCTGGGCACAGTGCCACAGACGTTCAGGCTGTACTTACCACCTTGCACATTGTCCTCCACCTAAAGATATGATAAGAAACAGATCTTACTATAGGTACTACAAAATGATGTACCAGAAAATTAAAGATAGTCCAACACATGCATTGACTGCTTGCTAAGTACTACCCAACATTTACTTCCTTCTACATACTACATTCTTATCCCTCTATCATAGAATACCTCCATTAATTGTCATGTTTTCAACATTGAAAAAACCTCTTCTTCGATACCCCCAGATGACCCCATCAGGGGCAAAGTCAGGGAAGGGGAGGGGAGGCCCTGGGCTCGGGCAGGCCTCCAGCCTGGCTCTGAACAACCAAACTAAGAAGGCTGTTACGCCAAAAATAATTACTCAAGCAACTGGATAAAGTTTTGAAACTTTATCCAGTTGCTTGAGTAATTATTTTTGGCGTATCTTACTACCTGGATGTCTAACTTTCATCAACGTAAGAAGGCTGTTACAAATGAGCCAGGTAGGGCATTCCCTGTTCTTGCAACTTTTCACTTGTACGAGCTGTAACTATTGTGACAGTTAAATCTAAAACTTGATGATTTACAGTAGTTTTTTTATGTTAAAATGACACTATAAGGCCACACCAATTTAATTTCTTGGTTAACAGATTTTTTTTTATTTTAGAAGAAAAAAAATCATGTTAACAGATGGCTGGGGTGAAAACTTGCACCTGACCCGGATCACTCCCTGAAATCGTGTGCACCGAAGTACAAACTTTCCTCTGAGATTGTTTTCCTGTTGATTTTCCAATCTAGCATTTTTTTTTTTATATTCCGTTAACCAAGAAATTAAAATGGTGTGGCCTAATTTTTCATTTATTTCAAGGGTACCCGTGCAACCGTTCACTCGACTATTGCATATTCATAAACCTGCATATTCATAAACCACTACTTTTAATAAAGAGAATGTAGTAATATGTCCTAATTGTCACCTCATATCCGTTATCCCCAGTGCTCCTGAGACTGGTGAGGTTGAAGGTGTACTTGAGGGATGGATCTGTGTAGGTGCACTCTGTGGTCTGGAGAGGCTTGGGGGCCGCACACACCACGTTTGTCTTCCACTCAAAGAAGTACACGCAGTCATCTGTCTTGTAGCTGAACTGTGGGCTTCCCTGGGGAAAAAACAAACAAACAAACATAATTTTACAGAAAACTATAGACTCTGAGTTAAGTATTTGTGCTACATATACTTATGTTTGCTATATGTTAGTTAAGCAATTATGGGGTCTTTTTATAAATATGAATTGGTATTGCTTTTCTTTTTACTTGAGTTGAATGATTGTGTGATAGTTGTGTGCCGATTTGTTAAAAAAAGAGAGAACGCTAGCGACCCCAAAAACACCCCTCCCTATAAAATGGTATGGCAACCTTGTGACGTCACAATTCAAGATGGCGGCCACCACACATGCCAATGGATCCACCAAAGGTTTTGCTACACAAACCTGTAACTGCTTGGAAAAGTACTACAAGACGACTATCTTCTAAACATTGATGAAGGTTAGACATCAATAAAAAAAGTAAAATAAGATATATATGATAACAGTTACTCAAGCTATTTGGTGAACAAAATCTATCCACTTTTTCTTGTTATAATAAGTAGCTGTTATCTTCTGTTGCTTACCCCCTGTATTACACAGGGAAATACAAGAGGCAGTGGTCAAAAGGATGGAACTTACTATGTGCAAACCGGTATTTTCATTTTTTTCCACAACTGTCTGTTACAGACTATACATAACTAGTTATCATGGAAGCTCATCTGTGTTGGAACTTGGTAGTAATCATAGTACGACAATCATAGATATCATAATCATATTATTGATAAATTCATATAATAATATGTATTCCTAAAATAGATTTAAAAAAGCATCTCACCACTGATGTTCCCTGTTCACAGCGGAAGACAATCTGAGCAGTGTTGTTGTAGTCAGAGTTACTCTCACACTTTGAGCCGTGCTTGTAGATGATTGTGATCTCCTTCGTGACTGGGTTGATTTTGGGCTGTTCAAACACTCGACCAAGGCTCTGTTACAAAGAAAAAAGGACAAATATTAATGAAACAGACATTATGCTTGTGAATTTCATTAACCCTTAATCATTGTAAGTTGCATTTACAATGCATAAACAAGATAGCAGGAAATTTACACACTTGAATTGGAATGGTGGTCCAACTCACAAGACAGTGTACAGAGAAAAACATTGAATGCTTTTGAGTGCAAGCAAACATCACTATAACAAATACATTACAGATAGCTTCTTATAGTTACTTTCCAGTACATGCAGCCACCACAATACAGTGCTAATTGGCACGGCGATGAATGACCAAGTGGCTAAGCTAGAGGACATTAGATTGAGAGGTCACGTCCGTTCTGATTCCAGGCAAATAAATTCCTGGCTAGACATTGTGTTCTTCCCTTGGAAAGGCACTTTACACAAATTTCTTCACTCCATCCAGGTGTAAAATGGGTACCTGACTTTGGATGGGGAGGTAAAAAGTGGTGGAAGGAGAGGGCTGGGCTTTGCTTTCCAATATAGACACAGTGAATAACAACCCACTGCGCCTTTGTTCTAAAAAGGCCACTTGTGCTATATTGTATGTATTATACATATATATATATATATATATATATATCTATATATATCATTAAAAAAATCCGTCGTTCATTTGTTCAGTTATCATCATTAAAAGATCCCTGACAGGACCTCTCCTTAGTACTGAACTGAGTATCACCGACTATTACATATCTGTGACAGAACCTCTCCTTGGTACTGAACTGAGTATCACCAACTATTACATATATGTAACAGGACCTCTCCTTGGTACTGAATTATAACAACAACTAGCACAAGTGGCCTTTAGAATATAACAAAACCAAGAAACATACCACAGGACTTTTGTTGTCTTCCTTCATACAGGCAGAAGCCCCCGGTGGACATCGGACACCAGGAATGGGGTTCAGAGGTCGGCAGATGTTAATGTAGTACACCCCGGTCCCTCCTATTGAGGGCGCCATGAAGTGACCTTCGGCCTTGATCAGTGGTGAAAGGTCAAAGGAGTTCGTTCCATTGTCCACAATGCAAGGGACCTGTGGGAACATAGTACATCATACAGGAGATGTTCATGAACAAGATCTATATGTATGTACATGGACTTCAAAGTCACAAAAGTTCAAAAACACCATCAACCGAAAATACATACTTCAATTGTAATTGCAGTAACCTAATACATATAGCTATAGCTATTGGAAATCCATTTGCAAAAGGCATTTCGTTTATAAATTTTATGATATCCTCATCTTCTGTGTGTGGTTAAATTCCCGCTTTTTGATATATTTGAAAACAATATTCACTACAAATAAAACCTAATAAAGTATCCAACTTAAAGTTCCTGATGTGTATTCTATGGAAATTATCGTAAAAAATTTCATAACACAAAGAATTATTCATATTTACAGATCCTTCTATTCTATACAAGGGCTGTCTCCTGCTTTAGATTTTTCCCGTCCCACTAATTGTTTGGGAGCCCAATTAATTTCTGCTGTTATATCTGTCATTTTAAGTTAAAAAAACAAAACATTTTCATCAATTCCATGTCATGAACTGTAGATTTTGGGACGGCTGAGGGGAAATTTTTTTCCGTCCCAACAAGCAAATTTCCTTCCCAGCACGGAGGGACGGGTCCTGGAGACAGCCCTGTTTTACACAGTCTTCTTAAAGGCACCCAGAGCATTTTATGAGGCTTGAAACTCGAATTAGAAAAACTAAAATTTCGAGTCATTCCTACACATAGTCAGTTTCAATAACACTATACCGTAATAATTCCATATCGACATTAAAGGAGAAAAGATACGATGTCGTTGTGTGGTGAGAACTGATAGAAAATCTAAGCCCTAATAGATTGATCCTGACTGTCCATCACAATTAGCGGTTTGACCAATGAGAGCGTGACTGCATGTCCGTCAAATATTTCCATTTTTATGTTTTAATTTTGCATTTCTACATTTTGACGGAGGTGGGCGGGGCTATGGGATCAGTCTATTTACACTAGGCGCGTGAAACTAAAAGATCGCCATGAAGCTTATTTTTGTGCTGCTTTTGAGCACTTTTGATATGAAATTAGCACGCAAATGTGGTAAACAGTGGCATTAAATGTCAATTTCATGAAGATTACAGCAATTAGAATATTTCCAGTTTTCAAGCCTCATAAAATGCTCAGGGTGCCTTTAATACCTAGAGTTAAGCCTGACCTGGGTTTCACAAGCCAATGGCGTATGGAAGGAGAAATAGTAGGTGCAGTCCTCGGACTCATCGATGAACACCGGCCTGCCGTTGTCCGTCCGGTTGGCGCACACGAAACTGATGACCGAGCTGCGCTCAAACTGGTCCTTGTGGCAGTGGTCGCCCTGCTTGTACGTCAGCTCCAGTATCCCCTCGTTGTAGTCCAGGTTGGAGTTGGACTTGCCGCCGTTGAACGTGCGTTCACCATGGATTAGCTCTGCCTGACACACGCCTGTCGGAAAAAGCAACTATAATTTTACCGAAATTTCCAACCATACCGGACATTTTTCTGTTATATCAATTGTTAACATGCTACAGGTGACATGCATTTCAAAATTGTAACATGCATCATGCAATGGTAGACTTTAGTACAGGTTTGCTGCATGAATAAAACCATGCTAAGTTTCAATATCTACACCTGACTGTAGAATATCAAAATGCTAATAATCATCAGACAAAACGAAAGGTGTTATGACTATAAAATGTAATTTACAGAAGACAGAAATATGCTTAGAGTTACGTTGTATGTTACTTTAATTTGGAAGAATGAAATTCTTTCAATTTGCTCCCATACTCTAAAACAATGGTCATTGGCACTGAAGGAAGAGGACAAAATGAGCTAGATTTATAATTCATAGGCATATCAGAAAAATTATGTCAATCATAATCATGATGATAGTATCTACCTATGTCATCCCCTTCACACTTGGAGCCCTTCACAGCTCCACAGACGTTGATCTGGTAGGCATGCTCCTTGGTCTGGTCCAGTACTTGGTAGTAGGAGTCTTTCTTATTCAGTCCACTCAAGTCAAATTCATAACCTAGAAAGAAAACATGCATATACAAAATAAATTATACAAAATATTCAAGATCGTGTCATTGTTTCGTTCTGTCATCATATGGGAAGTCACAGGGACTTTGGAAAACCTAATCAACACTTTCACTCTAATTTAAAAAATTGAACGAATAATGTAACTGTTACTATAGAAAGTTATGAAAAAACAAATTTACTATCATGATAGAGATAGACATATATGGCATATGCTCTAGACTGTGAGAATTGGCATAAATATATTAAGAAACATTTAGCAACAAGTGGAACTATATTAAAGTCTAAATGTTGATTAGATTAAGTGTACTTCCAATCAAAGTGACCAGACTGATTGTTTTGCAGGTTTAGAACTGGATCTGGGGCTTACACAGTAATAACAGGAGAAACTGATTAGAAACCAGAACAAGTTGCTAGGGAGCCCAAACCTACACCACTTCTTTATTACATCACAAGCTATCTGCCACCCAAAAATCTAGACCATAGCACATCCAGGTCAAAAGATACAAAAACTGAAGCTCTGCTGCAGTACCAAGGTCACATACCAGGGGGCCCAAAATCGACCTTGAATTTGGGCTTCCCAACACCCGCCCATATACCAAATATCATCTTAATCCATCCTGAGGTTCTTGAGTTATGCGGAAACACAAACAAACAGACAGACAGACAGACACACCCAAAACTATATCTCCATTTTTCACGGAGATAATGACAGTGAGATGTATAGAACAACAGTTCACCTGTGAGGGGGTTCTTGGCCTTACAGTGTCCTTCGCTGGGCTGGTCAGCCTTGAGTGGACAGGCCACGTCCGTGAACCAGATGAAGGTGTAGATGCAGCCGTCAGTAGAGCCCAGGAACTGGGGACCATTTCCCTGTGACAAACACAAATGGTTAAATATACTATAAGCTTCTTTATGTCATACCTGGGTTGGGATAACGTTCGATACAGGCGTTACAGACCGGATGATAACTTGGCTGATCACATGACATGTGCTTCCATAGAATCCTTAGAACCCATTTCGAGTGTCCTGGTTGTGTTGGATTCGGACGTTGGAATGGCTGTTACATTTTTTTGTTCGAGGACATCAAATTTTCTCAACTTCTGGTACGTAATTCGCATTGAAAGTGTGTTTTCACGGGTGGGTATGACATAAATAAAATTTGATAAGACTTGATATAGAATACAACACGGTGTATTCCGCATCACTCTCGGTCCTAGCCCTCCTGCCGCCAACCTCGAGTGATACCGAGTACACCTTGTTGTATTCTATATTTAGTTTTATAAACACTAGTTTTTATAAGACTCTGGACTTTATCTGGTCTTCAGTCTTCAGATTGTAAGATGCCCTGTACTTCTTTCCTGGCCTTTAAAAACTGCTACATGACAGTACTAAACTGTACCTGCTATATATATATGAGGTGATAATACATGAAAAGTTCATTATTTTGCTAATCCATCTGAGATACTGAATGAAGGAAATATACGGTTTAGTTATCATTTTAAGGCCAATAACCTCTGATGGAATCAAAATCTTACTAAGTTTACATGATCTTATGTATTCATTGACAAGTAGTCTTCACTCCCTCACCACAGAATCTTCATCACACACAAATTTGATGACAGTCATCTTTTTCCTGGACCCGTCAGCGGTACAGTTCGCCCCCAGGGTGTAGTTGAGTACCAGGTTCCCGTCCTCGAACCACGGCCCAGCCTGTACCTCACCCAGGTTCATGAACTTTGAACTGGCGTCACCAGCCTCTGGTAACTTCATACAGGCACCTGCGTTGTAGGGACACTGGACACCTAAAGTGGGAAAAACAAAATGAGCACTTTGGTATTTTGTGAGTACAAACCTCTGTCAAAGCTTGTCCGCATAAATGCAAATTTCCCCATATTTTATCCCTACTTGTGGTCTTTTACAGCATTATTAAGTTAGAATATTGTGCAGTTTCAAATAGAGCTGAATTCAAAGATTGCCTATAATCATGAAATCATTTAATAGCTAACATAGAATCCTTAGAAAAGTTCCTGGATCAATTTGACTTGACACTTCTTTCTGTCACACAATAATAAAATTCACAAAGCAACAGAAAATATAGCCTCCCTGCAAGGACAATGTCTTTGCTGAGGTAACATCACATGTATGACAAAGGAATGCAATGCAAATTGTATATATTGCATTATTTTGCAGCATGACTAATCCAGTGCAACCCTGCCTCCAGACCTTTTAGACGTTCAGAGTTGGAATTACAGCCGTTGTCACTCATCCAACATACACGCTATTGGAAATGACTGCACGCCTTAATTATATAGGACAGGGCAAGCCATTGTCATGACTGTTCATTCTAATTGTCCAAAAGAGCTAGGGGAATTTCCCAGGTACAACGAATATGTAATACTATACATAGGGTCTGTCTTCTCTGTTGAGAGGACGATTAGCTCTCGATCCAGTGAGCTAAACTGCTTTGAGATGACTTTCACCTTTACTTAAATCATGATTATGTTTTGGGTAGCGATTGTATGTGTGTATGTAATTGCACAGCATAACTCGAGAAGGCTTGGATGGATTGTCTTGATATTTGGTGTGTGGGTATAGGTCTTGATGAGACCTGGAAATGATTAGATTTTGGGTCCCCTAGTGGCTTGTTACAGCGGAACTTCCTGTTTTGATATCTCCTGTTCTGGACATGCTATGGAACTGATTCTTGAGTGGTAGGTTAAGCTCTTATGACAGAGAGTAAGTGCAATAGGTTTGGGCCCCCTGGCGGCTTTTTTTGAACTGCAGGAGCAGGTTTCGCTTCAGACTTTGAAAGGGAATAACTCAAGAAGTCATGATTTTTGGTAAGTTGATAGCTTGAGTGATGATGTACATGAGATTGATGAGATTCTTATTATGCAAATCAGTATCTAATTTGCATAATTAATGAGTAAAGTTTATTTCTAATGCTATGGATCAACTTACCTTTGGAATGCACCACTGATCTGCACACATTGATGTAGAAGATCTCATTGTTGGAGCTTCGTGATGTTGGGATGATCTCCCAGTTCCCATGGGACAGAGACAGGGGAGTCAGATCAAACTGGTTCCCTTTGTCGTCATGGTACACACACTCCACGATCTTGAAGGGGGGGCACGCGTAAGACGTCGCCCACTCAAACACATAGGTGCAGTCAGAGGTCTCATTTACATAGACCTGGAAATAAAACAAACATAATGTCAAGCTAGAGCAGACTTGTTGATACCAACAACTTGTATTCCAGAGGCTTATCACAGAAATTGACAAAGATGCAATTTTTTTAGGGTTCCTGAATGATGTCACAGTCAAAAATAATCTCATATAAGGTACCAAATCGTACTGTTTTCAAAAAAATAGAGCATTCTTCTCACTCCATTATGTTGATATCAAAGTTTTTTTTAGGCTTCGGTAACAACACAATTTGCAAAAGATGGTAGTGGGACAAAAATTCAAAAACAAATTTCATCAGAAAATCATGATGCTTTGCTGTCGTGTTGCTGAAAAATAGAAATTTTCCAAATTTTTTTAAACAAAAATGTTTCAAATTAGGTATGGTCTCAGCACAAAACAGCACAGGACAAGTCTGAGCATGCACATATTTTACAAAAACCGTTTCCTTGAAGCTCACATGACAAAAAAATGATGTCATTGTGGTTCCCCTAGCTCTTTCAGTTTCAAAGAGCTAATTATAAGTCTGCATTGTCATCATTGTACAATGTATGCCTTTGGGCGTTACCTGTCCAACCACTCTGCCTCCACTAAGTACTAAAGCTGCTCCTTAACACTAACAATAGTCATGGGACAAGTTTGACCTAAGACACATGACGCATGAGGAAGTTAGAGACAGAAAAATTTGGAAAGACAGTTGGCTAAATAGACCATACCGTGCACAAACCACGTTAAGGAAGGACCTGTGACTGCATTGCCTGTATGATGCTCTGCACAGACTGTCTTTTAAATTCTGATTGGAGTATTTTTGCGTTCAGAGGTTTGACTGAAGAAAAAGGGCCCAGGGAGTACGAAAGATATAAGGATGCCTACTACTAGGGGGTTCAGCATGAATCTGTTGGTAGCCCTGGCAGTGTTCTGTGTTGCAGCACATATCAGCAGTGGACAGTCTACTCGGGAGGCGAGCGCGCAGTGTCGTTACACGGGGGAAGGGGAGCGTGCCTACACGTTTGTGCTCCCACCTTCCAGTGTCCACAACTGTGGCTCCGGCTCGGAACAGGAAGAAATGAGCAAGCTCAGGGAGACAGTACAACAACTGGCAACCAGAGCACAACAACAGGACGCCAAGGTGGAACAACTGGAGACGAAGGTAAAACAACAAGAAAACAAGGTGCAACAACTAGAGACAGAGGTGCAACAACTGGAAACAGAGGTGCAACAACAGGAGACAGAGGTGGTACAACTGCAGACAAAAGTACAAGTACTGGAGACAAAGAGTTTGGAAGACAAGTGTGCCGAAGGACATAGGTTTCCAGGTCAGTAAAACTAGATTTTAGAGAATTTAATCCAGTTTCTCAACGATACCTTTAACTAACACTTAATGCATTTAATGAAAAAAAAGAACAGATGTGTAGCAACTAACAGTACTCAATACAGTCCAGCTTATAGTTGTTTTTTGGTGAAGCTTCAGGAGTGAGCTTAATAATAACCTATAATCACAAGTCAATGGCAAAACTAAGAGTGCTACATTGGTTTTTCCTTACAGTGAAGTGAGATCAACCCACCTTCAAGACACCTTTGCCATGGCAATAATCTTTAATTGCTGCACTTAATATATATTACCATGATTGTTTTTGTCCAACTTTTTAAACTCAGTGCAAAGTACAGTACACTGGGAATCAGTTTTGAATTTCCAGTTGTGTGATACCATCAGACAAACAAACAATTGTTGCATCTACAGGTGTGCCTTCCTGCTATCACCTGTGGAAGCTGGGATGCAGACAGTCCGGTTCCTACGTGGTGTCTTCAAATGTATCTGATGTGTACTGTGACTTTCATAATTTCACCTCTTTATCAGGTAATAAAAATATGATATCTTGGACCGATTGCGATTCAAATTGCATCCTTCTTTAAGTTAGTTACATGAAAAATGATCTTGTGAAAATATTAGGAAAAATGCATGGTTACTGTTACTTGTTCAAATCATAAATGACTTTTAGTAGTATATAAAGTCTGACATTGTTAGCATATATATATGTGTGTGTGTGTGTGTGTGTGTGTGTGACATTGTTCTATAATTGTATATGCGTATGACATATATGTGTGTAGGTGTATAAAATAATGTATGTGTATGTGTATGTGCATGTGTACTCATGTACATGTACAAGTATGAGTATATGTAGCATATAATAGTACAATGTCTGTGTGTAAGTGTACCTTTATGTGTATCATGTACAAGCATGCCAGATAACTGTATAACTTCCTTCTAATTACACATACTAGGTGAAATCCCCCAAACCTGCTCCCCCCTGTATGAGTCAGACATGGCCTCAGGGCAGTACACTATCGACCCTGATGGACCTGGGAATGGGGTGGACCCATTCTCTGTCTACTGTGACATGACCTCTGTGCCTGGCAAAGGTAACAAACAAGTACTAGAAGAAGCGACACTTTAAGTTGGTGGATTATTGGGAAGAATCCTTAAGTTACTAAGTCTTAACTATATAATATGTATAATAGTTTGGATAAGGTACACTTAACTGGACTGATTAAACGTTAATTTGCACTTTATAAGTTTATTGATTGGAGAATATTTGCATATTTCATTATTTGATCATAAAATGGAGCGATCATTACTTGACAAGTAATGTTTAATGTAATCTATGTACTAGATATTTTGCAAAATGATGCTTGAAGGTTACTTACATTATATTTCAAAGTAAAAGTATTACCACTAATGGAGTACATGCCACTAAATTCTTAATCAACAGTAAGTGTGCACACATATTTGTGGGGTTAGATTTCTTTGACTTTGAGGGCTGTGGATAATACAATGTCCCACATTCTGCATATTGATGTTGTATGAGTCTATGACTCAAAAGATTTTGACACTGTTGAACAAACAGGCAAGGCTACATTTAAAATTAGTATTTCAGAGAATCTACGTACTTGACAAATATGTGACACATGAAGAGATGATCTTCCATTTTGCCCCCCTCCCCACTTTGCGTCTGCCTGATCAGGTGTGACAGTGATCAGCCATGACAGCGAGGCCCGCACCCATGTCAGAGGTTATGATGGTGCTGGTTCGTACATGCATGATGTGACCTATCAGGCATCGTTGGATCAGATCAGAGCCCTAATAGTTGTCTCACAGTCATGCCAGCAGTTTATCAAGGTACTTTATATTATATCATTATGATAGCAAAAGGTAATTTTGTTACTAAAATTATAGCACTAGATCAAAGTAATGGCTTCATTGGATAAAATGAGCCATACAAAGCTGAATATTGACTAATCCTCTAATATTATTCTTTATGTTATGTTAACCCTTATCTTCACCGCAGACTATTTGCATTAAAAAAAAAATTATTTTTTTTCCCTGTCGCTCCCATTTTTGAGGGACACAGTGTACAATGTTACGGTTATGTAGTAAATGCATTATATGACTCTGTACAATACAGTATTTCAATCTGTAAATGCAGTATGAGTGCTACCACTCTCGGATGAACAGTGGCGATACTGATGTTGCCTGGTGGATGACCTGGGACGGCAGGAGGGCAGATTACTGGGGAGGGGCTACCCCTGGCAGTGGCAAGTGTGGATGTGGCCAAGAAGGTAGGCGCTCAGGCTTTTAGCCAGGCATGGGTCCATGTGTCATTTGGACGCATGATATTAAAATAACAAGGAAGTTGGATGCCCTCTTTTTTAGCTGAACGCACAGAGGACCCCCTGTTTCCCTGGTAATTACAGACACATGTTACTGTCTTACAGTGTCACTGATGCTTTTTTTAGTCCTACCAGACACTGGGACAGAATTAAAACTGATTGACATGCACAGATACCAGGAAATTCTTAATCCATAGAGCCCATTGGGAGTCAGCAGTTTTTAGTGCTTAAAATGGTCTGCTAAAAGTATGATATGACTAGAAAACACCTAAACCCAGCATCACAGCATCCCCCCCCCCCACACACACACATTTTTGGACCCTTTGTCTATAAATCCTAGCTAAAAGCCTGTAGGCGCTACATAGAGTCATGTAGGTTGTAATTCTCTGAGACATATCTTGGAAAGGAAAATTTTTCAATCAGAATATTATCATAAAATGATAATTATAGACAGAGTAAAAGGCCTAGTACATGATTATTTGTATATTTCTTAATTGTAAATATTTTTTTTCTTTATTCAATGTTACAGTAACATTTTGACCCCTGAATTCAATTGTTAAGTTGCAGATTTTCATATCTCAGCTAGGTGCAGGCATTAGCTGGACTAGCATGCTTTGAGGTTACCAGATACATGTAGTCCCAGCAAAATACATTTTTGTACAATGCATCCAAGTAATAGATGCATTGTAATAGCAAATAGAAACAAAACTATGGTAACTTAGTAAACAGTACAGTACCTGGTGATATACCAATCAGGTTTTTGATATTCAGAAATTTAAATGTTACCATGCAGGCACCTGTGATAATGGAAGACCCAAGTGTAACTGTGATAACAATGACTACAACTGGCGCAGCGACGAGGGACTCCTGACCCACAGGCCTGACCTGCCTGTCACTCAACTCAGGTTTGGGGACACTTTGGGTTATCAAGCAAATGGCTATCATCGTCTTGGAAAACTCAGGTGTTCTTAAAGGCATAAAGAGCATTTTATGAGGCTTAAAACTTGAATTAAAAAAACTCAACTTTCTAGTCATTCCTATAGATAGTAAGTTTCAACAACACTTTACCATTACATATCGAAATTAAATGAGTAAAGATACGATGTCGTTGTGTGGTGAGAACTGATAGAAGATCCAAACCCAAATAGACTGATCCTGACTGTCCAAGACAATTAGTGCATGGTTCAACCAACAACAAAAAAATGAGAGGGTGACTCCATGTTCGTCAAATATTTGCATTTTTATGTTTTATTTTAATTTTGCATTTCTACGTTTTGACGGAGGCTATGGTATCTACAGTATTTACAGTAAGCATGTGAAACTAAAAGATTACCAATGTAGATTATTTTTGTGCCGTTCTTGCGGACTTTTGAAAAATCTGAACACAAATGTGGTAAACAGTGGCATTAAATGTCAATTTCATAAAGATTACTATTTGAAACTTTCTTTAAAAAGCTTTCTTTTTGAAAATAATACAGTTACCCCGATGAATACAAGTATTTGTATGACATATAATCAATTTGACAACTTTGATGTGATTTTAAAATCAAACACTGTACTCGTGTATCCAATCCTGAATAAAAAAAAGTACTTACAGGTCCAGGTTTGGGTCCGTCCTTACACTTCCCGTCAGCACAGTGGTCGCAGTAGAAGTTGATGGCAGTAGAACGGTTGTACACAGTGTGACACTTCTCTCCCCCCGTGTAGTTCAACAAAATCTGCCCATCCTCATACACAACTGTCTTGTTAAATGTACCTGTCAAATACAACATGGTTGCCTTAAAACAAGGATGGTTCTTATTGTTTGACACTTTATATAATTATGTAAATACTTTGTAGTTGGGAACGCATTTATAAGCAGCGACACCTGTGCTGCAGTGCAATGTGAACCAGTCAGAATTGCCTTGAAGAAGGTGACAGATGGTCACCAAAACGTCAGTGGAATAAATCTCTTGGTTGTGTAAAAAGAGTCTTTTTACTCAGTGACTTACCAACCTGGTTTTTACTATTTACGGAATTATGCTTCTTATTGCGCACCCCTTTCAAGTTGAATGTTCGACAGCAGATTCTTCTGAATCAAGTCTTTTTCTTAGATTGACTTCATGTGTCACAAAAGTTATCCTAATTGTTCTCTTTATGTGAATATTTTTAGTTCCTGTGTCATTCACATAAAACAAAAACTCAAAGATGATAATGACTCTAATATAATTGTAATACATCATTCCATGACTACTACAAATTTATGTACATGTAGTAGAGACACTGGTTTTCTTTTAAATGAACATCACAAATATCAAAACTGTTTTTGAATTATTATATCATATACTTTTGAATATAGTTAAAGAAAACACCTTGAAAAATGTATGATGCACATCTTTGCCTTTTGAAACTCGGATTTGGAGCTGTCCTAGGTTTTTGAAATGTATGTCATTCCTCTTGTTATTTTGTACAACAAAATAAAGATGATTCTAACTCCCTTCTTACCTGTAACATGAAGATCAGGATCAGGATCAACTCCAGGGAGGGTCTTCTGACAGGCACTGACGTCTTTATGAACCTTAGCGTCGCACACCCCCGTCCCCTCGTGGATCGGCCCGCACACATTCAAATTGTATTCATACTGCTGTGTTCTAACTCTGGAGTGTGGACAGAATGATACAGAATTAGACGTCGGTGGGCAAGTGAAAGAGGCACGGTTTTTCGTTTCCCCCCTCCTCCTACTCATTTTAGATTTTAGTTCAATTTTCATTTATCAAGAGTCTAAGAATATTTTGTATGACCCAATGTTGTAGTCAGAATTGGAACTATATACTATGTTGATTACTCTGGATAAAAGGAAAATTTGGCAAGAGTTATTTTCTAGCAATGTTGTTTTGTATCGAAAGTTATCACTGTGACAGGAAAAGTATACAGTTTTTTCCTGCACGCTTAGGCCACACCAATTTAATATGTTGGTTAACAGAATTTTATAAAAAATGCTAGATTGGAAAATCAACATGGATACAGAATCTCAGAGGAAAGTTTGTACTTTGGTGCACACAGTTTAAGGGAGTGAACAGGGTCAGGTGCAAGTTTTAACCCCAGCCTTCTGTTTTAATGATGTCCTCGTGCTAAAATTATCTTCTAAAATCTGTTAACCAACAAATTAAATTGGTGTGGCCTTATGCACATTAATTTGTTTTAAACAAAAACAATCTTGAACTGCCGCATTAAGGCAAGATTATAGCAAACTGGGCTTTCTTACCTGTAGTCGTGAGTGTAGTTGTACAGAGGGGAGAGGTCAAATTCAAATCCATAAAGCGGGTCCCTGACGCGGCAGTTGCTCCCGACGGCCCGCCTGATTGGACAGGCACTCGGGGTACGCCACAGGAAGGCGTACTCGCAGCCATCCTGTGTCGTTGTCTGAAATGTTGGGGTGCCCTGAAGAGGACAAAGGATTTCCTTTAGTCTGGTACCCTTAATTCCTTCAGTCTGATATATCCTTTAGCCTAGAAGGCTAGTCTTAGAAGGTTCAACAGTCAACAAAAGTATTTAAGCCTATCTTGAAAGAGAGAGAGACTTTGGCGAAGCAAAGTGGACTTAGTCAGGGCAAGCAGATATTGAATACATCATGATATTAACCAAGCATAAAAATCTAATCAAAAATGATTGTATTCTAGCCATTTATACATTCAACCTTTTATAATCTCAACATGTACATGCATGTAGGTGCTGAATCAAAAACAAGTTAAGACTTGTAGAATCTGAAACATAATGGATGACACAGAAAGTCAATCTGCAAAGAAAAAATTCATTGGTTTAAGTAAAAGAGCTCTTGAACTGAATAATACACTGTCTGACAGTACTTACTGTTCATCCCAAAGTCTATACACACACTATAGACATTTACAATGTTCAACACAGAGACCTTTACACACAGTCACACACTATGGACATTAACTGTATAAGGTCCTACCTGAGTGAGAGAGCACTCGAACACGATGACCGTGCTGTAGTGTACGTTGTCTTTGCACATGTCCCCGTTGTAGTACCTGATAGACAGGGAGTTCCCGGCAGCCTGGGGGTTGGACTGGACCACACCCAGGTTCTTATTCCCCTCGGGACCTGTCATACAAGACCCTAGGGGGCCACCTGGGCAGAAGGAAGGTCAAGTTTACGCTTTAGCAAGGTAAAAATGAGAACTTAAATGTAGATTAAGTTTGGGATCTCCTTGTCAATGGGACGTAAACCTAGAGGTACCGCATTTGAGGACAGACAATGTCTGACACACTTTGAGTATGTTAAAGAACCCACCACACTTATCAAAAAGGCCTTACAGTTTGGCCTCTGATTTGGTACCTTGAAAAGGTGCTAGTCACCTGCTATGTCAATCCTTCCACAAATGTAGCAAATCTCAATAAATTTACAGTAAAATTGACAAAGAAGACACTCTAAATCTTTCATCTCCTTATTGATTTTGTCTCAGTTTCTTTTTTTCATAAATCATACAAAGTACTTGAACAGTGAAATCTGGTCTCTGTGGACAAGTGGTCACTATGGACAGGTGGTCACTATAGATTCTTAATGCTTGTGTCAAAAGAAATTTAAGGGACGGCCAAGAAGTGGTCACATCGGCCATTTAGAGGTGGTCACTTGTACAGGTTTGACTGTAACTTTCTTGGCAATTAAACATGTACCTGGGCAGCTGTAGTCCATGTTGTCTGTGACGACCAGTGGCCGACACACGTTGATGTGGTAACGCTCATCCTTGTGTCCTGGAGTGGACTCTGGGTTCAGTGGCTCCCAATTTTGGTCCTGAAAAAAAATCAAAATTATTAATATTGATTCACTGATTCAGAAAAAGAAACAATCTAGATACAAAAATGTAAATATGGCAGTTGAAATAGATTTTGATTAATAGTAAGGACAAGATTTGTATGATACATTGTAGATGTAAAAAAATTGAATATAAACGTACAGCACAGTCACCGTGACAAAAGCTGCAATTATTTTCTCTAAAAATCAACAACGATGAACCTTGTCTTTTTTGCCATGCATTTATAGTAAGTTTCGAGTAATGTAGACTGCAATGATAATATTATGTGTGCTATGAAATTATCAATATATTTCTTAATATGATATGACCTTAACAAATGAAAGCACCAAACTCAAAATTTTTAACCTATCCCTAACAGTTTCTATCTTTTAGAGATATGTTTCTTTCAAATTCTAACTAGTAAAGGAACATCTCTAATTATTGCACTGAGGATAGTACTAGTAAGGGTTTTCTTCAACAGTCCCTCGGATAGGACGTTAAATGGAGGTCCCTTGTTTGAGGAGAGTCACACCTTGAGCACGTAAAAGAACCCACCACATCTTTCGAAAAAGAGTAGGGGCATGCCCCGGTGTGAGTGGATCAAAACATTCCGGCCTAAATGGGGTAGGGAATTTCCCAAGCAGCCTTCGTAACCCCTGCTTCTCCTAATGGGTCAGTGAAGTCATGCTTGTCTTGAACATTGATGTTTCTGACCTAGAGCTGCTGCAGTAAGAATTAGTTCAGTGCTTTGATGAGTGGCCCCCTACGGCCTTGCACTGAGCGAGTTCATTAAAAAAAAACTATAAAAAAACACAATATATAACAACTAACCGTTCGAGAAAGTGGTGTCAGATCATACAGGTTCCCCGCGGTATCTGTCACCAGACAGTCCACAGGTGCAGGGGGACAGGCCAGAGACGTGGCGAACTCAAACAGGAACGACAACCCCTCCTGTCGGAGGAACTTGGGCTCTCCCAGCGCCACTTGTGTCCGGCAGACAAAGTGGATGATCACGCTTGTCACTTGTCCTAACGAAAAGAAGACAATTACAAAGGAACTCTAACTTGATTTTACAAGCAAATTTCACAAGGTGATGACAAAACATTTTGTACATTACATTACACTCTATCCCACTATATTTCAGTTCTGGTGGCTTATGAAAGGAACACTGTTAGGTGGCGTCGTGTGGCGCAACTGTAGAGCACGCGGCTGTCAAACAATGGGTCCCGGGATCTAATCCCAGGTGCGCCCAGAGACATGTCTGAACTTGCGCCCCGACGTTGTGCCCTTGGGAAAGGCACTTAACACGACTTTCCTCACTTCACTCAGGTGTAAATGAGTACCTAGCTCATCTAGGGTTAGGGACGTCCCTCGGATAGGACGTTAAATGGAGGTCCCGTGTTTGGGGAGAGCAACACCCCGCGCACGTTAAAGAACCCACCACACCTTTCGAAAAAGAGTAGGGGCATGCCCCGGTGTGCGATGGTCCAAATCTTACAGTCCGGTCTGGGATGACATCTTGAAAAGGTGATAGTTCACCTGTAATGTCAATCCTTCCACAAAATGTGGTAAATCAAAATAAATAAAATAAATAAATAAATAAAATAAACTGTCTACAGTATGTCTAAGTGCATAAAACTCTCTATAATTGTGGATTTCAAGAAGACATTCAAATTCCTCAGATTGTAATATTTGTGTACACTAATCGTATGATTTAGAGTCTATAAGTACTCTTTGACAATACATGTTTTTGTGTCAGAAGTCATGACAGATATAAGCTTCATGATACGCCAAAAAACAGTTACTCAAGCAACTGGATAAAACTTTAACAGTCAGACGTTTCAGACAGCATCCGCTATCTTTTGTCAGTGACTTAATGGAAAGAACTGGAGAACCAGGTTTTATACCAATAATCTTCATGACATGGCATGTCTTAGAGAACATCATCTCTTTCGACAACTGTAGGTAAGATCTCCACATACCTGACCCCTCGTCACGGACTCCCTCGTACCGTAGAGTCAGCTGTCCGGCGTCAGAGAACTCCAGCTGGGCATCGCGTGCATGTGCGAGCGCCTTGTCCTTACCCGTGGCTATCGAGCACACACTTGCGTCCTCGCAGTGTCCGTCTTCGTCGCAGTACTGGGGACAGCCGTCCTTAACACTTCCACAGATGTTCAGCTATAGGCAAGAAAGTACAACACTTGTTGTATGATAATACCAAAGTAATGAAGAAAAAAGCAATAGGCCATGCTCTTTCCGCTAATAATTTAAGATAAGACGTTTTCTTATGGTTGGTATTTCAATTTCTTTATAAATCAGTCTAGGTTTTCTAAGACAAAAGAAGTTAGGAAAAGAAGAGATAATTGTGTCTTCGATGTTTGCAAATGTACCTTCAACCCCCTGTGCTTGGCTAAATATGCAAGCTGTAGCAAAACCGCACAAACTAGCTACCGAAAAAGTAGCTAGTTTGTGTTCTTAGTTCAACCGCTTTACCTTAAGTTTTTACTTTTAACACGACTTTTGTTACTGTTTGAAAAAAGTGCTGCCAGTAGATAAATACTTCTTTGCCATGTACATAACTACCGGTATTTCGAGACAGAATCTTTAGAACATCTCCTACCTTAAAAGCCTGACCATCAGTACTTGTGACATCGTAGTACTTCTTCTCTGTCCTGTCCCCCCTGGTGAGGGGCTGTAGGTTGAAGATGTAGCCAGAGTTGGGGTCGGGGATGGTACAGTCCTCCTGTGTCTCCACCTTAATCCCACAGGCAGCCTCAGTCTCCCAGGTGAACACAAACTCACACCCCATCTGCTCCAGGAACCGGGGGCTGCTCGACTGGACACAGAAAAAAATACATCAAAATTTCAACCTGTGTTTAGCTAAAATCCTCCCACACCATAAGGTGTATAGGGCGGTGCCCATCTCTGTTTCATAGCCCTGGGCCACACTGTGGTGCAATCACTGCAGCAGGGGGCTAGTCCACTGGCAGTGTAGTGTATTTGATTTCCATACTGTTTCAGAAGTATGTACCATTTTTATAAATCTTTGGTATGACTCAATGCACCTCTTGACCAGAGGTGTCCTACCCGGGGCTTGAACTTGGGCCTTCTGGTCCAAGTAATTTCAACCAGATGTGGCAAGTAACAGAAGCGCAGACCACTACACCACAGGGACACCCCAACCTGTTTTACAAGGGAACAATTTTGCTGAAGAAGAGTATTTCATTATTTAAAAAGCAAAGGAAGGAACTCCTTTGGAAAGGAAGGAATGGATCCGAAGGAAATTATACAATGTATTTCAGTCATTGATACCTTGAAAACGGCAAAGTTAAATACATTTTGTACTGATCATTTTGCATTTAGGGAGA
Source organism: Branchiostoma lanceolatum (assembly GCA_035149815.1). Taxonomy (NCBI): domain Eukaryota; kingdom Metazoa; phylum Chordata; class Leptocardii; order Amphioxiformes; family Branchiostomatidae; genus Branchiostoma; species Branchiostoma lanceolatum. The sequence continues at coordinate 14,443,386 of CM068866.1, forward strand.
CATCCTCTTCACTTAGCATGGGAATTTTTTCCATACATCTAGCAACATGTTTCCTTCTAAATCTTAAATGACCAGACTGCTTTATTGTACTTAAAAATGTAATACATGTTATGTATATAATAACAGAAGAAAAGATTAAGCCAAACAAACATCAAATCATCAGGGAACCCCTAAAGGGTAATGGCCTATAAATTTCCTTTCTGTTGTCATTCAGTTAAAAATCATGGCATTAGAAATGATGTCAGAAGATATTCGTTTGCTATCATGATCAGTGAAGGAAATAGACTGTCCAGATTTGTCATACCAGACTGCCCCTCTGACAGATAAGGTGGATCTTGGTGGTGTAGTTTCTGGCCACCCCGTCTGGCCCCGTACATGGCCCACCGTTACTGTAGGTCAGTAGGAGATGGCCCGCCTGGCCCTCGATGGTGGGCCGCAATTCTGCCATACCCATGTTGGGGAGTGTCACTGCCTCCTGTGTTGGTAAAGACAACAATTTTTTACAGTAATCTTATTCTGCAAATCAAAATGGCAGTCATATCAATGTTCTACAAAATGCATTTCATACTTATTTATCAGAACAAGAAATGCCTTCAAGTATAAGAGCTTCACTTATCACCCCAGAATTGAGGTGTTCAATTTTTTTTTTTCCTAGAACTGTCATAGTCAGTGAAACCTGTTGCCAACAAGTACTGTCCGAGCATCCTCATTAGATAGCTTTCAACATTATGCTTGCAGTTGGATGTTGAGGTTAAGTGTGACAGGTTGTTCAGTATACAATGTAATATAGCCTGCTGTGCTGCATGCGTGCAAAGCTGGTATACAACGATGAAGGGCAGTACATTGTATAATGACTACACGATACAGAATACAGATACAGGTTTATAGCTTAGTACGCAGAATGTGCTCATCAGCCAAATAGCTATCCCACAGGCCTTCAAAGTCTAGGATTTTTCTCTTCTATCTAAATGAACATCTTGCTTGGGTTAAGCCAACCATAGCTTGAATCTGAACTCAAAACTTGCAATACGACAAGGATCTGCATGCATATTTTATTTATTTTCAAAAACATACTCTAAATTTTAAACATTTTTGCCATATTTTGAACTTATGAAGCAATATCATGATCACGTTGGAAGCAACAGCATCGGTATTTTAACCTTCTCCCTGCTGCCTAACTCTGTAACCAATAGTGAATTGGGTGCCAAATGGCTACTTCAGCATGCTAAAGGTTATATTACATTCATATTACAAAGTAATAGAATTCTGAAAATTACCTCTCCAGTGGCAAAACTAGTCTGGCACACAGCAGCGTAGGTGTCACAGCCTGACACAGGATTGATAGGTCTGCACACGTTGATGTAATACTTCTTCTTGTTGTTTGGGTCCGTGTCATCCAGGTAGGACCAGTTCTCACCATTATCGTCCTCTGACTTGGCAAGGCTATGAGAAAAACGACATCATGTTAGCTAAAGGAGGATATACACGTGTAGGTTATAGGCGGAAAAGACAACAATACAATCATGTAAATAATTCAAGGCATTGACTTCTTCTTGGGGTAATAAGAGACACTAAATCAAATAACACAAAGGGATTTTCATAAGGGATTGTTTTACAAAATTTTGAGAAATTTGACGTACAAATGTACATGTAATATCCACCTATAAAAGACAGGTAAGTATCAAATACACTTGATGGCCACTTGATAAAAGTACAAAAAGTTCAACGTAACTACCTGTCAGACATTAACCTGGCTGTTTTGATAACTATAACAGTCTGCAAGATTGAAAATTCAATACTTCAAGGTTTTTTCTTGACAAATGTAATAGCTACTAGACATTCAAGTATTGTACATTATGTAATTTGCCTACCTTGATAGGTCATACTGTGTGTGTGTATTTGGGTCTGTCACCACACACTCTATCGGCTGCTCTGGACAAGCGTACTTTGTGTACCACTTGAAATAGTAGAAGTGGTTGTCTTCTGCAAGGAACTTGGGCTGGCCCGAGCCGGCTTTTGGGTCGCACAGGAAAGCTATGTGCGTGGACCGGTTCACTTTGTCGTGGTACGGGTCCCCTCCGCTATACGTGAGGTTAATCAGGCCATCGTAGTAGTTCAGGTGGGAGTTGAACACACCAAGACTTTTGGCTTTGTTGTCACTGGAAAGAAAAAGATTAAGCTTTAAAAATTTTTTTCTGTGTTTTTTTCCATGACATCGTACCTCATTCTTTCATTTATCACACTGACTCCAACTCTAAATTTAACAACTGGCAGCTATTCCCCTCAAGTAGGGTCTGGTATCTTCCATATTTTTCTTTGTTAGTCAGATGATACAATATAATATACAATGGACCCTCAGTACTTCAAATTGGTCTACTTGTGACATCATTCTTGAAGTCAAAAGTAATGAATGTTCATCATAGGTCCAAGTCCTCATGACATCCTACTACAGACATGTTAATGAATTACGTTGGAGTCAATTTGTCTGGTATATTTTCGTTTCTACATCAACATGCTATATTTCACAGGTTTCTGACGGGTAACATACATCATATATCTGCCACTTTGAAAAACAGTGGATTTGAGAGATCTCTAATGCAGCACCCCCCAGGTACGCACATTTTAGATATGCAGGAGTGCATCATACTGGGGGATGTTGGGTTGGAGATCTGTTTGAACATATCTTTTCAGGGTGGCGGAAATATGTACCCTTAGGCTAGTGGAATTATGTTTAGTAGATGTATTATAATACTGGCTTTTTTTTTCTCTCAGACTTTGCCAGGTAATAATGCATTATATATTAGTTATTACGTTCTCTTTTGTTATTGAATCATTTCAGTTATAAAATCAAAAATTTTGTCCCAACCTTCTGTCCACTTGGCATGCCCCAGCCTTGGTGTTTCTGTCCTCACAGCTTTTTGTCCCATTGATGTCGCCACAGACGTTTATCAAGTAGTCGTACTTCCCATTTGTCACGTTGTAGAACTTGTCTGCTGTGGTACCGGCCCTGGACAGTGGGGTCAGGTCAAACGAGAACCCTGTGTGCAATTTGTGATACATCATTTTAGTCTTGTTCGTAATCACTGGAAGCATTTCAAGGCAGTTGATAGCTATGGGAACAAACTCCTATATATAGTATTAACAATCTTTGAAAGAATGATAAATGATAAACAAAGCCTAGGACAAGTATTTCCTTTGAGATAACGAATCTGACGCAGTAGATTTGACAAAATGTTAATTGAACAGGCCATACAATATCACAAAGTCAAAACTGCCCAAGAATACCACTCAGGGGACTACTAGTAATAAATCATATAGTCAGGTGGTCAATGTACAATATTATTGTAGATGGGATTCTTAATGCTTGTGTCAATGGTAAAAATTATCCAAGGGACTACCAAAAAATGGTCAAATCGGCCAAGTGGTCCTTATGTAGGGATGGTCACTTGTACAATGTTTGACTGTTATTTGCAACATGTACGACGAAGAATCAGTTTCAGTTTTTCAGTTTCAGAAGTTCTAGTTTAAAAGATATTTGCACTCAGACAGAATATGATTAATATACATGATTAAAAAAACTCAATTGAATTCTTTAACTATTGCTGTTGGGACGGACCTCAGTACTTCAAATTGGTCTATACTTATGACATCATTCTGGAGGTCAAAAGTAATAAATGTTCATCATAGGTCCATGTCCAAGTTTCTCTGAAATGGAGATAGAAAACTGGCATTGAAACATATACAATGTAGTGAGTAAGTGTGAAATTTCATTTATATATATTTTGTACCTGCATCATCGTCGAAGACTCTGCAGTCGTAACCACTCTTGCGTCCTAGCGGGCAGGCCGCCGCCGTGTGCCACTCAAACTCGTACAGACACTTCTCATCTGACCTTCGCAACAGGACAGGCGCACTCTCAAGGTCACCTGGGTGGGACAGTCACAAAAAAATGATGAAAATTCACAACAGAATCCAACCATTCTTGCATATTTTCTTGCAGACTTTCCTGAATTTTACACCCTGTAAAAAGATGTAGGCTTTGAACAGTTGATGTAGGAGTGGGTAGCAAACATAATGTGCTTTTTTGTTGAGTTCATCAATATACTGTCTTGTGCTTGTACAATGTACAATGTATGTCTGCATAAATATGATATGTTAAAAATACCAGTGTCCTGATGCATTCCAGTTTTGCCATGTTAAACTGTATTTGTTGGATCACTTTGGCCGAAATCTTTAAAAAAAACTAAAAAATAGAATCCCTACCTACTGATCCACATATCCGGAAACACTAATTTTTTTGGGGGGGACATTTCTTTTTTCTTTGGCCTTACTACTATATCACTGTAAGTACTCTTTTAGATGACATGTAAGATTTTGCAAATATCTGGTAAGAAATAAACAAAATGATACTTTGAAATTTGACATTCCAAAGATAAAGTGACTCACTGGTATTCCATATTTCAAAATGGAATATCCTAACTAGTTGAATAGGACAGTCTTGATATGTCTTGTTAACTTAAAGCATCTTTAAAGGGGCATATTGTGACATGAACATAAAACAGAATTCTTTGTTTATGATTATTTTTCTACATCATTAGTTGAATCTACCTTATTACACTGCACAGCAATATTCATCACGTACGGATGCGACTTTGTAGTGTCGTGCAAACGTCTTGAAAAAAAATTATATACGCAATCCCCGCCGCCGCTTGAATTGACCGCCATCTTGTCCAACATTCTGAACCACAGAACACGCGATCGAACGCCCGACGTTCTGAAGTTTGTTTAGTTGTGGTGATTTTCCTGTGACGCTCGAACTACGACCATAACGGTCGATTCAGATTTTTCGTAGCGTTCTACGCTGGCTTATTTGCATATTAACTTGCGGGACGCAAGTTAATACGTAAATGAACCAGATTTTAAACATTTTGCGTTTTTCGTCGTTTATCAATGGTGGAAATGTGACAAAATGACAGTAACATGTTGGAAATAAGTAACAAATAAGTTACAAATGTGAATCTTAGTGTAGATCTTTCAAATTCTTACTATTTGTAGTTTTTGCCCACCAGATTCTACAATATGCCCCTTTAAGACCTACCAGGACTGCACACCAGTCGGATGACAGTTGACCAGGTTAGACTGTCGTGACAGGAGTCCCCGTCTGTGTACGTCAGTTTGATGTGGTTCCCCTCCAGTACAGGGTCTGTCTGGTATCTCCCTATGTTCGTCGCACCTCCCCCAGTATCACCTGTACATGGCAGAACAAAATACAGTCAGTCTTAGTACAGTATACAAAAATGCCTTTGTATTGAGGCCAGCTGGCCGTTGTGGTCACCTTTCAGTTACCAAGATCACCTGTACATAAAATAAAGTACGGTGACAACCTTGGAATACAGCTTAAAACAAAAAAAGAAAGTTTTCTTAAAACTCCCAGATGACTGTACAATGTGTTGAGTTAGACATCCAGGTAGTAAGATACGCCAAAAATAATTACTCATTGACAAGCAACTGGATAAAGTTTCAAAACTTCATCCAGTTGCTTGAGTATTTATTTTTGGCGACTGTACAATGTACTTACTGGTAATGAAAGGGTTAAAGATACAGTCTGTCACAGCTTCATTTCTCCCTGTTGACTATCTGTGACCAATTAACTTTGTGCAAAATGGATAACTTGGCACGGATGTCATGGGTTTAAATTTGGACCGACCACACTGACATTTTCTAAGATGACTGTACAATGTAGATAAAGGGTCAACCTTCTCCCTGCTGCCTAACCCTGTGATCCATATAGACTTGTAGCCAACTCAGCCAGGAAGGAGTGAAAGATGGACCACACTTACTGATGTTAAGATATGACTTATGACACAAAAAAAGTATTTTATGCTGCTAACTGATGGACCTCAGTACTTCAAATTGGTCTACTTATGACATCATTCTGGAGGTCAAAAGTAATAATATTCATCATAGGTCCATGTCCAAGTTTTAACACTTTATTGGGATATCGAAAGGAAAAGATAACATCAAGGAAGACAAAGAAAATGGATAACTTGGCACGGATGCCGTGGGGTTAAAGTTGGACCACACTAACATTTTCTAAGATGACTGTACAATGTAGATAAAGGGTTAACCTTCTCCATGTGATCCATACATATTTGTAGCCAACTCAGCCACGAATAGTGGTGTGGATCTAAACCCGAGTTTAGGTTTAGGTTCAGACTCGAGTCCAGAGGTTTATTATTAGGTACAGGTCCGGACTTGAAAGTCCGGACCTGAACAATAATTTTGGAATATTTTTTCGTGTTACATGTAAAATTGCATATTGGCAGATATTTTACATGTAATTTGAAAACTATATATACGGAATTATATACAGTCAGTTCAGTTATAAACACAAAAACAGCAATGTTTTAATATTTTTCTAGTGCAAATTTCGCGATTTAAGGAAGGTTTAAGATGGTTTAAAACAAAAAGGAGTGTATGAGTGAGAGAATTTTTTTTCAAGTCTGGACTTGTTTCCAGAGTGACGTTTAGGTTTTTTTGGACTTGAACCTAAACGTTTTACAAGTCCGGACCCGGTCCGGCCGGACCGATCCGCACCACTAGCCACGAAGGGGTTAAAGTTGAACCACACTTACTGATAGCACAAGCGGCAGCCCCCTGTGGACAGTCGGCAGCCTGTTCCAGCGTGATGACCTCCCCGCACACGTTCATAAAGAACCGTTCATCGTTGTCGCCTCCCTCGTACTCGTGTCTCCCGTCCAGCGCCTCCCAGTTCAGTGGTCCCTCCTGTACGAGGGTCGACAGGTCGTAACGTTTCTTCCCGTCGGGAGAGCTCACGCGACACGACCGCCCCTCCTCGTGTTGGAGACAGGCGTAGCTGGTGTCCCAGTCAAAGAAGTAGGAGCAGTCCTCCTCACTGTTAAACACTGGTCTGCCTTTACCATCATTACCTGCAAGATTAACAAAATGTGAGCAGTGAATACTCCAAACCAAAACAAAGGATTTAGAGTATCATTATGTACCAATATCCAACTGGAATGCTGTAAATGCATTAAGTTTGCAGTGGTTTAAAGTTTGCGTTTTTTTCTCATTAACTGCGAACTTAAAACCACTGCGAAAATGCCTGTTAATCTGTCTTCTGGCCGCCTACCCTCTTCTTCCAATCGCGAACTACGAACCACTGCAAAAACTCCTTTTTTTTTTATTTCCCCCTACAGCGAATTTAAATCACCGTGAACTTAAATGCATTAATTCTACAGTATTCCATTCTTACTTAGACCAAGACCTGAAATTTCAGAAAACATTCAGAAAACAAGACCTACCCACATAGGCAAATATCAAGACAATCCATCCAGACCTTCTCCAGTTATTCTGCTTTTCTACATACATACACATACATACATACAAACGCTACCCAAAACACAATCTTCTTGGCGAAGATAACAACCATGATGATGATGACCTTAAGGTATCAGGAAAATTGTCTTGTCATCTCACCTGCAGTTTTGTTACACCTGAATGTGATGACAGAGGTTCTGTTGAAGCCGTTGTGTTTGCACACCTCCCCATGTTTGTACGTCAGGGTCAGTTCTCCATCGCTGTACCTGAAATTTAGATTGCAAAACGCACAAATTTACCACAAAGTTCTTCTGTGAAAATATCAAGGAAGAAATATCAGCACGGCCATTATTATGATAATATACACAGAGTATTTTTAAGCTACTTTATACATTTTCTGCTTTTTTCTAGCATCAAAACATAGTTTTTCTTGAAATCGAGACTTAATGATGGTCAACACTACAGTAAATTCTTTGCCATAATCAGCATTTGCCAAAAGAAGTTTCACACAATCATGTTTATCTGTTGTGTCACTTTTAAAAATAAATCTATTATATCATTTCAATTTTGGCTGCAAATACACTATATATACAATATACAATAAAATAATGAAGAAAACAGAAATACTAACGTTGTGAAAACTACACAAACCTCAGAGTATGACCTGTTGCTCCAGCAATGTGAGCAGAATCTGCCGATGTTTGACATACGCTAGTGTGACTCCCGTCATCATCGTTGTCCCCACACGATATGCCTACAGCTCCACACACATTCAGCCAATAGTCGTATGACTTCCCATCGTCTCCAGTGGTAGTGATCTTGTATGGCCATGGGTTTGTTCCTGTGTGGAGTAAAAGGAACATCATTATACCTCCATGAAAGTTGTTTTGGGTCTATCTGTCTACGTTGTGTGTGTTTGTGTTTTGGCATATTTGTGGTCAGCAAAAATGTAGATTGTGAGGATACTTGGTTTGTGGGCAGGTCTTGGGAAGACGAAGGTCAGGGTCAATTTTGGGCCGCATGGCGGCTTTCCTGAAAACTGCAGCAAAACTTCCAGTTTCGGTATCTTTTTTCCTGGGGACATGCTATTGTTTTGATTACTTTAAGGCAGATTTTTTTTAATGTCAGGAACTTACTTCTACTTAATATGTTCAGATTTATATTAACTACAAAGCAATCCAATATTGAGAACAAAATATCATCGAAATTGAATCAATTTTACCAACCTCTAGATCTAGGGACTCCCTACTCAGAGACAAGTTATTTACAAATTTTGCAGTAAGAAAATTTGTTGACTCCAGTTTTCCCTTCATATTTTCCTCCAGCTTTGCAGGTTGTCAGACCCTTTTCTTCTCCTACTGTTTTAAACATTTCTTTAACAAGTCTCTTACTCTGAATCTAACAACCTACATGTATTGTTGATGATGAATGGTTTATTCAATATTTACATATCAAAAAGCTTTGCAGACCAGAAATTGTCTCGGATGCCTGAATTGCACTGTTAAATACAGTAAAATACCATAGTACAGCTAAATATCATAATACAGTAAAATATCATAGAAACAGTAAAACATCAGTAAATGAAATGGGCAGTACATGTATTATCTATCCTGTTGTTCTAAACTCATTTGAAATGACAACTATTCAACCCTACCTTCTGGTACGTTCAGTGGTGACAGATCAATGTCAATGTCGTGTTGTTGTTTACTGAAGCTGCATGTTGTTGTTGTGAGGTACTCAGCAGGACAGGCGTACTCCGTCCACCACTCCACTTGGTACTGACAGTCTGTGTCCAGGGTCAGGAGTGGGTCCTTACTCTGGGAGAAAAGTTATATAACATATGATAATGTATGCATATTTAGTCTCAGTCTATCATCTGTAGCTGACATCACATTAACATAGTTTTATTACATACATGTAATATAACTTAACCTTCTCCCTACTGCCTATTAGTATTACCCCTTAAGCAATATAGAATTGGTAGCAAATTGGTAACATCTACTTCAGTGTGCTAAAGGTTAATTATCACATAGCTAGATGGCGTCGACCAATCAGAAGCCTCCATTGCCCATGTGTTATGGGGCCATAACATACCCGGGTCATAACACACCACTTATGACGTCATAACACAACCATTCCATTTAGTAGGGGGGGTATCTTTTTTATGAATCTCTTTCTTAACATTGTTTAAAAAAACCTTTATCGTCTTAAAATTGACAAAACCGTCTAAAAATACATTAAAAAGGAACAACTTTCAATTCAAGTGAAATCTAAATGGAATGACTAAAAACAATATTTTTCACACCCCCGTAAGTGGAACGACAAATTTCACCTTGGCCCGCCATTGGAACCCGTTCCGATCGTCATGGACAGAGCTGATTACCACAGTTTTTCGTCGAAGAACTGTCAGACGCCGACTTAGAGTCAGTTTTCGGGCCATGGGAAGCTGAAGAAGACTCCCAGGAACATGCTGATCGAGTTGAGGGGCGAGAAACTGACGCAAATTTGCGGAGATGTGACTCGGGAGCGAAAATAGGTTTGGATTCCAGGCTGACGTATTTCCCCAAGCTAATCTTGACAGACATTCGCCCATGAAGCCGCCGTAAGTCTCCTCAGTTTCTGACCAGGGGGACCCTAGGAAGGTATGTTCACGTTTCCGAGGGTTTTACCCGGCGAAAATTAAAAATATTGCCGGCAAAGTGATGTCGCCTTGTTGAAAACAAACGTGACTCGCACTAAACACGACCCCCTCCCCCAGTCACTTAACCTCCCCAAACCGATGTGTTGGCATCGAAAAAATTACGGTCAAAATCACCAAAATTCTTACAGGTTTCTACCTACAAAGATATCAGGATCGATACGGTACGCTTCTGTGGGATATTTTTCCGGCTTGATCAAAGATTATCCGGGGAAAGTACGATTTTCTTACCACAGGAATTGTGAAAATTGAACAGAAATCTAACGTTACAATTATACTGCCCGATATGAAGTCTACGTGTCCACAACAATAACACTTGTTTACATTCGATTATATGAAGATCATATGTACAATGGATTGATTTTACATGTATAGTACTAAATAAAGAATCTATGTACTGCACAGGAATTTGTCTGTCTTATATGGGTCAGTTTGGATAGGCTATGTGATAATAACGTTTATGTCATGCCTGGGCCTGATACGGGTGTTCCGGACCGTGTGATAACTATCCGGATCACATAGGGTTCGGGAGTGTTATCACAGAGGCTTCCATAGAATATTTTGAACGCATTTCGAGCGCGCCGGTTGCGCGGCCGTCGGAAATTCGATGGTTATAGCACATGACCAGGCGTTATGACACCATATACACCTCGAGGCGGGTCATTAACCCTTAATTACCAAAGGACACTCAATGAATGCACCATACAGTCATGTATTATTTCTATGTTTTGGGAATTATAATAACAAAATTATAATACCATCTTCTACAAAACTGCTAAGCTGGGAAAATACCTTGCACTTGATGCAGTTAAAAATAATGACACTCAGAGCCAAGAATATATTTTTTTCTGACAAATCAGTCAAATACATATTTGGTACATCCCACAAATGAAAACCCTCCTTCTAAGTTGTAAAGCAAAAATACTTGTATGCCATTGTGAACTACAAATTTAAAGAACACTAGCTGGTTACAATACAACACAAGAAATGACACACAAACTGATGTGTACTCACCCCGCCTCTTCCATCGCCATTAGGACAGACAAACGTGATGTGGACAGTTGGTTTGACCCCGTTACATCCTGTAGGGGCGTCCCCGTCTGTGCTGTTATAGTGCAGAAACAGCCTGCCGTCCTCCCCCATCTGTAGGTCAGTAGTGGGACGACCCATATCCACAGCCTCTCCACCAATCACACGACAGCCTGCTGTCCCAGGAGGGCAGGGGGAGGTGGAACCACCTGTTTCTCAGGAAAGATAACGGTATATCTCCTGGTTATATCTAGTTAATATAGTACACCCACCCACACACACACACACACACATATTAAAATGAGTTACAATGCTACAAATATGTATGTTACCTGTAAACTGTTTACAAAAAAAGCAGGACTGGTGATAAACAGTGATTTTGGATACCCTTAAACTTTTGTCTTGTTACTTCAAGGTTTCTTAATACGATGCTTTGCAAGTACAGTACATATATTATACATGTATGTATGTGTAAACTGGTCACAGGTAATTTCATATTGATATACTTAATACAAGTGCAAGTACACATTGTTAGCTGCTTGTTTTAATCACAATTCTATGTTATAATTTACAAGATTTTCAGCTTTCAAGAAGGCGTTTTACCGTACTTAGTAGGTTACTTTGAAAGGACTCACCAATGGGATCTATGAATTAAAAATTACCCGCGGTAGCTTTGCACTTTGCGGAAAAAAAGTTGCAGAGTGTGTGGGGGAAACACGTGTACATGTCTATCTAATTACCAGGGAAGTAGGGTGCCCTCTGGGTGTCCCCTGCAAAAGGAAGGCATCTAATTTCTTTGTTTTCTTAGTGTAAGGCATCCAGAAGACGCCCTCACGCCCTGCTAGCTAATAGCCTGATGGTAAATACAAACTCACCTGGAGTGATGTCCCGACATACGTTGATGTAGAAGTCTCTCTCCCCTGCTGAATCCACCAAGTAACCACCACTCTGTCTAATCAGGGGTGTCAGGTCCCTCTTCTTCCCATCTGTGTCGTACACGTAACACTTCACCTCCTTCTGTGCCGGGTTCTGTACCGACGTACAGGCTACCGTACTGTCCCAGTCAAAGTACGTGGTACAGGGTTTAGCCTCCACAAACTCAGGGAAGCCCTGGAGTGAACACAGATTTTCAAAACAATTATTGAATACCAAAAGCAAAAGGTACTATGATCATGATAACAGTAAAATTAACACTAACAGTTGTATATGATGCTATGTGTTAGACGCCCGACATCAGCTATTGCTGCCTGGGATGTCTAGTATATTGCCTGTTGCAATTTGATAAAAATAGAATAAAATAAATACACACTATATGAAACTGCATGGATAATGTAAACCAAGAAATTCTCTGCACTTCTTATCATATTAGGTAACCTTGTTTGCAACACTGGATAACTGGAAATTCTGATACAGTTTTTTGTAAGTGAATATAGGAACTACATTTGTACATGACATTGTATGATGGCGGCACAGCTTTAGCACACTCCAAAAACCAGACTGAAAATAGAAGCTAATAATATTTGACAGTTTTTTCAGGGAATTTATTACCGGTAGTCTAGGAAGTACCTTTTGTTAATAAGTGGAATAATTCCTTTAAAATCTTTCAATTCTTCTTTTAAAAACACCCCAGGGAACTATTTTCTGACTAAAACTTATTTTTGAAATATGGAATGTTGATACCTACCAAAGTCCTTCCACACTGGATGTTAATGCTGGATCCAATCTTGTGCCCGGGGTGCCCAGGGCAGTCCTCATCTGAGAAAAGCTCCATCCTAAATCCTCCTCCATGTCTATCCTCCTCTATCTGGAGGGTAGAGTTGAAGTTTCCTATGTTGGCAGTGGTGTTGTCCTGTAGTCTACACACAGAGTTACTACTGCAGGGCGCTGGGAGGGCAAGCTGGCTGCAGATGCTGATGTTATATTGCACGTTGTTGTCTCCTCTTGCCTCCCATAGCCTAATGTTCAACAAGAAGAAAATCTTAATATTGTCACTGTAATTGTAAATTGTATGATTATGGTGTAACTTGTTAGTCAACAGTGTTGAAATAGCCTGTCTACATCAATTTGTATCTTCATCAAATTCAATGTTCTATATGTGCATCATGTGGCCATAAAAAAATGAGTCATACAATTCTTGTTTCCTACTGTTCAACAAGAACAAAATTTCAATTTAAGTCAGTACAATAATTATTGGTGTTATATATAGTTGCAAGTCTATGTGTTGAAATGGCTTGTATACATGAATATTCATCAGTTTTAATACTCTACATGAGCATTATGTAGCCATGAGAATTTAATAGATACTGAATATTATATTGCACATTTGTTGTCTTCTCTTGCCTCATTGTAATGTTCAACACAAAAGAAATTTTAACTTTGAATTGTAAATATGATATTCGTATACTAGTAACTAATTGTAAGTCTACAGTGTTGAAATGGCCTGTCAATATTCATCAACTTCCACACTCTACATGAGCATTATGTGGCCATGAAAATGTTATAGATTACCTCTCAGGTGGGTAAGGACTTAATTTGATTAGTATTGGAAGAGACTGTACTGTCTTCAAATTAACAAGCCATGCTGTATTATTCTCTGTATGAGTATAAGCAAAGTAACAGTTACAACAAAAATTTAAGTATATTGTGAGGCCATATATATACATTGTGCACTCTTTGTACACTAAGCACTATGGCTTCATCAGTTGATCTTCATGACCTTCGAAAAGATTAATTGAAAACCAATCAATTATAAGGCACAAGCAATATTGATAGACTTCAACAAAATTGATGATATATATGATAAGACCAATGAAACCATTGAAAATCCAATGAATGTATTCTAGACAGCACACCCAGCTGCAAGTGACTCATCCTGGGTTTAGTCATCTCATACTGCATAATGTCAACTTGAAGGTAAGGTTAAGGTAGCGGCAAAACTGACTCAAACAACAACAGCTGATATGCAAAAGATGTGGCTCTTGTCAAAGCAGGTCCCAATGTTGTGCATCTTGGAAAGGCACTGATTCTCAATTTCCTCACTGAACTCTTTGGTTAGGGACATCTTCTTCCATAGAATGTCAAGTGTAGCATGCATGATTGAGAAGATTCATATATAGTAGGAATCCATCACGGTGTAAGTGCATCAAACCTTACAGTATGGTCTTTCACAGCTTGTGAATAACATACAAAAGTGCTGTGTTAACTTACACCTTAAGGTGCTTTATCAGTTATGCAAATAAAACATGCTTTAGTTACAATGTATATTCTGAAGGACAACAATCCATGCCATGTTTGAACAAAATACAAACTGGGGCTTTAAGGAACGTTAATACCAATGGCTAGGCTGGCAGTGCTTGAACGTTGAAGTTGAAATACTTTTTTGGGTACATGCAAATCGTGAAAATAGCAAATTGCATATTGCATGTGGGTATTTATTTTGAGGCCAGGCTGGGATTTGAACTTACTGCCCTGAGCACAATAAGAGGATCCGGAACTGTTGATCAGCAGTAGTGCTATGGTCTAATGATCAGTAGTTCCGGTCTCGCCTAGTCTACTCTAGTTCACTACTATATACATGTATCTATGTTTATCAAGGTAGTACATATTTTGAAATAGTCAGGGTGGTTTTATGTTCACAGTTGTTGCAGTGAATCTCACTGTAAAGTCACCACTGACACCACAAACATTATGTAACATTCTGTCTCGCATGCATTACATTAGTTGACTACAGCGGCTTCAAGATCAACCGAAAAAAATCACAAATGCTTCAGAATCTTTTCCCTTCTACCATTGGCCTATTGCTTAGATTACATAGAACCTTGTAATTATCTCTCTACCTGTTGACCTGTGGTATCTATGCGATACATAGTGGAACCGAGGACTACCGACAGTTCCTGAAACTGGGACCCAGAAAAATCCCAACACAAGCATGCAGGGGGAAATGAAAGCTCTAGAAAGTAAATCTACACAAAACCTTGCTTCTTATTCTGCTTTCTGTACATTTGTGACCTGTAATTTCGGCTGGTGCCATATTGGGAATCGCTTCACTGAAGCAGTAACATTAAATGGCGACAACCAAAACAACTGTATTCATGACCACAAGCCCTCAGTCGACCCCCTCCCCCTTTTCCCCCATCCGCCCCGTACCAAAATATCATATAACGTCACAGGCTACGAACCAGTCAAAATACCAAATTAGGACCCAGAGATACCGTACTACTGTACAACAATAGTTCAAACACTGTTGTCTTTCTCTTGATAAATTCCCATGCCGTGATTTGGACAATGTAAACACAGTCAGCTGACTATGGAAAGCAGATCTCATGCCTGAGGAAGCTGGTACAAGCCAAAATTTCCCCACGTTCTTCTACAAAAATAGACCTCATTCGAGCTCTACTCACCCCCGAATCGGCTCTAGGTTATAGTTCCCGGCTACACAATCTCCTCTGGTCCGACTGACAAGTTGGAGGGTGAGAAAGAGAGAGGAAAATGTCCAAAACATCGAAGTTTTTATGTTCCGTCGGTGCCACAGGTGCACGGTGGCCGCCATGTTGGATTTCTTAAGGTCACATGACGCTGAGAGAGTGTATTACATCATCACCTGATAGTCATGTGGTCCTAGTACTACTCCGTGTGGCGTCCTGGACATTGGACCCTCTTTAAACGGTCTCTGATCTATTGTCCTGTGACCTGTGTTTACCTTTGACTACATAATCTGCAACGAATAGGTCATCTCACTATCAAACAGAGATGTTGTTTCGACTGGTAATTTGCTTGCACTTATGGTATTGTTTGCAAGGTGGCGCGCCTAAACCATCGAATTACCGAAAAAGGCAATGCGTAATCAACACTCAATATTTTGTCCTTGACGCAATGCATGCATATATATGAAACTATATATACTTTTTACAATAACACAACGATCATGTCATTGCAGTGAACTAAAGGACCCTAAGAGTAAACTGTTATAGAATGCTCACCAGTGTACAAATAAGACTTATAGAATACAGACTGTGATCAGTTTTAAAACTTTTATTATAGACTTTTTATTCCACATTCCCGGCATATTAAAGTGTGTTATCAATTAATGAAGACTTTAAAAACGTCACAGCTTGGAACGTACTATCTTGCTGCGAATATAAACACTATCAAATGTTTAAAGTCTTTGATAACAAGAGCCCTCAGCTTGCAAGTAGTGACAATTAAAATCAACCAACCCACTTATTATTCAAAACGTGGGTCACTTCATTGTCCACTGTCTTCAAAAAAGAAGTCTAACCCAACGGTAGTCGACCATAGTTAACATAAAAGTTTCACAGTAGACTAGATAACTATTTCGATTTCCATGTATCTTAGTTACATGTACTTGTTTGCCTTTTGGCATGAACTTGCAATAAAGTAAAGTTATTAATGCAGTGCAGCAATACTGCCTCTATGATTCAATTTGTTGTTGTGCTTTTCTCATTTTGCTTTATTTCTTGCAGAGTCTGGTTGAAGATTTCCACGAACTGGTCGCACACTTCCTCGGTGTGTTTGAGCGACAGGTACAGTTTGGTACCCATGGGGTTGAGGAAGACGCCTCGTTTGAAGAGCCCGACCATCATGGCGCGCCGCCTAGCGGCATTCTCCTGAAGTTTCTGCTCGCGGTAGTTGGAGACGAGCTTTTTCGTGAACAGAACCTTGGAGACGGAGGACAACATAGAAAGTTATGTAAAGAAACTTAATAATGCGTCTTTTCAGCGAAATAGTGATTTGAGTGAAGACAAAGGCTATGGAATATAAGTCCGAATAGTACACATACCGTGTCATGAGAGAACATCGCACTGAAAGTTTTCCGTTATTTTTTTTTCACACTAAACAAAGACCAACAAACCTGCGCTAGAGGCCCGTCTCCGATAACATGACCAGGAATGTCATTTTTCTCCAAACATTCCTTCATCTTGTTCCTCACGTACCTGCCGATACTAGAAAAAGACGCATAAATTAAAAAAGAAGGATGAAAAAATAATATATCATATATTTCAAAGCAATTGAACAGCATTTATACCCAACATTGGCGAAAGATTCTTCTGTACTTTTATGTCGACTTGCGCCTTTCTTTCCTTTTTCCATTTGGTTTATCTTTTCAACATATAAATAAATCTCCTACACCCTTCGTGGAAAAGAAGCAAAAGTGCTTTCACAAGCAATAGGTCTCTACGAATGAACTCGCGCCGACTGAGTGCGACTTTATTATGACTGCGGATTTCCTCATTTGGCTAGATATGATCGATCAGGAAAGAAAAGAACTCCAGATATAGATATAGATTATCAGCGTCTTTTCAATATGCGTATACGGTGATAACTTGCTTGCCGAATACATACTGATGCAGGTGCTGGTACGTGTCCGTTCTGCGGTAGATCTGTAGCGCTGCCAGGGCGGCCGAAGCGCTGATGGTGTTACAGCCGAGGGAAGACGCCGTCCACACGTACCGCTTGTCTTTCCCCAGTAGGTCCTCGTTCACAATACTGGGAAGAATCCAACATCATTTTCAACTTCGTAATACTTCTTAACGACAACATCTAAAATGTGATGTACTTTTACAAGAGCAATAATATTTTGATATGGTTCTGAACGATAAACTTTGAGACACAAACTGTTAAACGTGTCAGAACAGTCAGTTTGTGTATGTTATATTTAACTCTCCAAGCAGTGGTTTGTGGAGAAATTTTTCAGTGATTTATTTTCACACACTAAAAGGACCAACCAGGCCAGAGGCCCGTCCCCGATTACATGACCAGGAAGGTCTCCGGGTGCCGACAGAAAACGGCGCAGATGATAAAAAGGTCACAATGTTCTCCGCCAACCTCTGCTTGGAGATTACGTTATACTGACCTCATGATATCGGCGCGACCCCCAAACACACCAATCGGATAGCCTCCCCCTAGAGCCTTACCGTAGCCAACCAAGTCCGGGATCACGCCGTAGTATTCCTTCCATTCAAAAAAAGTAAAAAGAGTCAAACTTGCCATAAAAGCATGACACATAGCTGTTAGACTCCTTGCATTCTCACAAACTTGAAACACCACATTTATCAAATTGCAAGATACGATCACGAAAGTATCCCAAAGAAAGTGGAACTGGTGTCCGAGTCGTGTTGACCAGAAGACATTTGATGATACTCAGGCGACTACTACAGTAGAATCCGCTTAACTGCATATCCCATTTGTCAGCGAATTTGGTGCAATTATACGGCTGGTGCAATAATGCGAAGTTGCCAGGCTGGACCGGTAGTACACTGTACCATACAGGAGGTGAATAGTTCATAAACCTCGGTGTGCTGTGTGAACTTGTTAGCACGCATTTAGATGTTTAAAAGCTTTCACTGTACAGGTACAGTGCAGTAACACCGTAGATTCCACCTCTTGGTTTGGCCACGTCCATGTACTAGTAACTTCAAATTCTCAGGACACAGTGAGTGAAATCAGTAAGCGCCAGAGAGGACCCCCTTATGTTTGGACAGGTTTGTCCATGTTTAAGTATTTTCTTGTGCAGAAAGCAAGTCATTTTTTTCACGATTAAACCTCACCTGGGCGCCGCCATACGCCAGTCTGAAGCCTGTCACCACCTCGTCGAAAATCAACAAAACACCGTGTTTCTTGGTAAGCTCGCGTAACCCCTGCAAAAACCCATCCTGCCAAAAAATAGAAAAAAGAATTGAAATTACAACTCAGAGATAAATGGAAGTGGTAAATTTCAACCGCGTTCGCTTTTTCCAAGCCAACCACTGACCCGAAGCCTCGATTTTCTTCAACTTTTATAGACAATGGCATAGATTTTATGTTTCTGAAACGAGAAAAGAAGAACACGATACACAATTGAACAATAAAGAACAGTAACATACCATCGGAGAAGTACAGCGATGTAAAGGCTCAACTATCACAGCGGCTAAGCCGTCCTTGTTCTCTTCCACGATCTTTGTCGTCATACCGAGATCGTTGTAAGGTGCTACAAGGACATGGTCCTTCACAGAATGTTCTATCCCAGCACTAGAGGGGTCCGGAGTGGGGTAGTCAAGCAGTCCCTTTGGGAACAGACTGGTCACCCCTATTTCGTTTGCACCATGGTATGCTCCTGGTGAAGTTGTCACATGTTGTTACCAAAGTTTGACAAATCTGTTTTGGTTTATTTAAAGTTTCTTTAACTTTAGAAAAAAGAAACGGGAAAAATTACCTTCGAATTTCAAAACTTTACTCCTGCCAGTGAACGCCCTTGCCAGTCTCTCACAGTACATGATAGCCTCAGTTCCGGAGGAACAAAATCTTATGAACGAAGAAAGTTAGACATTTAGGCAATAATGACGATCAGAGATAATTGTTATCCTTTAAACAAACAATGACAAATAATGAATGAAAAAAGTTTCGAGATTTGCCCAAGGTGACAGTTACTCAAGCAACTGGATAAATTCAGGAAACGGTCAGACATTTTAGGTAGCATTCACTAAATGCGCCAGTGACGTCGACTGAAAAAATCATTCAAGCGTTCAATAAATGGGATACTCCAAAAACATTCCACTGAACGCTTTAAATAAAACTTTCCAGTCATTGACGAAACGAAATGTATGCTGTCTGAAACGTCTGACCGTTTCCAAATCTATCCAGTTGCTTGCGTAACTGCTTATTATCTTATTACCTGGATGTCTTGAGATTTATGATTTTCAATTTATTTGATTATATTTATAAACGTTTTCACCTGAGGAACTCTACCGCTGGACTCAGTCGTTTGATCTCCTCGGCCAGTTGGAGAGACTTCTCGTTGACGTAAGCGTAGTTGGAGCCGTTCGCGGCTTGTTCCGTTACCGCGGCAACGACTTCTTCTCGGGCGTGGCCCACAAGGTTCGTCCCCCATCTTAGGACAACATGTTACAGATGTAGGAAGGCAAAAACGATTAGAATACCATCGCTGAAAGTCCTTTAAGCTCTATCTTTAAACGGAATCATAAAGTTTAGCGTAGCCGTTTCTTGGATTGTATATCAACCATTCGATTGTCGAAGCCTGTCGCTTATTGCGGACATAGGTGAAAGTTTGACGGTTGTCAAAACGATTGAATTAATTTTTCGACTGGATCTACTCACCCCATAGAGAAGTCCAAATATCGCTTGCCGTCCACATCCCACACATAGCAGTCCTTGCCTCTCGACAAGACAGTCGTCAGCTCTAAATAAGTGACGAGAGAGAAAAGTATTGTTTGCAAAGGATTGTTGTAATCAATGAGGTTATAGGGACTATAAAGACATATAGACTAAAGACATATAGACTAAAGACGTATAGACTAATGACATATAGAATTTCTTTATAGTTTATGATATCTTAATGTATTTAGCCTTGTAGGGTATGAATACTGTCGTGCAATAAACTTCATTGTCGTTGTTTATATGTATTTAGACTTGCAATTGATTTTTGCTTGAAATATTTAGTCTAGCTGATTGTCAATCTTGCCTCTTTGTTTGTTTGTTGTTTCGTTTGTTTGTTTGAACAATTTTAATTCATGACACTAGACTAATTTCAATTCATGACACAAGTTTTCATTTTGATGGGAAATACAATGGGACCGTTGCAATGTGTGGTTACCTTTTGGTAAGTTGAATTCTCCATTGGATCCTGCTGGAAACACTGCAAGAGACCTTTGAGCCGCCTGACCTAGTGTAGCTGTGGAGCCATTGGCTATGGCCTCTGGATCCATCGTTCTCGCTTCCGCTCAATGGTTTGTAAACTCCTAACTGTTAAAAAAAAGGTGTCTAATCAAATCTTGAATAAGAAAAGTGGATTGAATGTTGAACCAATCTCAGGAACTTGCAAAAAAAGTGACGAATCCTCGACAGGTAAACTTGCACCTGAACACCTGTGAAAAGCAGTGCGCAAACACCTGTACCTGTATGACCTCATTCTGACCCCTAGAAGACCGCAGCCAAGCAAATCTTACGCAAAAAAAAAGTTTTCCGGAATAAATGTGAAGATTTCTCCCCAAAAAAGATAATACAATTAATCATTTACATGCATGTATTTGGATTTTATATAGATTTTAAGTCATTTTTTACGGACAATCTGAGAATCGCAAAGTTTATATACTGCTCGTTTTGGTGCGGTGCAATTTAGCGTTGCCGAAATATGAAACTGGCGCGCACCACAAAGAACGGCCGCACCGGCAGAAGACGGAGATGTGGTCGCAAATTTGCTTCCATACATCTTCCAATGTAACTTGGATAGTTCTGGGGAAGGCATAAGGAACAGCTTGTCTGATGGACGTCCAGAAAAAGGACATCGTTAGAGGTATATTCCGTCTAAATTCCGAGTTTCTTGCACCCATGTGGTCTCTCCACGTTTGCCCAAGTAACGTGGGGAGGGGGGCGGATATACGTGGATGATACTTTGGCTCGGAGAGTTTAGCTCGCTTCCAACATTTGCAGATACCCTTGGATCTTAAACATTGTTAATATGGTAAAATGACTACTAAGATTCTGACCATGCGCTCAAAGTCTTCTAAATGCCATCTATGCTAGCGGACCAGATCTTTCCTAGCCTGGATGCCAGACCCCCAAACTTGATAGATATTTCAGAGTTTGGGGACATCCAGGCTAGATGATAGTAGATCTTTCCAAAATTATGTATGAGTGCTCAAACTCGAAGGGAGTTCCATGTATCTATGTATACGTTTTAGTCGTACTTGTACAAAAATCATATATGTTCCCTTTCCACCTTGTAGATGAAGCCCATTTTGCAGTGCCCGGGAAACCTCCCCTCCCCACTGCAAGACGACAGTATGAGAAGAGAGGTTCTCTACCCACAAGTGAGCTGGCAAGGGCTAAACTACCAAGGTACAGTTGGAAAAATTCTGACACCAAAAAAATTATTGTCCAACATAGCCATGCCATACTTTTTCTTGCAGTCTTGTACCATGTGCACAGACTATGTATAAGATCCTTTATTGCATAAAAGCAGAAGTAAATTGTAACCAGCTAGCTACTGGCCAAAGTGATGTGAGTGTAGACAGTAGAATAAGATGAATGTTGGGAGCGCTGGATCATCGATGTACAAATGTAATAGTGAGGTTCAAGTCTAACTGGTCTAGACCTTTTAGCCTAGTGGTTAAGGCGTGCATGTCTGTGATCTGGCTGCCTGGTGTCGGCGCAGGTTCGAATCCTGTTCTACTCGCTTCTTTGTTTTACAAAGAATGTATTCTCCAAGCAGAAGTTTTGATCAGAGAATAGTATTGGCCGGGATTTTTCTGGAGAGAGGGCAGCATTAAAAATCCCGGCCACTACTATCCCCCCCGGGCCCCCCCCCCCCGATCAAAACCTCTGCTTGGAGAATACAAAGAATGAAACTGAGGGAGACACACTAACACAGCAGGATAGGACAATACTTTCTATGCACGATATGTCTCAAGACGATGTCAAGAATTTATTATGTCTGTTTAAAACTGTTGTTCTTTTATTTCCTACCCAGGCCCATCAGCCAGCCCAGACTACAGAAGAACTTGGGAGGAGGTTCCCTGGCTAGACTTAACTTGGAAAGGTGAATAAACAGACTCCGCAAGGTTCATGTTATTATTTCGTTAATGATAAAAATACCAAAGGATATATTTAGTTGTCAATGATGGTTGACGTAATCATCTTATTTTCCACTGGTGGGAAAAATGAGGACACAAACAGCTGAGACACCAGTTTCTTGTAAAGCACTGGCAGTCTGGCAGTGTTCTGAGGGATCATTGCCTATTTTTTTACATGAAACCTTATGTGTGGCACATGAGGTTTCATGTAAAAAAATAGGCACTGATCCCTCAGAGCGTTTCATTGGAATAGTTCTTCAACTAAGCCAGTATTCCAGTAGTGTTGTGTTGACCATTTTGGTTATTTTTTTTACAGAGAGAAATCCAGCAGCCTGGTACAGCTGTCAAATCTTAAAACCAAGTAAGTACAGTTACAGTAAAGTGTGACCCTTTTATTTGTTTTAGAACTATCAGATCTTCCACAACAGTCTGTAGGAATAATCTGACAGTTTTAAGTTTGATGGTAGAACGGTCAGGAATCTCCTGAAAGTGATGACAAACTCCTCTGTGTCTATCCATGATGGTTGACGTAATCATCCTACCTGCCACATGGCATTGTGGGGAAACAATTTCACTGAGATACACATAGGAGACATGTCAGAAATTCTTTATAAATAGTCAGAGTAGATCATGAAACCATTACTGTACATGATAGAGAATTGCTCCTACAACATTTTTCCTTTTTTTGCAAGAAAACCCTATATTTGTACACGTGAGAAGCTGTGAGTATTACTGGTACTACGGTAGCTTTCTTGTCTGTCATTATGAAAGTAAGAAAGTTACACTGGCAGGTTGGGTACCATGCATGTTTTGTCAGTGATGCTTCAATAATGTTTCATACATTTTCTGTAAGCCTCATTTTCCCTGAATGATAAAGATGTACATTTAATATCTTGATATGTTATTCCACAGAACCTTAAGTTCCAGTAACTTGGCAGCAGTGTCAGACAGTAACCTGTCTGTGCAGGAGGCTGCCCCCCTCAGGAGTTACGAGACACCCCACACAGCAGAGGCAGCTACTAAAGTATGCACCAAGCTACTGGAATGCTGTACATGCATTTAAGTTTGCGGTGGTTTTAGGCTCTTCCCTGTGAACTTAAAACCACCGCAAAAATGCTGCATGCCCACCTTGTGCTATTGTTTCAAGCGCAAACTTGAAACTACCATGAATACTCCATTTTCTCCCTACCACAAAACCAAATCACTGCAAACTTAAAATGTTAAATGCATTTACAGTATACTATAAGTAGTAGGCTCCATCTGTGGTTTTGTGTGTATAAAGAAAACTATTAGTACCTAAGCAACACGCTTTTGTGCAGATGTAATCTGGCATAAGAAAATAAATCAAAGTGCTGTAATATATTGCATGTAGACCTGTTATAAATCACTTGTGTTTATTTCCTAATGATAAGCATACAATGGCTCACACAATAGAGGTTATGATGAATTATTACAGTGTAATTAATCAATGTTCATCCCAGAGCATGTCTGTCCTAGTTTAAAACTTTCTCTGCTTTGTTATAGGTTTATTTTGAACAGTTGGTGAAGAGGTATTTCTACCAGCTCACAGAAGGTTGCGGGAACAAGAAATGCAAGAACAAGTTTTGCCACTCTTGCCCAGGTAAACAGCACACTGAAAAATTTCACAAACATTTTAGTTAACTCAATAACTGTCACAAAAATCTCATACTCAATTATAACTTGTTATTTTGCTGTTGATTTTTAATCATTTTTCTTGTTCTTTACCATTGATCTTTATAACTAAATTGGTATTGAGAAAGTTTGTACATGAATATAAATGTGTAGAATTAATTTCATTTTTACAATTAATACTTTGTTCTCCAGGGCACATTGTCGTACCAAAAGACATGTTAGCAATAATCAGCATAGAGCTTGCCACAAGACAAAGGTAATTTTGTAACTTCCTGGTCGTTGATACATATTTTACAACTTTTTATGTATTTACAACTGTGTTTTCTTTACAACTATGAATGGCTTACAACTTATTTTTACCTTCCAGGCCATACCTGTGTTCTATGAAGAAGTTTTTGGACAGACCACTACCCTCAGATGTATGTATTCAAGTTTTACTTTTGATTTTCACAATCAGTGTGATTTAAATCTTTCCATCTGTAATGGTTACATTTTTAATGATGAGCTGGTTTATTAGATACATAAGATGACAAACTTAAAGTACATCAGTGTAGCCCAAAGCTTAATTGCAGTGCTACAATACAGAGCCTGCAGTACATACTAAAAGTTAAACCACCTGGGAAATGCAATACGAAATGTAAGACTGTTAAATGCTTTCCACAATATTTACATTTAGAAGACATTCACACACAAGATTTGTTGCTCACAAAGCATTCAGGAGCTTTACACAATATGGTAGATTCGTGTTTATAAGAGTTGCAAATGTGATTTGGAATGAAAACATTTTGCTAATACCCACAAAACACTTTTTGTTTCCAGATTTTTCACATAGAGAAAGGGAGACCAAAGCCATTCCTACACACCATGTTCTCATGCAGTCCTTTCTTGGGACTCTTCAAAGAGACTCCGGAAGAAACAAGTCCTCCAAACAAGCCATCCAAACCAAGACTGCTGTCCTCCAGCTCTAAAACACTGAACATAGCATCACATTCCAGTCTCGTATTAAAAGCTGCTACCTCGCTGAACTCAGTGGCAGATTCGAGACAGGTGCATTCAAATCTCAGACAAGAGGTTTTGAGGAGGGGTTCCTTTACTAACTATGATGGCTGGAGTGGACGTAGGGCTAGTACAGACTGTGTGTTGAATAAACTCACACTGGACAAGAATGGGCTGACTGGTAGCAGTAGAGAACTGAGTGGGAGTATGGAGAATATTCTGGGTGGTTCACCCAGAGCACTGTCTATCCACAGGTAGGAACTAAAGCATTGTTCCAACATGCACTGCTACAAATTTCATGTTTTACACATGTTGGGAAGTCAAACTTAGGAAATTCATTCTAAACTTATTATTTTACAGTCTACATTCTATTGATTATACTGCTGTCTATGATGCTTGACGTAATCATCTGTCTTGCCAGATTTGGCACTATGGAGACAAAATTAACTGAGACAGCCGAAAAACTAAACCTCATGTTATATGTGTGCTAACTATTACAGCAAAATTATGTATCTTAAGTAATATTGCCTACCAATTGATTTATGAATTACTTTTGTGACTGATGACATGAACGGTTTTTTGAATAAGATATCTGTCTAATATGAAACTATACTGTTTATAACAATGGTTCAAAAGCCAATAACCATAACCTGCCCCCCTCCCCATTTCAGTAATGGTAGCAGACCGGGCAGCCTGACGTTTGGCCAGAGTGTCCATCAGGAGGAGGGTCTGAACTCCCTGTCCAGTCTGACCACCAGCCCCTCCCGCTTGCTGTCCTCTGCGGAGTGCCTTAGTGACCAGTCGCCCGAGCTGGAGGAGTTTGAGAGGGAGTGTATGCTGGAGATGTCTTCAGATGACATCAGGGAGTTCTCACTCACACATCTCACACTGCCCATGCTTCAGGTGGGGGACAGTTTACCTTAAAACTGTTTCAGTGATAGTATTCTTTTGTTGTAGCTTAAGTGATTTTTTTTTTGGATTAATTTTTTGAGCATTTTGACATTTTTTGTTGTTGACCCCAAAATGATTGTTTATTAATAACCAAACAATGAATCTTTGATTTATTACAAAAAAAGTAGCCAGTCTTTGAATCATTGATTAATTGATTACTTTTGGGTCAACAAAAATGTCAAAATCATAGTATGATCAGGCTGATTCAGCACTATGCTTGCATTTTTCTTTACAATAGCTTTGACTCTGTGTTAGAGAAGTTAGAAGGCTTGTAGTTATGGCTTTTCAGTATCTCTGACAATGCTGAAGAAAACAACTCATGATTTCTGCAGAAATTTAGCAACTACATGCTTAATTTATTAACCTTCTCCCTGCTGCCTAACTCTGTAACAAATAGGAAATTGGATGCCAAACGGCTACTTCTGTGTGCTAAAGGTTAACTTTAAATGTTAACTGTATGATGCTTGATTCTTCTTTGATAATATTAATTATGCATGTGTCATATTGTGGACATCAAAACAAGTGGTTGGTTTCAAGTCTTTGCCAACTGTTATTATGTCCACATAGAACAAGGTACCAGTGGGATGTGCCGACAGCCAGTCTGAAGGGTTAGACTGTCTGTGCGATTGTCTCACACATGTTCGTCATCTTCCTACATTAGTTTAAGTCTGAAGATGGGCTGGTTGTGTCAAGACCTTAGCACCATCTTATGACTATTCATTTCCTAACCACGGTCAAACTGAGAGATTACCAATCTCGATGATGACCTTCACTTTCAACTTTGCTGTGTGTGATGTAACATGAAGCGATGTTAAAGCATCCTAGCAAAGATGGCTATTTGAAATTAACTTTTACATCCTTGCCTCTACCTTTGCCTCTGTTGAACTTGTTAAGTCATGTTGATATAGCTGCTATGTCACTTAGTTTAGAAAATGCTGCTATAATATACTATCCAAAGAGTAAGTGTTAAACAATTTCAATTCTGTGTTGTTCCCAGGACACAGTTGATAAGTACAGGGAGCTTGGGGACCCGTCCTTCCTCCTCAACACCATCAGAACAGTCTTCACCTCATCACAGGCTCTCAATGATAGCTTCAAGGTGAGCAAAAGGTCAAATATGGAGTTTCTGGTACCCCCGATACTGTAATTATTCACTTTATCTTCACGGTAGCAAAATTTCACAGTGTAAGGAATATGGACATTTTCACTGAACTTTAACTTCATGGTGGCGGCAAGTGATTTACAGAACGATGTGTGAAGGAATCATACTAGTAAATAATTACAACAGTTTTTCACGGTGATGATTAGTTCACGGTACAGAGGTGACCGTGAAAACAGTGAACATTAAGTCACAGTGAAAGAAACAAGAATTACAGTATCTGAAATGTAGTAAGAAAGAATTTAACTTAATTTTAAGTACCAATTGCAAAGTTTGGATTTTTACCAAAGACTTAAAGTCAGTGCTTTATTAATACTGCTGTCTATGATATGCTTGACGTAATCATCTGTCTGCCATTTTGGCATACTGGAGACAAAACTAACTGAGACAGCATTCATACTTCTTCCACCAAGAGGCGGCATGCTTTTACTGAATATTAAGTAAAGTAATACTGTTTTTCTACTTCTTGAAGCATACAGAGTCTGACTGTGGTATGAACATTGACCTGGAGTCTCTCAGGAAAGCCTACCATCTACTATGCAACCTGCAACCACAGGTAAGACATTCTAAGTACCTTTTTTTACCTGCTAGTACAGTAATAGACCTGGCGCATCCCTGTCTTGTATGACAGCCAATGAAAGGGTATGTCACCCCCTAAGGGGCGGTATAACCTCGTCGTCGCTAAAGCATGTCGACTGATGATGACAGTAATAGTAGTTTTTAAATTGACAAAGTCCTTGCAAGCTTCTTGACCATGTTATTGATCATCATTTGCAATTTTTAAGTGGCATGCTTTATAAAGATCTTCCGATTAGTAGTAAAACAGTACTCTCCAAGCAGAGCTACTAGGGTTTCGGCTGGTTTTTGACGTGTTTTTATGCGTTTTTGTCATGCCTTCTACTTTGTCATCGTTTTTGTTGTGTCGCCAACCCAAGCTCTGCAGGCAGACGGAAGCTTCAATGCATAATAAACCTAATCACTCCAACACATTACAAGCGTTTCACAAGAAAGTGCGAAGCGTGCCCGGCCAGGCACGGGATTCCCTCCCCACGTGCCACAGAATTTCCGGCCCAGTTTCACCAAGGACATAATCCTCTAGTAATAATCCTCGGTCTATCGGTCGTGGCCATGTTTTCATGCCATGTTCTTACGCTTCCCCTACTCGTTGGCTAACTGCAATTACTTTAGTATGAAAAAAACAGCTCAACGTGCAGCCAAAGACATCTGGAGTTTACAAAGTCTCCGCGATACTCAACTACGATCCAGCAAGGAGGTTAAATATACAACCTCCTTGGATCCAGGCCATTTGGGCCGTCGTACCAGAAGACGATATACAGCCCGAAATAGCCATAGATTCTCTCATTTTTAATCCCCACTGCGAAAATGCAATGCTGTATAGTGGGAGGATATCGTAGAATCTCAAAAAGTCTCTAAACTTCTACCCACAAATAACGTTACATACAAAACAGTCAGGACGCCATGTTGGAAAGTCGCTTCAATGTCCGTCAACAAATGACTTGCCTATCGTGACCGCACTTCATTTACACCACCCAAAAACCATCAAAGAACGAATCACACAAAAATCTGTACAATCCTCTGGTGTCATTTGGGGATTTTTAAGTCTCTGTTGGTAGAACTCCGTCGCCCATTTCGCTGTTGTTGTTGAAAAGTTCCGTCCAATCTGAAAACAGCAAGCGGCGGCATTGGTAACCGCATGTAACATAAACAAGGTACGTGTTCCCGTTCAAAATCCATACGATGCCTCAGATAATGATAATAATAATTTCTAGTAATGCAGTTCAAGTTTATACGTAATACACATTTATTTCATACGTCTTGTTCATGCATCATTGTATTTTTCTTGTGAGGTATCCAATGGAAATTTACGTTATGATGCTATCAATGATCATACCGGCGTGGGATCGTGGACACCAGCCTGTCGCATGAATAGGGCAGTCAGCGGGGGACCTGCGCGGCCTGGTGAATGCTGCTCTACACTTGCCGGATGTGTGATAATCCGGGGCAGTAAAATTGTTACCACTAATGATAATCTAATGGTTCTAGGGGAGGAGTACTGTCACCTTTCTTCAATGGAAGTAAATAGGTTTGCCCCGCCCCGAGGTCAGTGCCTGCAGAGCTTGGGTTGGCGACACAACAAAAACGATGACAAAGTAGAAGGCATGACAAAAACGCCTAAAAACACGTCAAAAACCAGCCGAAACCCTAGCTCTGCTTGGAGAGTAGTAAAACAGTGCTTTTAAAGAAGTTTGAGATTCATGATATGTTCTTTTTAAGGAAACTTTCAAGACTGCGATGGCCAATGCAGTAGAGATCCTCCTGTCTTCATTACGAGGCACAAGTGTACAGCCCAATGAGATTGCACAGGTACGTTCCTTCAAGTTCAAGATTAAGTTTGTTGTCAACTTACTTTACCAAATTTCTGCTGCTGCTGCTGTCTATGATGTTTGACGTAATCATCTGTCATGCCATATTTGGCACACTGGAGACAAAACTAACTGAGACAGCATTGTTATCAAAATCAAGTAAACTGATTTGAAAAAATCCTGCTCAAAACTCATGACTGCTGTTAACAGATAGACAAACGCATTTGTACATTGTAGTTCTGTACACCGGCAGTCCTAAATGTTCACTCTGTATTTGTTTTCAGCTGATCATTCTGATGGAAAACCCCCTCATGGAGACCAGGCCAGCCTTGCTGCACAAGCTGTGCCAGGTAGTGGCCAGCCTCCCCCATACCTCACGCTCACAGCTGGCCCGGGTGCTCATGAAATATGACAAGGCCAACTTCAGGACCTTCCTACAGCTGTTCCAGGCTCACCTCGTGCAGTCTCTACATCCTGACAAGGGGTGGGTTTTTGTTTGTTTGTTTGTTTGTGTTGCATATCGGTAGATCGCCTCATGGTGTAACACACCAGGTTTGTACTGAGGAATATAAGCTGCATATCCGGTCAAATTTTTAACATGTCTGAAGTGTACCAGTTTTTAGTTGAATGAATGAATGATCTATTAGCAAACTTAAGGTAGATTGTACATGACATTGTATATGTTTTTATGCTTTTGCTTACCATATGTTTGTTGGTTGGTTGGTTGAGAATTTTTTTACAAAATCCAGATGACCATGATGGTTCTTAATTAGTTGGTTATAATAATATAGTTTCTTTTGTTCTAAAGTTATTATTTGTGGAATGTCTTCGTGTATTCATCAGCCACCAAAACTAGAATTCAGAAATTCACCAAATACTTAGTCTTAGATTATTAGATACAATCATGTACAAAATGTAGAGTCACAAATAATTCAACCAGTATAGGGCTAGCCCTTTGGAATAGCAACAGGCTAGTTGGGCAGCCCTGGCTGTGCATGCTGAACAGCCAAACCAATGAATGATTAAATTAATATTGCCCTGAGGAAGGTGACAGACGGTCACCAAACGTCAGCTTAGGTGAAAAATACTTTGTAGTGTATAAAGAACTGTGTTATCCAGTGACTCACCAACCTGAAAAAAATATTCACAAATGATCAATTCATGTCTTGACCATTTCTGCAGGGCTAGGGACCAGATGTTGGATGTTGCTAGGACGTTGTCGGTGTGCCATCTCTCCAACAGTCGTGCTCACAGCTCCAGAGGAAAGGCCATCCTTCCTCTTTCTGACTTCTACTGCCCAGTTCTGGCCAGGTCAGATACAGATCTTCTACATGCATTCATAGAATGATTACTTTTTTGTCAAAGTTGAATACGATGGAATGTGCTAATGATGACCTCATTTGCATAATTTATGCAAAAACTTCATATTTCCCTTTGCACCTTTGACTGCTTTTGTTAGTTTTGTTTGAAAATCATATACATATTTTCTTGTTTTGCTAATGAAGGTTAGACATCCAGGTGATGAGATACCCACTACAGAAGTTACTCGAGTATCTGGACAGCTGGAAATAGTCAGACGTTTCAGATAGCATCCACTGTCTTTTATCATAGTCTTCATATGCATTTTCAGTCACTTATGAAAGACAGTAGATGGCTGCTATCTGAAAAATTTTTCAAAACTTGTCCAGTTGCTTGGGTAACTTAAGTATTGAGTATTCCCTTGTTTCATTTCTTCTTTTTTTTTGTCTCAATGATTTTCAGGAAGATGGACTACAAGCATGAGTACGGGGACTGGACTTCAAACCAGAGTTCCATGTTGGACTTTCCTTACCTGTTAGACCCATCGGTAGGTCTAATGTCTGTTGTACATACAAAGATAAAAACAGCTTCCTTAAACAATTTTTAAAGAGTACTTATAGTTATATCTAGAGGCAATGTTTAATTATAATGTGCCTACAAATTCAAGATTTTTTAAATTTTGTTTACCAAATATTTAATCTAAACGTACAGTCAGTACTCTGGTAAAGCTGCTGTCTATGATGTTTGACGTAATCATCTGACATGCCATATTTGGCACATTGGAGACAAAATTAACTGAGACAGCATTGTTATCAAAATTAAGATGAAATATTCAGAAAAAATCTTGACTAAAACTCATGACAAGTGGAATTAGGATAATTGTAAACTGTAGTTTTGTACACTGGCAGTTCTAAATATTCACAAAGAGTACTTATATCTACAGGCATTGATCATCAAATATCTCACATCTTTTTCTTATTTTAAAGAGTTCTTTAATAACGAATTCCTATTGTTGAGATACAGGACAGAATTTAGACTAAAAATATTCTGTATCTCACAGCTGAAGGTCCGTATCCTACATTTTGATGCTGTGGTGCAGATGAGGAAAGAGTACCAGAATGCCATCCTACATCAGGCAGTAAGTATATCCATGTCAACTGACGGAAAGCCCATATATAGTGAATTTTGCATGTGGATGTTTTTTTTTTGGTCAGTTTCACCCATTCTATTTTCTTGTCTGATGTACACTGAACAACATTAAGTTTAAACAAAAAAATCTATTTCAGAGAGTGAATCAAGCTCAGAGGTACCTCAACCAACTAAACAAGTAAGTACTCTGTGTTAAAGCATCAACTTTGCGACAACAATTTCCAAACTAGAGATCAATACTGCTGTCTATGATGCTTGACGTAATCATCTGTCCTGCCATATTTGGTACAATGGAGACAAATTGAATTGAGACAGCATTGTCGAAAAATTAGATAAAAGACCTAGGAAAAAATAACTTGACTAAAACTTATGACTAAGGTGGGATGGAGGCAAAGACACTTGTACACTATAGTTTTTGAAGTTCTGATATAAGCATCAAACATAGATATAATCTGATATATCTTTGTCATACCTGGGCCGGAAAAACCTTTGATACAAGTGTTCTGGACTGGGCGATAACTTCGGTTATCACACAGGGTTCTACTTATATCACACAGGCTTCCATAGAATATTTAGAATGCATTTCAAGTGCGCCGGTTGCGCCGGTGTCGAAAATTCAAATACCGTATTCGGAGGTTAGAATCGATGTTGCTACAATTTTTTTGTTCCAGGACACAAAACTCTCTCAACTTCTGGGGTATTTTGCATTGAAATGTGTTTTGTTTTTTTGGGTATGACATAACCCTTGGTCCCGGCCTTCCTGCGGGTCATATCACCCTCTGGACGATATGACCCGCGGTCGGGCCGGAACCTCAGGTGATGCGGAATACACTGTATTGTATTCTATATGTAGTTTAATGGGGATCATGTGAAACAAGCAAATCATCTCCCCACAGGGAAGCATCCCTGGAGGATGGCGTCCAGGCGGCCACCTGTCCCTTCCTGGTGCTGGAGATCCGCAGGGACCAGCTGATTCAGGACACGCTGGCAGAGGTGCAGCTCAAGAAGGACCAGCTCAAGAAACCTCTCAAGATCAAGTACATCGGTGGTGGCGAGCAGGTCAGTAACTACTGTAAATGCAGAAATGTTCGCGGTGGTTTTATGTTTGCGGTTTTCGCGGCGACCGTTTCACCACAAACTTAAAACCACCGCAAACATTTTTGTCCAATACTGTAGCAGTTTGTGACTATAGCGCTGCCGCAAACTTAAAACCACCGCGAACACCCCATTTTCGCCTTAGCGCGAAATAAAAACCATGCGAACTTAAATGAATTTACAGTACATGTATATACTTTTACACGCATTTCCGGAGCCGATTGAATGCTACCTCAATTCCACATTTTTCTTGGTCATTGCAATGTAACTATTGACTGGAAGTTCAAGCTCCATTGATAATGATTTATCCCAAATGTAAAAGACCTTGCACACAGTGGGAGCACACTGTATCTTTAACCTAGTGATTTTGGTCTATAGGATGGGATGTAAGCTTTGATCCACTATTCATTGTACTTGTCCTAAGATTAAGAAAGCTACACATCAGTATATGATTAATATGTATTAGTTGACCTCATAACCTTAGAGTGCATTATTGATATTGCTGTCTATGATGTTTGACGTAATCATCTGTC
Organism: Branchiostoma lanceolatum; assembly: GCA_035149815.1. Classification (NCBI taxonomy): domain Eukaryota; kingdom Metazoa; phylum Chordata; class Leptocardii; order Amphioxiformes; family Branchiostomatidae; genus Branchiostoma; species Branchiostoma lanceolatum. Next base: position 14,477,258 of record CM068866.1, read on the forward strand.
CTGCCATATTTGGCACACTGGAGACAAAACTAACTGAGACCGCATTGTTGAAAATAAGAGGTCAGAGGTCACCTCATGATGTAAAAGGTCATTGCACGGTTTGCCATCTTTGTTCCATTTTAGTTGTACATATGCATTTAAAGTGCTATACACGTAGATGCTGACTCGAGTTGTCGATTGTGTCCATAGCTGGCGACAGTGAATTGAAACTGTATGCTGTAAATGCAGAAATGCAGGGATTTAATATGGCGGTAGGGAGAAAATGGAGTGTTCAAGGTGGTTTGAGTTCGTGTTTGAAACAATAGTATTAGTAGCGCTATAGTATACTGTATAGTTACACGATGGAACGGCTTTTCGCAGTGGTTTTAAGTTTGTGATAAAGAATTCACCGCAAAAAAATGTGTACATAAAACCACCGCAAACATTTCTACATTAACAGTATACTGTACATTACAGTCTGTCCTTGTCCTGACCAGTGGAAAATTAGCCTTTGGGTCACCATAAATGTCTTCTTTTTCCATTTCACTGTGATTTATATATGGCAGGGCCTGGACATGGGTGGTCTGCAGAAGGAGTTTTTCCAGATGATCACAGAGTCAGTGTTCGACCCCAACTACGGCATGTTTGTCTACCTAGAAGAGAGCAGGAGCCTGTGGATCAATGGTGAGCACCACTTCTAACGCTTTCAAGTTTCAGCGTTATCAGTTACTAGTACTAGAGTTCCTATTCTCTTGACATTTAGCATACTGAAGTAGCTGTTTGGCACCTGTTTGGTTACAGAGATAGGCAGCAGGGAGAAAGTTTAAAAAAAAAATTTTCTCAATGACATACTGTTTCAGAGTAAAATTTTATACAATCAAGTATCGTTAGGGCATTAGATAGCTTTAGGTTAGATACCCAGGCATTTGATGCACCACATTGTTTTATGTGATATAATCAGTGAACACCTTTTTCCTACGAAGCTAGTGTGTTAAAGGAGTCCTAAAGTCCAGAGGGGGAAGTTATTTTCCAAAAGATGGTAATTTTAGGAAGTAGAAATGAATATTTTTACCAGTATACGATAAAGTACCCACTAGTCTCGTGCACATCCAAAACGTTCAGTATTCTACCAAATTCCCCAGGTGACCCTCAGCCTATGTGTTTTTTACAATGTGCCTGACAATGCCTGACAAAAATTAGATTACAAAAAGAATGTCAGGGTGGTTAAGAAAAACCTTCTGGCTATGTGTTCTTTTATATCTTATTAACAATTGGCCTTCATATCGTGCTTAACCACCCTCATTTACACCGAAAATATCCACGTTTAAAAATGTATGTTTACGCATAGGGAATACACTGGTAGGGTCTGCAGGGGTTTAGTGAGTATCATATTGTTTTAAAAAACACATCTTGTAAAATTTACCACAAGCAGAATTTTGTAAAAAGTTGGTTGATTATGTATTGATTGATACATAATCTAGTGGAAAATAACACCGCCTTCTGGAGTTTAGGACTCCTTTAAAGCCTGAGTGTCATCCTAGTTAGCTTCAGGCTTTCCCTCCACTGGAACTAACTACATTGTAGGATGACACTCAGGCTTATTGTGCTGTGCTAAAGTTGCTAATGTTCTCAACTATACAATACAGAACTCTCTCAAGCTACAGACTGAGATTTCAAATTTGACATATTGTTTTCTTCTGAAAGGTGAATCCCCTGAGTCAGATGGGGAGTTTGAGCTGGTGGGTATCATCCTGGGGTTAGCCATCTACAATGGTGTGATCCTGGATGTGCATTTCCCCATGACTGTGTACAAGAAACTTCAGGGGGAGACTCTAGAGCTTGCTGACCTCAAGGACATCCAGCCGACCTTGGCTAGTGGATTACAGGACCTGTTAGACTACGAGGGGGATGTAGAGATGGACTTGTGTTACACTTTCCAGGTCAGAAAAGATTTTAGATTTTGTGTCAGTATCTTTTTTAAGTGGCAACCTGACAATTTTATGTCCACGAAGTAGAATGTGCAAAGAACCATACCATATTATTGTATGTGAAATCTGAAATGCTGCCATATTATTGTATATTGTAAATCTGGAAATTGTTGCCATGGTTTAATATTCACAGTTTTCACGGTGACCTTTTCACTCAGAACCTTTACATGTATATTGTTCCCAACAGGTTTCGTACGAGTCCTTTGGTCATGTGAAGACAGTTGATCTGATAGAGAACGGATCTGAGGTCCCAGTCAACAACAAGGTGCATACTGTATAGACATGTTCGAATTTGTTGAAAGCTTGGTGTTGAGGTTTCCTTTGCTGTACTATTTGTTCATTGCGGTTTTGTCTAGCCCTTTGTTCTTCCTATGCAACCACAGAACCGAGGAGAATTTGTTCGCCGGTATGTCAACTTCTTGCTTGTGGACAGTGTGGAGAGACAGTTTGAGGTAAGTACATGCACTACAAGTATTATTAGATGGAAGTTCATTGTCACTGTCATAGATGTTTAGACGCCCTGTTTACATGTATATGATGATATCTTAAAATTACAACTTGTACAAACCTGTGCAGGACTAGGGTAATTATCTCGGCATTGTTTGTAAGTCATACTAGTACTTGATCTGACTGACAACCAAAGGTTTGCAGAAGACAATTTTGTGTTTAGTGTTGTAACAGTGTTTGTGTGTCTGTGATGACTTGTACGTAGGGAGCGTGTTCATAATACAATTTTCTTGTTGTCTTTGTTTTGCAGGCCTTTTCCCGAGGCTTCCACTTGGTGTGTGGAGGAAGAGTCCTGACCCTGTTCAGAGCAGAGGAGATAGAACTACTCATCTGTGGCAGTACTGAACTGGTATGACAGATCCTTGATTCGTATTGAAATAGCCAAATGTAAATACCAAGTTGACTGCAAAGACTTGTTGCTATTTGAGTAGGAAGCTACAAATAGAGTGAGTAATGTTTCTGATATTTTGAATCTGTAAATATCAAGAAGCATGATTTAGATGTGTTTTCTCATAGGATTTTGATGGACTGGAAGCATCCACAGTGTATGAAGATGGGTACTCAAAGTAAGTACATTTGTCTATTATTAATCTACTCCCTGCTGCCTAACTCCGTAGCCAATATGGGATTTGGTGCTAATTGGCTACTTCAGTGTCAAAAAGTCAAAGTTTGATGATGGTGCATAGGGCGCCGCCCATTTCCGCTTCAGTAGCCCTTGGGCCACACAACTTTGTGCTCTCACTACAGCAGGGGGCTAGTCCTCTTCAGTGTGCTAAAGGTTAAATGTTAAGTACAATCTGATTGAGGACATTGTTTCTCCTTCAGTACATTCTGTCATGCATTAGATTTTACAGGTATTTACAACAACATGTGAATAAAGCATTTTATGTCTATTTTGCCTAGATTCACAAATTTCAGTTCTGTATTGAAAACATATGCATAACTTAATCATATAGTCATAGAAAAGTTTGTTCCTGTGTTACTCTAAAAACCATTTACTGTGTGTCTAATTAATGGACTTCTTTGACCACAGGGAACACAAGACTGTGCGAGCCCTGTGGTCAGTGGTGAGGTCACTGTCACACAAACACAAGAAGATGCTGCTGATGTTCATAACTGGGAGTGACAGGGTAAGACTTGCTTACTTCGCACATAGTGGCAACTCTTCAAAACAAGTAAAGTCACCATCAATTTTCAATACACATTTTCAATACAAACAGTAATCTATGCCGTACACATGTGAAACTGAGACTGAAATGTGCAAAAGTGTGTTGTTGTCATGGTGAATACAACAATGTTCTTCAAGGCAAGAGTTCTCATATCCTATGTAGAAATGTACTTGAAGACTTTTTTTCTTTATACATGTAGGTCCCACTGAAAGGCCTCTCCACACTAAGGATCACTGTTCAGAGACATGGATCAGATTCAGAAAGGTAAAAAGAAGAGTTTACAAGACGTACTTTTTGGGGACTATAGATCTAAGAAATCTTGCTATGCCTATGTGTAGAAAAGTATAAGAAACACATCAGTACCTATGACCACTAAAGTCCCAATATGTAGATAGGTTTTAGAAAAGAACTTTGTTTCAAACTTTTCAGATGCATTTCATTCAAGACAGTACACATTTTTGTTACACTCAAGCAACTGGCCTATTGGAATCTAATCCCAACCAGTTAGTATTATTAGAGTTGCCTAGCAATTTATAAGGAGCTTATGCTAACTTTCACTATTTTTCTCCATCACCCAGACTTCCAACAGCCATGACCTGTTTCAACACCCTCCTCCTGCCTTCCTACAAGGACGAAGACAAACTAAAGAACAGACTTCTCACCGCTATAGAAAACTGTAAAGGATTTGGTCTCACATGAGTTCTATTATAAGATATATGCAGATGTTTATGATTGTAAATCAGTTGCATGTTTCGAATGGTCTAGTCCAATTGTGTATGAATATGATTTTCAAACAGTATTGTTGCTTTTTTGTGTCATGTTAAATTGTTCCAGTTTGCCAAGTACGTTGGGTATCAATCTCGAAAAGGAAGATGCTGTGTACTGTTCTAAAAATTGCTAAGAATATGTATTTGAATTTATGATAGCAATTTGCTGCTGTGTTAACATTTGCATATGTAAAGCATTTGTTGTTTACCTCTTTGAAAGTTGAATATATTTATTCTCCACAAGTTTCTACGTTAATACATTCCTAGTGTATGAGGAGTAAAACATATATTGACAGAAGATTGCTGCTATATCCATTTTCAGTGTTTACATTGTTTATGTTATAACAATAACTCAGTGTTGAACGATTGTGTGAGTGAATTGGAAGGATTGTAGGTCAAGACAACCTATTGGATGATGATCTTTTTTGGTTTGGACATTTTGATTGATGGCAAGATTACCAACATCACTTATCACCTGCATAGACTGTTAATGAATGTTCTGTATCAAATATTCTCAAATCATTTTTATTTTTGTACTTTTATAGATACAACTTATGTGATAATGTTGAAATTACCACATACCACTTTGTTGGTCCATAGTTTGGTCACTTTGTTTATGTTGTGAGAAAATAAAATTTTGTTCAAGAGTTCTGTGTGTTTGTTTCTTCCTCAGTTTTTACCTGACTTACTTTGATATATGTCGGATCAATATACACTACAGGGATAGCATACATATCAGGGAATAGGGATTCCAAGCTTATATGAGTTTGTCCACCAATCAGTGTCAACCCTGGGGAAGAGGTGGGGACGTACACAATGTGATGAGGTTTTCAGTGCCTAGCTAGTTAACCTATCATAAAATATTTCATGCAAACCTGCTCAGGTATTTCCGAATATACACTACAATTATGAAACCATAGCTTTCCGGTAGCGTGGTGCCAATTGGTGGGCTGTATTGTACCGTAAACCTGGAATGTTTTTACCACAAACGGCGTACTCTGTTGCCGTATCAGTCACTGTGAACGTCCACTGAGGCGAACTGGGGTGTGACTCTGACGTCTCATGTTTTGTTTGCACACAAAATAACAAACGCTTGAGAAAACTATTAAGGGGTCCGTTAAAGTACCTGTATCCGTCTCGTATGATGATAAATCTGACTTTGAAATTAACCAACAACGTATTTCTTTTATATACACGTACTTTGGACCCAAATCACGGCCCGTATTGTTGACAACACAAGAATCTGAGCGCCAGCTGGGGGGATTATTTACAGGTTTCCATGGATACGCCGCGCAGGCTTCTGGGTAATAAACATGGCTGCCTTTGGAAGAAAGTTTTGAAGAAACCGGATAATCCTCGCCGTTGTTCCTTCAGATCTTTGATGATACTTGAAGCGATGTAAGATGTCTTTGTACTCTGAGACGTACAAGGCACCTAAGGAGCCAGTGATGGCGGAGACACGGACTGTGCGAGAGCAGGAGCTTCGTAGGCTGATGGACACTGTGCTGGACAAACATCGGGACGACATCTTGACCATCGCCAGCGGTCACCTCAACCACGACAAACTTTACAGACCACCAGAAAGGGCGACGCACCAACCATGGGTCAGCTCGGGCAAAGCCAACCTCTCCCTACGAGAGCCAAGCGTCATCCCGAAGGGACAGAAAGCTGTACGAATCCAGCGGGAGAAACTACGACAAATGTCGGAAACAGCTCGCCAGTTCAGCATGGGTACTGCGGGGAGTTTACCGGCGACTTCGCTCTTCCCGTCCCCTACCGGGGCCCTCCCCTCCCGCGGCGGTGGCGACAGGAGCCGAACAGTTCTCCCGTCAATCGGGGAGAAGGACAGGAAAGACCAAGAACGTCTCACCCAGTCCTACCCAACTCAAAGCCGACAGACATACATCGACGACAACGTAAGAGTCGAAGAATTAAACATGCCTGAAATGTTACTCCACTCGCCAAGAAGACCAGCAGAACCCAAAACAAAATCAGTAGACTTCGCTCACAAGCTAAGAACTATGAAAGATCGCACCTTCATGCAGTCTTACCTAGCAGGGGTAACTAAGAAGGAACAGTTCAGCAGACTGAAGGAGTTTGAGAGTGATGTCATGAGAATGGGGGATGCTAACGAGAGGAAAGTCCTGACTGGACAGAAAGCGGTGGATCATCACGAGGCCAAGTTGAACGCTGTAAGTTTATGACAGTAGGAAGAGGAAAAACGTACTGATGTGTTTGTTCATCAAAACAAATAGGTTTCTTGATATGAAATGAGTTTCTTCCTGAAAGGTTTCTTGATATAAACCTCATTGGTTTCTTTGAACTTAAGATCTTTTCCTTTTCAAATTAAATTCAGATGTGGGCTGATGTAAGTGAATGAGCAGACTAGTAGCTTTATAAAATCATGTCTATATTTGATTGAAATTAAGTGCTGCGTGCAAAAAAAGAAAATTTGATAATTGTCACTAATCAATATCTCTGCACACAAGTATTTTGAATCCGAATTTATTTTAGTAAATATTCTTGATTTTTCCTTTACGCAACAAATGCTGCATTCATGTTTTGTTCTAAAGATTTGTGGTAATAATATTGTTTCCTGCTGACACTATCTTGTACAGTTCCTTGATGAGTTGGATGCCAGAGGTGACTACAGCCGTCTTCACCGCCTCCAGGCCCATAGGGAAGTGTTGGACGACTTGTGTGAGGAGTCTCCAGTATTTGGGGACCTTCTGAACAAAATTAAGGTGAGGTTTTTAAGTTGATAGTGATACGAATAATAAATCTTGAATGGTCTAGCTACCATCAAAACATATATAAGACACAGTTGATAATAGCTGGACTATAGATGAAAACTATGAATTGAACTTTGTTTGTAGTATTCTATTGGATTTGGGATTGAGATGGAAAAGGTCATTTGTGTTTTATTGATGTTCTGTGTCATCAGTGACAAAAGATTTGGTCAACCGTGCATGCCATGAAATTATTCAATAAATCAGATCCTATTATACAACTCACTCTCTATTTATTGCCTGTTATTGTTTTGTTTTGTCTTGTTTGTGAACATATTTGCTGCCATACTGTAATCTCCAAACAGATGTAGCAGTCCGGCTTGTTTTGAGCATATGTTTTGTATGTTTTTCTGCAGATAAGGAATTTTTTACTTTAGAACAGATACCCTCCTGTGTCAGAAACGAGCACTCAAAACAAGCTCAGCTTCTACATCTTCTTGGAGATGTACTGTTCTTTAATACAGCTCAAGTTTTGTGTTTTCACATGGAAAGGTTTTCTGTATTAACACTCATGTATTTCCTCCCCTGTAGAAAGAGTATGATGCGTACCTGTCCCACCTGCTGGAGTCTCAGAACCTCCAGCCCAGACTGCTGTACGAACACCTGAGTACCAGCTCAGACAAGAGTCCTGTACCACCGGGGGAGGTGCAGGAGGCCATGCAGCAGGTCAGGACACTGGAGCTGCAAGCTAAGGACCTACTAAGCACCAATGACAGGTCAGTTTATCATTGACCAACCGTATGTCTTATTACAGTTCACTCCTAACCAACCAACCAGCCAACCAACTCACCACCAATGATAGGTCAGTTTACATAATGATTGACTAACCATATGTCTCATTACGGTTTACTCCTAACCAACTCAGCACCAATGACACATCAGTTCACATAATGATTGACCAACCATAAGTCTCATCGTGATTTACTCCTAACCAACTCAGAACCAATGACAGGTCAGTTCATATAAGGATTGCCCAACAAACAAGTCTCCTTACAGTTAAGATAAGACTTTCTTCCATGGTCAGATTGGTACATGTTTTTTATCACGGGACAAAACAAGATATTTTTGCACACATTTTGAGTTTACAACTGATAATTTGCTTGCTTTCAAATTTGCAAGAGTCATCTAGCTCTGTTTTGATTTAGGTCCATTGTGTTTTCAAGTTATAGGTACATACATGTAAATGCATGTATGCAAGAAACAGTTACTCAGTTCCATGTTAATGATGTAATACACATGTACAATACTGAAACTTCCACCTTTTATTTTCACAGGTTGAGAAACGAACTTCAAGAGGCCAGAGAGAGTCTAGCAGCAGCTGAAGAAGAAGCAAAAGGTAGTGTAGTGCACTTAATCACTGAATATTATCCTTATCAAAGCTGTTCTATTGGCAATTTATTAGGCTAGCAGAGAATGGCATTAGAGATGAACAAGGGATGCAGGGGCAATGAAAAATTTTTGGATGAACAGCACAGCACAGGCCATATCATAAGATATGATTTTCAATCATCAATACAATGTCTTATAAATAGCAATCAACCCTTTCCCTTTTCCTTTCCCTCCCATGTAGAACCCAAGTCCAAGCTGTTTGTGTACAAAGAGAGTCCACCGAAGGAGATAGATGAACAGATCAGGGATCTGTACGCAGAGATTCTGGACAATCTGGATGAGATGGAGACCATCAGACACAACCTGCAGGAGGAGTTTGTTCCTCTTCAGGTCTGTCAGAATCTGGACCACCAACTCAAGGAGACTGAGGTAAGGTATCATAGATCTTTAAGGTTATATTCAATTTGACAGAGCTGAACTCTGTCTTCAAGGTTGTAAGTAAAGAAAAGCAGGCATCCTCAATTGAGGTAGTGGTAGTGCAATGCGGCTTCGCCACGGCTCGCGTTTTTGGCCAAGCACACCGGGTCACCACTACTCTTCTCGATAAGTGTGTTAGGTTCTTTTACGTGCAGAGATTTGGCGCTTGAGGCTTACGCCCAAAGCTCCCGCATACACGGGGCCGCCGGCTTTACGTCACCATCGAATGCAATCCGTTGATTAAGATGAATTAAAGACTAACAGATGACCCTGAAGTTGCCAAATCCAAAACAATTTTACAAATTCTTCATTAAGTTTTAGAGGGATGAAAATATTTTAGTTATCATAAATGTTTATTGTGGCTTATACAAACATGTCATGTTTCTTTCAGATTGACATTCAAAGGATATTAAAACAGAACGAGTACTTGGAGAAGCAAGTTCAGGTAATATATATTCACTGAATTCAGTTTTGTTGTATTGTTCTGAAGATACATAATCTCTATTGCAAAAAAATCAGGTGCACAGAAAGAATTTTGGCTGCACCGCACAGAATAGAGCTGAATGTGAGCAAAACATATTCAAGTTTAACGCTCTTAAGAACTTCAATCTTGAATTCTATAGCTTAAACTTTGAACTTTCAAACAAGTTATGCATCAAAGTGCAACAAAGGCTACTAGTATATTACTTTTTCAGATATTTGAATTTCAAGCATGTTTTGTATACCAGTGTACAATAGTACCTCTACCCTATAGCCTACCAAAATATCTAGGTGCACTGGTGCACCCACAGTCAAAAATTAGGTGCACAGGTCCAATTAAGGGTGCACATGCACTCAGTATTTCGAGCCCTGCTATAGTATAGGTCCTTCCTTTTGTTTACTCCAAGATTTGAATCTTTAACGAAACTGAAACTTCTAGACTAAAGTGTGCATCTTTCACACCCAGGGGTTCATCTAAATCAGGAAAGAGGGGCGCTGCGCCCTCTTGTTTCAGCCGGGCACCCCCTTGTCAAATTCAGACTCTAGCTTAATACTAGTATCCAGCATACAGCCTTCACTCAGCAATGAGTCTTCCATAAATACATAGAATTCGCTCCCTCGCCTGGGTGTGCTCCCTCTTTTTCAATTTTTCTAGAAAAACCCCTGACACCTATCCTATGATATATTTGCAGGACTTGGAAGAAGAACTAGAGGACTATCTAGAGGGGGAAGATGTTCCACAAAGGGATGCGAGGTGAGATACTTTTGTCTACAATTGAGTCATGTCTCTAAGTGTGTCTTTGTATCATCTGATACAGCATGTAACAAATATAATGGAGAAATGATAGAAATTTCTGTCATAAATCTCAGGTTTTACAATTCCATTTCATATATAGAGAGGATTCAGACAAGTCATATACTATTTATGCATGGTGATGAAAAATATCATTACGAGTCAAGAGTTTATGTATTTTCTCTCCATGTTTTAGGAAACTTTGGAGGAACATCAACATAGACAAGGTTCTCAGCCTGGGGAAAATGGACTATTAGTCATAGCTGTTAATCTCTATTGCAGTGGAATGGACCGATGGCACCAATGATGCCAAAAACCTTCTTTGTAAAAGGAAATGGTTTGCTAACTCATCGTGAAATATTTGTAAATAAAACTTGTCGGCAAAAATATAATTTGTAATGTCCAGCTTTAGGAGATCTTAAGTTACCAGCTGAAGTTACAAACAGTATAATACCTCAATACATGCACTCTAGCTGAGATTGTGGGCCTGAAAAAGGCTGTTTACCGCTGTTTTGTCTACAAGCAATGTTCAATGGTATTAATTCATTAATTGAGATTACTTGTCACATTATTTCACATGCCAGACACATACACCTATAAGAAAAGTCAAACTTCTGAAGTTTAAAAATGAGATTCTTCCTTTATTTGATACGTAAGTTATGTTGTCATTCAGCAATGAACATGATTAACAATTACATGTTGCTTATTGCAGTATGATATCAATATAACAGTTACATATTGATCTGTTTTCATTCTGCAGTGTTTTCCTTTTTGATAGAAAATACATTTTTCACAGGCTACCTTTTACCTACAATAGATCACTAATCCTGGAACGACTGTTGCTCTAATTACCTTGAGAAATATCTAGAAAGAAGTCTGGTTTCCCATTTTGCTAGTGTTTTCAGTTTAAAATAAGTGAACACAACGGTGTAAATACATGTACAAAAAGTTATAGCAATGTAAAGTGTTTTTGTGAAAGAGTTTGATATAGAGAGTGCTCCATAAAAGGAAGCAATATGTGAAGTATAATACAATATATATGATTTACACAACGTTGAGACTTTGCCTGATTTCTTACTAACTTAATAATCTCTGAAACAATGTTACATGCGACAGATTAAAAGAAAGATTTGTCCATGAATTGTCCCTGTCTCTGTGGACGACATGGTGGAATGGGCAAGCGAAATAGAAAATCGTATCTAGGCAACATTAACATAAGTTGACTCATCAAAAGCCTTCCTGGCTTTCTTGAGTTCCTCGTTCATGGTTAACAAGTCCTTCACTCGTGCATATTTCCTGGGGTCTTTCCTGATAAGGAATACTATATCCTCCACCTGAACTCTCCCTGGTCTTCCTACCTCCATGGCCTTGTGTGTCTGTAAAATATTACAAGTAAAATCATTAAGACGAGTTGAATGTTGACTTTCTTGGGCCTAAGATCACAGCTCTTCTTGATTGTATATTACATATCAACAACAACATTGTTCATAAAATTCAATACTAGGAGTATCCATATCTGCCATAACATACTTAAAATCTTAATTGTGACAAGTACATGTACAGTTTTCCAAGGAGTACACAAATACCACAATATATGAGAACTTAATTTTCTTCACTTACATGTATAGCCAGTTGAAACAGCATGCTGACAGGTCAAGATCAAATAGCAAAACAAAAAGAACAAACAGTAGCAGACACAAAACTCGAGAATCAAAAGTCAAACTGACCGTCTCTGTGATAAACTCGATGACCAGGTCTTCCAGTAAGTCTACAGACTCTGCATACGGGTTTTGGTCGTCTCCAAATCCGTACATCATACAGCGTACTGTGATTAGTGTGAAAACAAGCACATGTACTTTTAGTAATTTACAATTACATGTACACACAGGTTATGGGGATAAGGAAAGACTAATACTGATATCTACTATAGCCACTTATCGTACCATAGGCCTTGGTACTAAAGGCAGTACCCAAGGAGTCTCTTTTTAACCTCCTTGGCAGTACCTAATCTCCAAGCAGATGTTGGGGTGAGGAATTGTTCAGTTTCAGTGGCAAAGTCCTGCACCCAGTCAGAAAACAGGATTTCCAGTTGTATCTTTATATTCCTGAAATCTTCCAGCAGATCTATCAGTAAGACATAATTTGGGCCGAAAAGTATACTCCAGGGTGTGTTGGATACTGTTTGGCCCATAGATACTGTCTAACCACCGATAAACCTGCTTGGAGATTACTGTTTCTGTAACATTTATGATGGCAGTCCATACAGAAGTGTTGAGTGGAATTATTTTAAAAAGTGAAATTTGACTGGGACTGTGGTCTCCATGTTTGAATACTTACATTCCTTTTGAAAGATCCGTTTTTTTCCTCCTGCAGCTGTTGGTGTGTCTTTGGTCTCCTTTTCCTCTGGAGGGTCCTCTTCAAGCTATACATGTAAACAAAAAGGTCAAGCCGATTCAGTACACGGGAACAAAAAGTAAGATTTTTTTTGCGTTTCATCGCCTTCGCGATGAAACGCAATGAGATGAGTTTTACCTTGCAGTCGTTCCGCTACCTTGCTAGCAGGGTGCTTGGTTCAACACTGTGTCGCACACAATAAGACCTTATATGGCAAGATCGTCTAAATTTGTTGTTCAGTCTCTGCCTTATATGGCAAAGGAGCAAGAAAATCAGACAGTCTAGAATTGCACGTCACACAGGTAACCGCACGCAAACGCTGCAACTGATCAATGGAAAAAGCTGAGTACATTAATTGAATCTACATATTAAACTTTTATAGATAGATTTATAATATGTTTTAGAATGTAATTAAATCTCTGACTATTATTTCTATTCAACGATATTAAGGGATTTTAAACTTATTTATTTCATTTGGCGTTATTTGAATTGGTTCTTCGCGTTTGGTGACCACTCCAGAGGGCGACAGAACACCATGTCGCCATTCACTCTCGAACAGTTTGGTCCACCATTTTGGAACAAACGCTAAGGTAGGTCATAGATATCTCATCTTATATGCCTTATAGTTGCGTATAGGTAACATTAGTCCATCTGTATGTGTATTCAGGTAAATGTAGATCGAGAATTATGTACCCAGGACGTCCCTGGTATTACAAAAATAACTCGTTCAAGTTACCGTACAAATTATAGTCAGTGCATATAATTAGCGAAACGGAGTAAACTTGCGTCGTCAAATAATTTAGCCTGCTGTTTACACGGTCTCTCGCTGACCAGGGGAAAGACCTCTGGTGTTGTTGCAACGTAATTTGGGGGCTTATTTTACTCTGTATTCTGCACAAAACGATAGCCTCGTGTCTGTGTTTTTGTAAACAAATTAGTGGCTGGGGGAGGGGGGCATTTTGTTGTTTCTTCATGCACTCACGTTTTCCCAAATGCTTTGTGAATCATTTCTTTCCTCCTTTAGTTTAGTAGACTATAGTAGATCCATTCAAACAGGTAGGAAGATCTGTTCTTTTAGTAATCATGTTGCAGTACTTCGTCAAACCACTACTGAACTGCTGAAAGAATTTTTTTTTATATTTAAGGAATTGCATGTGATACTACTATGCTGGGTGATATAGGTGTATGTAAATATTGTAATTTTACAAATTGTGTTGACATACTGTATGTACACTTAGATTCTCATTTTTTTTGCTTTTCAACCATAGGGCTGTAGATCAAGAATATGAGCGTTGGACGTAGCTAGTATTACTTATTAGAAATTATATTCATCAGAATATACGTTTTATTTTAAAAATGGTACTGCCAGGATCAGGTATACTTTGAGATAGATTGCAAAACATTTGTGTTACAGTTGGGATCAGGATTTTTGATGCAAGTTTGACTCCGTTTCACCAGATTAGACTCTTTGGAAGTTAGGAACACACAGTAATCAGCACGATATCGTATCATTGTCACAGTGACAATTTGCACCTCCAATCAAGTAGCTTCCCCTTCTATATTTTCAACCTCCTTGCTCCAATCAATTCAAGCCAATTTTGAAATATTAGATATGTTCAGTTGGCATCAGATGTCTAACCCTTTTTTTGCTTTTTCTTTCAGTTGTGACTGCTGCAGTCCCCAGCTGCCACAGAATTGGACCAAAGCCTACTAAATCAAACTTTACGGTCAATTAGAACAACCATTCGCACTAATAAAAATGTTACTCAATCTTCTATTACTGCTTTTACTTCTGTACACACCTGTACTCATTACAAGACTATCCTGCCACTAAACAGACTGTGAACTTGAACTCATTACGAGACAATCCTCTGCCACCGAGCAGATTGTGCATTTGTACTAACTTCTGCCACTGAGCACACTGTGCACTTGTACTCATTAGCATGCTAGCAGACTATCCTGCCACTGAGCAGACTGCATTTGTACTTTCTGACTAATAGTGTGTCACAATCACTTGTGATATTTATTCCTATTCACATACATATACTGTACAGATACAAATACACATATTCGAGTATGATGACCCTCTCAGTTCCTACACCTGAATGAGGAGGGTTGATATTGCTATAGCAGGCTTTTTATGCATTTCTGTTATTATGTGTACCGCATAACTCGACAACCTGTAAACGGATCTTATCAATATTTGGCAGTTCAGTAGCATATGTGGAAATGAAAACCAATACAGTGAAGGTGAACATCAAATTAAGGCCCAATTAACAGAGATAATGAAGAAAATTAATTTCGCTCCATTGCACAATACGACTTTACGACATGTACGACCAGTCATCTAATTCATAAACCAAGGAGATTAATTTCCACGTAGATGAAACGCCAGCTTTTTGCAAAGCTCTTGTTTTGCTCCGATTTTCATGATGATGCCTTGATGGCGCCTAGATATATTTAGCCACAGCCAACGTTTAACACAATATTTTGGTGACAAACAGTATCAACATAGTCTTAAGACTTCCCTAGTCTTCTAAGATATCCCAATAATGTCCCAAATATTCAGTAAACTGAGTTTTAAAGACTTACCTCCGCAGGAATGTTTTCATGTTCACCTCCTTCCGCCATGATGATGATGATGATGTACTGCCCCTGAATTATTTCAACCAATCAGCTGTCAGTATTTATCGTTCCCAGGGTACTTTACCTGCTAACCCTGAGTACGAGCTGAAGGTGAAGCTCTGTAGGACATCCAGGTCTTTTGTAACATTTTGGAGCCGATTTGGAAGAAAACTTTGCCAGTTATGTCTGATCCAGCGCCCCCAGAAGGTGTCCAAGAGGCCGGGGAAGGTGAGAAGCCCAAGCTGAAGCCGTGCTGCGCCTGTCCCGAGACGAAGAAGGTCCGAGACGCTTGGTAAGTTCCTGCATAGTCATGCTTGTGCTTACGCAACGTGCTAAAGGCTAAAGCGTCGTCTGCTAAGACGTAACATCAGCATTCTCAAACTTTTGTTTTCGTCTAACGCTACATTTTTTTGCAAAAATTATGATTCCATATGCCCCTATATCACTATATCTCGTGACAGTGCTACGCTGTTATGTTTTTACGACATTCATTTGGCCTCTAGCTCAGCAAGTTTGCAACATGTGATACGCCCCCCTCCCACCCTTTGAGTGTTGTAACTCTACCTAAATGTCAGTGTGTCTTTAAGACAAAGAGAAGAAGACATCACAAACAAAGGACCTTTGTCTGGTGACCTCTAGGATCCTACCAAATCCTATATCACCCCCACCCAGACTCAGCTGTTAGTTAGTGTTTGATAAGGAAACGTGACCCGCTGTACGATTGACCTACTTTCGCAGGGACCAGTATTGGTTTTGCACGAAAAATCGATCCTTGGCTTCTTGGTTGAAGTCAAATACAAATAAACGAGCAAAGCATATTTGATTGCCCTATATCCATTGGTTAGGGGTATGTGGATTTTAATTGAGTTATCTTGTAAAGATTCATTGCCATTTGTCTACGTGACAGACATGACAGCAGCTGCCAGCTGTGACACTGTAAATGCCTATGAAGGTCATTGACCTATTTAGCTACTAGTATATGATTTATATAGCTGTAGCTCAGAACGGGTTGCAAGGGTCGCTTAGCATCGCAATAGTGGCCACAGTCTGGACCAAAATTAATTTCTTATAGCTATGACTTGATTTGACTATGTGTATGGTAGTTGCCTAAATCTATGTCTGGGTCACTAAAAGGATATACTAAAGAGCTAGCTGTAATTCAATCAAGAATGCCTTGTTTTTAGGGCAGTCTAATACATCATGGGACTACTAGAGCTCACATTGACATACAGTTGCTTATTTATGCCCTTGAAATCGATAAAGGGGCCCAGTCATCCATATCATTACCCAGTACCCCATATACCTTTTAATTTACCCATATATACTCATCAGTGTCCCATATATCTTTTAATTCACCCATATATACCCAGTGTCTTATGTATCTTTTAATCCTTGCAAGGGAATAGGGGCAAGACCAACACTGAAAATACTGTGTTGCAAACATATAAATGATTTGTCTTCATTTCTTTTGTATAGTAGGGAAGGCAAAAGCTTTTTGCCAAAATATTATATATTCAAAATCAAATGTACTTGATATTACTGTACAGTCAAACCTGCCTAAGAAGACCACACAGGAACCACCTATACAATCTGGTCTACATGGACAGGTAGCCCGTGTGAACATATAATCTGTGCCTCACCTTTTGGGCTGCAATCGCATCTAGGACACAATTGACTTCATAATCGCCAGCGATGTGTACAGGTGGTTACTATATAGACAGGATTCTTAATGCTTGTGTCAATGTGTGCACAAGAATGGGAAAATCATCTTCAGAAGGAGCCACCAAAAGTGGTCACATTGGCTAGGTGGTCCTTATGTAGAAATGGTCACTTGTACAGGTTTGACTGTACTTTATTAATTCAATGTACAAAGTAGTCTTGATGAGCTACAACATCATATGGTATTTTGATATGATACATCATTTTCATAGATGTGACTTGAGTATTTTGTCTTTCCCCGCAGTATCATAGAGAAAGGAGAGGAGAACTGTGGGGACCTCATAGAAGCACATAAAGAGTGCATGAGAAGCCTGGGATTCAACGTCTAGCTGCTAATCGAGGAACACATACCTTCATCATGGTTTGTGAAAATCCATTTGTCTATATTTTTCTTTTGTTTCAATGAATGAATGAATGAATGAATATTTGTTTGTTTCTTTGTATTTGTAATGCATACCTGGTAAACCGCCTCATGGCGTAACACACCAGGTTTGCACTGCTGCATGTCCGGACGAATAATATGATCCACTCACACTGGGAAGGATGCCTACTAGTACTCTTTTCGATAAGTGCGGTGGGTTCTTTAACATGCTCGATGTATGGCTCTCCTCTAACACGGGACCTCCATTTAACATCTTATCCAAGGTACGTCCCTAACCAAAGCTAGGTACTCATTTACACCTGAGTGATGTGAGGAAAGTCGTGTTAAGTGCCTTTCCCAAGGGCACAACATCGGGGCATATCGCTGGTTTGTACTAAGGATTTTTCTGGTACTTGTCTGGCATAGGCTATTTAGTAGACCTTATTCATGGCTATAACATTGTGTTTTCTTTCTACTTCCAGAGTTTTGCAGTGCAATTGTACAGAAGAGCTGACAACTGTTGTCTGGAGACGTCATCAGCACTCAATGTGCATGGCTGTCCGAGAGAAAGTTCTACTTATTATAATTGTGAAGTGAAGCTATGATGAGGAATACTGAAGAAATTTTCCTTCCATATGTAGACTGATGTTTTCAATGAAAATTTTTTGGATTTAGAATGATTTTATGAAAGGGAATATAAAGTTGTAGGCTGCATTCATATATGTAGTAGCTAGTTTTTCTTCTTGGTGGATCAGATAATTGACAATGAACAAAAAGCGATATTGTAAAACTTACTATTCAAGATGATACATACAGATTGGGCATTTTGATGTCAACAATTAAGAAATTAAGATGGATAATGAAAAACTCTATACTGTGTGCTTTTGTAAAAGGGAGTTAGCTCAGTTATCATTTTATCTAGCATGAAAGAAAAACACCAGTAATTTCTATGATATATTTGGAATTTGTGGCAGGCCCCAAAATAAATGTCATCTCACGCAGTTGTTTGAAATAGTACGTCGAAAACATAACCTGTTTCTATGTTTTTTTACAACAGCATGTACATGTACAAGAAGCATAGGCATTTATTCTGAATACCTCATACAACAGAAACAGACATTTGCCATACATGTAAAACACAAGTTGTCTCTTAACTATACCAAGTTGTCTCTTAAGTATTCCAAGATTAATGAAAAGCTGTACAAATGCTTCCATTTGTGATGAAAGTAATAAAGATATTCTGACACTCTTGACTCTTCTTGCAATTTGGTATGTTATGTGAGTAAAAAAGCAGTATTTGATTTTCAAGCGATGGCTATAAGCTTGTATATACATGATTACATTTCTGTACTGAGCTGCATTCATAAACATAAGTTGCAAAAACACAATTTGTAAAGGTTTAAGATGTCACATCAATTGCTTAACACAACAAAGTATAAAGACTTGAGTACAAATGTGGTGACTCATGTAATTTATGAACTAAATGATACATACATAGGTTACCAACTACTTAACTCTATCCTTGAAGCTGTACAATTGCATTATCCGCTATTTACAAGGCATTGTATACAAGTCTTTATCCATACCTAAGTACACGTGGTTCCTTTGTCCTATATGAGTACCAGGATTTCTCATGATCAGGGGTGCTTCAACTATTTTAGATCACTCTGAATGCAAGAGCAGTCATTCTTATGTCACTTAAGTAACAAATTGATTGGTATGCAGCAGTCAACGGTGCTGAAATAGCTGTAGGCTATCAAAAGAACTAGCAAGGGTTACAAGATAAAAACTTCATCAAATAAAATAACAGTTTCATCAAATTAGATGACATTGTATGTTAAGTATCACTTATCCACAAAGTCAAATATCAGAAAAATGCACATCTATCATGCAACAACATAAAACTTTATTTTTCAAATCAACAGGAACCAGTGAAATAGAAATCTCTTGTCATAACTTTTGTTTTAAATACACTTGCTTTGTGAGCTGGGGAAAAAATGGTGAATATTACCTAGTGCTGTAAATATTTGCAAATGTTTTTCTAACCCTTGGACCTTTTTAAATGTTTAATCGGTGACATCATGGCTTTACCACATGCAAGCACAACTGGCCTTTCTGCTGCTTACTTTCCCATAAGATGAGAAAATGTACAATGCCATGCAGTAGGTGTGAATGAGCCAAAAGAATATGCAACTTAGTATATGTGCATATACTGATATAGTATAAAGTACATGAAGGTATTATTCTTATGACATAAGGTTCTTCCGAGTCTCCATACATTTCGTGTACATGTTATGTATATATTACACTATGTGACAGGTGCAGGAGACCTTCTGTCTTCCACATCCTGTATCTTCTGTGCCTCCCTTTCCTTGTTCCTGTGTTTTCTGTCATTTCTTTCCTCACTTCTGTCTCTATCTCTCCTTCTGTCTTTATCACGGTTTCTCTCCCTATCTCTGTCCCTATCCCTAGCTCTTACCCTATCCTCATGTCCACCTCTTTCTATACCCCTCTCTCTATCCCTATCCGTGTTTCTCTCTCTGTCTCTGTCCCCGTGCCTGTCTCTGTATCTCTCATACTCTCTACTTCTATCCCTTCCCCTATCAAACCCCCTCCTCTCTTTCTCTTCTCTCATTCTTTCATACGGATCTCTGTTGTCCTCTGGTTCCTCTTTCAATCTCTTCATCCTTCCTTCTGTTTGAACAGTGATTGGTTTCCTGAATGGTCTGGCTCTGCCACCAAACCTCAACTGTCCAGACTCCTTGCTTCCCCCCAGCCCACCCCCTAGTCTTCGTGGAACCCATCCCTTCAGTGTCCGTGCATTTTCCACATCCACAAATATTTCGTACTGTTCTAGTTCCATCTTGTAGGACTTTCTGTGAGCGTGCCACATGGATTTTTCATCTGTGTACTCAATGAAGGCATATCGCTTGGAGTAGCCAGTAACAATGTCACGTACAAGTCTGATTCTGACAATGTCGCCAAATTTGGAGAAGACATTCTCCAAGGAATCGTCCGTTGTCTTGGGGTTGAGGTTGGACACAAACAGGGTACATCTTGGGTCTCCCTTCACCTGGAAAGACAACATCAATAGCCTCAAGGAAATAACAACAAATTGAAGGTATCAATTACTACATTATCTTTCTCTTGTAAATCAATCTCTTATTCTCTTTTGCTTTCTTACATTCATGCCTGTTCAATATTTTGTCTTGGTCTTGCCTAACATGTTGACAGCACAAGCTTTGCATGAATAAACAAAGGTTCAAACAAATCAAACGCAACACACAATACAAAAGTAACTTAAGCAAATGGATACTAGTGAGTTTTGTGAATGGTCAGACATTTCAGATAGCATCAGCTTTCTTTCACCAGTGACTAAACTCAGAGCCTGCCTAAACTCAACAATTCTAAAGTCATGATAATTAGCTATCCCATTGCAATAGTACTAACACTCTAGATGAAATGGGAAAACACATATGATATAGAAATCATGTATCTGCAAAATGTTCAAAATACCATATCCTGCTGTCAAGTTTTCCTGTCCTAAAACAGACTACAATACAGAAACATTACCTGTTTGTTAGGTTTGTACTTGGCATCCATGGCCCTGATCACAGCCCTGTCATGAGGGTCAAGGTCAGTGCCATCGATACTGCCTGCCCGCAGTGGGTTATACACCCTGGCAATGGGTGACCACACCCAGCTGGACTGGTCATCCATGGTGAACTGGAAAAAAACAGAAACAATTTCTATACAGTACTGACTTGAGTCACCTGCCACTGCTTGGACTTGCTTTTTGGTGTGCCACATGCATTCAGACTCATTTTCCCCTGTACCATTCCCCAGTGGAATGCCCTGCCTAACTCAGTTGTGACAGCTCCCACCATTGAGTCATTCCAAGCCATGCTGTAGGCCTACCCAACATAGACCCGATACACACTGGGAACATTTTCTGGAAAATGCCAGATGTACGTGGCGCGGGGCCCGTTCACACCCAGGGGTTTATCTAAGTCAGGAAAGAGGGGCACTGCTCTCTCTTGTTTCAGCCCAGCCCCCCCTTGTCAAATTCAGATTTTAGTTTAATATCCAGGATACAGCCTTCACTCAGCAATAGATTCTTCCATAAATACATAGAATTCGCTCCCTCGCCTGTGTGTGCTCCCTCTTATTCAATTTTTCTAGAAAAACCCCTGACACCCATGAAAAAAGGTGATATACGTCATTGTCGTACGTCCAGAAAATTTTCCCAGTGTGTATCGGGTTGTAGCCCGGGGTCTCAACTCCTCCCCCCTACTCCTACCTAAGGGGGTATACTTGATAAATGATGATGACATTGATTTCTCGTCTGTGAACACAATGAAGGCATATCTCTTGGATGTAGCCACACCAGATTTTTGCTGTATGGGAAGCACGGCTGGTTCTGTGTAAGGGTCAACTTGCAAAGTTTTGATTAAGTTCGGCTTTTGCTTGTTTTGGACGTGTTTTTAGGCGTTTTTGTTAGGCTTTCTATTTTGTATACTGAGTGTGTACACAAAGAAAAGCTGATAAAAATAAGAAAGTCATACAAAACGCCTAAAAAGACATTTAAAACAAAGCCAAAGCCTTATGTCTGATTTTTGATGAAGCACAGAAGGCGACATATAAATTTCCTAACTCCAGCGTTGAACTTAATCCATGTGTAATTTTGACATTGAATTTGAACGGCCGTACTAGTAGCTTGCTGACCTTTCTGTAAAATCTGATCAATTGTCTGTCAGAATAACCCTTGTACCACGTAAATGAGTTCAGTAACAAAGAACTTGAAATATTTCCCAAAATAAAGTTACACCGTGGACTTCCATGAACTGAACATCTCACATCTCATTCAGACAAATTTCTGCCCTCCCCCACTCACATAAAACAGCATAGATAATAACGGTAAAACAGTAGTTACGACAGTAAAATAGGTTGTAGATTTTAAAGATTACCTTTGGAAGATTTTCTATGAGCCTTTAAGTATGTGGGTGCCGCAGTAAGGTTGAAAATCGGGATGAAACACACTCAAATCTGCACGCAAACTAAAATCTTTTCATATCTGTTCTGTTACGCGCCGATTTGAGGCACAAGACATGGTCACGTAAAAACTCAATAGTCCTCGAACGAAAGGCCAAATCATGCATATGAATATGCCCTCGTAATGTCAAGACGTTCCTCAAGCCCCTGCAATAAAGCTGGGTTTCTAAACTTCTCCAAGAAGCAAGATTTCTCGAGTTAAAGATGACCCATTTTCCAAGGTTTTTCCTATAGCTTAAGTATTACACTCCGGACCAAGAACGCACCATATGGGGGTTTCGCGGCATGTGGTTTGAGGGCGACACTCCACTGTTTCCGGGTCACACTCAGAGTGACGGCAGAATACTGGCAAGACAAAGCAAAAGAAATGTTTCGTGTTGATTCTGATGACAGTTGACTGTGTTCGGGCGGAAAACGCGCAAGGAGGCGGCCCAGTACACGTTTTAAAGTAACGATGGCATTGTATATAATGTTCTGGCACACTTTCTAGATCTTTCTAGTTATACTGTTAAAATTTTTGGCTTTTATACCCTCCGAATTATAACTGAAAACCGTTCCGTTGACAAAGTTAAATATTGCATTATCAAACGGGTTATACCCGCCAACTTACGACAGGTTTGATACTGTTCTTTAGCAAAACTTCGTAAGTGTTCTATAACATACTTAAAATACATTTCCGTTTGACGTCCGTACCTAGAGTAGAGTAGAGTAGAGTAGAATTTTCGGTCAGGTAGGACTGTTCCAGTTTAGACCGCTCTTCATTGTTGAATTCCATTTCACTCAACTGTCATGGTGGGTTTGTGTGGATGTTCCAAAGCTCTGTGGTTGTACTTATATGGGTGTACACGCGCCCTTCAGAAGGCAAGGTTGAAATTGGGTCAATGGAATGACCCAATTATAGAATGAAAACGTTTCGTTTGACACCTGTGCCTATATGGGTATACACACGCCCTTGAGACAGCAAGGTTGAAATTGGGTCGATGGAATGACCCAATTCTAAAATAAAAACTTTACGTTTGACGCTCGTGCCTATGTGGGTGTACACACGCCCTTGAGAATGCAAGGTTGAAAATTGGGTCAATGAAAAGATCCAATTCTAAAAGGAAAACTTTCCGTCCTACGTCCGTGTCTACATGGGTGTAACGTTACACACGTCCTTGAGAAGGCGAGGTTGACATTGGGTCAATGGAATGACCCAATTCTAAAATGAAACTTTTCCGTCCTACGTCCGTGCCTATATGGGTGTACACACGCCCTTGAGAAAGCAAGGTTGAAATTGGGTCAATGGAAAGACCCAACTCTAAAATGAAAACTTTTCTGTTTGACGTCCGTGCCTATATGGGTTATACACGACCTTGAGAAAGCAAGGTTGAAAATTGGGTCAATGAAATGACCCAATTCTTAAAGGAAAACTTTCCGTCCTACGTCCGTGGCTACATGTGTGTAACGTTACACACGTCCTTGAGAAGTCGAGGTTGACATTGGGTCAATGGAATGACCCAATTCTATAATGAAAACTTTTCCGTTTGACGTCCGTGCCTATATGGGTGTACATACGACCTTGAGAAGCCAAGGTTGACATTGGGTCAATGGAATGACCCAATTCTAAAATGAAAACTATTCTGTTTGACGTCCGTGCCTTTATGGGTGTACACACGCCCTTGAGGAGCCAACGTTGAAATTGGGTCAATGGAATGACCCAATTCTATAATGAAAACTTTTCCATTTGACGCCCGTACCTATATGGGTGTACACACGCCCTTGAGAAGCCAAGGTTGAAATTGGGTCAATGGAAAGATCCAATTCTAAAATGAAGTACTTTTCCGTTTGACGTCCGTGCCTATATTGGAGTACAGATGCCCTTGAGAAGCCAAGGTTGACATTGGGTCAATGGAATGACCCAATTCTATAATCAAAGACTTTTCCGTTTGACGTCCTTGCCTATATGGGTATACACACGCCCTTGAGAAGCCAAGGTTTAAATTGGGTCAATGAAATGACCCAATCCTAAAATGAAAACTTTTCCGTTTGACGTCCGTGCCTATATGGGAGTACACACGGCCCTGAGAAGCCAAGGTTGAAATTGGGTCAATGGAATGACCCAATTCTAAAATAAAAACTTTTACTTTGACGCCCGTGCCTATTTGGGTGTACACACGCCCTTAAGCCGGCGTCAATATTTATGCGAGCGTCGGCCGAATTCGTAGATCGCCCAAAGCTCGCCGAATTTCAAAATCGCCCTAGCATATTTGGATCAATTTGGTTTCTAAAAATCGACCGAAGCCCGCGTAATCGACAGAATGTCGGCCCTCCTTCGGCCGAAAATACCCATTTGGAGCTCGCCGACACGTCGGCCGAGCTGAATTCTTGATTTGTGACGGGGGCTTAAGAGGGCAAGGTTGACATTGCGTCAATAGAACGAGGGCATTGTATATAATGTCCTAACACACTTTCTAGTTTACACTATTTTCAGCTCTTATACCCTTAAAATCATAGCTAAGAGCGTTCCTTAAGAACGTTTAGAATTGCATTATTAACCGGGTTCTATCCGCTAATTTAAGACGGGAAACTCTTGTTTGGAAAATTTCGTAAGTTCTATTCCATACGTGTGAGTTTTCATTGTTAGGAACTTACGGTCGTACACTATAAGGACGGAATGTTTTTTGCACTCTTAGTGGCTTTTGTGAAATTTATACCCATATAACATACTCTCCAAGCAGAGGTCGTGGGGGAAGAATGACTTTTTATATCATATGCCTCGTTGGTTATACACCCACTTAGGACGGACAATTCTTTTATGTCCGAACTGTGGCGATCCTTTGAAGCGGTTTCAACTTTGCACGCTTAAGGGATTGTTTATATATACTGGTCCAATTTCAACCTTGCATTCTAAAGGGCGTGTTCATACCCCTACAGGCACGGACGTAGGACGGAAAAGTTTTCATTTTAGAATTAGGTCATTCCATTGACCCAATTTCAACCTTGGCTTCTCAAGGGCGTGTGTACACCCATATAGGTAAAGACGCCAAACGGAAAAGTTTTCATTTTAGAATTGGGTCATTCCATTGACCCGATTTCAACCTTCCCCTCTCAAGGGCGTGTGTACACCAACATAGGCACGGACGTAGGACGGAAAAGCTTTCATGATAGAATTAGGTCATTCCATTGACCCAATGTCAACCTTGGCTTCTCAAGGGCGTGTGTACACCCATATAGGTAAAGACGTCAAACGGAAAAGTTTTCATTTTAGAATTGGGTCATTTTATTGACCCAATGTCAACCTTGCCTTCTCAAGGGCGTGTGTACACCAACATAGGCACGGACGTCAAACGGAAAAGTTTTCATTATAGAATTTTGGGTCATTCCATTGACCCAATTTCAACCTTGGCTTCTCAAGGTCGTGTGTACACCCATATAGGTACGGGCGTCAAACGTAAAAGTTTTCATTTTAGAATTGGGTCATTCCATTGACCCAATTTCAACCTTGCCCTCTCAAGGGCGTGTGTACACCAACATAGGCACGGACGTAGGACGGAAAAGTTTTCATGATAGAATTAGGTCATTCCATTGACCCAATGTCAACCTTGCCTTCTGAAGGGCGTGTGTACACCCATATAGGTACGGACGTCAAACGGAAAAGTTTTCATTTTAGAATTGGGTCATTCCATTGACCCAATGTCAACCTTGGCTTCTCAAGGGCGTGTGTACACCCATATAGGTAAACACGTCAAACGGATAAGTTTTCATTTTAGAATTGGGTCATTCCATTGACCCAATGTCAACCTTGCCTTCTCAAGGGTGTGTGTACACCAACATAGGCACGGACATCAAACGGAAAAGTTTTCATTATGGAATTTTGGGTCATTCCATTGACCCAATTTCAACCTTCCCCTCTCAAGGGCGTGTGTACACCAACATAGGCACGGACGTAGGACGGAAAAGTTTTCATGATAGAATTAGGTCATTCCATTGACCCAATGTCAACCTTGCCTTCTGAAGGGCGTGTGCACACCCATATAGGTACGGACGTTAAACGGAAAAGTTTTCATTTTAAAATTGGGTCATTCCATTGACCCAATGTCAACCTTGGCTTCTCAAGGGCGTGTGTACACCCATATAGGTACGGACGTCAAACGGAAAAGTTTTCATTTGAGAATTGGGTCATTCCATTGACTCAATTTCAACCTTGCCTTCTCAAGGGCGTGTGTACACCCATATAGGCACGGACGTCAAATGGAAAAGTTTTTATTTTAGAATTGGGTCATTCCATTGACCCAATGTCAACATTGCTCTCTCACGGGCGTGTGTACACCAACATAGGCACGGACGTAGGACGGAAAAGTTTTCATTATAGAATTTTGGGTCATTCCATTGATCCAATTTCAACCTTGGCTTCGCAAGGGCGTGTGTACACCCATATAGGCACGGACGTCAAACGGAAAAGTTTTAGTTTTAGAATTGGGTCATTCCATTGACCCAATTTCAACCTTGGCTTCTCAAGGTCGTGTGTACACCCATATAGGTACGGGCGTCAAACGTAAAAGTTTTCATTTTAGAATTGGGTCATTCCATTGACCCAATTTCAACATTGCTCTCTCAAGGGTGTGTGTACACCAACATAGGCACGGACGTAGGACGGAAAAGTTTTCATTATAGAATATTGGGTCATTCCATTGACTCAATTTCAACCTTGCCTTCTCAAGGGCGTGTACACCTAGCCTCCGGTGCAGACTCCTCCCGGCTGTTTTCTTTTTCAAGATACAGTTTTTATACTATTACATTTAAAACATTTTTTCTTATTGCTGGCCGGGAAGCAATAAGAAGAAAAATGTAATAGTATAAAAACTGTAACTTGAAAAAGAAAACAGCCGGGAGGAGTCTGCACCGGAGGCTAGTGTACACCCATATAGGCACGGACGTCAAATGGAAAAGTTTTCATTTGAGAATTGGGTCATTCCATTGACCCAATTTCAACCTTGGCTTCTCAAGGTCGTGTGTACACCCTTATAGGCACGGGCGTCAAACGTAAAAAACGTCTTCTTTGGGCTTCTCCAACTTTTCCCGGAACTCAGCCCCCCATGTCTCAACTGCTTCTGAGCATATACATTAGCTTACCGCAGCGAGCACGGACACTTTTTGTGACGTATGCCCGGTAGATGTCGTCTGTTCCGTACTGGGCGCAGCCGGTTACATTTGTATATTTGCACTGCATGACAAATTCTAAAATAAGAAAAGTATTCTAACATATCTTTGGATAGAACGTGAAGATAGACCACACTTCCGCGTTCTGCCGCAAGCCCTTCTGCTACGACCCGGAAGTAAATTACGCCTGATAATGCTGAAACGGTAGCACGGAAACCCCCATGCAGTGCGAAATCTACGACAGAATTTAACACAAGAAGGCCCATTCTGGGCCAACTTTGAGTGTGCAAATCTCGTTCGAAAATTATATTTGGATCTCCAAGTGTATCGCAGGAGCTTGGACAGCTTCTTGACATTACGAGGACATATTTATATGCATGATTTGGCCTTTCGTGCGAGATCTATTGAATTTTTACGCGACCATGTCTTGTGCCTCAAATTGGCGCGTAACATTTCACTTTAATCCGCCATGATGGATTTTTTCACTATCTCCGTGGGGGCGTGAACTATTGAATAAAAAGTTTCGATATCATTTCAAGATTCTAATAGAGCAAAATGTACTCAAATCTGACTAATCATTAATTCAACATATTAAATATTATTCCTTGTTTGTTTGTTTGTTTTTATCTATGTTGTAACTGAGTTGAATCAAATCTTTCACACTGCGAAATGAATGGTCTATTCCGAGATAATGCATTAAAATAGCAAACTATTTGTAGCAGCGTCACACAGGTTGCATGTCATTATGTTTTTTTCTTCAATTATCGTATAAAGAGATGAAGAACATTTTGTAAATACAATTTTGATAATAGAATGTTAATTTTCTTTATTGTTGAGGTACGTTTATTTTCAAAATAGGATGATAAAAATTTTCTTATTATGATTTTGCGAATAACTTGCTAGTTTTACGGTCAGGGGTTGGAAAGTCAAAAACAAGTTTGATTGAACCTTGATACCGCTTGTACCTGAAGGAGTTGCCGACCTGCTGCTTGAGATTCATACACTTCCGCAGCAACTGCTTTAGGTTCTGTACCGGCGGTATCAGCGACATGGCTAGCCGGGGAGGCAGACATTTTCCCAACAAGCTACGGCAGTTCGATCCGAGCAACCCACCGCCACTGGTGTGTTCGTCTGTTTGTGTGTGACAAGAAATATTACACGCCTTGCATACTACTTTTAGTTAGATATTTTGGGGTCTCAGTTGATCAGCAAATATTGTGTAAATGCAGTTTAAAACGTTACAGTTTTAAGACAACAATGATTTGATTTCAGAGTTTGTTTCAGCATTGCCAGGTTGGAATCGGTACAACGACGGGCTGCTAGGTTTGTGCTGAACCGTTACCACAACAAGTCAAGTGTGGGTAGCATGTTGCTACAACTGGGCTGGGAACCGCTTGAGCAGCGACGCAGGACACAAAGGCTCGAGGTGTTCTGCAGAATCAGAGATGGTCTCGTCGAGTGTCCGGTCATAAGGGACAAGATAGTCCCAGCACCTCCGCGTGGACGCCGCATGTACACTGAACAGTTCACAAGGATTAAGACCAGAACACTGTACAGGGCAGAGTCCTTTCTGCCCAGAACCATTCGGGACTGGAACAACCTCCACAAAGACGAAGTGGAGGCGGTGGTTGCGGCCACAGGTCCAGTTTAAACAGCAGCAGGGAAATAAGACCCCCTCCTCCCTTGGATACTGACATGGATTGGATACAGACTATGATTTTTGGACACTGGACATGATATTAAGTAACTGGAACGACTATGAGCAGGATGCACTACTTACTTGCGATAATACTCATCAACAAGAGTGTGCGCAGTAACGGCAAGACAAGACAAGACAAGATGCTGCAATTGTATGTGTGTAGCAATAAAGCCATTGTAGTTGAAAGAGGGGGCGTGGCCGCGTGGTCTTGTGATTAACAGGGGTGTAAAGTACTCTCCAAGCAGATGTTGGTGGGCAGTCACCATGTTGTCATGTGTCCCGTTTTTTTTGTGTCCGCTAGCCCCACCAACCTCTGCTTGGAGAATAGTGTAAAGCAATGCGTGACAACTGGAAACCTTTTAAGCTGGGATTAGATTATGGTGCTGGCAGTCAATTTTTTTTTCACAGCTTAACTCAAAACTATCCACTGGTCCGGCCTTTAGTTTATGCTAGGCTATTATTTGTTTTTACATGTACATATTGCTACCGGTTTTTAACAAAGCTGTGGAATATTGAAATAGCTCAGAATAAGTAGCTTGTCAATATATGTCGAAGTAATAACATTGGTTTGTTTGTTTATTTATTTCACCAGGTCCAGGTAAATATATGTTGACTAGTATACACAGCAGTTGTCATGAATTTTGTACCTTAGACTGATCTTAAAAAGCTAGGTTACAATGTCATTTTTCACATTCATTCATTCATCCATCCATCCATCCATCCATCCATCCATCCATCTATTCATTTGGATATTCATTTCTTTCATTCACCATATGTAGATAAGCAAAGATGTGATCCTCCACCGCACTGCATCAGTCATTCAAGACATCAGCAGTCAACTGTCGGCAAACTTTGCCAACTCCAAAGGTGGTCTGTACTTGGGGTGTGCGGGAGTCGCGTACGCCCTCTGGTACGTGGCGGAGTCCGGGAACTTCCCGGACAGAAAGGACGCGTATCTACAGAAGGCGAAGGAGTATCTCGACGTGAACTACCAGTTCTTGGTTGGTCATGAGAACAAGAGTATGTTGTCATCCTTCCTGCTTGGAAATGCAGGTAGGGAGAGGGAGGTCAGAGAGTTTCTGTGTATTTTTCCAAAATATTGAAAAGTATTTCACAGTACAGACTCTGCCCAAGGATATTTCAATGGCAAACTCCAAGAAATTTGCTCTGAGGGGGAATTTCTAATAGAATAATACTATAAACATTTAAAGTTTGTGGTGATTTAGTTTCAGAGTATTAATAGAGAAAATTTAGTTTTTGTCTGATTAAAACCTTGTTTTAAGTTTGTAGTGGAAACAGGGTGGTAGTTGGGCAGAAGACAAAACAAGACCACCGAGAACTGAAATGCATTTCCACTACAGTATACAATATTATTACACCCTTAGAAAACCATAAACCATCATTATTGAGCCAAAGGACAAATCTAAGTCTCAACGTTGTATTGGGAAATAGGATAGGAAGCCCATCCCTTTTTGAAAAGACCTGACACAAAGTTTTGAAGAATAGAAATGCAAAGTTTGCAGATCATTGATTAAGTTTTCATTTTCTCCAGGAGTGTATGTGGCTGGTGCCCTGATCTACAACTCCCTGGGTGACAAACAGAAGAGTACAGAGTTTGTACAGAAGTACGCAGAGTTGGCCCCCATCTGTCTGCCTGTCAACTTCCTCCGCGGTGGGTCAGACGAGCTGTTCGTGGGCAGGGCGGGGTACCTGTGTGGGGTCATCGAACTCAGGCGAAGACTGGGGGTACAGGTAAGGAGAGAAAACAAATGAATACATTACATTGTTTCCAAAGGTTGAGGTCATATATTATTTAATAACAGGACATTTTCTTTTAACTGGTAGGTCTCAAGAATCTTGATACTAGTACTAGTATCCATATATATTGATCAGGGAACATTGAAAAAAGCCTCTATACTTAGACACATGTTCCGGCTGAAATCTGAAACAATGTCTAGGCTCTAACGCAGACCCAATAACTTGGCAATGAATCATACAATGTATTCAAATTTTATTTCAGGAAATCCGTTTGTTAAGCAATCATTTGTGTACTATTGTCACTTATCGCATCGTGCCACATTTCAAGTGTACTTATTCTATCTTATACAGTATATTGTGATTTTATATTGCTCTCCCAAGAGAAGGAATATAGTACGAAAAGAAAGAATGAATGAATAGATTGTCATCAGTTTCTAACATATATTCAATAGAAACTAGACATTTGTGCTTCATTGTAAATGTTTATCTGATTGTTTAATGATATGTCAAGTCACGTTCTTGACTAACTTCTTTTTTTTACCTACTAGGTGCTTCCCCAGACCGGTGATGTAGGTGTACATGCCTTATGTGCTGCCATGGTCCAGTCAGGACGGGAGTACTCTAAACAACACCACTCACCCTCCCCACTCATGTATGCCTACTATGGCACTGAGGTCCTGGGTATGTTTCTTTTTACATGCATGTATTCTCTTTCCACAGTTGTATGTACTGACATTGACAATATCACATACAGATTGTTTAGATTGCTGCTGGGGGTTATAATTGACATAAAAGTATCTTTGTCAAGATGTTAAGAGAAAGGAAAGAATTCTAGATTTACCTTATTGACACCAACAGGTATAATTTTTATGGCTATCTTTGCATGTTGGGTTACGGTTTTATCAGTTTTGTGGTCACTTTCTGGCATCCACATTAATATCATGCTGTCACACTTGCTTTGAAAATGTAATAACATGCTACATTGTCTTTGCTTATATAACTTTTCCTTTGACCCAGAACGGCTAGTATACCAAAAAAATCATTCCTTAAGAAGTTGTAATCTCTAAATGCTTAGAATGACGAGAATGAAAGATGAAAGTTGCTAACTTATGACGAGTAATATCTTTCTCCAACAATGCCCACCCCAGGAGCGGCCCATGGCATGGCGGGTATCCTCCTGATGCTCCTGAGTTTCCCAGACTTCCTCCAGGCCGACCTTGACGCCGACCGCGACGTACGCGGTGCGGTGGACTACATACTGTCGGTGGAGCGGGAAGGGAACTATCCGATGACTACAGACGAGGTCCACAGACCCAAGCCTCCAGAAGATGAGCTGGTCCACTGGTGCCATGGAGCACCGGGTAGGTACTAGTATTACTATATGCTCTTTTATAAGGTTTTCAGGTGAAATCAAATAACAATGAATTTTCATGTCTTATGTGATAAAAGCTACCGTAAATGGTTGTCATAAAAATGACGTATGCATTTTGCCACTTTCCTGTTCATGACCACTCACTGACAGTTTGTGTTTTGGCTAGTTACTACAAATGTTATTAATTGAGGCCTCAGTCATGAGCGACGGCCGATGTTATTGAGATAAAAAAAGTATTTGAAAGACACACCTGTAAAGAGCACTCAATGTGTCTTCCCACAGGTGTGATTTACCTGTTGGCCCGAGCCTACCTGGTGTGGAGAGATGACAAGTACCTACAGGCCTGCCTCAGGTGCGGTGAGCTGGTCTGGTCTCGTGGGCTCCTCAAGAAAGGTCCCGGCATCTGTCACGGCGTCGCCGGCAACGCCTACGTCTTCCTCCTCCTCTACCGCCTCACGGGCAAACCGATACACCTTCACCGCGCCGAACAGTTCC
Organism: Branchiostoma lanceolatum; assembly: GCA_035149815.1. Taxonomy (NCBI): domain Eukaryota; kingdom Metazoa; phylum Chordata; class Leptocardii; order Amphioxiformes; family Branchiostomatidae; genus Branchiostoma; species Branchiostoma lanceolatum. Next base: position 14,510,153 of record CM068866.1, read on the forward strand.
AGGAGTTCCTGTTCACGCAAGAGTTTCAACAGGACTCTCGAACGCCGGACTGTCCGTACAGTCTGTATGAGGGCATGGCTGGTACCGTGTGCTTCATGAGCGATCTGGCCAACCCTGAAAAGGCAGCGTTTCCCTTCTCCGAGGTCTTCTAAAGTTGCTTCAAACACTGTATGCCAAACTGATTATATATAACTTAGATAAGCATTGCATTTCAAAACATGCTGGCAATGTGAATGAATGAATGATTTTATTCGTAAGGAATATGTAAAGCATACTATTTTTACTTTGAAATCATATGTACCAAGTACATGTACAAGTAACATACTATGGTCGTGTATACATAATATACCCACCCGAACTGTCAAACAGTTAATGATATGTAATGATAGTTGTTAGCATGACGCCTGAATGTTTTAATTACCAAAGAAAAAAGCTCTTGAGTTAAGATAAAGCGATGGTGCTTGTTTAGACCAAGGACATCATAATGCCCTTGGTTAAACATACTGGAAGTGTTTTTGTGTATGGTTACCATATTGTTCTCTGGAACATTGAAAAATGACACCTTCAGGTCCCGCTCGGTCGGGTCGCCCTTCTCTGAGCCCGCCAAGATCTCGCTCTCCACGGCGCTCAAGAGGTGGCTCACAGAGAACTGATAATTATGCAAATAAGATTCTAAAGGAATATTTGCTTTGATATGCATGAGCCAAACCTTTGAGTTTATATAAATATGTGCAAATATTTTTCTAACCCTCGGACCTTTTTAAATGTTTAATCAGTGTCATCATGGATTTACTACATGCAAGCACAACTGGCCTTTCTTCTGCATTATTTCCCACCAGATGAGAAAATATACAATGCCATACAGTACATATGACTGGGCCATAAGAATGTGTAACTATAGTATAAAGTACTACTACATGGAGGGTACAATCCTTATAGCATATCAGGTTCTTCAGAGAGTCACTTTAATTACATTCCCTGTATGTTATGAATGTATTGTATACTATCATGTCACTGGTGAAGGAGACCTCCTTTCTTCCATATCCTGTATATTCTGTTCATCCTTTTCCTTGTTCCTGTGTTTTCTGTCATTTCTTTCCTCACTTCTGTCCCTATCTTGCTTTCTTTCTCTTTCACGATATATCTCTCTATCTGTCCTTATCCCTGTCCCTACTATAGCTAGTTGCTCTTACGTATACCCTATCCTCATGTCCACCTCTTTCCATACCCCTCTCTATCCCTATCCATGGTTCTGTCTCTGTCCCCATGCCTGTCTCTGTATCTCTCATACTCACTTCTATCTCCATCCCTCCCTCTATCATACCCCCTCCTCTCTTTCTCTTCTCTCATTCTTTCCTACGGATCTCTGGTGTCCTCATCTGGCTCCTCTTTCAATCTCTTCATCCTTCCTTCCGTTTGAACTGTGATGGATTTCCTTGTACCACTTAAAAGAGTTCGGTAACGAAGAACTTGAAATATTTCCCCCAAATAAAAGTTGCACCGTGTTCCATGAACTGACTATCTCACATCTTCATATTTCCTGTCCTCCCACTCACACAAAACAGCATAGATAATAGTGGTAAAGCAGTAGTTACGGCAGAAAAATAGGTTGTAGATTTTTTAAGATTACCTTTGGAAGATTTGCTATGAGCCTTAAAGTATGTAGGTGCCGCAGTAAGGTTAAAATCGTGACGAAACCCACTCAAATCTGCGCGCAAACTAAAGGCTATAGGTCACTTTCCGCCATGATGGATTCTGCCATTATACCTATAGGAGGCTAAAATATTGAATAAAATGTTTCGATATCATTGCAAGCTTCTATCAAACACAAAAAAAGTGAAATAATAAAAATCTATAGATTTTGAAGGTTGAGATATATATAGTTTCTTATTTTTTGACGTTTGAACTGTTAAAATCAAAATTTGTCACTGCAAAATGAGTGGTATATTCGGGGATGAATGATTAAAAGTAGCGAAGTATTTTTATCGCGTTACACATGGCATATGCATAGTCTTCCTTTTGCTGAAATGTATGAAAAATAAGATAAAGTTTATGACTAAAACTTCATTAAGGATATTCAAGTTCTTTTTATACAAACCCTCTTTTGAATTGTCGACGTAGGTTAATATCTTATAGCAATTTTCTCATGAAAGATTTTGCCAAATAAGCTGCTAGTTTTACGGTCAGGATTTGGAAAGCCAAAACAACTTTGATTGAAGGTTCTTGAAAGTGTATGTCTTGTTTGAGGTTGCCTACTTGTTGTTGGAGATGCATACACTTCCACATCAATTGCTTTAGGTTCTGCATCGGTGGTATCAGCGACATGGCCAGCCGCGGAGGCAGACATTTTCCCAACAAGCTACGGCAGTTCGACCCGAGCAACCCATCGCCACTGGTGTGTTCGTCTGTTTGTGTGTGTGTGACAAGAAATATTATACGCATTGCATGTCTGGTATTTTTGGTCCCAATGAATCAGCAAATATTGTATAACTGTAGTTCATAACGTTACAGTTTTTAGACAGCAATGATTTGATTTCAGAGTTTGTCTCAGATGCTGCAAAAATAAGGCATTTGTGAAGCAATAATATTGCAGTTAAAAGAGGGGGCGTGGTCGTCTGAGTGACATAAGTACGGTTCATACCTTTCAGCTTCGAGCTAGGATTAGTTTTTGGTGCTGGCACATAATTATTGTTTTCACGAATTGGTCTAGCCCTTTATAGTTTTATGTAGCTAAGCCTGTTTTGCTCTCACATGTACAAAAGTTAGTTACGCCAAATAACAGTTACTCAAGCAACTGGATATGATTTCCAAAATCATATCCAGTTGCTTAAAAGTAACTGTTACATGTATTTGGCGTATCATATTACCTGGATGTCTAACCTTCATCGACGTAATGTTAGCTAGGTTTTAACTGCGAAATATTGATATAACTCTGAAAGATAGCATGTCAAGATATATCAAACTTGACTCAAAGCTACAAGTAACAGTACTCTAGTCTTAGACTCGTCGTAAAAAGCTATGTTATGGTGTACTTTTTCCCATCTATCCATTGCATTGATCCATCATTCCATCTATTCTTTAAGACTATCATCATTTCATCTATTCCATCCATCCATTCTGGACCATCCTGGATCAATAGATATCCATTCCTTTTCCAGATAAGCAAAGATGTGATCCTCCACCGTACTGCATCAGTCATTCAAGACATCAGCAGCAAGCTGTCAGCAAACTTCGCCAACTCGGACGGTGGTCTGTACGTGGGGTGTGCGGGAGTCGCGTACGCCCTCTGGTACGTGGCGGAGTCTGGGAACTTCCCAGACAGGAAGGACGCGTACCTACAGAAGGCGAAGGAGTATCTCGACGTGAACTACCAGTTCTTGGTTCGCCATGAGGACAGGAGTATGTTGTCGTCCTTCCTGCTTGGAAATGCAGGTAGGGAGAGGGAGGTCAGAGAGTTTCTGCATATCTTTTGCTGAAAAACATCCAAGTGTGATCCTTCTTAAAAGTCACAGGCCTAGGAATTCTGCCCAAAGAGGTTTCAAAGACAACCTCCTTGCTCTGACCAAGGGGAGTTTTTATAGTCTGAGCACCATCCTATTTAGTTAACTGGGGCTCCCGTACTCACTCCCTTGGAATGAGAAAGTATAAATGCTCGACTTGTGAACTACTAGTAAATAAGATGGAATCTAGGCTTTAGAGTTTTCAAAGGATAGTACACATTTCCATCCTCAAAAAACATAAACCATTTATAACCAAGGACAAATCAAAGTCCATCTAAATCTTGAGATTTGAAATCTTCACCTTGCGTGAAAAAATAAGGTACATGTAGGAAGCCCCTCCTTTCCCTTTGAATAGTCACGATGCAAACCTTAGCAGAATAATGAATGCATTATTTTGAAAGTGTGCAGGTTATCAACAAGTGGTTCTTTTTCTCCAGGAGTGTATGTTGCTGGTGCCCTGATCTACAACTCCCTGGGTGACAAACAGAAGAGTACAGAGTTTGTACAGAAGTACGCAGAGCTGGCCCCCATCTGTCTGCCTGTCAACTTCCTCCGCGGTGGGTCAGACGAGCTGTTTGTGGGCAGGGCGGGGTACCTGTGTGGGGTCATTGAACTCAGGCGAAGGCTGGGGGCACAGGTAAGGAGATGCAACAAAAAATGTATTACATTGTTTCCTAAGGCTGACAAGACATCTTCTTCGAACTCGTATATATGTAGGTCTAAAGAATCTTGATACTAGCATCCATATACCATGGAGGTTATCTCCCTATCACCTCCTTGCATATTATATACATATCTTGATCAGGGTATACATGTATTGCAAAAAAAGTCTACACTTAATTCTACACATGTACCTCAATTTTTGATAGTAATGATGGTAGGCCATGTGAAACTGAAATGTGGTGGTAGAACAGTTGTAGATTAATATTGTAGTTGATGGCTAGTTGGGGAACCTTGCATGTCGGCTAAACCAACAAATAAATAAGTTGATGAAGGTTAGACATCCCGGTAACAAGATACGCCAAAAGTAGTTACTCAAGCAACTGGATAAAATTTTGAAACAGTCAGATGCTTCAGACAGTATCCGCATGAAACAGTCACTGATGAAAGACAGCGGATGCTGTGTGAAACGTCTGTTTCAAAATTTTATCCAGTTGCTATTTTTGACGTACAATAAATGAATTAATGATTTAATGAATAGATACATTGTAGTTATGTTAGTTTATGATATATTTTCTATAGAAATTAGACATTTGTGCTTCATTGTTAATGGTGATCTGATTGTTTTAAGGATATGTCAAATTAGATTGACTAGCTTCTTTTTGTTACCTACCAGGTGCTTCCCCAGACTGGTGATGCAAGTGTACATGCCTTATGTGCTGCCATGGTCCAGTCAGGACGGGAGTACTCTAAACAACATCACTCACCCTCCCCACTCATGTATGCCTACTATGGCACTGAGTATCTTGGTATGTCTCTTTTTCCAAAAATAATTTCATCAGGTTGGTAGAACATAGGATATTTGGAGTTTCTTTTAACACAACCAGGTAATCTCACCTGCTGACGTTTCGGTGTCTGTCAGACACCTTCTTCAGAGCTTCTGACTGGAGTACTGCTTCTCACCCCTATAAGTAGCCGATATAGGTGGCGCTTTTGCGGCGAGAACGTAATCCCAAACGGCTACTTATAGCGGTGAGAAGCAGTACTCCAGTCAGAAGCTCTGAAGAAGGTGTCTGACTGACACCGAAACGTCAGCAGCTGAGATTACCTGGTTGTGTTAAAAGAAACTCCAAATATCCTATGTCTCTTTTTACTTGTACATGTATAGTGTATACAATATGAAATTTCTCCACAGTTGTGTAATCAACTTGCCAAATATTTCAGGGTAAGAATTGTCATAATATTTGGCAGGATACTGAGAAAAGGGAGAGAATTTTAGATTTACTATTCATGAAGCTATTGGTACAAACAGTATCATTTTCTATAGCTATCTTTGCATGTTGTGTTTCGGTTTTATCAGTTTTGTTGTCACCTTCTGGCTTCCATATTATGCTATCAGACTTGCTTTGAAAATGTAATACCATTGAATGTATTTACAGGGTCTTTTTCTTTGTCCTATAGCTGCAAGCATACCAAGTCAGAAAAATTATTCTCCTTCAAGATTGTAATCTCTTGTTTAAAGGCACCCAGAGCATTTCATTAGGCTTGAAAACTGGAAATATTCTAGTTGCTGTAATCTTTATGAAACTGACATTTAATGCCACTGTTTACCACATTTGCGTGTGGATTTCGTATCAAAAGTTCTCAAAAGCTAAATCATAAGCTACATGGTGATCTTTTAGCTTCACGCGCTTAGTGTAAATAGACCGATACCATAGCCCAGCCCACCTCCGTCGAAACGTAGAAATACAAAATCAAAACATAAAAATGCAAACACTTGATGGACATGCAGTCACTCTTTCATTGGTCGAACCGCTAATTGGGATGGACAGTCAGCATCAGTCTATTAGCCTGGAATCCAGACCTATTATAGCTCCCGAGTCTCTCTCCGCAATTTGCGGAGAGAGACTCGGGAGCTATAATAGGTCTGGATTCCAGGCTATCAGTCTATAAGGGCTTGGATTTTCTATCAGTTCTCACCACACAACGACATCGTATCTTTGCTCCTTTATTGTCAATATGTAATGGTTAGTATTATTGAAACTTTAATACTATGTGTAGGAATGACTAGAAATTGAAGTCTTTGTATTCAAGTTTCAAGCCTCATAAAATACTCTGGATGCCTTTAAAAGATTGTAATCTCTTGTTTAGAATAACTGCTTCAAATAAGATGAAACTTGCTAACTTATAACGTGTCATATCTTTCTCCAACAATGTCTATCCCCAGGAGCGGCCCATGGCATGGCCGGTATCCTCCTGATGCTCCTGAGTTTCCCTGACTTCCTCCAGGCCAACCCTGACGCTGACCGTGACATACGCGGTGCGGTGGACTACATGCTGTCCGTGGAGCGGGAAGGGAACTATCCGCCCGCTACAGACGAGGTCCACAGACCCAGGCCTCCTGAACCTGAGCTGGTCCACTGGTGCCATGGAGCACCTGGTAGGTGTTGGTTATGGATAGATTGTTTTATTAGTTGACTTCAAATGTTATTGAGATTTAAAAAAAGGGCCAGAAATAGGAGAGTTGGAAAGATCATGTGAAAAACCCTGGTGCCATAGAGCACCTGGTACTAAGTTAATAGTCATTCGTAGACTGTTATTAGGGTTTTTAGGTGCATTTGAATTACACGTGTATAGTTATAGAATGGGTTTCCAATCAAAGACATTTTTCATGTCTAAAGTGATCAAAAACTCTGGTGCAAGGTTTTTCATTACAAGGTTCGTTGTAACTCTTACACACTTTGTCACTTTCCTTTAACCAGTGTATGCATAATAATTTGTGTTTTGGCTAGTGACTACAAGTGCTATTCAGTTTGAGATCACAAAGGGCCATAGTGTAAGCAGTGCCATGCAACTGGGATGGGCCACCCAAGCTAAATAAAACAGAAATGAAATTAAATAAAGGGGTATGAACTTGGTTATGAATGATAGAGTTTGAAAGATGTTGTGAAAACTACACCTGTAAGTAGCACCTGTTGTACATTCCCACAGGTGTGATTTACCTGTTGGCCCGAGCCTACCTGGTGTGGAGAGATGACAAGTACCTACAGGCCTGCCTCAGGTGTGGTGAGCTGGTCTGGTCTCGTGGCCTCCTCAAGAAAGGTCCCGGCATCTGTCACGGCGTCGCCGGCAACGGCTACGTTTTCCTCCTCCTCTACCGCCTCACGGGCGAACCGATACACCTCCATCGCGCCGAACAGTTCCAGGAGTTCCTGTTCACGCAAGAGTTCCAGCAGGATTCGCGAACCCCGGACTGTCCCTACAGTCTGTACGAGGGAGTGGCGGGGACCGTGTGCTTCATGAGTGATCTGGCCAACCCAGAGAAGGCTGCGTTTCCCTTCTCTGAGGTCTTCTAAAGTTGCTTCAAACGTGGAACAGTTTCAGGAGTTCTGTTCCAGCAAGACTCGCAAACCCAGACTGTCCGTACAGTCTGTATGAGGGCGTAGCAAGGACTATGTGCTTCATGAGCGATCTAGCCAACCCCGAAAAGGCAGCGTTTCCCTTCTCTGAGGTCTTCTAAAGTTGCTTCAAGCATTATATACCAAAGTTTATAACTTAAATAAGTGTTGCATTTCAAAACATGCTAGCCATATCTAAAGCATACTATTTTTACTTTGAAAGCATATGTACCAAGTACAAGTAACATAGTAGTGTATACATAATATACCCACCCTAACTGTCAAACAAATAGTGATATGTAAGAAAGTGTCAGAATAGTTGTAAGCTTAAGCATGGTGCCTGAATGTTTTTATTACCAAAGAAAAATACAAAGTCCCAACTATTGAGTCAAGGTAAAGCCATGGTGCTTAATTAAACTTACTGGAAGTGTTTTTATGTATGGTTACCATAAACTCTGGAACATTGAAAAATGTGCTATTATGTCCTTGTGAAGTTTATATAACAGTCAGTGTTTGAATTGGCTATTTAACATTTATTTTCAGTATGTATATGCATACTATAACTTTACATGAAACTTTTTCACTTTTCTATATGTAGTGGCTGTTTAACAGCAATTTTTAGTTGTGCTTGTAGCATATGAGCTGGACAATGCAATTTAATGTTCTTAACAATGCCAAATTTAGGTTTTGAGTAGGACAAAGTACAACAGTGTAGGACTACAGTTGCAGGAAGTGAAACAGCAAAAGTTCCAATCTGAGTGAGGAATGTAAGCAAGGAAAATAAAGGTCATCACAACATACTAGTAATTAGGATCAAATAAATACGACAAAATTGACATTTTTTTACATGTTTATTTCCAACATTTTAAGTTTCTATTAGCTCAACTCCCACATAAATAGACCCATAGAAATCAGCATTTAAAATAAGTGTTAGTTCATATCTTTTGTCGGTATAATTTATAAAAATATTTTCTTTTTACCGAGTTGCATTAAAGTGGTATTCAAATTTAAACTGTGCGTGCGCTGTTCTATTTTCTTTAACCTACAGACAATTTAATACACCAGCCAATCCAACCCTACTTCATATAGGTAGTCCAGCCTACAACTTTTCCTTATGAGTCCCTTGAGTGGTTGATTGAAACTTGTTTGCCTGTACAATAGAAAGAAAGTACAATGCTTAGTGTAATACCATCTATGTCACTAGAGGTCTCTGTTACCTTACTGCATTAGATTTTACCTCAGGACTGAACATGTGTTATCTTCAAAAGATAACCTTGTCCTGTCCTACATGTAGCTCCTTCTGCTTTTGGGATTCCTACTAATATAGTACTATGGGTCAGTATGCTACACAACTTAAACAATTAACATCCTGAATGTCAATAGCATAATAAAAATAATGTTAATTGCAGAATAAATACAAGTAAAAAGAATAACATTAACGTAAAAGATATATAATAGTTTGTGAGGTATATATGGCTATATGTACACTTAATGTTACATTCAGAAACTTGCCTGCTAGAATACCACACAATACACTACTACTAGTATATCCTAATTCAAAGCAATAGCATGCAAACTACACTGAATAAAATGGCCTGGTATTGCTGTAGGCATTTGGAAAATGACATGCAAATTCACTGTGCCACAAACACTTGTCCGCTCAAAGCAGCATCCCTCTGACGAATAAGACCAATCACCATAGCTACAGCCCTGTCAACAACATCACTGGATGCTTGGCTATCTACATACACACTGTAGATGACTACTGAATGTTTCATAGTTTCTTTTGCAATGTCTTGAGTAAACTTGAAGATGACAGGCATCGCTTCCAGCACAGGACTTTCTCCATACAGAAGTAGAACCACCACTCGCCTATCTCGTATAGTTGTGCCATCCCAAACTTGGTTAACAGTGTCCCTGGTCTCATTCAAGTCACATGGAAAGCACTTGGTGAGAATGAGTGTGGTCATGGTTGTACAGGTGGTTGCTAGTTTTTCCTGATCATTGAAGAGAACCACTTCTGAACTTAGTCGCTCCTGTAAACCCTTGTGTAGCCTCTGTAGTACTGGTAACTGTTGGTCGGACAACATCGCTATCTTCCTGCAATGTTCTTCTTTGAGCACTCCTTCGATGGCGTACAAGTCTTTTCTTAGAGTCACCTTCCAGAGTGAAGACGGTCCGAGAAGAAGCTTGGCCGAGACTCCGACATACTTCTGTACAAGATGGAGACACTCTGTTCCGAAGTCCAAATCGTGGTCGTTGCACTTCTGATAGGCTTCCATGATGGCTGGATAACGAAAGGCTTGCGGCATCTCACTAGCCTGGTACTGTGATCTGTCCAGGGTGTGGTCTAACACACTGTCAGCCTTGGTGGGAGATACCACTGTGGAAATGAGGGGACGCACTGCTCCTGCTGCACCGTGTTCCTTAGCTGCTAGAACAACTCTTTTAAGAAAATCTTCTTCAACCAAGGGTCTGACAGCGTCATGTAAGACTACAACATCTGTACTAGTACCTACAGCCTTAAGACCGTTCCAGATGGACCTATGTCTGGTAGGAGCTCCACATACTACGGTAACCTTAGACCTGGTTGTTGGTAGGAACTGCTGTAAGATTTCTGACGTTTCTTGTAGCCAGTCTTGAGACACGATTACGACGACTTCCCTCACCCAGCCCACGCTGAGGAAAGCCTGTAGTGTGTAGTATAGAAGTGGCCTTCCCAGGACGGAACAGAACTGCTTGGGTGTTGCTAGCCCCATTCTTTCGCCACTGCCCGCTGCTGGAAGGACAACGCTCACAGGAAAATCCACGGAACGACAGTCAGCTGCCATGTTGGTTGTGTGACCTGGAGTCAAAGGTGAAAGGTTGGGAGGACGAGTTGTTCTTCCTGATCACACAATAGGGACATCTACCATTTTGTGAGAGAACTGCAGTGCCGTCGACAAGCATGACAGGCCGACCTTGGAACTTGTGAAAGTTATGTGCCTATTGTGGGAGTGAAATTCGTACCTTTTTGGAGGAGGCGGCAATAAGTCAGAAAAACGGGGTAGCCAGAAAAGGTTACGAATTTTTCTCCAAAGATCTGCAAGGATTCAACCCTGAAGCAACTCTGAACACTGAAGAAGAAGTTTTCTCAATATTTGTAGCTATCAGATCTAGCTGCGAGCCTTCTATCCATCTGTTCAACCCAAAGAAATAGGGATGGACACGAGACTACAGCACGAGACTAAAGCGCGTACATAAGTAACATGTTTGCATATAACGTTATGAGAGAAAAGATCTTGCCCTGTGTTATTTTTTCTGACAGACAGTCTTGCGCTCTTCCCTCACAACATCTGCTTGGAGAAAAGTGCGCCCCCATATGGTGAAGCAGCCCCATCTAGAGACGGTGATTCACATTGCAGTACTTGAATTCCTTTGCTCTGAGATTTCCGTGAACTTCACGAGCGAGCTATTAAAGTTGAACCTCTCCTTGTATGGACCATTACACTTTGGCGGAAATAGTTGTGGTTCCTTTTCCTGAAGGTGTGGCCAACTTTGTAAGTTTTGAGAGAAGATCTAATATTTGTAAACTAAAAGAGACTGGGTTACACTTGGGTCAAGCTAATATCTCGTTAAGAACCATGACGCGCGCGTCTGAGTATGGCTAACTGCAGTGTAGTAATCACAGATGTATTCAGGGTAGTCACTCAGAAAAACGATAACTACTACTAGTACTACAGATGAGTTTTCATGTGATGATAATAAATAGTACTGTCGGATCTTCACAACCAACCTCTGCTTGGAGAGTGGCTCATTCATTCATGTATTGTCGACCAAACCCTGTACAAATGATTCTTACGACCAAATAAACCAGAAAACCAATACTGTACGAGGCAGGTGACTTTTCGCCAAGCAGAGGTTTAATTACTTGTTATCTTTTCTCCCCACCAAGTGGAGTGCGTACAGAAAGCGGGGCATAGGCCTATAGGATAAGACGGCACGATCTTCACCTTCATTTGTACAGTATTGGTGTTCGGGTTTGGTCGTAAGAATCTTGAAATAATAGATTTTCTGTTGGAAATAGGGAGGAAAAATATAACCCTATAGTTTCTGCCAGACTATATACATATATCTGTATAACTTCGCCGGCTATAGTATAGGGAGAATATTTGCCAGCGAAGTTTGGCAACCATAGGGTTTCATTTGCAACCGCCGGCGAACTATCAACTTTACCGTTGACTAACTCCTATGGCCAGTTATTCCTTTTTTGCCGAATTCTACGATCCATGCGCCCGTAGGAAGGCCTAGTGGAGGCTAGCAAGACACCTCGCCTGCTTGGATTGAGAGATAATGTCAGAGAAACCAGTCGGTCAGAAAACGTTACGATCTCCCATCCCAACATCTGCTTGGAGATTACCCCCAGCCATCATCAGATAAGGCGCCTTGGCGATCATCTGGCTCCAGCATTCCCGTCCGCGTGATTATGACGATTAGCGGGGGAGTGTCAGACCCTGCACAGTGGCGTGGGAAATGTAACGGCCCTCCGATATGACTTACCGATGTATGCACATCAATTATGACGTCCTCGGTGGGTCGATTTGTCCTCATGTGCGACTTTTTTTTTTGGTCAGAAATTTTGAGATAAAATTTACTTTCCTTGTCCTGTTCCATTCGTTTGCGTTGTTGCATATTGACATGATATTCTATGATGGGGTACCACGGTATTGTCGCATCGAAAGATGTAGCAGCTACCAAGGACATTATGTCCTTGCTTCTACCAGACTCCAAAGTAAGGCCGGCTTACTCTCCAAGCAGAGGAGTGGGTCCGGCAGGTTTTTGACATGTTTTTAGGCGTTTTTGTCGGGCTTTCTACTTTGTCATGTTTTTTTTGGAAACCAACATGACAAAGTAGAAAGCTCGACAAAAACACCTAAGAACACGTCAAAAACCTGCCGGACCCACTCCTCTGCTTGGAGAGTAAGGCCGGCTAGACTAACTCCTCTAGCACGTTATCTGTCTACTTGGCCAATTTATACCACAAAATGTATTTTTTTACAACGACATATGGATTATGGTAGAGGCTACCGTAAAATGTAGCTAAATGTGTTGAAAGTCCTTGGTCGACAATATCACCAGCAATTAAGAAGTTCTTAGAATCTTGAAAGTTTTCGTAAACCCTGATGATTTTATCCCTCCGTAACCCATAGTCTTCTGCCGAAGAGTCCCATGCTTTATGAGGATGATCCCCTCCACCCCAGATAAAATAGAAGATACCGGGGCGAGGTGTCTACCTTCCCCGGCCGGGGTCCACGGCGTTCACGGTGTGAATTCTGCCGAAGAAATCTCTTTATTTGTTTTTCCCAAGGACGGACTACCGATCCCAGCAAAGCCGATAAAGACGGGATTTTCCTAAATCCTTTCAAAGATTTTCATACAGGATTGCAGCAAAAGTTGTACGCATTAGTTACAACACGAGAAACTGGCTTCTAGAACGCATTTTTGTGTAGAATACGGCGTAGTTCTAACGATTTTACCTGCTTCAAAATAGTTGAGAAAGATTTATGATGTCTTGTTGAAGTTAGATTTGTTTATTTTCTCCTCGTTGTCGGGCACTTGCGAAGTTGTTGTTGCATTGTTCCCGGCAGTAAAAACGCTAATAATGTCGTGGTCGGCTCCTGTTTTCAAACAATTGTTGTGTGTAAACACAGTAATGGGTGGGTCGGCATGACAGGGGCTCGTGAATGGGAAAGAATGCTACAACAGGGAAACTCTCTTGTGGGATACTAACCTTCTTTATTGTGAGCAGAAATGATGTCGGTGTTCGGAATGCTTTCCCATCATTCAGCCGCCTTCTAAATGTTTTCCTATTGTAATTACGGCATAATGCTTTTGACAGGCAAAAGGTAGTCTCTGCCAGACTAACTACGCCAGCCATAGGGATAATATTTGCCAGGGAAGTTTGGCCACAGAGGGTTTCATTTGCAAGCGAATTTTTGACCTTATCGTGGACTGACTCTACTGGCCAATTATTCCTTTTTTGCCGAATTCTACGATTCATACGCCCGTATTGTCGCCTAGGCAAAAGGGAAGTTAAGTCTACTAAACCCTCTTGTAGACTACAGGTTAATCAATATGAAAATGACGAAACAGGCGTTCAGTTCTTCATTTCTTTTCCTTTTTTTTACTACCAAAAGAGCCCGGAAGTCTGAACAAAATGGACAACGATGCGCATAGATTATGACGTTGGCATGCCTCCGACATGACCTCAGAATCTCAAAATTAGTCGGGCGGTTTCTGATGATATTTCTTTTTTAATAAAAGTAGGGCCCTTTGCAGTCGCTCTACGGGTCAATGAAAACAAGTTCGCGACGATCAAAGCCCAGGCCTCTCACACCTAATCAGTAGTACATGTAACAACTATCTACATACATGCATGTATCGCCAAACTTCGCTGTTGTCAAAAATCAGAATACGTCGAGAGAAATTACACGTGATTGTGGTGCATTTCTGCCCACAGGAAATGGTGTAAGATTTGAGGCTATCTGAGATGTGAGACTTGTGCCATCAGAACTGTGTAAATTTGTCGTCAATCTGCTAAAGTTTGTTAGAAAATGCGGGAAGCCAAATAGACAACATACCAGGGTGATGCCTATGTCTGCAAAATTGTATTAGAATACTTGTACATCATATTTCATTCCTAAGTTATTCCTGTGATTTTCAAACACACCTCATGTTCAAGACTTTTGTTAGAGCATTGGTTCAAGCATACTTTATATTCTTTGCGCAAGCTTGTCTGCCTGGCGCTCCACTATGTATTGTCTTGTTGCAATTTCTGATAAAAGAATAAAGATATTTTATATTCTGGATGCTGACTTGCAATTCTTCGTCTTTTGAGTCCTACTTTGCACATTCGCACTTGGCCGAGAGTGATGTTCGTTGTCAAACGCTGATGCACATTGTAAATGCTACTATTTCTTTGAAAGAAATTGCATCTGGCTGTGGCATGTGCGGATATGCACTTCGGTAGGATTTTGTTAAACAGTCAAATTAATCGGGTACGGCTATGTTACTTGTTAAGTGTGACCAAGGAAGTATGGTGTGACTTTGTACACAATCACACGTTCTCGTCACAAAATATCATTTTAGCGGCAATAGCATAACTAGTTGTCACTATGCTGCTGAAACTATGCTCGCGTTCAGTAGTCGGAAATCAGTTATCACTTGTCCTTCATTTTCAATATCATAAACCATTGTTTGAATTTTCAATTCCTGTCAATCGGAATATGATATTCTTAAAATTGAAGCCCATTTCAATTCAGTGAATTGGAATTTTTTTAAGTAGCTTAAATATTCGTTTCATTCAAGTACAGGTTTTATTTTGATTCGACAAAAAACAGAAATTTGTTTCCCTTTTTTTCTTGTATTTTATCTATTTCATTCCTCGGTTGAAAACAATAGCCGTTGGATTAGCTCCGTGTGTCTTTAGATCTCAGTCGGTGTCCAAAGGTGCTAATCCGTAAAGTGACGTCGTGCCTTTGATGTGACGTCACCAGACGACAGGTTCACGGTGTCCTGAGACAACACCCCGACCATCTGTTTATGTATCAGGCTCTCACACCTGGACGATAAACACTTTATGGTGGGAACATCAGTAGGCTGAGAAAAAACTTTTTTTCTTCTCATGAGTAGCCTCCACTACTAAGGCCTTTCTAGCCTCCACCAGGCCCTCCTACGGGCGTATGGATTGTAGAATTTGGCAGCAAAAGGAATAATTAGCCAGTAGAGTCAGTCCACGGTGAAGATCACATTTCGCCCGTGTAGGGAGCCTGCAAATGAAACCCTGGCAAATATTCTCCCTACAGCCGGCGTAGTTAGTCTGGTAGAGACTGAGGCCTAGCCTCCGATGCAGACTCCTCCCGGCTGTTTTTTTTAATTGCTGGCCAGCAATAAGGAAAAAATGTAAAAGTATAAAAACTGTAACTTGAAAAAGAAAACAGCCGGGAGGAGTCTGCATCGGAGGCTACTAAGGCCTTCCTACGGGCTCTGGGTATGGATAAAGCCTTCACCAGGCCTTCCTCTAGTAGACTACGTTATGATGGCCTTACCACTATTCTATTTTATTTTACACGCATTCCTTTCCTTTGGTTTACACGGAATACGGCGGAATAAAATCCAATTACACTGTTGTCAAAACTTCTTTCATCGATATCTAATTAATTATGCATACGACGTTTACGAAAGTAGATTAATGTCTAGAGAGAAAAAAAAAACTTTGTTTTTTCTGCGACGAAGATTGTAATCGTTCTTCTGTCTCTAGACGTTGTTATGGTTTCTATTCAGAATAACGAAATGTTATATTTTGCGCGTCGCACTACTATAACATCACACTTGGCATACCTGTGGCAGGCAATAGTTAGAACACGTTTGTTTATTTTTGACCCATTGGCGCGCACTTGTGAAGTTGTAGCTGCATTGTTCTGTACTGTAAATACGCTAATAGCGGCAGACTCTTGACTCCCGTTCAACAATTGTTGTATAAACACGGTAATAGGTGGGTCGGCATGACAGGGGCTCGTGAAAGAGAAAGAATGTTACAACAGGGAACTCCCTGGCGCGGACGGTTCAGTGTTTTCACAAGGGAAGGTAAAATTGTGATTGATATAAAATCTATACGCGGGAAAAAGTTCGAGTTTTTTTTGGACAATCATAAAAGGAGTAACAAAATACAGTTATACCCAAGAATAGTGTTCTCCAAGCAGAGGTTTCGATCGGGGGGCTAGTAGTGGCCGAGATTAACTCGTACGTAGATTTGATAGCAATTGGAGAATACAAGAATAGGTTCTATACCCCTAGCCTGGATGCCAGACTCCCAATCTCTAAAATATATATTGTGTGGGTATATTTTAGAGATTGAGGGTCTGGCATCCAGGCTACTATGACCCTCTCGCTTGTTCAAGGAGGGCCTCCTTGGTATGTTCTACCAGGGACATATTTTCTACCACCAGAAAAAGGATAACAGAATGTCTAAATCGTATTTTCCTGTTATAAGTGTAGCAACGATAATTCAGTTGACACAATGAAGATCTAACCCAGCCAATATTGGATCAAGCCATGTTACATATAAAGATTTCCAGACTGTACATATCGTAGGTTGATATATAATATAAGTGATTATGGGGCAGATTGCTCTCCAAGCAGAGGTTTGGCGCCGACTTGTTTTGGACGTCTTTTTGAGGTGTTTTTTTCGGGCTTTCTGTTTTGTCACATGTCCGCTTTTCGCTGTAGCCTGGAACTGAAAAAAGAAAACCTGACAAATTTGAAAGCCTGATAAAATCACCTAGAAAGACGTCCAATGCAAACCTCTGCTTGAACTGGAAGAGTCGGGATTAATGCAATTAAATGCGAATGTCCCGAATTTGAAGCCGAAAGAAACAGATTATTCACGAAAGTATCCGAAATCTCCAAAAACTTTTCTAGATTAAGAAATACACAGAAACTCATATTCCTTTTAAAATCTACCAACCCACTCATCATTGAAAGTGTGGGACTTTTTATTTTCCACTGCTTTCAGAGAAGAAATCAAACCCCGCATTAGTACCATAGATATAGAAACTTTCTATAGAATAACAATATATAATGATCTTGTATTACATGTATACCTTTTGTTTTACCGTACATTTGTATTTCGACACTGTTGTCAACATGCAATTAGCCTACGGGCATGAATTTGCAATAAACTATTATTAAAGGTCTTTGAAAAGTAGATTAAAGAGGTTCAAAGTGTTATACATTTTGACCGTCTTGAGCAACAGCATGTCACAGTTCTCACGGTGTTACCAATATCAAGTTAAACCTCTTCCACCTTGTTGAAGGTTTGTCATCCAGGGAAGGTGCCGGGAAGTGTGGCTTCGTCTAGCTGTGGTTTCACACATATTCACAAACTTTGTCATATGACGTACAAATACGGTAATCATAGCTCAGATGATGGTTTATATTACCGCAAGAGTGACTCCAGGTCTAAGAGTGCAACCGACAAATATCGTAAATATGAGTTGATTTTTTAAAAACATTGTATCGCAGTTATCAAATTCTGCCCAAAATTAAATTGCATGTGAAAGAACGCAAACAAAATAAGGATTTGCATTCTAGTATAGTTCAATACTCTCCAAGCAAAGGATGGGTTCCGGCAGGTTTTTGACGTGTTTTTAGGCGTTTTTGCCGGGCTTTCTACTTTGTCTTTCTTTTGGGGGTGGGGGGGGGGGGTGGCGATACAATAAAAACACGTCAAAAACCTACCGGAACCCATCCTCTGCTTGGAGAGTATAGTCCAAAGCAGTATTCACAGCACCGCAATTATTAATTTTGTCCCACATTCGGCCCAGTCTTGTTTTTCTTGCTACACAAACATGTCCGACAGATGTGCGCAGGTGCTAATCCGTAAATTAGCGGTGTTTCCTTTGATGTTATTGTCGTGATGACAAGTTCATGATGTCCAGAACAAGAGACAGTTGTTTCTACCGGAGTCTCACACCTTACCGCTAAAGACCTTAGTGTGGGGAGGGGATGAGGTGTCGGTCGGCTGTTTTTTTCTGATATGCAAATTTTTCTTCATGTCCACTTCTATATTCTGTCCTCTTTTTGTGTAGGATCTTTTAGACATTTTGAGCTGTGAAAAACGTAACCCAAATATGCCTTGAAATTAGAAGAATGATTTTTATCTGGAATACACATCATTACAGACATCGCATACTTGTTTCGTATACGGTATAGGATCTTCCATGCTTCAAAGGTGGCTGTAGGAAAGAGTAGAAATTTCTACTTTTTCCAGCCACCACCAGAACTTAGAATAGGCTTAGTTAAAATTTCCATGTGAACTTCTTCTGAAGAGATCGCAAGGCACAATGCGACAAAATAAAAACAGCATCATTTTATCGAAGATGACACAGGCTGATTTGTCGCAATATGTGAGAGAGGGTAGCTGAATAGATTATTAGTTAGAAGTGCATTTTTCTCGTATCTGGCTGGTGTTGCGGTAAAACCAACCGACATAATTTATATGGGTGAAATCAAAGAGCAGGTACAATAAAAGCTATTTTTCCATTCTATCAATAATGTTCACCATTTTCCTTGATTACATTTATCTTTACTTACTTATCTTTACAATGACCTATAGATTAGATAAAGAAATATCATCATTTAAGGTTTGACATTGAGACTATAAATATCTTCAATGTAACCAGGCTTGACACATCTTACGTTCTGCTATGATTTATACCGTTATCCCAGAAAGGATAATATGATAGTATACTATGGACCGTGAGAGAGTTTACAATTCTGTAAGTGTCAACTCTTTTCAGAAATAATTGGCTTCTAATTAACCTTTATAAAAGTTAAATTAGCCTCGGTCGGCGCGTCCTTTCATGTCGCATTTTGATGACAAGTTCACGTTGAGAAACAACAACAAACCGCAGCCACCCCCTGCAAAACTGAACTACTAACACATACACGCTAACTGTGTAAAGGGAAAACGCATATTACCGACAAGACCACATCGAGATGGTATTGTATAATGCATAACGTCCCGTCTCTTACATACATTATTGTTGTGCTGTGACTTTGCGGCAGAAGTTGCGCCTGTATGTAGAGTTTTGATATACGGTGACATTATTGTAGACATTTTGAAAGATTTGACATCTTGAGGAAAAGCGTGTCTTCAACGTTGTGCGAAATTTGGTATACTGAATCGGAATAGATTTGTAGCTAGTGGTGTGTACATTATAGTTGAATATATTAATCGCAGTGAATTTGAAAAACAGCAACTTTTGAATTCTATATTAAACAGAAAAATGCCATCATCGTTTTCGTTTATTCAACCCCAGATATGTCATTTTTTGTCAGTGATTGTTTGCTTGGAAAAAATTATAGGAAAAAAATTATATAAGAGAGAAGTTTCGTAGCCTCTATTAGGCTGCAGAGGTGGCCGGAAAAAAAATAGAAATTGGCCAAATAGACAGATGTTTAAACATGCCAGAGGAGTTAGTTTGGGGGGTACAGTTGCCGGCATGTTATCTGTCTATTTTGACAAATTTCTACTCTTTCCAGCCACCTCTGGAGCCTGTTAGAGGCATAAGTTTCGCCCCCCCCCCGTTTCAAAAAGAGAGAAAAGAAAAGTTACATTAGTAATAGGGTACTGACCAGTGTAAATGAATGGAAATCGCTAATTTCACCGTAGTCGGCAATTCTGTTTATAGTTTGCGGTGATGACAAGTTCACGTAAACCAGACCTAACACCTGAATCCCGTCCTCACCACAGCTGTGATACACTGACAGGTCACAACCTGACGCTAAACACTACACAGGGAAACACCGACACACGCACTGTCACACATATACCATATTCATATTTTCCTCATACATGATTTTTTACAGAAATTGTGAGAGAAATTACGAGTGATTGTAACGTGATTTAGAGCTTGGTTGACATTACACTTTTGGAGCATTTCTGTCAGTTTATGATAAAACTGTGAAAGTGTGCCAACATTTTAGTGTGATTGCAAAAGTGCATATCAAAGTCCGTGTTTATTACACTAACACGTAAACTCTATCTACGCATTCAAAACTGCATGATGGCTCGTTCTCAAATTCAATTTTCAATACTTATTCAAACTAAACATCACATAACAATATTGGGGTTAGAAACGTGCCTGTAATGTTACAGTGACATTTTAGGGCTGTCTAGAAAAAAAACCGCTTCAATGCAATTTTTTGTACGCAGTCCCCTAAGATTACTAGTATTTAATCCGTTCCAATCGTACCAATGTCTGCTCATATTAGATGTAATTGCTATATAATAACATGGGGGCGTACTACTACTTGTCCTTGTTTGTATCAAGGACGTTTAAAATCAAACCGCCTTGTTTGTATCAAGGAGGTTTAAAATCAATTAACTGAAACCCCCTTGTTTGTATCACGAGTCAGGCACAAAGTAAGAGCATAGAAGCAAACAAGGACAAGTACGCCCTATACTATAGACATGCCATCACGTCGGGAGCGCCACATAGCCGCCATGTTCAAAATACTTGGAAAGTCACAAGACTCCTCCTCACTTTTAAAAATGTAGGACCACTGTCTGACAATTTCGGGCCCGCTTCTCTAGAAGACTCTAGTTTCCATCGATGGTGTCTGTGCCAAACTGGTGCGAAGTTGTCATGAACCCATTGGTGGCCATGTGTGACGTTCTCCTGGCTTCTTCTCTTGAAATCGAGACATTTTCCTGACACCTATGTACTACTATCATCGTCAGATATCCGAGAAAGGTATATAGTGTTGCCATTGCAGGTGCATGTTACTACAGGCAAGTGATTAACAAAGCACGAGCTCAGTGTTTTGATAATAATAAAGAGGCGAAGAAGCAAGCAAGAAGCCTTTTAGAAAGCCCGAATTCGTCAGAGGTGTTTAGAAATATTATGAGATTGAAACAGTAAATTTTCTGATCAACTGAATAGAGATGGGACGACATATGAGCCTTCTAGATCAAATCCAACGTTGGTGGTTTGACAGTTATGTCCGTTCTCGCGCGTTTTTGCGAAAGCTCAATATTTGGAGGGGGAAAGTGACGGTAAAGTGTCGGTGGCGGGAACACTTTCATCCACAAACTTCCCCGGGAAGGAGTCAACACCGTTTCCATGGAGACGCCATGGCGGAGTGGCAGGAGTCACGTTCCCATCGTCTGACTGTGTACGTAGGTGCGGGGTCGTATTTTCGTCTCTCGCCTCCGCTCAAATATGATGTTTGACTCACTATGTCAAGGTTAGAGGTCATTAGCGGCCAGTCTCCCAAATGCAGGGGCAGCAAAAAGACTTTCGTTATCTCTAGCATTTCAAAAATGCGATTTTCCGAGGGCATGTCCAATAAGATGACTTGGTTTTGACTTGGTTTTGACATTGTAAACGCGCCCTGGTTATTATTATTTGACTGAAATGAAAGCTGTGCAGATAAAAACAAACGAGATGGTGGACCACACCTTACATGTACACATAATTGCTGGTATTTTCTCCCACCGTTTTAGTGCATGATAACATGCTGTGTGGAAACGTTCCCTCACTAGATAAAATACCGTCACGGAGGTTTACAACTCTCCAAGCAGAGGTTAGGATCCGGCTTGCTCTAGACGATTTGGGTCGGCCTTTCTTTTCGTTTATTTTGAAATACTTGAAAATACTGACAAAGAAAGAGAAACAATGAACGTGTAGAAAACTGAAAAGATGTCCAAAGCAAACCAGAGTCTATTAAACCTCTGTTTGAAAAGTAGAGGTTTCGTAGCAGTTTATTTCACCGCGGTCTTGTTGACAAGCACCTCGGCAGGTGGCCACCCCGACGACCGTCTGCACCACGGCCATGTCATCCCCGAAATCAGAAACACATGTGAGCAATAAAACCGTGTACGTGGGGCGGTGCCAACTTGCCAGACCGATATAATCAGACCACCGAACAAAAGAAACGGGTAAAAATATCTGCCCCTTTTCACACCTCAGTGCCGTAGCTTCAGCGTAATTTCTTTCATTTCCGTGGGAAATCTGGCAACTTGAAACCAAGATACCGAACTGCGATGTAAAATAAGAAGTATCGTTTTCTTGATTTTCTTTAACATGACGCCAATGACTTTAGTAAACTATTTTTATGACCAAAATCACAACTTCATACTAGAATATTTTTGGAAATTTCATTATCTTCTGTTATTGACAAAAATAAATTGTAGAGTAAATAGACGCATCTGAGAGACGTTCTGCAGGAGATAAACAACATGAAATTATATCTATTCATGTTACAAATTGCCTATTACACAGACACGTGCTTTGGAAACAAGATATCTCATCATTTAGGCGCAATGGCGCTCTGGGGAGAGGGAGGGAGGGGGAGGTAGCCGGCGGGGTGGAACGATTTGTCTCCCGCATGTTCACCGCAAATATTATCGTGGGAGATATCGGGGTTTCCGGACACATTTCTGTGTAAAGCCACCACACACGTTTGTTTCTCTATGCAAAATGGGCGGGAAAGAAAATATTATTTCTCACAGCGAAGCATTATCGCCTTGTAACACGCTTTATCGCGATAGCATGGCTAGGAAAATAGAAGACTTGTGTTTTGTAGAAGTACATTGTTCGAGTAAGTTTTTATCATTTCAAAGTCTCATTGATAGTGGCAAAATATTCCGGACGTGCACATTTGAACTCTAGTTTTTTTTTTGTAGTTTTCGTCTGGAAAAAAGCTATGCCAATCTATGTTTTAGTCTTTTCATTGATAATCGTGAAATGAATTTAGACGAAATTGGCGAAATGAAGTTAGCTGGACATAGATTACAGAATTCGTTCAAAGATACCACTAGCTAGATCTAGTAATCTGGTTATAATATAGACCGTGAGATATCCTGGATACCAGAACCCCAATCTTTATAATAATAATATTTATCGTGTGGTATACGATAGATATTATATAGCCTCTACCAGGCTCCACAGGTCGCTGGAAAAATAGTAAAAATTGGCCAAATAGATAACATGCCAGAGGAGTTAGTCCGTGAAAGGAGATACAGTTTCCGACCTACATATCATAGAGATTGGGGGTCTGGTTTCCAGGCTAACCCAGAGAGCGTGGGTCCACCCTAAGCCCTGTCTGCTGTGGGTAAAGTGAGTAAAGACCCGACGATGACATAATTACTCCCATGAGACGAGGTCGTCTGCCCGGTCTCTAAGGAACTAATCATTTTACTAACGGCATTCAGACACGGGCAAGTTTTCCCACACTTTTAAACACACGTGTGCCCTCCCTGAGGCTCTAGAGGCGGCTGGAAAGAGTAGAAATTTGCCAAATAGACAGAAAAATATACAAGAGAAGTTAGTCTGCTATAGGGGTACAGTTTGCCGCTCTAGGGTGGCATATTGGACCAAGGATTGGACCCTCTCTCTGTAGCCGACTCCCTTAGAATACTATTCACTCTATTTGGCCAATCTATTTTTCCAGCCATCCACGGAGCCTGGTAGAGTCTATATCCTCCCCTCAAAATCTTCATTTCTGTCGGTAGAGAGTTTGTCATGTAATAGATTCGATACATGTTGTTCTAAAATAAAACTGGAAAAATGTTACCGACGGTAGAAACTTTTGAAAACAATTGAAACGTTAACTGATACAATCAGGGTTTTTGTAATCCGCGGTAAATTGAGGGATGAACTGATGATTTTCCGAGACAAATCCGTACAATTAGTTACATCGACCGTGCGTAGAAAAAACACACGAACACACCAGGACAACCGGTCTTATGTTATTGTAACTGGCCAACCGGAACTGTTACAGAACTACTGGAAATAGTAGTATGAGAGATGATACACATACATAATAGTTGGGACACGTATTTCTAACCTTAATGTTCCCGTTTCTCAATGCAAGGCCGAAATATTAAAACTTGTATACTGAAACATTTTGCCTAAGTGTTGAACATTACTAGTATTGAGCAACACTAGAAGTCAACAGATAAAATTTGTGTTTCATAATTCTCAAATTCAGGGCAGTGAGAAAATGTATAGGTACATGTACTCTGAATTTCTGACCCATTCCATGACCATTCAGTCTGTTCCTATCATTCAATGATAAGAAACGCCAAGAAATGCCAAATCCTAATCTGGAGACTAATCGGCAGTTTTCTTACATTTATAGTAGATATCACACAACTGAGATCTCCCAACTAACGCTCTAACGGTAAGCGTGCGGGCGGGATTTGAAAAGTGGGACCCGCAAACTTCACAGGAACGGGACAATTTTACTTCAGCTGATTATCCGGCACTTGACATTTTATTGTTGCTTTGTTGTGCGCAATAAAGACCACAATAGCGACAATATCTCGGCTTCCTGAGAACTGTTTGTAAACAAACAAGGAGGCCGGCATGACAGGACCGTGAGAGTACATCATCATGTATGTTCATATGTTGGTAGTTTTGTGTTACAGACGATTAAAAAACACACAGCTGTTAAGATTGGAGGCTACTTGTAACGTCAGCAGAAGTGTGGAGACGGGAAAAGCGGTGGGAGAAGTTGTGGTGTTCCTTTGATTTGTCAGGGGGATGACAAGTGCGAAGTTTCTCACAGCCGGGTCCGATTCACCGCGGGACAGGCTAATGAGAACGGCCAAGTCCAGATGACTGGCACTTTGCCGTCAACTAGCGGCGACAAAGTGACAGGATGACAGGGACATGCATGACAAAGGCGTCGTACAACCGACAAAGGGACGGTGATGACAGGGAGCTAGAGGGAAAGGGCGCCAAAAAATGAAATTATTCAGTGGTCCTCAGACATTTAAATTACTACAAAATAAATAAAATAAAATGATACAGTGACGTTATTTTTAAAGTTAAAACATGCTATATAAACTGCTGGTTTTGTGTCAGAGTTGTCCAATTGCTATTTTCATCTATATTTGCTATTTTTCGTTGAATTTGTTAAAAAGAATTACAAACGAAGCCAGTCGGAATGATAAGCGACAACCATAGCTGTCAATCAAGATATGCTAATCCTCTCGCCTCTCCCTGTGGTACCGCCAATCAGGAGTGAGTATTTCCGACAAGGGGCGTGGCTTCTGGTCCATGTCACTCTCCGGGACTCCCACGCATAAATCAGCTCCCCACCAAGTACAGTAACAAAGCCTCATCTTCATTCATAGACACCAGTGTTTAAATACCGCCATCGTCTCAGTCATTCCTCAGTCTAGCTCACGACTTCCTCAGTGCAGCATCACGACCTACCGTCTGACTACGTTCAGTTTTTTCTCGTGACCATTCCGTGGATACTCCTACCGTGAACCATGAAGCAGACACCCGACCAGTTCTCGGTGAGCCACCTCCTGAGCGCCGTGGAGAGCGAGATCTCGGCGGGCTCCGAGAAGGGCGACCCGACCGAGCGAGACCTGAAGGTGACGCTGGGAGAGAAGCCGCTCTGGGAGAAATTCAAATCACTGACCAACGAGATGATCGTCACTAAGAGTGGAAGGTCAGTATTTAGCCTCTTGTTTCAAGTGTTTTCAACGATGACGAGAAGTGTAATTTGTTTCTCGTGTCCGTCTATTTTCTGTGTAGCTAGCCGGAAGTAAACAAGTCATTTTATTTCTACGTGCTGTTAACATTTTCCTGAGATTTTCCGGTCCCAAATCTGATATATTTACGTTTATCTTGTGGCATTTCGATCTGTATACACTAAAATGACTTAATTCTCCATACAACAAATAAGTGCCTGTAGTAACCATATGTTTATCGTTGCGATCGACTACCGTACATGCTGTAACCAGCCAACCGACTGGACCTAACGAAATGTTTTCTATTTTGTCCCCTACAGACGCATGTTCCCTGTGCTGAAGGTGAACGTGTCCGGACTGGACCCTAACGCCATGTACTCCTTCCTGCTGGACTTCACGGCGGCCGACAACCACCGCTGGAAGTACGTCAACGGCGAGTGGGTTCCCGGCGGCAAGCCCGAGCCGTCCGTGCCGAGCTGCGTCTACATCCACCCGGACTCGCCCAACTTCGGCGCGCACTGGATGAAATCACCGGTGTCCTTCAGCAAGGTCAAGCTCACCAACAAACTCAACGGTGGTGGACAGGTAGGCTAGCACAATCTTCTTCTTTCAATCCAACTACTTCGTAAAAAAAATTTAGTCACCTCGTTTTCTCTGTAATCTGGATAGACAGCTTCTGCCCTGATACGGTAAAGTTTAGACCTAAAAAACCACTTAATGTCCAACTCAATTACAACTCAAATCCTATCAGAATGCTGCAAGGCTATTGTATCTCAATCAGCGTCCGTTTTTGTTATGACATTTCTTCAACGCCTCACGCGTGGCGCATGTTAGCGCGCTCGGTTTTCGTTGGCTACTCCATGTAATTGCGTTAATTTTCTGCGATCGCTTTATCGTGTTGGGTTTCGTTAACACATCCATTAAACATGATTAAAACCACGTCTTACGTTTCCTTGGAACTAGAACAACCTCTGCTGTTTCAATCAACTCTAATATGTTGTTTTTTTGGTCGTATCTCTAGCAGATAATGCTGAACAGTCTACACAAGTATGAACCACGTATCCATATCGTAAAGGTGGGAGGGCCTGACAACCAGAGGACTCTCAGCACCCACACATTCGCAGAGACTCAGTTCATCGCTGTCACTGCCTATCAGAACGAAGAGGTACGTATCTTTTTAGTGACGTTTCTCAAGGTTTTAATGAATTTTTTTGTAATTTCATCACTGAAATTGCGTGTCAATTTGAACGTAGCATCTTTGTAATTCAGGGAATTTCCTAGTTGTAATTTCTTGGCTTCATAAGCATGATATTCATATTTTTTCTATTCTTTTCACCCATAGCTGACAGCTTTGAAGATCAAGCACAACCCATTTGCCAAGGCCTTTCTGGACGCCAAAGAACGGTACGTATGGTTTACATCAAATCCACATCTTCACACCATCTAGTAAATACTTCTGTAAGGAGGACTTAGGAAATAGGTGTGAAGCATAAAGCCGAGTGGACGACGCTTTGTCTCCGTCTTGTTTTCATTATTAACCGGTCAATTCGCGCTTTTTTACCCGGCGTTTGACACCTCGGTGTCTGTGGTCATAAAAATGGCGTGGGAAAGAGTTTGGTTGTTTGTCTACGTATTATTTTGTGACTCAAAGTTTTCTTTACTTGTTTTTACAATACAGGAACGACACTAAGAGTGGACACGACGACTTGACCGACCAGCAGCCTCAGTTTTCACAACGTGAGTTCATATTTTGACGTCTGTTCTTGTGTTCATAGTTTGAGCAGCATTTTACATTTGGTACATTTTAGCATTTCGTGTTCTCTCAGTTTGTAATTATCTCGCAAACAATGCCAAGGCAAACAGAACTCGAAAGTTCAAAGGCGCGGTATCCGATAAAGGAGTAACCGACACACGTTTCTGACAATCTACGCTCGAAAACAAATCGCAGTTTTCACACCTTTGGTCGAGGCTTTTTTGAATCACAGCTAACGCGTTTGCAAGGTCATGAATTTGAATCGTTGTCGGGCGAGTTCTGAGGAAAACTTGAAAACGTATCGATGTCAAACATGGCATTGTTCTATGTGACTACCAAGCTGTGAAATGATTTCAATAAAAATAACTTTCAAAGTGACTCGGCGCCTGTGTTAAATACGTTACAACTAACTTGAAAAAAATACAGAAAGAGTAAAGTTTTCATATTTGTATTT
The DNA here is from genome assembly GCA_035149815.1 of Branchiostoma lanceolatum. Lineage (NCBI taxonomy): Eukaryota > Metazoa > Chordata > Leptocardii > Amphioxiformes > Branchiostomatidae > Branchiostoma > Branchiostoma lanceolatum. Next base: position 14,537,955 of record CM068866.1, read on the forward strand.
ATGTTCTGTTTGGTTGTTCTAACGTTCAATCTTGTTGCATCCACAGTTGGAGGTTGGTTCCTGCCCGGCACGGGTCCCATCTGCCCACCGCCCAACCCTCACCAGTTCGCCCCGTCCCTCGGCCTGCCCAGCCACGGCTGTGACAGATACAGTACCCTGAGGAACCACCGCTCGGCGCCCTACCCACACCCGTATCAGAGAAGCTCTCCTCCAAGTAAGTACATTTTCCTTAATGATATCTTCATTTTTTCCTCTCGAAGTATGGGTCCACACGTGCGCATTTCGCATATGGTGGCTATTGTTAGGCAGTAGCTTTGTTAGTGTAATCCACTTCTTTGCAAAATGGACACTGCAGTTGTTCTTTGTTGGATGCATGCTAGCTTATCTTGTAAATAGGTGTTCTGTTTTGTGTTTGAAAGGGACACTCAAGTATGGAGAAATGTACACCCAATTTGCGCTACGGGACCTCAGAATTTTCCCTCTTTTATATTTATTTCCTACCAGATGAAAGATTGTAACCAAGAGTTTTCTTCTCGTTTTTCCTCTAGCAAACTACGGCCACGACACGGCAGCCAGCCTTCCCATGATGCCGACGCACGACAACTGGTCGGGCCTGCCGGTCTCCACCCACAACATGCTGTCCATGTCAGCCATGCCTCACACCACCACATCCACGCACGCGCAGTACCCCAACCTCTGGTCCGTCTCCAACAACAACCTGACGCCCACCACGCATGCGCAGACGCACATGTCCGGCACCATGGGCACGGGGCTGCCGCACCAGTTCCTGAGGACCACCGCGCCTGCGCCGTACCATTCCATCCCCACCTGCACTGTGCCGACCACGACGTCCAGCTCTCCGGTGTACCACGACTCGCACGAGGTGTCTTCCACGGACAGCGGCTACGGGCACTCCACTACCCCACCCGCCCCACAGACAAGGATAACCGCCAACAACTGGAGCCCCATGACCATGCCGTCCATGTAAAACGAGCTACCACTGTTAGTAATGACAATCGATGACCAAAGACTCGAAAGTTCCTAAAACAATGCCGTTAATCTTGCCAAACTAGAACGTACCAAAGAATGCCTATATTTTATTGTACATACAGTTCTAAGGTAATGTGTCGTTTGAGAACATGTTTTGTCAGATATTTTCCTTCCCAGTGAAACGCAAGATATCTCTTCATGCAAAGAAGGAATTGTAACACAGAAAAGTGTCATTCCGGTGAAATCATGTTACAAAAGCTCGTTCATTGTATATAATGTAAAGTTGAAGGAAAAGACGTTCTGTCAAACATATGTGTTGATATTTATATAGATAAACGTTTATTTTTGTGTGGTAGAATCGTAGGTGATGTAAATAAAAGAAGTTGTTTGCAATTATACAATGCATTTGTTTCACTTCCTTGTCTAATTACAATGTAGCAGTTTTGGTAGCAACTTAGACCCGAAAAGAAAGAACCAATTGAAAACATTACATTTGACTTATCAAGCAAATCAGCTGTAAAATGCCATCAGTTAATGATCAATGAACCAAGTAGCAACCCCAATAAGTCTATCCTGAGGTAAAAGTTGAATAAGAAGAGTAGCTTTTGAGAGAAATAGCTATCTTGCATGATTGGCATCATTCATAACTTACTCGTTTATATTTAATGATACGTTTTGAAATGATAAAACTCTTTGGCTAATCTTCAAGCAGATCTACACGGGGCGCTGAAAATCGTATGTGCTAGGCAGAGAAGCTCCAGTCAGCTCCGTAGGTTGTCTAGCTGACTGGAGCTTCTCTGGCTAACATATGCGAAAGTGAAACCTATATTACCACCGAAAGAAACACACATTAACTTTTCAAACGTGTCCAGTCCTTTTATAAACTACAAAATCTAGTTCTTAATTAGCTCTTTTTCTGTCAGCTGGGTAGACCCTTAATTGTTATTATAAGAGACCCTGTGTATATCCCCGTGGGGTCAGAAACAACTAGCTCGGAACAGAATAGGTAGAACAATAACACAGACACTGAGACAGCACCGAACAATAGGGCGGCCTCATTCGCACCTTGTAGCGACCCTTTCACTGGGTAAAGAGTACATGGGCCCTTTGTTAGCCACGCTCCGCGAGGACTTGTGAAGTTGTGCCGACACATGTCAAATTCAACGATTTTCGGCGCCCTTCAAAGGAGAAATTTGCAACGTGAAGGACCAAATGCGAGCCGGAACAGATGTCAGGTTTTAACCGTGAACTTTTGACCGAGGGCAGGGCTAGCTCTGCGGCTCCGGGAGGTCTTTTAGTGGTGCGAATCTTATCTGAACTTTTGGAGAAATTCAACGATGTGAATACGTAATAACTGTAGAAAGTACCCTCCTTATGCTTAGGTCACATTTCCAATCCGGGGCCCGGCCGGGGTGTCGGCGAAAACGAAAAAAAAAAAAAAATGCATATCAAGAAAATACACAATTTGTAGTTAGGAGTGATTTTTAACGTTTTTTGTCTTTTGTTATCTTATATATCATATTTTTCGTTCCCGCAAGCTGCCCGGCCGGGCCCCGGGTTGGAAATGTGACCTAAGCAATAGCAGGCTCTCTGTGCCATTTTAGGGCTTGTAATACACTTTTTGCATTGACTTTTTTTTGTATTGGGTCGTTTGTGCATCCAGTCCGAAACCGGGCCAAATGGTTACGGACTGGCTGCACAAACGACCCAGTGCCCGCCAAAAAAGTCAATGCAAAACGTGTTATTATCAGCCTCCAAAAGGCCCAGAGAGCTTGCTATATCGAGGCTAGTAGAACGGTTTACTTCAACTGTAGTGAATGAGCTCAATTTTTATCATAAAAGCTGTCAAGAAGACTGCGCTTCAACTGTTGTCTAGATATTTATCATAGAAAAAAATGTCACACCAAAACACAGAGTGTGTGCAGTTTGTCTGACCACAGTGAATACTAGTACCAGAATGCTAGTGCCCACATGGTGCTCAGAAGCCAACAGAATTTTGTAGGAAGTATTCTATCTAAAATACGCAAAACATTCTGTGTCGCGTGGCTCGCAAATGCTTTGTCTCCCCCCTTTGTCCAGTGACATTGTCGTCCCAGTGCTAGCTGCACTTGACCAAAGACAAGAAAGAACCTCTCAGACTGCCGCGAACAATTAGCAGACAAACTGACACGGCCATGAGATCGTACTTCAGCTGTTTATAATTTAGAAAGACCACGAGAATAGGAAACAAGATTGTTTTAAACAGCTGAGTGCAAAACGGAATAAAAGTCTATAGTAAACGGTCAAAAGATTTATGTTTGAAAACGTATATCCCTAAACCTTACCAATTTCATTTGTTTTGGGATTCCTGAACATATCGAACTTTCATGTCAATGTTTTAATTTCTGCTATAAATCATAATCTTAATGCTATAAATCATAACGAGTTAAAACATAAATGGCCTACTCGTACTTTGCAATACAGGTTAAAAAAAAACATTTTAACCCAACTAGCTCGATGTATATTTTGAATGTAGTACACATGTATACCATAGGAAGAAATATACCATTTAATTTGTATCAATCATTCTGATATCTACGTTACATGTGAATGTATTTGCAATAAGTCCTAACGTTTGGGCATGGTTTTGGAATAAACTTTATTCATTTATTTCGTTCCCTGTTTTGTACTGTTTTCTTGCGGCGTGTTTTTGACGTGTTCTGGCCATGAGACTTGACAAGATAGATGGTTGTATTTACCGAGGAAAGGCGAAGCTCCACTGAGTCAACGTTTGCCCAAGGTTCTCAGTGGGATGGCACCCCAAAATCTCCAACTATCTTCAAACAGTCGTTAATTAGGTTGATGTGGCGTGAGCGGGGGAAAGTAAACCGAGACAGGACACGTTTTCGGATAGGTATTCGGGTCGGATTTCTTCGCACCAGTTCGGCCCCGCCTTTTCCCTAGTATGTTCCCTCCATGAGACCTACTCAGACAGTGTCTTCCTACATTGCTACACCTTGTTTTGCAGAGTGGTAATATGGACTTTGTCTTACTCGCCAACATTGTATCTAAATACGCTTCGCAGAACCACCGAAAACTAGCCAAGAAGGACAGATGTACTTTTCCTCCTTCCTAGCGCAAATTCAAGAAATGACTTGGTCTTCAAGACTTGAAAGTGATTATTATATGTTCAGAAGACAACATTGTAAGCTATCAATGCGATGTGATGCTTTGGGCCTTTCGGGAAAACTACTCAACGACAACAACACAACGATTTCGACAACAACGCAACGATTTCAAGTGCTACTGAATTTTCATTATCAACGTGATGTAAGCAAGGAGGTTAGATTAAAATAAGATTGTGATTTTAACCTCCTTGATGTAACCGACTTGCTAGCAGATCGAAAAAGCACCGAGGATAAATATACATACATAAGCTAAACATAATCAAAACCATAACCTATCTTTAAGAAAAATATTATTTCATTTGAAGAAATTACACACTTTCCACCGAAATATCGCTGCTATTTTGAAGCCCATGTCGCGGGCAGCTGCCCAACACGCTATCGTCCCAGCGCCAAGTTAACCGTAAGTTGGTGAGAACTTGTCAGGAAACCATTGGTGATGACGTGCGACGTTTTCCCGTCTTATTCGCCGCGACTCGAGAAATGTTCAACCCGCCAAGGTGTTGGCGATACAACCTACTTTAAATATCACGTATCACCCGTACCTTCCACTGTTCTGCAAGAGAGACGGAATAGCTTTATCAAAGACAATTTTGAAGCATCTGTGAACGACAGCTGTCTATAAGAAAGACAGGATGAGTCATAAGATGGCCACGTAAGGAGTTTTACTAGAACGAGTGGCTTCTTCTCTGTTTGACCTGTTAGAAAACGGGGTTGACTCATCTGAGGAATCTGTGAAGATACAATATTGACCAGCGCGGTCGCAGTTCAGTGTTAAAAGTTTGTGTCCTTGTGAACGTGCCTTTTCTGTCTTGTTGGTCTGGAGGCGTCATCAATTCGTAATGCAGAAAACAAGGCGTTTTCTTTGATTAGGTGGTACCATGTTCAAGGTTAGATAAGCTGGAACAGATGACCACATTCTAAGATGTATTTGTAATTTTCTTAAAATATATCACAAACAATTCACGCAACGAAAGGTTATGGATGGATATTTTTCAAAGAAGTCTAAATACGTACCTGCATGAACATTGTACGAAATTAAAGGCACAATCCTACGTGTGTTTATGCTTGTGACACCTATGAAAAATAGAAGTATCGTTTTTATTCTTTTTGACAGTTTGCGTGCGTGCGTGGATATATCAATAACCTCTAAATGGATTGCGATGATATCTAGTACATACATGTAGGTAGGTGTCGTGACCTTAACGGTCAAGTTAAAGTTTGGGCCTCCCGGTGGCCGACCTTAGTACTGCAGCAGGACTTCCGTTTTCTGTATCTCTGGTCACGAATATGCTGTGGTCTTGTTTTGACTGTTTCCTACGTACCTTTTTTGTGCAACGATATTATCAACAGTAATAAGGTACACGATAGTATTACCCTGCAATCTATTGCACATTTTCACCTCCTAACTAATAGTTAACAAGTACTAGTATGTGACTCCTGGTGACGTCATCCCAACACCTGTGGGTCACAGGCCACACCAGGTGAGACATCCACATATTAAGGACCCTTCAGGTTACCAGGTACTAGCGGAAGTCTTGACCCAATTCGTCGCTGGGATTCGCTAAGAAAACACGCCGAGCTTCCTCAAATAGTTATGCATCAACATCTGTCAAAATATATGAAGGAAAGGCTGTAAAATAAATGATGTTTATCTAATGATGAGGATCTCATTTATCAATTACGTTTTATTTATTTGGGACTACAGTAAAGCCACTGTTCTAGAGTGAAGGGGGAGGGGGGTAAAGGTAACGGACAGCCTACGGTAACGCTCCATTGTATAACCTTTCATATAATCATACTATGGGTCGTAGTAGACCTAACCATTTTTAACCTCCTTTACCTAACTTCTGGTTTCGTTTGGCTTTTACAAGGAGGTTATGGGGAGACCATATAACCTCCTTTGCTTTTAGTCAACCACATTTTTAAAAGCCAAACGATTTGTACAGTATTGAGAAGAACTTTGAAGTTTCCTTAATTTTTCGTGCCTTATTATCGCTATAACTTATACATAAAAATAAATGTGTCCATTGGACATAAACATGTACTTATAATGCTGTAACACCCCTCCCCCTTGTTGTATTAGTAATGCTTTGAAAAAGAAAACCGTTGCAATTTAAGGGAATGAACATGTGTTACCGCTTCTTTCTGCCTAGCTCGCACCTGTGTTAATATTGACACTGTTAATTGAGCTCGCTACTTTTGCGTGTGGCTATTTATCCACTGCGACTAAGCCTGAGCGTCGGTGGGCACAACCGTGCACTTGTTTCAGAATGTCTTCAACATAATCCCCAACAATATTGTGTTTTTTGTACGAATGATAAATCAAAACTTTGCGTAAATGACCCTAGAATATGCTACATACCTTTGATACATACTAAAACATGTACTCTAAGACTTTGGAAATGTAAATGCAAGTGTTTCTTCAAATCCTTATGCAATCTCGATATACTCCAAGCAGAAGAGGGGTTCCGGTTGGTTTTTGCAAGGAGGTTAACCTCCTTGGTTTTTGACGTGATTTTATGCGTTTCTGTCGGGTTTGAAAAGGACCCAAAAAAATGATAAAGTGGAAAGTCCGACAAAAACGCCTAAAAACACGTAAAAAACCCCTCCTCTGCTTGGAGAGCACGATCTTGATACCTTACGTATATACCATAAAGCTTCTAACAGTCCATACATGGTAATGTATTATTCAACAAGTTCTTGTGAAGAAAGCGCGAAGTTTTGGCGTGTTTCTGGCAGATCGGTATTTAGTATTTTAACTGTGAGGTGCGACTGTTTCTAATGGGGGTTTCAGTGGGGTGAAGTTTGGTCGTGAAAGTTTGTGATCATCAAACTGTTAAAACCAACCCCTCCACTTGAACGTACCTCAGAGTAATGTTACGTAAACAGTGCATTAGGTTAATGCTTTAGTTTGAACTCTGTCAATATAACATTTTGCTTTGTTTAAAAGTTACACTGAGGCATTTTTGAACGAAGCTTGAGCTCCTTCCTTCAACAAATTTCCAAGATATAAGCAGAAAAAAACATTTCTTCCAAAATGCAAGACTTCGACCGCTCAACTTAATTTGGTGACCAAGTATTTGGAATTTGAGTGATAGACAGATAAAGTTGTACAGATGTGAATACCACATCTTAAAGGTATGCGAATGAAAGTTCGCCATTGATATCAGGGTAACCACCAATGCTTGCAAACGGTAAAGATATATTATCATTATTATATTGATAAAGAAAAACAAACATAGTATGTATATCCTTAAATTTCTGAACTATTTTCACTATTCCAGACATTAAAAAAGTGAGGAGGAAGGAATCGTCGATTATCTTGCGCACGGCAAAAATTCGATGAAAAAAGGTCTAAAGCCCAGGACGTATATTGTCCATGCAGTGGTCTAGAAATATTGCTTTTCCTCTTCTCGTTTTGATTTGAAGACTACCGCTAGCTACTCCCCATCTGTTGTTGGTAAACCGACCAGAGACCACGCGTGTTTGTCGTCACCCGGGACCCGCTCGGGAGGTGCGAACGAGGTCAAACAAACGTCAATCATATACAAAGAAGTGTGCAAACGTCATCAAGGCCCCCGAACATCGGTCCATCGTTAGTCTGTAAGGTTATCCCAGGGCATCATCGTGAAAAACAACTTCTTTTATATACAGTCGATTAGCGAGGAAGCTGGGTACACGGAAGGCAGCGGGGGACTTAATTAGACACTGCTAATTGATTAAAACATGGACCATGTAGAAAGATGCTCCCTTGGGAAATTGGCCAGAGATGTCAATATCAAGCCATACGTCTCCAGAGAGTACATTTACACCTATTCATGGCAAAGACGTGTGGGTATGAAACGAATAGTAGAACAATGGAATGAAGGCAGGGACATGATAGAACAAAGGGATGAGCCGCCTCGCACCTTGTAATAAATGCATGAACAAGTCCAACCCTTTGTGAACCACGCTCCACATGGAGTTGTGAAGTTGTGCCGACATATGTCGTACTGCGCGCCAGTTTGGGGGATATCAAAGGGACGAATTTGTCCCGACATTTGCAAGACAGTGTGAGGAAGGATGGACCGCCACGAGCGGTGAGGACTTTTCCGTGAACTTATGACCCTTTGTAACAGTTTTATTACAGGGGATGGCGCTTAATAATTGAACATACATGCCCTATCATGGGCTAAGTACAGGCATATAGATACAAAATACATGGTAGCATTCATATAATGATACTGACAGGATTTCTAATACTAATCTAAAACAATGGTTCTAAAACTTCTCTAATCCATAGGTTCGGCCAAGGAGGTTTTAACCTCCTTGGTTCGGCTTCTTCTAGTTGATTCTAAACAATAGACATATTTATCGGTCGCGTGTTCGTTATGTTTTCTTTTTGTGTATGAATAAATTATAATGCCAATGTTAAGGAGAGGGCGATCTTGCTAAATAAAAACAAAGAATAAGACCGCAACTGGAGAACCGCTTTTAGTGGGGTTGGCATTATTGATCAGTTAATTCTAAACAATAGCTCGAGTTTTTGGTCTTGTTTATTCTGTTTTCTTTTCGTGTACGGATGAATTCATCGTGCACATATACAGGAGAGGACAATCTATCTAAATAAAAACAAAGAATGAGACCGCAACTTGACTTTGTTTTAATATATGCTTGAAGATTTGTAGAGTTGATTATTTTTTAGGTGCTTTTGTTCAACCGAACTTTGAGCGAATAATCGAGAAGCCACTCAAGATTGTCCTTCAGTGCTGCTTCCAGTTCTATCAAATCCAGACTTTCTTACATGCGTTACTACAATACAAGGAACTTAATGTCAGTTCATCTACTGTATTATAATTCTTCTAAGGCTTGTGCCCGATCTCTATAATGAGTATAATATCTATCGTGCGGGTCTCAGGGTCTTACTCAGGGGACCTGTGGCAGAATTTCCTTGGGAGCATGTTGGTCCTAGAGCCGAGGAGTTGGTCTGTGAAGGCACTGGAAACAGTTTGGCATCCGAAAACATTGACTCACCCCTAAAGAATGACTCTCAGTCTCAATGTATCTTTGCAGCTAGCCTGGATACCAGACCCCCATCTATGATATCTATCACTATCTACCAACACCATAGCCTCTACCAGGCTCCACAGGTCGCTGGAAAAATCATAGAAATTGGCCAAATAGACGGATAACATGCCAGAGACCGTAGATGGCATATTTGACCCTCTCTCCGTAACCGACTCCCTTAGCATACTATTCACTCTTTTTGACCAATTTCTACTATTTTTTCAGCGATCCGCCGGGCCTGGTAGAGGCTACCCACACGATAGATTTGCAGAGATTGGGGGTCTGGGCTCCAGGCTATGCACCTCCCAGGGCCTGAGACGGTATTTTTGCCCACATCTGGTATTGCACAAGTGGCCCACGCACCTAACCCCCCAGGTGTGAGCAATAAACTTTATCAATTTCTAAACGAACAAGGGTTAGTGTCAACCAGATTATCTCTTAATCTCTTGTATGTGCGATACAATTGTATGTCGCTGTCAACAGAAATCCCACCGTGGCATTTCTCAAATTCCCCGGGGGAAACTTTGATGGCAGAGCGCCACTTGAAGCTCCGTGCCAACGGAATAACGCGAGTTACTTCAGAAATTCGTGCCCCTTGTTTAGAAACAGTGCCGATATGTCTACTTGACCCGCTTCATTCTTGAAAGTCCAATTACTTTGAGTTGAAGTATCGGCAAACAAAGCCAGTATTTTGTACCCTATCGCGAAGTGTAAATATGAAGTAGGGGTCGGGTTAGCGCTGCACCTGCGAGGCGAGCCGAGAGATCGCAAACATCGCGGCCGCAGAACCCACACAAACATGTCACAACCGTGGGACGTCTTTCTGTACCGAACAAACGCACAACATACGTCTTTATTAACCCTCATTTTAACGACAACAGGTAGAAAAGCTACGTTTACAAAAGGTAACAACACAGTCACTGATTGTTCAGCCGCAATTCTTGAAGTTTCTTGTCGCCAAGCTGATGCTAAAAATACAAAAGTGTCGGAAGTTTTTTTTTAATTCTTGGCACTTGGTTTAAAAGCAGGTTGTGTCACCTTTTATCTGAGGTGTCTCGCGTATTGGTGTGAATCGCCTCTTATGGAGTGGCTTAAAAGTTCAAATAGCCGGCAGGTGTTTTAACACGTGCCTTAAGTGCTGGCTTGGTATCTGTTTGTCTCCACAATTAAGGATAATCCAGGTAAGTAACAGATTGACGAGTTAGTCAGGCGAGCAGTGTAATTTACTACTTCCGATAATAAAGTGGTGCAAAATATCACCCAAAGTGTACAACTATATACAGATAATGTAAGAAGTTAGGATACAAAATATCGATAAATAAGTGCTGCTCTTGGACTTTCTTTAAATACAAATGCAAAAATACTATTTCTGAATAAAATAATCTACAGTTCGCAACAAAGCTAGCATGTGTTTTTTCCAGACCACAGCTTTGGCAAAAGTATATACACGTAATACAATCTGTATGTCACTCAGCATATCCACAACAAACTACCTGAGGAAGAACCTTGCTCAATGTTTTATATATGTACAAAGGCTGCAGTCAAAATTTTGTCTCTCTCTTCAGGCTTTGGCAAGATGTAGCAAGAGCACACACATTCTTTACAACTAAAATAAAGCTCATCTTGAATTCTACACAATACTAGTGTCTTTTTCAGTCTTTTCGAGTTGCTCGTTTGTTTTAGAGCGAGGGCGGAGTCATGGGGCTCCAGTTGTTGGCGGTTATCCTTGTCTGTGGGGCGGGTGGGGTGGTGGAGTGCCCGTAGCCGCTGTCCGTGGAAGACACCTCGTGCGAGTCGTGGTACACCGGAGAGCTGGACGCCGTGGTCGGCACAGTGCAGGTGGGGATGGAATGGTAGGGCGCAGGCGCGGTGGTCCTCAGGAACTGGTGCGGCAGCCCCGTGCCCATGGTGCCGGACATGTGCGTCTGCGCATGCGTGGTGGGCGTCAGGTTGTTGTTGGAGACGGACCAGAGGTTGGGGTACTGCGCGTGCGTGGATGTGGTGGTGTGAGGCATGGCTGACATGGACAGCATGTTGTGGGTGGAGACCGGCAGGCCCGACCAGTTGTCGTGCGTCGGCATCATGGGAAGGCTGGCTGCCGTGTCGTGGCCGTAGTTAGCTAAAGTGGAAACAATAACAACAACAAGAAAATTAGTTTAAAAATATAGACAAACAACCGTCTATTAGCAGATAAAGATCGAACCCTTATCAGACTGCAATTTTCAAGGCGGATACATGACGTCACACAGTACAAGACCACCAAGGCATTACAACAAGGGACGTCCCTCCTTTCCCACGAAACATCAAAGTTATTTCCAAAACCACAGAATTGTCAATCACAGAAACAAAACCAGCCTGTCGCCTTGTATAAGGACCATCACTATTGCTTGCTCGTTAGCTAAAGGGCCGAGTCGGGAAAGACAAAAGACGAAATGATGGGAATATGGCTAGACGTCTCCAGGCCTGAATGGTGTTCAGCCTCCTTTATGTACCTGGTAATTTGTTGTGTCTATATCGGACCAAATAACCGTTATTAAAGGACCCTTTCTGCTGACGTTTAGTACTTGAGTAGTGGCTCGTACCAAATTATGCTACTTCCTATCGGCTCCAAATATGTGGACACACCTTTCGTCAGGATAATTGGAAAAATAAAGGAAAATGCACAGCATTTTTGGAAGGTTTGCAAAAAGCCTGATTGTTGATAACACAATCGATGTGAATGGAATCCGGACAGTTCGATGTCCAGACATTTGCATATCAACTTTTGCCTGGCCAAATACATGAACCTCAGCGTTTGATTATATACGATTACAACGTAACCTGTCCTACAAAACGATTAACGCGGGGTAGTTTGTATTCAATAAAACTGAATAGGATACATTGAAAAACAAAAATGTCTAACAAGACCAAATCCACATTGATGAAGGTTAGACATCCAGGTAATAAGATACGCCAAACAGCAGTTATTCAAGCAACTTCATATGATGTTGGAAACGGTCAGACGTTCCAAGTAGCATCCACTGCTTTTTGTCAGACTAAATGTAGTGTTAAGAAAGATCCTTTTCGCTATCCAGAGTGTCGGATATCGTCAAAGACAAGCCGAGGAAAGAGACCACAACGTCTGTGAGACCGACTCACATGCCAGAACTTCGTAAAACAAACTCACAGCCTTGTCATTATAGCTAAGAACGGTACTGCACTAAATCGATAGGAAGCTCGGCAAAATGCCTTTTGGTCGAGCGCTGGCGCCCTCAAACATTGTAAACTTGCCCAGTAAACACTCAACAACATGTTCTGAGAAATGATGTACTTACTTGGAGGAGAGCTTCTCTGGTACGGGTGCGGGTAGGGCGCCGAGCGGTGGTTCCTCAGAGTACTGTATCTGTCACAGCCGTGGCTGGGCAGGCCGAGGGACGGGGCGAACTGGTGAGGGTTGGGCGGCGGGCAGATGGGACCCGTGCCGGGCAGGAACCAGCCTCCGACTGGAGAGACAAAAAGTGGACTAAATATGAAAATAAAGGCAAGGGGTGACATCCTGTTATATTTTGTGACGTTTTTTTAAAAAGACCAAGTCTTACCAAATAATTAGGAAGAAATCTGTAAGTATCCACAAAAATATTTACTCGGGTATATTACTTGTACGTAGACAGCAGTTAAACACACTTACGTTGAGAATATTGTGGCTGATCCTGCAAGTCCTCCATACCATCCTTCCCATCACTTCTGTCAAAAAGCATAAATAGTTAAATAACTGCAAAAGAATGTTTGTTATACATGAAGAGTGAAGACATATATGTGTTATATCAAGGAGCTTATCCTTGTTACAACTTTACAAAATGTCACTTTGCGCTCGTTCTCATTTAAATGTACACATCTTGTAACGTCCGTTACCGTTTGATGTAAGACATTTCTGACATTAAGATATGCCACATATTAAGTGCCAAACTGTCGTTTTTAAAAGCCAGAAAAGTTTTAAGTCGTCATAAAAGCGACAGTTTGGTGGTACCTTATATGTGGCAAATCTTAATGTCAGGAAAGTCTTACTTCAAACGGTAACGGAAGTTACAAAATGTGTACATTTAAATGAGAAACTCATGTTTTAGTATATGTTGCAAATCCGAAAGGCTTCAATACGTTTACCTTTCTTTTGCGTCCAAGAAAGCCTTTGCGAAAGGGTTGTACTTGATCTTCAGTGCTGTGATCTGAAAGAATAAAGAAAACTGTGTAAGAAGTAAATACTAAGAAAGAAATAGAAAAATTCTTAAAACATTTGTTCTATTCATGTATCTTAAACATCGCTTAACATATATCATTAAGTAGAATACACCTGTATGTATGTTTGAATAAGTAGCAACCGTTGTAGAAACGTTACATACAGTTTTACAAATTCCAACATTAATGGCTTAATCAAAATCATTAAAATCTAGAGTATTTTGAACTGCTTATACACCTAGTCTGTATAACGCAAACTTCAGCTGTCCGGGGATTTCTGTCCCCTCCCCGCCTGGGCGGCTATGCGGTTACAGGGCGGCAAGCCGTTACAGGAGCTTGATTGAGTTCAGGCTACTTATACCCCCATTTCACTAGGATGGCGACCTCGCTGCGACCGAGAAATTTGACAAATTCCTTGATCACGCAAAGAATTTTTATAGATGAAAAACGAATCTTTTTGTTGTCCTTTTTCATTCATACTTTTACATCTTGCATGATATTGCAGTCATGAGTTTCACAAATCCAGTTCTGAGGTCGCACGATCTAGTGGAATGTTGTACTCTCCAAGCAGAGGTTGGCGGGGAAGATTGTGACCTTTTTATCCTGTTCCCCGTGTTTTGTTGGCTCTCCCCATGGCCCACCAGAGCGCCGACAGAAAACGGGGCACAGGATAAAAAGGCCACAATCTTCCCCACCAACCTCTGCTTGGAGATTAGGACGGGGTCCATAGTTCTATATGGATATAAAACTGAAACATGTAAACACAGGATGGCGACCTCACCTCTTCGTTCTGGTAGGCAGTAACTGCTATAAACTGTGTCTCCGGGAAGGCGTGTGTACTGACCATCCGCTGGTTATCTGGACCCCCAACCTTGATTATGTGCAGTCTAGGCTCGTACTTGTGTAGACTGTTCAACATGATCTGCTGGCAAACACAGGGCACACATCGGGTTAGAAACTGTATGATAAAAACTAGTTTAATATGATATTTTAAGGTTCATATGGCGACTTGTTTGTTGAAGAAAGCAACCTGTTTACAGCTATATTTAAAAAAACGCGTGATTCTGCGATACTGAAAAAAACTGATTTTGTGATCCAAAATTCACTGACATTTATAGATTTGTACTAAATTTGTACTAAAAAATTGTGATTTTGTGATACAGATTGTTAAAAGAAAGCAAACTGTTACTAGCTAGATTTGTACTAATTAACAAAACGTGTGATTCTGTGATTCACTAGCAGTTATAGATTTGTTCTAAATTTGTACTAAAAAATTGTGATTTTGTGATCCAAACTTCACTGACATTTATAGAATTGTACTAGAATTGCACTAAAAAGACTCGTGATTTTGTGATTCAAAAGTCAATGAAATTTATGGAATTTTAGCATACAGAACTCAAACAATGTATGACAAGGCGTGATCCTTTTTTTTTACTATTCAAACATTTCAAAGATTCTTACAACACAATCTTTGCATTTTTGATACTGCTCCCGTAATGCATTTTCTTGTTGGTAGGGTAGTAGTATTCAAGTAATATTTAAAGATTCTCTTATCACAATCTTGAAAGGTGTGACACCATTCCCGTAATGCATTTTCTTGTTGGGAGGGGAGTAGTATAGTTGTAACACGGTGGTTATAATGAACATGCATGTCTCTAATGCGTCTACAATGGGTGTAATGAACTGTTCATGTTTAATCATGTGTAATGGCCCAGGCGAGGTAATAGGTAAACTCTGACAGGTAACACAATTATGATAATAACATCAGAAAAACGTGTCGCCACGTGCCGAACACAATACCACACGTCACAACAAAATCCCACACCGTAATTGGTACACAATATCGTTGTGAGAGGTTGGGCGAAGTATAATCAAGGAGGTTAAAAATCCCTTTTAACCTCCTTGGTATGATTAGGTAAGCCGGTACGGAAAACTTGGGGATAAACACTTAAAAACAGGGGATATACTGTGTCAACGTGTAGGCATTGAAGTACAGTCGAAGGGATAGGATTATAATGGTTTTACCTGTCCGCCACCGTTTTGTAGGATTTTGATAGGATCCGGAATTTTATCGAGTTGAAATTTTCGTCATTTTCAGGGACTAAGTTGTAATCTTTTAGACTAGACGCTGTCCGTCAAACTCTTGAAAAGTGAGGTTCAGTTATATCTAATTACGAAGCAGTAAAGTTGGATTGAAAGAAGAGAATTGTGCTAGCTTACCCTCTATCAGGCTTCACAGGTCGCTAGAAAAATAGTAGAAATTGGCCAAATAGACAGATAATACACCAGAGAAGTTAGCTAGCCAGGGAGTACAGTTTGCGACCTAGGCTAGCTAACTTCTCTGGTGAATTATCTGTCTATTTGGCCAATTTCTACTATCTTTCTAGCGACCTGTGGAGCCTAGTAGTAGAGCCTAAGGTAAGCTAGCAGAATTCTCTATTCGGCCAATTTCTACTAAATCTCCAAGCAGATCTCCACGGTGCCAAAATCGTACAAACTAGCCAGAGAAGCTCCAGTCAGCCAGGGAAGTTGTCAGGCACCGGATTGCAAAAAAAAGTCCTTCTGCCAGTTGGATACGGTCTTTGCAACCGTTGGGTCTGCTCGGAGACTAAATTTCTACTATCATTCTAGCGATCTGAAGAGCCTGGTAGAGGCTAAGCGTACCTGTCCACCACCGTTGAGTTTGTTGGTGAGCTTGACCTTGCTGAAGGACACCGGTGATTTCATCCAGTGCGCGCCGAAGTTGGGCGAGTCCGGGTGGATGTAGACGCAGCTGGGCACGGACGGCTCGGGCTTGCCGCCGGGAACCCACTCGCCGTTGACGTACTTCCAGCGGTGGTTGTCGGCCGCCGTGAAGTCCAGCAGGAAGGAGTACATGGCGTTAGGGTCCAGTCCGGACACGTTCACCTTCAGCACTGGGAACATGCGTCTGTAGAAGACAACGATCACATATTACTACCGTTATAAAAACAAAAACACGTTTTCTTTTCTATATATGTCAAGTTCTATATGTCAGTTTAAGATTATGTGTATTGTGATGTGAATGAAATACGAAATTATGGCATAACACGAGAACGTTAAGTATTGTTGTGAACACCGACAAGTATTTGTGGTAGAAAATATCACACAGGTGTTGGGTATGACTCTCACTTCACACCAATGACCTATTGAGCCTCAAAACCTACAAAGAACAACAAGGAAAAACAACAAGGCGTCGAGAACTAAAAAAAAGCAGTAAACGGGATTAAAAATATATACCTTCCGTTTTTAGTGACTATCATTTCGTTAGTCAAAGCGCTGAACTTGTCCCACAAGGGTTTTTCCTCCAGGGATATCTTCAGGTCTCGCTCGGTCGGGTCGCCCTTCTCAGACCCCGCCGAGATCTCGGTCTCTACGGCGTTCAGGAGGTGGCTCACCGAGAACTGGTCCGGCGACGCCGCGGCGGGCTTCATCGTTTCCGCCGAAGTCATCTGTGGTGCTGGTACGGTCTCGACGAGAGGCGAACGTTCTCAAAAAAGTTTCAAAGTGTCGAGAAAACTCTCACGTTCTCACGAAGGAAAGACTGGGTGAAAGAATCAGCACTGCGGCGGTATTTATGCACGGTGTGTGTGTATGGAGATAACGACGGGGAAGCACAGGTTCCCCTTTGTCACCAGCCGGCTGCTAATGTATGCGTAGGGATGCCCGCAGTGAGGCCGCTAACACAAACCGCGCCCCCTACCGGAAAACTGCAACTCTTGATTGGTGACGAAAGCACGTACAGTACACAATGTACTAGTACTTCAGTTTGACTGTTAGTTTTTTGACTGCTTATAGTTTCCTTGGTAAAACGCTGAGTTATCCCAAAAATCATACTTAAATATATCAAATAATACTGACAAATCGCTTCATCCAGGGCAACCTGATTAAACCTCCTTGATTGAATAATGGATACAAAAGTTTCCGTTTTTGGCGCCCTTCCTTTCTAGCTCCCTGACATCGCCGTTCCTGCAGTATGTATAGCATGTTGTAACTTAAGAAACGTCACTATATGATTTTATTTATTTTATATCGTAGAAATTTGAATGTCTGAAGATCGCTGAATAATTTCATTTTTTGGCGCCCTTTCCCCCTAGCTCCCTGTCATCACCGTCCCTTTGTCGGTTGTACGACGCCTTTGTCATGCATGTCCCTGTCATCCTGTCACTTTGTCGCCGCTAGTTGACGGCAAAGTGCCAGTCATCTGGACTTGGCCGTTCTCATTAGCCTGTCCCGCGGTGAATCGGACCCGGCTGTGAGAAACTTCGCACTTGTCATCCCCCTGACAAATCAAAGGAACACCACAACTTCTCCCACCGCTTTTCCCGTCTCCACACTTCTGCCGACGTTACAACTAGCCTCCAATCTTAACAGCTGTGTGTTTTTTAATCGTCTGTAACACAAAACTACCAACATACACGATGATGCACTCTCACGGTCCTGTCATGCCGGCCTCCTTGTTTGTTTACAAACAGTTCTCAGGAAGCCGAGATATTGTCGCTATTGTGGTCTTTATTGCGCACAACAAAGCAACAATAAAATGTCAAGTGCCGGATAATCAGCTGAAGTAAAATTGTCCCGTTCCTGTGAAGTTTGCGGGTCCCACTTTTAAAATCCCGTCCGCACGCTTACCGTTAGAGCGTTAGTAGGTCTCAGTTGTGTGATATCTAGTTTTGATGTGAGAAATCAAAAATGTCAATTGTTCTGAGACCGGGTTGTCTTGGTTGTTTGGAGGTGGCCTGCTATCCAAACCTATTTGGAGGAATACCGTACTGAGTACTCTCCAAGCAGAGGTTGTTGGGGGAAGATTGTGACCTTCTTATCATATATCCCCAATGAACTAAAACGGGTAATATGATAAGGCCACAATACCATTTTCCCCAACAACCTCTGCTTGGAGAGTAGAGTACTGCACAGTTTGGCAGCTTTATCATGATTTCATCCATTGCTTTTATCTTATTCATTTGTTTGTTATTGATCTGTTTGTATGCCAGTCCTTAGGATTCTGAGATATTGCTTTTCTCTTGCTCACAAATTACGAAGAGAACTCCACTTCTCACAGATGATACAAACCAAGATTAAACCTCCTTGTACAAGCACAAACTTGACAAAGTACTTTAAGTAGGATAATCGCGACACCATAACAATCTTACTATAAGAATATTTTATTGTTTTCTGTACAGTAGTAAGTCAGGCAATGGTGAATCGGTCCTGTGTTTGTATGCTCAGAGATCTATTTAGGAATGCGTCCCTACACAAGCGCCGTAAAAGCATAGTAAGAACAGCGGTGGTGAATCTAAATTCCGGTCCCACGGTGTGTCTTGAAATGCCACCATGTACGAAACCATTTTTCTCACGTTCATTCTGCACGATGGCACAAGGGTGGTCACTTTGGACCAACATTTACCAGGATACTCCTACTCTATAACCAGAGACTCGATAATAGATGTCAGCATGCTATGGGGTTTGTTCCACCCCATCAACTTCCCCACCCCCTCCTTCCCAGATACCCCCTCCCCCCTCACCATAGGAGCCCCTACAGACATTTCCTGTACACGTG
This sequence comes from Branchiostoma lanceolatum, assembly GCA_035149815.1. Taxonomy (NCBI): domain Eukaryota; kingdom Metazoa; phylum Chordata; class Leptocardii; order Amphioxiformes; family Branchiostomatidae; genus Branchiostoma; species Branchiostoma lanceolatum. The sequence continues at coordinate 14,556,948 of CM068866.1, forward strand.
TCTTTCTATTCTAAAGGTTCTAATGGTCTTTGTCTAAATATTAAACTAGCCTCCACCAGGCTCTCCAACGGGCGTATGGATCGTAGAATTCGGCAGAAAACGGAATAATTAGCCCACATTTCGCCCGCGTAGCCTGCAAATGAAACCCTGGCAAATATTCTCCCTATAGCCGGCGCAGTTAGTCTGGTAGAGACTATAAATAACACAGAACTTCGTCAGAAGCAGATTACCTGGTCTGATATTGTGCTGTAGCCATTTAATATATCTCACAAGACAAAGAAATAGTATCGAATACATGTATTTATAAGACAGTGTAAGTTCGATGTTATTTTACAATGTTACAAAACAGGAAACTTTATTAGTGAAAGAAACTATCAAAAATCTATTTGTTAACATCACTTTATGCCATCAATTTAAACACGTTCAAAACACAGTATTTGTTGATGTGATATACGTATACAATGATTTCCTATATACCAGACCCTATCTTGTGAACTTTGACCTGATTGTAATGGTACAAAATAACGTCATGTATTTACAAAGGACGAAAATAAAAGCGCGTACCAGTCAGCCCGAGAATCAGACGACACCGGAACCTGAGCCATACCATCCCGACATGACGTTACCATGGAAACCGTGTTGACCCGTCCAACTCTGAGAGATGAAAGTGTTGCTAAACCAGGTCCCAATTTACCGACACTTTCTCCTCTCCAAATATTGGACTTTCGCAAAAAGGCGCGAAAGCGGACGCTGGTGTCAAAGTTCTGAGTCATGTCGCGATGAGAGTGGGGAGGGGGAGGAAATGTTCTCACAGCGAGCTCGATTTTGAAACATTTTGTGAGGCAGAGATTTGAATTTTAATGTTTTAGCATGTAGTGCGACTGCCTTAGGAAAGAAACCGGTTTTATATTGTGTTTAGGACAACATATCGACAGAATTTTCGCGATCATTTGTCTATAGTAACATGCACCTGCAAAGGCAACACTATATACCTTTCTCGGATATCTGACGATGATAGTAGTACATAGGTGTCAGGAAAATGTCTCGATTTCAAGAGAAGAAGCCGGGAGAACGTCACACATGGCCACCAATGGGTTCATGACAACTTCGCACCAGTTTGGCACAGACACCATCGATGGAAACTAGAGTCTTCCGTACTATGGTGGTGAAATGTTCGGAAAGCATGTTTGAAATGGGGGAGGGGAGTAGTCACGGACTTAGGAGTATTCCATGCAGTATGATGCATATGCATGAGCCATTACTTAGCATACTTTCAACTTTGTGTTATCCGATAGCAAATGTATTGGTATATCATTGGTTAGGTGCTATCGCTACCTTGCAATTTCCATGATGTGCAGATGTTGGTGAAACAAAGAAGATTAACATAGAGTTCCTAAAAGGAGCGAAAACGTCCACATACAATCCCATTTTACGTCTCTCTCTCTCTCTCTCTCTCTCTCTCTCTCTCTCTCTCTCTCTCTCTCTCTCTCTCTCTCTCTCTCTCTCTCTCTCTCTCTCTCTCTCTCTCTCTCTCTCTCTCTCTCTCTCTCTCTCTCTCTGTGTGTGTCTCTCTCTTTCTGTACTTCGGCATCATATCATAGCGAAGCTTGTCTTAGTTTATTGACATTCTTTTATGACATTCGCTGTCGCGTGAGCACAGATAGATGTAACTTTCTGACATTATGGCGCGAATGGCCGGGTACGAGCCCGGACATGAAAAGCGCCACCGACATGTTGCACCATCCTGAAAACTGTCGTCTGACAAATATTAGATTTTCTCTCAGACTTCCTACCCTGACCCCGGGGTCATGTCGGTGTACAAATCATAGACACGTCTTACCTCACTCCCTACCCTTCCGAGTTCTTACTATATATAGTAAAAGAAGCATGTCAGACATGTTTGTCGTTAGAGCGCATGCGCCCTTTACTGTTTATGTCAAGAAATGTGTTGGCGAGCAAGGCCAAAATCAGCACGAATGTTTGACGAGAAGTGACATAAACTGTTTATGAGGTAATGCGCCAGCCAGATACTCGCAATTTGTTGAAAAGAAAATAGTTTCATTTCCTCATGACTTACTTGATTTCAAGAAAGTTTCAGCTTAGTTAGTAAATGACAAAGGTATTTTTCATAGCCAAGGAGTTACAACAGTCAACGTTATACGGCAAGGTTTTATCTAGACAAACCTCCTTGGTTACGGTGACTGTCTGTCACCTTCCTCGGGGAAAGACTGACCGATTCCACTTTGTACTGCAGGTAACTGTTAGTCGTTGTCGCTGCTGTAGTGTGAAGAATGCGGTTCCAAATGTGACAGAAAGTTTTCTCATGTCATGGAGCAATACGACGATGAACGCAACAAAGGATTAGACACTCGATCATCAGACGATGGTTTGTAACTTATTAAGATTGACTATGCTATTCTGCATAGAGCGTGCAAAGTGACGTCACTGGTACGCTTTTGATAGATAGGGTGGACGGTCTGGGTGGATGTTGTTTCGTAGAACCTGCCAGGAACTCAACTCTTAGTAATCGAGGTAGAATTACTTTAATAGCTGGAAGCACACCTACTTCTGCGGATGGGTTACTGTTTTCTCATCATTGTTGGTAACGTAATTTTCGATCATTTATCCGATCCAAAACGAAACGGAGAACTCTAGATCTTATCTTTTTAACCTCTTTCATGTCTTCTTTCATATACATTGTATATATCGTATCTTTTTCAATTAAGTAAAACAACATTGTCGTCATCTCCTTCCAAAGACAGTCATGAGTCATTATTGAGATGCTTTCCGCCACGCGCCACTTTTTAACGGTCATTTCTTTCTTCCTACGATAAATATTGAACTTTCACAAAAGCCCGCGAAAACGACCTGGATGTCAAACCAACAAATCGTTTTCATTGATTTACGCCGGATCATGTTTCACTAAAAGGCCCGTGTTCTTGAAGTTCGTAACCTAAAACGGAAGGGAAATTTAAGTAATAGTTAAAGGATGGGCGGGGCGAGTTTATGTGGATTTGGTACAGCCCCGCCCTCCCAAGGATTTTGTTGGTAGCCCGAGGGCGGAGCCCGAGGGCTACCAACAAAATCCGAGGGGGGTGCGGGGCTGTACCAAATCCACATATACGAGCAATCCGCCCATCCTTTAACTTACTTAGGACATGACCCTCTTCCGAAGCAAAATGCACACATTTACACAAGTCAAATTCTTGGTTTGTTCAAGGACATTATATTGTATGTCCTTGGTTTGTTGTGCCAACCCCCTTGATTTTGCCATGGACTTGGTTTTGCCAAGGCTTTACAATACCTCTTTGGGAATTTACAGCTGCATTTCTCTAATTTTCTCCCTTTTGTCCTCATTCATGACTTCATGACAGCCTTGTGTGAAATATGTACTTGCTTCTTCTCAAGTTTTTACAACACTTTGCTGGCATGACAATGCCATTGTCTTTTGGGTGAGGAATTCTGGATTGTCTGGCCAAGATTCATTCCCCAACTCGAGTCAGTCATGGCGAATTTCGGTGACCAGTTTCTCGAGCATGTTGGCGTTTCAATGAAAGGATTTCTAACACAGCCCAACCCGTTTCCTGACTTCAAGTTTGAGCCAGTAAATGATCATGCGGCCGCTCTGTTGGAGCATGTTGGCATTTCTGCTGACATGTTCTGTTCTCAGCCCGACCCGTTCGACGGACAGACCCACTCATCAGGTCGTTTTGCTGCGCTGGTGTTATGTTTATGACAACGGTATTGCATTCTTTTTATGTAGTTTAGGCTTTAGCTACAGATCATAGACACATGCCAGGCCTTGGTTCAAAAGAGTATGCTTTGTTTTCATGTACATGGTATAACCTGCACTGTTTTTTGTTTTGTTTGATATGAATATGCTTTTTTTCATGTACATGGTATAACCTGCACTGTTGTCTTGTTTTGTTATGACTATGCTTTGTTTTCATGCACATTGTATAACCTGCAATGATCTTTTGATATGACTGCGATTTGTTTTCATGTACATTGCATAACCTGCACTATTTCTTATAAATTTTGTTATGAGAAAGTGAGAGAAACGTTTTCATACCATATCATGTTTTCTTTTTGATGCAACGATCTTAAATTTGTTTCTTTATTATTCATATTCAAGTTTATTCTCATGTTAGATTTTTGATGCAACAATCAAAAGTTTCTGTCTTCATTATTCATGTATCTTTATTCATGTTTATTCTTTTGAATAAAGATGTCCGGGAACACTGATTAATTTGCTGTTTTCCCTTTTTGTTAATCCTGTAATTGCTTTTATTTGCATGTAAATGGTGGGCGTCTCCAACTTAGTCAGTGGGCGTCTCCAACTTAGTCAATTTATTCGTTGGTTAGTGCATGGGCGTCTCCAACTTAGTCAATTTATTCGTTGGTTAGTCCACCTCTGGTACCTAAGGGACCTTACTATGTGGATTTAATCACAAGAAATACACGCTCCTGATTGGCTGAGGAAAGAGGGTCATGTTCTAACTAGCGGTAACAATAGACTTTCACATAGAGGTGCCTGTTGTATCTATGTCGATATTTCTGTTAAAATGCACCTGTGAGAGAACACTATACATCACTCTCTGCTATCGAACAATGATAGTAATGTACAAAGGTGTTAGTAGATTGTTTTTATTTTCAAGAGCTCGATAAGAAGCCGAGAGAACGTCACACATAACCACCAATGGGTTCATGACAACTTCGTACTGGTTTGGGACCGACCACGTAGCGGAACAAAGGGATGAAGCTACCTAAAATTTCGGATGATCGGTACAATATTTCAGGAATCTGACCGGGATAAAATCGTCTGCAAACAGTGGAGAAAAGATCGAATGTTGGAATAAAAAAAATGCTCGCGATATTGAAATAATTAACGAATCCAACCAAACGAACTCCACCATACGTCACTCTGATGTCAGGTAAGAGGTGGTTGGAGTTTTAGTGATGTTTGATATTGACTCAGTATTTTGTAAACAGGCGACATGAAACAACGCTTGATATGTTGAAACCTTTCAGAGCGAATGTATTGTTGCAGATGTATACACAGCGCCCCTATGCGACTAATTTGCGTAGTGCACAACATCGGCCGTGGTAGTGACAAAACCATATCCTGCCTTGCACTCATAATCGTTTTGCCTCACACCATGATTGCTCGTCTAAAGTTAAATCAAGGAGGTTAAATATTTAACCTCCTTGGTTAAATGAAATATTTCAAGGCATTTGCAAGGCAAAATTTATATTTAACAGTTCCTGTTTAAACGATATCATACTTGACTAGTACACTTCATACTATTGGAATCACGCATCACTTTGAAACGTACATGGTGACGTTTCCATGTGAACCGCTAGGTTGCGCGCGCGGAAGGTGCAAAGCCAGATCGTACATGGCTTTGACTGAACGCTACTCGAAAGTATATCATATACTACTGTTTGAAACGCACAGTATTACATCTTCAAACTTGTCAACAATATCACTTTCACCTCTAAACCACCCCCTCACATATATTGTTAAAAACAAATTACAAATGTATCCCTTGTCATTATAACTTGATCGTTATGATCCCGAAATACTAGTAAACCAAATGGCACATGTACAATCTACGGTCTTCTATCTGGCAAGGCATATGGCTCAGAATGAATAATGCAGCTGTAGATGAGCTCTGAAATAGCGTTATTGCTTAGTAAATTTGCATAGCTAAAAGTGTGGTCATAGATCAATTCTAGACGAGAAAACAAAAAACAAGCCTCGAAATTCTAATCAAAGAGACTTTCAATATATGTGTCATCGCTCAATTGTCTCTTGCACGTCGGGTTGATCTCAGGGCCCGTGTCGACATTGACGTTGTCGGAAGTCCTGCCGAAGTACCAGTCACCCACAGTCTGTCGGACCGTCCTGCTGTTGACCGTGAACTCTGTCCAGGAGAGGTCATTGTCAAGGCCATGGGCAAAACACGTGATGAGGAAGGCGCCATCTTTTTCACGAAGCTCCGACTTGGCTACCTAAGAAGAGAAATTGAATATTCCACATGTTAACTTCCATTCTTATTTGGCAATATCAACTTTCATTAGTATAATACACTTCAAAACTGTTCATTTCAGGCTATCTTGAATAAACGCTCTGCCGTCGAATTACATTGTATTTCCCTTTCACAATTAGAAACTATTTTGACTTCGATACCGACACCGAATTAGATCTGATTTCAAACGTGCAAGCGTCCATGTAACAAGTTCGTCTATCTGCCATCTCTAGTGGGAACAATTTTTTCAAAATCAGCCCAAAATCAAGAAGCGCGCTGATGTCATCCATAGAATTTAGTTGGAGTGGCCTTAGTTGATACAAAAAGAATGCGCACACATCATAGGCGTCATCATACCGACCTGTAACAGAGACGTTCTATAGTTCTGCACAGCGGCCAAGTCTTTCCCCTGACACTGGTCGGGACGGCAGGTTGTTCTGACGATGTCCTTCAGCGCGACCTTGTCGTACAAGTAGTTCAAGATGAAGAGCGATGCGGGCTCGTAGGGAACGAGGTTTTCTGGGAAGGAGCACTTCCATTGCTCACCCTGGGGACGAGCTTCCCGACACGCCTTGTTGGCAGACACTGGAAATGTGAAGAAATCATTGATTTTGTATATGCATAACTGCGCCCTCTGTAGCGGTGTTTGGACACAATTCTTTTCTGTAGTACGATGATTCTTATAGTAGGGAGCACTCAACTAAAGCCTCGTTTTGGCGCATGACCCCGAGCTGACCCCTGGGAATTCAAAATGGCCGCCATAACTGGAAAGAGGTCTAATAATTGTAAAGTGACATAGTTTTACGCATTTCAGACATCAAATTAAGACCTATCATATCTGTAGTTTCTGTACAGATGACTGCTTTTACAAGACGTGAATTATGTATGCTGAATACCGACCATTTATTTTCAAAGACGTAAGGGAAGGCAAGAGCAAGGCCATTATATAGAATGTCCTTGGAAAGAGAAAGACAATTAACAAAGCAAAGACTGACTGACTTACAATACGCGTTCTGCAGTTCCATGACCACAGAGTAGGTGTCGTTGAACGAGTAAACCCCGTCCTTGTCCGGGAGGTTCATGAACATGCCCGAGTCTGGGACGATCTTTACGTCAGTGGAGGTCGGCAGCCGAGCTATGACGTCATCTGCTCCCACATACGTCGCTATGGCACCGGCTGAACCGAAGATATGTTATGAAAAACAGGGATATATAATATCATTATATACTTAGTAATCGTATATTCTTAATAACATGAGAAATACTTTCTGGAGTTCAGCTGTATATACGTTTCGGCGAGAAACGTATTGTATGCAGAGAAGTTGTTTAATACAAATAATCATAACATGACAGTTTTTTTCACAACGCCTCAGGGCCGAAGCATTTAGCGCTCTTTCTTCACACTTAGACTTACCTGATACTCCCCCCAAGATGACCCTGTCTGCCTCTCCTAGCCCCGTCTGTAACAGCCGGTCTAGCAGTGCATTAAGGTTACGGCGTCCTCGGAAGTACAGAGACTTGTCGTTGTGCTTCACCACACCTTCCCTGTTCCCTACAAGATGTACAATAGGATGATGATATGAACGATGAAGTAATAATCTTACAAGCACGAACACACACACAGGCATACACGCACGCGCGTGAGCACGCATGTACAATCGCCCCACCCATATGTGCACACACACACACACACACACACACACACACACACACACACACACACGCACACACACACACACACATACACACACGCGCGCGCGCGCGCATACACACATGTTCATACAAACACATGCACGCAAACACACACAAACACGCATGCACACACATACACGCATAAACACATGTTCATACAAACACATACACACACACACACACAAACACACGCACGCACACACACACACCTGTTCATAGAAGCACACACACAAGCACACATAGAAACATATAGACACACACGCACGCACGTACTCCCCCTCACACACACACACAAGTTGCAAATTTAAACTTACCTGCAAAAAAAAACCCATCACAGTAGACCAACAAAGCCGCGTTCCATGTGTAGAAATCTGGATTGACGTCTTTCGATGCTGATACAATTCCATGAAGAGTCTTCCTGAAATATAAACAAGCTATCTGCCACCAAAAAAATCAAGACCATAGCACGTCCAGGTCAAAAGATACAAAAAATTGAAGTTCTGCTTCAGTGCCAAGGTCACATACCAGGGGGCCCAAAATCAATCTTGAATTTTGGCCTCACAACACCCGCCTATATCCCAAATATTATTGTAATCCATCAAGAGGTTCTTGAGTTATGCTGACTAAAGTGGTCCAGAAACACAAACAAACAGACAAACAGACAGAGAGACAGACAGACACACCCAAAACAACATCTTCATTTTTCATGGAGATAATTACAACCTAATAAACCATATGCCTTGCGGCTGGCTGTCATGACGCCCCTACGACTACTTAGGTCATGGGTCATGAGTGAGTGAGTGAGTGAATAAACCTCATATTTCCCTTATTCAGAACGTTTCTTTTCTTTTGTTATAAATGACGATTCACATTGATTCCAAAAATATAAAACGAGACCTACTGATGGTGTAAGGCCTTAGTGGACCCAAGGTTGCCGAAACTTCGCTGGTAGCAACTGGTCACATTCACGCATGCGCCGCCTCCCTCCAACCAAACAATCCACGACTTCTGACCAGTACCACTTCCTAATAAGGAATAAGGAACGACGAATTAATCCATGCAAAGCAAAACGTTACAAGAGGTCGGACAGCTCATACCGCCATTAAATACATCAATTATGCAAACGGATACACATTTGCATCGATTATCTATATGCATGGGTATCTACACTTTCACTAATTATAACTTACGTGTACATGCAGCAAGTGTGAATTTCCTATCATATTCCACTCAGTGAATTATGACACTTTCGCATTGATTATGCAGATTAGACCAATATCTTCAGATACACAGACACGCACAGAAACATAGCTCCATTTTTCATGGAGGTAATAACGCTTATGCTTCGGTCACAATTGCGCCGGTGCCCGTCGGGGATGTAGCCCCGGCCGGACTCTGACGTCTGGGGGGCACCGGCTGTCGTGGTCACAATTAAAATTTTCCTTCACGGTGTTCTCACGTCGAAGTCACGGCGTCGTTTTGTCCGCGGGGCCCGGGTAGAATTTAAGTCAGAACTAATTTTTTCTCAGATCCCCACCGGGCCCCAAAATGACCAGGTAGCCGCAAGGTGCCCCGCCGGGCCACGTAGGGGTCACGGCCGGGAGTGCCCAAAAACGGCCCGAGAACTACCCGACAGGGCCCCTTTATCCAATTGTGACCGAAGCACTACTAGTGATGCCTACGTGATACGTTATAGGAACGTAGTGCCAAAAATACTGATAGAGTTCATCCCGAAACGTGTTCGTTCTCACAAGGAGGTTAAAATAGGATTTTGACCTCCTTGGTTCTCACCTTTCCTGAAGTAGAACGCCGGCGGAGACCCGTCCAAGCAGTAGGCTCCTGTTTTGTCGGCCTCCTCCTTCGACAACACGTATAGGTGTGCATCGGTACTCTTCTGTAAAACAAGTCATTGGCACCTTAACCACAGTACACAGTGATAATCAGTCATTCATTTTGTGCAGGTGAACATACTATAACTGCATTTAAGTTCGCGTGGTTTTTATTACGCGCTAAAATGGAGTGTTCGTAGTGGTTTTAAGTTTGCGGCAGCGCTATAGTCACATACAGTATTGGATAAATGTTCGCGGTGATTTTCAGTTCACGGTGGAACGGTCGCCGCGAAAACCGCGAACATAAAACCGCTGCAAACATTTCTGCATTTACGGCATCTCTAAAACATAACTGCCAGACTACAATAGACACATATACATGTCTACTGGGCCTATAAGACGTATTATCTGGTAACGTTATGAGTTAGACGAGTAGACTGGGGTCCACGGTTGTCTGGTAGCCGATTTGTGCTTCGAATCAATATCAATAAATCAGATATGTACTCTTTAGGTTGATAAAATCCTACTTCGTATCAACCACTCAGCCGCGGCTATAAATAAATCAGATATACTCGGGGACATGGGAGGCCTAGTTCCTTAAAGCTGAGAAAGCTGTTAAGAATGTGAACAACAGAAATTGTTAAAAACATTACAGGTGACCAAAGGTAAAGGCGGCCCCATAGCCTTTTTGAGGCCGTAGGATCAGTGACTTGTTATCCACTGAGTCTAGGGTACGGTATTAGAAGGCGGAACCCAACCCTCTCCTTCTACCGCCTTTTACCTCCCCAACCGAAGCCAAGTACCTTTTTTCATACCTGGGTGGAGTGAGCTCGAGGAAAGTCATGTTAAATGTCCTTCCCAAGAAAACAACCAGGCCTATTAATAACCACACCTATTAAGGAATGCCAGGTATCGATCCCGCGTCTGCTAGCATATCATAGCCACTCGCCGCAGTACATGACCTACAAACAGGTGTCTGAATGACGAAGATTAAACAAATACCTTCGATGACACAAATACAACGATAATTCTAACACCGTGAAGTTTAAACATCTTGGTCACATATAAAAGAACATGACTACGTAATTTGTCCACGCCAAACGTTTTCTAGTTTCATGCGTCCCAATATTGATCATGTCGCTACTAAGTACCTTTACTTCCGGGTTGCTGTTGACGTTGTTGTTGTCTGTCCCTACGACTACTTCACCTTCCAGCTTCACTTGTACTGCCTGTGTCGCCGACACTTCCTCTTGTACAGAACCGATTGTCGTCATTAGCTTGTTATTCGTGTCATCGTTGTCGTGGTCGAGCCAGTTCGGTAACTTGAAGTTCGGGTTGTAGTTGTGGTATTCCCCATGTTCGGAGCGAACGATGGCGTACGGGAACACGACTTGAGCCACAAAGTACACCGCAGCCGATAGCAACAGAACGCTAAAGATCACAGAGAGGGTGAAGTTTTTTTTTCGAACGCCGAGGGTACACGGCTTGCCGTTTGTCTGGTGTATCAGGGGGACCACATCATCACCATCCGCCATCTTGGATGACCCCATGATTGTCATGAGTATGGTCGATCACGTGGGCAGGGGTCAAGGTCACTTGGCGGATAAGTTCAAAGTAGCAACATCGTCCAAATACTGGTTATGATGGTATTTCTTCATACATGAGGCACACAGTTAGTCCGGAATAGATGCCACGAGGATGTCAGGGCATGTTAGATTAAATAAGAATCCTACAAATGATTTTTACCTCTATGAAAATGCTGGTATTTTTGCGTTTCTGTGCGTCCACTTGTCTGTGTGTTTGGACGTGTTTACGCAGCATCATGAACTTAAGAACCTATGGATGGTTTGTGAGGATGTTTTGTGTGTGGATTGCTCCTAGGAAGACGAATGTCAAAGTCAATTATGGGCCCCATGGCCGCTTTCCTTGGCACTGGTCCAAACTCTGTCACAGAGGATAACTCAGGAATGAAACAACGGACTGTAACGGGGGGTTGTGTCGGAAAAGTTATGGTATGTAGCGGACGAAATTCTGATAATGTTATCTTTGTAAGTGTCCTAGGACTGCAATATTCAAGAAGATGTAGAAATAAAGGCAAAATGGTAACGTCTCTCAAACTCCCGGTTACACGGAGCAACGCATCTGTTAATTCAAAAGTAGGGTTTTTAGGGCCCGGCAGCTTCGTTGCCCTCAGGGCCGCCCGAGTGACTCTGAATGACTACCGGCAGACTAGCAGCGTGACACAAATGCTCAATGACCTGCAGTGGACCCTTCTCTCTGAAAGGAAGAGGAACGCCCGCCTTACCTTTTTCTATAAGCTAGTCAATAACTACATCAATATTAACACAGATAGTCTACTGAAACCAGCTCAGGGGCGCACCCGGGGGAGCCACACGCTCAAATTTCAACCACTTTATGCCCGGACAGACTCTTACAAACATTCATTCTTCCCCCGCACCATACCCGAGTGGAACGCCCTGCCTGGCGCGGTTGTTACGGCTCCCACCGTTGAGTCATTCCGCGCCAGGCTGGAGGCCTGCCCGCCTTAGCCTGGGACCTCCTCCCCCCTACTTTACCCCTAGCGGGGTTATTTGGGGGTAATCGAAGTTGAAGGGCATGATTCAAGACCCGCTGCTCCCCGAAACCGGGAGCTCGAGAAACAATCTGATTTTGCTTTTTTACATCTGCTTGGAGATTGCCATGACCGCACCTGTGAAGCTGAGATCTACCAATAACTTTTAGGGGGATGTAGAAGGAACGGTTATACATGTGTTTACAACGTTATGTAAATCTAGATAGAGCTTAACAACATTGTACTGTGCATTCAAAAACCTCACAAGGATTGTTCCACAAATTCCTACAGGATTTTCATAGAGGCGTTTGTTAATCGATTACCCCTTCACAAAAAATGTAACAGTCCACGCACTAACCATCAACCGTGGAGGTGTCTATCAAATTATATTGCCAGTTAAGTTGACAAAGGTACCAAGAAAAGGGAATCAGAAGACACCGCATGCTTAGAATAATTTTATATGTGTATCACATTTGATTTTGTTTTACAGAGTAAGCCAATTCAAAAGGTAACATTTTATTCTTAGATTTTTACCGAATTACAAAATGTCACAGTCCAGAAGCTCTGCCTCTTTTCCGAGGACCAACCAGAAAACAGCATTGTGAACTGACACTCCGTTCAAACTTTTTTCGCCATTTCCCGGCTGCTCCTTGTACGAAGAATTTCAAGCGGAGCGTCTAAACGGCGTGTCAGCGCATCAGGTAAGATTTTCATATTTCCTTGCACAGTGTCCACAGGGAAATTATCTTATATAAAGATCACTTCTGAGGCTCTTTTTATAAGATTTTATCGAAGCTTCTCTAGTCTTCTCTGCGCTTGGTGCGTACTATGCGGATTCGTGTATGACAGCATGTCTGGAATTTTTCATATTTCTCTGTTAGTGATTTGTTATGATAAATGCTTCTAGATTACTACCAAGTATATTAAGTTTTCATCCAAACATCTTAAACAACTGTTTAGTATGACATCACCATACATGAAGGCATATAAGCCCATTCACGGTTCCGACTACGCATGTGCAATGTCAAAGGTGAATGCCTCTTGCATGTAAACAGTGCTCGTCTCGACATGGTCTAGATTTGCATAACAACGTCCAGAGGGGTTCTGTTTACGTCTCGGGGGCCTTCATCTCTGACACTGCGTAGTCGGAACCGTGAATGGACTTATTTACTAAACCCCTCCCTTTTGCATACAGTTTCGCCTCCCGCTGGTGAAAGAAGGTACTGCAATACTCTCCATGGTGAAAGACGGTACTACAATACTCTCCATGGTGAAAGACGCCGGTACTACAATATAGTCCACGATCTGGCTGAATCTGAACTGGAAGGATGGAAGCAAGTCAAGCATCTGACCACGCAGGTTATAAGGGCGAAAGTTGTGTGAAAAGGTGTGTCTGAAATATAGTCGTAAAGATATGCGAGTGGTCCCCCCACTGTGTAACCTGTGGCTATTGAGAGGGCCTGCATGGGGGGGAGGGGGGGTAGTGATTACGAATTACGGAAAATTTTCGCTGCCGATTACGAATTACGGCAAATTCTCAGAGCTGATTACGAATAACGTTAAATCATCGAGGCTTCCCAACCGACTCAAACACCGACTTGCAAGATTCAACTATCTAGTTCTGCGTGATTTTTATGTTGATTGAGATGTTGATGATCACACTAAACATTATAAATATGATAAGCAGCTGTGACGGCGGCTAGAAATTTTAGAAGGGCAAGATATTGCTGACCGTATGTTGTCCCACGTCGCGCGCCGAAGGCGCGAGACGCCCGGGAAAATTTTACAAAGCTTGACCCCCTGAAACGCTATTTCCTTGATTTTGCTGGTACACGTAAAGCTATGTTTGATGACATATAGTATAAGTGAAATAAAATACGTAAGAGTTAACTGGTGCGTGATGCCCTCCCGACATATATTGCGCCGTGGGAATACTTCCCCGGGAAAGTGGTAAAATCTAGACCTACAGCTGCTCAAATACATTTGTAGGGGCAAGCTTTGCGCTCATAGTGAAAAGTACATAAGGGTTTCAGCTAGACTTTTTGCCCTCCCGAGTCCCGACATATCTTTCGTTGGAGGTGACAATCGGAGGTTGGTCCGAGGGCATACACCCCGAGAAAATTTTGAAATCTTTACCCTCTGAAACGCTATTTCCTGCATTTTTAGAGGCAAATTTGGCTGGTAGTAAATATTATTGTAATCCATCAAGAGGTTCTTGAGTTATGCTGACTAAAGTGGTCCAGAAACACAAACAAACAGACAAACAGACAGAGAGACAGACAGACACACCCAAAACAACATCTTCATTTTTCATGGAGATAATTACAACCTAATAAACCATATGCCTTGCGGCTGGCTGTCATGACGCCCCTACGACTACTTAGGTCATGGGTCATGAGTGAGTGAGTGAGTGAATAAACCTCATATTTCCCTTATTCAGAACGTTTCTTTTCTTTTGTTATAAATGACGATTCACATTGATTCCAAAAATATAAAACGAGACCTACTGATGGTGTAAGGCCTTAGTGGACCCAAGGTTGCCGAAACTTCGCTGGTAGCAACTGGTCACATTCACGCATGCGCCGCCTCCCTCCAACCAAACAATCCACGACTTCTGACCAGTACCACTTCCTAATAAGGAATAAGGAACGACGAATTAATCCATGCAAAGCAAAACGTTACAAGAGGTCGGACAGCTCATACCGCCATTAAATACATCAATTATGCAAACGGATACACATTTGCATCGATTATCTATATGCATGGGTATCTACACTTTCACTAATTATAACTTACGTGTACATGCAGCAAGTGTGAATTTCCTATCATATTCCACTCAGTGAATTATGACACTTTCGCATTGATTATGCAGATTAGACCAATATCTTCAGATACACAGACACGCACAGAAACATAGCTCCATTTTTCATGGAGGTAATAACGCTTATGCTTCGGTCACAATTGCGCCGGTGCCCGTCGGGGATGTAGCCCCGGCCGGACTCTGACGTCTGGGGGGCACCGGCTGTCGTGGTCACAATTAAAATTTTCCTTCACGGTGTTCTCACGTCGAAGTCACGGCGTCGTTTTGTCCGCGGGGCCCGGGTAGAATTTAAGTCAGAACTAATTTTTTCTCAGATCCCCACCGGGCCCCAAAATGACCAGGTAGCCGCAAGGTGCCCCGCCGGGCCACGTAGGGGTCACGGCCGGGAGTGCCCAAAAACGGCCCGAGAACTACCCGACAGGGCCCCTTTATCCAATTGTGACCGAAGCACTACTAGTGATGCCTACGTGATACGTTATAGGAACGTAGTGCCAAAAATACTGATAGAGTTCATCCCGAAACGTGTTCGTTCTCACAAGGAGGTTAAAATAGGATTTTGACCTCCTTGGTTCTCACCTTTCCTGAAGTAGAACGCCGGCGGAGACCCGTCCAAGCAGTAGGCTCCTGTTTTGTCGGCCTCCTCCTTCGACAACACGTATAGGTGTGCATCGGTACTCTTCTGTAAAACAAGTCATTGGCACCTTAACCACAGTACACAGTGATAATCAGTCATTCATTTTGTGCAGGTGAACATACTATAACTGCATTTAAGTTCGCGTGGTTTTTATTACGCGCTAAAATGGAGTGTTCGTAGTGGTTTTAAGTTTGCGGCAGCGCTATAGTCACATACAGTATTGGATAAATGTTCGCGGTGATTTTCAGTTCACGGTGGAACGGTCGCCGCGAAAACCGCGAACATAAAACCGCTGCAAACATTTCTGCATTTACGGCATCTCTAAAACATAACTGCCAGACTACAATAGACACATATACATGTCTACTGGGCCTATAAGACGTATTATCTGGTAACGTTATGAGTTAGACGAGTAGACTGGGGTCCACGGTTGTCTGGTAGCCGATTTGTGCTTCGAATCAATATCAATAAATCAGATATGTACTCTTTAGGTTGATAAAATCCTACTTCGTATCAACCACTCAGCCGCGGCTATAAATAAATCAGATATACTCGGGGACATGGGAGGCCTAGTTCCTTAAAGCTGAGAAAGCTGTTAAGAATGTGAACAACAGAAATTGTTAAAAACATTACAGGTGACCAAAGGTAAAGGCGGCCCCATAGCCTTTTTGAGGCCGTAGGATCAGTGACTTGTTATCCACTGAGTCTAGGGTACGGTATTAGAAGGCGGAACCCAACCCTCTCCTTCTACCGCCTTTTACCTCCCCAACCGAAGCCAAGTACCTTTTTTCATACCTGGGTGGAGTGAGCTCGAGGAAAGTCATGTTAAATGTCCTTCCCAAGAAAACAACCAGGCCTATTAATAACCACACCTATTAAGGAATGCCAGGTATCGATCCCGCGTCTGCTAGCATATCATAGCCACTCGCCGCAGTACATGACCTACAAACAGGTGTCTGAATGACGAAGATTAAACAAATACCTTCGATGACACAAATACAACGATAATTCTAACACCGTGAAGTTTAAACATCTTGGTCACATATAAAAGAACATGACTACGTAATTTGTCCACGCCAAACGTTTTCTAGTTTCATGCGTCCCAATATTGATCATGTCGCTACTAAGTACCTTTACTTCCGGGTTGCTGTTGACGTTGTTGTTGTCTGTCCCTACGACTACTTCACCTTCCAGCTTCACTTGTACTGCCTGTGTCGCCGACACTTCCTCTTGTACAGAACCGATTGTCGTCATTAGCTTGTTATTCGTGTCATCGTTGTCGTGGTCGAGCCAGTTCGGTAACTTGAAGTTCGGGTTGTAGTTGTGGTATTCCCCATGTTCGGAGCGAACGATGGCGTACGGGAACACGACTTGAGCCACAAAGTACACCGCAGCCGATAGCAACAGAACGCTAAAGATCACAGAGAGGGTGAAGTTTTTTTTTCGAACGCCGAGGGTACACGGCTTGCCGTTTGTCTGGTGTATCAGGGGGACCACATCATCACCATCCGCCATCTTGGATGACCCCATGATTGTCATGAGTATGGTCGATCACGTGGGCAGGGGTCAAGGTCACTTGGCGGATAAGTTCAAAGTAGCAACATCGTCCAAATACTGGTTATGATGGTATTTCTTCATACATGAGGCACACAGTTAGTCCGGAATAGATGCCACGAGGATGTCAGGGCATGTTAGATTAAATAAGAATCCTACAAATGATTTTTACCTCTATGAAAATGCTGGTATTTTTGCGTTTCTGTGCGTCCACTTGTCTGTGTGTTTGGACGTGTTTACGCAGCATCATGAACTTAAGAACCTATGGATGGTTTGTGAGGATGTTTTGTGTGTGGATTGCTCCTAGGAAGACGAATGTCAAAGTCAATTATGGGCCCCATGGCCGCTTTCCTTGGCACTGGTCCAAACTCTGTCACAGAGGATAACTCAGGAATGAAACAACGGACTGTAACGGGGGGTTGTGTCGGAAAAGTTATGGTATGTAGCGGACGAAATTCTGATAATGTTATCTTTGTAAGTGTCCTAGGACTGCAATATTCAAGAAGATGTAGAAATAAAGGCAAAATGGTAACGTCTCTCAAACTCCCGGTTACACGGAGCAACGCATCTGTTAATTCAAAAGTAGGGTTTTTAGGGCCCGGCAGCTTCGTTGCCCTCAGGGCCGCCCGAGTGACTCTGAATGACTACCGGCAGACTAGCAGCGTGACACAAATGCTCAATGACCTGCAGTGGACCCTTCTCTCTGAAAGGAAGAGGAACGCCCGCCTTACCTTTTTCTATAAGCTAGTCAATAACTACATCAATATTAACACAGATAGTCTACTGAAACCAGCTCAGGGGCGCACCCGGGGGAGCCACACGCTCAAATTTCAACCACTTTATGCCCGGACAGACTCTTACAAACATTCATTCTTCCCCCGCACCATACCCGAGTGGAACGCCCTGCCTGGCGCGGTTGTTACGGCTCCCACCGTTGAGTCATTCCGCGCCAGGCTGGAGGCCTGCCCGCCTTAGCCTGGGACCTCCTCCCCCCTACTTTACCCCTAGCGGGGTTATTTGGGGGTAATCGAAGTTGAAGGGCATGATTCAAGACCCGCTGCTCCCCGAAACCGGGAGCTCGAGAAACAATCTGATTTTGCTTTTTTACATCTGCTTGGAGATTGCCATGACCGCACCTGTGAAGCTGAGATCTACCAATAACTTTTAGGGGGATGTAGAAGGAACGGTTATACATGTGTTTACAACGTTATGTAAATCTAGATAGAGCTTAACAACATTGTACTGTGCATTCAAAAACCTCACAAGGATTGTTCCACAAATTCCTACAGGATTTTCATAGAGGCGTTTGTTAATCGATTACCCCTTCACAAAAAATGTAACAGTCCACGCACTAACCATCAACCGTGGAGGTGTCTATCAAATTATATTGCCAGTTAAGTTGACAAAGGTACCAAGAAAAGGGAATCAGAAGACACCGCATGCTTAGAATAATTTTATATGTGTATCACATTTGATTTTGTTTTACAGAGTAAGCCAATTCAAAAGGTAACATTTTATTCTTAGATTTTTACCGAATTACAAAATGTCACAGTCCAGAAGCTCTGCCTCTTTTCCGAGGACCAACCAGAAAACAGCATTGTGAACTGACACTCCGTTCAAACTTTTTTCGCCATTTCCCGGCTGCTCCTTGTACGAAGAATTTCAAGCGGAGCGTCTAAACGGCGTGTCAGCGCATCAGGTAAGATTTTCATATTTCCTTGCACAGTGTCCACAGGGAAATTATCTTATATAAAGATCACTTCTGAGGCTCTTTTTATAAGATTTTATCGAAGCTTCTCTAGTCTTCTCTGCGCTTGGTGCGTACTATGCGGATTCGTGTATGACAGCATGTCTGGAATTTTTCATATTTCTCTGTTAGTGATTTGTTATGATAAATGCTTCTAGATTACTACCAAGTATATTAAGTTTTCATCCAAACATCTTAAACAACTGTTTAGTATGACATCACCATACATGAAGGCATATAAGCCCATTCACGGTTCCGACTACGCATGTGCAATGTCAAAGGTGAATGCCTCTTGCATGTAAACAGTGCTCGTCTCGACATGGTCTAGATTTGCATAACAACGTCCAGAGGGGTTCTGTTTACGTCTCGGGGGCCTTCATCTCTGACACTGCGTAGTCGGAACCGTGAATGGACTTATTTACTAAACCCCTCCCTTTTGCATACAGTTTCGCCTCCCGCTGGTGAAAGAAGGTACTGCAATACTCTCCATGGTGAAAGACGGTACTACAATACTCTCCATGGTGAAAGACGCCGGTACTACAATATAGTCCACGATCTGGCTGAATCTGAACTGGAAGGATGGAAGCAAGTCAAGCATCTGACCACGCAGGTTATAAGGGCGAAAGTTGTGTGAAAAGGTGTGTCTGAAATATAGTCGTAAAGATATGCGAGTGGTCCCCCCACTGTGTAACCTGTGGCTATTGAGAGGGCCTGCATGGGGGGGAGGGGGGGTAGTGATTACGAATTACGGAAAATTTTCGCTGCCGATTACGAATTACGGCAAATTCTCAGAGCTGATTACGAATAACGTTAAATCATCGAGGCTTCCCAACCGACTCAAACACCGACTTGCAAGATTCAACTATCTAGTTCTGCGTGATTTTTATGTTGATTGAGATGTTGATGATCACACTAAACATTATAAATATGATAAGCAGCTGTGACGGCGGCTAGAAATTTTAGAAGGGCAAGATATTGCTGACCGTATGTTGTCCCACGTCGCGCGCCGAAGGCGCGAGACGCCCGGGAAAATTTTACAAAGCTTGACCCCCTGAAACGCTATTTCCTTGATTTTGCTGGTACACGTAAAGCTATGTTTGATGACATATAGTATAAGTGAAATAAAATACGTAAGAGTTAACTGGTGCGTGATGCCCTCCCGACATATATTGCGCCGTGGGAATACTTCCCCGGGAAAGTGGTAAAATCTAGACCTACAGCTGCTCAAATACATTTGTAGGGGCAAGCTTTGCGCTCATAGTGAAAAGTACATAAGGGTTTCAGCTAGACTTTTTGCCCTCCCGAGTCCCGACATATCTTTCGTTGGAGGTGACAATCGGAGGTTGGTCCGAGGGCATACACCCCGAGAAAATTTTGAAATCTTTACCCTCTGAAACGCTATTTCCTGCATTTTTAGAGGCAAATTTGGCTGGTAGTCTAAGCTATGTTTTATGACATCTTTATGATCTAAAATACACAATGGTTTCAGCTTGATATCTAGGCGCGACGCCCTCAGAACATATTTTTCAGAGGCGCGACAATTCTAGGCGGGTCTGTGGGCATGTTTCGCGGGAAAATTTTGAAATCTTTACCCTCGGAAATGCTATTTCCTGCATTTTGGAAAGGGAGACTTTCCTGGAAATCACCTACGCTTGACTAGTGATCTATAGATTATGTTTTACGTCACATAAAGGTAACTGCCAACGTTTTACGAAGTATGAAAGCGACCAATTACGCGTCACGGCCAATGTCCTGATTACAAATTACAATGATTTGGGGCGGCTGCCTACGGATTACGAAGTCTAAAAAGGCCCGATTACGCCTTACCAGAGGCGCGACAATTCTAAGAGGCATGCAGGCCCTCTATTGACCGTCAATAGTTGGAAAAAGGACAAGTTGACAGGACCTTTCTGTCAATAGCCACAGGCACGATATATATGCCTCAAAACTAAGAAAATAATGCATCTATAAATGAGCTTTCAAATAGTGTTATTGCTTAGTATCTGCATACTTAGCTAAAGATGTGGTCATAGATCAAGTCCAGATGAGGAAACAAAAAATAACTTGCCACGAAGTTTTAATCAAAGAGACTTTCAATATATGTGTCATCGCTCAATTGTCTCTTGCATGTTGGGTTGATCTCGGGGCCCGTGTCGACATTGACGTTGTCGGAAGTCCTGCCGAAGTACCAGTCACCCACAGCTTGTCGGACCGTCCTGTTGTTGACCGTGTACTCTGTCCACGTTACGTCATTGTTAAGGCCGTGGTTAAAACACGTGATGAGGAAGGCGCCATCTTTTTCACGAAGCTCCGACTTTGCGACCTGACATGGGAAATCCAAAAGTCCACATGCATACTTCGGACTCCATTTTTATTTATTATTTGGCAATATCATCTTTCATTAGTAAATATGATACGCTTTAAAACTGTTCATTTCAGGCTTAAAATGAATGCACTGTGTTCTTTACCTTTCACAATTGACGACTATTTGGCCTTCGATACCGACACCGATTTAGACTTAAATTGACTTCAAACGTACAAGCATCCATGTAACAAGTCCGCCTATCTTCCATCTCTGAAAGGTAAAAAATTTGGCGCTTTTTTTCATAGTCAGTTGAAAATTAATGACAGCGCTGGTGTTATCCATAAAATTCATTTGAATTGTAGCCTTGGTCGATACAAAATAGATACACACACATCATACTGACCTGTAACAAAGAGGTCCGATAGTTATGCACAGCGGCCAAGTCTTTCCCCTGACACTGGTCGGGACGGCAGGTTGTTCTGACGATGTCCTTCAGCGCGACCTTGTCGTACAAGTAGTTCAAGATGAAGAGCGGTGCGGGCTCGTAGGGAACGAGGTTTTCTGGGTAGGAGCATTTCCATAGTTCATCCTGGGGACGAGCTTCTCGACAAGCCTTGTTGGCAGACACTGGAAATGTCAACAAATCGGGATACATTTGGGCGGAGACCAAATAGTTTAATTAGACGCGACCGGGAGCACGCGGCCTGGTGCGCCCCGGGGCCCAGTTCCGTCCGGTTCCCCGAAAATGTGAAATGGACCGAAACGGACGGAATGGAACGAAATGGAACGAAGTGGAACGAAATGGAACGAACTAAAACAACATATGTAACATATGTTTTAGTTCGTTCCATTTCGTTCCATTTCGTTCCATTTCACACTTTCGGGGGACCCGTTCCGTCAAGCGACCGCGCGGTGAAAGCAGAGTTTTGTCTCTCTACTTGAGTTTTGCCTGTGGTAAGGGTGTAGATAATTATTTGTAGATGCGTAACTGCGCCCTCGAGCCTCTACAACTGTGTGTGGATACCTTTTCTTTCTCAAGTCTAATTGATTGCAATTGCAAAGTACCTTTCCTTTCTCAGGTCTAATTGATTGCAATTGCAAAGTGACCGAGTTTTACTCACTTTATTCATCCGATTAAGACTTATCTGTATAGATGAGTACTGACCGTACAAAAATTGAATCACGTGTGCACTGACCGTTTTAAAGACGTAAGAGGTAGGCAAGACAAAGACCCAAGTAACAAAACCAAGACTGGCCTACTTACAATACGCGTTCTGCAGTTTAATGGCCACCCCATAGGTGTCGTTCAACGAGAAAACCCCATCCTTGTCCGGGAGGTCCATGAACATGCCCGAGTCTGGGACGAGCTTTACGTCAGCGGAGCTCGGCAGGCGAGCAATGACGTCATCTGCTCCCACATATGTCGCTATAGCACCGGCTAAACCAAAGATAGCATGAAAACTTATGGGACAGCAGGATACGTCGAATCCATTGATATTCTTGGTTACACGAGGAATACTTTACTTTGTATTCAGGGCATTTGGGAGTTCAACTATATATGTTTCGGCGAAAAATGTATTGTATGCAGAGAAGTTACAAAGTTATTGCTTTTAATTTGATTTCTTTTCACAAGGCCTAAGGGCCGAAGCGTTTTGGCACTCAGCCTGCACCATTATACCTACCTGATGATCCACCCAAGATGACCCTGTCTGCCTCTCCTAGCCCCGTCTGTAACAGCCGGTCGATCAGAGCATTAAGATTACGGCGTCCTCGAAAGTACAGGGACTTGTCGTTGTGCTTCACCACATCTTCCCTGTCCCCTGCAAGATGAACAACAGAATTGACGCTGAGGGAATTAAAGACACAAGTACTCTCACATTCACGAACGAACGCACACACACGCATACATATGTACACAATCAGCAAACACGCACGAACACACACACACACACACACACACACACACACACACAAATACGCACACATGCACACAAACACACACATAAACACACACACGCACAAGCACACACAAATACTCTCTCTCTCTCACACACACACAAACACACACAAAACACAAACACGCACAGACACACACACACAGACACACACACACACACAAACGCACACACAGACACACTTACACACACACACAAACATGCACACACACACATATATAAACACACACCATACTGAAACCTACCTGCAAAGAAAAATCCATCACAGTATACCAAGTAAGCGGCGTTCCAGGTATAGAAATCTGGATTGACGTCTTTCGATGCTGATACAATTCCGTGAAGCGTCTTCCTGAAATAATCAACATTCAATAAAATACACAGCACTTATAAAGGAAGAAAGTAGACAAACAGCGAGGAAATAGGCTTATTGCCCTACCAGTTGGTATGAAGAATCTAACAATCGATGTAACTTATCAACCTTACATTTACCCTAAGGCTTCTTTCGAAAGAAATGGTAAAAATCTGCGTTTCTGTCATTTTCTTTAGCCATAAATCACAAATTTCGCTGATTCCAAAAGTAAGAAGAGACGGAACTTACTGAAGGTCTAAGCCCTTACTGGACCCAAGGTTGCCGAAACTTCGTTGATAGCAGCTGGTGACACTGGCGCATGCGCCGCCTCCCTGCAACCAAACAACCCACGACTTCTGCCCAGTACCGCTCCCTTATAAGGAACGACGAATTAGTCCATGCAAAAAAGAAAACGACGTTACAAGAGTTCGGAGACCTCATGTCTCCATGAAATATTTTGATTATGCAAATGACCCCCACATATGCAAATTAGCATTTAACTGCATAATTGGTTTCTGTTAATGTTCTACCTACCATAAACTACATGTTACATGTATTAGAGTCATATTATAAAAAAACACTGCAAATGTAGATTTTCCTCATTAATTATGCAAATTAAGTCTTAATTTTCATAATTTGCACTACAGTTTGTACATCCCTGTCTAAGCTACTAGTACCTACAAATTAAATATCACGGAAATCTGTCGTTCCTTTCTTCAGCTATTCTCCATGAAATATTTTGACAAAAACGTCCCTGTAGTTTCAGAGCAAGCTGCTAGGGAGCATAAACCTACACCACTTCTTATTTACTTTGCAAGCTACCCGCCACCAAAAAATTAAGACCATAGCACGTCCAGGTCAAAAGATTAAAAAAAACGAAAGTTCTGCTGCAGTAACAAGGTCGCATACTAGGGGGCCCAATCTTGACACTGGTCTTCCCAACACCTACCCACATACCAAATATCATCATAATCTTTCCAGGGTTTCTTGAGTTATGCTGACTACAAAAATCTGGAAGAACAAACACAATATCTCAATTTCTCATGGAGATAATAATGCTCACCAGCAAAAAAAATGCCAATGTGATACAATGTGATACAATATAATACATGAATGCGATCACAAAATAACTGATAAATTTCATCCCGAAACGTGTTCGTTCTCGATCTCACCTTTCCTGAAGAAGAACGCCGGCGGAGACCCGTCCAAACAGTGGGCTCCAGTTTTGTTGACCTCCTCCTCCGACAACACGTAAAGGCGTGCAGGAGTAGTTATCTATTTAACAAGGCATTGACACGATAAACAAAAGTACACAGTACACAAAGTACACAAAGTACACAGATTATTTTGAAATCTCGATTTTAGGTGATTTTTCTTGGTTTGATAACAAAAACAAATTCGCCAAAAATCGATAGTTCAAAATATACTCGTAAGCACGCGTCATTCTTTAAGTATTACTATCATGTACAGTCCTGCAAAGTTGTATTGATAAACATCGAAGCACAAACCAAGGAGAGCGTTTTTTCTAAAAAAGGGGCGTGGCCTTATAAATCTTGATGACGTAATCATGACATCATACTAATTTGCATAAATCACCACCTTGCTATAAGGTACTACCTGAAAAAATTAAGGTTGAGGAAGGTTTATAAAGCTTAAGAAAGTTTTTTTTTTCAAAAACATCCCAAAATTCCTCAGCCACCCTTCAACAATACCTTAATCAGTGATTCATTGTGTGCAGACGTAGGTATTTAACTGCGAGGTTTTTTCTTCGTGGTAAAAGGTTTAAGGGGAGAGGAGGTTTTCGGAGTGGTTGAAGTTGGCGGTTAAAACAATTCTGTTGTACAGTAGTAATATAATAGAAACGCATAGTCGCTGTGTCGCGATTTTGCGGTGGAGATGTCTCCATGGAAACCTCGAAAACAAAACCACCGTAAATATGTCAACATTGCATTGGACAAACAGACGGAGTACTATCTCGGTTCCATTTCCAATCTGGAGCCCGGCCGAGCTGTTTTGCAAAAACAAAAAAATTAGAAATGCATATCAAGAAAATACACAATATATTAGGAGCTAAGAAAGCTTTGAAAATGTGAAGAACAGAAATTGTTTTAAACGTTACAGGTGACCTACATAAAGGAAGAGGAAAAGGTAGCCTTTGTATTCGAGGCTGAAGAGGTAGTGGGTTGTTATCCACTTTATCTAAACGGTGCTGGAATTCTTCCACCACCTTTTACGTCCCCCAGTTGAATTCAGGTACCCATTTTTTACACCTGGGTGGAGTGAGGAAAGTCGCATGTAAAGTGTCTCTCCCAAGGACACAACTCAGTTATGCCAGGTGTTGAACCCGTGACCTCTCGATCACGTGTCCGGTAGCCTAGTGGCCTACTGACCTTTCGACGCTACATGACCTACTTACACTTGTTACAGGTGTCTGCACTGCCACTAAGATCAAACAAACACTTCGGCTGGCACAAAAATACAACGAAGAATTAGAGACAAAATCTAAACACCCTGCACACAAATGACAAAACATGACAAGACGTTTTTTTATATATCAAACGCTTTTCAAGTCTTGTGTGCGTTCAACTATTGATCCATGCATAACCATGCGTCGCCACGGTGTAGCGTTACCTTTACTTCGGGGTTGTTGTTGCTGTTGTTGTTGTCTACCTGGAACTCTATCCCCACGGCTACTCCACCCTGCTCCTTCACTAGTACTGCCTGTGTCGCCGACACTTCCTCTTGTACAGAACCGTTTGTCGTCATTAGCTTGTTATTCTTGTCATCGTTGTCGTGGTCGAGCCAGTTCGGTAACTTGAAGTTCGGGTTGTAGTTGTGGTATTCCCCATGTTCGGAGCGAACGATGGCGTACGGGAACACGACTTGAGCCACAAAGTACACCGCAGCCGATAGCAACAGAACGCCAAAGATCACAGAGAGGCTGAAGTTTCTTTTTCGAACGCCGAGGGTACACGGCTTGCCGTTCGTCTGTTGTATCAGGGGGACCACATCATCACCATCCGCCATCTTGGATGACCCCATGATTGTCATGAGTACGAGTATGGTCGATCACGTGCGCAGGGGTGAAGGTCACTTGGCGGATAAGTTCAAAGTAGCAACATCGTCCTTATACTGGTTATAATGGTATTTTTATACATAAGGTTCACAGGTAGAACAAACTTGATGTCAGAGCCTTTTATATTAAATAAGAGTCCTACCAATGATTTTTACATCCATAAAAATGCTGATATTTTTAGCGTGTCTAGTCTGTGTCCACTTGTCTGTGTAACGTTATGTTTGCACGTATTTGTGTTTACTCATATTTTGGTCAGGATCGTGAACTTAAAAACTCTGAACGGATTGTGATGATATTTGGATATGTGGATTGGTACTGGGAAGACCAAGGTCAAGATCAAGGTAACAGAGTAAACAAGAAAACTACAGAAAAATAGCAATTTAAACAAACCTTGACGAAACAGTTATATATATATATATATATATATATATATATATATATATATATATATATATATATATGTATATATGTATCTGTATCTATATAGCCGGTATTACCGCCATTTGGCGTAACACACCAGCTTCGCAGGCAGGTGGCGCAGCAGCAGCTGGTTATATTACGCCGAACGACCTGTCACGTCTAACCTTCGCATATCTAACTGCATGCATTGTATATATAAAGCTAGCCTATGGCTGTGTGTTTAAACATACACGTCTTGCGTGCAGTTACTCTTACATAAAATCGTTTGGATTGTTCGGTCATCAGCAGGTGCATTTGATGTAGTCTGTTTGGTTTCATTTTGCTCCCCGAGGTCTCACTTCCGGAATAGATGTCATTCCGGAGATGGGTGTTTTATCAGCTTCTTTGCTGACTGATAAATTTATTTTCAGGATGTTCTGGAGTGGTGCTGTGAATCTTAGTCACCCTACATGTTTTATTAGGCCTGTACTGCTGTATACATAGTCACTCAACAATATTTAACACCTATATACAGCGCTGTTCACAACAGCGGATGGCAGTCAGCACCAAGGACAGGTTTATACCGATTGTAAAACAGGCTTTTTTTCACAGCAGCGTCGCAAGTGATATTTTCACTTACTTATTATCTCCATGAAAAATGGAGATATAGTTTTGGGTGTGTCTGTGTGTGTTTGTTTGTCTGTTTGTCTGTCTGTCTGTCTGTGTTTCCGTACTACTGTAGTCAGCATAACTCAAGAACCTCTTGATGCAGTTAGTGCCTTTCCCAAGGGCATAACGTCAACGGCACAAATCAGGGAACTCCAATTTGAACCCTGTACCTCTGGGTCATGGGGCCGAACACCCTGCCACTGCGCCACCGCGACGCCACTTTATTGTACCGAATCAAAAACGTCAAGAAGGAATTTAACTACATCAAATCATTGATTTAAAAAAAAAATGTTGCTGTCTGAAGGCTTTATTGTAATGATAAGTTAGAGGTTTTAACACGAACATTCTTTTATCTTTCCAAGTTGCCACACACATGATGTATAAAGCTGATGGTTAGTACATACTTATGCATGCAGATCTTTTCAACATAGACTTATACAGATGGTTGTGTAGCAACAGCATATGATCATCTATACAGAGTGTAGTTGCACATGGTAGTATTTGAGGATACCAAATCTACTGCATTATCACAACACAGTCCTGTGTATATATTGACAACTTATCCAGACATTAAACACGTTCCAAAAACAAAATGTACAAACATTGCACTCAGAGATACATTGGCTGATAAGTAACATTGATAAGAAATAATGCTATTATACAGGTGAATAAGGTAAAAAAAGCATTTCATTATTACTTGAGGACAAAACAATTTAAAAAAATCAGTGTCCATATTTTGCCTAAGTTCTAGAGTAAACTGCCTACAAACATGTCTGTAAACGTTTTTCATGATTTCATTAATAACAGTAGATTCTACATGACATGGCAATTCAAATCCTCAATTTTTCTGATGCAAGTGCTTCTTAAGGTTATCTCTAAAAGCTTGTAGATTTACAGCCCCAGATCTGTTCACTATGCGCACATAATTCATAAAATCTTTGGAATACATAATAATTTGTTTTTCTCTCTTCTTCAGTTACATCACCTTTCTGCTCTGATGTTGCAAGTTTTAAAGAAAATGGTTATGTATGAAAAGTTAAGCCACAATTAGCTGTTTCTTATATCATTCAAATCGTTTTAGAAACGACTTATATAAAACAGCTTCCGTTAATTCTCCTAGAATAGCTTACAAAAATCCATATCACTACTAAAATCAACAAACCCACTTACGATGAAAAACGTGGGTCTCTTCATTTTCCACTGCCTTCAAAAAAGAAGTCAAACCCAACCATAGTCAACCTTAGTTAACTTAGAACTTTGACAGTAGTCTAGATAACTATTTTTGATTCCCATGTATTCCCATGTACTTGTTTGTCTGCAATTAGCCTTCGGGCATGAACTTGCAATAAAGTTACATGAAGTCTTGGTAAATGCTAAATATCTATATTTACCAGACAATAAAGCTGACATATACAGAAACTAGATGTCATTATTTTCATAGACATACCGAGGAGCATCATCTGCTGCTTTCCCATCGTCATCCCCGTAGATAATCTGGGAAGCAGCAGACTGTGGCTGTTGACTGTTATTGTAAATCGCGTGGGACACTGCTTCCTCGCTGTCATTCTCATACATAAACTGAGAAGGAGCATATGATACTGACTCAGCCTCATAATCAGACTCACTGTTAAACTGAGAAGGAGTAAATATTGCTATATGGTCATCATCATTTCCATATATGATATTAAGGGCAGCAGAGTTTTCCTGTCTAGCGTTATTCTTGTAGATTGCCGGTGGGGCAGTAGATCCTGCTTCCTCATTGTCATTTCCATATATAAACTGAGATAAAGTATTCAGTGCAGCCCCATCCTCGGTGCCATGCTCACGGTTGTGCCGAGAAGTAGCAGCGGATTCCTGATTGCCACACTCGTGGTTCAACCGAGTAGTAGCTATTGCTACTGCTTCCTTACCACCATGCTGGTTAATGGCCTGAGGGGTACAAGCTACTGTTTTCTCATCATCATTCTCATACACGTGCTCTTCAACATCAACAGGTACTGTCTCCTCGTCAGTATTTTCATATGTAAGTGACTTGTGGACTGTGACTGCATTGAGTGCACAAACCCATTCAATTTGACTACCTGTCGTTGCTGCTACAGCCCCTCTCAATGTAGTGCTTTCTACGTTGTCATTCTCATTTATGTTAGCTTGCTCGAACGTACCTGTTTCCTCGCGGTTCTCATTCTCGTTTGTATTGTCATATATGCTGGCTTGGTTGTTTGTACCTGCTGAACAATGGGTATTGTCGGATGATGCCTGGGGTTGGTATCCACCCTTCCCATTTAAGCTATCTTTGCCACATGTTACAGTTGTGTTAGGGTTAGGAGTAGGTGCAGGGACTAAAGGAGGCTTTTTGGTACTACACTGAAACAGAGTTAAGACCAAACCAGATATTATCAGGATTGTTGCAAATGTACCAAAACCAACCGACAGGGAGAAGACTATCGGATCAGCATTGCCTTCTGTCTTGTCCGGTGGGAAGGTGACAGGCGAAGACAATTTGGAGGGAAAGGAAGATGGGCCTTTGATGTCAACAGATAGTTTCGCAGATCTGGACACAACAGACACTTTACGCTCAGCAGACAGGGTGGTGGGTGTTGAGCCGAAAGAATTTGTTGAGGCATATGTTGAACCTTTAGCTATAGGACTGTTTGTACTGCCAAGTGTTGAAGATGTTGACATTTCCGTAGTTGGAATTTCAATCTCAACAAACAGTTTGGCGAATGAAGACCCAACGGCATTTTTTACAGTGCAAACGTACAGACCAAAATCTGCTGTAGAAATATCTGCTATGATGATGGTGCCGTTGTTATGGACAGTAACCCTCCCATCTGACTCAACAGTTGCGTTTCGTCCAGATGGAAGAATAACCGTGATGTCGGGTTTAGGAATTCCCGAAGATTTACAGACCAAATGCAGTGCTCTTCCACGCTGAAGTGTGCTATCTTTGCTTCTTTGAAAACCAACGACTGTTGGTTTTTCACAGATTAAATTTCTGGGCTTTATATGTTGAAGTTTTACACCGCGGAATTTATTAGGTTCCTCACAGATGATTGGTTCTTCCAACACATTAGACATTGTTATGCTTAACCCGAATGCAACCATTCTACAGTCACACTGCCAGGGGTTGTTATGCAGGTGCAAGCGAGAAAGCTTGGGTAGGTTTGAGAATGTACCGGAATGAATGCTAGTAATTTGGTTAGAATCCAGCTGTAACCATTGGAGCTGGGGGAGGTTTGCAAATGCACCAGGCATAATGTTAGTTATCTGGTTGGAATCAATGTCAAGCTCCTCCAGCGTGGGTATTTTTGAGAATGTGTTAGGCTCAATGTTAGCTATCCGATTTTCAGAGAAGTCGAGTATTCGGAGTTTGAGATTTGAGAACGAATTAGGATTGATGTTAGTAAGATGATTGACAGACAAGTACAATCGTTCAAGCTTGGGTACATTTGAGAATACGCCAGGACGAATGTCGGTAAGCTTGTTATCTACAAGACTCAAAACTTTAAGACTGGGTAAATTTGAGAAAGAACCAGGCTGAATGCTAGATAGATGGTTTTGGCGCACCACCAAATCTCTCAACTTGGGTAAATTCGAGAATGTACCAGACTGAATGCTTGCAAGTTGGTTGTTATCCAGGAGCAAATCCTCAAGGTGAATAAGATTTGAAAATGCACCCGGCTGAACAACAGTCATCGGGTTATCGTATATGATTAGCTCTGTTAAACTCTTGTACCTTG
This sequence comes from Branchiostoma lanceolatum, assembly GCA_035149815.1. NCBI lineage: Eukaryota > Metazoa > Chordata > Leptocardii > Amphioxiformes > Branchiostomatidae > Branchiostoma > Branchiostoma lanceolatum. The sequence goes on from CM068866.1 coordinate 14,588,322, forward strand.
AGACGTCTGACGAAGATAGGCTTGTGATGGCATTTTCCCCTAATTGAAGGCGAGTGATGCTTGTAGGTAGATCTTGTGGAACACTGCTGAGGCCGTTGTTTCTGCAGTCACAGTCCGATGCATAACTGCCACTGCAGGCTGTGGTTGCTTCAGTTTCCTTCAAGATGATCAGCAGAAGAACTATCAGCCTCTTAAGCGTGTTGGACATTCTAGCTGTAAGGAAAAAGAATCATATACAGTGTGATCAACATTTGCTTAATTTGTAGCGTGCGTAGTCCAGTGGTTAGCGATCTTGCCTCTGGAACTAGACGACCCGGGTTCGATCTCGGCTGTGTCGCTCACCCCACATGCACGCTAATTGGAAAGGGTCGCAGTCCCTAGGACAGGACGTTAAGCAGTGGTCCACTGTTCATTGTGCTTGTCGAAAAGAGCTAGGGGAATTTCCCCGGTACAATGAACCCGTAAATACTGTATATAGCGTCTGTCTTCTCTGTCACGACCAGTGGAAGATTAGCTCATCTAGATCTGATCATTGAGTTCGCTTGAGCTAAACTGGTTCGAGATCACTTTCCTTTTCTTTTCTAATTCTACAACCTGCGATTGTTCCGATTTGAAGAAAAGTTGTCTTTCCAACTTTTCGGACATTTCGTTTCTAAGAAAAACGAAGATGAAATAGTGTCACGCAACTTGAAACACCTTTTGCCTCCAGTCAGAAAAGTTACGGTTTTGCTACCGTTTCGGTTGTTAGTAAACATGATTTTATGATTCGTAGGAAGAAGGAAACATCTAAACGTTTCAGCTTCAGTTAAACTTTATTAGCATAAGAAGTATGCTTATCGATTTCCTATATCTTGCAATCACATTTCAACGCACGCATGCCCAGGAAGGGGAGGGCATATGCTTTCTATCACTTTTATCTTCGCGGGTACCCCAACTATAAAATCAAGGCAAAATTATTTCGGTTGACAATAGCAACAACAAACGGTCATCGGCCCCTGTTCTAGATGGAATTCACGACGTCGGTCTATTCAAAGTCAGCCTTGCAAATTTTCTGGTCATGGTGACAAGTAGTGACAGAGTATACAGACGGCTACAGACCAACCGTTCCTTCGAATTCGTAAATGACTCACAATACCTCCCCCTTGATACCTGTCTCAAACTACGGTATGAGACCATTTCTGTGCTGTTAAGATCTCTTTGCATGTAGGGAAACAAACAGAATGTGTGTGTGTGTGTGGGGGGGGGGGGGGTAAGCAGGTCCTTGCCATCACAACATAGACCGGACTGGACACATACACGTTGTCATGGAGCATGTCGCTTGCCACCTGTTTCACCCGTACTTTCGTTGTCCATAAGAAGGTCTATGTATGAGTAGTAGTTGTCAACTGGCTATTGTAATGTAACTTCGCAAGATGACTTGTCTTCTATAACTAGTATAATTGTACCAAAATTGACGGCAGTTTGTACAGCGTCTTATGTCAGGTAACGCTGTGCACGGGGGTGGGCACGGTGGAGGGGTGTGGGTGTACAAGATCCCTCTACAGAGCGCGCTTAACTTTATAATGTCTTTCAAAGAAAGCAAGGTCGTTATAAATTACCTTCGGACGATAGTAGGAAAAGTAATCAGTAGCTGTTCTAATGCTGAGAGCAGGTGTCGGTTTGAACAAAGCTGGCCTTGCATATTTCGCTGCTGATTTACGCTTATATATGCCGAACCATAGACAGACTAATCTGCCTTTAGACATCTTTATTCAGCAGATTTACCTATTGACACGTCAACAGATTTTCTTCTTGACACGTCGTCTATATCTGTTTAACTGAAACTGAGATCGCAGAAAAAGAACCTTCTTGCTATGAAGATATGGATGTACGCCATTTTAGCTTCTCGCGGAGCGTGCTTTGTGTGGCTTTTTCGGTTCTTTCAGGCGGCTGTTTTTTTTGCGTCAAACGTTGGAAGAAGGGGACATCGCCAATTCAAACATTTACAGTTACAAAATTCTCCATAGTCTTCAGGCACCGCTGAAGCAACAGTGGACACTATCCATTTCTACACTAAGACACTATAAAGTAACCTACCAATGCTTAAACAAGAAAGTAAACAGAAACATTGAAAAACAGCAGACTAAAACGATCATTTGATGTTGTTATATGTTGATTACTGTTGTCGGCCCACTCAATTTTAGCCATACATTTTTTTTAAATTATCTAACGTTACAGTGACGTGTACAAGAAATAGTATGGAATCAAAAATCACACCGACCTTTTTTTCGTAATACTTCTTTCGTAGATTTTTTTTCCTGGACAAGTCAGCAGGTGTTCGGACGGCAAATCAGACGGTCTGAATCGAGCTCCTCACCGTGTGTGTGTGCGGACACGCCTGGTCAGCCTCATTAGCGGCTGGGCTCTGAGCAGGCGTCACTCAGAGCATGCGCAGTGTGCTGTTTGCCAGTTGATCAATATAGTTCCCGTCATTACCTTTGCTGAGAAGATTATGTTTTCGGTTACGCTAGCTGTGGGCTGATTCTGTATGTATGTCAAGAGCATAACTCGAGAAACCTTGGATGGATCTCCAAGGTTTGTGGTACGTGATTATCTGTTGGGAGAACAAAGGTCAAGTTCCAAAATGGTTTACCTGGCGTTTTCCGACTGTACTGCAGCGGACTTTGTATGTTTGTGCTTGTATGTAGGCAACAAAACGGAAATGTTGATGGATCTTCATGATTTTCGGTAGATGAGTAGTGGTTGTAGAAACGGAGGTCAAACTCGAAAATGGTTCATCTGGCATTTTCCGTCGGTACTGCAGCAGGTTGTGTATGTATGTGTGTTTGTATGTATGTAGACAATATAACTCGAGAAGCTGTTGATGGTTCTGCATGATACTTAGTGGATGGGTACCTGGGTTTGTAGCGGGTACCTCAGGTACTGCAGCAGAGCTTCCAAGTCTGAGGTAAAATTTTCTGCAAGTGCTACGGTCATTTTGTGTGGTAGATAGTTCATGCCACAGGAAGTAAGTTGTATACATTTGGGGCCTCTTAGTGGCTCGTTTGGAACTGCAGTGGGTTTTTCTGTTAACATGTTTTGACCTTCGGACGGAGTCGACATATCGTCGTAATGTTTGCTATGTAGATATCGAAGTATCGAAGAAACCAGTACTCCCCCCAAATAAAGTGGTTTGATCCAAAACCAAATGTGGTGTGGGCAATTGCTATATGGTATACGATATTGCCACAAGTTCAGGCAGAGAGGATCGCCTTGTCAAGGAAATCGTTAGCTTTGAAGGCTACACTGCTCCAAAGCTATGCATTTGGCTTGATTCTTCCTGCGTATACGTGTACATCCCATTAATATTCTTTATCCAGAATACAACATCACATTACTCTACATTGGGGCTAGTTTGGGGGACAAGTGAATGATTGTGAGAGGGTCTGATTTTTAGATGTTTTGGAAAAAATGCATCTACTCCGCACTGCGTGTTACAGCTTCTGCATGACCCTCTGGTATCGCAAATGTAGCAGATGGAGTGATGTCTCTTTCCAGCAACAGAGCATTTTTCTGGATTATAGCCCATCTTTGCCGTGGCTAAATAGGGTATGTTATTGGCGTGTGTATGAACTGTCTATGTCTATGGTTGCTAATTTTTTTAAACCTTGTATCAACAACTTTTGATGATATATGAAATATTTACAATGAATGCAAAATACAACTAGATACCGTCATAATGTGCGCAGTTGAAAAGTAAATGAGTGGATTACAACCACATATTACTTAGATTATTTGAACACCTTCAGCAATAAGTCACGTACTGCATCACAATCACATGATTATGACATAAAAATGCCCCAAACACCCTCAAAAGCCTATCTGTGTATCAACCTTGCGTAAACGGAATATTAGGAATAGAAAGTAAACAATAATAAGATGTGTTGATAGTTCTGCATGGTTAATCTACTAGCTGTAAAGAATCAAACATGAAGGACTTATAATTCTTTACAGTACGTCGTCATTACAAGGCTCTGTGTGCAGTACCAGTGCCTTCCGCTGGTGGAACATCTGAAACGCCCGATACTCTTCGGTCATGTTATGGTTGAGAAGGTTTCTTACTGACCCATAGTAATGGTATCTTATCTTTCGTCCGTCCCTGTCCTTTCCAAACGGGTAGAATCCGTACAAGTGGATCTGGTCGCACACACAGGCCGATAACGCGAACAAGACATTCCCTGTCGATGGTCGTTTCGGCTTGAATTCTGAATTCTTCCACAACCTAAATTTAAAACAACAACACGGAGTTTCACAGAATATAATATTCAGACAGTTTGAACGGACGAGAGGAATTCATTCTGATTGATTAAGAGGTTGTTTTCATTTTCAAGCAGTAAACGAGAAATGACACAGTGGTTAAGATGCTATGAATGAAGGAATTATCAAAAGCAATTACAGTTTTTTTGGCAAATTGAAAACTCACGCTTTCATTCTTCCAGTAGCATCTCTTGGTGCATATGAAACCTTGATTGGCAAGTGATGTTCCAGTATCATTGAGTTGGTAAACTCCACGTCATGTCGGCCGTTCACCGATACAAAAGCAGGAATGTGCAGAATCTGGTCGTCGATGAGACGCAGTCGCTTGACAAATGTCTCTCGTATGCTGTCATTTTCACGATATCCTTTATAATCATGGTTAAGAACAGATGGATTCATGGTGGTGAAGTTAGATTTGGTTCCCACGTCCTTCTCAAACCCCTCAATGGCAGCCAGGTTACATCTGAACACGAAGTCTGCAGAGTCAATCTGACGACCACAATGGCTGCCGAGGAGAATCCCAGAATTCCCCACGACTGCACAAGACCGGAAGTGCTTGCCAAGAAGAGGCGAGGACTCCGGAATCAGGCGGAAGAAATTCTCAGTAATATTGGCGTACTCTTTTCGAGAAGCTTCGTATCGGATCAATTGACCAATTTTGACTTGGGACTTGTTTACAGTGAGATCTGTGTCGGGATTGAAGTACGTCATAACCCACTCTCTGTTAAAGACACAGAAAAAAAGGTGTTTAGATTAGTAATGAAGAACAAAATCGACCAGGGAATCTCGATACCCAACAAAGACTGTACTTTAAGACTAGAGAGTTTCTCCGCCCAACGCATGTATCGAACTCAAAACGTAAACCCTGATTGCTCCAACGTCACAGCAGCTCTAACCCTGAATCCTATACAAACACACCCGAAGACAGTTTACCTACATGAAATAACAAGGGACATTCTTCGTTTTGCACGACGAAAATATCTTACCTTATCCCTGAACCCTGAATCCTATACATACACGCATGAAGACAGTTTACCTACAAGAAATAACAAGGGACATTCTTCGTTTTGCACGACGAAAATATCTCACCTTATCCGTTTAACTTCCGATGTATTGAACTTCGCTCCCGGGGCCTCAACTGTTCTTGGTAAGTTGATTCTGTGTGGAAAAAATTAAATTAAAAGAAATTGGTTGCATTTAGGATATTGACAATGTTTTCCTGACTAAGGGGCCTGACCAATGGAAGGGCTGCTAGAAGCACTAACTCATTTTGTACTTGACGTGTTCTCACAAAACGGTGTCAGAACTTAGCGTCACTTTTACAGTACAGTTTATAGGAGGTTAATTCATAGGAGAGCTTTGAAATCTATTTGCATTCCTGGATTGTTTGGTACATTTCATCACAAACGCTGGAAGGTAGAGAAATCTTTGTTGACACGACAAAAGTACAGCGACTTTCGTAAGGTCTTCTACAACTATACATGCAAACAACAAACAATGGTATACAAAATGATTAACCTAAGTACAAGTATATGAATACTTCAACATGTCGAGTTTAACGTAACACTTACACCGTACTAGTTCTAAGATCTAAACATTCTTTGATATATTTACTTATTTGTCCACAGCAAGGGTTGTCTCCTTCTAGAATGTATTTGAATTTATCTATAGACTACGTGACTCAGTGGTGTGTTTATCGTTATGGTTGACCGACGATGACACAGGTACGCAGTTTCTTCTTGCTACCTAGATCCCAACAGTACAATGCAGTGGACGTTCCGTTCATTTTTTTTGTGGACGCGTATTTTGCTTCTTAACTGCCCCAACTTGTAATTTGTTTATTGTGATTTCGTTAGCATAGGCTCGTCAGCTCGAGTACGACAGTACTGTGTTCATTTGTTTACATGTTACAAACCAAAATAGAAGCCAGCTGCCAGGAAAAATGATTCTATATAGTTTTCCTTGCCGAAATCTTAGATTCAAATATTTCAAACGTTAATTCTCCCAACATAGCAATGTTCAAAGGTATGATTACGATAACTCTGCGAGTACTAGTAATTTTCCAAGCGGTTGCATTCTTTCAAAACGGTCAACAACCTACGGTTTGATGTTTACAGTCAACGGTTCTTTCCTCATACTTAACGTTACCTGTTTGTTGAAGAAACTGACTTTGCCCTCAACTTTTGATCAACTGAAATGTAGGAGCGATTCTGCCAGGTCTTCATGGCGATCAAAATGGAGACAGCCGTCGACAAGAGTAACCCACAGGCCAGAAACAGAACACAGGTCCGTCTGCCCGCCATGTTCACTGTCATAAAGGTGGCTTTGTCTTTGTCTTTGTCAGAGTGGTTGAGTTTATTACTCGTAGAAGGGTACATTTAGTTTAATCTAACGTTTGGAGACACGATGCTAGAGTGAATAGTTTTTTAAATTTTGTTGCAAGGATTGTATGTAAATTGGAACGTAAAGGAATGTTCGAGCGAATAGCGATCCGCTCAGAATCGAAGAAACCAGTACTCCCCCGACATAAAGTGGTTTGATCCAAAAACAAGTGTAGTGGGGGTAATTACTATATGGTATACAATATATGACTTACCTTCACTAGGCGTTCCTGAGGGTTATGTAAGTAGAATTTTGCAAACATAGGACCAGTAACGCGAGCATATAGTAAACAGATAATAAGCCAGCGTGATTTCCCTACCAGGGCGTTTGTAGACTATATGGACTAGGGTGTGTCGCACCATCATGGGCAACGGCTACACCGGTTATCAACATCCACTTGAACACATTGCCCGTTCAACTCTCGCCACCAGACGTGAAAAATTGTGCCTGAAGTTCGCTAGATCCCTGATGGACTCTTATTAAGGGACTAGCTGCCACTATCTAGGGCTCAGATCACTGGCAGAGCGACTAGGAACAATTATAAACTGAACTGTTAGAAAGTCAAAACTAACCAGTATCTAAACGCTTGCATACCCTATATGACCCATATTATCAACCAGTATGGACAGTGACTTGCTTTTCCGTAAATATACAAAATACGCTGCTCTTAACTATTGTCTGTCTTGCCTATTTTGATACGTCGGATTTAAGGTTAAACGTACGATATCTGACGATATTGCGGCGCCTATCGTAAATGTTTTTTAATGATTGTACATTGGTTTTACATTGCACATTCAGCGGCAACGTTGCGACATACATAAAGTTATCTTGCATCTATCTTGAACTAGAACTAGAACTAGAAGGTTATGTTTTCGGTTACGCCAGCTGTGGGCTAGGTCAGTTTGTATGTCAAGAGCATAACTCGAGAAACCTTTGATGGATCTTCATGGTTGTTAAAGATCGTGAGAACGAAAGTCAAGTTTAAAAGTGGTTTACCTGGCGTTTTCCTACTTTCAACTTACAACACTGCAATATCAAACAATTGTGGCTCATATGTAATATCAACATACGCATATTTTTTCATGACCAGTTGTAACATATATCAACACAGTAGACACATTTACTAGTCTTGGACCACCGAATGATTTTTCTAAGTCCTAGAAAACGGCTCTCTCCATAATAAGCAATGATTATTTAGCGAAAGTTATGTGTTCGTGGAACTCAGTTTTTTCGAAAATTATCTGTTGGTGATAGAAGAAATTTGCCAAGACCAAGAAATGTTTAGCATGGATAAGAACATGTAGTATAATACGGAAAACCTGGATCTGTTACCACTGCCGTGCTTTAGTTTTGAAAAACATCAAGTGCTCAAAGTTTCAGGATAGGAGTTTGTTCCGTGCAAGCGCGCCACCTACCGTTTTACATGAAAACTTTACTTCGGTGTATGGAAGCAACGAAGCTCATAACTTGTAACCGTCTTGGGATTAGACACTACCGTAACGGTTTTTCTGATACAACAGAGGTGGCCTTCCACTAGTTAATTTTTCAACCTTTAAGACTTGATGAGCTATGATAGTTTTCTTAATTTGGGAAAGATTGGTGGTTTTATAAATTAAAGAAACTTTAAAAATCATTGCTACAACAGCTTTCAAAAAACAGACATATCCGCGATACCAACGAAGGGTCTGAATTGTATATACATTATGTTTGCAATAAATGATTGAGCGTTTTTGCTTTAGATGTGCATTCTGAGCTAACACATGCCATGAACGGTGACGGCACAATTTCCGTCAAGCACAAAAGCTGCTCTTAGACTGCCAGTCATCCTGCAGTGAGTTGCCAAGTCACAAGTAAACACCATCTTCTCTGTTTGCGAAGCTTAAAAGCTTACCCACTTTAAATGTTTCAACCTATAGGAATATTTGCGCACGTTCTATACTTAGCCATGTCTCTATACTATAATCGTGAAAAATCATTCAAAGCAAGGCGGTGGAAAACGCCCATTTCCTGAATTTGCAAATTCTGACGATATTAGTGCAGTAGTCTTGTGGGCTGGTATTGAAAGGGCTAGCAACCCCTCCCTGTAAAAATATACCCTGCTACAGAAACAGCAAGGAAACTTGCTGACCTATGTGTCACTAGGCACTACAAGATGAACAACAGCAATATGTGGAGTAGTGAATGTTATATCATGAACTAGTCCAACTGTTGTCTTAACCCCTCGGCATAGCTTGTGGTCTATCGATTGAGACTATACATATATATATAATCAATCTCAGAAATGATATCAAAAGAGAATACAGAATCGATATTTTAAGTATTTCGTTGACTTCATGATCGTCTTAATACATGGATGAATCTTTACTGTAAGCGCTGAACAAGTTATAAGCCCAAAATATATAGCGTACACGAAAACACACATCCGGTCCGATATACTACTTCACTCGTCACTGGTCACGCATTTTATGGACCGAGCGTGCCGTCAGCATGACACATGGTCACATTCTTTTCAGTTAATTTTCTGCCTTTGTTTGTTCTCAATTGTGTCCATGTTACTTTCTTTGACAGTGTCAACTTTGTTCGTTTTTCTCCCGTGTGCTACATGGACTATAAATAGTCGATTATTTAGCTGTTTTGGGTCAAGACCCTCCATGAACAGCACGGCCATTTACTCAGAATACGGCACGACTATGAATCCCATGCCATTGCATGGAAGAACTGTTTTTCTCACATTACAATAGTTGCGAAATGCGTCGACGTGTGTGTTACACAAGCAATATCAAACCACAAAGATAAATTTGACACAGTGTCTTGAATTTGATACCCGATTGCTTGCGCGGTTATCAGTCATGCGACGTTTTATCGGTGATATTGGCAAATTTATAGCTTTATGATATTGATATAGCCCCCAAAGCTCCCTGGTGACCGAATGTGTTACGTATATATACATAGTGTGTGATAGGCTGAGTTGGTCATGGTAACAATTCTTCTTTTTTTCGTTGTGTATTTGCGTTGGTGAAGTTAGGTTGGGACAACAAATCTAAAGCCTAAGTGTTAAGAAGTGCTGGGGGAGGGGGGCGACTGCATGTCCGTGATTGGCTTGAATCGATGTAATATAAAATCTATTTGAGCAAAATGGGAAACAAAAGTAAGCAGATTTTTTTCTTTTCAAAATCTGTAGTTCAGTTGAAGATGATTGGTGTTGTCTGGGATACAGTGCGACCCCCCTCCCTCCTCTCAAAAACCTTCCATTCATTCTGTGGTTCTGTTTTAGAAAACGTGACATTTGATAGCGTTGCTGGGACAACACAATTTTTTCATCGTCCTTTTAAACGCGAGGGTCTACAAAATGAGACATTCAATACAAGAAGCGTTTAGCAGTAACGTTTGTCGCAAAGGGCGAGGTATAGATCAGATTGGACTGCTCTGTGTGACATCTGTGCGCTCAAGAGGGGGGGCATTCACAGGTGGCACGAATGGTCTCCATCACAGCTGGGGGTGAGGAACGCTACTTCAACAGCCCTTTCACAAATTTCTCCAGCGTCAGAACGTTTATGTCCAGATCAAAGACGGATTAATACCACAGCGATCCAGCAAGCAAACAGTCTGTTTGCCTGCAGTTTGCCCACACGACGGATTGTTTAATTATTGATGACTTTTTATTTCAAAGGCACCTGGTGCCCATGGCGGCCGTGAAATACGGGCTATAAAAGAAACAATGGGACGTGTTGGTAGTCATCGACAGCAGAAATATCACATCAACATTGCACTCATTGTGGGATGGGCTCACTATTCAAAGGGGGTAGTCTCACCGCGACATTACTACAAATTTAAAACACGCCTGTTTGCGGCCTACTTGGAATAAAAGCTAATATTTCAATTTACCCTCTTTTGTTTAGTATTACATTTTGTAACTGAAAAAGATTGGAAAATTAAGATATCATGTAGAAATATAAATCTTGTTGAACAAACATACCCTAATTGTTGTAATAGAATGATCCATTTGCAGGTGCAGCGGAATAGTCCGTGGATTAATTTGGTACAAAGGTTGTCTGGAGAAGATTTGGCTTCATTTTCGAGCTAAAGCTCTTTCCAGTGTGTCTCAGTCATAAAAGAGCTTTCGCTTGATCGCTACTAGATCCGTTTTTGGTGGTTAAAGATCAAGTATGGCAACAGGTCGCGTCCAGTCCGGTCATGTGTACTACCACGCAGAAGCACCTGTCCTTCCTGGTAGACTGAGCATAGCAGAAAGTTTGCAGGACAGTAACGTGTACTTCTCTCGGCACGGGATCACAAAGAGAGCAGATTCGCACATCTCGTATGTCCAGTTCGTGCCGGTGGGCAGAGAGAGGCCTAACTTGGAGAAAATCCGTCGGTGGCAGTCCTCACCGTCGCTGAAGGTATCTTCACGTGATAGGCGGTCTCCCGTAGGGGTGTCTCCAAGAGGTATGAAACGGTTGTCGCCCAGCGTACCAAATATAGAGAAAGATCCGGACTTTTTCTGTCAGGGAATGCCGTTGAAAAGACCACCTCTGAACACGAAGGGAGAGTCGCCGAGGCCGTGTTCTTCTCTAGACTCCAAGGGAGTTGTTCGGCTGCGCATGTCGGACTGCACGCGGTTTTGGAGTCACCACTTGTCGGAGCTCGAGCCGACAGTGAGGGCGGCACGAAGGCACGAACATGAGTGGCGGCAGGAACAGGCGGAGGTCCCGCCGAGATACCGTCTGTCCAGGGAGTCTCTGAACGAACACGACTATCGTATGAACTACGCTCTACGGCGTTCTGAAAAGTCACCAACGAGTCCCGCGCAGATTGACTCTAGACGTCGTGAAAGCGAAGATAACGGGGTCACTGTTAGATTCTTGGACAAGGAAATAAAAGAAGACTACGCTATGAATGAGAAGGAACTGTCCGCCGACGCTCACTACAACTCGAGAACATCATCTGAATCCGACGACTACAGAGACACGGACATAGACGCCGTTCGCAATGGCCTTCACAAGACAAAATCGGACAAAGACGCAAGGAGTAAAGGAACGAAACAGGACGAAGACTTTAGCTCCTTCAATGCCGCTAAGGTGGCTTTAGTTGCTAAGATGCACGATCTCCAAGACTTCATCTCCAAGACGACAGGCGAAGCGGACGGACCAAAAGAACTCACAAGTCCGCGCAGAGGACTTCAGAAGCGCAGCACACGATCATATGGCGCCCCCTTGCGGTCCTTGCTGAACAAGCTTCCCTCGGATTTCATCATGGGGCACGTCGGTTGCCATGGCGACTGTGGACAGTGTTTCCAGGCTGCCCTGATGCCTGAGGGTGTGGAGGACTCGACGAATAACAAGTGACGTCTTTCTTGATGTAAAGAAACAAAAACAAGTGTTGCTACAAAGTTGTTTTGTGACCCTAGTAGCATTGAGGTTGGTGAAAAAAATGTATCTGTTATACTGTGCCAATATCAGAAATCATATTGCATGTTGAAATATGTCTCACATGCAATATTCTTGTTGCATTTACAATTTAAAGTGTTTACAATGAAGTAGAAACGCATTGAAAGCAAAATTCATTCTCTTGTGATAGTTTTGGTGGTTCAATACACAACATTGAAATGTAGAATGGCTACATTGATGTTTGAGATACAAATGATGATTTGCTACATGCTATACCTCCTTCGATTACTGTATGTTATGAATAAGTGTGGATGATATTAAACTTGACTCCTTTGCTGTGTAATATTATACTTGCATTTCTTTTACACCGACATATCTGCAATTAATACGAGAGTGACATAACAATTACATCCTTTATACATTGACATGTTTGCAACGGTGAAGACTTTACATTGAAAGTTTATTTGCATGTTCATGCAAAATACTACTGAAAATGCAGAAATGTTTGCGGTGGCTTTATGTTCGCGGTTTTCGTGTCGACCATTTCACTGCGAAATTAAACCCACCACGAACATTTTTGTCCAATACTGTAGCAGTATGTGACTATAATATAGCGCTGCCGCAAACTAGAAACGATCGCAAACACTCTATTTTCGCCTTAGCGCGAAATAAAAACCACGCGAAGTTCAATGCATTTACAGTAATTGCAAGTACATGGAAGAAGTATGGAAGACATACATGTGACAATATATGGACAGTGGTGGAAGTTGTTTAACAAGACACTACCAAAATACTAGTGTCGGTTATATCTAGTCAAGTTGGGTTTGACTTCTTTTCTTAGAAGCAGAGCAAGACGAAAACCCTCACTTTTACAATTGCTCTACGACGCTTGGAGTGACAGTGGCTGAAACAACCTTTCAGATAGGAAGACATACAACAATATACGAAGCTATTCAAAGAATGCGTGCCCTAATTAATAAATCATCTTTTCAAAGGACGTAAGCTGGACACACACGTGGTACTATAACTGTAGCCTGTCCTCTGCACTAGGTAAACAATCTGCAAGTTGTACGAACAGAACGTTCGCTGTCTATTTTTAGGGGGTAATTTGCAATATGCCCGACGAAATCCTTGAGGTGAAAAAGATACCATAGACGCTTGTGACACTAAAAGATACCATATACAGATTTTGTCAAGAATACAATGTACCAGGTATTCCACGTCTTTTTCCATGCCTGTGCACACAAAAAATGGGTCAAATGGGGAACAGTCCATATTGTGTCTTGTGGGGGTAACCTACATGTAAGTGAAAGCAATACAAGACGTATTTGTAATATGCGCCCATTTATAGTAAATACACGAACACAAAAAAAAAAGTGTATTCGCGTTGCAGTAACTAACAAGAGGAGAGAACAGTACAACCGATGGCCAGGTAAAAAGAAAACGAGTCTCTGAAAAGGGAGGGCATTTTTTTGACTGCTGGACTACAGGTTGCAGTTAGTCGTATTATCGATAGGGGCTCTTTTGAGGGGGGAAAACGCCGCCGATTGTGTACATACACTGTTGGTAACGTCAGCTTCGTTCACATGACATAAGAAACCAAAATCCATCCATATGTAATTTTGTGAATTATATAACTTTCCCAGCGAAGTCGCAAACGGTACGGAACTCGGATATTGCCTTATAAGGCGATGTGGGTCGTGCCCCTCCCGTTATAGCTCCAGCGTGCTTTCCCCATAATAAATTTACCTAGACTTGCACATCTCTGCCCTGGACGTGTAACTCGATCAGGTCAGGAGTTCTTGATGTCATTTGGTCAGCAAATACCCAGAGGGTCCTCTCCGAAATGTTAATGTGCTGTTAAAATGCTCCCCAGTGCAGTGTGCACTGTAATTGCGTAGAGCGACGAATGAATTTTATCATGGCCAAGATTATACCTTGCAATATGAATAGTTCAGATTTATCCGGGACAATCATGCATGCCCTGACTGATATATTTCATATTTGTATCATTGCAATTGTATTCCAGTTTTTCACATTAGAGCATCATCAATGCTACATTATTTTGAATATTTGTTCTTATATAAACGTGCATTCGTACAAAAACAAAGATAGCATTTTTTCACCGTACTACCATTATACCACCACTCACTTCTACCTACTACTCAGCACTAGGGGAAAGGCCAGCCAACGGTAGCCTTCTTGGCGACAAAAATAGGGAAACAATTCGTAAGATGGCGTGTCGAGCATACTACTAGTCTAAGGTTGCCCTCTGATGAGGCTATTCCAGGCACATAAAACATTGGCTGTTGTCTCAGTTGTACTTCAAGCTTGCGTATTGACGCTCCGATGGGCTTGTGTCCCCAGATGGCTCTAATAGAGTATCTAGATAACCGAGGATAGACATGAAAATGAATAGACGACTTCCCCACACATGATACAGTTTGAAGCTAACATATTCGGGAGCCTTCTGTTTCTATTAAAGCCCGATAGGGGGCGCTATAGATTGCGCTGCTACAGTTTTGTTTCGTTGACGGACCTGTCTTGGTCAAAATCAATACGGCTGCGGTTTAGTCGACATATTGAGCAAAGATACTTTGCAGGAAAGGCAAATTTTGTTTAATGATGCAGCAGATATCAGCCTTGGTGTATAGCGAAATACGAATTGTTTTCATCTCCATATATATAAGTCACTTCGTTTCCAGATATGAGAACTTTTTGAGAAAATTTCGATAAATGTCAATCTCTGAAGCATCCTAATAATGGCATACCATCAGTTTCAATGCAGCGAGATAAGCTTATAAAACGAGAGTGCTTTTCGGATTGTTGTAAGAATTTAATTAAAAAAAAATGATATTAGTACTAATACTCATACATGTACGGTACACCTACACACATGAGGCACACATGTACCTATATGTATGTTGAGTTTGTGCCATGGAAAGTAAGTTGATGTAAATTTACGATTTTCATCCGTTTTGTAACCTTACAAGACACCGTATCAGTCAGGAATATACCTGTAAACCAGTAGCGCCATACGTTGCATACGCTTATCATATAACCCCCTGTCACAGAAAGTCTGATTAAGTATATCCACGTAATGCCTTTATACAGACAAGACATTCACCAAAAGGATTGCGGCAGTGGGCTCACAATGCCAAGCAATTTAAAACATCATTCGAGAGGTTGGGTAATTCATCGGGCGATTGCGTTGCTAGGATACCAGCTCGCCTGGAGAGAGGATTGATCCTTAAAGTTGCATGCCAACTCATGCGTAACTAAGTTTATTATAGTCACTCCAGGAAGGATGACGTCAAGCCGTCTTAGTGCGAGATGAAGCAAGAAACACTCTCAGACTCCGGTCATTTGTCGACTCAGCAGTCCTGGCGCCAGTTAAGTGGAGAGTTTAGAGATAGACTTCTTTATTGAGTCGTTCGTTGCACTCATTTGGCAGTAAAAGACAACACGGCTGGAAATTGTTTCAACATTCAAAAGGGAGGATATATGTTGCATTTCAGGACACGGCAAATGACTAGATACTTTCTTTGCACCAAAGGAATGAAGATATGGCCAGAATCTTCAACGCAAACGTTTTATTCCTGAATAACCTGGTACAGACATACAGACTAATTACTATGATGTATGAACTGGGAACTAGTACAAATTCAAAGCGCCGACAAAACTGTTACACTAATATGGTTACAGATAGAAAACGTCGAAGTGACAAATGAAATCATGAAATATGTACACTTGAAGTGCAAATGTTCATAAACCGTTACATCCCACTTCGAAATAAATATTGTGTTTGAAATCGAGTTTCTTATGCAAGGAATACATTCTATTCGTACTAAAATTGACTAGAGTGTAGTAAATTCATTCTTTGAACACACCGAACATGCCAAATCTGTACAGCAGTGACAATATACAAAAATAACAAGTCAATGATGAGCACAAACCTCGCTACTGTCGCAAACGTTAGGTCACACTACTTCACTTCACTGTGGTTTAATCCCGTATCCTTCCATCAATATATTTGTGAGCAAATTGGCATATATTTCCAACGTGTCATTCTTTTTGCAAAGCAAACTGCCAACTACGTTCTCCTATCGTCTAGCATGAGTAACTTTTGATCGAGATCACACAAATTTTGACACAAGTAGCATTCGACGAATGGCAAAGGCCAACGAAATTCGAAAGCACACTTATTTTTGGCTTAGGAAATGACAAACGAATATCCATTTGTAAAATACGGATTTGACAAATTGGTAAGATATGCATAAAAAGGACACAAGTTACAAGACAACATGAGAGTACGGATCCTGTACATATGTCGTGTGCTTGCCATAATATACTGTTTTGTATGCAAAAAGCGTCTCTACACACATTCAGGTTAAGAACGTTCAATGAAGCTTGTGTAGGTGTGCATTTGAAGCATTGTGATTACTAAGAAGTTTAAAGTTGGTCAGCTAATGCTTATCGTGATTTCTAAATAAAAGCAAACTGCTCAAAGAAAGGGGAAGAACAATAAAGACACCGCCATCCTTGATGCCAAAGCAATTCTAAATTAACAAAATTATTTACAATTTTACTTAATCCACCGGTACAGTGTTAATTACAAGACAGCCTCTGTGACAAAGTTGCCGAAAAAATCTGTCTACAAGGCGTTTGGCCCCTGAGTAGAAACAGAGGCACTTGGCACAATGTTATTGTAACACAAAACACATTGGTACACACTGATGGTGATTTTAAGTCTAATCCTCCACGATTAGATCAAAGAAACTACTTTGAACCTGATAATTTCATCTCAAGACTCGAATTTAACGAAGTCGACTTAGTCAACATTAATGGGTGGCGCCATTTTGAAAAACAAGATGGCGACCTTCCCCGAACGCCGGATTCATTATTTGCTTCTCCTTAGACGGTCGTCTCAAATGACATACTCAGTGGCCTTCCTCCGGGCGGTGGCTTGTCACCAGGCATCGACACTGAAACAGAAAAGCAGAGGTTTGACAAATCGTTGTTCATTGACGTTCAGCCACAGGAAAAGACGTACAATGCCATGCACGCACGTCCCTTACTGTCAAGCGTACAAGGTACACCAAACTGATTAGTAATGTCAGTAAGCAAAACCAAAGTATTGGTTTAAATGAGGTACACGAATACGTTTGTGAACCCTGATATAATTCAAAGACGTTCAAAGAGTAGGGCCAGACTTAGAGTACCGTTTCTGTCGGAAGAGGGAAATCTAAAGCAAGCATTTCTTGTAGAAAACGCTTCTGCCGATTCTTGTTAGATTAGTTTGATCTGCTTCCTACCTGGTGGACTCTCTTCGCTTAGAGTAGCCGTTCAGCTAGTAATAAAAGGACGTCGTCCTTCCACCATCTAGAAAACCAGATCAAGTACAACGGCACCCCTGTATCTTGTTTTTGTTTGAAATTTTGTAAGGACAACCCCCTTTTACAGCTTTCATTGTAGTGTTATGTCCAATGTCGCTGACTAAGCATGCAGGTCATTGCACTGTACACCGCTGTCCTTTAAATGCTGTGTTTCATAGCCCTGTTTCAAGCTCATCATTGCGATTCTCTAATTGTATGAAGCAGTTGCACTTTCACACAGAATATTGGGCAAGACATCGCCCAGTGAAGCACAAGTGACTCCAACAAAAGCTGTAAACGAGGACAATGAAGAAACGAGAGGAAGGTGGAATTTCAGTAAACATAAAACCATAACATTTGATATACTGTGTCTGATGTTAGAGTTAACTTACGTGGCTTGAAAGCAGCGAAGTCCTCAGGGCTTCCCAGTTGGGAGAGACGTTGCATTGTGAAGGTTGGGTCGTCCCTGGCCACGGAGTTGCGGATGTCCACCATGTTCAGGGTCTTGGGCGGCTTACGGATCAGCTGCTCGTTCAGCAGGTACAGCTTAGTGATGATGTCCTTTCCTGTGGAAGAAAAGCAGAGAGTAAATCCGAGGACCTTTTTCGACATTGTAGGGAAGCAGAAAACAAGAGGTCATAGTCTCAAGTTGGCAATACCCTTAGCCAAGACAACTGTGCAAACATGGAATTCCCTGCCAGAAAACATCGTAACGGCGGAGACAGTGAACAACTTTAAGGCAAGGCTCGATGCGTGGCGGAAGGATAGGATACACACATAGTGAAATGAGGGTGTCTAACAGGCAAGAAGATGCCTTCTACACCGATACGTCCTAAATGTATCCTAAAGGTAAGAAGATGGAATAGGATCATAAGTCAGGGATCAGGCAGACAGGTCACCGCACGAAACTCGGGAGTTACCAAACGTGGTAAATACCAGGTATGTCTGGTAATGGTTGTTTTCTACAAACTTTACCAGGCAGTTGCCACTATTGGTAAATCACGCAGTGCATGATGCTTTATTCGTATCCCGAGAGATTGTACAAACATAAGAATCGCCTCAGACTGACTCCATCAAGGATGCAGGTTTACTCAAAATGACCCATTGTTGTAATTAGCGGATTCTGCATCGTGAAGAAGAAGAATAGATATTTTCGTTGTCTTCATCAAAATTGCTAATACGATTAAGATGTGGGAAGACCTTACCGATGATGTTGTGGAACACAGAGTCCAGGAAGGGGTCCATCTGCAGGTAATACTTAATGTGCTCACGTGGCCAGCAGATGTAGCGGCAGGTAGTCTCAGCGGTGATGGTCACCTGTGAATAGCATTAGAAAATGAATTGTTGCTGCGGGCTCCTTGAAGTCGTGTGGCACAACGGCAGCGTGTTCGACTCAGAACCAAGCGGTCCCGGGTTCGAATCCTGATGTGTCACCGATCTTGGGAAAGGCACTTAACACGACTTTTCCAACATGCCAGAATGGTCGTCATCAAGACCGTGGGCATTAAAGACAAGAAAAAAAGAAAGGGTGCACAAGTTCAATATGCTATGCGGGAAATGATGCAACATGACAACGTATGTAGTCCTCGATGTAAGTGCGTCCCGTAAAAAGTACAAACAAGCTAGCTATCTTAAAATTCTTACCCAATACGAATAAGGCTTGGAATAACATAAACATTAAATGGGAAAATACATTGGTAGATTTCAAAACCCCTGTGTAATGCTGGGGTCACATTTCCTAACCGGGGCCCGGCCGGGCTGCTTGCGGAAACGAAAGATCAAAGTGTATGTCCATAAATTTGCACAAGCTATGCTCTCAAATAATTTTAGGTTCGTTTTGTGTTTTTGTTGTCTTTTATATCATACTTTACGTTCCCACAAGCTGCCCGGCCGGGCCCCGGATTTGACATGTGACCCTAGCATAAGTTGATAACTTAACTACTTACTTGGAACTGCTTTCCTTGGTTGAGCCTGAAGGCTTCCCATTCGCAGGAGTCGATGAACTGGTTGGGGTAGATGTAATGCAGAAGATGGTCCTCACACGAAACCCTTAGACTGAAATAAAAGACAGACGTTTTATCAATTAGAATGCTTTAGAGCATGTTGCAGCACATCTTACAGTACATACGGTGCTTATGCATGTGGTTTTGGATGTGTAAAATTCTTCTTAACGTGTAGAAGAAGTCTTCAACATCACCTTGTGTTTACTAGCCAATAGTCATAAATAAATTGAGCTAGATCTTAAACATCCTAGTATTAGAGTATAATCTAAACGTTCTAATGATGCTATAACAGTGATTATAGAACAGGAACTGTTACGATCAAAACACGCAACACATACTCTTTGACGGTCATTTTCAATATCAACCAAATATTAGTAGTTCTTGTAATCTACGGATGTTTAAGGATAGATTTGATCGGTGTGTATGACTGTTTTTTCTGTGATTGCTGGTTTCATCCTGCCTAAAATTCAGTGAAATCTATTGTTACATTAAACAAAAAAAACTTATCAACTTACGTTCCAGAGATCAGGATAGCAATCCTATCTTCCGTTGTCGTTCTTCCTTCCACGGCGTAAACATCTCCCTGCTTCAGATCAAACATCTTGCCTCTAGCAGCAACTAGGTTCGCAAATGTATCACGGGTCACCTTGAGGGGAGGCAATTGAAAAGGTTTTTTTTTTAAATTACTGCTGGATTTAACTAGTTTTTACGAGAACTATCCTAAAACGGAACTGGTTGTCACTAAGTACAGCAAGTCATTCAGTGTAATATAACCAGCCACTACTGTGATTAGCCGTAGGGCTGTCATAACAGGCTATACAGGTACAGAGACTTCCTTGCATAGTTTCATCAGCCTGACAAGTCACTGAATAGAAAGCTCTCTTGTTGCCCAGAGTAAGGTGACAGACGGTCACCGAAACGTCGGTTAAATAAAGCACCTGGTTATGTACAAAGAGTCTTTTTATTTAGATACAGATACAGTTTTTCAAAAAGAGCTAAGGAGACATGATTAAGATATGACGTCTGTAAAGATTTTTCCAAATCTTGACCAATCACCAGCTTGAAACGCTGTCTTCGTATATAACAGACACGGATGTGACAGTTCAAACACTTGCATCTTGCTCACCTTAAGGGGCTGGAAGATTTTCGCATAGACATCTTCAAGAATCTTCTCGAATTCGGCCTCCCGCTGAATGTAGGCAAGGTAGCTGACGTGTACTAGGTTCATGACGATGTACAGGATGTACCAACCGATGACGTCAGTTATACAGGCGGCGACTGCTCCCCACAGGCACATAAAGATGAAGCCGAGAATCATGAGCCCGCGGAAAATCCATGTGTGTGGTTTTATGACTTGCGGAAGGAGGAGAGCTAAGAGGAAGCAGATGGAAGCCAGTTGGAACAGGACGTGTTGCGCGTCGTTCCATGTTTCGCAGGCGCCGGGGAGGAACGAGGAGATGAGGTCCTCCACTCCCGAGAGGGCGTCGTCGTCATCGCCGTCAACGGGGACCGCCGTGGCGACGTCGATAGCGTCCGTCCCGAGGGCGGCAGCTTCTGTTGTTGCCGACATTTTGGACAGGAAAAGTTCTTAGAAAGTCCCGGTATCTAGTGAAGAAGGTCTTGAATCGACCCTCTTGATGGTTTACACTGCTGATGTCACTCCTGGGAGGAAACACAACAACAACAACACAGATATTAGGTAAATAAATTCTGATATATTTAGCTGTAAGAAATCTTATCCAAATAAAAGAATCCTTATGTGTGAAGACGCATCTCTAGATTATCTTTCCTCCAGCACAAGGAGCTTTGGAATGACAATCAGGTGTTGATGATGTACCTAAAAATAATGAGAAAGAAAGAATCGTTTTGTACGCTATATTTGTCTACATACTAGATACATGTCTACACGTCTACTTCATTAAAATTCACTCCCAGACTATATCGTACCCCGTCTGAATACTCAGGACACTAAAGTTCAATTGTACTGCAATTGATCAAACCCCTAATCTCAGCGTAAGAACGGAAATGCCTTGAGAAATAGGTTTCTGAGCAGACAGTGCTCCAGTAGACTTCTAAAGCCATCAGGAAATGTCCGGAACGACCTCTTCAATGTGAGTTGGCAGGTGCAGGTCATGATGAAATTAGATCTAGTCGGAAAAAGGCAGTCTTAATAGACGGTCCTCGGGGAGACTTCATCTTATATTCATCCATCTTTGTCCTACTCAAACCCTTGGGATGGCCTCATTTACCCTCAAAATGTACATACAGATATAAAGCTCCTACATTCAAATGATATCGCCAATGTCGTATTGTATATTGCTCGCTATAAAGCGCATGGACGATTTCATTGAAGCTGTGAGAATACTGCAATAATCTTGATATTCTAAAGAAGAGTAAAGTGGATGCAGTTTATAATAAATATTTAATATATAATAAAACATTTTTTGTTCATTTTGTGAAAAGTTGCACATAGTTATATGTTCCCTTTTGTTTCATCTTGTCGTCCTTGCTTGCCTGCTTCGAGTAATGGGTTAGGCCATATCTATGTAAAAAAAAAATAGTAGAACAAGCCAGTCTCTGAGCTTGATTTAGGAACGTAGACAAAATTCCATTGGTGGTGTCTGCTATAGAACAGACTGTACGTGATAATCTTGATCGATTAATGAGCTATGCATTCTTTCAACGTATGCAATCAATTAAGGTCTTTCTTAATGAGATAACTCGGATTTTAAAATAGCTATGCTCAAGGTACCTCCTTCAAGTACTGATAGCAACCCGCAGCAATCAAACAAGGCTTAAAGTACAGTATGCCGTCTTGCTTGATTTATTCATACGGCCTAATGGGAAGACTTGAAACTTCACATGAGGTCCGTTTAAACATATGGCTTCGATACCGCACAGTAATGTATATTTTAGTACTTGATTTTCCAGCTGAATCGCAACTAAGTAATGGTACTTCGTCATGCATCACTGAACCAACTAAAGCAATCAGAATTCACCAATCATGGGATATTAGCTTTATCCCATTATTACTGATAACACCCAAATAATCACCAGAGACAAGATATGTCTTTATTTACTAAATTAGTCTACCATTTTCCATTTTCCAATGGATAAAGCAATTTGGTTAAGTGGGAAACACTTACATGTAATGAAGAGATATTTAAATAGAAATCAGTGTTATCTCAGATATTATCAAGTACCTGGAACGAGCTCGGTATATTATATCTGTCAAGCAGTTTCATGCCTCTCGGATGGATGTTATAACGCGTTGCTATGTGCCCATACGAAGCAATGTTTATTTACCGCATTTCGAGGCCATTGACTGGCCCGTATCAATGAAGTGACAGGTGCAATCCGTGGTCTGACCAAATCGGACATCCCGCGACCGCCTCAAGGACCCTTGACTTGTCAGCCATTTTGGAAGGCTGGAATTTTTGTTCAGTTCACCGGAAGGGGAAATTCTTCTTACATTGACATATCTGGTACAACTGGTACAATTCACGAACGTGTTACAGGTTTTTAGCTGTTAATACGATCAAATGCAAGAAGCATACGTGTCATTGTTGGCCGTTCTGTCAGAGGTCTTTTCTGAGATTATTCGATTTGCTATTTTGTGCCTTGATTGCATATAGCGTTAATACAACATCACTACCGTAAGAGCATGATTTGTTATACATTGTCACGTTTCAACGACAGTTTGTATATTAATGCCTTTATAGATATTGCCTTATAGCACATATCCAGGCCATGGCAGCTATGCCTGACACACGTGGTCACTGTTGTATGCCTGGCACGCGCAGCGGATCGGGTGGAATCCCTTCAAAAAGCAACATCTGCAGTAGGCTATGGATATAAATAAAGTAAGCACCTATCCCCTCTTCAAAAGGATTCTAATAATAAATACATGAGCTTTATATCCCTAAGAAAAAAAGGGATGCAAATTGGCACTGGCAATCCCTATCTATGTTAAGTTTGAAGTAGAAAAATAGACACTTTTCAGGGTGTCTAATCACATAACAACAACAAAGGGACATATTTTGGTATGATTGCGCGATTCCATGCAAACGTGCTGATAGCTATCTTTTATACTCAAGTCTAGACTTTAAGATTCACAATTTGATTGACTAAACAGCTAGAAATCCACTACATTGTTATGCTATATCACCCCTCAGTCCAATTTAGAACAGCGAAGCTGGGATTTGTTTGTTTGACGAGGTATCATTCAACAGTCAGATTTGTACCGTGCTTGCTAATGGTACCCATTGACGTAAATGCAAGTAAGGATTTAGCAATTAATTCTTATATAGCGCTAAGCCAAACGTTTGTATTTCTTGTATGTTTAACAGTCTACAACATGTAATTGTTATACAAAACTTGTATACTACATTGAATGTCTTCCTGTTCTATGTACGAGCGTATCTTGTAACTTGATCATCGTGGAATGGCTATATCGAACATCATTGGGATTTTCAAAACCGCAAGCTCTGTCCTATAGAATTAAGAATTTTTCTGAACTCATACGTTATTGAAAAGGATTTTAGTATTGTTGATAATCAATCGTAATGATTATTTAAGGCAGCACCATGCACTTAAATGGTGTGAACTTCGCGTGCGTTTCTGCGGACTAAAAATAACGCTGGTGCCGGCTTGGGGGGTTGCTTGAATGTGTCAACTATTCCCAAGCACTACATAACGCTCACAGTGTATAAATCCGCTGGGTTTACCACCCGGAAGCTGACATTTAAACTAACCCCTGGAGACGTTGGTGTCTACAACGTGAGAATTTGTATTCGGCAGTGAGCTTTATAGAAACAAATAACGATAGCTATCTGCCGTCTGAGCCTTATCTTTCAGCTGGCGTACCAAGCATGGCGGCCATGTATGCCTCCTATATATTGCGCTATCGGATATTTGAAGCTCCTATTTCAGGCATGGTGTGAAATCGCCCTTCCTTCTATCGGTACAAGGTAGAATGAATATATAACGACAAAATGGTGAAGGCGTAGCTTCAACAATATTAATATCTAGTTGTGAAGTCAGGCAACTTACCGATATTCTACGTTGTAGCCGTAAAATGCCGTGCATACCTTCCACTACCTCTTTGGTCCGATGCCGACTGGCCCTCCCCGTCGCAAAGAGAGCAAATATTCCAGGGCACAGGCACCCTATCCCAGCAGGCAAGTCTCTATTCTCAAATTTATATTCGGATCGTATTTCGCTCCGTCTTGCAGAATGTCCAATTATCGGGTTGTGGGGCTACCACTCAGAATAATATTTCACGCCTTCTGCGCATGCACTGCTCTTGCACATGCGCTGTTGAGTTATCGTGATTTCATGATAACATACATATTTGGTGTCATTTGTTTTCCTCCTGACAGAGATTTCGTGTAAATAACGACGATGCCTTGCCAAAACAGTAGAACTGTCCTCTCAACTCTGACCCGCAGACGACATTTTCAGTACATGTGACGTCACTGACAATGGCGGAATTCTGTATGTGTCTTTTCACAGACCTCAATGCCTTTTTTGTAGCATGGATCCACCGACATTTCATCCACTGATTGACCATTTGTCCATTTATCAATACAACTTGGAAAAGGCAAGCTCTCCCCCACGATTTAATTCACCTTTTGATGACGGTAATCTTTGGACACAAAATTGGTTTTGGTCCAAGTAACGTGATACAAATGCTTCCACAAAGGACTACGTTACCTAGCAATGATATGATTGGCCTTTCAAAAACATATCGAGGTGTAACCAACATATGTCAGTTGCCAAGTAAGCTAGAAAAATAGTGAAAAAAAACTTAAACCATTAAAACGCACAAATTGCTGTATCAGGCCTAAGCACATGTCTGTCATTACAACATCAAAATTTCTTATATGAACCCCCAAAGACATAGACATAAAACCCTTATATGAGATTTGTGGACAAATTTGAGACTCTAGAGCATCCTTCAACTCGTTGTGTTATCGCCAATGGAACGTGCAAATGGCTGATAATGACGACCATACCAAACATTCACTCAGCACCAGGGAGGCGGTTATTTATATCTGACAGCTGATACGCGTTCATTTGAATATTATGTGTGCCAATGGGTTTGAAACACGTTGGCTGACCAGTGTTAACGCGGGAATAAGCAGATTTCAAAGATTTTATCATTAGACAATTTTGTCCAAGTATATGTTATGCAATAGAATATACATTGTATTTATATATATATATAAATTTCAGCCAAAGCGTTTCTCTCTTTTCAAATGGTCCAAGTTACCGTCCAATCATTTAATTTGTACATTAACCTACATCACCCCAAGCCTAATGTTGACAATTCAAAAAGGGTTGTAAGGTCATGTACGTTTTGAGCTAAGGGGTAAACGTCGGAAGGGGAGGGGACAATGGGCGTGGAAACAAGTATGGGACTTTCAGAAAGTGTGGGAAACCCAACGGTAGGAATGCCCCCCTCCCCACATGTAATACTGCCACCGCGAGAGTTTCACCGAGTCACCTTGCTACTGCCGGTAAAAGTCAGTTCACTGCCATATCTTAATATCAAAGGCGCCAAATATAACGATCGGAAATATCCGTCTACTGTTGACTTTGTTGAGGCTTTTGTGTGGACTCCCCGGATGTAACGGACAGCTATGAAATTCCTACCCTATCTTAGAGGTCAAATGTCATGATTTTCCATCTTAAACAATGAATGCACGTACTCTGTATTTCGTTCTGGACGACTTCTACCTTGACACCATCTTCAATTGCAATTGACCAGAAAATTAAAGTGTTATCTTACATATTTTTATAGTTTGGTGGGTGAATAACACGCAAAGTTTGATAATCTCTTATACAGGTCACGTCTTGTCCTGCGAGTCTTCTCCCCAATCTTGGATGTCGTGATGACGCATACAGTAGAATAGATCAAACACGGATCTATAGCTTCTGAGGGACACCTCGAAATGTATACATTCAGGGGCACAACCTGAAAGTGGATTGGCAATATAAATGTATTCCATCTGAAGGATTTTCAAGTCAACTGTGTTTAGGAAGACATATCATGCACCCCCTGAGCTCTCAAGGGCAAGATCCGACAGACAATGAAGTGCCAACAGTATCAAATACTGTAAATGCAGAAATGTGCGCGGGAATCTAATTTCACGGTAGGGAGAAAATCGCGGTGGTTTTGAGTTCGCGTTTGAAACAATAGTAGCGCTACAGTAACACAATGGAACGGCTTTTCGCGGTGGTTTTATTTCGCGGTTAAGAGTTCACTGCTGTAACCGCGAACATGAAAACCACCGCAAACATTTCTGCATTAACAGTATTCCACTTGACGAGTGTGCTCACTCACATGCTATACATGTATCATGCATGGCACTTAGAGAGCTTAAAAACCAACGATGCTTTAAGTGGAGACATAGCATTTAATGCACTGATGTTTTCGCTTTCGGTGTTAATAATGCACTTTGAGCTTAGTTTATGGATATGCGACGTTAAGCCACCACATGCTGTCTCTATTGCTCATTTAATAAGATACAGAGCCTAGTCCCCAATCGAGTTGTGTGCACAGAAACGCCCAATTGTATCAATTTGACAAGTGCAAAACCCGCATCGCTATTCAAAGTGACATACTGCTATTCAACTTGGCTCCTTGCTGGTCAATGTTTCCGTTAGATATATATTTCACCAGACAGAGATATCAGGATGGCGAGACTGGCTAAAACGTTATGTTGGAGCTCGTGTCATTCTATATGTACATAATGCCACATTTATGTGCTTCTTAAACCACAGCAGTTATCTGACATATGTTATGTCAAGCATAACGATTCGTAATAAAACGTAAGCATCATATACACACCTACACATGCATATGCATGTCCTGCATATTTATTATCATGGCATGCTTGTAGCTTTTGCTCTTAACTTTTTATGTCGAGGTCCCGGCTAGCTTTTGACTCTGATAACGGATAAGATATTCAAATTTCTATAAAGGTTCAGACCCAATTTTCAGGATTCAAATTTTTTCCAAAGATATAACAGGTACATAATACAATCAATATTGCCTGAATATACGTCATTGATTGCAAGCATTGTCGACATTCACACTCAAATTCGGGTATATACGTAACAAAATACAGTATCATGAAATTCCCTCATAGATAAAAGATAAAGAACTTCGAAAAGTACAATAAGAATTATTGGTGCGAGAGGCAGCCACGTTTCGAGACGTTTTAGTATAGTATTGTTATATGATTTTTAATGAACTGAAACACCCAACCCTAAACTCAAAATTTACGGGTCTCTATGTCTACCAGTTCAAATCTGAAGCCATAGAAATAAAAGTGTTACATGCGACTAGTCATGACTGACAATGACATGCTAGCTTGGCCAAGGTGACTTTAATGTTGATTCGCCATCTAGGAGTAGGGTGGCCCGTATCCTAGTTACAGGGCCGGAATGTTCTAACCTCATTATGGTGTAGCTATCCGTGGACTTACAGTAGCGCTGAACTTTAATCTAGGAGAGATATCTTGGCAGATATCTTTACTTTTAAATGTCACGAGCAGATATCTTTGCTTTTAAATGTCACGAGCTATGCTGTATAATTTTTGTGGAGTAGACAATTTCAAGTTCATCTGTAAAATTCATGGGGCATTTACCCAGGGCTTATACGTGGTTTTGGACTCATTTGTCACGCTACTGCTCAATGGTCTGACGAATTGTGCATCTAATACTTTCACAATAGAGCTATTGGAGTATTTTCAAGTATGCGGGCATGCGATGACAAAGGCATGCACTCCAGGTCGAGGGCAAGAGAAATAGCTCGGTATTGAGCACTTCCATCGCCGTCCCAAGTTTATTGTATCATCTTATCGTTTATTTGATATTTATGAAACGTTGCAAGTGGAGGCTCAACAGATAAGTAAGGTCCTCTCTGGGTCAACTGAAGATGATTATGATTTTGGTGATATAAGGTATAGGCAATCACACCTTACGACGTGCGTTGAAATCTAAAATGAAAATCAAAAGAGGGTCAGTTTTGAGGGTCGTTTCCCTGATAGTAGATGTACAAAAGGCTCGAGAAGACGAGAATACCAACTAGTGAGTATCTCTACCCTCCCCCAATTGATAACCTAACAGCACTGTGGGGTCGTGGGGCGTAACGGCAGGGTGTTCGGCCCAGAACCCAGCGGTCCCGGGTTAGAATCCCCTGACGCCACCGATGTTGTGCTCTTGGGAAAGGCACTTATCACGACATTCCTCACTCCACCCACGTGTAGAAATGTTCTCTGTACGCGGCATTGTTGAAATAGGTTATGAAAAACGTGAGTGCAGTGCCACCGACGGTCGTCCTTGTCTGTCCAAAAACGACGTAAAAAACATTCATTTTGGTCCACTTAATCACGGAATTTTAGACTTAGTCGAAGAGTGCACGTTGACACATTTACATATCTACTAACCCATTGACTGAGATGTCTGACGAATACGGTAACCAGGGAGATCAGCAGATGCGCAGATTCAACGATGGTCTCCGCTGAAGAAGAGCACTTTCAACGCGAAGTAGCACGTCATTCCTGAAGAGATACCAGTCATCCAATATGTGTGCACCTGCATGGCGACGAACCATTTTTTTTTTCGACAAGGTCATTCTGACTTCAACTTAACTCTGGCCAATGATGGATTGTACATGAACAGGATCAAAGGCGACGCATGATGAAAGAATCATTCTGATGTTTCGGCTATGATCCTCGAAAATACCCAACTAAATGTCCTACTATTTTGTAAGCGAACGATAAATACCAAATAAGATAGACATATGGCATTTATGGCAGTGTCTTAGTCCCATAATACCATTGCCCAGCAAGGATATAATCTTATCCTCTAGCTTACATATATCCTCAGATAGTCCTTTAAGCACACAGGCAATATGGTATCCATTTGAAACGCCAGTAAAGTTTCAACTATCATAATTCACCCACTGCGACAAGATGGGAACGTAAAAGAGAAACCTTTTCATAATCATATAGCTTTGAAACTATTATACATGATTCCAGCGCCCATGAGTCGGTAGACAGTGAAATTTGCAATGGTGGCAATACTGCACATGGCCTGTTAGGTGTTCACTTTTCACAGACGAACCATCAGGTGTGATGACCAATTGATTAACTGACTGCTCCTCATCATGTCTCTGATGGCATTGTCATTGCTTAGATTACATGCCTCATCCAATTGTCTTATAATTTTCTCTCCTCTAATCATTATCAAAACTAAGGCTGCTCTCTCCCTCCAGGCGTCACGGTCTAGATCTTCAGACCTCACCCCTACATCGCCAGCAAGTTGGTCTCTCCCCTAAAGCTATCCTTTACAACACCTTTAAATCAGGACGTTGACTTCTTTTATTCCTCAAAATCAGAGTAAACAATCAACGCACGGCCAATGAGAACTTCAACCCTTTAAGTCAGGCTATAATGGTTCTAAACGCTAAAAGATGGACTGCGCTATTTGCCATATTTCGGCAGTAAAGCGCACTTATCTCAACTCAAAGAACTTCTCTGAAGTACATTGCGCAAAGTTCAAGTTCGCATATCATGCAGCAATTTATCATGATATTCCTGGGTTAAAATAAAGCGATTCATGGACATGCTACATTTGCAGACCAGTAGGAGTACTGTCGACTCGAGAAAAGGAATCGATATGAAAAACATCACATGAAAAAGGGGAATGTTTTGTATGATATTATGGTACACCGGGGAGTCTTGGAACGCATACAATACAATTATCATATGCATGTAGACCAACGTAGATTTTTCAACCATGTACACATTGAAGAAACACATTAAGAGAAAGGGACATCAGATTGATGTACATATATTAACATAAACATTGAATGTATATGATATCTAAGGATGTAACATGAGGAAACTTGCGACGAGTACGTTGATTTTCTATATTTGAAACCTAGCTGTATTTGGATGACCGCGTTAGCTTCATATTGCCAGTCATTTTCTATCTATTACAAGCTACTTAGGTCTAGTTTGAAGCCATTGTAGCCTGTGCCAAGGCGATAAAGCAATATACTGTAATTAGAACGTGCTTTCAGACCAGTTTTACGCTTCGCTGTTATATGCACATTCCTTTTAGATGGGCATGGGCACCTTGTCTACCTCCATGAAGGTCGTCAGGGTTGACTTGGAAAGCTACGTGACTGTCCTGGCTTATCAAAACCTGCGTTACCATCCAGACAAATCACTCTTAAGTATGTCTGGTCGCCAGGAGATAACATAACAGCCGCTCAAATAGTGCTGTAGTATACTTCCTATGTACCGGGATGACATGGCGTTGGCACAGGCATCATCCTCTCGTATGTACAGGAAGGGCGTCCAAATATCAACCTGGTACAGTTCGTTAAATGGCAGTCACATAAGCCACTGTTTGGTGTATTACTAATGTACTCAAGAGAGGGGAGATGGGATATTCTCGAAACCTTATACTTAGTTCATACATATTTCAGATTATATTATATATGTATTATATTATATTTCAGATTGAGCCGATTTAAGGTGAACTGCTTGGCAAGGGCGTTTCTACAACGTACTGACATGAAATGCGATATGCTAGGCTTTATTTGCGTTACCATGGCCAAGATTCGCTTTTTATAGTGCGTTTCATTTTGTGAATACAAATACTCAAGCAAGATTACATTACCATACCGGGGTCCTGCCGAGCTGCTTGCGGGAGATAAAGATAAAAGTATATTTCAAGAAATATTCGTAAATTTTGCCAATGAATAATTTTTTTCTAAACGTTCTATGTATTTTGCTGTCTTTTATATCCTACTTTCATTCCCACAAAAAGCCCGGCCATACCCCGGATTTGAAATATAAGCTTAGCATTAAAAGGATTCGATAGGGATTTCCTTTTTGCCATTGAGTGGCAGATACTCAACGTCCGCTCTTTGATCAATCAGTAATGGAAATACGGGCACCATCGATACTCGTTGTCACGTGACGTAGTTTCCTTTATAGAGTAAGCCAGGTCTAATACTGGACACCGGGGCATATCGAGTTTTGCTGAGACGAAATCCCCGAAAGGGGTGGGCTCGCCGTTTTCCAATTTGCAGACGACGAGTCGTAATCCCTGATTTCTCGTCAGAAAGTGTGGGACATTATTTCGTTATTCTGTACGGGATTAACGAGAAGACATTTCGCAGAAATGGTTGTGTGACGAAACGTACTTTCTAAATCTTTTAATAGCTACTTATTTTGACGATGTAAAGTAGTAGTATTTTTTTTCTTTTAGTCGCTACCATTTAAAGCTATGAGAAAAAAAAGACACTGATCAAGACATGATGTCATACCGACAAAGATAGAAATTTATAAAGGTGTAGCTTTCATGCACATTTGTCCAATAATTTGTCTTCGGAATAAAGGAGTTATGGAGATTTTCCTCACTGGACCATTTGGATGTTAAGTAGTAAACTTTGGATGTAAAGTAATAAACGCTAATTTACAATCCCAAAGGCATTAATGGATTAATATGCTAAACCGATGAATAAATCAATCATATACAACACACACACTGTAAGATATATATAGGCACAGAACTAGTAATGATTGCGTTTAAGTACAAAAGCTTTTATTTTATTTTCTTTCTCTCCGCTGTACAACTTTGATCAAATTTGTTCATCGTCACACGTTTCACCCTACAGCAAGTCAACTGCAGTCATGCCTACGAAAAATACATGCATTTCAACATCTCAACTTGAATCTATAAATAGAATCTAACATTGATTGACTTACTGTCACACAACATTCGCAATATGATTCGACTAATTAATTTGCATCACTGTATTTTGTCAGAAAATGAACAATCTTAACATTTCTGTCAAACGAACTTCCTGTCAGTCATTGTCATGAGTTTGTACAATCATGTTAGATGGGCACAAAACAGACAATAACGTAATTTACAATCAAGTCGAATAAAACGCAAGTCAAACAGACGTTTCTGTCTCTACTCTCAATAAATTAAACTAACTAAGCCACGGGTCAATTTTTTAAAGGTTTGAAACACTATTGTTATAAGTTCAATGAATAAGATTTCAATGGTCAGAATTCCCTAATGATGATGTGAACGACGTCTAAAAACACACACATAGAAATCTCGAAATACTGAATGATAGCATAATTTTTATCCCCCAAAATATACCATGTTATTAGTGCTGGAGAAGCATGTGTATGATTTATTTCTACAGCGTGTTCACAGAAACAGATGCTAGAACTATGATTTATATATTTCTATCCTTGTAAACAAAATATCAATATTCCGTGTTGTATAATGCACACTGGTCAATCTTGGATGTCATCTCTACTTACGTGAATAGTTCTTTAGTACACGTAGACTTAATAACTGAGGGCGACGCACCCTCAAACTTTATTACAGATAAGTTCCTCCCCCAGGACATCAAAGCGCTTCACCGGCCAATCGATACGCGATAATATTCCCGAGGCACGACCGGGAAAGACAGACTTTTCCGACAAAAGAACCCAAAAGGTCAATCAATGTGAGCATGGTCCCTGTTCATATGCAAAGAGGACTACGGTCATGATAAGATGGCGACCGGAAATGACAAAATGGCGACTACATCCGGGCTATTTGGCGCTTTGAATTCTGGAGGGATTGTTCTGTAGTATGTTGTTGTTTTTATCTTAAGTATATCTGCCGTCCTTGAAGTTCCATCTTTTCCGATTCCATCCCCTGTGCAGTCTCCTGGCTTCTATTTCGGTCTGACGGGGGCATAGGGGCTGCCGGTGGTTCCTCTATCACCTGAAATGCGTCACATTACAGCAAAGGTTATTGAGCTTACAGCAAAGGTCATTGAAGGTGTCCTCTAAAGATCAAAACGCCATGAGATGTGCTATTCAAATCCTTTAAGTGCGTGATGCTTCAGGGGACGGAAATCAGTTGACAAGGCGTAGATCTTCACAAACAGAGGAAATCTTCACATGTCAAAAAGGGAATTTGTCTCTGTAGTCTTGTTGCCGCATATGCTTCTCCATGAGAGACCTGAAAACCTAAGTGCATCTATAATGTTGCCATTCAAGCACAAAAGCATATTTCAAGATTTGTCATCCTAACGTGCATAACATTACGAAATTATACCAAAAGAGGCCCCTTTTAACACAGAACATCAAGGAAGGAAAAAAAATAATCTGAATTTCACAATTCAGTTCAATTAAATGCATTCAATTTTAAGGAGCTTGCTTAACGTTGCACTTAAAAAAAAAACTACATGCTATCAAAATGCAGCTCAACCAGATTAAAAATGATAGAAAAATATTATCCCCTTTGACACAGATTCACCTAGTTAGGTACCTTCCGGACCGGCACCGAAGCGGTGAGGGACGAAACTGGCCAGACCCTTGGCGTCCAGGTCGAACTGTCCCAGCAGACGGGAGAATCCGGGGAGACGAATGTCGTACTTGCTTCCACGTGCGGTCATCACCTTCTCGTTCAGGATATACAGCTGGTAGAAAAAAAGACATCAGATATGGTTTACTTTTATTACATTACGTTAAGTTCTATTTAATACCTGGTACTAGGACAAAAGCAAACCTTCCAAATCACTAATGGTATTGCGCAAAGAATACAGAAACCTCTACTTCCAAAGTGCTTATGAACAAATTGCAGCCGCGTGATATATGGTACACTAAGGTGTTTATGGTAAGACCTGGTGATTTCCTTACTGCCAAATGATTGCTTAGTGATACAATCTGGCTAGACAAGGAAGACGACTTTTCTGGCGTAGTTGCTCTTATGGGTCGTCATTTACTCCAAATGATGTAACTGTGTGCGAGCAAATTGCGGTCCCGTCAGCCAAGACGACCTTCGTCTGCACCTGACCTTGAAATTTGGCATTGTATGTTGTTCATCTATTATAGGTCAATTTCTCCATAAATCATTCGAAAAGCGAGACAGAATTACCCATACATGACTATATATTGTAACAAATACACTGGTTTCGAAAATATTTTGTACTTAGAATTGTAGGATAGATTAGCCTTGTAGAACAGATTGTTGATTTCATGCCATACATTGTACCATGTACGATTGTTGAGCAATAAAGTTCACTTCTATTATGGTAAAGTTTGATGTTTTTCCAACACAGGGGATCCAGACTCGCCCGCTGTTTCGGCCTACACGTAACCTTCTGCCCTCTTCAGAATAGCTGACCGATCTGACCTCGTCACCTTATTGACTTGTGACACTGGGTTGAGCAATGGGTTTAAGGAAGTCGGTACCCTCCCCCGCCCCGATGTTTAATACATCCTTACCACTGATACCAAAAGATTTGACAGAATCTCATAGA
Source organism: Branchiostoma lanceolatum (assembly GCA_035149815.1). Classification (NCBI taxonomy): domain Eukaryota; kingdom Metazoa; phylum Chordata; class Leptocardii; order Amphioxiformes; family Branchiostomatidae; genus Branchiostoma; species Branchiostoma lanceolatum. Next base: position 14,623,129 of record CM068866.1, read on the forward strand.
TAAAGAACGATTCTTGTAACGTTTTGTATGTTTCGTTCTTTCTTAAATCAAAACTTTCATCTTGCACCATATTCCAAATATGAATTTAAGGGTGACTCATTCAATTTGGTCGCTGCACGGTCGCCCATAGATCTCCGTCTTGTAAGGAAAGTGATCTCTATCCAGTTTAGCTCACTGAAGAGCTAATCTTCAACTGGTCGTGAGAGAAAAGACAGACGTTATGTACAGTATTTACAGGTTAATTGTACTGGGGAAATTCCCCTAGCTCTTTTCGACAAGCACAATGAAATTGGACCACGGCTTGGAGAGGGAACCTAATGGTTCCCATCAACACAAATGTGCTCCCATGCTACTGCCCGTACCTTGTTGGTCAGGTCACGTCCGAGCACAGCAGACAGGACACGGGCGAGGTAACGGCGCCTGGCCAGCAGATTCAGCAGCTCACGGCGGGGCCAGGTCAGATACACACAGTCCGTCTCCGCGCGAATGGTCACCTGCAAAACACAGAACAAAACATAACAAAATTACATATCTTCAATTAAAGGTTCATCCGCGTTGGTAGAAGTTATTCTGAATCAAAGTGATGTGACATCACAGAAGCAGTGGATTGCTCAGTCAATTCCAGCTGGCAAAGACTGGAGCGAATAGTAGGAATATTTGGGTAAATCCAATTTTCGTGTTGGCAATTGCAGCTCAACTTTGATTCAAAATTACACATCAGAACTGCACTCACGCTTTTATATTTGAGGGGGGAAAAATGGACACGGCGTGTTGCTCACAAAAAAGGACGGGTTTTGCCTCAAGCTATGGCTATCGTGTGCACGGCTTCCTACTAAAGCTCTCAGAATTTTCTGGATCAATAAAGTCCGTCAGCCTATAAATACACGACGCTATCAAGCCCCACTCTCTTCAGTCAGTACTGTCCGCCGGTCCATTCGATTGCCACCTAGGTAAGTGCTACCCACCATAAAATGATGGAGCAGGAGAAAACTGAAGTGGAAAAAGCCGTTAAAAGAGATGGGTTCATTGTCAGTTCACCAAACATCAAACATGTGCAGCACAACCATCGTTCTCTAAACTAAGTCCAATTTGATGTTTAGCTCGAAAATCGTTTGAAATTCTAGCCTCCGTTGCAGTCCTTTCCACTTGCTTATCCGGTTATCGGGTCCAGGTTTTTTAGCCGGGGGGCCGTATCTGCTTGACACAGCGGTTACGGGATCCCAAGCAGTTACGGGGTCTCAAGCAGATACGACCTCCGGCCTCAGAACCTGGACCCGATAAGTTGAAAAATCGCAAGTGGGAAGGACTGCAACGGAGGCTATGAAAATTGTCGTCAACTTCTTCAGAAGCTCGCAAAACACTTTGGGAACAGTATGCACTCAAAACCGATGAGATTGGCATTGCTGTTTTAAAGGCCACCATGGGCGCTTTCACAAGCTCTCTCATATCAGGTCTTCACCTGAAAACGATGCCATCTTATCGTAACGCTCATGTTAACATTTACGATTGCAGACAAGGCGTCCTTGCTGATGTTTCTCGGAAGCTCTTAGTGGTCAGGTATTTTCGCAGACTCATTTGTGGCGGGTAAGATCACCTATCACTATAAATAAATGTATGGAATTAGAAAAGTAAACAGGTAATTTGTTCCATCGCTGAAGGTAGAAATAGCTCGAAACTACATTGGGGAATAATCTGTTGCTCTATTTGTTGAATGGCCGACTCTCTCATGACGATTTAGCAGTTATTGGCTTCTCTCACGAAGCTATGAAAGCTTGAAATTGGTGAGGAAATCACCCGCAGTCAGTACTTTAAGGAGCTGCAAAGTTTGAAGATTGGATTCTTGATTGGAGATTTGTGGTAATTGAAAAAGCTGTTCCTCGAAAGTAATAAAAGGCAAAAGAGAGATAGCAGAGAATGGTCATTCCAGTGAGTCATCAAATTAAGACCCTATTTGCGATGTTCATGCACGTTAGCTTAATGTCTAGACGTTAGAAATTACAATATTATAAACTCTTGCATTAGCTAGGCTATCCTTGTATTAACTGCAGTTAAGTACCAGTAGATGCCATACTTTGTACCTTGTGCAATTGTCGTGCAATGAAGTTATCACTATTTATCATGTATATTCTATACCTATCCTTGTCGTCTAATAAAAATGGGGTCCCCCTTTCTTTTTAAATTTCAGAGATTTGTCCTTGCAAATAGGATATTTGGATGTAACTATTTGAACATTACTTGCAATCGACAGGCATATCGGCATTTATGATGTCTATTTCAAATCATTACAAACGTACCATGTTATTTTCCTTACTGTATGTAATCAGCCTTCCTGGCGCCAGATATATATAGTATAAACATTGGGTTCTTTAGTACTTTAGAACAGAGGCCGGAAAAGTCACTGATAAGGTTTAAAATTACTGTGTCAAAAACGGATATATAGGTTTTTAAATAATCTTCACCAAATTCTTCAATTACAACATGAAAAGACAAATTATTCACGTCGTTGGTTGATTAATAACTTGAAATGACGGTGGGGGGGGCGATTTATTTTTACTTCGTCAGATTATCTCTCCTTTAATGATGTATACACAGGTATCTGCAGAGCCTGAATACACAGCCCAGACTAGCTGAGGTTGGAATTATTTCTGGTATTCTAGCTATTTATGACAGCAAGACGCCATCAGTTATAGAAAAAGATGCATTTTTTCCACAACATTTTTTAGCAACAACGAACGACATCAGCCGCAAAAGAAAACAGCCCAAATGTCTCTGTGGACATGATTGTAATCTCCTTTTCCTGTTAAGCAACCACAGACGTGTCTGCCTCTTAGATATTTAACTTATGACATCGTCGTCCCAAAATAGACGTACAGAACTGCATTTCCAGCACTACATGGGCAGAGATTTAGTAGAGGACTTTGACGGGGCGTGGGTACCATCGAATGAGAAGAAATTCCCTACTTTGCCCGCTATTTTGTCACAATGTCTCTTCAAACAATGATAGTAGATGCACTGAAGTGCAAATCTATGTAGGTTTAGTAAATCATTGCACGTTTAACACGATAGGTAAAACCCCTTGATCTCTGGTGCGAGAAGCTATTCTTGGAACTCCACGTAGTGTATAATGGACTCGTTCGCATCCCTACACTGTTCCCTGCTGCCAAGGCCTTTCGGCACGAACGGCTACAACAGATACGAGGCCCTCGTCTAAAATGACAGCAGAGGGATTTGTTTATGACCTAAGTCGGCGGAAAGTTTGCTGACTTCCTCATAACCAAGTCTTTGAGGAATTCGCTGAACTTTAAGTTGCTTATGAGAAACGATTGGAATTAGATCCAGGCGACTGGCTCCATTCTATAGCAGAAGACGCTACCTTTCATTCTAATGTGAACACGTCCTAGCGCCCTTTAAGTTCAACAACTTCCGATGCGTGAAGGACAAAAATTTCTAAAGGCCTTGCTACATGACGGTACGTGAACTTGAATTCCTAAGGACGTTAGAACAAACTTGGATCAGCAGTGAACCTGGCATACAACCATGTCTTACTGTAGGATTCATGTCGAGTGGATTGAGGAGATTTTGATTAGTCGCCCAAAACAAATTAGATCTGATCCTTTTCATACTGTAAATGCAGAAATGTTCGCGGTGGTTTTATGTTCGCGGTTTTCGCGGCGACCGTTTCACCCCGAACTAAAAGCCATAGCAAACATTTTTGTCCAACACTGTAGCAGTATGTTACTACAGCGCTGCCGCGAACGTAAAACTACCGCGAACACTCCATTTTCGCCTTAGCGCGAAATAAAGACAATGCGAACTTAGTGCATTTACAGCATTCTAGTGAAACTTCCAGATTTTTTGCATATATGTGACAACTGACAAAGACGAATTTTGTCTTTTGTTTATTGTTTTTATTTCGCGCTAAGGCGAAAATGGAGTGTTCGCGGTAGTTTTACGTTCGCGGCAGCGCTGTAGTTACATACTGCTACAGTGTTGGACAAAAATGTTTGCGGTGGCTTTTATAATAGACCTTCAGATTTTTTTCAAAGACTCACCCTGGTACCTTCTACTGATTTCATTACTGTGCTCTATACCATGTTGCAGTGATTGATCACGTGACATATGACCTATTCTCCACTCCAAATCCCCCCTGATTATATTCAAGATAGAGTGACTCTAAAACCGTCTTTTTTCATACGTAAAAATGCCATCGATCCATCTTGCTCTTCTTCATTGTCTCTCATCAGACAAAATGCTTTACATCTTCACCCTTTTGTACTCATGCATGGGTCTTCACCTGTCTGCTACACATATACATGTTCCAATGAAAAGTTTATGAAAAAAGGCGATTTGGTATTCTAGGCAGATACGCATGAGATGGGTTGGATATCCACTGAGTCAAAGGTTTACTGGATAAATGTACTTAACTGCCTTGCGGCATTAGCGATTTGTCTTTCTTTAGAAATTAAGGGGGCTTGTGCTGTTATTCATATCTATAGTCACAGTTGCCCAGACGTCTGTACAAAATTTGGTTCATCCTAAACTCGTTGTTTCTTTCCAGAAGCTGAAAATAAATAACTTCATGATATAATGAGTTGATTTATTGACAGATTGGTTCGAGTACATATCTATAGATACAGTGTAATGTCAATGCAGCCAAATAATGCAAACCATGTTTAAAACTGCCCCTATGCCTTCTACTCGTTATGCTGTTCTATGAGTCTCTAACTTTGAACGAACGTTTGAGCAGACATTCTGTCGTCTGGTTATCAAAAGGAAATCAAGTAAACCGTCAGAATCAAGGTATGTTTCATAAACTTGGCGTCCAGCATGTAATCGTCTGGCAGACTTTTGGCTATTTGTTACACCCAAGCGCACAGCTGGACAAATTGTAACGACATTTTTCTAAGGTCGTGAAGAGAAACAAATCTCATGTGACATATGTGAAATATCATCAGATCCGAAGTTCCCCCCGCGTAGCTGAATACTTCAGATGAATGTAGATGTGCATTCGTTAGGATTTCTACCGTATCTTTCAGAAAAACTGCTGTGTATTTGCCAAGATTGAAAATGCTTGTCAAATCTGGCGTGTTTGGTGTAGAAAAATAAGACGAAGCAACATAAGTACCAGCTTTTCAATCTGTATCAACCGATATAACGGTGGGGGAGGAAGATTAAAACATAAATCTACGGAGACCTAGGTGACGCTGTGGTACGGTTTAATCAGCTTCCACAGCTTCGATCTTCTAATTACTGAGATTGCTGTAACGCGAGGACATTATTAATGATACCACAACATGTATTACTAACCATTTGGACATCCTAACATAGTGTTTTTCAAACAGGATACAAATTATCGAAGAGTTGTAAATATGTTATCATAATCAGTATGTTATTCCTAGCATCTTTAACATTGTATCCATCCTGTGCTCTCCCATGCTCAAATCACGCGCGCTCGCGCCAGATTAAGCTCTCGCGAGAGCAGATTCAAAATGGCGTCGGAGTTTGGAAAGGGGTCTATTCTAGCTCCAGTTCAGTTCTCTGATCCTCTTGCCAAATATCCAGAAGCTAACCGGAGCTAGAACAGGATGAATATCAGGCTAAAGACACAACAAACAGCATACAAGATATGACCACGTGTTTGCTAGCCTAAGGGTAGTGAGTGTAGGAGCCTCGGTAGAAATAGGAAGGCACCCAGGCTACGTGTTTGCAACTACCCAATAAAATGTGTCCTGTTTGAACAGCATAATATAACGATAGCTGGTCAAAATGGTTAGTAATAGATGTTTAAGTACAGCATGGATCCCAGGCTATGAGTCTGTTCCTACCTGGAACTTGCCGGGGTCCTCCTGGTCCTTGGCGGCTTCCCACTCGGGGGAGTCCAGGAACTGGTTCCTTCCGATCATGTGCAGCTTCTTACCGTCATGGATCACAACAGCCCTGTGGGGGAAAGGGTGATATCATCATTATCATTATCATCATCATCATTGGTGTTGGTGTTGTCACAATCGTCATTGTCATCAACACCGTCATCGGCATCGTCTCCGTTATCATTAATTATCATCATTATCGTCATCGCCATCATTATCATTGTCATCATGATTATCATCGTCATCACCATCATCACCAACAACATCACCATTATCATCATCGTCATTATCACTGCCATCGTCATCATTATCATTGTCATTATCATTATCATCGTCATAACTATTAGCATCAACAGCATCGCCATTATCATCATCGTCATCATCAATATCATCGTCATCGCAATCATCATCAACACCTCCATCATCATCATCATCATCATCACCGTCATCATTATTACTATTGTCATTATCAGCAGCAGCAGCATCGTCATCACCATCATCATCATGTCGAACTACTTAGCCCGGATTAAGACCAGTTTGCTAGACATTTTGCAACTCCTGCTCACAATAGCTAATTTCGTCAAGTTTCCAATGTCTGAAATTGGACACCGTATCCCTCCGTGCCAATATGTTACAACGACAATGACAGTGTACGTAAGAAAAGAGGCATTGTTCAAATCGAGAAACAATGAGATACTAAATTTCAGTAAAATAAACCTATGCGAAACGGGAACTTTCCATGTATCAGGGCCTGTGCAATGGTAGCAAACAGCTGATAATGATGTGTAAACGATGGAGTGGGCGGAATACATTTACATATTTGGATGACTCTAGGAAAAGATGATGTATTTTGTTTTGATCAACGAGCTAGTTAAGGGTAAGCCAAGGAATACCAAAGGCTTTCGCGCATCTCGACTTCAGTCAACAGAATTAGTCACGCCGAGAAGACGAGGATATCGCACCCTGGTGAAGACGTTACAGATTGCCCTCAAGACTATAAATAGAAGGATTAAGGTGGCGAGGTTCTGAGCCCTTCATTTAGTTCAGGATCAGTACCAAAACCCTCGTGCCAAAGGTGCTTCGTATCAGGAATACATAAACATATCTTCAGAAAACAAAACCGTCAATTCATGACGAAAAAATACATGCTCACATGTTAACTTTGGATCCCTTTCAAAAAATAAATGTTGATCGGAAATTTTGACGCTTCGTTTGATCTTATGATATTTCCTCAACTTTGTGCTTGTCAAAATGTGATGAATGATAAATGATGAGACGTGTAGGTACACAGTTTTGACGGATGAGGGTAATTATACTATGACTATCTGTACGCCTTGATGATCGATGATTATCCACTCGCTTGACACTCGATCCGTAAAAGGGGGCCATTATGGTGGTTTACTTCCATGGCTTTCGAAATGTACAGAATGAATTTCAAAAGTTTATTAGGTCATTGTAGCTTAGAATCTGCAAATGGACAGCCGGGGAGGGTCTACGCTGGGTTAAAGTTTGATGAAAGTCAAATCAAAACAACTTCTTAACAATGGCATGGTGGCCAAGTGCAATTTTTACGTGTGCAATTAGTTGTCAATAAAAAATAATCAAGATGTGAATATTATTTTACTGTCAGACACCTGATTTGAGGCTGACCATATGATTGGTCGATAGTGATGACGCAAGAGATTGCAACAGCGCAATAGTCAAACTTGTAAAAAATGCAGCATAATCTTGTGTATTTGTTGTTACGTCTGAGTGATGAATGCTTGAAGTCGTGTTTAAGTTCTATAACCATGTGAATTGTATCAATTTTGCGTTAATGAAGGTTAGACATCCAGGTAATAAGATACGCCAAACATAGTTACTAAAGCAACTGAATAGAATTTTGAAACTTACAAAATTCTATCCAGTTGCTTGAGTAACTGATTTTGGTATGTACTAATCTTGGCTTAAGAGATAACTTCATAGTTTTCAAGAAGGAACAAAAAGTTACTTACTTTCCAGATATCATCAGAGATAGCCTGTCCACGGGTGTCTTCCCCTCGGTAGCATAGTTGTTTCCTTGTTCCAGGGACACTATCTGGCAGTTCGGGCACTCCACCAGGGCCTTATAGACCAGCAGGGGTACCTTGAGAGGATGGAACAGCGCTTCGTACACCTTCGTCAGCTCCTCGGAGAACGACACCTCGCGCATGCGCCAGATGCTGTGGATGGCCTGGACGAGACAGAGGATCGTGAAGACGAAGCACCAGCCGCCGATGTCGGCCGCGCATGCGTTTTGGAAGCCGTAGATTGTGAAGACCAGGTATCCCACGAAGAGACAGATGTAGGTGTAGAGGAGGCCGTGTAAGGTGCTGCCGCCGAAGTAACCCAGACCGAAGAAGACGTGAGCGAGCTGGAACACGCCACTGAGAGACGTCGGCAGATAGGAGTCACAGAGTCCGGACTCATTGATGGTGTAGATGCCCACCGGGCCGGTGTCGTTGTCGGCCATGGTGAAGCTCACGGGTTACTGCTGGCGGGAGAGTCACTGTGTCCGCCCAACGACTGGACTGTCAAACCGACCCCCGGCTGTAGATTCAGGTGGTGTGCTGCACAAAATGATAATAATGTCAGTTAGTGGTTACTAATACGCTGATGGTGGTAACACAATAAAACATTGACGAATTGCGAAACAGACTAGACCCGGAATGCTCAAACGTGTCAGCCCCAGTACTTAAAACAGGCATATTTTTTTTTACTTTTCCCTCTGATATAAAGATATAAAAGCAGTGATGATATGGCATCACATCACGACTCCTAGACTGGTTCCCTTTGGTTTGTCAAACAATGATTAAATAAAAAATAATAACAGGCAATCTAGATAATAACGTTATATATATATATATATAATAACTAATTGCCTTGCGACCCCTCCCCTCATCCAGCTCTAGTATTATGCCCGCCATCTTGTTCGGCTAACATGGGGTTAAACATTTGACATTCCGGCCATTTCTTCCTATATATTGTATTATTGTCTACCTCATAAATACACATCAAACTTGACACAAAATATCTGATTTTAGGACTTTTACTATTATGCGTTCCAACAAATCGGGTACAAGACCATATGCATATGAATGTGTTTTACAACTTATTCTTCTTTACTAGTATTTATCAATGTTTACGGTGGTCACTTCTGTTACGGTCAACTTTGATGAATAAAATTTCAACAAAGAAATTAAATGCAACACCGATATTTTATCTTTCTACTATTTTTGATTTTAATGTTAAACATTTTCGATTCAATCTGAGACAACAGGTAAAGCAGTCTCTTTGGGCATTTCTTCTAACATACTTAGCACATGTCTATTTCTGTATACAAGAGACAATTTGAAATGTACTAAAATCTCATTTATTCGTACTGCCATGTAAATTGACGTCAAAACAAGCCATAACAACATATGCAGATTAAAATCTGATAGTTCGTATTGATAGTGAGTTCGACGTAAAGCTATTAAGTCAGGTTATTATAAAAATGTCATAAATGTGCTAAATATGATAAAGCTATGCTCTAGATCACTAAAACTCTATCTCCTATCTAATACTACTGCTGATAAAAACGGTAAATTCAAATTTACGTGGCACGTTATTGCACCCAACTGTAATAGAAATACAAGAGAAGCAATATAGGATACCCAAGAGCCATAGATAAGGTAGAATATGGCTATACTGTTACCTTCGCTTTTATCGGAATCACCCCCAACATGCCTGTCGCTATATTTATGTCAGAACTGTTATTGTAGCTGCTGTCCATAGATCCACGTAGGGAACGATATGCCCCGAGGATACACACTTCTGACCATGGGGGAGCTTTGGTAACCCGATACGCCGCGTGTATGCAGGAGAAAATGTCACGCTGTGGCGAGACGAGAATATGGCCTCAATTCACATTCATTCGTTCGCTTGAGCTATAATACCTTGTGAATATTACATACACACTACACGAGCTATCTCCAGGCAACTGTGATTAATTGTGAGGATGAGTTTTCTGGCACAGGGTGCGAGTTACAAGTGAGAATAACTCCCCGGTGGAAATAACTTGAGCCGGGATTGAATGCTTGGAATGCAGTCCTCTTCTCGCTCTGTAGTTAGCGGGCAGGGAATATGCTCTATGAATCTGAGTTGTGATTTAGAAAATTGCTTTGGCTTCGCCCTTTTGTATGAGCGGCAATGTGATTTGTGCAATTACAGACAGACAAGATACGCACACAACCGCAAACATTATTCTCGTCACGGAGAGATGGAATAGCTCGTTATAGAAGCTGATCCTTTGCGTTAAATCAGAACAGTTATTTAATACACGCTATACAGCGTGTGATAAAAGAACAGACTGGTAACTGATGAATATGATATTGCCAGGTTTTTAGGAGTTTCTGGAAAAGATTTTGTATAGATAACTTACCTCTGCTATCCGGCGGCGTATGGGGGGCGGTTACCGAGGTGCTTCCAGTGGGGATGTCGTTTCACCGCCTCGTCATATCAGGGGGGCTATCCCGAGGTTCCTTGCGCGCGCAAAACGAGGTGCCCGTCCGATCGGCAAGGACAGCTGACCCCGCCTCCAAACATGCACGCCTCCACACCGCTCGGGTTTCACCGCCCCATATATATCCACACGCCGCTGCAGTTCAACGCTGAGCCAGGGGAACTAGCTTCCATTTTGGGACCGGCTTTTCCTCCATGATTGTTGTTCTTGCTCTACTTACGAACGGAGGCATTTCCACCGCAGCTGCCTCGCTGTCATTAGCAGCACCATCTGTGCTCGACCGTAGAAAACTAAAAACGTTATCTGTTAAAGATGCTTAGTATTCGAAGCTGCTTTCAACATGAAGTTAAAGATTAGATCTTCTCAAATAGCGTGTAATATGTCAAGCCACGTCTAATGGCCACGGTCCTAAGCTTTTCAGATTGGCGGTGCGAAACATAAAAGAGACCAATAAACCGCTGGGGTGTAAATTGTACACCATGAAGTGGTCATGTCTATGTGCTTACAGTTACGCTAAATTTACCACTGAGGTTGTAGGGGAGTGTAATTCGGGGGAAGAGGCCAATGATGCACTTACTACTATCTATCTTCTCTTTTTCAACCTGTCAGAAGCTGCTTTCTGATTTTTTGTAATATCATGCGTGATTTGTGGTATTATGTGCGTCTTACATGGTGATTGTCAGGCTGATGTAAGTGGAATGGTATAGGCGTCAAATGCCGTATTACCTGACCCCTAGCGACGTTTGCACGTACGGCTAAATGTGTTATGCTATAGTACATTTTTCAATCATTTTTATTAATCGAGGGGAACTGGCAGCATCTTCACAATTTCTGGATCTAATTTTTTTTTATTTGTTTACTTTGAATCCGTTCTTGTGATTTCCCCCTTCTTCTCGTGTTTATCTTTGTGACCAGCCTGAATAGTTTATGAACTGGCCCTGCCGCGCTTCAAACTTTTGGTTCACCATGGAGCCTTTGCTCTTTGCTCCCCCTATGCCATATCTAAAGTACTGCAGGCCAGGGTATAAGGCACCCCTTTGAGTCGCAAAGGCAACAGCATAGCTATATTTGATCATGGCTATATTGTGGTCCATCCTGCTCTGATATGTCATCCTCTCTGGTGTATTTGTATGTAGAAAATGATTTTGATAGGTCTGGGGGACGTGAGTAGACATGGAATGATCTAGATACCTTTTTGTAGTTAATATTCGACATGTAGATGCTACGTCATGGGCACCATGGTGTCCAATTACCTTAAAACGACGTAAAATGTAACACTACTTGTAGGATAAAACTTACTATGTCTACAATACGGCTGTAATAGTGCATTGAATACCTTAAATAGAATTGTAAAAGCTTGTATTTTCTTCCTTCTATATTTGATCAACCTCCTTGATTTAATGTAGGGAAGAATTATATGCAATTTTCCTGTCAGAAAACATGCCTCAAAACATAACTGACATCATTGGTGGCATACAGATACCAGCTGGCTTAATATAAGATACACAGGGGTTACAACAAACTAAAACTCCTCAAGCTTACTATTGACTATTGGAGAAATAATAATTGAGAAACAACAAATGTTCTTGCAAAGAAGAGACTTTTATTCAGTTGAAAAAGGGACACTTATTGTCCATGATACATTACTAATATTCCTGCTAAAAAAGTATTTGTCTTCTCACAATAACGTTACTCTTTTGTTTTGTCATTTCATCATGTACATGCCATTCATGTTATTGTTACCAACATGTTTACTTTCCGAGCGACCTGGAACTGTCAAAGTTAATATCCTGCAGGATATTCCACACGCAACAACACCACCTAGGATATTAGACCAAAACTGCAGAAGCACAAATTAGCCTCTGATACAAATCAATGCAGACGAAACTAAGTAACACCACAGCAAATACTACGATACTGAAATGATAGTCAGCTTTTGTGTTCCATACATAAAAAGGCATTGAAATCAAATTGGCCAAACTAGTTAACAAATTCTTACTTACAGGCCGTTTGTCATTCATGACAGAAAATGTATTTCGTATAGCTAACACCTATTAATAATTATCGGCTTTAAATCACTATGAAGGAATAACAAAGTCATTGAAAATAGACAGTCAAGTACATTAATTTGTTTCGTACCATAGGGTGTAGAAATATGCAGATTACTTTCTTGTTTACATGTCTATTCTATTCAAATCAAATCTCGTATACTCTGGTCAATTATCAACTATAGGATATATGATGGCGCAATGTACAGAGCAGCATTAAAGCCACACACCTCAGTAGCTTAGCCAACAACAAACTATGAACGCAACGACTGTTGAAATCAATTTATAACATCATATCTTATATTAAACCAGGATAATATGAATAGACATTATGACAAGCCTCATATTTAACTGATGTAGGTGGGTTTCATCAATGTTGTTGAAGAGCCAAATATAGAGAAAGACACACACATACGGTATCTTGAAGCCTGTTAAGGTCACAAGTATCATGAGAATATGTGTATATTACCATGGTTACATTTGTTAGATTGCTGATCCACTTTATCAAGATAACAATTCTGATACAATTTTACTATGATTCCAAAGTATTCCTCAGTGCAAGGTTCTAGATAAAAATAAAGAAACAAACTGTCAAACAAAATATTTCATAGTTAGGTTTGTCCAGTGAACTATTCTGTCAGCGCAGCCTGTGACTGTTGTCGTTTCTGTCAGACATTCATCTGTAACAAACATAGAAAATGTAGATCTTAGTTAAACCCATCTTTCTTATTAATGCTTTATATGCGTCAAACAGGTGATAGATATGAATTTGCAGTACTGGCAGGAAAGAATGGTTTGTAGCATGCTAGCAATTTCAGCAGTGAGAGAGAACTTGAGTTACAGAAGGTATACGTAGTACAGCATGGGAAAATTTCAAAGAATCCATCGCTTACCCATGTAAGACTTTCAGCACGGCGTTGGCGCTGTCCTTAAGGGTTGTCATTCCCTCATCAAACTTCTGCAAGGTCTTCTCTGAATTTTCCATGTCCTTTTGGAATCTCTGCTTGTCTGTCGTGGATGATGGCAGTTTGGCAACTCGTTTTCCCACCTGATCCTTTGAAAAGCAAAATAACATAGACGGAAGTATTGATTTTCATTCTGTTTTAGCACAAAGTACAGATACTTTACTGCTGGTAGTGTTTAAGGAAGAAGATAGTCTCTTTTGACAAATGCAAGCCTGTCAATCTTCAGATATTGCCCCAAAAGACTTAATGGCAAAGATATGAAGATGAATTTCACTTTGTCATGGAATGCTCTTGATATGATGTTTTACATAATAAGTTATTCACATTTATCAAAACAAGTACACCAAGTTTTAAAAGTCTCGATGTTTCAGACTGTTTTGAACATATATTTAAATGCAATAATCCCCACAATGCCAAAATAGATAGATATTTAAACGACTGCTTTATCATTAGAAAAAATACCGAAAACAATGATTAGCCCCACTCGACTATAGCACTATAGTACTATAGACTATGTCAAAGCGTATGCTAGCCCTTATTGTATTGTATTAGTAATTAAGATGTTAAGTTTTATTCTATACTTCTATTTTGTATTATGCTTTTTAAATAGAATGCTTGCCATACTTTGTACCTTGTACAATTGTTGTGCAATAAAGTTCTTCTATGATTCATACCGTTTGAGACCGAAACATGACAATGCTCTAGAAATTTGTCACATTATCACAAAATAGTGGGACTTGAATGCCAAATTGCAACAGACATAATTGCGCAGCAATCCACTTACATTGGCAATGAAATAAAATGGACTGATAATTTCAATCTGGAGTACAAACCTTACACCTGCTAATTAATCTGGATCCAAACTTACACTCCCCGGAACGTAGTTAAGACGTTAAGAAAAGTTATGGCAAAAGAATAGAACAGTCAGACCTGGTCTGTCTGTGCCTGGCTGGCGGGATCATGAACATAGTTTAGCCAGTCTGCCTCTCGCTTCTGAACGTGACTTTGGGCCGCATCCATGGTCTGCAACGTGTCGACGTGTCGACGATGTGTCATGTAGATGGTTCACATCTTACTTAACTGGGAGGTTGCAGCGTACTTGTCTCAACTCAGCTTTGTCCGAAACATCTCATGTGACCTGTGGCGTTCCGCAGGGGTCCATTCTTGGACCCCTCCTTTTCATTGTGTATATCAATGATTTGCCTAACTGCATACGGTCATGTAAAGTAGCCATGTATGCAGACGATACCATTTTATACTTCGCACACAACAGAATACAAACAATACAGGAAACAATCCAGAAAGACTCTACCCGGCTAGTTCAGTGGTTTATCGCCAATAAGCTCTCTTTAAACCCTACCAAGTGTAAATCTATGCTGGTTGCCTCTCAAAGATCCAGAGCCTCTGACCAGCACTTACAACTTACTCTAGCTAATACAGACTTGGAACAAGTCGACACGTTTAAGTATCTAGGAGTTGTCATTGACAATGCCCTATTATGGAACGACCACTTTCTACTTGTCTCCAAGAAATTAGCTCGGGCAATTGGAATTATGAAATGCCTCAGTCCATACTTGAACAGGCAAGCTATGCTGGTAATCTATAATACATTGTTTCTCCCCCACATCCAATACTGCAGCAGTGTCTGGGACCAGGGAGGTAAGGGGTGCTTAGACAAACTTCAGAAGTTGCAGAACAGAGCAGGCAGGGTAGTGTTAGGCTGCGACCGCCACACTCCCAGCGCAACCGTTCTGAATTTACTGGGCTGGACCACTGTAGAGAGGCTCCACAAAAGAGCTAAGGCCGTCTTAATGTACAAAGCACTAAATGACCTATCACCTCCACACATGTCCCAACTTTTCACAACTTCTGCCCACACCCATACACACAACACCCGTTTCAGCACACAGGGGGGGCTTCAACTACCAAAAGCACGCCTACAGTACAAGAAGAGATCGTTCTCTTTCTCTGGCGCGGTCCTATGGAACTCACTGCCACTACAAGTAAGAGATGCAACATCTATCGGTGCTTTCAAAACTACATATACAAGAGAACTCAACTAGTGTTTAAATTTCGGTTATCTCTTATGTAAATATATTTTTGGTTCACTCATTTATTAATATGATTTCACATTATGTCAACATTGATATGCAAATTCAACCTGATTTCATTTCATTTTATTCCATTATATTTTGTCACTAGTATATGATGTTAATTTATGTATTTGGTAATATTATGTTTTGTTTGATATGTTATCTAAGTTACCTTGGTTTCATATCAATTTTACTTCACATTATGTATTGTTACTTGTTATTTTATGTAAACAACTTTGTTTGGGGATTTTCCCCCCCAGGGCTCATTGAAAAACGCCAGCTGGCGATATGACTCCCCTGGTAAAATAAATAAACAAACAAACAAACAAACGTCCCCTCAAGTTGCTCCAGGTAGTCTGAAAGTTCTGCAAAATAAAGCTTAAGTCAAAAAGTGCATGTGTGTGTGTGTGTGTGTGTGTTTATGTGTGTGTGTGTGTGTGCATGATTACGCGCGCACTTGTGTGTGTGCTTGTGTGTGCCTTTGTGTATGCGCGAGTGTGTGTTTGTGAGTGTGTGTGTGTGATAGAGAGAAAGAAAGAGAGAGAGCACGTTTTTGTGCCTGTGCGTGTATATATGCGTATGTGCTTGTGCTTACCTGTGTGTGTGTGCCTGTGTGTGTATGCGTATGTATGCGTGAGTGTGCGTCTGTATTTGTGTGTGTTAACGAGTGTGTGTGTGTGTGTGTGTGTATCTGTGTGTTTATGAGTTCGTCTGTATTTGTCTGTAAACACACAGGTGTGCTTACGAATGTGTGTGTGTGTGTGTCAGTGTATGTGCGTATATGGGTGGGTGTACAAACATACATGTATTTCCAATTAATCCGAGTAAGCTAATCTCGTGTGCATGTGCTTACCCAGTGTCTTCTTGTGGGAAGAGTATGCACAGTAACCCACTGCAACTGTGGCAGTTCCAAGAATGCCAACATCAGCTGCACCAGCCCCTGCCACAACTGCACCGCCCACCAAACCGGTTACAGCGACTGCTCCGACTGCGACTAAGCTAACCGCAAGAGTAGCAACTGCTCCAACTACGCAAAGGCCTCCAAACGAAAACCTGGCCCACCAGTGGTAGTCCTTGTCTTCCTGACATTTCGCTTGAACTTTTTCCTTGTATTTAATCGCATCGCGCATCTTCTGCTTAATATCAGGAATATCTTTTGCCATCTTTTCTGATAAATCCAAAATCTCCTTAAGGGTTTGGCGTATTTCCTTTATTGTTTCTTCAAGGTCATCTTTCTTGGCCCCTGTAAGAGATAATGATATATGTATTTCATAACGAAGTTTGAAAATATTTGCTGTCATGGTCATTATGTATGTAAAATGGGAAATCTGTCCGTTCCAATGTTTTATGTGGTACCACTAATTCAGAATAAACACATCATTCACTGCGCGACCTCTGTGTAGAACTCAAAAACTTTATATGCCTATCAATAAATGTTTATTTCATCCCAAATAATGTCTACACTAGAATAAACACAAACGTACCGCATTTCTTGATTTCCCTCACCACCTTCTTGCGGTGCATCGTTGAAGCAATGTGGGGCTCCAGTTGTGTTGCCAATTCTTCTTCAGTGAAGTCGTCGGTGAAGTCTTCAATCGTCAAGCCTTCAAACGCCGACACCAGGGCCTCTGCATACTTACTCAGATCTATGTTCTCCAAAAACTCCCCCAAAGGCCGTGTGTTGTGATCAACAGCTTCACGTACCAACGAGCAGAGGTTTAGCAACTTGCGGACTTTTGCTCTGTGAACGAAACATTTTTGCAATTATAGGTCCCAACTTGTCCCAAATGTGGCCTTTGTGTGGCATATTTATGTTAAATGAACGAAGATGACCCTCCTTTCAGAAGTCGCTGATTATGCCCATTTAAATTCGTGAGAGGATTGGCAGTTGGTTGGGAATAAGTCAGAAGCGATTTGGCAGGCTGCGGCTAGAGATCAGGATGGTTTTGAGCAGGTTTGACATCATTCGGGGCTCAGTCGGGAGTAAGTCATGTACTGGTTGAAAAATGATTGGGATGGTTGCCGCTAAACGATAAGCGTGGACTAAAGCTGGTCAGACTGCTCCCAACCTACCGCCAAACTCGGTTGGCTAGTGGTCGGGGGAAGGTTCTGAATGTGTAAGAGGGACTATACGTAGTAGCGGTTTCGGCTGTTTCACACATTTTATATGTTGAAAGTGAAAGTGTCCCAAACCAGTTTTGGTCATAGGAAGAGCTGATCAGCGGCTGCTAATGTTAAAAGAAGATAAATACGGTTTCATCGTATTCATGTTACTCGTTTCGTCAACTACCATGAACAGTGGATCACAGCTTAATGCCCGTCAAAGAGATTGCGACCCTTTCCTCTGGATGGGATGGCATGTCAGGTGATCGAGTGACAACAGTAGAACTCCCGACTGTCAGAGGCCTAGTCACCGGCGACTGGATCACGCACATTACCTTAACACACGTCTCGTCTTAAAAAGGGAAGTACATGTACCTGTCTTAACTACCAACACCCACATTCAGCTAGGGCGGTAACCTCGCTGCGATCGTGATGCGGCCTTCACAGATAAAAGACGATTTTTTTTAGCGCTTTGTGAGTTTTTTTTTTTTTAGTCATACTTTTTATTTTGCATGGTATTCCAAGGATGAACTCACGAGTTATCCAAATTCAATTCAGATCGCAGGTGGAGGTCGCAGTGTGATCGCCACCGTCGCCGAATGGAGGCCTAGCCGGGATGGTGTTAAAAGCTATAGGGGAACAGTTTGAATTATGGATGATAACACACTTTGGGGTCGTTGGTCAAAGAAGCAAGCTTTCGAATGGAAAACACTTACTGGATTTCAATAGAAGACTTCAATATCCCGATTTCCAAGTCACCGAGCATCCATTTGAAGTCGAGTGGAACCTCCCCTTGTAGGCCGCCGCTTGTTATGTTCTCGATGTTGTCCTGCAAAGCCTTGTTTGCCTTAAGCATTTCATCAGACATTGCGAAAGGACCGCTCTCATGGTTTATACACGCCAATGTATGCTTCATTTCCACCTCAACAAGAAACGCACTTAAGTTAGGAGCCATTTTGGCTTTTCTCTAGTTTACCAATTACCCAAACACGTCAGACGACGAACAGCGGTAAAGTGCCGTTTCGTACGACGAATTTTCTTTTCAAAGGAATCAAGTAACTGATGTGGCAACCTGCCAACAGGACTGCTTGTTTGTTCTCTGGACTGGTCGGTCACTATGGCAGAATGACTGACGTCCACCGGCCTTATTAACATATCAAGGAGCCGTGTCAACCCTAGGTCAAAGCTAAACACAACGTGTTGATATCTATCCCTGAACGTAGAAAGGGCCCTCTTCCAAATAAAACTCCCTTTTGTAAATCGTTTGGCTGTGTGTTCCTGCGTGTTTTCAGCATCATGGAGCAAAACGGTCAAGTACCGGAAGATATCAACGATTTCTTAAAGCACATTTTTGACAAAATAACGTTATGTAAGCGTAGGCTTGAGGTTCCTGCAACAGTTTTGGATGTGCTACGTCAGGACGTAGACACTTTGAGAACACAAACGCCCGACTCTGCTGACAGGCTGGTACGAACACAGCGCGATAGTATCCACGATATCAACATTGCACTGATGAAAGACCTTCAGAACATAAGGTATGTGCCAATGTGTCTTTCCATAAACCAGGTACAAAATTAAGTCTATTTATGTTTTCATGCTTCAGAACAGATTGCTCAACAAAATATATGATATATTTTTTTAATTATTTAGATGGTATGTATAGGCCCAGGTGAATACTATATGAGATAGCGTTACGTTTTTCTCCTTAACATTACACATTGTTAAGTTATTCCTTCGCGACGGCCCCTACTTACCACTATGTTCCATGATAACAATATGACATGTGTAAATTGTATTTTTGTATTGTTGCAGTTTATAAGCTAACAATGAATCACCTAAGTGACATTATAATTGGTAACTCCGTCCGTTTCCTTGTGCCCAAAAGGAACATAGTCGCGCAGCTCGGTCAGCATTGCCAACACCACACAGATCTCATCGATCAAGTCTCAATGAATGTAACGACATTTCTGGGAGAGATAAACCTGCAAAACCTCAGCGGGCACTTCATTGGGGTGACGACTGTTCAGCAACTTTTAAACCGCAACAACGTTGAGGGCGAGATGACACCCCCACATCGTCGTCGTTTGGAAAGAGAAGTTGGCAAAATTAGTAAGTTTCATCCACTGTTGCATTTTACTTTATACGTTGGTCAGTGACAGGAGGTGTTCTAGAATGCGTTGCAAGATATCTGTCATAACCAACTATCATACTCTTATAAATAGATTATACTTTAGACTTTTACTTAATATCATTATACGTTATGATGTATTGATTTGGATGAGAACAACCGATTTTGTCTTCACAGGTGCTCGTGTGCAGGGTGGGGCTGGCCTGTCAGAGATACCGCCAACGCTGCACCGGCTTCTAGTGGCAACTAGATGTCTTACCAGGATTTGTTTGGCTAAACTGGAAGAGTCTGCATGTGTTACAACTGACATTCGTCATCGGTCGACCCCCGGGGGGGACGGGGCAAGTCTTTGCACCACCGAAGACCACACCAGTCTGTCCGCCGTGGCCGCACCCAGGTCCTTCACAGACTTTAAAGACTGGTGTTCTAATGGCCTAACGTATTTAACCTCATTGCTAGGGTACTCAAATAATGTGGACACAATCTCTACAAGACACAGAGAAATGATTGATTGGATAGAACAGGAACAGCTTGACCAGCCTATGTTAGGTGTCGATATTGTTACACCAGACTTAACAGAGTTCCTTCTGGGAAATGATCTGAAAACTCTATCGTCTTTTAAAGCCTCCATAGAAAACATAAAAGATGAATTGTACAAGGTCAATTCAAGCGTCGAAGGATTGTACAAACAGGCCTTGACAGCGTCGGAGTCCCTTTAAGCATTTTGTATTCAAATGACTTGAGGAAGATGTGCATATGTTTACTTACTTACCCACTGAGTCTTTGAGGAATGTGAACTGTCCATGTTTTTGCCACCACATAGTCTGGAAGTTGTAATTTCTATTTAGTTTGTAATGAGGTTCCTTGCCGGCCTGTACATATCTTTGTCTTTGAAGGATTTGACACTCAGTAACTGTAAAACAGCAGACCACGTGCACATGTACGGCAAAATTACTGTACCAATCATATATGCATATGCTAGGTTTTATCTTGAGATTGACAGCAAATCGTATAATTTATAAAAAGTCACTTGAATTGATGTAGAGTATGTCTCTAGCAGTAAAAATTCACATTTCGTTGCAGACAGAAGTCTTGGGCCATTTTCGTGTGTAATTTTTATTTCTATCCTTTTCACGTTTCATGACACGCTTCATCACCCGTAAAATAGCCATTAGATGTATTCGTTTCCGTTTTCTGTCAGTGTACAGGAGACAAAGTAACTATAGACCTAGAGTACTTTTCTCTTAAGAGCTCAAATACGTTGGAATAAAGGCAATTGAAATTAGATAAAACAACAATAACGCAGCATGTTTTGACCGTCAGCTACTGTCAATGCAATACGATTTGTGTGCTCTTTGGCATGTTGACATTGCCATCACAGACACAGTTGGAAGCTATTACACAGTGCTAAGTGGTAGTTTATGAGATATCGGGCCATAGAAGGAACTACTTATTTTCCCTGAACCACTCTTTTCTTGACGTTGTACGAAGCCTAGCTGTTTATTTTGTCTGAGGTTTTTTTTTAAAAGAGATCCAAATAAAAGTGACTGAAAATCGACTCGCTTGTTTGCGTATTCTAGATCTAGATCAGTTACGCAGTTCAATTGTTACGCTGTTTGCCGTGTGTTTGCGTGAAAAAAGCATAAATTTGTGAAAAGAAGAATTGGACCCTGACATTGACAGAGGAAACCAAATACCCTGTTAGCTTCACAAAGTGTTGTTGTACCTTTCTCAGTAACTCCATCTCTTCTTTTTACAGAGGACGCGTAATGGCACACAAAACTGTTCGATCACATTCCCTTACCGTACATGTACACGTACATTCAGTATGCTGCAACATTGTATGTTTCATTTACATTTTGCCAATTTGCTTCAGAAGCGTGCATCCAATATGTTAGAGGCAGACCGCGGTGTATTTAAAGTTTATACTGTATAAAGAACAGTATTTTGGCTTGTCCATATTCAATTTTCATATTGCCAGCGGCACTCAACACATTTTCATCTTTACAAAGTGTTGGTTGCCCTCGCTCTATATCCACATTTTTCTTTACATAAGTGTCTCGAGGTCCTTATAAAATGTCGCTTTGTTCTCGTGCCTTGAAAAAAAGGACTGATCACAAGAGGAAACATGCACAATGCATTCAGTTTTACAACACCAATTTCTTCTGTAGGCAATTTTTTTTCTGTTCGCTAGTGCGTCTCATTCGGTTGTGTTAAAATGCGTGCTTATCTCAATTCCATATCCACGTCTGAAGAACAAATGTATTGTCCTGGTGACACATTTTTAGTGACACTGCGTAAGGGGCAGTTTGACTCGTGAAATTCCATAGAGAAGTTGCATCTATGTACTATGTAAATGCAGAGGGTATTCATTACAGTACGTATGGCGTTAGCTAGTAGTAAAGAAATTATTCAAGGTGAACATATCATTGCACATATACGTATTTTGATTTTCTTGGACAATTGTCGTGTATGCCCATTACAGTAAACGACTCGTAAACACCCGTTCGATGTATTCATTTGAATTCTATCTCAGCCTAGTTATTTTGAAACAACAACACTTTACTCGAAAGATATCAAATACGTTTGAATACATGCAAATGGAATTGAAAAAAAGCAACATTTTGACTCTCAGTTATTGCCAGTTTTTCGGTAAGTCGACAATGTCATCACAGACAAGGTTAGGATCTATATTACATGGTGCTCGGTGGTTGTTACTGGGATATCGTGTCAAAGAACGCAAATGTTTATTTGCTCTTGACGTTGCATGAAGCCGAAAATGTGTTTGTTCTGTCATCTCTTCATGTTCAATCACGTTCTCCGGTTCCGCGGTGTTAACAAAACATTAACAAAGGGCCTGGCGAAAATAAAGATGTCTAACTACAAAGCTGTTTAAACCGTTATTGTTGTATGGTGACTCACGTCTGGCCGTAGGGTTTTGTTTGAAAACAAGCATTTGTGAAAAACAACATTGAATCCTGGTCTGTTTTGACATTGCCAGGGGAAGTGAAATACCCTTTTGACTTAACAATGTGTTGTTTTACCTTTCTCTGTAACCTGGTCTCTTTCTGTCACCAAAAACACGTAATGGCACCCACACTTGCCTGATCCAATTCCCTTAGGTTACATGTGGGCATAGGTACCTCAGTGTACTGTATATGTCATGAAGTTTTATTCGCAAATAAGCGACCACCTTAAGCGTTAACTTTCAGTATTTCATAGTTTTGAATTCTTGCCGATTGCGGTAAACTTTGGCACTTCAGAGGTGTCCCCCCATCATTGTTATCAATGCTCCGCTTATTACTTTTCACGACGCAGTTCTACTGTCTAAATGATAGATTGTTCTCACTGGTGTGCGTGTCTGTCTTATTGAAATGTGTGTTTTCGTACATAGCTGATGGTCTACGTCCCAAGAAGCTGGGCATCACTTAATGTAAATAGTAGCTTTATTGATTTTACATGAGCTGGTACAAAGGGTTTTCTATCGGTATATAACATTTTTTTCCGAAAATAGGCGTTCAAATATCATACTTTGTATAAAAAATATCAAATCATGACGTAGGGTTTAAAGATAATTTACCTCTTGCAACTGTATATATATATATAACTGATTAGTCAATGCCCAGTAGGATCCTTGACAATGACATGTATTTCCAACGACGACGATAACAACGCAGCAAAAAAACCTACCACAACTCACAAGAGAAATTACAAAATGCAAAACTACGGAACAAGTGCAATGATCAAGGACCCCAAAGTTGACGCTTGAAGTCAGAAACTAATGCGTCACAGACTGGACGTACTGTGGAGACAACCCCAAATTTTGGGTTAGGCTTGCCCCAAGCACTGCCTGCCTCATACTTCCCGGCACTAGACCGTAGAGTATCAAGATTTTCAAAAATGGCGTCAAAGTTTGACTGAACACTGCTTACAGACGGAAGGACGACTAGCTTATGCTTTGCAGCAGCATTGTCACTTTCCATCATGGTAACGCAAGTGTGGTTTTCGTTCAGCCACAGCCTCTCCAGCTCCCGAGCCTTCTCGCCCATGTTTCTCTGCTGGTCTTCCAAGTTGCCAAGTTTGTTTTTAAATGCGTCGCTAGAAATAGCTGCAAAATAAACAAAAGACTTTTTGCTGTCTGATTTGTTACGCAAAGTAATTATAACCTTTTCACAAATTTTGCAAAATTATGATGTAATTGTCCCCTAGATTACTCAGCAACTGTCTCACCAAATACACATCGAGTCTAGTTGTAGATGTAATACTACATACCTAATGAAGACACTAGGTCGGTGGCCGCTGTCAATAGTACTCCCATCCCCATCTCTAGGCCTGTTCCTACAGCACCGGCACCAGCGACTACAACAGCAGCACCGGCTACTGCAGCTAAGCCGCCTGTTGCAAGTACTGCGGCGCCGAATAATATGGCTCCGGCCCCTGCTGTGACAGTTGTCGCAGCTGTCGCAGCTGTCGCAGCTGTAGAATGATCCGTGGTTATTTGCCCTTGGCGTGCCTGTCGTGCGGCTGCCCTAGTTTCGGCTTCTAGCGCTCTTGCACGGTTAACCGAATCCCGACAAGCCCCAAGGAACCGGTTGCTCGTTCTGGCTGCCTCATCTGCACTGCTGATGATGCTTTTCATGCGATGGGGGATGTTGGCTATTCGTTCACCTGATGGGAATGTATAGAATAGTAAATTTCTATACAAATATACAATAACTCTCTCCTAAAGATCTTGGGTATTCGGTCAACACAGTGTTGGGCATAGGGAGACAAAATAAAGTAATAACCAAAATGAAGTGCATGAAATTGTTGAATGGTCTGGTCGACCATTCTTTTCAAAACTAGTATGCTCAACACTAGCATGATACTTTTATAAGCATTCTACATCAGTAAGCGTAATTGGGTGACTTGACCAAGCAAGTAAAGAAAAATGAAAACTCACGAAGGTTGTTGATTTCCTGTCTTAGAGTCCTCAGATGGTGTCGAGCCATTTGAAGTCGCTCACCTTCAACTACAACCCAACAGGGATCGTCAGCAAGATCTCCATCTAAAAGAAAGCAAGTGGTTGCTTTAGAAAAACAATTCTCTCTCTTCAGACTTATCAGAAAAGTTTCATGTACTATACAACAGCGTCCCAAAGTTGATCTTTAAAATATACTCCCAATTAATTAATTCCCAATTCGAAATACTTGTCGCTGTCGATTATGGTAGAATTTTTCTGTTTAACCTGATGTCTCCCTTCACTTGGTCACTTGGTCTTTAGAGAATATTAGCCAGATTGGTTAATGATTTGTCGTACCTGTCTTTATTTCAGCATCTAGCAAGTCCTCGACGTCGTCCTTCTCGAATTCCGTGAGAGATGATTTGTACTGCCACAGGCCGTGCTTCAGCAAGAAAACTGGTACCTTTTCCTTAGCTGCGATGATGGTTTCCCAGATGTAGCGATAATCTTCCTCCTGTTTCTCCACATTTCTCCTGGTAAACATAGATTTATAATTCAGTGACATTGACAGCAAATCTTATTGACAGTAACTTTTTTGCTAGTATAAACAGTATGTTCCTGTTGATAAGAACTTTTTGGCACTATTGACAGGATGTCAAAGATCCTGTCAGTCCTAATCCTAACCCTTTATGTAACCCCAACCCTGAGTATGATATTATAAGATGGTGCAAAAAAGACTATTTGACATGACTGAGCAAGATAATTAGCTCTTCAAAGACTCATCAACTATTGAATTGATGCCAATGAAAATTAGATTCAACCCGGGTCGGGGATATGCGCTATCCAGTGATCCATCACAGAAATTCATAAAATGGGGCTTTTGTTCTTATACCTGCACATAGCTGTCGATAACATTTTTCTCCACGATTAACATCCTGTCAATAGCCATGCCGTTGTTTGATATACAGTCCGCTATATATAGGTAGTTCAGTTGGTACGGAAAAGAAAAAAAAAACCTACTGTTCCAGGTTTGAAACTAATCAATCAGGGTGACATTTGACAAGGCCTGATTACCTAAAGTTAAGCGAACATACCTTAATTTCTCGGCACAGGACTGGCACTCATACCGTAAACCTTCGTTTATTCCAGTTAGAATAGATAAACCATCCCATTTTGATGAGTTCCGGTTCTTCCTCTCAAATTCAGATATCTTTTTTCGATCCACCGATACTTTCATCGACACTTCGGAGATAAAGCCATCCGAACGTTTATCACCTGACGATAAACCCTTAGTTTGTCGAATGAAATCAGCAACGTTCACTACAGTAGTACCTCTGCTCATAGCCATGTTGCCTGGGTGCTCTAAGATAATGTACACGTAGTCGTGCGTTTATTGACGAAGGTTGCTAGGATCACAAAGCATGTCCCATGGCCTTCTGGTATATGCTGGCATCGATTCAAGCAGTACTGCATTTACAGTACTTCATTCAAAGTCATGAAAGGGAGTAACGCTGCGTAGTACTAGTAAGACCGATAGGCTGTATTAATGCATACATTAAGATAGAACATTATGATTTGACACAGAGGTTTATGATTGTCTCACCAAATATTATCTTATTTCTTGTGTCATGATTTTATAAACTGTACACATATCTAGCCATGATAGGCGCCAAATACTACTGGCTAATGTTTGTTATGGCATTCATGCTTCGCCTCAATTGAGAATGGGGTCTTTACCTTGCAGTGTGCTTGGCGCACCCAGCGATTTATGTACAAACAGCATCAGCTCTTGCAATTCTAACGTACAAACTAAGCGTGTTCGTCTGATGCTGAAAAAACATTGCTTCACAATCTATGCAATGCATCCGATCAGAATGCATAACATTACCTACATTAACGTTGCATGCATTTGCCGTTTGTAAGATTCTTTAGCTATAGTTTAATAAAACCTTCTCTAGATCTGTTTGATCAAGGAGGATTTTAACCTCCTTGGTTTGATAAAGTGAAGGTTACAATTTTATCTTATACCGTACCGCATCAGAGACATTGTGACAGATGTGGTCTTTTGGGTAGGATCTGGTCTACTTTACGATGTGCTCTCACCACACTAAGACGTGTATATAACTATACTATGTGCTCTCACCACACGAAGCTCTCACCAAATATTACCAAGACTCGGGTTCAGTTTACAGTTTGATGTGATAGTTTATTCAAGGTACTGCTGTCGATCATATATACAAAGAATGCAAGGGACTAACGGAATATGGGAAGTTACTAAGGAGATACAAATACCTGAACAGAAGTGGATGGACGACGAATGATACTACTCTAACCGGGGTGATACAAGACGACAGCGGGATGATCTCGGCTCTAAAGCTCTTACAGACGTCCTACACCGATCTTTATAAGCTTTCCGGAAGGCGGGGCTACGCGAGCGCGACGGGGCGTGGTCAGGCTGACGCCAGGACGCGCCCGTGTCACGTGCTCCCACCACGTGACCCCCGGGCGGTCCTTACGCTAATATGTTGCCTGTTACACCATCCCCCCGGCACGCTAATGATGCTCCCGCATCATTTAACTTATTATTTAGTAAACTATTTAATGAATATGTATTATAACTTAACCTTCAAAACCTAACGACAGAACGATGGGAACATCGGAAGATAATTTAACGTTTTAACAACTCTCAAATAGGAGAACGGCACCATATTGGCAATTACGAGATAAACAAACAGAAAAAAATATTACAGAGGAAATTTGGTATGGCATGCCAATTTGTTAATGTTACAATCAAACGACCCACTGGATGATACATCCTACAATCAACACAATACATAAAAACTAACGAAACATAGCATAAAATAGAATATTCCGACAATGACAATGACATAACGTTACATCATTAGCCAACCTGATACAATGAACATTGTCAAAATAGAGACCCATTAGAAAAAGACACCACAATAATCGTAAAACAATACCAAGCATAATCAATGTCACAATAATCACTGACCAAATAACGCACAATCAAGTTCAAAAACGTCACCAATCAAACACAATACAATCAAAGTTGACATAATTCCAAGTGAACACTGCAGGTTCCAAGTACAACATCTGAACAATTACATATGGGAAGTTACTAAGGAGATACAAATACCTGAACAGAAGTGGATGGACGACGAATGATACTACTCTAACCGGGGTGATACAAGACGACAGCGGGATGATCTCGGCTCTAAAGCTCTTACAGACGTCCTACACCGATCTTTATAAGCTTTCCGGAAGGCGGGGCTACGCGAGCGCGACGGGGCGTGGTCAGGCTGACGCCAGGACGCGCCCGTGTCACGTGCTCCCACCACGTGACCCCCGGGCGGTCCTTACGCTAATATGTTGCCTGTTACAACATACCCAATGGACAGCAGATACCACTGGGGACTTGGTTTGAGATATGATTGCTGTTGCCTGTATTGTACAAGGAGGGAGGGGAAGCTTCATAGAAGCAAACAGGTAACGTTTATACTAAATGTCAAAAGTTCCCGCGCCAAGCTAGATAATGCTGGCCAATCATATCTCATGGAATATGCTACTATGCTTTGGTTAATTATTTTGCTATTTGTTATAGGCTTTTTTCCCTACAAAGAAGTCAATACATCAAGACTATTATTCAATTCTATAAGAAAAAATAACTTAGAACAATTAGTTAATCTAAAGATTGTAATTTGTGTCTGCAAACTTTACTGTATTAGGTATTAAAAAAGTGTAGATGCCTCTTGAGTTTTAATGGTTTGTTCCAAACGTCCAAAATGGCCGAAAAACACTACGACAGAGGGAACTTTGCCGATCTGCTGCAGAAAACATCACATATCTCCGCGGTATGGCACGCCCCAGCTCTCATATGACGACAGGAGCGTACTCAAGGTGGTATACCTTTATTTAACTTCTTAAGATGCATGCTAGATCCAAGATCAGTCCATTAAACCTGGCTATGCGATGGGAAGGGCGGGTCCAATATTGTACCGGTGAGACCACTATGACGAAATCATTTTCGTGATTTTGTGAACAGCAAGAAACAGCTGCATGGTAGTGTTTGAAGGAGACTGCCGGAATTTATAACGTAGATACAATCCCTCAATATATGGATGTTATGTCAACCAATTATTATCATATGGTACACCTCTGCCCCCCTCCCCCTTGGGGTGTGTGTGGGGGGGGGGGGGGGGGTCAGTACCAGACTGTTTATCTACATGTATACTATAGGTTGATAATAAGGCGAGGAGGAGGTGAGGAAAAATGAAAAAAGTGACTTAGAATATATATGCACCTTAAAATAAGACAGGAGAAAAGAGAAATTCAAGCAGATGTGGAACAATATGATCTAGTGGTAAGATTGATAAGATTTGGTAATCTATCTTACATTACAAATTCTTATTTGGGTTGGTAAATCATAACGTGTAGCAAAACTAGCATGAATTTTTCAGACAGCTGGGCTTCTCTGACAGCCAAGGTTGTGGGTGGGTGTTTGTCAGAGAAGCCCAGTTTAGAAACAGAGTAGACTCCATATTAAAGTAAGAACAACTTGATTTCTGTACACAGTGCCATACAATGACAGACTTTGAGGAGGACTACCCCGGCCAGCTGCTGCACCAGGCTGCCTTCTACGACAATGTGGAGCTGTTACAGGAGCTGCTGGCCAGCTCGGAGAGGTCGCACATCAACGCAGCCAACAGCTCCGGACAGACAGCCCTGCACTCAGCTGTGGCAGGGGACAGCAGGGAGAGTCTGCAGATGTTACTGCAGGCTGGAGGTGGGCAGTGCAATCAATATAGATGTTAACTAATCTGTGTATTGTAATCTTCATGTACTTTGCAGAAGAAACATATAAATTAGGCAAATGATAAATCAAAATCTAGTATCTTTACATACATGCTGATACCAAATACTGGTAGGTTGCTATTTATTGTTTTGGTCTGTTACAAATGCTGTGTTAACAAATATAAATTAACGTTAAACCTTCAGTGTTTCTGTTTTATTGATTCAGAAAGTGTTGCTGAAGGTTTCTGTGTTTTTGTGTGTTTCAGCTGATCCAGGCATTGCTTCTGGCATGAGGGACAACTGTAGGGTAAGAAGTAATCTTTCATATGATGTTTAGTTATGAGTTAAAAGTCAATGTTTCTGAAGTAGTATAATTTAAAACAATGTATGTCAACAGGTTGTCTATGGCTATAGCAAATTCTGTCAACCTCCGTATCAAAATTTACATTGTATGCAACATTGTTGAAATGATAAAACCTATAAGCTACTACTAGTAGTGGCATATTCTAACAAAAACAGTTGTCTAATGCATCTTATATTAAGTTAAAGTATTGAAATGATATAAAAAGATATTGTTTGTAACACCCTTTTCTCATCCCTACAGACCCCCCTTCACCAGGCAGTTGGCCACAGTAAGGTGGAGTGTGTGAAGGTGCTGGTGGATGGAGGGGCATCACTGGAAGTCAAGGATGGTGAAGGGAAGACTGCCTATCACCTCGCAACTGCACTGGGGAACAGGAAAATACTGGATATACTGAAGATGGAAAAGGGTTAGTGATTTTGTGTCTGAGTGTTTAGTTATGATTGATTGCATATGGAAAAAAAATTGGTCTAAACGTCACAATTTTACCTGCAAACTAAGTTTCAATAAACTAAATATTCTGACTTATTGTCTGTTTCCTAGTTACATGAATTCTGTTGATTTCTATTTCAGAGGCACAAAGAAAGATCAAGGAAATCATTACAGCAGGTATGTACATAGATTATACTTTTTTGTCAACAGCATTCTTTTTTTTACTAAGGTCCTTTTACCATTCAGTAATTGAAGAATGAAGTGTACTTTACTAGTGGTAACTTGCCTTGTTTTTACATAGTTAACAGTAGTCTCCAAGCAGATATTTTAGTCGGCAAGACAGTATCCTTGGGGCGAAAAGCCAATGGAGTGTTTCTGCCCATGGACACTGCCTTGCCAACCAAAATAATCTGCTGGGAGATTAAGCAAGCAGTATTCTGTTTCAAATTATAACTTTAGAAATTATACAATACATGACTTGTACAGCTGTACATAACAGAAAATTACAGCTCACTAAGCACACTTTATCAAAGTAAAAGATGATTTTGTTTTACAACCCCAGATCTGTACCAGGCATGTGTGGATGGCAGAGCAGATAAGGCTGCTGAACTGATCTCACAGTTGGACAAAGAAGTCATCAATGCAGCTTACAATGGTGGCAGTACCCTCCTGTACAGGTAAATTTTCAAAATACAAAACACATATAACTATATCAGATGTAGAATGTAACTTGAATATTTACATTGCTTATATATCACTTTTGAGTTATGCATGATCTGTCACAAAATTTCAGGTAATCAACTTTTGTATGACCAGTGATATCTTACAAAACTGCATCTTTGTCAAATGTTGTATGGTAACTCATTGTATGGCAACTAATTGTATGGCAACTAGAATCATACACACACTGTATTACTCAGAGAGGTGTGGACAAGACTTTACAGTGTGAATGTTCATGTATGTGTCTGATGCAGGGCTTCCCAGCTGGGCCATGAGTCTGTAGTACAGCTCCTGTTAGACAGTGGAGCTGACACCGTACCTAATGTTGGTACAGGACTCACACCACTACATGCAGCATGCTGGACTGGTCAGGTCAACATAGCAACACTTCTGCTACAGGTCAGTAATAGGCTATAAGAAGAAAACGAACCTATAGAATTGTTTCATTAGAAACCCTTACCATTTCAAAGATTTTGAATCCAAGATTTAAAAAGACTCAGACTGTGAATGATTGTTTCAGGGGTTGCTTTGCCTCTCCTTGCCTATATTACATGTATGTTGTAGTGAGGTCACTTTAGCTGCTTACAAGGCCTTTCTACAAGAAACATGAACGTAAAGCTCTATTTTAATTTATGCTGCATCTGTTGGTAAATGCAACCTCAATAAGTTTCTGGCAGTTTTTAGAAGCTGGCTTGAATAAAAAAAAAATCATTGTTGGTACAAGGATGTTATAATTGTAGACCTAGAGGCTCTAATGTTTATTGTTTTCAAACACAGCACTTGCCCCAGTTTGCTGGGATGGATTCTAGCCAGTCCCTCCAGCTGCCCATCCATGTGGCTGCCTCACAGGGACACCTGGGCATTGTCAATGTACTGCTCAACATGCTGGTAGGTTGAAGATGGGCCATACCATCTCTTATAGAAATAGATTAAGTCTCACGGATATATAAGATTCTGTACAATCCGTTCGTTCAGACTCTTGTAGTGTCTTAAGTGGAACATATGCCATCTAGTTTCCTTGCTGTTTCAGTAGCAGGATATATTTCTACAGGGAGGGGTTGCAATATGTATGATCATTGCCCCCGTCTGTGCGATACCCCTAGTAGGGGGTTAACAGACTATAGAATAGAACTAGAAGAAGATCATGATGTAGTAGTTAGTAGTATCCATTATTTGATTGTGGATATTTCAATGAAAACCAAAATGCATCTAGTGATATATCTATCAAATGCTTAACATTGCTTTAAGGTCTCATTTCTGTATTACTCCGAGTGGGTATGCTAAAAGAGTGCGTGGCCCAAAAAAATGAACGGCTGCATGAACGTGTGTGTATATCGGTGGGAAATTCCCTTTTGGCTAGGCCAACCTATCTCAAGCATCAAACTGATGAAAGCTTGTTTGTATCTGAAGAAATTTGCAGGCAAAGTTCGGCAGCCGCGCGCGAGGTCGGACGTACACAGGCCGGGCATTGTGTGTGAATCGGTCCGGCGCTTACAGCTGGAAAGTGGCTTTGTGGGGGTGTAGCCAAGTGCAGTTTGTAATTGCTATAAAAAGAGATTGTATGTAGTGAAAATGTTGTCAATTTTTTTACATAATCTAGGGTAAATGTTCTCAACATGGAATGAAAAACATTGGCACATTTTCTATATCTTCATTACGAACGCGCCCATGTAAAACACATATTATAACATGTAATCCTATGGGCCAAAAAAAACTCATGAATGAGACCTTAATGTAGTCAGTGATTACTTGAATGTCATAGTTGGTGATTTGTTTCTAAGAATGATAATTCTAAGCAAATTTGCATGACTTAGATGCTATTGTTACATCTATTTGTACTTTCTACCAGGATCCTGTTGGTGTTGACTTGAGGACCAATCTAAACTCTGCCGCATTTGACATCAATGCTCTGGACCTGAACTGGCACTCCTCCTTACATCTGGCTGTACTTGAGGGTAGAGTCTCAGTGGTAGAGGCATTATTGCAGTGGTCAGCTAGAACTAATACAACCAGTGTTACAGAGGGTAACCCTGCAAGTCCACGCAGTCCACTAGAGGATTTGGGACAGCGTATCACCGTGGACACATACTCCGTCCTGGGTAGAACGCCGCTTCACGATGCCGTGAAGAACGGGGAGCTCGCAATCACGGCATTACTACTCCAACATGGCGCAAACCCTGACCTACCGGCAAAGCTACCCACCGGGTCCTCTCCATACAATAGCTTGGACTCAAACGGTTCTTTTGAAGGAACGTCTGCAAACATGACAGCCTTGGCAGAAGCTTCCTCTTGTGGGAACAAAGACATTGTAGTCACCCTCTTGAAGTACGGTGCCAAAGACATGAGAGATGTTGCCTTGCAGTCTGCATTGACTAACGGCCACACAGATATCGCTGGCTTACTCCTATCCTGTTCGGGAGTAGCCATAGACTTGGAGAGCAAGTTGAACAGGCGGCTACAGCTCTTCCTAGAGAGATCCTGCAGTGTTGAAGAGGACAATCTGAAAAGCATAGACAGTGTTGCAACTGTTATGAGTAGCGACGGCACCATAGCATCTGGGAACCTAGGTACAGCAGCAGGCACTCTTGCTAGAACTTCAACCAGAAACAAAGCGGTTCGGGTTAATTGGTGCTGGAGAAATCTACGGAGGTTGAACATAGAGTGGTTCATAGAAGCCTGCATCCACCTAAACCACTCACTAATGCCGTCAAAGTCAGCCCTGGTGTGCATCACAAAAATTGACGTGTCAGACAACCAAATTGTGCAGCTGCCAAAAGAGATTTTCGTAGACATGGACTCTTTACAACAGCTCAACTCCTGTAACAACTGTATCTCAAGCCTGCCTGAGTTTAAAGATGACGACCCCTTTAACAGCCCTTCTTTGAGAGAAGTCGACATATCCGGTAACAGACTGAGTGGCATACCCACCTGGATATTCCAGCTTCCTGCACTTGAAGTTCTAAACCTATCCAACAACAGACTAAAGACTCTCCCATTCAGCATATGGACGGCTCAGAAACTAACCCACCTCGACATATCAGTGAACTTGCTAGACGAACTTCCGAGCAGGCCAGATCCAGAAAGCGAATGCGTCGTCCAGGCCACAGAGAAGGAAGAAGACAGACTACGGACAGAAACAAACTCAAGCAAGGAATCCAACGAAAGTTTCCACACCCCTAACGGTTCAGATGAGGAAAATGAACCAGACGCAAGCTCGGACGTAAAGTCAGAGGCGTCGCCTTTGCAACGTCGCGAGTCATCAAATAGCGTAGTCCAACCATGGCGACCGACGAACCCAAACTGCAAGAGAAGAAAGCTTGACAGAATCAACATCTGGGAGAAAGACGTAGCAACCAGTATCCTTACAGAAGAGTTTGCCTCAGAAGCAGACGAAGAATCCACCTCCACATCATCTCTGGACTTCCTTAACCTTGCATGGAACAAGTTGACAGCAGTGCCTACTGGTCTACCATGTCTGGCACCCAGGTTATCAAAGCTAGACCTTTCACACAACAACATCAGTGATATGAGTCCACCAAACGCTTACCCAAAAGGTTTAACAAAACTCCTGCTTCCGTACAACAAGATAGAAGACAGTAAGAGATACTCCAGGCAGGACTCTGAGAGTTCTTGCTACAGCCCCTATGCATCGAGCTTGAGGAACTCTGTCAGTGGTGCCTCCATTGCAGACATAAAAATCAGCCGATCAGAGTCTGTGTTGTCCCAGATTTCCTTCCTCAGTCTCCTGTCCTTGTGTCATCACAGGTAAACAAATGTATTTTTCTTGTTTTGTTTTTTAATCCATATTTGTAAACAAATCCCAAAGCCTTCTTATAATTGATTATCTTGCTTTTTAGGTGTATGCCGTCTTCTTTCCATTATATACAAAAACATTATATTATGGGTTGGAGAACTTGTTGACTAACATACTAGTAGGAACATCAATTATTCTTGTCTTCTAATATATTTTCCCCAGGTGACATATATTCGCCACCCTGAGAAAATGCATCTAAACTAAGAGATATTCAATGCAATATCCCCCAGTTTAGAATGCACTCCTGTATATCTAAACTGTTCATTATACGTGAGGGTGTGCTATTCTAGAGATCTCTCAAATGCACTGTTTTTCACACAAGTGCCAGATATGTGTAACCCGTTGGATGAATGGTTAATGGAAGCTATGTTCCAATATTATGTTCTTAATATTTGACCACACTTGTAGGAGACACAGTATCCTGCCCAGCCTGAAGATTCTGGACCTGTCTGATAATCAGATAGAAAGTCTGGACCTGGTGTACAGTCTGGAGGAGTCCAGGCCATCCAGTCTGTCTGATCCTGCAGAGGTGACAAACTTAAGTAGCAAGTCTCACAGCACCGGAGATCCAGCCCACCGCAAGGTGTTGTATCTTTGTCCTAACCTTATTTTCTTAGATATTTAACATTTCAGCAAGTTTCATCGGACATTGTTTTAGTACAGTTGATTATGAATTTCACAAAATTACTTTTTGAGATGTATTTATTATTTATTTATTATTTGATCTTATAACTAGTGTAGCCACTATAAGGAAATGACTTGGCTTACCCATTTAAAGCAGCTAGCATCTAGTAATGAGTAATTATTGCAAGATAATTATCAACAAGTTTCACAGACAAAGCAGCAACAAGATAATTTTATTTGAGTGAATATTTTCATCAGATTGCAATTGGTAAGTCACTGAATAAAAATACTCTTTTTGTGCACAACCAAGACTATAGTCTTTATTCTACTGCCGTTTCGGTGACCATCTGTCACCTTGCTCCAGACGTCTGACTTATTATAATTTCAAATTTTAATCACATCTCTTACAACAGAATGCAAATTTTGCAATGAGTCTTAACCAAAGTATTTGCCCCAGATTTGATTTTAACTGATCTGTTTTGTTTTACCCCTTAGCAGAGGAAGAGAACATCGGATTCGTCCACCTCTTCCTTAGACCAGCTGACCAACCTCCACCCCCTGTACCCCAAACTGTCCACCCTGAACATCAGTAACAACAAGATCAAGGTCATCCCAGCGGACATGGGGCTGTACCAGGACCTCACTATGCTGTACGTCAGCGATAACAAGGATATCAGGTGGGAATCTAATGATATGAACTGGTTTTTTTTATATAACGCTCTTAGAAGTACATCATCATAGCCCTAGGGCTAAATCTGTACAATGCATGCTTTAAAACCAATAAAAAATAGGCTATAGCTAGATATCTATTGTAATATATATTTTCAAACGACAGTTATACACAGGATTTATTGTGTAACAGAATCTGATATAACAGCCTGTTTACATACATGTAGTAGAATGTGTACTACATTTTGTACCATGATAGCATTCTGTTTTTTGTCAGTTGGACAGCATGGATGTCAGATTCTGACATGCATGGAATATCTACTGAAAATGCTTCATGGACCTGTAAGGTGGTCACAGGAGCCCTTAGGATGTTTTATTCTACATTTAGTAAAATATCCCCTCTATATACCTACAATGTAAATAACTATAACAGTTACTGTTACAACAACAGCTTTACTACGGTAACTTATTTTGGACATGCAAAGAGCCTTAACCATAAACTTTTAAAGGTAGGGAAGGTGGAAAAGCTGTTTGAATTCCGTACTAATACCTAACATATGCTTTACTCTGTCCTGTACAGAACCCTACCCATGGAGCTAGGGAAGCTGGAAAAGCTGTGGGACTTCAGAGCTAACGGAATGGAACTGGAGGAACCGTTACAAGGTCTGCAGCTCAGGTCTACCAGACATCTCATCGGGTACCTCAGATCCATCCTCGATCAGTAAGTGTGGATGCATTATCCTTTTTTCTTTCCTTCTTTTCTTCCTTTCATTCCTTGTCCTGTTTCTTTCATTTCTTACTTTCCTTCATTGTTGTCTTTTTTTTTCTCTTGTTTAGGCCACACAAATTTAATTTCTTGCTTAACAGATTAAAAAAAAAATTTAGCAACAAAAAAATATCATGAAAACAGAAGGCTGGGGTGAAAACTTGCACCTGACCCTGTTCACTCCCTGAAACTGTGTGCACCATAATACAAACTTTCCTCTGAGATTCTGTTTTCCTGTTGATTTTCCAATCTAAGCATTTTTTTTAAAATTCTGTTGATCAAGAAATTAAAATGGTGTGGCCTTATGTGTTTATGTTTTCTTTGTTTTTTCTTGTTTATATGTTTATGTTTTCTTCGTTTTTTCTTCCCTCCCTTCATTGCCATCTTCGAAATGTCCATGCCTGCTCCGACTTGCCCATCTGAAACACTCTCTCTGTCACGTTGCATATGAAAACTGTGCTAAGGATGGCATTTTTTAATGAATCTTTCGACATTCTGTGACCCTCCCAGGTCCAGGCCATACTGCAGAATGAAGCTGATGTTGGTGGGACTACAGGGTGTGGGGAAAACCTCCCTGCTACATGAGATGAGAAGAGAAGGGACTGGATCCTACCAGGAAGCTGCTATAAAGGTGATTGAATTTGAATGATCAGAAATGAATAGTTGATAATACTGATTTGTCTTCAGGTACCCCATCCAGAACATTATTTTCTGTAACTTACTGTGCCAACTCCTAATCAGTACATGGTTTTGTCCTTAGTGCTGATCTGCCATCCTCTACTGTGCCCACCCTTAGTCCAAAGGATTTTGACTTGACCTCCCCCCCCATTATCACATGGTTTTGTCCTTGGTACTGACCTGCTATCACCAAGGAGGTTTTATATAGAACCTCCTTGCTATCACTAACCATACCCACCCCTTATTATCACATGGTTTTGTCCTTGGTGCTGGTCCTTCATCACTTACACCCCCATGAGTACATGGTCTTTGGTACTGATCTATAATCACCTACCCTGCCCACCCCTAATGAGTACATGATGCTGTCCTTGGTGCTGATCTGTTATCACCTACCCTGTCCACCCCTAATGTGTACATGGTTGTGCCCTTGGTACTGAACTGTTATCACCAACTCTGCCCACCCCTAATAATCGGCACATGGACCTGTCCTTAGTGCTAATATGCCATCCTTTACTCTGCCCACCCCTAGTTCTGTAGTGATTTTGTGTTCTTGGTCTTGACATATTATCACACGTTATCCTGCTCTTAATGAGTCAATAGTTTTATTGGTAGTTATTTTTAACTATGTACAGATGTTGCATATTCCGTGTTGTCTTTACAGTCACATGCATTTTTCAAAAACATAAGTTTCAAGTTTCTTCTCCATCTCAACCCAGGGATGGGCCAGCAGGATGGGTTACTTCCGGAATGACCAGAAGACGAGAAAGGGTCAGAACATCTCGACCGTGGGAGTGGACGTGGGAGACTGGACGTACGTGAAGAAGGTGAAGAAGAGGCCCTGTGAGCTGGGGGAGGTCACCTTCAGCACCTGGGACTTTGGAGGACAGGTCAGGGTCCTTCAGATATTATAGAAACCATTGATGAATTTTTCATATATTACATGTAGACTGAAAAAAAGTGTTTTGTTTGGAGTGAGAGGCTGTTAAACCTTTTTGTAGCTGTCATCTAGAGTAAAGCTTTGTTTTTATATGAGCCTTATTTATCAATGTTGATAGCAAATTTTCAAGTTAGAGAAAGAGCATAGCAGACTACATTGATGAAGGCTAGGCATACAGGTGGCGGGATACTCGATACAGAAGTTACCTAACAATTGGATAACCTTGTAAATGGTCATACTATTCAGACACCATCCTCTGTCTTTTCTGGAGAAATTTATCCAGTTGTTTGTCAATGATTAGTAAAGCACTGACTATTTGTTCCACAGTTGTGAGAATGCCTGTTAGCTGTTTTAGAGGATTATGTATCCAAAGTGACTTGTTGGCTTTGGAATGAATACTGCAGATGGTGATTTTCTTTGGAAGAATTAACAATTTCTGCATGGCCAGTTGAAAAAGATGATGTGCCATTTTACTTGTGTGTTTCCAGAGAGAATACTATGCGACCCACCAGTACTTCCTGTCCAAACGTTCTCTGTACCTGGCCTGCTGGAAGATCACAGATGGGGAGAAGGGCATCGAGGACTTACAACAGTGGCTCATTAACATTCAGGTGAACCCTCTAACTACAATAAGAGTTTTTCTGGCAACAAGCTGACGCTTAGACTATTAAACTGTAATGTAGAATTCAATCAAACAAAAGTATGATAACAATGTTTTGTAGTTGGCTAAGTTGCTCTAATCTGATGTTTTTTTGAGTTTGTGTAAACATCTTTGTCCTAGATATGATATTCAAGGATTCAAATTTTGATTTGGCACTTTGTATTTAATAGTCACAGTGACTGATCTTTTTCATTTGTACGTATCATATTTGTAAAGATACTTTCGAATTCCTTGCCTTGATGCAATAATGATAACCTTTTTTTATCAACTCATGCCCAGAGGTTGTATAATTCATTGCAAGCGAACACACAGATGTAATAATGTAAAAATGTAATGAAAAGGCCAATCTTTAGGTTTGTGTTTCTACATACATTATTGGGGGTATTGACTTCTTATTTTGAATAATAGAAACTCCTCTTTTCACAAAAGAATGAAGAAAACATACTCATGTTTGACATTCAAAAAAAAAGCAAGATGACATTTTTCCCTCTCACAGGCCCGAGCTCCTGACTCCCCAGTCATCATTGTGGGGACCCACTATGACGAGTTTAAGAAGTACCCCCCGTCCTTCCTGCCTCAGCTGAGGGAGATGATTGACAGCAGGTTCATCAACCTGCCCGAGCCTCACCTTCACGGCCTGCCAAAGGTCAAGGGTCAGCTGGAGGTCAGCTGTAAGAACCACCACAACATCAGGGAGCTGTGTGACTTCATCTACGATACGGTCTTTCAGCTCAAAGTCAGGGGTATGGATGGGGATTTCATTTACAATTGTGTTGTCACAATTTACACACAAGTTTTCGTAGTCGACTTGGGGCTGTGTGTGAGGAGCTTTGGGCTGCTCAAGTGGAGATTTTCTACATGTACTTGAAAATGCTACAGTCCAGAGTCAACTCTTAGCATTTGTAAACCTAAGCCATAGATTGGGAATGGTATTTTTTGTCAGTCAGTGTTTCACCTTGATTACAATGTAATCTCTCCTTTTGTCTTTCAATTTGATTAACGGCCGCAGTGATTTTGAATGGTATTTTGTCAGTTTTCAGTATTTGATTTAATTGTCATAGATATTGTGGAGTGCAAAACTAGTTGGTAGCTTTTTTCATGCCAATTCCTTCACATTTTCTACTTCACCTTTGATGATGATAATGGTTATTGCTTCATTAACCAAATTTTAAGTTAACTATAAGATAATTTTACCACATTTTGAAGAAAAAAACATGCACACTACGGAAATCAAACTGATTCTCTTTTCCAAAACACATCTGTTTCGGAAATTGTCTCAGTCTCCTCTACACAAACAGCAATACTAGTAAATTCTATGTCACAACCCTTTCAAGGTCTCACTGTTCTCTTTTTCCACTCTCCTCTGTCTGCCTTTCTGTACAATGATCACAGACAAAGGTGAGTCCTGTGTTGGGTCCCTTAGTGTGTGTACTTAGAGGTAAAATGCTTTGCAGTGTTAAAGATACTTGTGTAATGCAGTTCTTGCTAAGACTGCAAGAGGGCGCTTCTGAGCAGTCAAATTTTTTTTGCAGGAGGGACTGGCCAGCTGCTGTTGAAGCAGCCCATCCCTGCCACCTACCTGGCCCTACAGAAGACTGTAGCACAGATAGCAGCTCAGAGGAAGGCAGAGGGGAAACACCCTGTGCTAGTCGGAGATCAGTACAAGTAGGAATTCTTTCATATAAATTTTAGAATACATTATACAGTCTTTCAAAACAAAACGATCAGTTTGTTAGCTTGTTTTCAGATTTTTATCTACAACAATGTATGACAAGGGATTTCACTTATGAACATTTTATTACCTATTATAGTAAGGCATTTTCAATCTTTGCCAATGAAGTTTCTATTAGCATCATGGTCAACATAACAGCTCTATGAATAACAATAAGTATAATGTATTATCATTAAAACAATAACTTCTGTTTTTTTTCTGTAGAATTGAGGTGATGACTGAGATGATGAGGAAAGAGAACCTCTGCTTCAGGGACCACGAGGAACTGAAACAGGCCACTCAATTCTTACATGAAAATGGTTGGTGTTGACAAATCATATTTTCATTTATGTCACATATTTGTGTATATTGGTAGTAAAATCGACGGTGCCAATGTTACATAGTGTTTTAAATAATATGCAGTTAAACAAGGAAAATTTTTTTTCAATATAACTCAAATGTTGTTTATTACAACCTCTTTCCACATAATATTAATAGGCTGCGACTGAGTGACAGCTGAGTGACAAAATCTTCTTTAGATTGTTCAGGGATTTTCTTGGGCAAAGAATTTTTGAATGTTTTGTGTGTCTGTTGCCTTTTAAATCATACCTTTGGATCCTGCATCATATTTCAATCATAAAATCAAAGGTCACACAAATCTAATTTTGGTTGCTCAACGGTTGCTTCAAGTGGAAAATAGGCCTTAGAATGAGTCATTCTTATTATTACAGGTTTGCG
The DNA here is from genome assembly GCA_035149815.1 of Branchiostoma lanceolatum. Taxonomy (NCBI): domain Eukaryota; kingdom Metazoa; phylum Chordata; class Leptocardii; order Amphioxiformes; family Branchiostomatidae; genus Branchiostoma; species Branchiostoma lanceolatum. The sequence continues at coordinate 14,664,720 of CM068866.1, forward strand.
TATCGCAAAACCGGTATTGCTTTCGTAGGATTTTGATCATGTGGTCTATGGGCGCCGCCATTTTGAATCCCACAATGTGAGTGGTGTATGATGGGAAGCGGTGACGTGTTGATTTTGACGTGGAATGTGATGAGCGTGTTGTTGTGTACTTGTTGGCAATATATAGGATGACAGTCACAACAACAATGAATGATTAGTCTATTAATTATGGATGTAAAACAACAATTAAATGCTTATTTTCTGTCCCCCATGCCCCAGGTGTCCTGCTGCACTATGAGGATGTGGCCCTGAACAACCTGTACTTCCTGGACCCACAGTGGCTGTGTGACATGCTGGCTCACGTTGTCACCATCCCTGAGATCAACGGATATGTCAAGAATGGTAAAAACAACTCTATCTACTGCTGATGTTGTATAGAATTTGCAATGAGCTGTTCTTTACATTTAGTTCTAACTATGAAATAAGCTATGTGCTTTGTTGTTGTCTTTCACTAATATCAAACCTGTTCACTTAACAAAGCTAAATAAATCCTTTTAAAACTAGGTACTAGTAGTCTTATACATGTATCTCTACTCATGGACTAAATTTTCAGAAGAAAATGTTTGAATTTTGATTCTTATCTGATGTTTAGACTAAAAACTTTTCTTCATCTCAATATCCTAATAGTATGTTGCCAATGTTATATTTGCAATAAGATTAAGAATGAAGCATGCTAATCGAAGGCTAAGTGACTACCATCATAAACCATTTACTGTACTTTATTTAGTGTAGTACAGTAGTCTAGCATTGCCTCAGAAACTAGTTGCAAGTTCGATCCCGGCTGTGTCACCGACATGTACATGTATCCTACCAGAAAGGGTTGCAGTCCTTAGAATGGGATGTTAAGCTGTGGTTAATGCAGTGTTCATTGTGCTTGTCAAAAAGAGCTAAGAGAATCTCCATGCATATGGTACAATGAATATGGTACATGCATATGGTACAATCGACGTCTAAATATTGTACGTAGCATCTGTTTGCTATGTCAGAACCAGTGGAAAAATAACTCTTCAGTGAGCTAAATTGGATTTCGTATCCCTTGATATTCGCTTTTCTCAGGCATCATGGAGACCAAGTGCCTGAGTCTGATCTTCAAGTCTGCCTCTTATTGTGTTTACATCCTCAGGTATCCTGGAGACCAAGTGCCTAAGTCTGATCTTCAAGTCTGCGTCCATTACTCCCGTGGACATCAGACTGTACATCGTGGACCTGCTGAACAAGTTTGAGGTGGCGCTGACTTGGGACAACAAGAACCTGCTCATCCCTTCCCTCCTGCCAACTGAGGAGACCATCAAGAAACTGGCAATGAATGGCAGAGAGGTCAAGGTAGATGAAGAAAGATTCATTTTGTGTGGGACCTTTTTTTTTGTTGTCTCAATTCAGTTTATTAAATCAACCTTGCAGCGTTACATAAAAGCTGAATTGCATTGATTTTTACACATTGTACTATACACAACATCATCCGTGTAAAGCGCATAAATATCCAATATCCATACACAGTTAAGAGCAAAAGCCACTCATCTGGAAACATCATTGGTAAACAAACTAACAGTATGAGCATTACTGAGGTGCCTTGTTGTACTGAGGTGCCTTGTTGTTTTTCTTGAGGGCAAATGAGCTTTGGTGAATGCTCAAAGCACCCCCCCCCCCAGCAACCTGACTCACTCACTCACTCACTCTCTCCCATAGCTCTCTCCCATCTCTCAACCTGACTGTCTACATAAAAACATGTGGAAAATGAAGACAAATATAGGTCTTTTTTGGCCGGGTTGTACCTGAAATGCATATTTATTCTTCTAAACATTTTAAATCATCCCTATGATACCAGTTGATCAATTTGTGGATATTAGCCTGTTACTGCCTTGCTTCTAAAACATATTTATTGTGTATATTGAAGCTGTTCTCTTGTTGACTGTGTCTCGTTTGTTGAATGTTTTACAACAGATTACAATGAAGAGGAAAGGAAAGAAGTCTAAGGCCATGGTAGTGAAACCAAACAAGGACCACGTTACCAGCAGACCTATCCACGTCTCCCGTCCTGCTAAAATCTCCGCAGGCAAGTCCACCTTCTACCAGGGTGCCACCTCCTCTCCTCTACCTGCGCCGCCTAAGAAAGAAGACGTTAACGGAAACAGTACCTGTGAGGAGAGGAAGAACAAGCTCGAAGTCACGTGCACGGGCCAGTTCCTTCGCTTCTACCTCATGTCGTACTTCCCGAGCGGGTTCTGGTCGCGGCTGATCACGAGGGTGTTCGCCGACGAACACCTATACGAGACGGCGGCTGCGTGCTTCGAACCGATTAGCGGGGACATCGGGGACGGTCCGGTTCAAGTGCTGATGGAGAGTCCACACTGGGTTTGCTGGCAGACTGGCTTCAAGCTACGTCACTGCACCGCAACACTTCTGTCCGTTAAGGAGGTCATCGGCGAAGAAGACGAGAAAAAGAAATACTCCACCTTGCCGTTGTCGAACCGTGACGTGCCCAGCATGGCGGGGCATCACGGAGGAAAGCTCCAGATCAGCATCCCGTTGTCGGAAGTCAGGTACAGCTACACGCACACCGTGTCCACGCCATCCAGCATCAGTGAGGAGGAACAGAAGAAAATAGTGCTGAAGACAGATGTCGCTGTGGCTACAAGGCTACTTGCAGTCGTAGTAGACCATCTGGATCTCCTCCTGCAAGACTGGTACACGGACATCGGCGAGCGTTTCCGCCAGACCTCGCACGGCCTCTACCTCGTCAGGAGAGTCATACCGTGTCCGAGGTGTCAGAAGGCAGCCGCTACAGCAAAACAGCCAAAGAAGAAACAGAAAGATGTTCACCATAGAGGCGACGCTTGGGAAGTGGTGGAAGTGAGTCCACAGGACCATGAGCCGTATGTGTCAAAGACTGTCATCTCTCCAATCGAGAATTTGAAAAGTGGTGCCAGTGGGAAATCTTTGCAAGCAACAGAAAACACTAACACTGATGCAACAATACCGTCCGCAGCCAAGAATGCCGAAGAAGACACCAAGGAAGATTTGTTGTTCCAGTTAGAACTGTCCACAGAGACACAGCATGGATCAGACAAAGTGGAAGATGATGCTAAGAATGACAGCATGGCTGATACTGAGAGACAGTCGACACCTGATGTAGTGAAGAAAGAAGAGTACACAGAACCTAAGAAGCCACTGACCCTTGCTTTTGTAGAGCCAGCCAAACCTGCCAAAGGGGGAGACAGCCAAAAGGTGTCAGAAGATCAGCCTGGGAAACAGAGAAAAGGGAAGATGTCAAAAGCTGAAGCAGGTATGTGTTAATCATTGCAAATCATATCTTCAGTGGTTAAATGATATAATTACTGTAAAAGGGAAAATGTTTTTGCTGTGACCTCTTTACTATGAACTTAACACTTCAACAGTTACAGTAAATTAAATGTTACACATCTCGTTGAATAGTAAAACCCTGCATGACAGTTTCAGACCACTGGGAACATTCTGTTTTCTCCCAACTACAAAATCAAATTCCCATCACTATATATATATGAGCATTTCCCTTTTGCAGGTTTGACGGATTTGGCTTTCTGAGATGATGCTCATAAGGCACTAAACATTCAATATTTTGTTTTCTGCAAACTGCGGTGTCATATATGACTTAAAGTTTATGTAATTTGTACTTTCTTTGATTTTCAGCTGCCATTACAACATTCCAGTTTGATGACCTGGTGTACCAGTCTCTGAGTCAGAAGACAGTGGAATGTCCCAGACATGGAACTCTGCTGTTGAAGACTTTGGTGCCTGATGTGGTAAGGTTCATTGTTTTTCTTTGTATGTCTTTATTGCATGATGATGATGATGATGATTTGGTTTATTTCATTTTATTAAAAATATCACATTTTTTGCAGTACTGCATACTGTACTCATATATAATTTATGTACTACAATAACTGCATACATTGTACATGTATCTGTATGGCCATACTGTATTATACAGTATGGCCATACAGATACATGTACAATGTAAACTATATGGTATGCAGTTATTGTAGTACATATGAGTACAGTATGCAGTACTGCAAAAATGTGATATTTTTCATATCTTTATATACAGGCAGTAAAACAGCTCAAGACACGCATTATATTACACTGAACAGCCTGTCACACCTAACTGTTGCACGTTTAGCTGCATTATTTAAAGCTATATCGTGAGAATGTGCCTACTGTACCGTACTTGGTTCCACTCTACAATTATCATTGATATTTAATTTTAGTAATTTCTGAGCTCTACATTAGACTTTTCTTACCTGACACAAGGCAAACAATTTCTGTCTTCAAATATCATTAGGATACTGTATATTGATTATGTGTACAGTACAATGTACATGTAGCTAATGTTTAACAAAAATTTGTTCATTTCAGATGTTTGAGGATATTGCTGCCTATCTCCTCATGGATCCATCCGAGATCACCTCCCAAAGGCTTCTGGGTACCGGGGCCTTTGGCTTTGTGTTCCAAGGGTTAAGGAAGACCAAGACAGCCCCGGGAACAAGTGTGGCCCTGAAGATCCTGGAACCACGGGACCCTGGGAAGGAGGCACCTGACACAGCAAAGTATGTAAATGACAGTTGATGGTGTTTATATGTTCCTAAATTTGTGAAAATTTACCCAAAACTCCTAATTTTAGGATGCATATCATTTGAAAAATTTGTATGATTAGTTGGATGAAATGTACCTTTTTATACAAAATGTAGAGAAAAATAGACAACTTTATGATAAATATTAAACAGTTTCAGAATTTCAAAAAAGGAATATATTAAGCTTTAAACAGTTTCACAAATTCAAGAAAGAAAAACAAAACAAAAAAGTCTTATTTTAGACCCATAGTGTCAAGAACATCGTATGCTATTATATATATAATAGTGGGTCATACTGGCCATTTTGTTTCAGACTGGTACTGTAAATGCAGAAATGGTTTTTTGTTCGAAGTTTTCGTGTTAAGCTCTTTGGCGTGAACTTAAAACCATTGCAAGTTTTGCTGTCCTATCCCCTTGTCTACTTTCGTCTCAAAACGTGGCCTTAAAACCACTGCGAACACTCCATTCTCTTCCTACCCCAAAATCAAATCCACTTGAACTTAAATGCATTACTGTAACAGTACTTGACCTAAATTTCGGCCAACTAAGGTCTTATACATTTAAGGACAGACACGCGTAAACACTCGCTTATAGCTGTGTTTACCCTGTCTGGTGCAGGGAGCAAAAATATTTGCCTCGGGTAAATAAACACATCTGACCTTTCAGGTAAAATGTTCTGAGGTAAAAATAGGAAGTGTTTTGATTGCAAATCAATTATTGTTATTTGCTGAAAAGGGAAGTGTATAATTCAATAGATCTACACAGTAATAAATACTCAACTGCTGTCTTGGAGACTGTGTACTCTGAATTTTATACTTATATGAGCTTGATAATTATTAGAATAAACAACAGAGTTCCATGCATTAGGCTGTATTTGGCTCATATAGCGTCAGATAGAATACAGGTCTAGGGAAAGAAAAGATTGTGGAGGATTTTATGATTTTTACAATGAGAAAGTTACATGACTGAAATATTTACCAGTCCTGTACCAAGGAGGTTATAGGGACCTCCATATGACCCCATTGCCAGTACTGACTATGATAATTATTTTTTCAATGACTTGGTCTTGTGTCCTACATCTAGCTCTTTGGAGATGAAAACATCATAATTCTATAGATGGATTCCCTTGTATCGTGTACATATGACAAATGGAGATGTCACAGTATCCACCTATATCTAAAAGAAATACATTACTTACATAATATAGTCTTCTAGGCAAACTCAGTCAGCTTGTTGATAAAGTTTTCTAAAAGCTGACAAAAGATCATGATATTGAATACTTTCCACAGAGATGTTGATGATGATCTTGAGGTATCATGATCATTTTTTGTGAAGTTTGAGCTGATTTAAGCCTGTGTGTTCATAAATTTGACTTGACTTTAGGAAGGAGTATGCCCAGCACAAGAGGAAGTGGACCCAGGAGCCAACCTGGGCGGCCTGTAAGGCCTACTGTACCGTGAGACAGGAGATAATATTCCAGTGTCCTGACCCTTACATACAATCACATCACAGACCTGTATGTGTTATACTTTAGGAAGGAGTATGCCCAACACAAGAGGAAGTGGACCCAGGAGCCGACCTGGGCGGCCTGTAAGGCCTACTGTACCGTGAGACAGGAGATGATGTTCCAGTGTCCTCCCTCGCACACGCACACATCGTGTCTCTTGATTTTTGAAAATCCTAACCTGTATGTTTGTACATTGTGTTATACTTCAGGAAGGAGTATGCCCAGCACAAGAGGAAGTGGACCCAGGAGCCGACCTGGGCGGCCTGTAAGGCCTACTGTACCGTGAGACAGGAGATGATGGTGCTGTCTTCCCTCACACACAATCACATTGTGTCTCTTGATTTTTTCCATCCTAACCTGTATGTTTGTACATTTATATGACTTTAGGAAAGAATATGCCCAGCACAAGAGGAAGTGGACCCAGGAGCCGACCTGGGCGGCCTGTAAGGCCTACTGTACCGTGAGACAGGAGATGATGGTGCTGTCTTCCCTCACACACAATCACATTGTGTCTCTTGATTTTTTCCATCCTAACCTGTATGTTTGTACATTTATATGACTTTAGGAAAGAATATGCCCAGCACAAGAGGAAGTGGACCCAGGAGCCGACCTGGGCGGCCTGTAAGGCCTACTGTACCGTGAGACAGGAGATGATGGTGCTGCCCTCCCTCACATTTTTACAAGCTGAAAGCCTCATGTATGGTAATTGTTCATTTATATGACTTTAGGAAGGAGTATGCCCAGCACAAGAGAAAGTGGACTCAGGAGCCGACCTGGGCGGCCTGTAAGGCGTACTGTACCGTGAGACAGGAGATGATGGTGCTGTCCTCCCTCACACATGATCACATCGTGTCTCTGCTGGGAGTGTGTCATCAGCCCCTGTGCCTGGTGTTGGAGCTGGCCTGTCGGGGGGCCCTGGACACACGACTGAGGGAGTACAGGAGGGAGGGGGCCAGGCTGGACCCATGTGTGGTGCAGCTCATTATAGTGCAGGTTTGGAACAGTTGGTTATTACTCACTAGTTATATAAAGTTACTAGTCAAGTTACCCCTACCTTGTACCTTAACTCTTGGCATTGTTTATCAGCACTGATTAATAAGTAAAGTTACCAATGAAATGAAAATGAATGAAATGTGACCCACATCCCTGTATATTCTTGGGCTGTTACCTCTACCTGCTCCATATTGGAGCATTATGCAGTCACAGAAGTTTTGGATTTCCTTCAATACTTTGCTTAGATTTGGGAGTTTACTGGTCCAGGAGTAATGAATAACTATCCTTAAATAACTTAACGTGACACTGTCATCATGCATCTTTGTGACACATATGTTTTTTGATGAAAATAATTTTACTTGATTTTTCAGATCTCCTCAGCCATCTCCTACCTCCACTCTCACCGCATCATCTACCGAGACCTGAAGGCGCAGAACGTGCTGGTGTGGTCCCTCCCGGCGCCCGCCGACGACCCGACCTGTAACGTTCACGTCAAGCTGGCAGACTACGGCATCAGCAGGGCAGCCATGCCACGGGGAGAGGTCAAGGGTTACGGGGGGTCACCAGGGTACATGGCACCCGAGATTGTACAGCACTACGGGATGGAGGCATACACTGAGAAGGTACTGTGTATACTAGCATAGCCATTTTGTTTATTAAAAAACCTTTAATCATTCATGAAAAATTCATATTGTCTTGCTGGCTGGTTTTCATTGAGGTCATAAAAGAAGAGGTAAGGGTCAAAATAGCAAAGATGCAGATAATTATATGATTGAAGTACTAATAAATCTGTAAATATATTTTAGTCGTAAAAAATCCATTGAGTAACATTATCCTTGCACATACATGGTATTACAAAAACACAAAACAAAATAAAGTTGGCATATAATTCAGGTCCATTCATTTTTATTGTTTCAGTTATTATTGCAAAGGACTCTTAAAGAAGAGGACAGAGTTGAGGCTATATGTGTGTCTGGTGTTCGACTGTTCCAGAAATTTGGTCCGCTAAAGCCTATGGATCTTCTGTTACTATATTTAGGCTAAAATAACCAAAAAGAAGCTCCAAAGAAGCAAACAAGGATAGAAACCTTTGCTTATCAGTACTCATAATAAAGCTCAAACTCTATACCTGCTGCCTGTTAACTCTTCCATCATGATGTGTCTATGAACAGGTGGACTGTTTCTCCTTCGCCATGTTCCTGTATGAACTGCTGAGTCTGAAGCAGCCATTTGAAGGACTGGACCAAATCAACGATCTCATCCTCAGAGAGAAGAGACCACCTCTGACAGAAAAGGTAATCATATCTAAGTGGTGATGACTTATTCTTTAAAGTTGCTTTGATTTTATATAGATATGTTATAGTCTTTAAGTACTGTAACAGGTTCTTGGTTACAAATAACTAGATGTTGGCACTTCAGCAACCAAATCCGAAGTGTGTTTTTTTGGCACACTTTTTGACAGATTAGCCAAAGAGTTTCGTAGGACGTCACTCCACCGCCAGGGAAGGTTGTGTAAAGTGCCTTTCCCAAGGGCACAACGTCAGTCATGGTGAGCATCGAACCCGGGACTATTGGTTCTGAGTCCAGTGCTCTTACCGTTGCGCCACACCACCTTTATGTGTGTTAGGATCCATGTCCTTGTCTCTAATTTCAATAAGGTCCTCTGCAAAAGAATTGTTCATTTGCTGATTTGATTTTTGGGACGTAAATTCCTGCTATAATCATAATGATAATAATGTACTCTTTAATGTAAATGCAGGAGAGAAGCTACCCAACCAACATCTTGGATGTCATGAGCTTGTGTTGGTCACACGATCCACACAACCGCCCCCGAGCTGCAGACATACACAAAGCTGCCAGGTGTCCCGAGTTCCCTCTGCTACTGCAGGCGATGCCAGTGGCTGAAGGGCCAGGGAAGACTGCACTTGTAGCCTGTGCTACTTACTCTGAACAAGTTCAAGTGATTGGTAAATTCTGTTCCCATCTCTACACAATGGCTGTCAGTTTTATGTGTCTTGAATCATAATAATCACAATAATTAACAGCATACTTACTGGGATGTGAGTAACATGTGTGCGTGCTTACAAAGACAAAATATGTCTCTTGAACAAATTGATACCAAAGCTGTGAAAAACAACAGTTACTTTTTTAATAGCTGTGAGGAAGAATGAAATTACTCATGATTATTCGATAAAAGAGTGTGTTGATTGCAGGGACTAGGTAGATGGGAGAGAGATTTTCTTTACTTAAATGCAAATGTTATGAGATCAAAATCTGCCTTAGACTTCTTAATATCACAGCCTTTTGTATGCCTTTTTTTATGTCAAACATGTGGATTTGTATTAGCCTCTACCAGGCTCCAGAGGTGGCTGGAAAGAGTAGAAATTGGCCAAATACACAGAAAACATACAAGAGAAGTTAGTCTGCTATTGGCCGGCCTGGGGTACAGTTTGCCGCTCTGAAAGTTAAAAGGCAGGTGAAAATAGGATGGCATATTGGACCCTCAGTCCGTCGCCGGCTCCCTTAGCATACTATTCACTCTATTTGGCAAACTTCTACTACTTTTCAGCCATCTGCGTAGCCTGGTAGAGGCTAGATTTATATGCACAAAACTTGAACAAGTAAAGGGCAGTGTGTGCAAGAGCTCAAGCTTGAAGGAAAGTTTACAGTACTGTTTTGTTTGTACCAAATGTTTCTGCAGATGATGGTTACGGAGGTGTGTTAGAACAGTGTGTGACCCAGGTGTGGCTGTGTAACCTGGCACAGAACGGACCCCCCACACAGGTGGACATACTACAGGTGGTGGATGGAAAGTTAAAGGAGGATGCAATGGTAGGCAAACTTGTCTTTATGTTTATGTCTAACTAAAGGTAAATTATATAGGCCTAAGATAGAAGTGAACTTTTCCAATGTAACCTTCTTTAATATTAATCCGCCAGGTTTCATAAATTGGCCTGTATTTGAAAAACAGTATACACTGTCAGATATACTGGAGTGCATTATACTGGAGGATTTGGTTGGAGATCTGTTTGGACATATATTTTCAGGGTGGAGGAATTATTTACCTTGCTGGTGGAATTATCTTTAACATGATAATAATTTAGTAGAATGTAATACCAAGCCTGGTTCTCTTCCTGTTCCTGACTGTGTTGTGTTGTTTTGCTCATTCTAAACTACCTGTTCCCTAGTATTCTCATTGGTTTAGACATCAGTTTCTTGTACAGTAACTGCAGATGTTGACATTTCTGTGAAAAACAAGCTTGAAAACAGTTACTGTTTTAATGTAATATTATTGTTGACTTTTCCTGGAATAGGTTTGGGAACAGGAATGATTTTTGAATCTTTTCAATATCATCAGATAATATTTTGTGAAAATTACAAACAGAAACAATTGATGGGATGATAGATTACTGTCCTGGCAATCCAATTATAAGTCATGAATTTGTTGACATTGATAAGAAATTGTACTTTTGTGTGTTTTTATACCATGACCATTCTAGGCGAGTTGCTCAGACTGAGTTCAGTTTTTTTCTCTCAAAGAACTGATTTGGAACTGAATTGAATTGAACAAGTAAGAGTTTCTGCCTTGGTTTAGTTATTTTACCTTCAGTACATGTTTTTGGTGCAATTGGCTAGTTGGTAGAGTGTTCACCTTGCACACAGTAGGTTGTGAGTTCGATCCCCGGCTGGGTCATACCAAAGACTTTAAAAATGGTAATACTACTTTCTCTGCTTAGCACTCAGCATTTGGGAAAGAGTATGGTAGTTAAACACACACATCACTACCAGCGGACTAGCCCCCTGCTTTATAGTGACTTGCACAAATGTGTGTGGCCCAAGGGCTATAGAAATGGTGATAGGCGCCACCCCTATGCGTAATTTGAATACGCCTGGGTCACTAGTTTTTAATTAACACATGTGTTTCTTTTCCTGATGTCCTGCAGGCCTTTGAAGTGCCAGATGTGGTGTGTAGAGTGTGCATCATCGGTGACATGATCTGGATGGGCATTGATAAACCAATGGTCCATATCTACAGGTATATACCCACAGTGAGACACGAGATGAAATATTTCTCACGGACAGTAACTTTGTTTGATGAGTTTTAAATGTCTTTGTGTAATATGTGATTTGCTCAGTTCTCATCAGGGCAAAGAACACATTTTGATAAGTAAATATAAATAATCCTAGGGGAAAAAGTAAAAGGACTGAGTTTCTATATGATATACATTGTATAACAGTTACTGTAAAATCGTAGGCTTATGTTACAAAATATATATATGTTCTTATATCATTCATTGAGACCATGGTAGTGTATCTGGTTAATTAAGTTCAAAAATGTTTATAATACTAGAACAGTCACTGGAGACTTAGTTGTGAAACTAAAAGAGAAAAAAATAATGTGCTATGTATGTTTCTTTCAGACTGTCCACCCTTGAAAAGTTAAAAACCGTAAGCCTGTCAAACAACGTGCGGAGAACCAACACCGTACGCTCCATCCTACACATCCCGGACACAAGAACGGTCCTAGTGGCTCTGTCCCTGGGTACTGTGGTACAGTACAAGTACTCTGGTGGGGACAGCAGTGCTCCGAACAGCGGTCCAATAACGGTGACAGAAGTACACAGGGCAAGGTTGGAGTACCACACATTCAGTGCTGCCATTGTCAACTCTTCTAACAGGTAACCAATGTGGTCTTTACTTTTAATCTTTAAGCCCCCATCACAAATGAGAAATTCAGCTCAGCCGACGTGTTGGAGAGCTTCAAATGTGCATTTTCGGCCGAAGTACAGCCGACGTCCTGTCGATTACGCGGGCTTCGGGCAATTTTTAGAAATCAAAGTTGATCTAAACATTGGCCTTTTACCAGGTTAGTCGAGTCTGACTTCGTCCATGTCCAAGGGATGGTACCATCTCACAGGGGATTTTTAGTCTTTAGTGTTCGACGGACGTCACCCGAGATTTTCATTGGAAAATACGGTCGACACTCTCCTTTTGAGATTCGGCGCGCTTAAGGCGATCTACAAATTTGGCCGACCCTCGCATGAATTGTTGCGCTGGCTTTAGTGCTCTGAAGTAGCTGTTTGGCACCCAACTCTATATTGTAACAGTTACAGAGTTAGGCAGCAGGGAGAAGATTAGATATGCTCTTTTTCTGATGTCATCATTATGATAGAATTAAACACTCATCAGGTCTAAAATAATGAATGATTAAACGGGTCAGCAAAAGAGTGGAATTAAGTGTACAGATAAATTACATTGTTTATGAAATGCCCTTTTATTCCTATGTCGCTTTAAGGGATTACATATGGCTTATGGTAATGGATGTAATATATTTTAATGTGACAATTAACCATGATATATTATACTTTCTACTTATCCCCTGGGTGCATTAACAGTTAATAAGTGCTCCCCATAACCAAATTATTTGATGGAAGATAATCTTTTAAGCTTCCATGGCAATTGGAATGTCAATAAATTCTTTCTTCAGCATGTTTTAAAATGTTGTATTTTGTCAGCAATAACTGTATTACACCTAATCAGATTAATGTAAATGGGGCAACATGATGCAACATCAGAGGACAACACATAAATTATAATAAAGTTCAGGACTTACCAACTAAGAGCTAATTTTTGCTCATATAAACCCATTAGTAAGAGTGCTTTTTGGGCATATTTGAAAATATGGCAAAAGAACTTTTAGTCTAGCAACTGGATAAAGTTTCAAAATCTTATCCAGTTGCTTGTAACTGTTTTTTGACTGTCTAACCTTCATCCAAGTACAATTATTTTGAATTTTTATGATTTGTGATAGAGTCCCTTGGGAACTTATCTGTTTATGAATATTGAAAATATATCACTAAACTTTGTCACCTATGAGTATGCTAAGGTAATACAGTAGTTCAAACAATTATTCCTTTAGATGTCTTTACCACAATTTAGTAAAGTTATACAGACGAAGCCACTTAATTGCACCTCGGATAAACGCACCTTCCATTTAATTGCACCGAATCCCAATATCCAAAACCGGTTCCCATTCACTGCATTGTTAGTGACTCCGCATATCTGCACCGCGCATGGTCACCAATGCCGGATAACTGCACCAATTTTTAAAAAAAATCCTCGACAAGTTAACTGAAAAGGTGCGCTAAAATCGGCAAACGCGGTACAAATGAGCCGATACCTGCCGGTGTAAAGGCGCAATACCGCCAATATGTTTAAAACTGTTTTGAGTAACAAAAGAAGGCGGTCTCCATTGACAGTTAGGAATCGTATGGGAGGTCCCGGGCGGGTCACCCGTAATCATGAGTAACCAAGTTTTAGTTTCAAATCCTAGTTCCATGGCGGTAACGTTACATGATTTACGTAAATCGACACTCTACGTAATGTAACATAGAAACTGTTATCCCATGAGTGGCATGACGATGTTTCAGAATGGCTCCCCTGTAACATTACGTGTGTTGTAATGCGGTAGATCGCATGGAAAAATGAAATAATGCAAAATCTTCTAAAACAGGTTCGTAGTCATTTCTTTATTTTCAGCAAAGGGTCAATAAATAAAGTTAATAACTGAATAATTTTGTCTGTTGTCTTTGTGCTAGTGTTTCTTACTAACAATACAGCCCCTAGCCCATGGTGGTGCGGTCCAGCTGGGCATTTCGCATAATTGCACCAGCCGGATAATTGCACCAAAAACGCTGACAAATGGGTGGTGCAGTTAAGCGGATTCTACTGTATTTCAAATGTATGTGATTTTACTAATCTATAACATTCCAAACATTTCAGATCTACAGAGCTGTGGCTTGGAGGCCGTGATGGGGGGATGAAGATTGTGGATGGAGAATCCTTGGTTGTGCTAAAGGACTTGAACCACTTTGACCCCAAGTGTTCCAAAGTCAATGTCATGCACCTGGCTACCCAAGGTGGCCCCGACAGACCAGGGGTGGGCGGTAACGTTTGGTCATACGTGTACCCAGGTGCGTATGATATATGGCATTGCTGTATTCTTAAATCCATTAAAAGCCTTGAAGGTGAAAGATTTGAATACACAGTGGACACTAATGTATAGAGTGTTCAACTGTTGCAATGTTGCTTGTATACCAAGGTACAGTAGTGTTGTGTTGTTTTGTTTTGTTTTGTTTTTTGTTTTGGGTCAAAAATAGTTACTCAAGCAACTGGATAAAATTTTGAAACAGACGTTTCAGACAGCATCCCCTGTTTTTCGTCAGTGACTAAGGATAGGACTGGGAAACCAGGTTTAAGTGTTGTTTTGTTTTGTTTTGTTTAATATCATAATGGTAACCATTAAAAGCCTTAAAAGTAAGAGGTTTGAATACAATACACAGTGGTCGCTACTGTGTGGGTAGAATATTATGTGGTCCAGTTCTATGCAAATTGCTGCTTCAGTCTGTACCTCAACTATACCGTATGCAGTATTGTCTTTTTTTGCTATGGCTAGTAGGAGAGTAATGTAGATTACTGTGTACCTCTGGATTATAAAGAAAATTAGAAAACTGGATTTAGAGATGTGTTTACACAAGCTCTCTGCCGGAGGTTACTGACCCCTAGGACCCACCGGTGGCTTAAGGAGTGTGATTTGTCAAGCTAGATTTAGAGATAAAAAATTCTAAAGGGTTTGTGACTCAGGTAGACAAGATGCATGACTGTATTAAAGTTTGAATTTGGTCTTACTAAACCCTTTTTTTAAAAGCATTTCCATTAAGCATGGTCCAGAGTGGTTTCCAGCATTCATTACCACATACCCATGAATAGTTTATACAGACTAATGGAGCATGTTCAAAGTGCTTTATCTAATGAGTTTTCCAACTGACACAATTGTACATACATTTTCTACCAAGTTTGCTATTCGGAAATATGCCAGCTGAGGTGTGTTAAACATGCCCTTGTTGCTTAACCGAGCATGCGACATTAACCTACATAGTAGTACATACACAATAAATCTTTTATGAAGTGTTTAGGACGTTGCCATGGGCACTAAAATTGAGGCCCAAAGTTCTGAATCTAGAGCTGTTTGGACTTTTTGTGGCATTCAAAAAGAACGACTCAATTATTGATTTTGTGCTGACAAATTGTTCCGTCAAGAAAGCAATTAAAAGTGTGATCAATCATTCCCTAGGTTCGGCTGTCGCTTGGATCAAGTATATAAATTACAAGTACGCACGTGGATTAGACGTATGGTTTGATATGTACAATGCTGCAATTGTTTCTACCAGATACATCCATGGGAAAACTGTTGCTGTAGCACTGTACATTGTACCTCAATGTGGAATGCAAAGTATGCCATTGATGATAACGTTATACATTGTCCTCAGACTAACTCTATCTATAGGGCTATCAATTGGACCTTTGTACAATGCTGCACAGTTGCTCACACACGAAGAATATACTTTACACGGCTAGAGATATGGGTATGCAGTGTGGCCACAGTAATTAAATTGCATCATAAAACCATATACAGTATTCTATAAAGTCGACTTAATGTACAATACATTATGTGCAAGCCATCAAAAATGGCCTTATATATAGTACATGTATGTCAGAACCAATGTCTTTTGCTGCATATATATCTACCATGCATTGTATAAAGTAGGCCCTTAACAATACGTTATGTGCAAGCCATAAAATGCCCTTTAAGTACATGTAATACTATGTCTTTTGCTGTATTTAGATATATGGAACCTTTTCTTCTTTCAGGTACAATTGTTTACAAGTGGGAGGTCAACACCTGGTACAACACTCACACGTTAGACTGCAAGGACTGCCTTCCAAATCTACATGGTAAGGACTTTAAAAGGAAAAAAAAAGATTAATTAATTGATAAATATGAGTGTTAGAGTTGTAACATTTTAAGTAACCCAATTCTTTCTTACCAATGACAATTAAGATTTTTTTTGTTATGGTGAATTTTTCAAGTGAGAGCACTATCAGAGAGCACTATCAGAGTCTTCGACCTCGAGGAAGACAATGACGACCCACCACACTGAAATTTGGCGAGAATGATGCTAATCATTATGATGATAAAATAGACAAGAAATATGATAAGATGTGTGAAGAAATGTCTTCTATTTCTTATTGAACATAGTGTTAAAGCAGAAATGTTTGCTGTTGTTGATACAAATGTATGTTCACGGTTTTTGCAGTAAACTTTCAGCGTGAACTTAAAACCACTGCGGAACGTTTTGCCCTCCTAGGACTGTAGCGCTACTATTGTTTCAAACGCGAACTTAGAATCACCGGGAACACTTCATTTTCTCCCTACCGCGAAATAAAAACAATGCAAACTTTGATACATTTACAGTACAAGCAGTAAGTGAAATGTAAATCTTTAGTCTATGAAGATGTGATCTCAAATGTTGCATTTCTGACACCTGTTACAGCTGGCAGCTGTCAGGTGACGTGTCTGCAGGTGCAAGGTGACCAGCTGTACGTGGGGACGGTCTGGGGTCACCTTCTCATCTGCGATGCCTCCAAGATGACCTGCCTGGCGCAGGTCAAAGGTCATCTGGAAGATGTGAAGTACATCATCCCAGTGTCTTCTGGGATACAACTGTCTGAGTCCTTACTACAGCAGGGTAAGTGTGATGAAACTATCAAACAAATGGACTGATCCTGACTGTCCCTCTCAATTATCAGTTCAACCAATGATAGCATGGTAATGATCAGGGATATGAGAGAGGGATTGCATGTTAGTCAAAAACTTGCATTTTTATGGGTTTATTTTTTGTTTCTACCTCTTGATGTAGGAATTCTGTTCATTAAAAGTAACTTTGAATGAATTTATCATTATGTTGATGAAGGTTGGACATCCAGATAATAAGATACACAATGCAAAAGTAACTCATTATAATACAAGCAACAGTAGATACGTTTTGTTAACAATCAGACATTGCAAATAGAATCCACTATGTAGTTCAATCCGTCCAACAGGATTTGAATCAAAACTATATATAAATTGGTATGTAAATGAGGTGAAGACATTGTCATCATCTCTGTAATTGGCATTAAAACAGGATTATCCATATTTCTCTATGTCACAATCCATGGCTAGTTTTCCTAAGTATTTTGTTACACTTTTGTACATTCATAATTTTATCATCATGATAATCGATGATGACAATTATGGTAACTAAAGGTTTATCATTATGTCAGTAGCATTGATTTTTGCAATACAGTAAATCTTCATGGCTGTATAACTGGTACAGCGTATACATGTAGGTCCAAAAAATGGTCTGTGAAATGTAACCCTATTTTGGTTCTTCACAGGTACAGACCAAGATTCTCAAAGCAACAAGCAGCAGAAGAGTCAGTTGCTGACAATAGGACAAGGCTATAACTACCTACTACAGAACCACATGCAGGGTAGTCACATCGAGCAGAGCAGGCCTTCTTCAGAGTCCATACTACTGGTGTGGGATGCAGACAGTTGGGAATTGGCCGGGCAGTGTTGAGAAGGGTTGAGGCTGTTTGGACTGGATAGGGCTGGGTAACCTCTACCAGGCTCCACTGATCGCTGGAAAATAGTCGAAATTGGCCAAATAGAGTGAATAGTATGCCAAGGGTAGTCGGCTGTGCAGGGTCTGTTGGTCGCCTATTGACCTGCCCTGTATAGCGGACTACCGTTGGCATACTATTCACTCTATTTGGCCAATTTCTACTATTTTCCCACCGATCAGCGGAGCCTGGTAGAGGCTAAATTTTGAAGGAAGGAATCGTGACGTCTGGCCTTTTGGACAGAACAATGATAATATATTTTCTAATGTAATACTGTAACATGGGAAACTGACACAGATTTAATGGCAATGTTTTCCATGAGTTTTTATTTTATTTTTACTGGAAGTTTAATTTTGTGCTAATAATTAACTTGGACAGAGGAGCTGATATAGAGTTGGCTGTAACAAGTAAAGTTTTTAAATTAACATGATGTCCTATATGCAGAGCTAGACAAGGAAGAAATGTGCTGATGGAGTGAAAATTTTGTTGCAATTTTTTCAGGTCAACATATTGTGCAATTTCCGCTTTAATGCACAATCTTATTGCTATTTTCTTATGTGAACCCTTCAATGTGTAGGCGTAAATGTTTTATTTTCTATTTTTACACTCCTCTTCCACAACCTGGTCTGTTGTATTGCAAAGTTACTTTTATCTGCATGTGCTGAAACCTATGCAAAATTTGGTATTGCAAGAATAGATAAATGTCTAAATATCTTTCCACATGAAAGATAACCAATTTATAAAATACATGTACATTATTATATCTAAAAGTGTGCTGCATGGAAAAGAGCTGTTATTTGAATAATATAAATCAATATAGTATAATTAAAAGTCTATACTATGATTTGTTTTTATGGTTTTTGGTTTTATAAAACAAATGAATGTACATTCTTTATGCACTGTGATTACATGAAATATTTATAAAGGTTGAAACCATGATGCTGTAAATACTTTGCATTATGAATATAGGCCATGCTAGTTGAGATCACATACATTGATTTATAGGTGCTATTGTTACACAATGCCATATAAACATTGTATATATAGAGAAGTATAGTATGCACAGTTGCAATATACCGCAAGACTGCAAAGGAAGTTATTGATTAGAGTAAGAGGCTTTTCCTGGACAGGAAGTAATATATATTTCCTGGCAATATTTGTACTGCAGGCTGTACTCTGTAGTTCTCAGAATTTCAGACAATAAAAGCTCCATGTGCACTGTGTTGTACTATGCAACTTCCTCTCCCCGTATCATTTCTGTATCTGACAAAGGCTTCATTTCCCCAAAATGCTGCTGCTTTTTGATGGGGCTGATATTTTGTCCTGACTAAAGCCATTGAGTTTCTTCTATCTTCAATATTATTTAGGTAGTTTTTATTGATATCCATAATGCTTGGACCTCTTGATATGTTACGTTATCCTGCCTGTATTTGTATACAATACTACAAATGTAGGTTTTATTTTCCGCACTTCGTGCTTCCGACTTCTTATATTTGTTTCATCATTGTGTAATTCAAGTCAAATCTTTGACTCCAAAATACTACAACAGCCAAAATATTTGTTATAGCGGAGTGTATTGAGAGTCTTCCACATTGTGTGAACTCAAAAAATCATTTGAGTTAGACCACCATACAGCTTATTCCAAGAACATTCGGTACACATATTCACTGACTTGTACATCATGTTTCCTTTCAGCTTACAGGTGCATGATTTGTTGACAATTCTGGAACATAGGATTGACAAAAAACAGATAAATGAAGCAATGGCGGCTTACAGTATATAACTTTCCACTAACGGTCAACTACGGTAATAAATAAAGTTCTTTTCCTTCCTATTTATTCTTGTTTGCATCCTCCTCAGCTGTGCTAACTGAGCGGCACGTGTCTAGTCTTGGTCTCTGTGCGATCGTTGCGAAGTCTCCGGGCTCACGAGCACCGCTCAGTGCCGACTGCCTTCGTAAATTCACCGATGGCCTCAGCTGGTCTGACGGCTCAACTCTATTCTTGCAACAGAGGGACCTCATGCTTTTCCTAAAGTCCCTGTTAAAGTAGGCGTATATTGCGGGATTAAGGGCCGAGTTTAAGAATCCTAGCAACACTAAGTACGTTCCTACTATGTCTTTAAGGTCACATTTTTCTCCGCAGAACACCTGAACCAAGGCAGTCACGAAGAAGGGGAACCAACAGGCGAAGAACGTGCCTATGACCAGGGCCAGAGTTTTGATGGCTTTCAGGTTTCTCTTCATTTTCTGGTACCGAAGCTGTCCTGTTGTGCTCTGGCTGCTTCCTCGTCGGAACTGGTGGAGAAATAGCAAAAGACATTTTACAACTGTCATGAACATTTTGTAAATGCTCAACCCTTTTCTAAAATTGGCAACTGTTTATTGAGTTCTTAGGAGTTGATAAATGTTAAGAGCTTTAATTTAAACTCCCAACCTTTAATTTGGCCGTTTGAATTATGCCAAAGTCGTTGCTATAGGCGCTTGTTGACAAATTGCAAGAGGCTTTTTAAGGATATGCTTTTGCATGTTCGAAGAAAATTTGTAATGATGCTGACAGAGCTGATACATGAGACAAAGGAAAACTAAGATGACTAAGATACATATACTTTAAAGATTGTTGACGTTAGATGACTGCAAAAACAAGATACAATGACTTTGTATATCATTGCTACCGTACCTGGTCTAATGCGTTGATTTTCTTCAACTGTTTTCTAGTCACGAGACAAAGCGATGTGTAGATGACGATGATGAGGATGACAGTCGGAAGAAACCCGGCGAAGAAGAGAGCCAGCGTGTACTCTTTACTCAGCACGGTGAGGAAGGAGCACTTGTTGTCGTATTTACTGCTCAGACTGGTCAAAGGGAAGAAGCCGTACAGGATAGCCACGACCCACGTCACAGCAATGCCCATAAGTGCCCGTGCTGGTGTCACCAGTTCCTTATACCTGTAGTGCATCAAAAGATGAGGAATTTTACACAGGCTCTGCAGACTATTTGTTCGGCATCTGATACTGATGCTGTGTGCAATCGGTAGGGTGTTTCACCCACAATCGAGAGGTCCCGGGTTCGAAACCACCGATATGCACCCGATGTTGTGCCCTTGGGCACTTTCCTCACTTCACTCAGGTGTAAATGAGTACCTAGCTTCGGTTAGGGACGTCCCTCGGATAGGACGTTAAATGGAGGCCAGGTTACGTACATTTGAGAAAAGCTCATCAATGAATAGCGTGTGATAGGTTTGATGCATGCCATGTATAGACTTGTAACTCGCCTAATAATGTATACAACATCCGCTGCAGTACCATAGGAAATCCTCCCCCCCCCCCCCCCAGGCCCATTCTTGAAGTTGACCTTGTCTCCGCGATACCTACCCACCTATCAAAACTCATGAACATCCATCAGCAGCTTCTTGTGTTCCGCTATTTACACTCCACCATAGCCATACCAAAAATATAACCCTTTAGCAATGGTAATTACGCGCGAGTATTCTGTGTGGGAATGATAAATGCCGAAAAATAACAGTAGTAGATGTTCTGCCATTAACATCCACAGACGTAGCTCTAAAGGCAGATTCAAGAGAAGTTGTCCTGGGGCACAGTAATTTAGTTTCCAAGTTGCTGTTCAAAGACATTTAGCGCACTGATGGTTGCGCCTTCCTCCCTAAAGCCCTTCTCTCACTGGACCCGCGGCACGCTGGCTGCGTCACTGTGGCCGATCGAATTGACAATCAAAGCAATTTCATCGACAAAAAACGAATTTTTTTAAAGCTTTGTGTGTTTTGTTTTCTTTTTGGTCAAACTTTTACGTTTTGAATGATATTCTAAACTGAATGGTAACACAAATCCAGTCTAGGACGCAGCGACGCCGCCAGCGTGCCGCGGGTCCAGTGAGAGGGGGGCTTAAATCACACACTGTCAGATATCTACCTTAAGGCAGCGTTGATGGCTATACAGCGGTCAATGGCGATACAGGCGATGGTGAAGACCGAGGCTGCGCAGGACATGACTATCAACCCTATCCGCAGGATACAGGTAGCCAAGTTCTCGTCAGAATGGCGCAGGAAAATGTTGAAGATGGATACAGTACTGACCACTCCCAACAGGAGGTCAGCTGGAAAAAAAGATTCAAGATTGAGAATAGAAACCGTTTTCGGAAGAGGATAAAACATCGATTATGATTAAGTTTGCTGAAGCTGTTCTTAAGATTGTCTGTCACCCTTAACTTTTTATTTTGAATTTGATCTGGATTTATCTTATCATGGTTTTGCAACATCCTTGTTAACCATGGCAACATAATTCCACCATATGAATCTATTTTCATACATATATTATGTTATTGAAAGCTGTAAAATTATTCTAATCGAAAACTAAACCAAATATGTAATTTACAACAATGCAGCTGGTATGAAATGCAGCAAAAATTGGTATTTTCAGTAAAACATTGATTAAAATTCAGAAAGGACAAAGCTTTATGGTGTTTTTTTCTTCTTATCAACTCCAGAAGCATACCTATTGCCAGGTTGGCTATGAAGAAGTAGCCGACGTGGTTACGGAACTTGGTCATGGCTACTGCTGAGATCAACACCAGTATGTTTCCCACGATGATAATAGTACTCAGGGGGATGAGCGCGTAGGCGAACACAAAGTCGTTCTGCGTGAAGACAGAGCCATTGGAGACCGAAGAGTTGTCCATGAAGCTATCTAGTAACGACTGTGTAGTCGACGTTCCAACAGTCGTTGAATGGGTGTTGTTATCACCCATTGCATGTGTGGAGAACCCCCCAAAGAATTTTCGTCTCTTGTACGATCCGAGTGCCCAACCCAGGACCTTTCTCCGTGAAGTTTCCCTTGCTTAGTGTGAATGTCCTTTCTTTATACACGCCTGTTGGAACAGGAACAACGTATCGCAGAATTAGAGCTTTGGTAGCCATAGTAACATGCAAATATAAATCAGCTCAATACACACACATCCCTGATAGCAACATGCACATTTCCGAGATAATGTGGTTCACAATTAAGTAATGGTATGTCTACAACAAGAGAGTGTCTGTGGAGATTTTAAAAGTGTACGTTTAGCGTTAATGGATTTTCGGCGTGACTTTCATGAATAGGAAATGGAATATTTTATTGGGATAAGATCTTGATGCCGCGAGAGAAAGCTATGCTACCAGGGCAGGGCCATTAACGACCCCGCACGTTCTTAATATGTTTGTTTTAGTCAAGACTGAAGCTAAGGTCTGGTAAAGTGGACTGAACCTTGAATAAATGATGCAACTATTGGACAAAGTAAAGTCTGTATACAACACTTGCTGCAGGTCTATAAATACACTCAAATCTGCTCTGAACATAAACTTGTATGTAGCTGAAATAAGGATGACACAATTCTCAAAAGCCTTCGTTAAGTCCAAAACTTGCCCTTACAGTGTGACACATATTGAAACTTCATGTTTTAATACCGGAAATAGACATATTTTAGTGCTTATAAAACATACAGAATGCAATAGAAAATGGGGTCTAAAGGGCTCTCAGAAAATGTACTCATACACAGTTTATGGTACACTTCAGATACATGTACAGTTCAGTCTATATGGAAGTCAATAGAACGGTTCACTACTTATCTTGTTTGAAGGGTGCACAACTACATAATAAAACCGCAGCTTCCTTAATCGTTAAGTGCCCTTTATAATATACTGTTGTGCGATATGCATACAGCACTTTCTGTTAAGACCAATATAGTTTATAGGGTGAATGAGCGCATTTATTTCGAACACTTTTTTTACAAAACTACTATCAAACGGAAACGTGATGACTAACCCAGCAACATTCTAAATTCAGATCTATAAGTTAGCTATACAGGAAGAAGGGCTGATAATTTGTATATGGCATATGATACCATTACATCCTGTATTCAAAATACAATAATGGCTCTGTGTGTTGTACATGTCGCAGCCTGTTCCGTTGGTACAATTCTTATTACGACAGTTGTCGTTGCTCATTTTACAATTTTTTCCCATTAGAATGGCAACAGTGCAATACACGTGTGACACAGGCAGATATTGCTGGTGTGGTGACCCACACATAATATACCCGTTTTTACACATGGGTGGAGGGAGGAAAGTCGTGTAATGTGCTTTTTCCCAAGGGCACAATATCGATGGCGTCATGGGATTCGAACCCGGGACAGCAGGGTTCTGGGCCGAAAACCCTGCCTGCCAAGACATCCAAGACATATTCCTATTTCACCGATAATCTATTTTCAAAGTTGCACTCTCTTGCATTAGGTTTTAAGTCTCCTGAACTAATGCTACCATCTATAGAAGAATTTTTGCAGCTGAGCATACAATCGACACACGTCCCTGAATATATCAAATATGAAATGACTGTAGACCAACAAAGTTGTTGAAAACACTGACATAATGGGGGCAGTAATAAAGACTGATTAAACTTGGCCAGTCATGACATGGTACGGCTTTTTGAAATTACTGTTCCTCTTTGACCATAATTTAAAAACAACCGTCCTTGATGTATAAACATGTTGTGTACTCGTTTCCATGCCATTCTATCCTTAACACAAAGTTCCGCAAAGTGATATAACTTAATGTATAATGTCTACTACTTTCAAGTTGAAGCATAGTCTTCCTAGTCCGGACCCCATGTAGACGGTATATCGTTTAAAGCAGCATTGTTTCATTTGTAACTAGTGTCAGACAGCAAAAGTTTTACATTTATACAAGAAAGAAATGATCACCAACTTACCGTATCTGCCTTTTTTCTGCAAGGATAACTTCTGGTCTAGTACTCAGAAATGTCCTTGTCCCTTGACACGTAACAAACGTAGACGGCACGATCTGGCTTGAGCCGGCGGTCTGTGTTTACATCGGGTTGTACAGGGGGTCTTTGCAATCAAAAGGTTACGACATGGGAGTTGGTAACAAATTAAATAATAATGACGTTAAAACGCCTTATCTTGGGAACAAGGTACGATAGTGTTGACGTACGAACAATGTGCTACGTTCCAAAAATATAGGAGGACTATTGTAGCGGCCTGGGGTAAAAGTAGCCCAGTAGCAACAGGTCCGGTAATGTTGTTCTATCTGTGGTTCTAATTATACATTAACTAACGCCAAGCAAGGTTGGTTTAGTCCAGTGGATGCCGTTGCTGGGATACTGGTACATGGGCCGACCGGTGTTTGTCAAACTGTTCCCTGTTTGGCGCGAGTCAAACGTACACAGGGGTACATTGTACCATGCAGAACGGTGCAACAAGTAATCGATTGAAGCCACACACTTGGAAATGTCGCCGAGCAGCTAACAAATCGACCAATTTGCCACAAACACACGCAAACTTTGCGGGTCAATACGCGAGCGATGAGAACAGGTGTTAGCAGGATGATGTAGTGAGGTTTGCCGTCCGTACTCAATACCGCGTGATCCCCGATGATTTGCACGCGAAATGCGTCTCGATCACACGTGCATTAGAGCCTCACGAGCGCGCTGTGATGGGAAACTTTGCAATACCAGTAACCACTTACAAGGCAATAACTTTAAGCTTACCATCGTAAACATTGCTTACACAAGCTGCCTTGTTCCCATGCTTCCCTAAAGTTTTACACACCTAAATATAGCTACTAATTGCACCTCAAATTGTACCCAATTTCAATTCCTTTGCAATTTGATGCATACATATTTGTCCTTCTGTATACAACGCATTTTAATAAAGGAAATATAGAAATGTAGCATTGGTACTTTTTCCTTAGATTTATGTCTTTGTAGCAATTAGCTAGTCTATGATACGCATCTCGCCAGTTTTATCTCTCAATTTCACAGAAGAGTTGATCGTAATAGTCCATTCTGCTGACATATACAAGATAGATCAAAGTATGTAATACATTTTATGAGTCAGAGTTTCACCCGAATTACAAATTTTATGTTGAGCTTTAGCCTTACAGTATCCGAACATAGGGTTCAAAATCCAACACGCTTATCAAAAACATACAAGATTTTGACACAAACAAATATGCAAATTGCACTTTGAAATCACATTATAAATACTCGTTGACCAGATCTTTATCGCTTATTTGATTGATTAGATCAAGGTACGACACTGTGACTGAACGTGTGTTGTGTTGTGTTATATACAGTGTTTCTTTTTAATTTAAAACTACGAAGTATATTTCATTCGTTAGAATAATCATTCTTTCACTATGCCGGAAATATTTCAGAAACAGATGGTATATAATTTTGTGCGTGAATCATAAATCAGTAATATTTAATAACTTCTTACAGATATACTGACTCTGGTATCTTGGTTACAAAGAAACCCATTGTGTGTTGTTTATCTTCTTCCGACGAGAGTTTGACATTTCAATTTTCAATCTGTCATAAAGACTTCCTCCAACATTTCGCGGCCTTACAAGAAGGCACAATTTGACTACGTTAATTACTGTTAATTATATGACTCATTCATTCAATACTGTACGTATTTTTTGTCCAGCTTTAAAACAAAGTTTAGCGCAAACTATTTGAGTGGGTACTTTGGTCGCCACCATGGTTTCATGAACTACTCTTACGCCATTATATATGTTCCTTTATGGCGGCCGGATTCCCAGAAGTCAAGCAAAATATTTGCCCAGCAATCACGCGCTTTGTATCACCACTTCCTCGTCACTGGGGGACAAATAACTGATAAAACCTGACTGGATGGTTAGGTGCACGGATGTTGTTGGCAGTAGTTGAGCGAATTTAGGGTGGAGTCGCCTCAGGGTAGTCTCTAACAGACTAACAACGCCGGCTACAGGGAGAATATTTGCCGGGGGACTTTGGACATCGAGGGTATCATTAGCAAATTTGACCCTCTCTCCGTAGCCGACTCCCTTCATACAATTGACTCTATTTGGCCAATTTCTACTATTTTCCCAGCGACCCGCGGAGACTGGTAGCATCAGGGTACCTTCCCGCACCAGATGGCATCTCCGTTTCAGTAGCCCTTGGGCCATTCACTACAGCAGGGGGCTGGTCTACTGGTAGTGATGTGTGTTCAACTGTCATACTCTTTCCCAAATGCTGAGCGCTAAGCAGAGAAAGCAGTATGAACCATTTTTAAAAGTCTTTGGTATGACTCGGCCGGAGATTGAACTCACGACCTACCTATCGGGGTACATGTATTAGACTCATAATATTGCAAGCAATGGGTAGTGCTGGACATTGTTAAATAGTTCTTCGTACACGTAGCCTTTGCGTTAATTAGTAGACCATGGAAAACATTTTATGGTAGTCTGAGTTTAGACTTCTTTTTGGTAATACCCTCATTTCACTAGGACGGCGCTTTCTCTGCGACCTGAAATTTAACAGAGTGCTCAATGAATTTTATAAATGATAAATTAACATTTTTACGCTTGTTGCCTTTTCACCAATACTTTTACATCTTGCATGATATTCCAATTATCAAATCAAGAATTAGACGAATCGAATTCAGGTCGCAGCGAGAGCGCAGCGCGATCGCCGTCTAGCAGAACGGGGCCTAAGAAATTTATAAGTTACGAGTCTGAGTTGAAGCACACGTGCTGCAACACGCGTAAGGTACCCATGCAGGTGGGCCTTCCAAATAAACATGTCAAAACAGAGCTTAGCTGGCGTTAACAGATCACCGATGTAAATGAGGTCATTGACACCATTTTACCAACCAAACCGGAGGTATTGAGACAACAAGTACAATAGACGTTGCAAAGTTTGTTCAGGCTATTGAATGGATTGTTTGCAAGCTATTGGTTTCTATGATGACAAGTCATTTTGTAAGCGGTTTTCTAGCGTTCCCTATAATACATCACTATAGTGATATCTTTCCCGACAATGCTATTGCGTATTTTGGTACTTGAAAACAATCATATCGGCCGTAACTGTGTAAGCAAGTTTTGTGTCTCCATAATCTTTTTTTTTGGGAACCACAACATTGAAACAGCCATTGTGAAAAAGGCACGCTATTTAGATAACCACTGAGTTTAGCAGCGCCATCTTTAAACTCACGTAGGAACTGCAAGCAGCCATGCTGAACTTATCGGAAAAGATTGCATGCGGTTCACTCCGACTAACTGTGACTGTTTTCAGTTCACAGACTGAATGATGCGGGTCTGGCGCCTTGGCAGGCGTGAGGAATAGGATTCGAATCGATACTAATTTCTCCAGAAGGCAACTTGGAGAAGGCAATAGATCCCTGGGCATGAATCTCTTAGACAGCCTCGTTCGTTAAGTGTCCAGAAGGCCTCTACATTTGACTACAAAGAGACACTTCATATTGTACATGGCTATACATTAAGTCGTGCAATATGCGCGGCACTATATCACCTTTCACTGTGTTACGCTTAGAGTGAGACCGTTAAAAGCTTTACTAAGGTACTGACCTTCATTGCACATGAATATACGTTTGCTTTTGTTACTCAATTGTTCATTTGGCTGAATGGTGCCAATAGTCCGATAGATCTAATGGGTACAGGCAGATAGAAATACGTGCTTTGCTTTCACTAATGTGTACTGTCTCTACCCAAGAGATACAAGGAGCAGACTTGATGTGCAGAAGAGTTAAATGAAATCTTAAGGAAAGTAGAGCGGAAAATAGGTAGTAAGGAATTTAGTTACACACAACAAAACGAGTTTAAAGCTAAGAACTGTAACAGTTATTTTTACCTCCACCGTGAATCGGGTTTTAGGTTGGGGCTAAATAAAAGAGTTGTGGATGGAATAACTGAAAATTTTGTTAGTGGTCAGGTCTTGATATATAGAGCTGATGCAATTTTAGCAAAATTCATTTTCAGGCAATACATAGTGGAGAAAGTGTTGAGAATGTAAGTATTTCAAGGTATGTTTTGAAGAACTCAAAATCATAACTGCTTTAATTTGCATAGAACAGGGACACGGCTTGGGGTTTTTATTTTATCTTTTAATATAGCATTATAGCGTTTTTAGTTATATCGTGTGTCTCTTGTCCTTTTGAACCCATTGTCTCCCGAGATGGCATCGCTGATGTCCTCGTTCAATGTTCTTGTCTTTTTGGGTTGAGAATCTGTACTTTCGCTACAACAACTCAACTTTGCATCTGTTATTATTCAAATGTCGGATTGTACTGTTCTATTTTCCCCTGTTGTACAAATGGCGGCGAGGGCATGAATTGCATAACTTGGGTTTGTCGCCGCTTTGTTTTGTGTCTTGGTTTCTGAATAGATAGCATAAGATTGATATAATTATAAAGGAACTCATTCCATCCAGCCGAGTCATCTACTCTCCAAGCAGAGGTTGGTGGGGAAGATTGTGAAATTTTTAACATATGCTCCGTTTTTTGTCCGCGGCCATTTTCCTAAAGCCCCCCTCTCACTGGACCCAAGCACGCTGGCGGCGTCACTGCGGCCGATCGAATTGACAAAGCAATCAACGAATTTCATCGACAAAAAAGGATTGCTTTTAAGCTTTGTGTGTTTTGTTGTCTTTTTGGTCATACTTGTACGCTTTGAATGATATTCCCATTAATGTAACACAAATCCAGTTTAGGAGCAGCGACGCCGCAAGCGTGCCGCGGGTCCAGTGAGAGGAGGGGTTTAGATTTCACGGCAAAGACGACACTGAAGTCAAACTCAAATATAAGAGGTACTTTTGTTTTACCTTTTTTGTTTTATTAAAAATGTCATAAGCCATCTTTGATAATCTACGATGTTATCTCACCACACAGTATATATAAACAGCTGTTATAATATTAGATATAAAAAAGACTACTTGTTTCCCACCACGGCGTGGGTTCGCTATCAGGGTGACACATATTCTTTACGTTCCGTACAAGGAACTTATTTTTTTGTACGAGGTAAAGTCATAAAACAGATAGCCCGCACCTGTATACAATGAATAATTCCAGTTATGTGTTTTGGCATTTTTGCGCCGCAGCATGGGTTAACCATACTAAGTCATACCAATTGTGGTAAGGGCTTGGTATGTATTGAAGTGAATTCCTGGCCAATTTTGGCAGTCCATGCCCCGCTAGTTTTAAGCAAAGATCAATGCAATAACACGTTCTATCCATTTTTGTTACAAAGAAATCATTGATAATCCGACTATGATATTTTGAAATGAAAATTAGATAAGATACAGAAGGATAGAATATTTTACTTTCCTATACATCTAAAGAAATACAAATAATAAAGTTTTCTTTGTACCTAGTTTGACACATTCTTAGCAGCAATAGGGACTTCAGATGTGCACTCAGTGTGTCTGGTCATCAGAGGTTTCCATTGATAAAAGAAAACGGCATGTTGGGTTAAAACGGTTTCCTTCGCTCCTTGTAGCAACAGAAATGAACATAAAAATGTCACGCTAGATGATACAATTCATTTGTCCCGTCGATCCAAATGCTTGCACATTTCCGTTGGATGGAAAGGAGTTCTTTGCTCTTTTCACGACAACCGGGTCCGTGTGTTCCGTGTAGAATATCCAAGAATCATTGAGTGAGGGTATTACCCGTTCAACCAAATCGTCGGACGTCTATTTCACAACGAGCGGAAGAAGTAGTCTTTGGTGAGTCTCAAGTCTAGAGATAAGAACCGTGCATCAGCTGAACACCATACATTCCCGTCGTCGTGGTCTGTGAAGTGAATAAAGCCAGGTTGCTAAAGCAGCAGCTTGGTCAGTTGTCCGAGAACTTGACTGTCGTTTCTCTATGGCTTGATGAATCGTTGGACTGAAATCAGCGTACTTCAGGTTTCTTCCGGCATCCTCCAAATGGGTTCCGGTGGATTATAGTATTTGCTCTGCGAAGGCAGTAAGGCAAGAGGTCAGAATATAAGCAAGAAGGGTGTTATGTGTGATAGTCGTAAGCAGCCATTTGCGTGATTTTGGCGTACTTCCAAACGCTTACGGCTCTTCTAGGCCCGACAGCTTAACTATTTGATGAACCTGTTAGTCCTTTGGACAGGAGCGAAAGACGACATGTGCAAATCCTGTACTGATGCTGTGCAATTTGTACAGCCTTCAAATGATTGTTCATGCACCTCGCTACACGTAAAAAGATCAGGATGCTGCACCTTTTCAACGATAATCCAAATGTATGGTACATCTGTTTGACATTAGGTACAGTCCGATTGATATAGATTTACAACTTTCTGCAGGAGATTCGACCTGTGGTCCCCTGAGGCAACGTGCTACAGATCATTCACAATGCCGGCGTTTCGCAGCTTAGTCGAGCGTCAATGGCTCGTGCTTTTCGGTGAGCATCTACTTATGGGGTACTCAGTTTTACCTGCGGCATAATCACTAACTTTTCTGACCATAAAACGCGATATGTTATCACTTTTCAGCAGCTACGCGTTAGCAAAGCCCGTTAAGTGTTCTTCTCGGCAAAGTAGCTGAATTTTACAACAATGATTACCTTTTTGCACCTGGAAGTAATATTGCCTCTTTTTTACATCAACAGATGCGGGTGCAAATGTTTTGGTATAATTGTGCTCATTTTGTTTAGTGAGTAGAATTTTGACATGTATTTTGTATTTGTAGTTTGTACTTGACTGCACGAAAGTCGCTGTGCTTTTTGTTGTGTTAACAATCCTTCGCTATGATATGAAAAATGCTTTGAGGCAACAAAAAATCTGCCCTCTTTGCTATGATATGAAAAATGCTTTTAGGAACCAAAAAAATCTACCGTCTTCGCTATGATATGAAAAATACTTTTAGGAAACAAAAGAAAAATCGGCCCTCTTCGCTATAATATGAAAAAATACTTTGAGGAAACAAAAAGATCTGCCCTTTTTGCTATGATATGAAAAATACTTTCAGGCAACAAAAAACTGCCATTTTCCCCACGAATTTGCGACGCTTGGTCCATGTACATCAGTCCTTACCGATTTCGGAACGGCGCCTCTTAGCTCCTCTACATGGTCCCGATACGGGCTCCGACGTGGACTGTACGTATACGTCTCGTCTTGACGTCGTATTCTCGCCGTATCCACGGTCGAATACGCAGGTGCGGGCTCCGACAGGTCTATTTAGAAACGGTACGAAAGCAACATTGAACGGATTAATTACTCACCTCTGTTCATCATGAGCTCTGACACTCTGAGTGCAGCGGACTGAAACATGGAGCTCACGTTCTTGGACAAGCCTTTGATCTAAGCTCCTAGTAACTCGTTTCGCCCACCGCTCTTATTTGGTAGAGAATCAATCATGTGTGCCGCAGAGACTTCAAGGCTGTTGCACTCAATTTTAGGAACAGAGCCCGTTATTAAGTGCAGACCATTCTCTCTTTTAAGGTAATAGGCAACAACGATCTTGTAACCTTTGCATCACCAATGCAATGCTGAAATGGAGAAGGTAAAATTTCAGACGGGAAAGCCGATACAGGAATGTCATGTGTTGTTAACATTAGTAGTCTGTCAGATGAAATGTTAGTACTGCCAGTCTAGCTGTAATAGACATAGGCATAGTAATAGACGAAGATTTGGAACTTGAAAAAACATCGTATTTTTTAAACTTTTCTATGAAAAACTTTGAAAAAAAAACATCCACATGCATTACGTACATTGATATCTACTTGTAGATCATGGTTTCTTGAGTACTTCTCTTACTATCATACTAGGCTTGAATAGTAAATAACACTCCAACTGATATGTGCATATATATAGTGTGGTTTTGATGAAATTTTCCTTTGATAACTTGGAGACGCTTACGAAGTTCAGTCCTTATGTGAAAAAATGTATGATTATCAGCATGCCTTCCTCAGCATAAGTCCCATAACTGTTTTTGGTCCGAATCCTTATATCTGGGGACTAGGTAGGTAGGTACATCTGCAAGGCACCATCTATGAATATTGAACCCTTAAAAATCATTTCCTGCATCGTCGATATGTCGCCATTTTAGATCTGCAACCCACCTTGGTGAGCATGGACTCGATCTACTTCATCCATTATACTGAAAACTAGATACGGACTGGAAAAAGATTTCATTCCGCATGAACATGATAAGGCTCTCTTGTGCAAAAATAGCACTCTAACTACTATGAGCTCCGTAAATGATCTGCCTTTTAGATTTCCCATTTGGAGTCTGATCGGCTACTAACCTGGTTACAACTGAAGGGTAATGTAAAATCGTAACAAAACCGTATCTGATTCAAGCTGATTAGATGATATGAGCCCCTTCTAACAGGGAAACTAAGTTACGTGAAACTGTGGTTTTGTGACGTAGCTATGACGTGGCTGTGACGTACTTACGGGAGTAAGTCAGTCCTATGGAATATGGGTTAACGTCCCTGTCCACTTTGGGGGGAGGGCGGGGTCTCGGCGCTTTGTTCTTGATATGCTGTAGCTCTATCACAGTCCTCTCTTTTTCGTCTTTATGTCTGACGCTGCAGTATTAGCATGGACCAAGAAGATATTAAGATGTCTACGATAAGATAGCTACTGTTTTTTTCATAATTATGATCTAGACGTTTGTAGTACACTTATTAAAAGATACTAGGATGATAAGAGGGTTAAATATATTCTATAAGGAAAGAAACTTGGGCTTACGATATTTCATTCTTCAACTGTACAGCATTACATGGGTTGAGGACGGTTTTGGTTTTAATGCTAACGCTTATAAAGGAATATCGACGTATCAATCAATGTTTAAAACTTAAATTAGTAAAACTGAAAACGTTGTTGTCCTAATTTCTTTGCTACTCGCTACAAAGTCGTCGGTAAAATTTATTTCTCGTTCAAAAAGCTGTAGGGAGCTCACCCATTGTCTATGTCTTCCCTGGCTTCACTGTGTTCTCTTCCTGACGTGCGTACAAGGAGCAATTTTAAACATTACAAAATCATATTCTCTGGCCAAATCCAGTGGGGGATTGTAATCAAATCCATTGTGACATTGAGAAGTGTATTTCACACAGTAATTATAAAAAGGTCTATAAAATGGTGAAAATGGCAAAAATACACCCTAGAAGTTTCTACATTTATAAGATAGTTGTACCTGTCGTCATAGACTTCTTCCAAAACTCCAATCCATTCGAACATAAACACAAACAGTATGCCGTAAGACTTAACTAAGGGAAAGGGGTACCTAACACCCAAAAATAACACCGACATGTTAACTATACCGTTCACATCACGTCACAGTAGCTTTTGCGTAGCTTCTACATTACATGCAAATTCATTGATCAAGTTGATACCTTTCTTGTCCCGGCCTATCCACCCTTTCCGTAGCCCGATACAGATCGCCGTGAGGATGGCCAGTAACATGCCGATAGTAGCAGACCCCGCTATAACGGCAACAACCACCATCTGGGATGCTGTAACGTTACATAACAGTTTTGTTACAGAACAATACATCGCATCGTACAGGATGAAAATACTATGTTTACACAAACAAGTTTAGATACAGCAGACGTTTTAATGACCGTCTGTCACCTTCCTCATCAGGGCAATCCTGAGTGGTTCATTATGCACTGCAGCCATAGGTGTCGCTGCTTACAGGTGCGGTCCCAAAAGTAAAAATAAGTATCATTTGCATTTACAATGGAAACCAGTTATTTCTATACCTTACTGTTGTATGATTTGGGAATTCTATACAGATATAGTTAATGTGGCTATGCAATGCGAACTTAAAGAAGTGTATTTATGTACTAGATATTTGCAACCCCTCAACTTCACATAGCCAAACACGTGACAGGAATTTGTGAAAGTTACCCCACCCCCATGTACAGAGATACTTAATGCGGTGTTTACAATGTTAGACAGAGCAGAAGAAGTATTTTACCCACCTGTAACCTCTACCCTAAACTCTTGCTGATCCGACCCGAACATGTTCTGCGCTTTACAAAGGTAATCTCCAACGTTGGCGTTGGTGGCAGACGCTATAGTTAACTCTGTCCGTATCCTGTCCTCAACCATCGTCTTGACTTCTACATCATCCATCCTGCCGCCGCGATACCTCCTCTCCTCTCCCGTGGGACCTCTGTAGACCCAACTGATGTCTGTAGGGGGAGGGTCGGAGGCGATAGTGCAGGATAGTTTCACCGTGTCACCGCCCGTCACGGCTACAGTGGACGACTCACTCAAGACGTCGGGTCTGCCTTAGAGGGGTTTGGGGGTACAAAGAACGCTATTTTAAACCTTGAGATTTTGCAAGGGCGTATAGTGAATTCACATTCCCTTAATATGGAAGACCCATACTTAAAATGTATGAATTGATCATATGGATGGCATTTGCGCACGCATCAATTTTCGTTCATTTCCAAAAAGTACTAGTATTGGAAATCACGCTGCTGTAAAGTAAAAAAAAACCAACAATGTCGTAATTTGCAAAATACTAGTGGAAAACAAATAGTAATGTCATATAATGCCTCGTGTTCCTATAAGCGATGATTACATGACTAACATTACAAACGCAACTCATATTGTACCTGGAAAATTCCATGTCTAGCTGCCCAATTTGGCGGGTAATGCTTCCACATAATCATCATAGTAATACTCTATGAAATATCTTACCAAGAACTATGTTGAAGATTTGACGGGCAGATTCGTTCTTGTCATCGTGAAAACATGTTCTTTCAGATAAGCACCTGTTTGAGTTTAAGCTTGCGCTAAGCTTGACAAATCCTCAAACAGTCAAGAACATCTCACCCTTCTCTTGAAGCTGTCATGGACATGTCACTTCCTACTTAACAGATCACGCCTTAGTAACACTGCCACGAGGCATAGATTATATCACACTGAATTATACACGACACATATTAATATCAGCGATATCCATGCAGGGAAGAAGTTTTGATTTGATTGGCAATTCCTTAAGCCCCCCTCTCACTGGACCCGCGGCACTGCGGCGTCTTCGCTGCGTCTTAAACTGGATCTGTGTTACCCTTAACTTTATAATGGGATAAAGTACAAGTATGACCAAAAAAACAACAAAACACACAAAGCTTAAAAAGAGTAGTTTTTTGTCGATGAAATTCTTGTGCCGCGGGTCCAGTGAGAGGGGGGCTATAGCGAATACCTACCTATAACGTTTAGATACGTTTCTCGAGTCACTTCTGGAAATCCACGACTCGATGCGACGCACTCGTAAAATCCCTCTTCCAGATACCCGACCTTAGAGAACGTCAGAGGGTTGTTAAAGTAGATCTTAACGTCCTTTCTCCTCCATCTGACGCGCGGAGCTGGGTTTCCCTCTACTTGACAGGTTAATGAATAAAGATCCTTTCCGTGCATTACGCTGATCTCCTTTTCGAAGGGTTTAATCAACGGCGCATCTGAAATTCAGATGAAGTAAAATCAGCTTCAGTGTGCAATACAGATGCAAGAATGTGACATTACAAGGTTGTTTATTTCGAATTCAAGATGTAACTATAAAGTGAGCCTTTTTGTCTTCCACTGCCTTAAAAAACGCTGATCTCCTTTCCGAAGGGTTTTATCAACGGCGCATCTGAAATTCAGATGAAGAAATTCAGCTTCAGTGTGCAATACAGATGCAAGGATATGACATTACAAGGTTATTTATTTCGAAGCCAAGATAACATAACATGTAACATAAGCCAAGATACATAAGATGTATCTATAAAGTGAGGCTTTTTGTCTTCCACTGCCTCAAAAAAAAGAAGTCAAACTCAGCTTGAATGTCTAGATATAGCCAACACTAAGTATTCTATTGTTATAATAGTGTCAGTCACAGTCCATTGTCACATGTATGTTTTGCCAATATTTTTACAATGTACCTGCAATTAGCCCTCGGGCATAAACTTGCGATAAAACTTTATGATGAAGTTAGTACATCAAAAGAAATGTTGCCGTGTAAAAGAAATTTACGCAACTGTCACATAAAACAGAGTAGAATACAAGAATAAATCTTATTCTAGAAGTTCCATGGTTTATTTCTGTTTGTACTTACAAATGACGTCCAGCGTTACTGTTCCTAAGCCGTCTGGTTGGACGTCGTTTTGTGCAGTGCATTGGTAAATCCCTTTGTCTGAACTGGAAACGTTCGTTATGACTAAACTGCCACCCCTGAAGTTTAAAGGGAAAAAATCATATCAGAAAATGACTTTACCAGAAGATGTCATCACAGATTTATCTATCGACTTTTCAAATTATTTCAGCGTACGTACAATGAGAGAGAGCCAGAAATATAGCTGATACAGCAGTTGCTACAGATATATGAGGTTATAGCCAGTGTTGATATTAAAAACAATTTGATCTAATACTTCGTGAGATTTGTACCCAATTAAAGATGCAAATGTATTGCAATGGTGTATGCTGTTGTATCATGGAAGCTCATCTGTGTTGGTAGTAATCATGCAATGCTAAACGTTCGTCCAACACTAAGGTATACACAGATCGAATTTTTAACGACTATTGTCGCCTTCTTCAGGATCAATAATGAAAATTTGATCCGTGTATACCTTAGTATTCGAAGAAAGTTTGGCATTGCCCTATAATGTTTGCTGCTGTTTTCTACAACTGATGCGTACGATTGTCTGGTCACAAAATTCATTTTTGTTTATTCACGTCATACCACAACGTTAAGAGTACTGCGTTAAGAGTACTGCACTGAAACCACTTTATTCCTTGCATTTTCTGCACAATCATTGATTCACTTATACATAAATCAATAAAGAGATCAATAACTAAGTATTAATTGAGTTCGCCTGAACTATCAGCAGCTGACCTAGTTTCGCTGTAAGTTGGCAAACTTCCCGAGATTTTCCTCCAGATGACGATAGACGGCGGATTGCTGTCTATCGAACATGACAGGTTTGCCATTCCACCCTCCGAAACACTGATGGTCATCTTCGGAACTCTGACAACTGGTGGATCTGCAATACAAGCATGTTCAGTCACATCATGTCAATGTGTTCTTCATACATTATTTGTAGGTTATGTACTGGGTTAAGTACACGTTGTAGGTTAAGTCGCAATACGCTCATCTGTATTTTTGTGGGTTATCCGTTACCAGCGAGAGCTGCATCGGCTGGCCCAGTGTCATGACTTGTTTCATTGCTGATAAATATAAATACATGTTTCGAAACAAACTCAAAGGGTTGGGTCTGACAGGCTAAAGTTAAAGTGACCCAGGCGTCTTGATAAGACGCATAGGGGTGGCGCCCATATCCATTTCCATAGCCACATCTATGCAAGTCACTACAGCAGGGGGCTAGCCCGCTGGTAGTGATGTGTTTTTTAATTAACTACCATATTCTTTTCCCAATGCTGAGTGTGTACCATTTTTAGCGTCTTTGGTATGGCCCAGTCGTGGATCGAACTCACGTCAGTCACGACCTACCGTGTGCGAGGCGAACACTCTACCAACTAGGCCATCCCACCGGTTGTGACAGGCCATTCAGTGTAATACAACCAGCTGACTCCTCGCAGCGTGCCTGCAAAGCTAGTGTGTTACGCTGAAGGGTGTTTATACAGGCTATATAGTCACAGATGCAGATACAGATAAAAAAGGAGATACATATTGACGGATCAGCCGTCTTTAAAAAAATGACCTTATACTTTCAAGCCCCTTTACATGACAAAACGTTTGACAGAAATCTAAGAAAGCAAAGTTTGTAATACTTCAAACTTTACAGGCTTGATATTTTCATGTGAAAAACCACCCAGTATGGGCCTTCGCCGACCACGGCAGCATGCGCATATCCCTATCATCCAACATCCTCACTTTAGATAAGTCTACATTACCAGCCTACGATGCATTGATGGTATCAGTGAAAATGTAATCTTATCAAAACTTCATACCTTCCCAAACGGAGCAACTGGCAATGATACTCATCAACGTGAGCACCCCTGCTACCATTCACGACATTGTACATGTATCAAGCTGCATGGTTGCACTGTTTCTGATGCGAGATAGCAAGTTTATACAGCTGCATTTAGCTAGGCTATAAAAACCTGAGAAGATCGTATATCATTTTGTCAGGTCCAATTCTACAACACGAAATGTTTCAAGGACAAGCCATCAACTGGGATTTACTCACACAACACTTTGATCCGGGTAGATGTGTTTTGTGGCGTGATTACTCCAGGGAAACCTTGGTCTGCCGAGCACGTTAGTCTCGCGCCGTTGTCCCATCTTGTCAAGAATGGTATCACCAGGTCCAAGGAAACCTTTTGATTGTCTGTATTCTGCGAGGCGGCAGGGATGACGTGGAGTCTCGTCCCGTTGAACCAGTGAAGCTGCGGTAAAGGACGGCCGCCTTCTGAGGTGCACGTGAGGGCCAGCCCCTGTCCTACCGTGCGGGGTGTTAGGTCACCAAAGATGGTCGGGGCCTTTGGTGGTGGAACTATCATAGAAAATACAAATGTCATCATAAGTTATAGACCGTTTCAAAGAAAGTTAGAATCTTAACTTATTCCTCGCAGCGTTTAAGAGCAAAACACACACTTTACCTTATAAGTGGG
Source organism: Branchiostoma lanceolatum (assembly GCA_035149815.1). Lineage (NCBI taxonomy): Eukaryota > Metazoa > Chordata > Leptocardii > Amphioxiformes > Branchiostomatidae > Branchiostoma > Branchiostoma lanceolatum. Next base: position 14,703,782 of record CM068866.1, read on the forward strand.
CACCAAGGACTACCATTCATTCATTCATTCATTCATTCACCAAGCAGATGATTGAGTTTGGGTTCTAGCATTTTACCCACGCAAAAGACCCCGAATCTGATGATGTTGATAGACTTTGACTCAATATCAATCTTCTATCATATCAACAGATTGGCTACGCACATGATTATCCCCATTATGTAGATATGTATCTAGTTGCCAAGTCAGCGTCCCCTGACATGAATTATTCTGGTGCGTTTAATTCCTCTTGTCATGATGATTTTGTTGCGATGAAGAAAAAGAAACATTTTTGACCTTGAAATCAAGTTCAGATGCAAACGAGGACAGAGTCAAGATGACTGAAAACTTTCACGTCATCAATTTTGCTTATCATGAGACCAACAAGAAGCGTTTGATATACTTTTCTTTAAAATACCGCGGGAGGAGTATTATGTAAGAAAATGATGAATTATAGCTACATGTAGATATCACACAGGGAAAATATCCCCCGGGCTTCGCCTGTTGAAATATGATTGTATTATGTGCACAGAAAAAAAATGTTGTATCATATACATTTAGCGCTACATGCTTCGTGTAATGGATAATGGCATTTTGTTCTGACATTCTCGATTCTGCCGCTCGTATGTTGTATATGATACTATACATACAGGTTATTATAAATAAAACCACATTACGGCTTAAATTCTGTATTTCCAATGTCTGACTAGGCTAGTCGTTCTAAATGTCAGTGAAAATAATCAATATGAAAGGCTAAATGCATTTTTCAGAATTACAATGCAAAAAAACATCTCACTTGCCACATACGTCAATTTTTTTCGTCAGAAATTCAGATGAACGAGCCATGAAGATGATCAATAATGCTATTGCCACGCTAGTAGTGTCCAATATGTTTGGCTTTAAATTGTATCATTCATACTGATCCGGGCTTCACGTCCTACGTGGTGTGCATTCACTTGATGGTACTGAGACCAGCAGACAGATGGTCCTACCGCGAAATTACATTTGTCAGCATTACTGCTCGGTCAATGGGCATGAATCAGTTGTATTATGGCCCGCGTCTCTTTTAAACTCAACTTCTGCGACCATTCTACCGGCATGTGGCCTGTATCAGTTTTCGATAAGGGGGCAAGCGTTTTTCTTTTAAACAAAAGTGTTTGCCAGAAGACCACTCAATATTATGAACCAAGTATTCGTTACCTTTCATAACTGTTTAGCAAGACTTATATCATAAAAATACCGCACTGTTGTCGGCCTTTTTTAAAGTATGAAACCTCAGCTTGTCTAGCCATATAGACAGCTCTTAGTATAATTGATGTTCGTGTCTCGAAGTCGTAAAGTCCGTACGAACAATAATAACAAGATTTCCTTCGGTCGATAACGGCCAAAATTGGAAACTTTGTGCTTATTGGAGCTAAAGTAAGAGTTTTATTGACATAGCTTAACGATATCAACATGGAGCCGACGACGTAAATCAGTATTTCTCTCGATAACTGCTAGAAAGTAGCCTTAAAGTCGATCGAACTGGATTGGAGAACCGATGAACGTAGTCTAGAAAGCTCTTCATTCTTGCTCGCTCATGGATCTGTGTTTGAAGAATGACAATGGATACGGCCTGCCCCCCCTCCCCCACGTACACACATATACCCACCACTGGCATTCAGATGTAATAAATATTCATTGTAATAGAATAATCTACAATCGTTACGGTATTTGTTCAAGAAGCATATGATAATGTGTATGATTTAGGCGGCAATGGGTACGACCATTTCTTACTCTCCGCCTAGCCTCTCAGATATAACGGTAGCTTGTAATAGTACATACGGCCATTAAAGTGCCAGTAGTCCGTACACAAAGACTTAAAAACTCGTTCCTCCACCAGGCCATACACCTGTATAACAAGGTAAGTCAGGAACACTGACACTGTTAATTTACATTCTAGACAAGTGACTTTCGCTCTTAGCTTTGTGTGGATAGTGTCGTCGTGTTTTTGATTCAATTGTGGATGTTACTCGTGTACAGCACTTTTTGTGTTAAATTCAGGACGATTCAGCTTTCATGTAACGCTGCAAGGTTGAGTTTAATAACCTTAATTGAAACGCAAAAAAGGTGTTGAAAGAATCTACCAAGGTTTTTGTGTGCTTATAGTGTCACATATTCTTTTACGAGTGTAGTTTTCATACATGTACAGTCCTTGACAAAACTTGTATGCTAACTTTTGTAAAACCCTCGGGAGACGAAGGATGATGATGGAAGTCACGAAACCTCAATTCCAAGGTGAAGGTTAGGCTTTCTCATTAACATTTAGAATTCTTTGAATTTTGCTCGCTTGTATTTCTTTCAAATGGAACTCTTTCTCGTTTCAACGCTGAGACCTAACTATAAAAGAGCTCACGATTCTGACGGGGAATATACGTTTTGAATGCAACTTAATGGTGCCAGGGATATTCAATGAAGCTGAAGTCAGTTGCTGTACGTGATCTCATCAACACAGGCAGACGCTTCTAGAAGACGGTTTTAGGAAGTGTCAGAGAAGGTCCAAAGTTTTTTGTAGCAGTGGCAGCTTGAGCGATGGCGTTCTAGACAGGATATTTGTCACAGCTTCGCTCAGTTGCCTGCAGTTTTATCAACGCATTCATTCCGTATCTGGTCCAACTTTGAAAATAATGGCGTCACTATAGTTTGTAATGTGCATCAATCACACAGCCACTTTGATAGTGCGTCTTCCCTCCTCCTTTAAATCGGCAGTTTTACGCAGACAAGATAGGCCTGGTAGTTTGTGTTTTCCCTTTGCAGCAATTAGTGGCTGTATCGACGGTAGAATTCCCCTTTTATGACACTTCCCTCTTTCTCTACAGAGATAGAAGTGGCCATTTTCAAGCGGAGTATACAAGGTTGGTCCTTTGTTATTTTCCCGAAGCGCCAATCAGTGGTTGCACTGGGACTAGAATTATAGTATCAGGAGGATTAGTGGATGCAGTGAAAAGACCAAGACCCTTTAAAGGCGTGGAGAATCTCACTTAATCTATACAGAGCTTCATTCGTCCATGCTCTGACAGATGATCGCCCGCAGCAACGTGGGGTTGATGTTATCAACTGCGGAACGCGCAATGAATGTACTGCCGTGAATACGCTATCAAAGGAAAATCAGGCCTTCTCTGGGCGATTCTACCAGATAAGTAGGTCATACGTGTGAACGATAGCGACCGCCTCAGGGTATGCTTCTATCGTGGCCATCTGTGCTTTATTAAGCAATAATTTACAACTTTCAAAGAACTGAAGTTGCTGGGATGATACGTTATCGCGTGTGCAGATGATGCATTCGAGTATCATTTCGTCCATTTTAAATGCGACACCCTCGTTGAATACAGATAGCAAACTGTTCCCAAATACTTGATGGAAAATTTCATTTTATGTGAGTTATAGATAACATATGATAAGCTTTGTCCTATAAACACATATCATTGCAATTTATTTGTTTGATTCGTCACTTTATAAAGACAGTTAAAACTCTAAAACTGGAAAAATTCGGAGATTTATTTCCGGAAGTTTCGAGTGACATCCATCACTCTTCTTTAGAGTCACTAAAATTAACTGGCAGAAAGAATCATTACTAGTATAGTACATCAACAGGAAAAAAACGGGTGAACATGTCAAAGTTGTCAAAGTGAATGTACGCAAGTGTAACTCAAGTCATGTTGGGAAGGTTTATCACTTTAATCATCACTTTATTTGAAATTATTCTTGATATGCTTTACTGCTGAGCTACTTTCGTACTTACCAATCACTGTTAACTTGGCATCTTTGGTTTCCCTCACCGAGAAGACGCTACACCGGTAGTTCCCTTCGTCTTCCGAGTGAGCGTTTCGCACGAGGAGGTTGAACTCCCCGCTCTGACTGTTCCCTACGACCGAGAAGCGCGGAAACTCCGGAGCCACGTTGCTGCCGGAAGAGATGTGGTGGAGTTTGGCCTCCGTTTCCGGGTTGTACCAGTGCCAGTTGACCACGTCATTTGGAGAGAGGCCGTCAAAAGCACAGGTCAAGGTCACACTCTTCCCCACCCGGACAGCAGTAGACTGGGGGAAGCTTCGATAGGAAGGGACGGTCGCTATCACTGTGGCAAAAGAAGATGAGATTCTGAAGACTACATGCCATAATAGAGTAAACCTTTAATAAGAAGGCCTTAGTGCCAATGTTGGTGTATATCTGTAGAATCTACTTTAAGACTGCAGTGGAAGGGTACTAGCTCTTTGTGTAACATGTAGAGTGATTTTGCTCCATGTTGATTCCTTCCCCACTCAAAGTCAAGCGGCAGTAGACTGAGGGAAGATTCGATAGTAAAGAACGGTCGCTATCACTGTGGCAAAAGAAGATGAGAAGATGAAGAATGCATATCATGACACAGTAACCTTTAATAAGAAGGTCGTAGTGCCACTGTTGCAGTAGAGCTTAGGAAACTATTCTACGACTACCAGTGGAAGGGTACTAGTTCTTTGTGTTACATGTAGACTGATTTTGCTCCATGTTGATTCCTCCCCACTCAAACGGCAGTACACTGGAGGAAGCTTTGATAAGAAGGGACGGTCGCAATCACTGTGGCCAAAGAAGATGAGATTCTGAAGAATACATGCTATAATAGAGTAACCTTTAATAAGAAGGCCTTAGTGCCAATGTTGGTGTATATCTGTGGAATCTACTTTAAATCTGCAGTGGAAGGGTACTAGTTCTTTGTGTAATATGTAGATTGTTTTTTCTTCATGATGATTCCTCCCCACTCAAACGGCAGTAGACTGGAGGAAGCTTCGATAGGAAGGGACGGTCGCTATCACTGTGGCAAAAGAAGATGAGATTCTGAAGAATACATGCCATAATAGAGTAACCTTTAATAAGAAGGCCTTAGTGCCAATGTTGGTGTATATCTGTAGAATCTACTTTGAGACTGCAGTGGAAGGGTACTAGCTCTTTGTGTAACATGTAGAGTGATTTTGCTCCAGTTGATTCCTCCCCATGCACTCACGACCAAATGGCAGTAAACTGAGGGAAGATTGATTCAATAGGAGGGGACGGTCGCTATAACTGTGGCAAAATAAGATGAGATCATGAAGAATGTATATCATGATAGAGTAACCTTTCGTAAGAAGACCTTAGTGGCACTGTTGGTGTATATCTTAGGAATCTACTTTATAACTACAGGGGAAGGGTACTGGTTATTTGTGTTACATGTTGAGCGATTTTGCTCCATGTTGATTCCTTTCCATGCACCCACGACCAAACGGCAGTAGACAGAGGGAAGATTCGATAGGAAGGGACGGTCGCTATCACTGTGGCAAAAGAAGATGAGACGATGAAGAATGCATATCATGACAGAGTAACCTTTAATAAGAAGGCCATTGTGCCACTGTTGGTGTATATCTTTAGAATATACTTCACAACTGCAGTGGAAGGGTACTCGTTCTTTATGTTACATGAGTAGTGATTTTGCTTTATGTTGATTCCTCCCCACTCGATAGAAAGTGACGGTCACTGTGGCAAAAGAAGATGAGATGATGAAGAATGTACATCATGATTAGAGTAATCTATGATGAGAAGGCCGTAGTGCCACTGTTGGTGTATATCTTAAGAATCTACTTTAAATCTGCAGTGGAAGGGCACTAGTTCCTTGTGTTACATGTAGAGTGTTTTTTCTTCATGTTGATTCCTTCCCACTCAAACGGCAGTAGACTGGAGGAAGATCAGATAGGAAAGGACGTTCGCTATCATGGTGGCAAAATAAAATGTGATTCTGAAGAATGCATATTCGAGTATCATTTAATGAGAAAGCTGTAGCATCACTGATGGTGTATATCTTCGGTAATCTACCTGAAATACTGGGATAGAGGGTTATAATATTTTGACACCATGGGCTGTTACACTTATAGAGTGAGGTTGCTTTATTTTGATTCAAATGGCATAAAAGAGACAGAGAACAGTTAACAGGGGAATTTGGTTCTCTTAGCATTCTTTTAAGATAATTGATATGGGTTCACCGTGCTCTCTTCAACACATTGCACCCCTAAACAACGCAACAGGCAATGACACAAAGGTTTAAAGATTGATTGAAATGACTCGTATTTACTAAAATAATATTTATCGCTTGCTATGATAACGACAAAACATATTTCTTCGACCTGCAATAACATATAGCATGTGTCGATATCATAACCACATTGACTGAGGGCTGCGTTTTTGCTAATAACAGGGTATGTCGTGTTTTGCCTACTAATAAATCAACGTCGAGGCTTCAAAAACGTGCGCCAAACATGGTTGTCATTTGTTTCTACTCAGATTGACGTACTCGAAGATACCGGTCAACAGACAAAGTTGAAAAAGACGGAATGCCTTGTTGGAACTACAAACTGGCCACGAAGTTTTTCCGATAAGATTCAACTAACAGCATGTTGACCACGTGGAAGTCAATGTTGATAACCACATTGAATCCATCACGCTCTGAAACAAACCAATACTCGAGTTGATTTTATCCCCAGGGACTGTACTTATGAGGAAGCAATGCATTGAATAATTGTATTGGGTAACTGATTGGAGCCACGTGGCCTATTGTAGAGTGAGCGTAATGGGGCATACGTTGCAGCCAATCTTTTAAAGTCATAACAACGTCAAGTAAAATACTTTACTGCAATCATTCCTACAGAGATGGTATTGAGTTCTTTCTTCTGCAATTTGGCATCTCGGTAGAGGCTTAACCCACTGCCCAACTCTGTGGCCAAAAAGAATTACGGGATAGCATTTTAGTGGAAGGAGTGTTGCTAAAATTGCCCATAAACCCCAGAGTGGCTCAAAGTGTTATATGGTCCTATAAACTTCAACGTAAAAATCGATGCACACTGAGGAATAAGGTTGGTATTATATCCATGACTTAAGGTAGTTAATATCGGTGGTTGCGATCTTCTGTTGTGCATATATCACAAATCACGCCGTAGTCTAACCTGTCCTATTCATGCGCAAGCAACGCAGGTCGATAGAAGATTCCAGTAAGGGCTCATCAAGAATGCATTGCCTCTCGGTGTAGACAGATCATATAAGTTTTGTAGCCATCCCTGTGAGACAAGTATGGGTCATGATGCAGCAGCCTCTAGAGCCTTGTTGACAGCCACAACGGACATCAATAGTTTGAAGAAATGAAATATTGCCGCAGAACTTTGTGCAAGTAAACCAATTTCTACGCGTGTTCTTATATGTATTCGGTGGAGAGTTGTACGTACAATCTACAAATTACACCTACAAAAGGTGAAATTTACACCTGTAAAAGGTAAATTTACACATCCTCAACACACTTTGTCTTGTCATACATCGACACTTCAAAGTGGTAAATTTTGTCCCCCATAAATAGAGAGGAGCTCTAATGCAGGAAATAACACATGCATTCGTGATTTGATCAGCGACGGAGCACGTGTACGATGAGAGTTTTATGTCTTCTTTGCTACAGCTCCATGGTAGTAAAATAGCCCTTCGCGCGTAACTTTATGGGCGTGAATGGGTGTCTTGGCACCATCACAAGTTCGTTGATTAAAGGAACTGTTCCGTGACACCAAAATAGCCAATAGTGTAAAAGTACCCCCGGCGGTGACTAAGAAAACCATATAAAGTATGCTGTTTGCGATTGCAACGATGATAATTCGGCTTCCTGCAATTGCAGTTACCGTAAGCACATGTTATGTCAATATTTAGATACGGTATGCCATAAAACATAGAGTTATGTTTCTCTTTTCTAGTTAGGGGTTGGCTTTTCAAAACGGGATCGTTCTAATTATTTGCTGCCCGTATTTTAAAGCCAGATCTATGCAGGTTGAATTATTGAGCATCTTCGCAATTCTGGAGACCTTAATACGTCTTCTCCATGTAAAATCCATGAGCAGTAAGAGTTGTCACTGATCAGACTCCGAGATTGGAATTCGCCACTAAGACGGGAGCGCTAAAGGTCACCCGTAAATGTGCCTTCAGATTAGATAGTGTACGAAATGGTGTCTAAAACTCGAATATAGACATAATTCTAGCAAAAAGTAAACATAAAACCCTCATCCGGAAAGTTGCCAAGCAGTCATGTTTTTTACAGTGATTGCTGTTTTTATGGTGTACATCTTAACATACAAGAACGTTCCGTAAATACATTCATAATAATGCTGCTTCTCCGTCATTGAGTAGTGTTTTATGGACTTTTGAACGTGATGTGTCTGGAAAACTCGTTAACGGCAAACTTCTAGATTCCAAGGGGATTCCTGAAGAGATTATTGAAAAATCTGCTCTCTTTGACCCTCCATTTAGCCTTAAGCAGAGCAATACTACAATATGCGCGCCGTACGCAGGGGAATGGACGAGGGTGTCTCCAGGAAATAAAGAGAACTCGTGTGCCTCATGTGTATTCAAAAGGTTACGTGCAGGAAAACGTGTAGAGCGAGTAGGAAGGAAGTAAGGGGAAACTGGTATGAGCCTGATACGGATAACACGACACTTAATAGAAGTAGGGATCTTCTACCGACGTTAATCTCTGCTTTTCCCACTTAGAATTCTCATCAAGGATGCACAATTAGCTTACTCGTCGTGATCGTGGAGAGACGTATTACCAAATAACCTACACGAGCAAAGTCTTCCCCTAAAGGTAAAACGCTTGAAACAGTCGCTATTGACCGGACGCCTAGGTGATTTAAAGGGTAATAAGATGACCTATTGACATGACGATAGAATGTTAATTGGGCGTCCGGTAAGATCGGTCAAGGGGATTGACAAGCGCATGCGTGATCTGACTGAGAAATTCAACTTGCCGCAGTACTCAATCGATCGAGTAACTCGGGAAACGTGTATATGGTTCTGCCAAATTTGCTCAGATGCACCGGGATTAAAGACCTTGTTGCACTGGGAATTTTCTACATGTTTATTTGATGTTAACTACTTTGAATGTGTGTGTTTCCTTACAAGTTGCAGCGTCCATGGTTATTTGATGTTAACTCCTTTGTATGTATGTTTCTTTACAAGTTACAGCGTCCATGGTTATTTGATGTTAACTCCTTTGTATGTATGTTTCTTTACAAGTTACAGCGTCCATGGTTATTTGATGTTAACTCCTTTGTATGCGTGTTTCCTTACCAGTTACAACGTGCATGTGTTTTTTTTTATGTTAACTAATTTGTATGTACTTGATATTACCTTATAATATGATTGAGCACAGCAATGCATCAATTGGAGTTTTCTAGAGTTCTAGAGAGGCATAGAAGTTACCAGTAACATATCTATGTTAGGAATAAAATTTGAGCAATTTGGCAATGATACTAGAAGTTAGTTCTTGTACAAACTGATGCTTGTGTGAAATGTGCCAGAGCAGTAATAAAGCTGGTAGTTCTTTCTAATGATTACAGTACTACTGGCATAAGGGATTCAGTCAGGGTCAACGTTTAGGGTTAGAGGTTAGAGTTAGGAGCAAGATTTAGGGTTAGGGGTCAAGGGTTAGTGTTAGGGTCAAGGGTTAGTGTAAGGGTCAGGGGTTAGGTTAAGGGGATTAGAGTTAGGGGTTAGGGTCACGGGTTAGTGTTAGGGGTTAGAGTAAGGGTCAGGGGTTAGAGTTAGGGGTTAGAGTTCGAGTTAGGGTCAGGGGTTAGAGTTAGGGGTTAGGGTCAGGGGTTAGAGGTAATATAACGGTTGGGGTTAGTGTAACGTATCTCACACAGACGGGGCCGGTTGAAACATTGACTCATGCCACATTGACTAATAACAGCAAACCTATGCTACAGTAACTGCAGTATCTTCAACTACCGGCTATCGACAAGAGTAATAAAGCACTTTCCGGGTTACCTGCAGGACACTTAGGACACGTCCATCTGTTGTGATGGTGAAATATCGCGCGCGGTGACTTGATGACCTCTCGCGAGACGTGTTCATTATTTTCTGTATGCTCAGGGGGATGCGTGACGCGTTTGTCTGGAGCCTACCGTGACCTAAACTCCAACCGAGATGTCTTGCAGATTAAACGCACCTTGTTCCCACGTCCCTTGCAGAAACAATGCATATTTCATCGGTAAAGATTAAGGGCACTACAAAAAACATCACACCTACCGGGACAAACTTCTCGACAGGTAATTTGTTAGGCTTTAGGGAAAGATCAAACTTTGCCCCACTTTGACATTTAATGGAGTCGAGATAAATCCTTTGTCTAAAAACAAGGTGGCAGTAGTTAGCCGGTAACTGTGAATCATGGTCTCTCTAGGATTGTAAGGCTGTCAGGAGCTGTTGCTGTGGTCATGAAAAATGAACGACGGCCTCCTTTATCGCTTGCGTGCAACGGTATTTTCTCCTTTAAGTACGACCAGTGAGAGTACATCACATGCTAGACAGATTTGCAGTGTTACGCCTTCTAGAAGAAGGTAAAGAAGATAAGGTACTGATATATGTTATCGAAGTGCTTTGAAACTTCTTTGCTCTCAGCTTTTGTCCAGCTAGTAACCAGTATAATACTAAGATACTTGTAATGCTTTAAATACCAGTTTGACCCGCTCTGTTCCTGTTGTGTATGATAAAGAACCATCTTTTCTGTGCATTTAAGGAATGTAGAAGGCGGTCTGGCTTGCCCTGATACGGTGGAAGGACTTAGTGCTAGCCGCCTTGTCTAGGTGTTGAACTGTGAATGAATGATAAAACCTTCATCGCATAAAACTGGTCAAAGAGCAGCACACAATTAAATGTAGGTAAATCTCTTTTTACGGCATGTATGTTATTTGTTGACGGGGCGTCTTGGATAACCTTCGTCGCTGAATAAATGTATGGCAAGATAATTATCTACCACCGAATACTGAATGGTTATGAGAACTAAAACATTGTCCATATCTTTACACAAGCATGGAATTTGAGAGAAACATTTTCACTAACCAAGTTCTACTGATGCAAAATGAACGAATAACTGAATAAATGAAATGGTAGAGTAGTAAGAACATGTTTTGATCCATTATGCAGCAGGTGAGTATTAAGTAGTGAGTGAGTGAGTGAGTATTAAGTCTTATGTGTTACTGAATCTAGAAAAATCAGTTAAAGAAATCATGATAAAAGCCAATTGATTTTTTCCAGTTGTAATTGATGGTTATCCTTATCACTGTATACAATCGACAGTCGCAAGTATTTGAACTTGATTCCATATAAATCTTCTAAAGCTAAAGTGATGTGTCTTCTGTTGTTCAAGATTCCAAATATAAACGATAAGATGGAAACATGCTGTTTGATGTTATGTCAATGTCGTGTAGACTCATTCACAGAGCCTTATAAATATTTATCTTTCTTAGTTTCTTTCCGTTTGTCTGTCTTTCACTCATCCATTATCGCTTTCGTATAAGCGATAAGCATTCAATGTCATTTATTAAGCTCTAAGCCGATTAACCGCTAGACGTTGGATATCGTATCGCCTCAGCATACACAAAATGGGAAGATAAACTGTTAAGTTTAATTCCCATTTCTTGAAGCCTTAGACATGCGCAGAGCCAACAATAGCACACGCAGAACGAATTGGTTGGTACTCAGGGAGACAATAATTGAATTTAGAGTCGTAAAGTTAATTAGATAGACTCCTCGTGTTCTTTTTGTTCTCTTACAAAAACGGCGACTCGTCTTGCTTTGCATAGCCAACAACCGGTCTTCATTAAGTCAAATGGCGTCTGCGAGACTGTGATAGCAGGCTCCCATCTCATTCGACGAGACGAACAGTTGCGATAATGGCGAAGTAATAACCACAAAACATCGCATGTCGCTCGTGAAAGACGACTTTCTATGGCGTCGCGATTGTAAAATGTTTTGCCCTGGAATAAAACCCCCTCCCCCCTCCTTGTCGACAAGCTGGAAGTTTTACAATCTCGAAACGTGTGCACGAATACCCTATACCATTTCTGTCCAGTTTTTGAAAAGAGACAGGGAACTTTGATCTCTACGGAGTTTATGAAGAATAGAAACCCCCCTCCTCCCTTCTTTGACGACAAGCTGGAGATATTACAATAAATTTGCGACGTGTGCACGACTACTATGTACCGTTTTTTCCCCCAGTTTTGTCAAAGACAGGAAACTTAGTTCTCTTCGAACTTTGCGAAGAATAGAAACCCCCCCTCCCCCTTCCTTGGCGACAATCTGGAGATATTACAATAAATTCGCGACTTGTGCACGAATACCCTGTACCGTTTCTGTCCAGTTTTTGGGAATAGACAGGAAACTTAGTTCTCTTCGGAGTTTACGAAGAATAGAAACCCCATTCCCCCCTTTCCTTGGCGACAATCTGGAGATATGATAAATCCGTGATGTGCACACGACTAACTCTATACCGTTTCTGTCCAATTTGACAGGAAACTAGTTTACGAAGTATAGAACCCCCCTCCCCCCTTCCTTGGTGACAAGCTGGAGATATTACAATAAATTCGCGACGTGTGCACGACTACCCTATACCATTTCTGTCCAGTTTTGTGAATATACAGGAAACTTAGTTCTCCTCGGAGATTACAAAGAATAGAAACCCCCCCTCCCCCTTCTTTGGTGACAGGCTGGTGATATGATAAATGAGTAGTGAGACGCTGGTGCGTGGTGCAGACGTACCTTCACGTCAGTGAGTGGCAGATTCATTTATTACCATATGCTCTCAGGAGGACCTGCCAGTCTACCTTTTACGTTGACTACTACAAGGTGACCCCAAAATGCAGAATATCTTCCACTGCTTTTTGTGCATTCTGCATTCAATGAAACTCTGCACTTGCACGGAAGTCGCACCTCGGGGATTTCAAAATGGAGGAGGTGAATTTATATACATAGATTATCTACACTTCGAGCATCCTTCAACTTCTCAGTCTGAAATGGAAATTTCCGATGACTGCGGAATATTCGAGCGATAAATAATGGGTCATATAGACGCCTACACATAAAGGGGCCACGCCAACCAACCTAATAATATCGTATGGGAATTTCCGTCGTCAAGCTCATGAATCAAAATGGCGCTGCATACAATGGCGTCGCAGTGCACCTGGCTATTTTCGTTCTTTTAGTGATGTTACCCCGCTGTTTTCCTGACCGTTAATGAATCACATAACCTCACGTGGTGACAGTACACATAGATTACAGATGGTGCATAAATACGCCCCGGTATTCGGCCCATTATAAGCTGGCTTCCTATTCTATGAGGCATGAGATGTGCGCCTGGCTATATGATATATCACCCCTTTTCCTATTTCCGGTTTTACCGACCCTATCCTGAGGAAACTTTAATTTGTTACCGTTGACTGCTGGGCAAATGTGCTGCCATCATTGCACTTAGCTCGGGTCAAATTGAACACGGTTCCCTGGTTCGGCAATAACTAGATAAGGAACCTGTGGCTGAAGTGTGTGTTAAAAGCTTGGGGGGGGGGGGGGAGAGAGCCCAAGGCAATCAAAACAAGCACTTTGTGATTACAAGAAATGATTACAGTTTCTGAAAGGCGCCGGTACGTGAAAGCTCTGCTTTGTGTACGAGTCAGCTGCAAGTACTGATAGCACAGAGAATATTTCCAGAGGAAGTTGAAGTGCGGAAGGCTCTGTTAATGGAAACGTCAGAGAATAATAGAATCCACAGATTTGTAAAACGTTAGTAAAACTACACGTAATCAGTGTGATTTCTTTGGGGACACGTCGGTCATAGCCCTTTTTAAATCAATGAAGTGCTTGTAGCTTGCGAACATACTAAGTGGTGTGAGTGGGAAGTATCGTACAGCTCGTCTCGTGTCACCAATAATGGGATCTGCTCTAGCCACCCCGAACATTTTGTCGAGTCAACAGCCTGTGAAGGCAGCCTCCAACACCTCCGATAATGTGGGGAGAATCCTGCGGCTGCGGCCGGGAATCGATCACTGTCCGAGAAAAGTCGATAAGGGTGGATGTTAGCCACGATAACGCTGAAGTTCAGCGGAGAGAGGTGACGCACCTGCACTAGGGGTGACGATACGGGCGGTGGGTGATCTATCCCACATTTGTAGTCATTAGGGCCAAAGTGCAACATGCATGGAGACATTACAAGCTTAAGCCCGAAGCGCCTCATCTAATTTTCCCGCGTACGCCTTTATAACGTCTCAATATAACAAGCCTGCGGCTCTGAACCCGCACATCATTACCAGCGTTGCCTTTAATTAACTCATGTTCGACTCCAGGGTGTCAGTGCAAGTCAGATTGCATCTTAATCATCCGTTATTCACATCCAGGGCTCCTTCCTTTGGTTTAATCTTCTGAGTACACGGGGCATTATTGCTGCCGTTTGGCCAGACTGCAGGCGGTGTACATAGCTACGGGGAGGGAGAGAGATCTAGTTGATGGCTGTGGCATTCCAATATACTGCCACATATAACACAGCACTTACTGAGACCCTGGAAGAAATTTCTCGTCCCATTTCCCGCGCCACTTCTCCAGCAGTAAGTTAGAAAAATGAACCTTTAAGGATGTAGCCGCGGCGCCGTAAAAAGGCCGCTCTTAGGCACGATCTGAGATTTATGGGGAAAACCTTTTTAAAGACCTCACTTCCGCTCTGAAAAGTTCGCACATGTGTTTTGGGCCAGTGGCACGACATGCATTGTTACCCATATCGATTGGTGGAAAGTTTTAAGACCTGGCCTAAAAGAAAAGTTGCAGTATCGACCCTTCTTTGCAAGTTTCCTAACTTTTTTGTTCATTCACATATACATGTATATTAGTATATATCAACATACATATCACATATTATGACAGGGACTATTCCCACAGTCTTTTTTTGCTATATAGGATGTGCTTCCTATGAATTTTTGTGACAGGGGTATTTGTATTCCCCATGTGTTTTCTGCGCTAGCGTTTCTACACTAGGACTTCTGTGCAGGGTTTTCCTTTCGTCTGGTTTGAATCTAAGCCATACTACTTCTTTGTTTACATTGCATATTTTACCAATGTTACACAACTATAAATGAATTAAGAGCATTTACGTAACATATACAACAACATGAGATGCTTTACAAATACAAATCAAAGTAACTTCAAGTTTCTTAACTTTGCTTTAAAACAAAGGCAAGTAAAAACAACACTTCTGTCAGTCACAAGACATGTTTTACATATCAAGAGCCAGGACTTAAGATCCTCCAGACGCATTACCATGACTCGTAGAGAAAGGCTGACACGTAAGGGATTTATAGATCAATATCAACAGAGTGTGTGCCGCGGTACGTTCTTCCTTACATTAGACGTTGGCCTTTTGCGAAGGAAAGATTATCACATGGCTTTGCATAACTTGAGAGGAAAATCTTCCAAGTAACCTTTACCATCAAGGTGAGCTGAAGTGCGTCGAGCCAAGACAAGCTCCTTTGATCCTAATCAATTTAGTCTGAGGCCACATAACCTTAGCACTAAACCGAGCAAGTACACGGGGTGGGATTTATTTCGCTCGGCGACAGGCGTCTTGTCAATGCACGCCATGATCCTTTTAGCCCTCTGAAATATCACTGCGCAAGGTAGATAAAAGGAAGGGAAGCATGAGTAAGTTTTCCGCCATAGGGGCATCTTTGCGTTTGAAGTCCACTGTAAAGTTTTATGTGGACGTCAGTCTTCTATGGTTGGTAAAGTAGAGGGTGTTGGGCATACGGGGGAGAGTGGATTCACTTGTAGTGTGTCCGCGAATAGCTTAAGAGTGTATAATTGCCGCTGGAAGAAGATGGGCTGTAAATTGTCTCCATTAAGTCTTATCACCACATTGTCTGCGCATCTCCACAAGCGTGTCATCAAACAGCCGACGCCGTTCGCCAACGTAATGGAGCGCCCTTAATGCCTCCCCACTGTGGAATTCTAATGATGGTATCATATCGTATCATAAATCCAAAAACATTCTACCTTCTAATTTCTGTCATCTGGATATCTGACCTCTGAAGTAAAAGTTCACCATGATGCCGAGACTCAAATACTGGCAGACGCTACCCGATACGACCAACATACCGATGCCCAGATAGTATTGGTTTATTGTTAGCGCGTTCATACATCATTTTGGACAACTTAATGCACTCAAGTTCTGCAGCCTTAGACCTCTAACTTGTTCACACTGTGCAGAAGATAAGGTGCGGGAACGGACATATTCATTTTTCAGACGTGGCTATCAAATGCGTGCGTGCCTTTTAGCGGCTGTGCCAGAAAGATTTACGTTTCTTTTACTTTAAGACTAAGTGAGGCAATATCCAAGCGCCGGGCTAATGGAATGCATTTGTACTGAAATATGTCGCAATAAACGGAATCGCCCTACTTAGAGCTTTTACGTTAATACCCAAAACTCATCACTTCGTGTGTAATCAAAGGGGAACAATGTGTGCTCGCCTGAAGACTTAGAGCGACGCCACACTAATAGAAACCTTCCTAGTTTCAACTAATGGCGTAGCATCGACCTTATGAACTCCACGACCGTAGTTAACGGTAGTGAAGAGGGCTGTAGCGATTTGAAGTATAATGGTGGAGGCTATTTGTAGTAATAATTAGGACATCTGTCTTCTCTTGACGTTATTTGATGAGGGAGAGGGAGGCTAATGTTGATCAGCAAGTGGCCCATTCATGCAGATAGGCATCGAGACACAAGGAAACGATGGCACAAAAGACTGTCTGTGGATTTAGATTTTCCAGCGGTGGTCACGCACATTAGGAGCACAATGGATTTCCGCGGAGTCACATTAGCATTTAGTACATACTAATATTCTGCACTAATGTCCTTACTATACATTCTTTTGAAGGCTAGGATGGTAAAAGACTGTCTGGTAGTTTTAACCGGTAGATAGCTCAGTCGCGCAGAACTATCAACATGTTATTTACTCGCTGAATTCGTATGGAAAGGTGTATACGGATTTAGGGTAGGTCAGCCATAGTGAACTTAGTGAGTCAGCTCATAAATGGTCTAGATCTTAATAAACAAATAATTCACTATTCATAGTCATTCATTTATGCACTGTTGTATTTTTTCTACCCATTTTTCCCCGTCATTCTTCTATTCACTGGATGTAAATGGCTGTTGTTCAATTTGGTCAAATCTGCTGCTAGCTTCTTATGAAGAATGTTTATTATGATTTTGGGTATACATATGGTAACCATAAATACATGTATACCACTCCAATCACCGCAGACCATATTATGACCATACATTTCTATCTATCGTAAAAAATGTGCTATAAAGATATCCCAGAATATTAAAAAGACTACGCGACATACTTAGCGAAGATGGGCCCATAACAGATGTTCGTGTTGAAATTGAACGATAAAAATGACGTTTATTATGAGAAATAATATCATCTCTAAATATGTAGAATGAAAAAAAAATGGAATCGTTAAAACGATTTATGATCCAGTCAGATTTAACAGCTTCCATTTCAACTCTCCTAAATAGAAAAACTGGGTGAAGTAAATACGGATTTTCATACACAAAAATGTTTATGATAAAATCAATATGTAAGTGATGCACAGATGCAGCATTCATAAGCAATAAAGTAGTGATAGGACCTTTGAACAATGAATATATGAATATTTGTTTCGGTTCATTTACCAGCCCTCAGGATCTTAATGGTATCGACTGACAATTATCCTGAAGATAAACTTGGTATCAAGTACATTTGAACTTGGGGTGAGTTTGAATTATTCTGTCGCTGTGATCCGCAATTGTTGTCCAAATGTTATATCATCTCCCATTACACGTCAATAAACACATACATAAATGTGGGCCGCTATCATAGCAAATCGCCATAATATTTTCCAACGAGACTTAGCCAAGATATGAAGTCCAGAAAATACGCAGAGACAGAATAAATTCTCTCTTCGACCAGCAAACCGATAAGTCTGAATTTGGGTGTGGAGTGTTGATGACTAGACGTCAGATCTAGATACATATTGTCGTCACTGGTCTAGACACTGACAATTACAATTTTCAACATAAGGTATCGACATTGACAGTTAGGCCTGCGATGTATTGATTGATGGTGTTTCATTATCTAAGTAGTTAAAGCTGTCAAATGACGACTCCGTTAGAATCATTAATGAAGGTAGGAACCAAGACGGTGATATATACTGGCCAAAGCAAGATACTCAAATATCCTTGACAAGAATCATCCTCTATAAAACATGAGATTCAGTTGGTGTTATTCTTCTTGCAAAGAGATTTCAACCTATGGTTATGCAAACTTTAAGACAGTTTCACCTGATGCCACTGAAAACGTATATCAATTAATATTTTGGCAGATTGTAACCTACACCCAGTCGTTTGGTTTAGATTAACTTGGGAGTTTAATCAAGGGCTGTTCATCATTTCATTTCTTGTATCCCTATGAGGACCATTTGAATTACCGATTTTTTTCTAGCGAATAGTCCCAACTACTGTATCTGCATTCGTTGTTGCTGTTAACTTTGCATTGCCTAGTTGCACAAAGGTCAACAAATTTCCTTGCCTTATCTGTAGCAGGATATTTCCTTTTACCAACGAGGGGTTGCTAGCCCTACCCCTTTAACGTGCTCGAGGCTCTTCCATGAACGCGGGACCCCATTTAATGTCCCTTCCACAAAACGAGAGCAGCCCCAACCGAGATGCCCTTCCCAGAATTTGAACCAGGGTCTCCCAGTTACCAACTATCCGAAACTAGGAGCTCAACTGTGAAGCTACTACCAATTGAACTACAGTGACATTCTTCTGCTACATTGCTTCAGAGATATTTCTTTCTATTCCATCTTTTTCGAAGACGTGCAGTATTATCCGAAGACCCATTAGACATGTGCTTTTTGCCCATATCATATCACTTCCATCCCATAAAGACCATTTACCGAGCCTGACAATCAGTTTTGGACATTTAAAATTGTCATAACTACCAAGATCGATGGAAATTATATTTTTGCCTGGTATTTTTCCTTTGAACTGACTACCAGTATAGAGTCTAGTTAATTACCGTCTGTATTGATTTTTACGGGTCGAAAAAGCATTTTCCGCCCCCTCCCATTCCCTTTCGGCGTCCCGTCAGAATACCTTGGGTTGTACAGTAGGTGGCTTTATTTAATCATAAGTTGATGACGAGTTGGTAACGAATTGAAGTTGACAGGGAAGGGAATATACAAAAAAATCTCATATCACCGAAATCCTCACATGAAATAGCACGGTGATATATCACTCTGCAGCATGCCATTATATGGTCAGTGGTAAATGTTGTATGCCATACGTCTAAATTATGCACACAAAGAAGCCAAGTCAGCGAGCATTACGCGGAGAATTACGGATTGATTTCCGTTGATCCCAACATGAAAGAAAAACTTAAGATCGAAATACGACAATGATAGCCATATAAATAAATAAGAAGAATTATTTCCTCCTATCGGCATCTTTTTTGTTTAACCAAAGGCGACCTTATCCTAAGATCTCAAGCCGAACCATGTGGAATCTATAGTGTGCCGTACCAATATCTTTGCTGTCGACACAAGTTTATATCTTGAATATGGCTGTGCAAGTGAGAGAAACATGCATTTAAAGTCACGCTGGTATGT
Source organism: Branchiostoma lanceolatum (assembly GCA_035149815.1). NCBI lineage: Eukaryota > Metazoa > Chordata > Leptocardii > Amphioxiformes > Branchiostomatidae > Branchiostoma > Branchiostoma lanceolatum. The sequence goes on from CM068866.1 coordinate 14,723,321, forward strand.
GGGCGTACAAAAGAACGAACTATGATAGCTTTTTTTCCGACAAGCGGTCTGCTCAATTCTCCATCATTTTTGCATCTGGACTTGCAAGATAGCACATAACCTAAAGGGCTGTGAATGATTCAATTTTAGTTTGAACTTTTGCCGATTCCTAACCTCACAAATGCGTAAGCACTGTTATTTCTGTATGTGAATGGTTCGATTTAGTTGTGGGTTTAAATTTTTCTGATTTTGATATTCTTGAACCTTGCCCGTTTGCTAACTTAACATATGTGTGTAGTTGATCAATAGTTAAGAACAAAAGTAAGACATAATGTCGTCGTTACAATCCTATGGCTGTTGGCGTATCCAAATGGTTGCGCAGAAGCAGAGGCAGTGACACTAATAACAGTAAGGGGATCTCTTCCTGAAAAGGAAATAATCTAAAGGAGAAGTTTTCAAATATCAATTTCGCCGGCGCTTCTAATGTCAAAGGTTTGCAGTCTATTGGCGTCTGCTCTTAAAGAGGTTAAAAGGAAATGACCTAAGAGCGATGCACTTTGGATATTTTTGACGCATGCAATATGGCCTTGGGGCTCGAAGCAGCAGCCGAGAAGGCGGAAAAGAAGATGCTTCTTCCTTTTTCTTCCGCTTAAATCATGCAAATGTAACCTTTCGGTGAACTGTGAAGGCGGAATGCCCCCTTTGGCGTCCTCGTATATCACCACCTTGTGGTAATGGAGATGTACAGATGTAGGTATGAGGTGCTCAATCCCCGTGCAATGTGCTCAGGAAAGGTTTCACGCAGGATTTCCCCTCAGTGTAAGGGAAACCGGCGAGCTTGAAAGGCATGTCAAGACCCGGCCCCAGGCTCGCTACGCAATACCGGAATTCAGGAAATACCGCCTATTAATGTCGCTGCGCCCGGGGATATTTCAGATGAAGAAAATCGCACGGTACACGGCGACACTGTGGCGGGATACAAACTGTGTCCAACCGCTGAGAGCATGTGCAAGTCATGGATCACCTAGTGGGATGCCTGAGATAAGAAAATGTTTAATGTCACGTATTAACCCTTCTACACCTACGTGCCGCTCTAATTCTATCTCATGAATCATTCACCTGTCTGCCGAGATTGTACCTGACAGCAAACAGGAAACATCCCATAGATATTTTTCATAATTCTTTTCACAGGAAGTTCACACTTGGTCTTATTCGTTACAGAACTTGACAGTTTTCCAACTAAAGCAGTAACATCCCACCCCTTTGAGGTGAATTTATGATGGAGAAAGGGATGAAATGTGGCACACGTATGCATATATTAGGACTTAATCTATCAGGCGAGCTTTGGTATCATTATTAAAGAATGTAACAGGTTATTAATGTCAAGAATTCTCGCGATTTCATCTAGGTAAATTGTGCTTAACGTCGTCCTAATGTGATATCAAATTAAATGTAAATCCAGCTGTTCTACATCAAAAATAGATCACATATGATTTAATACCCCACGACATGCACTAGAAATTAACTCCTCAAAAATGAAGGCATGATTTTTCATATTTGTTAGAAATATTGATACCGCTACATGAAATATATATGCAATATTACAGATGCTCTTAAAACCTGTTAAATTGATGTTTAACAGACAATAGATTGAAGGAAGATTCAGAATAAACTTTTTGAATGGCAGATTAAAAAGTGGTAGCACAAATTTCGAAACGGAACACGAACAAGAAAGCTTCCGGATATAAACGGTTACGAGCAATTAAGGGAAAGAGAACCAGGTTGCAGATTTTCCCCTGAGCTATTAAGTGATTCCAATGCCCCATTTCACGCCTCGCATATGATATATCTAATGGAACTGTAGTATAACCTTGTTGCTCACTTATTTTAAGGCTCGATGGTAAAGTAATTGCACGTATGTCACTGTTATAGTAGTTCACTATTAAAACCCCTCTGTGCTAGGAGTTGATGCATAGCGTATGTTATTTTGATATTTCTTAAATAGGAAATATATCTGAAAGTAAGATTCCTAAGCCTAAGCTAGCCTATTCTCTATAATATTAAAAAAAAGAACAAAGTAGCAACTAACAATAAAAGAAATTTAGATTATTGCAATGTTATGTTTTTTTTTCTAATCCCTGCCTTATAGATATATAATATTGGTGGTTGTATAATAACCGGTGTGCTTAATATCAAAGTCAAAGAAACTAAAAGTAACAAATAACAATTAAAGTCTGCAATTTAGATTTTTGCCACGTAATTTTTTTTCTTTTTTAATCTCCGCCTCAGAGATATTTAATCTTGGTGGTTGTCTCATAACTGCTGTGCTTAATATTAAGAGAATAAATTACAAAAGTCAACATGCTGCAAGCGAGCATTTAATCCTGTTGATGGATGTTTTGTCATTGCGAAGGTAGGAATTTAATTGCAATGTAAGACTGAGGTTGTAAATGACAAATGAAGAGTACTAGGGGTTCTCCAAAAGTTTATCTGTGGGATAATCACCTTATCGATCTAGAGTCCATGATTGATTTAATAGCACTTTATATAATGAACAGCTAAGTTTGGGGACAAAAATTCGTCTTCTTATTACTTTGACCAAGAATACCACCGGACGGAAACCTGCTCATAAAATTCCTACCGATAGAATACTCTTATGATTAATTATTGAATATTGTTCTTAATCTCTGGGCAGCACGCGGTGTTGTGCATTAGCTGCAGATCTTCAGAGCTATTGTGTCCCAGAGGATGGATTAAATAGATGGCTGTACTGCGGTCACGTATGGGGAGCTGTCAGAAAGAATAATTTCATAACTTCTCGCCGCAGACGTCTCTCCATGAATCAAGCTCTCTGATCTGGTGAAATTATTCATCCTACCGGGGCTGCCTCACCGTAGAGCGAGTAATGTGCTCGTCTCTCGGTAAGGCACGGGATAGCAAACTCCATTATGGGCTCCATAAAATCCGTCCTAACACAGGAGAAAGAGTCTTTCAGGTCCTTTCTTATCCTCACACGTAACACGCACGTCCCGGTGCCAGACATATTGGTGCCCAGATTAAAGGCCGAATGTCGATAGAATTAAGCCATGTGTGGAGGGAAAGGAATAAAAAGACTTTTATCGAAGAAGGTACGCTCAAAAATCGAATATCCTTACCCTTAATTTCCAGCCTGCCATAAAGCCTTAAAAGTTCGGTCGATCTTCGCTGGGAAAAATAATACAGCCATGAATAACGTACTGGATGCTGTAAAGGTATCAATAAGGAACCCGCGGAGAAACCCCCTTTCTTGATGATTTGCTAGCTTGTTAACCTATGGAGGTCAAGCGTTAAAGATATTTCAGTGCATTTGGGTACCGCATTTTCCCCACGGAACACAATCAAGTTTTGCATTAATGCCTATTTTGTATGTCGTTCAAATTTACCAGGAAAATGCAGGAATTGAGTGAAATCATTGACATTGACCTAGAATAGGAAGTTTCAAGTTTAATGAACAGAGCTTGCGTTAGCACATGTAGTTGTATGCTGTCCACGTAAACCGAACAAACAACTGTTATACGTGGATGCAAGTTGTATGTCGCTAGTCTTAAACAGGAAAATGCAAGAGCTGAGTGAAATCATATCCACATTGACCTATAACATAAAGTTTCAAATGTTATGAGCAGGGCTTGCGTTGGTAGTTGGTAGTATGCTGTCCACGTAAATCGAACAAACAATTATTCGACGTGGATGCAAGTTGAATGCGTGCCCCAGCTGTGCATGTCTGCTCTGTAGTGATAAGTCAATTGACATCCCGCCCCCTGGAAAATCCTTACCAGTTCTCACTGCACTTTGCTAAGTTTGCCACTAGCCGTGAATAAATGTTCACAACGGGGCGGATCCATGTGCCAAGTGAAGCAAATCGAGGTAGGCTAATAACTACTCACCTTTCAGCACCAGGGCGAGTTCCAGAACAGTAACGCCAGCTGCAGCCCAAAATGGAGCCATTTCACCTCCTTGTTCTCACAGTGGTAGATAGGAAGTAGCGCTTCGAGTCGGTGGACAGGGCGAGGCCTTGGGGGGCATTATACTGCGTAATACATCAAGATTCGCGAAAGACAGGAACAAGCAAGGCCCATCCGTCCTGATTTGTTGCCAGCCAGGGAATGAATCGATCACCACTCAGCGTTATCAAGATTTCTGTCTCATCTAAATGAAGCCTGCCGGTCAAATTAAATCACGGAATTAGAAACAACACGTGCTCACAGGCGGTGGGACGGCGCACTTGTTCGCCTGTTTCAACCTCAAGTCACGGGCAGCTGTTGGTTGGCTCCGCCTTCCTATTGTGGTGTCTTTCTTTGCCGCGGTGCGTACGCACGGTTCGGTCGGGGCTGTGGGCAGTACACGCTGCCCTCGCAGCGGCGTGTTCCCGGTTCTTCCAGCGGGGAACAAATAGAGATAAGTGGTACCTTCTGGCGTCACGATGTGGAGGTGGGCAACCTATCGCTGACCTCTAACCACTATATCACGGACGCTGAATAGAATATTTTCTCATGCATCAGCAGAGTTATTTGTCGCGCCTGGCGGGCATCCAACGCAAAAAAATCCGACCGCTGAATTGTAAGTCATCGTCACCCTACGAGACTGGCATAGATCTCTTGGCAGGGGTTAAGACTACAAACGCTGTATCCACTCTCCGACAGCGACCGCAATATTGGTAATCGTGAGTTTCCGTGACATACTACGATTTTCACTTCTGTGCGATCCACGAGGAAGGTAGTCATGCATGTCAGAGGTCAACATCCCCATATTTGACTCGGCGGGATCACGTGACTCAACAGTGCATATGTAATTATTAACTGAAGGACATTACGCATGTTATATTCACTGAGGGAGTTTCTAAGTTCTTTTCGAGCTGTCTCCGGCGTAACGTAAATGTACGGGAATTCAAGGGAGGGCGTCCGCGAAGTCTTTCCGTAAATACTGGCTATACGGAGCTCAGCATAAGCCTGTGTCGTGACCCCTATTCAGCACCCAGAATCACACTGCGGGAATGACGGATGATGGCAATGTAACGTAACTACCCTACCGTCTGAAAATCAAGCCATGCATACAGCTGCGCTCATTATATTCTGGCATTGACGAAACGGACTCTGCAGCCGGTATTCAACTTTGCCCCACGAGCAAGAAAGATCGATGAATTAGGTCAATAGCGTGTTGTCCTATAATAAAACTAATTAATACGCGCGCATCCATATCTTTTGAGAGCCACGTATTGAGTCAATAAATATTCCAAAACGATCATTTTTGAATCTAAGACAAACCAAGGCTCATCTGGAATATGACATCGTTCCGCGCGTAGGTTTGTTTGACTGAGATGCGAGGGATTAATACGTGGTGACTGTGACGAATTGTCAACCATGGCGGAACAAGGACGGAGGGCAGGGCCTTATGTACCCTCCCAAATCACACACGAATATGCTTACTACACCACTCGCCGCTTATTTGTTACTGTTTTTCTTTTAATTTCCCCAATGGCTTCACTTAAACATGGTTGTAGAAAGCATAAATCTTACTAGGAAAGCAAATTTGCAGGTGATATTTTAAGAGAGACCGAGAGTAACAGGGACGCTGATTTAGTTAAATTCACTTTGCTGTCTTTCCTCTAAAGACCTCGTTACATACGCACAAATTTAAATGGTTTTGATAAAAGAGACGTCAAGTAGTGTAAACGATTCAGCGCAATACATGTTCTTTCATGCGTATCGTTTTGCATTCCTTTATCGTAGTGATGGTTTGCGTAGATCTCTGACCAGGGAAAGCTATTTAGAGAAATTATGGAGATGAATTCAAATAACGTGGTAACACATGCAAGAGACCTTCGTGGTTGAGTTGTTTTGAATGCAGAAATGCAGCCACACGGCAGTTACATTTCTTTAGGCTAGCCGCTTATCAATCTAGCATATGCTAACATAACTCACAATGTTGTGCATTCAAAACACCGGGAACGTTCAGTTAACGTCTCAAGGTTAATTCAGCGTTGTCACGGAGTTGAATTACGCACACTTCATCGAAAACACAATCACAGTAGTGCATTCCCAATCATCCCGAGTGCTGCATAAATTTGAAGCAAATACGAGTTGACGTGCCGCTTCCAGAGAGCCCTTGGTCGTTAGTTTGAATACGTCGCCTGTAGAAACGAGCACTACATCAAGGGACAGGTTGTAAGATTAGTGGTTTTATCGACGAAATTAGTTAAAACGTACTCTTGACAGTGTTTTATTAGACTGTCACTTTGCCAGCGCAGACGTGCCAGATGTTTGTAAGGTCCTCTACAATAGTTAGCTGGGTTCGAACTTCCCTCGCTCGGAGTTTTATGGCAGAATAATGACGACAGATGGCTGGATGATATAGGAATCTAACACCCCGACAAGCTACCGCTGCGATCTCAGTCTGTACACTAGGGTACAGGAACGTATTCATAACTTCATATCAACACCTCACACGGCATCTCTTGTCTTAATTGTCACCGCATCAGCCAAAACAGATGCGTGCTTTAATGGTCGTGCGGTCCATAATGGCTTAATCATCTTCATCAGAAACGTCTGTGGATATTGAAAAGAATGTTAAGTAACTCATTACGTTGTCACAGTCTTGGCATCAATTACTGTACTCTCCATGGGTTTACAATAACACTGATGTTAAGTGTCTCTTATCCCCTACTGCGACAAAGAAATTACCATTCAAAATTAATCATCATAGAGAAGATATACGATCGACTCCTTTCCTCTGTGGAATTTATAAGTATTCCATCCACGGAAAAGCACAAAGGTCGGTATTCTCTCGTAATCACAAGAGATTTTCCTTCGTATGAGTAAGATTATACATTCTTCTAGTGATCAATCAATTTGAAACTTCTGACCAGTTCTTTTTATCCAGGCTTTATAGAAGTCTGGAATAATACCCTATTTGAGAGGCGGGTACCCGTGCAGAATTTTTGTATGGATCCTGTTCATCAAGATCGATGTTACTGATATTGTTGACTTATGCAGAGGCCAATGTAGGTCCTTTATAATCCGCCACTTTACATCGGTATCCCTCTATTTTCTTGTCATCCGGAAGAGCGGGATATTGATTCTTGTTACACGCCTTGGAAACTTTCCCTTGCAAGTTTGTTGCAATATCTCTCCTGACTATGCTGATCTTTTCGGACAGTTCTAAGGGATTCCGCGGCAGGATGGCGCGAGGTAGGATCAGTGAGAAAAATTACGGGGATCTTGCCTTTAGGCTTAGCGTTAGCGTTGCCCTGGAGACGGAAACCTCAACATATGTAGGTTTGGTGGTATCCACTGATCAAGCATGCCACCCCATCAACAGGAGCTTACCCCTTCTCAGAAAACCCCTCGCGATCAGATGAAGTATTGATGGCCACATGTTACGGAGAGTCATCTTGACATTCATTCACTGACACAGGAGACTCCATTCTCCCGAAGCTGTCCCTCCCGCTTAGATCGACTGATTTCTACGTGGCTTTCTGCTCCGATGTGGCATACTGGCATATTAAGTAAGCGGTTAACAAAGTTTTAGATTATAGGAAAAATGTCTAGGGATTGTGCCTCAATCAAGAAATGCAATAATATGGAAAGAAAAAAGTTAACAACGGTGGTAAGGCCTGTGCTCCCGAACCACGCCGGAGCCTTTGATATTCAAACTGTAAATGTGAAAAGTCAGTTGGATTTCCCCCGGGGGCAGTCCTGTATTACACTTGATGCCGAAGATGTTGATCCATTGGGTAAGGTGCCACATTGCCTCGTCGAGAGGGTATTGCCTTGAACTTTAGTACGAAGAGAAAAGTAGCGAACAACATTGGACAAATGGAAGAAAACAGACCTAGGGGATTGCTGTCATATAGCTCAGTTATCCTTTGACGATAATAGTTCGGCCCCTAATGGTAAGATCTAAGAGATGGTTAGAATATTAGCAGGCCGCGGTGTTCGCTGAGGGAATGGACGTTATCACAGATAATTTTCACATTCTGACAGGACTTTGTGGCAGTTGTAATCCCTAGCTAAGACTGGGCGTTTTTTCGCATTTCCGGTTGGCGCCTCTTCCATTATTCTAAAACGCCACGGATGTTTCTTGCTTGGTTTTATCGATGTAGCAATGTCTAAGGTAATAGATTTTGTCCTCAACTACCGACATCTAGGCACTACGCCCCCGCCAATCTAGCATCGCTAATGAAATCTGTAAAGTGGGCCAGTTGAAATGCGGTGGCCGTACCTCACAGATTACTGGTAACACCAGTTTCTCTAAGCGCAAGGCCATTTCCAAGATTGCCCAAAACTCGGAGAAATCTTCAGGTATTAGTAAGAGTGGATGGAGACCGACGTCTTCGACCATATATCGATTGCCACTACAAGAGGCCAACGATCTAAAAGGGGTTACATATTCATCTCCCAGCCTGCGCATTGACGTTTGAGGACACTGTAAAGCATAAGGAAGTGCAGTTTTATAGCTAAATGATTTGACTCATTCGTCTTTAGACAATTTGTGCGGGAACTAGGAAAGATATAGGGTGTCTAGGGACGCCGATATCCAGGCTGTCGCCATTACAACACTCATAACCATAAATTGCAGCAATTATGGATGGGGAATATTCCCCGAGCACCTTCCCATGTTTTTCTTTAGCACAACCGCTGACATTACGACCCGTTTTAATATACACAAGGGCGTTTCTTTAGGGTCAGACTGCAATAAACAGACGTGGAGGAAACGTCCTAGTGACTTGTAATGTACACACAAGGGGATATCCAGTGGAGAAAACCAGCACTTAATAGCAGCCATAAGAACAACTTTGTAAGGACTTTCTAGTTTTCTAGATCTGTACGTAAGTGGTACAGCGACGGGCATTTCCTACTGAAAACTATGTGCGAATGTACCACGTAATATGCTAGTAAGAAATCATACGCAGAACGCGGGCTACAGATACGACTGTCTAGTTTTCTGTACGTCAGGCTACGTTGATTTGATTATATGGATGGCATCCTCTGGGAACCCCAAATGACGCATACGAATAAAATAAAAAGTTTGGCAAAAAAGTTGCCTCCATTATGAAATCGGGGAATTATGAAATCGGGATGAACAATACTAAACACACAGAGTATGGTATACCGAATAAAAGTTTCTTCATTTTTGATCTTTCACATCTTCTTCTTCTTTGACTTTGGATATTTACTTTGGCAGTCTACGACATTAGTGTCCGTTTTCCAAAATATTTTCCGCTATTTACAGCATGTATTTTCTCATTGTGCAGGTGCTTTTACGATTTACAGTATAGCCCAAAACTTTTCCTTTTTTTTGAAACATTGAAAATTGATGCGCGGGAGTATGTCATCCATATAGTCAAATCAACATGGCCTAAGAGGCATGCCAACACTAAATTCCTGCGGAAAAAAAATGTGAATTTTCCACGTACCATGCTTGTGAGAAATCATATATGCAGGACGTGGGCAACAGCTGTTGAGATCTTAGTGCCTCCACAAATCTTCGAAGACATCTCACGGTCATCACGGAATTAATGAAACATGCTGAGCTTGCATTAGTGTATGAGCATGTATTGGTAATCCATGGGGATTGTCGTCACAATCTTGTCACTGCTCGTTAAGGTTCCGTCTCCATTGTTATCTCTATCGCTGATTGATGTAGAAATTCAGGGTCACCCTATCTTTTTTGAGAGAAAGTCCCTAGAAATTTCCAATCATAACTAATAAACTTCATGGACCTGCTGTAATTTAAGGGTGAAGGAATGAATTACAGGAAAAATTCTTAATTTCACAAAGACACAATCTATGGACAAATATATTGTATGGATGGACTTAATTATGGACACTGATCAAAATAGATAGCAATGCGAACAAATTGAGGATTTTTCGATCTTTCCTAATTTAAGTGGATGGATGATTAGATGGGTAGATTTGTTAGCATGATGGTACAAGGGAATAATCAGAACAAATTGAATAACGTCGTAAAAAAGGCATTTTATTTCTTAATTAACAGGTCAATTATTTGAAGCAAATCGATCTATATACTAGAAAGGCAACATTTGCGAGCAAATACAGCATGTTTAGCCATACTCCTCGCCATGCAAAAAATGGACTCTCCCAAAATAACAATGGGCCATTCTAAAATACTTGCACTAAAAAAATGAATCACCCCAGTCCAAAATTGAGTCTTCCAGTAGCACCTCAACACAATATGGACCAGTCCACAACCATATCCACTAATTGATTAACAAATACACTTCTGCTAAAAAATGGACTTTTTCATAATCATTCCAGCTCAAAATTGAAAGAAATAATTAAAGAATCCTCCCCTTGCATGAATGGGATATTCCGTGCCATTTCCATGTAAACCAGTCGAAAAATATCCGCTGAAAGTTACACTCTTGCGCATAATCAACCCAGTTCAAAATTGAATTAAAAAAGATCAACCCCAGGGAAGAATGAAGTTTTCCATAGTATACATATGAAGATTTGACAGGAGACGAAGGAAATGACCAAAAACAACATATTTGAGTCAATTCAAAGTCACCGAGAGGGTTTTAATATAATATTTGTAATATGTTTGAACTATTTTGATTAAAAGAATGTCTAAGTCACAATAGTTCTTAAGTGTTCAAACAATTAGAATTGAAACTTATAACATGTTTGAACTTATTTCACATACGTTGGAAACATTTCGAACGTAACTACACAAAAATCTCTTTATTTAGAACAGTTTCAAACCATCTATCCAAAGGTTTCAATGTTCGAACAATTTGTAACAAAAGATTTTCACAATTGCCCTCATAAACGAAGGTGCTAAGTCCTCCTGTGTGTTTCTGCCTATTTTCGGTGGCCGCGCTAGACCACCAGCGGATTTGTTTTGACGGAGCGTCACCCGCGCGCGACGATGTACACTGTTCGGCACCGCTAATATCCGGCATTTTCCCGCTCCAAAACACTCCACAAGACCCACGTTTTTAGTGTTTTGCCTCTTGTGCAACACGATTCGATTTGCATTACTAACGGGACGAAAATGATAGAAAAAATTCACCCCGTCCCGGCGTCCGTCCCAAAAACATGAACGACATGAAAATATATTTTCTTACAGATTCAATCACGAAAATCAACAGCATGGGATTCCAAATTTTCGCAACGGCCGACCATTTATCATGGTTGAACTTCCTTCCAAGGCGTGCGATAGATAAACATTCCCGGCACATAATAGTCACTAGTACCAGACTAACGCAAGCTCATGATGATAATAGGGAGAAAGTTTGTCAGTGAAGTTTGGCCACCAGAGCTGAGGGTACATTCATTTAACGTTACAAGCTAGCGCAAAGGGGCGAATCATTGACCTTACCGGGGACTGACTCTACTGGCCTAATCATTCCTTTTTTGCCGAATTCTACGATCCATACGCCCGTACGTAGGACATGTAGGAAGGCCTGGTGGTGGACGCTACACATCACGGGAGACGCGTGTTGGTCCGAGACAGACAGCGGCGTGCTTTCGATCGCGTAGCGGCGACGCACCGCTGCGACAACGTGCGGGACCACAGAGAGAGATCATCAATCAATTTTGACAGGAGTGTCGCGCCAGTCTGAGGAGAAACGATCTCCCGTGTTGTGTTGAAGAATTTGGAGTTTGAAAATATCTGGAATAACTAATGCTAGAATAAACATTCACAAAATCATTGATTTAACTTGTTTTCTGTTATAAAATTTCCTAAACTGCAATTTAACCACTGAGTTTAAGGGAACATGGTGTTTTCCCGATAATCACGTTAAATGTTTATGTCCGGTCTTTCCTCCTCGTAAGCAAACTTCCAGCTTGGCCAGGTGCAAGGCACTAGGGGTCAATGACCTGTAGGTCATATGTAGTATTGAAAGTGACAGAAGTGGCAAATATTGTCAAGAAAGCCCAAAATAAATCGTTTTGAATATATGTATGCCAAAAATGGGAATGTAGTCCTTTAAATATTTGTTCAAGCCACATATACAGCAAATTTCAGGTCATTCAGTTGAAATACCAGGGCGCAGGAGGCCAAGATATGCTAAAAATAGCCTAAAAACCTCAATAAAATCACTTTCAAGGTCAATATCAAAAAAAGGAAAAGAACGCACATTGGTTTTTGCCTACATTACCTCTGTACCAAATTTCAGGTCATTTGGTCAAAAAATGACAGAGATGAATCGATTTGAAGATTTGACAGGAGAAGAAGAAGAAGAAACACTAGAAAGGCAACATTTGCGAGCAAATACAGCATGTTCAGCCATACTCCTCGCCATGCAAAAAAAGGACTCTCCCAAAATAACAATGGACCATTCTAAAATACTTGCACTAAAAAAATGAATCACCCCAGTCCAAAATTGAGTCTTCCAGTAGCACCTCAACACAATATGGACCAGTCCACAACCATATCCACTAATTGATTAACAAATACACTTCTGCTAAAAAATGGACTTTTTCATAATCATTCCAGCTCAAAATTGAAAGAAATAATTAAAGAATCCTCCCCTTGCAAGAATGGGATATTCCGTGCCATTTCCATGTAAACCAGTCGAAAAATATCCGCTGAAAGTTACACTCTTGCGCATAATCAACCCAGTTCAAAATTGAATTAAAAAAGATCAACCCCAGGGAAGAATGAAGTTTTCCATAGTATACATATGAAGATTTGACAGGAGACGAAGGAAATGACCAAAAACAACATATTTGAGTCAATTCCAAGTCACCGAGAGGGTTTTAATATAATATTTGTAATATGTTTGAACTGTTTTGATTAAAAGAATGTCTAAGTCACAATAGTTCTAAAGTGTTCAAACAATTAGAATTGAAACTTATAACATGTTTGAACTTATTTCACATACGTTGGAAACATTTCGAACGTAACTACACAAAAATCTCTTTATTTAGAACAGTTTCAAACCATCTATCCAAATGTTAATGTTCGAACAATTTGTAACAAAAGATTTTCACAATTGCCCTCATAAACGAAGGTGCTAAGTCCTCCTGTGTGTTTCTGCCTATTTTCGGTGGCCGCGCTAGACCACCAGCGGATTTGTTTTGACGGAGCGTCACCCGCGCGCGACGATGTACACTGTTCGGCACCGCTAATATCCGGCATTTTCCCGCTCCAAAACACTCCACAAGACCCACGTTTTTAGTGTTTTGCCTCTTGTGCAACACGATTCGATTTGCATTACTAACGGGACGAAAATGATAGAAAAAATTCACCCCGTCCCGGCGTCCGTCCCAAAAACATGAACGACATGAAAATATATTTTCTTACAGATTCAATCACGAAAATCAACAGCATGGGATTCCAAATTTTCGCAACGGCCGACCATTTATCATGGTTGAACTTCCTTCCAAGGCGTGCGATAGATAAACATTCCCGGCACATAATAGTCACTAGTACCAGACTAACGCAAGCTCATGATGATAATAGGGAGAAAGTTTGTCAGTGAAGTTTGGCCACCAGAGGGTACATTCATTTAACGTTACAAGCTAGCGCAAAGGGGCGAATCATTGACCTTACCGGGGACTGACTCTACTGGCCTAATCATTCCTTTTTTGCCGAATTCTACGATCCATACGCCCGTACGTAGGACATGTAGGAAGGCCTGGTGGTGGACGCTACACATCACGGGAGAGTGTTGGTCCGAGACAGACAGCGGCGTGCTTTCGATCGCGTAGCGGCGACGCACCGCTGCGACAACGTGCGGGACCAAAACGCCTGTCCCCAGTGAGACCATGTGTTTTGAGCGGCATGCCCCGAATCCGTCTACCATTGCTGAATGTAGCCCGATTCATAGAGGTCTATTTTGTAAGCATTATTTCATGTACCCCTCAGCGTGAGAATTCCTTGTGCAACACTTCGCTACATTATATGTTTAAGTTTCCCCCGCGCACCGCCTACCACCCGCCTTTGATCATGTATGAAGTCGGCGGCAGAGAGAGATCATCAATCAATTTTGACAGGAGTGTCGCGCCAGTCTGAGGAGAAACGATCTCCCGTGTTGTGTTGAAAAATTTGGAGTTTGAAAATATCTGGAATAACTAATGCTAGAATAAACATTCACAAAATCATTGATTTAACTTGTTTTCTGTTATAAAATTTCCTAAACTGCAATTTAACCACTGAGTTTAAGGGAACATGGTGTTTTTCCGATAATCACGTTAAATGTTTATGTCCGGTCTTTCCTCCTCGTAAGCAAACTTCTAGCTTGGCCAGGTGCAAGGCACTAGGGGTCAATGACCTGTAGGTCATATGTAGTATTGAAAGTGACAGAAGTGGCAAATATTGTCAAGAAAGCCCAAAATAAATCGTTTTGAATATATGTATGCCGAAAATGGGAATGTAGTCCTTTAAATATTTGTTCAAGCCACATATACAGCAAATTTCAGGTCATTCGGTTGAAATACCAGGGCGCAGGAGGCCAAGATATGCTAAAAATAGCCTAAAAACCTCAATAAAATCACTTTCAAGGTCAATATCAAAACAAGGAAAAGAACGCACATTGGTTTTTGCCTACATTACCTCTGTACCAAATTTCAGGTCATTTGGTCAAAAAATGACAGAGATGAATCCATTTGAAGATTTGACAGGAGGAGAAGAAACATGAGAGAAAACAATATGTTTAGCCATACTTATGGCTAAACATAATAATGTAATCTAATTGATGATCTAATTACGTGCCCATTTACTGAAGATACCGTCTGTTTGCATAGAATCACTATGACAAGTGGACGAGATACTCCCTAGACCATGTTTTATTATCTGCATAAAAAAAGATATGTTTTTGGGTCTCTATGTGTCTGTTTGTGTGCGTGCTTGAGTTTCCGAATTGTTATGTTGTAGTCATCATAACTCAAGAACCTTTGGATGGATTATGATTATATTTCATATGTGGGTAGGTGTTGGAAAGACAAAGGTCAAGTTATATTTTGGGACCCCTTGTATGTAACCTTGGTACTGAGTGCAACTTTCGCTTTTTGTATCTTATGACCTGGCCATGGGCGTGCTATGGTCTTGATCTTTTGGTAGTAGATAGCTTGTTTCCTTTGTATTATTACGTTCGCCAAGAAGGTCGTATTTTCTGTTAGGTGGGTACGTCTGTGTGTCTGTTTGTTTGTATTTATTCATTTGTTTGTGAACTGCATAAGTTGAGAAGTCGTGGATGGATCTTTATGCTATTTGGAATTAGGTGTGTTGCAAAGTGAAGAAATGATTAGATTACGGGCCCCTTGGTGACTTTTCTAGGTACTGCAAAAGACCTGGTTTTGATATCTCGTGTTTTGGACAAGCCATGTTGACCATTCTTTAGTGTAAAATAGCTCTTGTTCGTCATATTTTGAGCCTGACCTCTCTACGGTCTAAAATACTATTTGCATCAAATCACATTGCATATACCTTAACTAATAAATAGTTGAGGGTCACTTGTGTTATCAATAAATTGCGTGTTAGATTTAAAAACAGCTTTGTTCACGAAATGCATTTGCATATTTGTACTTTTGTAGTTAGGCGTTTTATATAACAGAAATGCCATATACGACTGACTGAATAATACAAGCGGTAACATTATAGTTACGAAAAGCTTGGTTTTATTCTGTGACAAAGTTAATGCATTAAGAAAAGAATGCGATAACTTTTTCAGCTAATTGCTAACATTTAAAACTTCACTTTACGGATGTTATGGAATTCGCAATACCTGAGGAATGGATGGAGACCTTTAAATATCAGTCAGGCACCGAACCAGTTCCAAGACAGATTCAACTCTAAACCAAGCATCAATCGTTTATGTGAAGCATGCATCACCACGATATTCCATCTTCCTATTGAATAACCTATGTATAATCTCCCTGTTCTTACAAGAAAAGCGGACTCGGAAATAAGATTGCTTATTCGGGCGTTTCAGCCGTTCGTCTTCTCTTGTAATTGGAATGTATAGTAACACAAAGGATTCACAATACACCTTTTCCCTAGGTAGAATACATTCATCTCGGTCAAAAACACCATGACAGCACATCCATGATAACGGGCGATCAATCGACTTTTGTAATATATGAATAGCTGCGGACCTTAAGGGAAAGACTTTTAAACATGGATTGATACGGGATGTACAATAGCACCGAAGTAAATTTGCCCACGAGACGTACTTGCTCCGAATTGTACAGGAATTCGATGAAGGGTTATTTGTAAGGAGAATACAGACGTCAGATAGTTTGCGGCGTGTTGTCGATCATTTGTTTTAATCTTTAGCAAAGATAATTTAAGTTTTGAACAACTTTTACTTGCTTGTCACAACTTAGTCATGACAATTTCGCATATCTATTGGAGTCAAAAACTTGCCAAATAAAAGCATATATTGCTCATCACGGTTATTTCGACGCACGAACGTGCTCAGCGGTCTATTACAGTTTCTTTGACCCATCGCAAGTGACCCAAAACCGGAACATCATTTTCTTTTTTTGACGTCTGTAGAATAAGCCATAAAAATGTATAGATAACTTGGACATTACGACCATATCGCCACCTCATATACCGTCTTCAAACATTTTCATTTCACGCGTTGTAAGCAGGTTTTGCCCCTGTGTTAGTGCACGGTGCTTTGATGTGTTGATAAATGTTAAAGGCGGGGCTTAATGGCTTTAACTTTCCTACACTACACAGGAAGTTCTCGTTCCGTCACTGATCCTATAGAAGTCACACCTCCATGCTTCTGTCTTTATCTATGTCTCTGTAGCTTATATCTAGATAGTTTTACGTTTGCTTATGCAAGCATATCTGGTTGTTTATTTGTTTATTTATCTATATATTCAGATGTTTATATGTGAATAAATTCAATACTTTTCTTGGAGTCCAAGACATGTAAGATAAAAGAATACTCTTATTAATACTAAGTGAACTGTAGAGTAAATTATAAACAAACTGAATTAACACAAATAAACATAAGGTAAACTCAATTTTGTTCTTAATTATCATTCATTCAAAAGTGTGGGAAGGTGCCTTACCCCAATTTCTGTATTCATTATGTGATAAAGGCGAACTATTATTATTCATTTCATTACTGCGTCGGATGATTTGATAAACAATCTAAGATTAGGTCGGTCTCGCAGGACGACATATGTAAATTTAATGCAAATTAGTAGATATCTTGTGCAGCAGAGTGATGCTTACAGTTGTAATCTGCATAACGCTGTTATAATCCCGGTTTATGATGAATTGTGTAAGGGATTTGTTCCGCATTAAAAGTGACTTATAGACTTCCAAATGTGACTTTCAATTGAAAAGGTGGCCTGCGGTGTCAATTAAACGACGCAGGTAGGGGATATGGCGTACGTTAATACTGATTCTAAGGTCGTGAGTGGTTCTCTCATTCACTGCATTTAGATTCACGTCACGTTGAAGGTGCAACGCGTGACTTCAGTCTTGGTAATCAAACTAATGCAAAGGAAGGACGAAGAAAGTCAGAGAAAACTCAATGATTGAGTCAATACCCTACGGAAACTTCACTTAGATCTCAACTTTCCACCCCTAAAGAAAACTTGGTAAAGATCGAAGAGTAATTTTGTGGTGAAGTCTCATGGTCCTATCGTGGTGCATTCGATGAGTCTTTCAGCAACTTCCAATTCCCTTTGCTTTTCTTGAGAGAGAAGAAATTGCTATATGAATCTAGTTTAGATCACTGACGCGATAAGCATTGATTCACCAGACGTGTTATCCCTCTGGAACCGCAGCAGAGTGTGTAAATCAAGTTACACCTTCGCACCAAACCGTACAGATCCTCATTATCGTAACACAATTGATGCGAAAATTGCATGAAAATCGCTTAATCTTCATATGTATGCGAAGAAGCTCCGTTTCTAATCACTTCTAGATACTGTGGACTTTTCACAAAAGCAGGCATACGATTTATCAATAAAACTATGTATATGTACGTACAATATCTACAAACCGGTTAGATATCTTTGGATCACCATTACGTTTTGTTAATGTTGGGAGATACCAGTTGTCCTATTTTATGTCGGGAACATATCTACGCTAAATAAAACATTTACTCAGGCAACTGGACAAATTCTAGAATTGGTCAGACTTTCCAGATAGTATTCATTATCTTTCATCGATCAGTGACTAGACGAAATTTGTACATAATTATCTAGTCTTTTAACTCAAATCATTGAATTGATAAGTAGATAAGGTGAGGACAAATTTGAAAGAGTCTCGACAAATTTGAAAGAGTCTCGTAGGAAACAAAAAGGTAAATATCTTGATAAATTATGACAATGAGCATTAATTATTGATACCAGAAATTGGCATAATACTGCCTATAGATTACTGTAACAGTTTATGCACACTAATTATAAAAAGTACCACCAGAAACATATTTATGAGCAAAACAAAATGGGGTCTGCTTGACCCCCATACGGCCAGATTCGTCGCAAAAATGCATCGGTCGGATGAGGGATAAGAACCCGATTGAAATCGTGTATGAAAATCACAATACCAGAAATTTTGTCCATATGAAATATGAAATATCAGTTGAATCTGTTGCTTGTAGTCACGATTCTCCAAACGTCAGATCGTTAAGTTGTCACCCTTCCACAGGGTCCTGGCAGGATGACAGTTCCCTGTTTATCTAATCTTCAGGAGTATTGGATGTGATGAAGTCAAGAAACGGAGTCACTTCCGTGATTTCCGTCTTCCCAGTAAAGATGTACAGCAGATTCGGGACTGGTACAAAACTGTTTGTATCTATGAGAAACGATTGAATATTCCTAAGGAATAATAAAGAGAATGTCTGTCAATGACAATGAGCTGATCTACGTTGGCAAGGACTCCTTATGTTGGGGTTCTTTCAAAATAACCATGCAATGTTGCATGTATCTGATATAATGAGATACATTTTACATTGTGGCAGCGTACAGACATTTGAGTCTACCCCAATGGGGAATTTTCCCAACGCTATCAAGAGATTGGCTGTTTAATGCTTGGGTGACAACACCACGCCTTACTGTAATTAAATGTGATATCATCTCCGCTGTTTTTGACTTTCATTAATTGTTCCTTACACTGATCGCCCGAGCGGAACAAGCACTACACGGAGAGGTTGCAGTGACATTCTGTGCTTTATGGTACACTGGTGAAACCGAAATTGGATAAAGACTTGCCGTTTCACATTGTCCCCGCAGGGCTTCAAATATGCCGAGTGAAGCATATTCTAGCAGCCCAGGAAGACACGTTACAATTTTGTAGAGAACAGGCGACACTATAAATCCGGAAAGGCACTCTAAATTCAGAAAACTTTAATGTCTATAAGAATGATGTAAAATATTATCATCTAGGCAACAATTAGATGTCTCCAGGGACATTGGGCAATTATCTAGTCTACAGGATTCTGAGGAATTTTTTTCCCAGAATTCTGAGGAAATCTGTGCGGAATCTGAGGAAATTTTGTGCAGAATCTGAGGAAATTTGTGCAGTATTCTGCGGATAATTTTTCAGAATTCTGAAAATGCCAGCGAAAAAGTGCGTGTACCTCAGACAAAATTTAGGCAAAATGTACATAATATAGAATAAAAGATGTCTCCATTTTAGTTATCGGTATTCTGCATCAGATAATGTTATTGTATTCACACAAAATATTTCTTATAGTTTTCCAGATTTAGACTTTCTTTCCGTATTTGCATTGTCGCCTGTTAGATGCAAACAATGTATGAAAACGTCATATACAGAAGGCGAAACACTAACATTGATCTGGAAAAAAAGATAGAGACAAGACAACGCTTCTTGGATCACCACCAGTAACGTATCGGCAACTGAAACATATATTTTCTACCTGAAAGCGCACGTAACATCAATTACACAACTCACGGGAGTGATATGTATTTTAAATTGTGAGCCATTCGATAACAAATCAAGTAAAATACCATATAGATGTCTGCCATTATGTTACACTGATCACAATTTACATATTCTTTTCAAAGAAGTCGGAAGAATGATAGGTTCGATGGATTGCAGCAGTAGGGGTCACAGCCATGGGAATTTCACAAAAACATAGACGTCAATACTTTGCTCAACCATGCACGTTTTGATGGAACATAACAGCCTTCCCTGTTACAACGTGCGCATTGATAAATGGGCACCCTCTTTCAACGCGCCATTCGTAAAAATGGCGACCTCGTTTCATCATTTATCTTCATCAAAATGGGAAACTCACACTCGCATATTTTAGCTCGTCCATCAACGTGTCTTAAATGCCATTACGCGTCCAAGTCCTCGATCATGATGATCGGTATTAATGTTGGAAGGCGACGCGTTGTTTCGTGGGGAGAATACCCCCAGGACGTCTCTTTCTGTAGTTCATATCATGTGTCTATCATACAACACATCACCCTGCCACTAATGGATGGTATACTATAGATTTTAGCTCGCCTTACTCGTCATATCAAAATGTTTTCCTTGGTAGTAGCATGGCACTTCTTCTAAAGACGTCATCTACCGAGTTTTCACAGAAATGCAGTTGTTGTTGTTTTGTTTTTGCTACAAGCTTGCAAGTGGGGTGAAGATTGTTGCTTTCGCCGACGGCCATTAAAACAAACAGATGTCTCATCACGGGTTGTAGCTTTAAAAGCAGGATTTTAGGGCATTTCTTTTCCGTCGGACTCAATGTCATCCACCTTCTCGTGACGATCATTCGTGATTTGACAATTTTCCATGACGTCAACATTTCTGGACGTTCGCTTCTTGCCTGTGCTGTCTTTTATTGTAGTAGGAATTGCGCAGAATGTAAATGTCCTCGTCGCGAAGCTTGTCTCTTTCTGCAGACGAATGATCGTATCCCGCATCATTGCTACCTGCAAAATACAAATTCGTACACAACGTACCACTGTTAAACATTTCACGGAAAGCACAATTGAACATCTACCAAATTATTAACTGGTGGAATGCTCATGGTAAGAGAAATGATATTGATACGAGTATGGAAAGCTGATAATGATAAAGCCCTTTGAATGAACAATAAAGAAAAGAAAATAAATGAATTAGCAATAAAGGTAATCTATGTTAATGTAATGTGCTTGTGTCTTGTTTGTTTAGAACAAAAATGCGTTTAAAACATAGTTTGTCTGATAAGAACAAATCCGAATTATCATTTTTGTCTTATACTTTTAGTTCCAAAATTAGAATGGCCACCTAAGGATTGAATAAATATATATCAACTGTTTGCCTTGTTTGACAAACATAAGATTTATCCTCAATTAGTTGATTGGTGATTTTCTTCCCTTTAACAATAACTAGAAGAGACCGCCATTTAATATAGCAACGATGCAAAGGTTGCGTTCTCTGACAATGGTGATAAGCTGGAATATGACGAATTTCCTTTCAATCAATGATAACATCGAATGTTGTAGCTGTCATCCTTTTCTGACGCCATTAGGGTATTTCCCAGAGGTTGTTGGTAATTTTAATAGAAGCCGCTGTGTGGCGCTGCAATATATCAGGGGAATTGTAGCTATTTTTCCACGTTTTTCTTTCGAAGGTGCGTTCACCGGTAGCTTTAAATACTTAAATCCACATGTTGCAGTATGAACTTCATGTAAAACAATATTTTTGCACAATCCAGAAAAGATAATATTGAACAAACAGAAGTACATTTTCGCCTGTCAAACTGTTAGTAGAATTAGTAGCGCCATGGTACGAGTATAACCTTTAAAATAATTGCGATAATTGACGAATGAGAACCATTCGTCCGCGGCAGTCATTGCATTGCCCCTACAATGCTGTTGCCTAACTAGAAAATCGATCGGAATATTCAACCGTGCGAGCGGCAATTGTTTTCTAATAAACCTGGCGTTCATTGTACCGTGGTGGCCTTCTACAAGTAATAAACGTTGATTTCAAAGTAATGCGCAATATTTAACGAACGGACAAGATGTGACGATGCTGTGTTGGTGTGACTGCTTCACTTCTTAGCTTATAATAATACAGTACAGTCCGTTGCTTATGGGGTTTGTTTGCGCGTGAATGATAGAAAGTGGAGGATAACAAGACACATGGAAGAAAACACAAAACAGCATGGCCACAGAACATCAAATGAAGTAATAAGCAGAAATGAACGTCCAGAATAGCTTATGATATGAATCTGTTACATTTTATTCAAACCACACGCGGTCAGATTAAGAATACAACGATTTTACACTGCATTATGACCTTTTGGTTAAACCTAAAAGGGTACATTCTCAATGTGTTGGCTACATCAGTAACAAATCACAATCCACGCGAATACGGTCATTTTGAAATTAAAGAAAACGATTATTGAAGAAAAAAGTCAAACTTATGGATAAGAAAAGTGAATCAAAATTGTGAATTTCTCACCCTTTTAATGCGGTAAGCAATAATGCAAATCATAGTAGAAATCCCATAATATCTCGAAATGACAACTTCACAGCGATTCCAAAAGAAGCCCTCTAAATCCCCGAGCTATTCTAAAGAAAAGCCGAGCAACTGTCAGGTAATACACCCGAAGTGAAGCTCCAATTTAAAGCCAATCTTACCGCCTTCTATTTCTATCCACTGATATGAGCCGTACTTACTGGAGTAGGATAGACCGGATGTGTATGGAGACTTGTCTACTTTCGGAGGAGGCCGGGGTCTGGGTGTTTTGTCGAAGTGTTGCAACTCTATTACATTCCTTTGATTTAAAGTATCCGCCTTCTTGCTGTGTCTGAAATTAGACCGATGAATTAGATCACCATTGTGCTTACAAAGTGCGTTTTCCAGTGCATTTATTCTACGACAAATGGTATCGCTTTCCAAGCTAATTGTCTAAAATTCGATGTACCGTGCTCAGATGTCAATATGGCGCTGGAGAAACCAATTGTTATCAGTCGTGACTCTTTCTGCATGCACATCAGATGTCATCGACTGATAAGAGTGTATTGAACTGCCAGTACTAGTGGTTCTTACTACTGTTGTCTCATCAAAACTAGAAAGAATGACGAGGGGCTAAGAGGTTGCAAGGTGTGTTTTCCGATAGTATGTTCTTATCACCGATGACTTACATGACTGGGTAGTCCATGGTAGACCTGCCACTTATGCAGTAGGCCAGCGATTCGGTCGGTTTGGAAGATTTCTCTGTGAAAAATAATGATAAAGATTACATAAAAACTTATCAAAGCTATTGATAATCCTGCGTATACATCATGAAATCATCATTGTGATCATAAGGTCGGTAATAAGAAATATAAAACTATAAACACAGCGAATCGCACAGTTGTCTTACGCCAGACAGAATACGATTATAGTTCACTCTTTTTCGTCGCGTCTTCCAAAAATACCTAAGCTCGAAAAGTTAACTATCATACGTCATTCTCTAACTTAAGTATAGTATTACGCTCTTTCAGTAACATAAGAACAGTGGACATTTTCCGAAGATAGAACTATCGTGCCAATTAATACCATGGGGAATTCTAAAGTCCCTCTTCAGCGCTGACAAAGGCCTAGCAATCTATCAGGCTTCGACAACTCTGCCAAGTAAAAAACTCTTAAGCGTTTTCAAATCCTCCCATTACCAATTTTCCGCCAACTCTAAACCACTCATAGATTAACTATAAAACAAGGTCTAGCAAAAGGATTAACCGATCACAATCTCCATTATATTTGGTCCAAAAATATGAGCAAAAGTAGGGAGAGTCATACTTTTCTTCTTATCTCGTCCGATCCAGCCTTTCCGGATGCTGAGTGCGACGATAGCGGCAATAGCGAGTAACATCCCCACGGCTGCAGAGCCAGCGATCACTCCAACTACTGCAACTGCTGAGCCTGAAGATGGGGACAAGATAAAGGCCTGAAGATGAGGACAAGATAAGAAGTTGTACCACCTGGGACAGGGAATTTTAGATTTGTTACCTTCGGCAAAGAAGGTTATGTTTTTGTATGTGGATGAACAACATATGTGATAACTCGAAAAGGTCTGTATGGCTTGTCATGATATTTGATATGTGGGTAGGTCTTAATGAGACCTCAAAATAATCACATTTTGGGCCCCCTAGCGGATTTCAATGGTTCTGCATTCTGCAGAGGAACTTCCAGTTTTGATGTCCTGTGTTCTGGAAAAGCTATGGTCACGATTTTTGTTTAGTAGATATATAATTACAATAGCTCTTTTTTTCATTTTCCGTCATATGTAACCAGGGTAGCGCAACTCAGCTGCTTTGCTGTAGGCCCCTGGGTAACAATTAACACGAAGTAGTATACGTACAATTACATACAAACCAAAAAACAACAAACAGCAAATATACGTAATGATAGTAACCATAACGTTTTTCATAACAATAACTAGATGATAGGCATAGTCCAGTTCGTCCCAGTGGGTCGTTATTGTGAGGTCAGACCAAGTTTTACATCTGGTTTTAAAACTGTGCATATATATGTTGCAATTGGCCACTCTGTCTTCTAGATTGTCACTAAATTCCAAAGTTTTGTACAAATTTTAATGATCTTGACTACTTGCAAAATACCTGACCATGTGCAAACGCTGTCTGTAAGTAGCGTTTTGTCTTGAATTTGTACATTTCTTTTAAATGTCATTCCTTGTCAGATAACTATCAGCAAACCCAAGTAATGAGGCAACCAATGATAGACGAAAGACAAAGTAAATCTCGAAATGCCACACCTGTAACTGAGACCCTGAACTCCTTCTGGTCCGAGCCAAACTTGTTGATGGCCTGACAAGTGTAGTCCCCCACGTGAGCGTTCATGGCCGATTTTATGGTCAGGACGCTTCTTATGGCGTTCTCAACGATGGTCTTGACTTCGACGTCTCCTGTCCTGCCGCCGTCGTAGCGCCGTTCGTCGCCGCTGGGTCCCGTCCAGAGCCAGGTGATCTTGTCGGGCGGGGGGTCGGCTAGGATCGTACAGCTCAGCCGCACGGAGTCGCCTCCCGTGACCGACACGGCGGAGGAGTCGCTCAGGACTTCCGGTCTACCTTGGATGGAAACAGACGGTCACATTCACGAAAAGTGATTACAATATCAGTAATAAAGATATATCAATAGACTCCAAATTAACCGCTGTGCATAATGCTAATTAATAAATCTAATTCATGAATCCCTATACATATAGGTCACAATTATACATGTATGTAGCATGGACCTAGTAAAACTAAATGTCCCAAATATAATGTAGTAAATAATAGTCACTACAAAGTTAACTTAAACAGTTTCTTACAATGTTTTCATACTGAAATAATCACGTCTTGCAAAGCTTATAAGGTCTGCAACATGAAATTACTTAAGAAGATAACATACGTCGTACAGCGACGAAACATTGATTTCATAATTGGATTATGATGCCAAATGCCAACGTATGATTAAAGACAATAAAACACACAAAACGTAAAATAGTTGGTTCTTTATCTATTAAATTCCTTGAGGCAAATCTTTAGTCGCTCAGTAGTCATTCAGTGGTCGTGGTTATACATCTGCTGCAGACAAAAACGCGAACAAAAGAAACATCATATTGAAATGTAAAAGTTTGATAGTACCTATGACATTGATGAAGGTGCCTCTCCTGACTTCCCTGAACCCCTCGCTCCGGGCGATGCACTCGTAAAACCCTTCCTCTAAGTACCCCACATCTGAGAGTGTCATGGGATTGTTGAAGAACATGTTGACATCTTTTCGTCTCCATTTGACCTGAGGCTTTGGGTTTCCTTCCGCTTGACAGTCCATTGAGAATACTCCTTGTCCGTAGATGACGCTTTGCTCTTTGGGAAAGCTGGGTCTAATGTACGGGGGATCTGGGCAAGAGATGAATGTGTTAAACCGTAGATTGTAAAACAAAGACTGACGGAAATGTGCATTACCAAAAAAAAAAAAGCCATTTCCATGTATATGTGAAGGACTATTAGTTCGTGGCAGGCACATTTATCACAGTTCTTCGCCTTAGACGGCCGAAGATGACATATCTATACTGTAGTACATAAGAAATACCATCTTTAGCCTCATTTTGGTGCAGACGGTTCAGAAGTTGGAAGGAGATCTATTGAAGAGAAAACTTTTCCATGTAATCAAAAGACTAATTAGTAAAATAGTTAAAAGATAATGTTTTTCAATGGCTCAGATCATCGCAATGAATTGTTTGAACCTTTGTTTATTCATGATATGCTCAAATCGGCAGGAAGGCCGCTTTTCATTGAGGTCATGCGGGAAGAGGTAAGGGTCAGATACAATATAGCAGAGATACACAGTCATTTGAGTCCTAATAACTCTATCAACATTATTACATATTCATGGTGCAACAAAATACAATTTCTACAACATACAACATAAAGTAGGGCGAAAGCTAGTTCATGGTCCGTGTCCGTTCGTTTAGTTCATTTCCGTTACTTAAAAGTCTCTTAAAGGAAGTCAGATTCGGAGCCGTACGTGTGTCTGGCGGTAGGCTGTTCCAGACATTTGGTCCGCGGTAGGCTACCGATCTTCTGAAGATCTCTCGCTTGGGTTTGGGGACAACCAGCTGACTGCTTGTGCTTTGTCTGGCTGTACGTGTTCTCTGGTCTCTGCAGTACACAAACATCTGGCGCATGTAGGGTGGCAGTTTGTTGTTTAGGGCTTGTAGGTTTGTACGGCATTGTAGTACTGGAGGGTTGCTTAGATGTCTTTCCAGCTCAGCCGAGAGAGCATTTCGGGTGATGGTGTCCTGTGTGGGGCCTTAAGTACCAGTTTCCCAGCCCGATTCTGCATACTTTGAATTTTCTGTAGATCCTGGTCGGGGGCAGCTTCCCATGCTGTGCAAGCGTATGTGATGTGTGGTAGGAAGATGACATTATACAGGGTGCAGAGTGCTGAGGTTGAGATGAAAGGGTTTACGTGTTTCATCATGAATAATGACCGCCTCAGTTTTCCTAGTACAGCCTTTGCCTGGTCTTTCCACTTGAGCTGACGATCGATAACAACACCAAGGTACGTGTATTTGTCGCATGTTTTTAGGTTGACGCCGTTGACAGCCAAGTTTGGAAAGTTGCAGCTTGCCAGTCTTCTGTTTGTACCAATGAGCATACTTTTACATTTACCACCGTTCATTGAAAACGAGTTCGCAGCAAACCATTGCGACAGCCGTTGTAGGTCGTTTTGGAGAATGGAATTCAAATGGTGCCTTGTCACATTGCGAGCAATAACAAGGATGTTGAAGGGAATGATTATTAGCACCCTACACTGACATAAACTCCGCTAGGGACAATGGTAAAAGCTAGCTAGCTTGAAAGCCAACGGCTCTAAAACAAAAGCGGTAACCTAATCAACATAAGAAGTCTTAGATAACTATACTCTTACATTTGACGTCCAGCGCCATGGTCCCCAAACCGTCGGGTTTAACCCCGTTGATCGCCCTGCACTGGTAGGTTCCTCTGTCGTTACGGGTAACGTTGGTCAGGGTTAGCAGAGTGCCACTGTTAAGAAACCGCAAGAAATACACAGAAATATGTTTGTTAACGTTGATCACGATAAATTACGAAAGATTGTGCCTTAAAATGTTTGTTGATGTCAAGCGTATTTTAGAATGTCGCAAGGCGTCGCTGTTGCAATGCCTGTATAGAGACTGTGTAATGTATGACCGTGACGCTGAACGAATCTGAACAAGTGAGTACATACGTTTTGTACAAAATACTTCTACTAAGTTCCGTCTCCTGAATGATAGTCAAACTCTTCGCATGTTGGATAGCACGCACCTTCCCAGTGGCCCTTCCCTTAAGTTCTTCTTAAGTTTCCACCATGATAAGGACGCTCCGGGACTGCTGTCCACCTCACATGTGAGGTTAGCGGACTGTCCCTCGATCACAACCACAGACATCTTAGGCATCTTCACCACTGGGGGGTCTGAAGAAGGAAGAAACGGTTAAGTTCTGTGTTACGTTTTCTACATGCTTTACTTTTTTTCTACATGATTTAGTCTACTCTACTCTACTCACTCTACTCTACTCTACTCTACTCTACTCTACTCTACTCTACTCTACTCTACTCTACTCTACTCTACTCTACTCTACTCTACTCTACTCTACTCTACTCTACTCAACTCTACTCTACTCTACTCTACTCAACTCTTATTCGGTCTCTACCCTACTCAAATTGATTAAAACGATAGATTTATGTGTGTTTTTTTAGTTTAAGTCGTATGGAAAGTCGCTTCAAATTGTTCTTATCTCACTCGGCAAAGTTTAACATCCAGTATACCGTTAAATTACAATATTGCTTCATATAAGGTCTAAAAATATGTTTGCGTGTTGTGTTGGTCAATATTTTGCATACGTATACATAAACTTACCCAGAGGAATTATGATTCTATTTCAAGTTGGAGATGTACTTATAAGCAAAACGTATTTGAGTAGTCACCATTCGATGAAAATAGTAAGAGCGAAATGAAATACATGTTAAAATAATAAATATTTTTCATCATTTTACATTAATGCCTTTTACATTTACAACTGAAGAACTTGCTTTAAAGTTGGATAACAATGATTTAAGAGAAGATGATAGAGTACAATCACATTGAGTTGAAAACCTGGCAATACTACGCCCATGCACTTACACTGGACGCGAATTGTTACTGACGTGACCTTGGGTTGTACTACACTTGGGAACTCCTGGTCAGCGATACAGCTGAAGTTAGCTCCATTGTCCCACTTGGTCAAAAAAGAGATGACCAGGTCGAGAGAAACTCTGTTTTCTGACGGCTCCTCAGTCCGTGCGGAATCAGGAATGTCCATCCTCTGTGTACCGTTGTACCAGGCCAGCTGCGGAAGTGGACTGCCCCCTACCGATCGGCACGTGAGTATCAGGCTCTTCCCAGCCGTCCGAGGATTCAGGTCGCCTAGTACAATAGGTTGCCTTGGTAGAGGTACTGCAAATATAAATCTTCATGAATTTTAAGAATAACATTATTCTTCACTACAATAATCGTCTTCAAGATAAAACAAAAATATGCGTTAAAAGATTTACATAATTCGGCAAATTGGTTCCACTATGTGTAGCCATAGAGTGCGTTTTGTATGAAAAATAATACGTTGCTTTCATGTTCCAAAATATGATAGAAAGATCAAACGAAATAATTTCCTTTGAAGTTTTGTTTTTTAACTTACAGCGTCCATTTGTAAAAGCCAACTGAGGTCAACCAACGTTAATTCCAGTAATTCCTGCCGCATCTCTGTAAATTTGCCAGTAGTACATTGATTGCTTCCCCCAGCTGCTGACGTATTTATACGTATAGTTGATAACCCCAATTAGATTTCGATTGAACCTGGCGTAGTGTGTGTTTTCTGCGCTTGCTCCCTGCACAAAAGATAACAGACGACTGGCTACAACGGGTCAGAAAGTAATGAATCGCACTGGGACCACAAAGTTCCCTTCCGGAAAAGCTCGTGTTCGATTTGCTTCGCTCCCTTTCCAGCCATATTACAAAAGCGCATCGATTTTTTCACATAAGCCTACTAGCAGATAAATTCGCCTGTAATAAAAAGATTACAAAGCCTCGTGAGTGTTGTTTTGACGTCTTGGTAGGTAGTTTTCTGGAGATATATCAACGATGAACAACTCCGAACAATGGGTGCCAAAAGGCAAAATCAATAACATAACTGCTTTGCTCAAGAGAACCATTTGCTGAATCAACTGTGCAGGTTTTGAGCTCTTTACAAAGGCAGTAAACGTGATTGGGAAAAGCCTGTAAGACAAAAAGTGCATTGTTATGTGTCCCCGTACGATAGTTATACGCGTTTTTCACATACATTGGCAGTTGGCAACAGCTTGTGTCTGCATATAGATGCAGTACGCAATGAGCTGGATAACTGTTGGGCTTACTTTGGAATGTCTGCTCTATATTGCTCAAAAAAGTATATATACTTTTTCGTTAGCTAGAGCTTTCGTGGAGTCCATTGTTTGGAAGAACCCCTGTTAGAAACTCGGTGCTATGCAAACTAATAAGTTGGGCTTTTATTATATCATATCATCTGTACAAGAGGTAATGGCAATTGTCATCATAAGGTGAAGACCTTGAATTAATAAGTGAAACTTGCTAATAATCAATATACCAATTTGATCTGAATAGAAAAGTAATGTGCATGTCAACAAGATATATGTGAATTAATTTGGAGTCATTCTGTATCATGTTACGATAGTACAATATCATTGTATTTCTTAGAAGTTATACTCTGAGATTGTATTTACAGTTGTTTTTGACACATGTACTGAAACCGGATAGCCTACCAATGACGGTGAGTTTTGCGTCCCTGGCGTCTCTGACGGAAAATACTCCACATCTGTAGCTTCCGGCGTCCCGTGGCTGAGCGTTGGTCAAGCGTAAGTTGAACTCTCCACTCTGATTGTCCCCAACAATAGAGAACCGACGACGAAACTCCGGACCAACAGCGGTTCCAGACGATACATGAGAGAGTTTGTCGTTCGAAGCGGACGGGTTGTACTTGTGCCAGTTGACGACGTCATCGTCTGCCAGACCGTTGAACGCACAGAACATGGTGGCGTTGTGGCCGACTAGTACCGCAGTGGAGACAGGATAGACTCTATAGAAGGTGGAATTCGCCAAAACTGTGGAAAGGGAGGGAGTGATCAGTACACATGAATAGTTTCATCTGGTTGGTAAGTCACTGAATAAAGACTTTTTGTACGTATACAACTAACTACGTTGATGAAGGTTAGGCCGCGTGGCGCGTTGGATACACCCGATCCCTCGATCTCGGAAGTTAAGCAACGCGCGGTCCGGACAGTGCTTGGATGGGTGACCAACCAAGGACGTCCGGATTGCTGTAGCCTCACGAAGCTTTCCACGAAATCGTCTTCCGGGAGGGACGTAAAACGGGGGTCCCGTGCTCGAGGAGGTGCCTCGAACACGTTAAACAGCCTCATTACCCTACACATTGGGTACCTGCCTGTGGCACTGGCTGCAAATACACCTGATATTATTATTATTATTATTATATAGTAAGATACGCCAAAAACAGCTACTCAAGCAACTGGATAAGGTTTTTGAAACAGACAGACGTTTCAGACATGCAGCATCCGCCGCATCCGAGTCACTGACGAAAGACAGCGGATGCTGTCTGAAACGTCTGACTGTTTCAGAATTTTATCCAGTTCCTTGAGTAACTATTTTTGGCGTATACAATTAACTTTTTTTTTCACCCGACGTTCCGGTCACCATCTGTCACCATCCTCATGGCAATTCTGACTGGTACATTTCGCACTGCAGCTATAGGTATTACTTTTGGTACCGCATCTGTAAGCAGCGACACCTATAGCTGCAGTGCAAAGTGCACCAGCCAGAATTGCCCCAAAGAAGGTGACAGACGGTTACCGAAACGTTATTTGTGTATCTATGTATTCATTCATTTATTTATGTATTTATTTATTGGTTCATCATGTAGTTAACCGAGACGTTAATTGAATAAAACACTTGTTTGTGAACAAAAGGCGTAATTTTATTCAGTGATTAGTATCGTATGATAAATTAAAATTTTTCAACCACACAAATGTATCAGATGAAGTCATTATGACCTTCATTGTACCGGCCTTGAGATGCTTGTTGAAGCTTCTCTTGATAAAATCTAATTTATGCACATGCAGAATTTTATAGCTGCAAGACTATCACAAGATAGATGCGGTTGCGATGGGAGAAAATGGCGGTTTTGAATTGTAATGTTTTCGCCACCTGGCTCCTCCACGGGCTATTTAGTATTCTCAATAGATTCCATACGCACCCTGTTACACTCGGTGGACCTGAACCTGCCTGGAATGGAATCTAAATACCATAGGTCGCCGTATGATAAGCAACCATTACGATAAGGTGCACTCTATCATACATGCTCATGAAAGGGACGTACTTAGAGAGAGATCCCGACGTGATTAACCGTTTTTGTGCTGCCCCGTGTTGCCGTGCCTCGGTTTTCTATGATACGAAACGGTTCATTGAAAACAGGAAGAAGAGTCAGTTAAATGAAGCGTCTCTATGATGAATACAAATAGGTAATTGACATTATTTTTACGCCATTCGTGGGACAAAAGTTCTGTCGCCGAACCGTGAAGGATGTGGTAATAATTGTGTTGATATCACAAAAAAGGTGAGCGTTACGTTCATGTAAATGGTAGTATGAGCTATTAGCACTCGTGTCAGATATGTTTTATTACACTACTGAATATGGCACCATAATAGGGAGGTAAAGTTTGGTTTTGACCAGATCGAAATGCCAAGGGACGGTAATTCAACATTTAAAGCTGTGTAAGGAGGTAGAAGTGATCCACAATAAGCTACTCCAGATGACTGTCTGGGGTATAAGAGGCAATTTGTAGTAAATTTTCCACGGAGCGTTTTACATTCTGCCAAACGGGCTGCGCGCTTGGGTAAGTTCTTCCACTTCGTATAAAGTTAGTAAAGGTTTGCTTGGTAGTTTGCCTCAATCTAAATCTAATAGAGAAAACCAGTGTCTGCTTGTTTGAAGACGTTTAACGTTAATTAAATGAAATCAGTAGAACGTATGATTGTTAATGTGCTATGTTCCAGGCATCAATGCAGCAATGCATCAATGCAAATGCAGGTCAACGTTCATCTGCATATAGAGAGACCGTAACCTGCAACGCACTCAAACCGAATGTAAAACAAGCACCGAACCTTAACATTTTCAAAGAGAGACTCAAATAAGTACATCAACCGCCTATTGACCATCAACTGACAACCCATTACGTTTGTTTAGTTACTTTTGCCTATTAAGTTTGATTTTATTACATGATATATTACTTCTATGTTGCTGCTCTGTATCATCATTTCCTTATGTTTATATTATGGAATATTGACCTCAAACCTCTCAAGATCATTTAATTTGTTTATTTGTTTCTGTTTAATGACTTCAGTGTTATTGGTTGACAAATTGATTTTGTTCCCGTGTGTATTCCTATGTTGAATCATTACTTTATGTTATGACATTTATTTACTATCCGTACCCCTATAGGCTCTCTTGGAAGGCAGCCTTTGTTTGGCTGAGGAGACTACCCATATTTCATAAGATGAATGAATGGATAGATAAAAGTTCCGACTACGAAGGCGGTGTGGATGGTTGTGTTTGTGCATCTGCAAATGTGTCAAAGTCTCGAGTCATGTTCAACCATTGCTCAACCCAATAATTACCGAATGTTAAGTAACGAAATCTACATTGACGTTATGATACATCTAACAAGTTTTTATCAACCTAACTTGCTTTCCCTGTATTGCCTTCTCCTCATGTTCCTAATATACAAGACCTCCCTTCAACAAGAAAATCCAAAGAACGTTTTAAAAAGTTGGACACCCGATTGAAAAATGGTCCAATTAGATGTGACTTGAACGACAGCACATTCTAGTTGTAAGCTAGTTGAAGAGGAGCTTTTGTGCTATTTGAAGAGGAGCCAATCTGCCGTTGATTACCTTCCACAACTCGTAAATTAGACGGTTTTGAACTGTCGTGTTGATAAGAATAGGCTTAGATTGATTGGCTAATTACAGTCAATGCTGGGGTTCGTCGTTACCGGTAGTCACTGATGTGTGGTGGTTTAAGACTCGCAGATACGTTCAAAGTAAAATTCAGAGAGACGGTAGCTTGAGGGGGAGTCTAATGAGGTTGTAGATTTGCCGCAGGACGTCTGGAAACGTCAGCAGGAAGACGGTTATGGAGTGAAAATAATTAGACCATTAGGAAAATCTTCTTCGGGTACGTTCTTATGTTTGCCGTGCGCCGGATGAAAGTTACGACCAGTGACTTTTCTCTCAGAACATACATGTATCTATTTCGTCTGGAAAGTTTTCTTTGGCTATAACTGATGAGGAATGACTGAAACTAGTTTGAGTTCCTCCAGCAATGGGATTGAAGCTTTCTTGTAGTTCTATGTGCTTCACGTCCCAAATACTCCCAGCGTTATCAGTATGCAATGCAGCTTTATTCGGTGAATTAGAAGGCAGGCAACCATCATTGTTCATCATCGAAATGTTATAAATTATAACTTGAAGTCAGCAAAACAAAGTATGGCTATCACGAAACCTCTACTAGTGCCTCAATCACAGAAAAGGTTGCAAGCATGTCCAAAAAAAAAAAAAATCATCCTTTTGAAACCCCATTTGACGTTCCCGAAGTTATAGCTACAGGAATAACTATAAAGACAATATATCTAAAATGCAGATGATAACTAAAATCAACTGCTCAATAGATGACCTACACCAACCCCTTGAAACCCACTTGACGTTATAGAAGTGATATGACCACAAGAACTGGAAAACAAACGCAATGTATCTAAGAACGCAGATGTTAACCAAAATCCAATGTTCAAAAGATGAATGCTATACTTTTAAGAGATTTTTTAGTATATGTTATGTAGATCAGTTCACTCAGTATAACGTTCGTCCCAGTTCGTAACAACATGGCGGGAAGATGATACGAAGAGACGAGTTGAAGAACGCTTCATTACTGAATCATGTGCATCGATCCTAAAGACTGATCTGTAGATGGCATTCCAAACTGCTG
Source organism: Branchiostoma lanceolatum (assembly GCA_035149815.1). Taxonomy (NCBI): domain Eukaryota; kingdom Metazoa; phylum Chordata; class Leptocardii; order Amphioxiformes; family Branchiostomatidae; genus Branchiostoma; species Branchiostoma lanceolatum. Next base: position 14,757,873 of record CM068866.1, read on the forward strand.
TGACGGTGCCTCGGATTTCACGGACGATTAGCGACTACAACACCGGAACCAGTGCCGGCACCAGGCAAGGTAGGGTTTTCTGCCCGATGATCTTTGAGAGAACATAATCTCGTCTATAATCGTCTTGATATGGGGGTAATGGGACTACTTTTAGGGAGATCATCGGTATGTCTCTATGGATTTTCTTGCTGGATGGCTACGTAGATCAGGAACTGACCCAGTGAATTCCTGACCTGATGTGGTTCTGTGCCCTTAATATTACATGTAAAACCAACCATATGATTAAGAAAATAACATAAATCATTAACGCGTACGAAATACATTCAGCTAGGAAGAATGACTCATGGCAATACTTTCAATCTGCTGGACGGACGATATGTATCGTTTTATATTTTCGAAGGTATAATTTCTTCTTTTTTTTATTTCTATGTTGTAACCTTTATATCATTGCATTCTATTATTGTTTTACTTCACCACATGCGATCGCAAAGTTTTAATGCCTCTCATGAGCCCCATTCCAATTGCACAACCTTCCAACGGCCTCCATAAAAAGCATCTTTAATTTAAGAAATGGTTGAGTCCGCTAGCTCTATTACCTATGGGAGCCCTAGTGACCTAGGCTTGTTATTGTCGATCTACTTGTAGCCAATAACTGCCCTGTAATCATTAATTCAATCAATGGCCATAGATGTTTTCCCGCAGGTCATGACCTGCCAACCACAAAGGGCATTCCCTTTCCACTGCCTTTTTATCAACACTGGGCATAGAATCTTTCAAATTTTGCATTAGGCAGTTGTAGTTACCAAGGGACTTCTACCGTGCAAACAGTTGCAAGCGCGGGCCTTAATGTTCTTTGCGACTAGTTATAATTACCACCTTATTTTTGGAATTCAGGTGTCCACAATCTAACGATGCTTTCGTATTCGGCAGTTGAACAATTAATTCAGTGGTAACACGTGATAGTCACCTTACTTTCCTCACCTATCCCCTGAGGCATTTATATTCTTCGCTACACAATGCTGTTTCCTCTCTCTAGTGCCGTCCTGTCACTTCCTTTTGTTAAGGTAGTCACTCTCTCCCCGAGATCTCCATTGTGATACCACCAAAGTACGCGGTGCGTCACCCAACGGGGTCTGTCTCACCAATTATTTTAGCACAAACGTGCTATTATTCGCAACGATATTTACATACTTTATTGTTTTATTACTCACAAATCACAAAGGCACAGGGTGTTAACACGTGCCTCTCCCTAAATAGAGTACAATTTATTGCATTTTAAGAAGAAATTCAGAATATGTAGAGTCAAAAACACATTATATACATTAATTCTGCGAGAAAAGTGAACGTGTGGTTAATGACCCATATGGTAAACGATTTTGATATAGTTCAATGCATTTTGGCCATTTCAACTGCAAATTGTTTTCTACCGTATTTGAATATTTACTTCATCTGACTCCCAACGCTTGAAATGTTGTCAGCATTTCTATCTTTGTTTAGTTGGAGATTTGAAAATACTAGTCAAGCAACCATCCAACCAAACTATACCAACATGTCCATCTGTCGCCGAACATGATACCACAAACTATTGTATATTAAACCTCTTTTCTGTTCGGTTTATCGCCCAGAAACAGTTATTCGGCGCAGTGATCGCTAAGAGCACGTGATACACTTGACACCGTACAAATCATCGTTGCCAGACTGCGCACAGACGGATATACAGGCTTGCTAGATATGGGGCAAACACATTTAGACTCCGCCCTTGGCAATTAACAGACTAAAACCATCATTTTTGCAACAGAAGACGGATATGCCGTGATAAAGGCAGTGAGTTGTAGACACGTGTATTAACACCTCTTTGTATAGGACCATATATCATAGGATGAAACACGAGGTTTGTTGATTTATGCGCACGCGTACGCGCACGCAGTCATGTGGCTACCTAACTATTGCTGTCATGTGTAATGGAGTCCAAGCTCAATGGGCGGCAGACTGTATCATTCCCTGACAGAACAATCTATCATTTCATTTGTAATAAATGGATTTTGTGACGAACTCAAAGCAGCCGGCGGCAGGAGCGCTACTAAACATATTTAGTCCTGCAGCGAGACCAGCAGACCCTAAAATCACCATTCTTTCCTAGTCAATAGCCATTTACGAGAGATGCTCTTTGAATACCGACAGAAATAACAGCCAAATGGCTCTTGTGTAGGACAGAGGGTACATCTATAATCTCGTTTAATGTAGGAGCTTTCCGACCACTCGGTAGGCCCGCCGTTCGGACATGAAATGTGGGTCTTGGCGCGGAGTCAATAGTACCAAGATGCCTTGTGGATTATTTCAAATCATAGTTCTTATAACTCAATTTCAAGATATAATGCAGGCTCTCTGTATGTATTGAATAAGATTTAGTATAGATGTTCGATCGATCGGCTGAAACTTTTGACTTATGAAAATTGTTCCTAGAATTACCAACAATCTTAACACCACGCTAAGAAGATTATATGTTGTTTCGATTGCTGTTTTCCATTCCATTGATTCTGGGTATCATTGAAAAAGCTAAGAAACATTTATCTTTAAACCCCTGTGCTGCCATATATATGAAAGGATATAAGTCGTCAGGTAGGAAACCGAATGATCTGATGATCAATGGAAAATTCGATCGATTTCCATTCATCATCCTCTATTTTTCATCATCATAGTCAAGTGGATAATGGAAGAGAAGAAAACAACATTTGAAATATTTCGTTTTTTTTCTTATTTTAGTTCTGTAATCAGTTGCCACCGTGATGTCATTAACTCCAACCCAGATATTCGCGCCGAGGAAACGATCCGGAAAATGGCCAATTACCACAGTGCATGACTTAGCCAGATATAGATAACCACGAAATTGAAGTATAAACAAAGATCCTCATTTAACACGGCGCAGCTACCCTTTTATCGTTCTATTAATCCTGTAGATTGCGGTTGCATCATTAGTTTAAATCACCAGAGAAGCTTCTGGCACAGCATTATATACCTGGAAAGCTCGCAAACGCCAGAGGACAACTCCCTTAAGCGTGTGAACGAACTAGGAAAACATGTGTGTTAAAAATCTCACCCATCGGACACTTTTGCTCTCAGTCTAATGGAGCAAGATGGTTGTAAAATAACCCCTGTCAGTGCCAAGGGAAGCCTAGTGTCTAGATGACATTTCAGTAGATTTGAATACATTGTTTTGTTTTTCTGAGATACAAAGATGCTACGCTGAGCAAGAGTGAAGTATAGGACTACAGAGGGTCACCCGACTGTATAATGTTTCAAGATCACAATCGCGGTGACTATCAAAGTACATGACGGACTCATAGACCGTCGAATCCCATTAAAGTATAAATTGTAATTCTATCATCCATGGGACTCTTCTTAGGATGTAGCAGTGAATCTGAGGGCCCTCAAAAAAACGTCAGAACCCAATTTTTGTGACAAAACCATATTCAGTACCTAAAATGTAATAGATAGGAATAAAAGGCCTTTAGCGACATTTATGCCGAAGGTCATGTTAGTAATAAAGATGAATTCATAGTCATTTTTGGGCAGACCAATTTTGTATTTTAGGAACTAATGATAATGAGGAACAATAGTCAACATCACAACAATGGTACATGGTGTTAAGGTGATTTTGAGCACCCATTGATTATAACCTACTAGATATATGTCTACAATACAAATTAATCTTACACTCAAGGAACAAACGTATAGATTGATTTGAATGTATAGAATGATGAAGGTAACCCACCAGCTAGGATGATACTTAGTATCCCCGCGATGGTCGTATAGACAACAACGGTCGGTTCAGCCATCTTCCTATCTGTCCTCCGGTTCCCAGAGCTGCGTTACACCGCTGTCTCCCTCTTCGCTACTGCCGAGAGGTGTAATTCCTCAACATTGCACGTCAATGATCCTGCAAGAAAAGGGATAGGTAGGGCCCATCATTTTTGATTTGTCCTTTCACAAAAAAATCGATCGAAGTCAACTTTCGTTAGGCATGCGGTCTGCTCTTGATATTACCTGATGGACATCTAAACTAGTGGATAGAAATAGCTCGTATTCCGAGGAAGCTGACAGCAACTCAACTCCGTACCGCACAGGGCGTCAAGGTCATTGAGACTTTGGGGACGGACATACGAGCGCTAAATCTCCACACAGAGAAGCTTCCCTTTCCTCCCATTGCCCTTGATGTCTGGTACTAGATCCAGGGCTGCCGGTCTGCGAAGAGGTGTTGTACCGTAACCTACACTGCGTACCCCCTAATGAGGTCCAATATTGGCGGCTCACATTAAATGATTGGTATCATTTAGTATTCCACCGAGGATATCCCAGGGAAGCTGGGGGAGAAATGAAAATTCTGCCCGTGGTAATTCGGCGACAAGTCATTACGGCGTGTTTTCAATCATGCGATAAAAAGACCGATGGAACCAATGGGGTGAGAACGCACCCTCGAGGCAGGGCTCTTGAAAGGAACACAGCTTATCATGTACTGGCACAATAACTTTTTACTAGCGATGCAAAAGATTGCCGCTTCAATTAAATAAAGAATTCGCTTGCAGTTACATGCAGAAAATCTTAATTAACAAACTTTAAAAAATACTCTAAGAGCCAAGAATAGAAGCCGCACCGTGGATTGTAGATTACATTATCGGTGAAGTGCAGGTTGCACAATTCTATTTCCGGTGTAACCTTTTTCTTTTTATCTTTTGAAGACTTACGAAACAGGAACGTATTTACTGTACGTTTTCTTCATATATATTCATTGCAAAGAGTTTCAAGTTATGACGCTGAAACTTTGAATGCCAACAGAAGGTCCTAAGATATGAAGTGATTCAACAAGCTGGATTAGTGGAATGGAAGGTGGCTCAATGTGACCAATTGTTGTAGCGTAAATAATACAAAAAGCTTTTGTAGTTGTATGATCAGTTTATTTCCTGTTAATCCCCTGTCACTTTTTATTAGTCATGGACGTAAGGATGTAGCGTAGCAAGTTGAACTTGGTGCATAATGACTGAAAGGACAATATAGATCTGTACTTAAAGTTTACTTGTGGTGGCCTTCTATGACTCGAACCCATTACATGTATTGTCTAGCAGAGATAAGTTCCAGTTGTGGTGATGGTTTTAAAATCCTCGACTGACGTCAATGGCTGTACTTTTAGTGATGCACGTTTGTGTCAAGATTTGCAGAAGAGAGAGAGAGACGATTTTCTAGCCTTTTCTTGATAGACCTCGATCTCTGAGTGGCCTGTGGGCGACCCAAATTGCATTTGTCTAACCTTTCCTTTTCATGATTGGAATTTGATCCACGATGTAAAAGTTTGCAGTATAAGACAATAAAATACGCCAAACTTAATTAAAAAGTAAAATTCTTTGTCTATGAAATTGTTAATCAAATCTTTGGTCGCCCAGCTGTCGCAGCGCGTTCGCAGCCGCTAGTAGAAAAGGGGTCTAAAGGCAATTCAATCGAACAGGCTTGTTACATATCCCGTTCGAAACTCCTCGTGAACTTGACTTTAACGTTAGTGGTATGAGGGCTCATTTGCGAGGCAAGGCTAGGAGTGGCTATGATTCCACATTATAGCCCATGCCCAGCACGTGGAATAACATGTCCTACCTTAATCAATAACATGCAATCATGCAACACCTTTGCCCTGGAGGACAAAACACACAGGGACTGACTCTGAACCACACGCCTTATGATTGATAACATACTTTATTGTGTTGTAACATACGCCTAGCTTTCGTAATACCATCGCTACACTTATTGCGACTGTAAAAGGTTTATGAAAAGTCAACTGTGGTACTTGAAATACTACGAACAGCTATTCTATGCCTTGTATCTAATAAAAGCCTCCCATTCCACTAGACGGCGATCGCGCTGTGCCCTCGGTGCTACCTTAATAGGATTATCCTTAAGCTTGATTTTATAAATGGAAGATCATGCATAATGTAAAAGTATTGCTGAAAAGACGACAAAACACACAAAGCGTAGAAAGGATAATTTTCATCTTTGGAATTCGTTGAGAGCGCTGTTAGATTCTAGGTCGCAGAGAGCGCGTTGCGAGAGCGCCGTCAATTGTAGCATTAGTGACAATTGCCCGACAAAATATGAATGCTAAATGAGGAAAACACAGAATAATAAACAACCAGGGGGATTTGTAGCTTCTAGATAAAATTGATGAAATGGTGCACTTTATATTTTCTAAATTTTATTACGTTACTGGGGTATTGGTAATCAATAATGCAAAATTGTCATAAAGACGATAATATATTGTACTTGAGGGAAGGGATGTAAAACAGATGTTTCACATTATCGTTGTCATACAGATTGATTTTAAGAAACACATAAATTAGGTATTATAACACTAATAAAGTAACACCACGTACGGTGAGCTATAGATATTTACCTCACAGGAGGCCGTTACAATAAACAAAAAAATAAATAAATAAATAATCTTGTCTTAGAAAAGTTGGTAGAATTCGTGGCTTAGGGAAAATTATAGCGCTGACAAGGTATTTGACCTGTTTTTACTTAATTTGTCTTTCTTAGAACAGTTGATAGATACACTAGAAAGCTTCATGGTTATCAACCCGCCGTTAATTTTCGATGAGATTTTCTTTCCTTCAACCATGTAAAATGGAATAGCCATCAAATACATCAGGGTCCTGTCTATAAGATGGCTTTAAGAAAAATCGGACTGTGTCAGGATTTGGGATAACAAGTCATTTGAGGTGAAAAGCTATAAGCCGCAGCATACGAAGCTGGTAAGTTACGCCGAAGGGTAGGTTCAACCGGATGATAACCAATACTTCTTATATGGTATGAGAAATATATTTGATTTCCATGCATTTATGAGTAATTCTGTTGATAAGGTCTTCTTTCGAAATAAGAACCGAATTGCATAACAATCATTTTATCATCCTATCGTAAAATATAAGGAAATGGTATTTTGAAATTACCATAAATGTCTCTGGTATTAACTCGGGATTAGCTTACATGATTGTAAAAGAATGTCAAATTCCTTAATCATAATTTACCCGATCAAGTTACCTCACATGAACCTTATCTACCTGTCAAAACGTTATTTACATGTAATATTCAAAATGCCAAAGGTTCAGTTAGGACAAAGTCACACAAGATTAATGAACAGGCCTATGACAACGATGAGGTACTCGATTAGTTCTCTAAACCTCAAGGACATGCCCTTGCCTATGGCCATGTGTGTAAGTTTGAGTAAGCTACAGACGAAAATGGTGCCATCATTTATTGAGGAATAGAAAAGACGCCTTCATTCTGCTTGTGAGTATTCAGCGTCTTATTTTATCCCACCTTCTTAAAGGCAAAACTTAACTATGTTCAAAATGTCAGACGTGATGCAATATTGTATATCAGTACACCATGGGAAATATTTTACGGTAATTTTATTTCCCGCTGACGTATAGAGAGATGTAAATCATATTTTGTCACTTGTAGCTCTATTTTCATCCTACATGTTAGATGACTGCCATCATCAAATCAATTTCGACATGACATTGAAATTTGCCACACATTATATACGGTTACGCAGCGTTTGAATAGGCTTTTGAAAAGAATGATTCTTAGGATTGACAATTTTCCCATATAAAGGCAGTACCTTGACATATTAAGGCAACTGTAACACTCTCTTCCATGTACTAAAAGGTATATGAAATGACAAACACCTCTGTCAAAAAAATAGAAAGGATACAAAGTTACCGTATGTGCTCGTCATGAGTTGTACTTCTCAACGCTATAAAATGAATCAGTTCACAGCTTGATGTGATTCAAACTTAGCCTCAATAACTCTTAAAGTTTTTTGATGAGCAGATTGATGAGGCTTATACATATCAAACTATCTAGGGTTGCTTCAAAGCGTCTGGTAATTGCATTTGAAGACAAATTTGCGGGAAATTGGTTGACATCGAGTGCTTAATGAACACACGACTCGGCCATTCGTCATGTTTGACAAATTTGCCGTCGCGACACAGCTGGTAACCATTCAGATCATTGCCGTATGGAAGCACATTAGGTGTTCACGATAGGATCTGCCTGTTCTTCCAATTGGTTCATCACATTTAATCTAATCGTTTTTAATTCAAAGTTTCGTCGACAATCGACAAAATAGTCTTTGGCTAGTTGAAAGTTAGAACTTGGCAGTGTGATCTTTCTTCTCAAGATCGATATGCCAATGTTTTACCGTTTGAGTTAAGTTATATTTGGTTTATCCTACTTTTTGCTTAATGTAACTTGCTTAAATTTGTCCTTGTCTCCTATTGTGTAGCTTTTTGTGGCACTGTGGTATAAGCTTTGTACTTGAGTGCAGTGCCACTATGTCATTGTCTTTGGTCTTTGTTACTGTACTTCTAATAAGAAAATAATAAAAGAAATGTTTTCATTCAAAGAAAATAATATAACCAACTCAACGAAGATCATGGTCTGAAATACAATCTCATTTCAAAATGATGAAATTAAGTCGACATACGGAGAGAAGATACCAAAGTGACTGATAGTCATGCATAGCCCTGGACCTATAAGGCCTGCCATACCTACTCTAAGCAGACAGATTATATGGACCTCTTGATACATCTGGCAAAGAATTTTTTCAGATACGTAAAGCAATAAAATCCTTATAAAACCTGTCAAAATAAAGCAATAAAATACTCATAAAACCTGTCAAAATTGCAAAGACCTGATGAGCATGAAAAATATCAAGACACAGGTTTTAATTTTGTAGCGCTACAACAGCACAACGAGGTCGTGGCAACAGCCCTCAGACGAGTGGTTGATGACTCTATTTCATATTCGCCCTCACGAACCTTGGTAATTACATAGACCATGATTTGTTGCAGTTTCAGCCTGCAGCATGGTAAGTGATCAGGCCTGCAGGGTACTGCTGACTAACAGTGCATAGTAGATTACTGCTTGTAAGAGTAAGACCAGCAGCATGTCTTAATCAACGGCCCTCAATTTACCATCTGGAAGGAATCACACCAATAACTCGTACACGAGCAACTAACTTTTCAAATTCAATACTACTGCTGCAAGACAAAACTTTTCTGTAGAAGCTATAATATCCACAAATAGACGGCACTCAACTCACAAAGTTTAGACACATAGGAATGATATGTGCTGCTGATATGAATATTGAAATGATTGTATAAGAGCAACTAACTTTTCAAATTTCGAATTATTGCTGCAAGGCAGAACTTTTCTGAATAAAATAAGATAAAAGATATACAGTCATATACATGACACTCAGTTCACAAAAATGTAGACACGTAAAAGTCATATTTGCTGCTGAAATAAAGTTTAAAATGATCTGTTTACGAGCAACTAACTTCAAATTTCGGATTACTGCTGCAAGACAGAACTTTTCCGTATAAAATAAGATATACACTGCCATATAGACAATACTCAGTTCACAAAAGTTAAGACACGTAGCGGTAATATTTGCTGCTGATACAAATATTAAACTGATTGTATATGAGCCACTAACTTTTCAAATTTGAAATGACTGCTGCAAGACAACTTTTTGTAGAAACTAAAGATATCCACACAAATTGTCAAAAAGTATCAAATAATTACAAAATATTAAAAATGATTATAAATCATGACAATAACAACCCTCACGGTGACTTGGAATGGACTCTTACTTGTCAAATTTCAAATTACTGCTGCAAGACAAGAATCTAAAATATCCATAGATAGATAAAACTTAGCTCACAAAGTTTAGAGACGTAGGAGTAATATTTGCTGCTGATATTAAACGGGAATGGCACATAAACTAGGTAAGTTTGCTGGAGGCGTTGTAATAGAAAACTGTATTTAACATAATTCTAATATGAATAATCCATTGAAACTGCAAATTTGATCACTATATTGTGTAAATATCCACATACATAGAAAAAACACTCAGCTCACAAAGTTTAGAGACGTAGGATTAGTATTTATGGCTTATGTTAAACGGCAGTGGTATAAACTAGGTAAGTTTGCCGGAGGCAATGTCATAGAAAACTTAATTTAACAATTCTAATGTGAACGATCCATTGAAACTGCCAGTTTGATCACTATATAGTGTGCATGTTAGTCGTAAGTCGCTCTTCAACATATGTGCCTTTGGCAATCGACTGACATGCGACTAGAAAGATGCATCCCATAGGACATGATAATCTACGTTGTAATATAATGTTCATAACGCTTATTGAAAAGGTTACATACTGTACAAGTCAAAACTAAGTGATCGGTTTATCAATTAACTTTTTGATTAGACTCTCTGTGTAATCTCAACATCCTTACAGCATAGTTGATTAATGAGATATTCGGCGTATGGAATGTACTATGTTAATATAGGTACACTTTAGTAACGTGGTAGATATATTTGTTATTGTTTTCGCCAAATTTACCCTTAACACAATGGCACGGGAGTCTAATATGTTTTCGCGACAACATACAGTTAAATCGTTTGAGAGAAATGTGTATTGTCATTAATGAGACTCAGAAGACTACATATAGGGCGTTTATCAAAATTAGGTGCTGCACTTTAATTGCTTTGCAGTAAGGATTGATTTAATTCATGCTTATCAATCTCTAGGGCTTAATTACTTCGGTATTTGTTCTGTATGTATGTTGTCGCTGTCATTTCAAGCAACACTCGTGTAATCAATCATTAAAAGATGGATGATACGACCAGCCTGAGGAGAATGAACTCGATCTGATGATTTTCTTTTCGTGTTGAGTCTCATCATATTTTCCTACGAAATATGAATATTGAGTTTCTTCTGAAATACAATATGTGTAAATTTTCGAGTGCAAATTAAAATAGTATGACATTTGCTATTTCTTAGGAAAAAAAGAAGAAGTTTGAGTTAACACGTTTTTACGTTTCTGTTGGTGCCATGGTGAAAAGATACTGTTCTGTTTCCCTGTCTTCGCAACGTAAACTACTCAATCATGTACAGGTACATACTTGCTCAACTAGGTCATTCACACGGCAAATATTAAACATAACCCTACCATCAGGCACAGGCTGTAATCTACAGACAGGTTTGACCATTTTCTACCCACTCCCGCGGGTGCCTCTACCCCTAATCCGAAAACTTAGTACACTTCCTTATCTCCCTTGATTCTTTGTGAACATCAATCAAGAAATGGGTCGTTGTAAGTGCGACATGGAATCTTCTCATTGATCTTCCATCAAGCAGGGAGCTGCCTCAGATTGAATGGTAATCCTATGAGCTTTAAAGCCTGCGTCTCATGAAAGACAGACCTTGTAGCAAACGACGCATGTGACGGTTTGCCACCTGGGTACTACCTCCATCATGCAAGAGTTAGACGTGTTTCTAAAGACAGCTTAAGATGATTTTTACTACTTACAGTCAGTGTCATCCAAGGTAAAAGTCTGCAGATTAAACACACTGTGATATAGCTTCACAGCGTGGGAGCTGTTGTTTTATTGGGAACTCGGCGATAAGAAGAGAAAGATTCCATGATTGTTTTGAAATTGAAGGGAATATAGTGATGACTCAATGATTTACAACATTATGTGGTGTATCAAATTCAGGATAACTTTTCTAATGGCAAATTCATCTTTGTCTGCATAGGTTTGAGATGATGATATTAATGTTATCATCGTCCACCGTACGGTTGTCTTTCTTTTTCAGTACTGTTTAAAATCAAAAGCAAAGATAGCAACTTCATGTTAATCCGTTGAGCACCGAACGCAATCGGGAGCCAGGGTGTCTACCTTAAGCATTGTACATCACCATGGACATCAATTATACTCATCACAAGGGGCTTAAAAGCTTAAGTTTCAAGGACATATCACTAGGTAGACGAACAGTTAACTAGAGTATCTCTGTGACGTCTGCTTTATAGTATAGACTTTTTTACCGTTACATGTCCTACTGGTTAAACACAGCATTGTCGACATTGGTGAAATTGAGATTATTGGTTATTTCATTTATATACAATGGGTGTACCCCAAGGTATAGTTTGTGACCCACTTCTAAATTGAAGACGCTCAATGACGTTTTGGTTTCGAGTCACGCTGAAGTAAATTATTTCAAAGTTTTATCTTTTAGAGTTCATTTTATTTTGCTCTCAATTGTGAGTGGGATGGTTTTGATTTCTTGCCAACCCACGGCGCCAGAGGGACCATTGGGTGCTGCAAAAACAGCCAGAGTTTAGAAGAGGAAACTGAATAAATTGGCGACCCCTACCACGACTAAAAGAATATGGCTCCTTTGACGACAGTCTAGGCTTTTCCCAATGACGTCCAGACTGCGCACACACGCTAGGGGAGTCTTATGATACTTTAAACAGGATCCTTATTTACTGGGACATTAGGTCCACTGCCTGAACTCCTCATTTCACTCCCGCGGAGACAAGTAACTAAGGAGAGGTTTTCCCTGGACAGCTCCATTTGCGTCTTCACCACCTGTACAGTGACCTGGTCAATCTCATTCAGATGCGATGGCCTGGCTAGACCCCATTCAGGTGGAAGTGCTATTTCCACCGTCGGCGTATAACCGATTCACGAAGAGAGAATTCCATGCACACTATTGGTCTCCGGGGACTATTTTCAAGGCCTGAAAACCAACGTGTTACATGCCATTGGTATTTTACTCACTGCACTGGATAGTCTTACTGCGTACCGTTTGTACATTAGAAAAGCTAATAGGATTCCAAGACCCAATGTCACATGGAATCGATGAAATATTTCCTACAGCAGTAAAAGCAAAACAAAATCTATGGTAGGCTATAACGAACGGGATATCAAAATTGATGCTTGGCATAGATGGCATGCATGTAAAATGTGGTAAATTTAAGTCAAACCAGTACATTCAAAACCACTTGATGAGACCAAATCTTTTGACAAAGGCGCAAATCTAATATTTGGCCAAGGTAAATAAGCCTCTTCGAATATTGCCATTGATGAGGAAAATTTTGTTTTTTTATCCAAATTACTTTCATATTCAACAAAACTTGTTCAAGTTGATAAATATCGACACCTCTATGAGATATAAAAGGGTTATCATATCAGCTATTGCTAAATGAGATAAAAACTTTGCTCTTTTACAGCCCACAGCCGTCCAATACAATGATGTCATGTTGTTGACATGGCATTGCTTTACAGATACAATTATAGTAGAGCACACAAAAGTAGCACATCAAAAGTACAAACAGTGGCTAATGTATAAGTTTCTCTCACTATATATAGTACTTTTATTCAGGCAAGAAATACACCTTTGATGCTGTTACAGTAATAGCCCCCGTTCGGCAATATTACGTTAGACCAACGTCAAATGAATGGCTAATCTAATTGTTACCTTATATTCTGTATGGATTGCAACAAACCGAAACTTCTGGCAGTCTTTCTCTAGCCAAATGGAAATTCATTACGCTTTACCGTTGAACTTGTCAAAACATCAATTTCCATCCATTACGAGTTATGCGGAAGGCATCGAATGAAGTCTCCGCATGGATTTTATCAGGACACGGCATATGGCGGCCGTTGAAATAGAGTAGGGACCGTATGTCATAGTCTCTTACCTTGGTAATGGTGATCAAAACATGTCCCTGACACGACGATTAAACCTGCATTTTGAAAGCCAGTCAAGTAACAGTAAGGAAGCCCAAGAGAAATATACACACAGGTACATTGTGTGAAACGAAGAGATCTTATCGTTCATACGCAGTCCAAAAAGACGTCACCCAAACTATAAATGACATTGATCCAATTGCCAAGAGGGCAACCGTAACCGATATTCTGTATGGCAGTGTATAGGCACGCCGTGAAGGCTTTTCAAAACAGAAAAGTACAGTTGGAATTGATACTTGACAGAGACGAATAGCTGCAGTGAAAGATTAGCAGCGCCAGAGCGCTACTCTGGAAGAGATGTCGTGGCTTGGAACCAAACCATCCGTTCCCCTACAACTGTGACGCTGTGCTGCATTAAAGTTTAATGACGCTTCGTAAACCCAGGGGAGCGATAGCCTTTATCGTATATATGTGCCACAAGTTTCTCCACATGGCGGCGCACTGAAGTCTAAAATCATAGCGCAGCTGGCTCCATGTCTGCCGCATTCACCGAAGACTAACTACACTCATGGGACCGATACAGAAGAACCTTCACACGACATGCACTGAAATGCATGATCTCCAATCTCCCAATAAAAGTAACGTTACGTGTTATCGAGTCGTAGGGCTTGCGGTAAACGATACTTTTCAAATCAAATTAAGTACTTAATGATACTTGTCTTACAGCGTAAAAAGCCCGGGGACAATCTCAAAGTCAATATTGTTGGCAATGAAACTGCTCGTAAATAAAATACAACACCATTAGGTCACTATGTAATAAATATTGTTACAAGCTAAATGTATCACATTAACTTTTAATACATCATAACGCCGACAAAAGTGTAGGTCTAAAAGTCTTTGAGAATAATTCGATATACTGTGAAGTGCAACTCTCAAATTGAATCCAAAAAAGCAACATATTTGCCTTATTTTGCAAGTTTGTTAGAACCACCATACATGTAGCTATAGTTTAGCTGATTAAAATCTTAATGCTCATCAAGCACCATTGCTTTGTGAAATCACTTGTCATGTGTGGTCAATCCAGTCAAAAGCCCTTAAAAGTGTACTAGCCTGATATTGATTAAAGACAATACGTGTACGCACCTTAACGAAGCACGGAGATGCAGACGACAAGCGAGCCTTGTTACTCATCCAGTGTTGAGCGCATGACTGACGCGACCACGGGAGTTTTGCATGTGGTAAGTTGGAAGAGTCCATTCCTCTTGATACAAAGACGAAAACACGTCCCAACAACATACCATATCCTTAATAATCACAATCCCTATTAAATCAACGGAAGGCAGCTATATATTAGATACATCAACGTAGCTGTAACTTAGAGACCTCCCAGATTTCTCTGACATTGATTAATCTGACATTGCACTCATGGAACATTCCGATGTTATCTTGCACATCCATCTGGAGAACCCCAATCGGCACAAAGGATGATGTGATAAAAGTTTCAGCGACATTGAAGCCAGTATCAGACAGTGGCAAGAGCAAACTAAATAATACATATCATATCGACGGGATATGACACTATATATATGAACCTTAGAAATGCATAGAAAAAATAACAGTTGACTAAACATCTAGTGTACCAGTACAACTTTGAAAATATAACTAAAAATCCGTTGTATAGGTCACATGCATTAGAGTTAAAGCAGAAGCCAAACCCGTCTCGCCACCCAGTCACCCAAGCAGATTGAATGAGACTTAGATAAATCACAGGCGCCGCCGCACATGCAAACATATGCTGATCCCCGTACAGTTGTTCTATTTCGGTTCGTCCCGGCAGCGCCATGCATTCAAATTGTTGCAGTCTGGCAGTCACCGGTCTCGGTCTAGACCAGAAGCGAGTCCGCGTACTGCTGGCTTTTGTGACCTTCACGGTTTCGCCCTTTACTAACGGTTCACATATAAACAAAGTCATCACAGACTGTCGCCTCATGCGTCAGTAGTGACGGCTGAAATTTTGTCTCACTTCTGACGACCGACAACTTCAAGGCGGCAAAACAAGATGAACCTCAAAAAAAAGGAAGGTCACATACGAGGGTGATCAATAAGGTGTTGTGTGCCTCACCCAAAAATAAGGTGCAAAACTCAATTTTTTTGAATATTTTTAAAGTATAAAGTGTTTTATGAAAGTCTACTTAAAATTCAAATCATTGTGATCATCGCTTTGCAGACGACACCCACAGTGCAGTAACGTTAAGTTAGAAGGATAAAGGCATAGGTAATTGAGCTGCGACCTGAGGTGTGCCAACTTGCTCTGCTGAAAGTCGGATACCCACTTCTTTTTAGTTGAAATAAGAAGGGAATCTTCATAAAACATTTTGACAATGTCTTCGAAGATTTTATGCCGATTCAAGCCATGAGGAACTCGACCCAAACAGCTCTGATCACAGTGCACCCTTGTTTTTCTCGTCACTTACTTCTAGTTTTCAAATGGTCGTCGACTAAAAAGTATTGACCACAATAATTTGAAGTTTGGTGGATATTACTAAAAGATGTCATACTACATAATTATGCCCCAAAATTTGAGATGTGAAGTTTTTTTCTGGGTGAGGCCGAGGACTTATTGATCACCCCTCGTACTTCTGAAAAATGGAGAGATCTCGCCGTAGCTGGGGAACGGTGACGTATATTTGCAATATTGGTAAGCATTCAGCCAGCACTAAAAGACATCAGTAATGTAATCTAAATGTATATCGCAGTGAACGTAAGAATCAATATCTATTTTTACGTTCCATTTCCAGAAAATAATAAGGTATCATATCAGCGAGATAGGCCCAAAAGTGGAAATGGAGAAATATCTTCTTAAAGGAAAAGTGAGAGTATGATTTATTGTAAGGCATGAATTGTATATATTTTAGAAATATTGTGACTTCAAGTGAAAATATATTTGAAAAAGAACAATGCGTTTCTAGCGCTGTTTACCAGATATCTCATTATCATACGTAGCTATACAGTTGGCTATGAGAAGCATTTAGGTATTGTCTTAATTACACTACGTTTATAAGACAAGCCTCTAAACATGTGGATTTTCATGGCTCATATGTACTGCACACCATGACTAAAGTCGAAGTTAGTGTGCAAACTAGGTATTACTAATATATAATTATATAAACGTTTTTGGCAAGTTCGGGTGTTTGTAGTGAAGAAAGTTTACACTAAGGAAATAATACAATGGACTTTGCAGTACGCTGTTTTTCGCCCTTATAAATGTCGACCTTTACATTTGGTTAATTTGTAATATATATATAAATATATATATATGATTATTGATATCTCAATAATATTATATGTCTCAAATGAACAAACTTAAAGATAGACATGTATGTCACAGTGTTTGAAATCTGTACATAATAGTGAGTATATCAAATACACCTTTCAAGAGTGATAATCGCATTAACTTTAACATTTTATAATACAGAATAAGTCTTTTTCAACCATCGTTCGGGCCCATATTTAGTGACTAAATGCGATTCGCCCTTGACAAACATGAATTTAAGAGACACATTCAGGACTCTTTATCTGTCTAAAGGATTATGTGAATTGCTGTATGGCATCCCCACCCGTGATATAGCTGTGGCATACTTTATTAACGGGTATTATGTGAAGAGGGCTAAACTGGTTGTCTATACTATATAAATGGGTTTGCATCTATTACCTGAGATCCAACACGTTTTAAGTACACATACATGAATACAGGGAGCAATGTGATGACCTCATTTGTAAGTCTTATGTAGCAAATGGATCATTGCTGATGTATCGAGGATTAAGCAAATGTGAGGCATACTCAAGGCTTTAATACACTTCATTCATCAAAACAAACAACAAGTTCTTTATCGGTAGAATCGCTGTCAATTCCATTATGATGAACTTTGCAAAGGTCTTTGTTCAGATTCAACTTCATTATTTAGTTTGCATGACACTGTGTACAATACATCGCTAACGAAAGGAACAAAAGCGATTGTTTGAGCATATCTATCTGTATATCTGTGTTGTATAGTGACAAACATTATGTAGATCCACTGTTCGTACTATTCAGGCTCGATTGCATTTCCATAATTAGAATACAACAAACATGTATAGAATATAGGCACCTAACTTGCACAACGTGTTATGAGTTGATCAGATGGATGGTTTGCATGAAGGTTTTTGGTTGGTTGCCATCAATCTAAATAATTATAGTCATCATTTCTAAGCAAATTTGCTAAATGAGACGAAAATGTTTTTGGCAAGAGGCATTGAACTAATCAATATACTGTTTTAAAACTACAATAAAGCCGATGCAACGATTGTACCTTTTGAACCTGATGCCACCAATATAGCGCATTTTTTTAGCATCTTCTCGAATATGTGTGCTGACAAAGCGTTTAGGTAAGCTAAAATTAAAAAATACAAAATCAGATACATACCTTACCCCAAAATCTTTAGACTTCCCTAACAGCATCAGAGAGACAAACACCTTAAATCAGTTCTACGTGTTCCTTGGCAATTCCTAAGGCTTTTGTATCAAACACTGTAAGGTGACCAGATATTTGCCCATGCTGTATTTCCTACCTCATCACCACGCAGCGCTGCATAGATAGCAACTAGACAGCCTAGTGTCATCTATCACAGCATCCGACTTTATCTGTAATAGCGATCATGAAGGTTTCTATTTATTCCAATAAAGACGAATGGGTTAGTCAGACGATGGGGATTACTTTTCTCACGTACTTCGAGGTCAACAAAATCCTAGGAAATAAATGAGTTAGATGCACGGAATAGGAGAGAGATGCAGATGGTAACGTGGGATTGTCTCTTGTGGTGAGCATGGGTCTAAATCAAACATTTGGTTACGCTATGTAGGGCCCGAGTTCGATCCTAGGGGTCGACTTCAGCTCGGACATGTTGTAAGGGATTACATTCGTCATTTCGGATGGTTACGTAAAGCCGGTGGCCCCGTGTATGAGGGAGTTTCAGACATTAGCCTCAAGTGTCAAACCTCTGCACGTAAAATAACCCAACACACTTATCGAAAAGAGTAGGTGTGACCCGGTGTGCTTGGCCAAGAACGCGAGCCGTAGCGAAGCCGCATTGCACTACCACTAGGTACTTGAAAAAGCATCATGCTTCACCTCAAATGAGGATGCCTTGAAACGAGCGAAAACAAAATTTATAGACACATTATTAGGTTCTTTTATATCGCAGGATTAACACTGGTGGCCTTCACATTCAGCATCTTAAATAATCTTTACAATTAGACTGAGCTTTTTTTTCTATACCGTATCTGTTTGCAAGAACGTTGGATGAATCTAGATAGTGTTATATCCATTTATCTTCTAGCATGGCTCAAATACATCACAAGATTGGGTTTAAAAAATCAATGATCAATACTAAGATCAATGTTTATGAATCATTGCCATATCTTATTTCATATATCACTGATATCGATATATATATATACATGTATATAAAAAAATTATGGCAAAACTTTCATGATCAACGTGATCCAACTAAAATTGGTTTAAAAGTTGCAAAGGCTACCTTATTGCTTTGCAATTGTCTGGATTTAAAGTTATGCTCTGTGGGCACACATCACATGTCTCATAGTTGCCATAGATGTTACAAACATTTTAGTACTTTGAAGAACTTTTTTTTCCGAATGTGAACCCATTTGCTGGCTGTGATTCGATTTTCAGTGCTTAACTGAACTGAACTTTCATGGTTGGTTGCAAAAAATGTAAAATGTGGGTAGGTAATAGCTTAGCAGTGCTTAGATTAGAAATACCTAACGACAACAAAGAATGTTGCCTTCAACATGTCAACGTTAATGTCGTCTACCCTGTCTGTGCGGTCCCATGTGACATCCGATTAATTGCTTCTATCTCCAAAGCCGGCCATATGGTGTCCATAATCTTACTTGGATCTAATGTCAAGGTCTGTAGCTTGCGCACTAAGGCCCCAATTCCACTAAACAGCGCTCTCACTGCGACCCAAGCTGGATTTGTTACTCTTAATTTCATAATTGGAATATCATGCAAAATGTAAAAGTATGGCTGAAAATGCAATAAAACACACAAATCGGAAAAAAATTTGTTTTTTATACATGAAATTCTTTGAGCGCTCTTTTAAATTTTAGGTCGCAGAGAGCGCGATGAGGTCGCCGCCCTAGTGGATTGGTATAACTGATTTTCCTATCATGTTGATACATATCTGCAAAATGTCATAAAAGGCTAATAATACCATAGGTACAGGCATCATTATGTCGAATACAATAGCCCAAAGATAGACACGCCCAATTTACACATACCTCTATTATTGCTTTCAAGATGGATGAGAAACATAGGAATTTTTAAGAATCATTACATTTCTGTTCCAAAGATTTGATCACTATTTCTCAACATTCAAAATTTTGTTAGCTAAATATGATTCTGTAAGGATTTTTACGAGTTATTAGCGAATAAGAATAGAAATAACTTGACTTAGTAATAAGCTGACCTGAAGACATACATAACGAAGGCCAATAATACCTGTAAGCATTTTATCGATCTACCTGTTCCCTTTCTTGTTTGAATGAGCCCACCGCGATTTGCTCGCTAACTTTCTACTGTTCCCTCCGGGCAGTGTGAAATTGGTGCAAAGATTTATCGAAGTTGACTATTACTAATAAATAGTCTGGAGTATGACTAAGTAGCTGTTGGAAGCTGAGAATTTAAAATCAGCCCAGGGAGTCTCCGAGGAATCGATGCACACAAGCTGTACGATTGGCGACTGTGCAAATCCAATTAACGCCATTGACACCCACAACCTAGCAGGTGTTGCCGGGGCAAGACGGTCTGAATCTTTTATAGTGCAGTGGGATAAATAATGCAGTCGCGATCCTTTACAGCCCATAGTACGTGACCTCACGCGATAACACTTCTACGGTACATCCAACTTTTTTTCAGCAAAAATCAAACGTTCTTCGAAAATGTAGATTACGTAATGGTAAAGATCATTCGTTTTATTCTTTTTAATACTAACTTTTACTATTACTTTTATTTGCAAATTCATGCCCGTAGGCTAATTGCAAGGGTACAGACAGTAGAAAACCATTAGGGTAACAATGGTAACAAGTGTCTATTCTATGCATCTAACTAATACAATTCTACATACAACATTACTGGGCGGTTTAACTTCTTCTTTGGAGGCAGTGGCCGATGAAAAGTCCCACGTTTGTGATGATTAGTGGGTTTTGTAGAAATGTAGTTTTAAGGAAGTCTTCTAGATGGTGAAAGCTCGGGAATATTGTTTTGTTTGTTTCGAAAAGCTTGTTTCTATTCATCCTCATAATGAGGGCAGTTACAAATGAAATATATTTCATCTTCCACTGTATCTATTGTACAATATTTACACAGTATAAGATTACTTTTAAGTCGAGCAGAAGGTATGCAATTACTGCAAAGTAAATTGAAAGGATAAAGCGACCTAGCGCTGAAACGAAGTCAACTAATCAGTTTTGGTTTACGGTCAAACAAACTTGGCGATGATCCATTCTACTTCCTCCCTTTCATTATTACACAGGCCCACTAATTTCCAGAGTGTATAATCATGAAATTTTAATTAGAGTGAAGAAATGGAAATCCCTGGCAATGTACGTTATTTTCTCTCATACAGTTCCGTGCACGGAAACTAACTACCATTAACTTAGACACATGTTGAAACACCTACTGTTGTTGAGAATATATACAAAATGGAACTTTGACGTAAGACACTTCTGTTCGCACGTCAGTTTTAATTCTATTAGCAGCATTCAATCTCAGATGAAATATTTCAGCTCTAAGAATGGAGGAAGGCAATGTGTTAGAAATAAGAGCTGCATCAAAACCGTTCGTTGGAGGGAAGTGTTCTTTTGGAATGGATCCAGAAACGTCTATTTCCATTACGTTGGACATTTGCCTTTTCCAAACCATCTCTATCTTTGGTTGGTTCTCTCCTTGCAGACACGGCTCATAACTAAAATGAATAGAACTCTCATTTCAGATAGAATGAGTACAAGTTAACCTTTACTTTCCTAAAAACGAAGGTGAATTAGATGCGTGCGGCTTAAATGGTGTGAGCATCTCAAGACGGGGGCTAAAAAGAACCAAATCGATTTGATTAAACAATTGATTTGTCCTATCTGACAAACGGCTCGTTGGTACAAATCCGTTTATCAAATTTTCTATTCTTATCGTGATAACATTTCCTCAAAGGTAGCACAAGACGCCAGATACAAGAGCCCTGGCGCCAAAGTGATGTATAGAACATATGTGAATAAAAATAGGACCATTGTGTGTTTTTTCGTCGATTTGGATTACAGTATCTGAAGGTTACAAACATATTTCATCTTTACACATGATCCTAAATATCATTTATTTCAACTTCTAAGTCAGCTAACTGACTGAACTGAAAAGTGTGCTATGGTTTTGCAAAGTGTTTATTTTCAAAACATGAAATACCTAACCATTATTCTTTTACCCATTTTATTGCGTACCTGTGGAGTTTGTGCACACAACCGTTGCGGAACAAATTTGTCAGACAGGTTTATTGCCCAATAATGAACGAACGGCTAAAACATCCATTAATGCTATTGTAATGGTATAGCAATCTGAGTAATTATCTAGATAGTCAAGTGTAAATCAAACTACAATCTTAATTACAAATATAATTGATATTTTAAAAATAATTTTAGGAAGTAGGAATTTCAAACTACATTTGCCTGGTATCGGAGATGCGTTACAATGTGTACATCTTTTATGACTTAAAGTAGATGCAACCTCCGACACAGGAAAGCCAAGAGATAATAAAACGACCCTTAGATGGTGTTATGTCGTAAACTCCATCCACCATATGCTGCAGGAAAGCAATTTAGACTGAAATCCAGAGTATTTTTTTTACAGCAGTCTGTACTTCACATTCTGCTAAGGCTTTAAAGCGGTAGTACCAAGTTGAAATAGACAATTTATAACACTCAATAGTTTTTAATTTCAATTGGTTATCAACTCTATGCATTTAGCCCATTTTGATCATAAATATACAATGAATATCACTGTCCTGTTTGTTCATTTTCGTTACATTTGACAATCGATCCTACATGGTAGCTATTGCTTGCTTATTTAATTTGATGTGGTAGGTAAAATCTGATAGATCATTCATCAGTAAACGACTCGAGACCGTCCAGTCTCGACATAAGCAAGCAAGTAAGCAAGCAAAGAATAGTGCTGAACATTTTAAAACCCTATGACAGTTTTCATTCACCTCTCATCTATGAGAGTGGTCTCGCCAGGCCTGGGCATTGGAGGGTTTACCTCTTTCTAGTGCCTCGACTATTCTTCTTACAGAGAAAGATATGGGCTTGTGAAACCCGGGATGCGGCAGATGGTGACTGGTAAATGACATCATCTTCAGCAAGCCTCTGTCTTATTTTCACATCAGACAGAAGTCCACCAACCTTACAAGTCTCGACAGGTGGCCATTCTGTTCTGCCTACCAATGCCTTGAATAAGTGTTATGCCCAGGAAAAGTTGCGTCTGAGACTTAAAGGAGCTCCATTAGGCTGATACGTTTGTCCTTTACCCATCTGAAAAGGCTATGGAATAGCGAAGTGCACTTCAACGAATGACCATGGGAACGCACTTTGGATTACAGAATACTGCAGAGAATGGCGTAAGTCTGCCTCTCCATGGTAAAATACGTTCTAATAATCCAGTGCCAAAGTACAAGAAAGCTCCCAGTGTCTGAAGGCAACACTTAACAAGATATTATTGCCATGATGGAATTGTTCTAAAGGCAAAGCTATCACAGGAAGCTCGGTTATGGTCAGGAAACGGTAATCCCGTTCTTTGAGATGGTCCTATACCCATTCAACGATAGACTTTGATTTACAAACATGCTGACTGTTAGAAAGCATACAGAGCCATTCATGTTGGCCTTGGAGTGATGAGTACTCAAAAGGAATGCACAAGGCTGAGAGACAGTTACTTTTGATGTGCCTGAAGATTACGTGCACACGAAGAAGCGGATTTAGTAATGTGTCCCCATCATCGGCAAGCGTGCACGACTAAGTCCTTTGGATTTACCCGGGGAAATTTAATCGGGCACGAATGAATTTGTCACCTCGGGAACCGACCTTTCACAAGCAATAATGCCATGTTGGCAAACGCGCTATGTGCGGTGAAGCGTGTCACCTACCTGTGCCAAAACCAAGGCACCACAGGTATCATATGCGCTGCCAACACATCACCCAACGGTGGCTGCGACAGACCGTATGACCATTGCCTCCTTCACCGTACTTGCAAGCTCAGGCAGCTGGTCATATCACACGATACTCATTCTGCAAGACACCGAAGAAAAGTAGGTATCATCCATTTGGGATTCCCCCATTGGTAAGACAAAATAAATCGATAAAATCACCTCCAACGTGAGTTGGCTGTCTCCTTATAAACAGCGGAATAAACATTGGCAATACCAGATAAAGGTGAAAACAAGCCACAACGGGACAAACAAGATGCAAAGGTCGAAGTAACCTTTACGCCTAATATTACATCATTACAGAAACATAACCACGGAGGCATCCCTACCTGACGGAACAAGTGCCCTTGCACAGAAGAGGTGTTGTAATAACGCCACCGTTTACCTCCTTGTGAAGTCTAACACTGGTGGATTAGATTAAGTGGTGACCTAATTGAATATTCCACAAGGGGTGTCGTTTGAAATATGGCAGACAAATGAAACTGCAGTCAACAGTGATTTACTGACAAGTAATTACAGAATGTCCTTGGTCGCGCGACAGAAGCACTGATGAAGTGAAACCATTCGTTTGACAGCATATGCATGTTGTATACTCATATATATTCATATTTCATATACATTGCCGTGATACAACTATTCCATGTTTTTATAATTCATTGGTCATCAAAACATCAATAATTTCTATGCACATCCAATATCTTGATTAGAAATGTCATTCGATCAACTGTATCTGTGAAAGCATCATTGGATACAAATGATTCACATCATGGGTATCAATCTCACCAGTGCATCCATAACATCCATGAAAATTCACATTTGTCATGATCATACGATACTACTTTTCTCTTGTTGTTAACATATTGCACCTTACATATCAGAAAGAAGTAATAGTTTCTATCAATTTCAGCATTTTGATATCTGGCTAATTTGTGATTGAAGAATTTATAGTTTTTATCAATTTCAGTATATAGCCAGTATATCTGGCTAATGTGTGGTTGCTTCTCTCGATGCGACTGGTTGCAAACAACCAAGACTGCAGTACGCTGAGCTCAATATTGGAATCTTCTACATCGCTCTGCCGAGTTTGCGTCTTCCCTTTCGTTGTAATTATTCATTTTCTGTCACGCATGTGGAACTAATTGCATTTGAAGACGAATTTTGATGCATGCAAGTCAGCTTTTAAAAACGCGGCCGTCAAAGCGTTTGAAAAATACGAGCCGGATCCAATGAAGGACATTGGATACTTTGATACACGGTTGTAAGCGTTGTAAAACAGGCAGAATCTAATAAAGTTTCACTGGCAGGTTAACGTTTATACTTCGTCTGACTTCACACGGTAATGATGTAGCTTATGATTTGTTTTAGTGCCGTACGCTTTCATAAGGATACAGTGAAACGCTTAAGAGATGGGGACAATAATGTTCAGATGCTTGTAACCCTTACTTTATGGCCTACATAGCATGGGCATGTTAGTGCAAAAGTATCAAATAAACGTCCCCCTACAATAACGATGCATCATCATATCTATATCCAGGGACTACAACAGTTTATTAATGTCAGTAAAAGAAATTTGATATATCGGCCATGGATGGGATATAGTGTTGCTAATGGAGATGGTTCTACATGATTGATGTAGTGTTTATGATCTATGATTAATGAATGTTCAAAGTTGAACTGTAATTTCCAACATGCACAAAAATGAAATCATCAACAATTTCGACTGATCAACTGTATAACGTGACTTGATAGAAGCAGTGGATTGCTCGTTCCTTGAAAAAGACTATAGTTGATCAGTCGACAATTTGGTTGACATTTTATCTTGCGTGTGTTGGACATTACAGTTCAACGTTGATGCAGAACGACTTCGACCAACACCAATGATCTTTCAAGTTACTATTTATGAATACTGGTAATGACTAAGAGCAGCGGACCAGCATACGAAGTTATCCTTATCATTGGTCACAACGTTATAATTGTGTAGAAGTGCGTCAACGGCAATGTCTAAGACTTAATATATCCATTCATGCATGCGAACGTACGTTCTTTAACCACAAGATAAAGACAATAATGACGTTGTCCTAAAGTAGTGCATTAGGAAGCTCATGTGAGAACATTACTAGCACAACAGTATCAATTGGAAACTCTCATACTTATCCGTAGCTTCACGGGTAACCTGGCATCAGCATCAGCGAAGATGTGACCCTTTCGGAGTGCAATACGAAACCACGCCATCGACCGTGAATGATCAAACCAGACAAGATTGAACGACAATCTCTTGAGCTTTCAAACGACGCCTTGTGGATAAGACGAATCTAAGAAATGCATCTAGGTATCATGTGCCATCTGGTCACAGCTTTTGACAAGCAGAGGTCGCAACAGAAAGATCATATATACACATATGATATTCCAAATGGAAGGTTTGAACTCGTTTCTATCGAAAAGTGTCCCTTGGTGCGAAGGTGGGTCGATGACCGTATAAATCACGTAGTTGGATTGACAGTGTCAAAATAGATTCTTTCGTAATACAGACAAATGCTTTAACGTGCATTGCCATCAAGCGTCTAAAGGACAGGGTGCCCCTTTCATCTTGATGATGGGCTCGAGCGCGCAAATACATTGAATATTCTCAACAACAAAACTACAACACCAGAGACATAAACCTTTGTCAGAAAGAATACAATAGTAAAACATTTCTTCGTTAACAAAAAACACATATTGTTGCCGTGATAGCCATGCCTTAAAGAGTGCTTCAATAAATCATTGCACTTCTCTGTTAGAGGTTGGACATACCACCATCTGTCTGACTCTCTGATGGCCTCCCCGGTGGTACCTATTCCGATCGCATGACACCAAACATTTTTCACCAGCCTTATTTGCCGGGACGTTAGGTCCAAAGGTGGAACGCTTAATCTTCTCCCCCGCTGTGAAAAGTAAGTAGAATTCTTTCGTCCTTGACAAGTCCACTTTTTGCACAGGGGCCAAGTTGAAGGGCGAAGTCATATCTCATTCAACTTTCCGACCTGTCAAGACCTTCTGGGAATTTATGTAATAATACCATTTTGCCATTAATTATACCATTCACATTGAAAGCTCGTCACGACACCTTTTGTGTGAATCTTTTCCCATGTGTGTCTCATGGCAAAGGCCATACCATATCCACAATAGAATCATAATCATAAAGCCAAGGACTGCAGTTGACTTTGCTATCAACATGCATTAAATCATTAAATATCACGCAAGGGTGCACTTGCAGACAATAGTCTTTATGCCTCATTTAAGAACAAGGCTAATGTACTCCAATAAGCGCCCTTCGTAGACTACGTTTATACTGGCATTGCGCCAGTCCACTATAGTAGTGGGATATATATGTTCTGATTTCTTGCAAACAATTTGATGTCTTGTATATATGCAATAAAAATGTGCATTGATAAATTAACAAATTTAAGAACTTTACGTGGACATCACTCAAAACTTCCCAAATAGTGTGGCAACCTTTTTCCAAAGACAAATATATGAGTCTTAATGATGTGCTATCGATTTATCTGAGGTGTGCTCAAGGTCTTTGGTAACCAAAGATCACGTTCCTGCAAGTGTCTATTCATCACTTTTATCTTTGTCGCTGTAAACGACCTCAGAAGCCACATTCGTTCACACATGTACACCCCGTGATGAGTACACTACGAAGGACTACTAACAGACTTGTGAAATTGTTTTACCACCTATACCAAAAGAGAAACATCCTACTAACTTCACAACAGTGGCCCCTGTTCAGGACCACCATTGCGGAAAATATATTTAAAAAAAAAATTCCATTTCTATGGAAATACAGCATTTCAAAGAAACCACATCATATATGCGTTATCGCGGCTACTGTAACTTGTCAAATCTGGCCACAAGATAACCGTCTTGGAAGACGGCATCATTTCTTTCTTTCCATTCGTTGTTGTGCATTGTCTCTGTGAAATATGTTTGGCAATCATCTGTGTTAGTTGGGTTAACAACTTCAATAAGTAGTACTCTGCTCTATTAGCCAGATGGGAGTATGCAGAAGACAGCCGAAGGAGGAGTAATGTGGCTGCTCAGAATCTACCAGCCCAGACCCAGTTCATCTGTGAGCGATGCGGGCGAGCATGCCTCTCCAGGATAGGACTGTTCAGCCATCAGAGGGCCTGCCCTTTCCACTAATCCTTGACGACGGGGAATGAGCCAAAGAGCTCTGCTCTGTGGTTGTAAACTTTCAACTTCAACTATGTTGTTGACCATATGTATCAGAAACATTCCACCACCACTGATTTGAACTGAAACAGTCTGCGTTCCAATAGGACCTACGTGGTCCCTGGACATAAATGATTCACGGCTTGGTAATCCTCCTAGATCCTAAAGACCGCGACAGTGTCCCTACGGCATATGGCACAACCACCATCTACAGCTATTCAACTCAGGGCCGCAGTGGAACAATGGTTCGCAAAGTGAACACTCAGATCCTGAAAACAATATTATAGCAATGCCGCGCTAAACGGGGCACAATAAATAATGTAAGAACTACCCTGTACCTGAGCATAGGAAATTCAATCAATGCAACGAAATACCCAGTTTAACCGCAAGAATACAGTATTCACAGCAATGAATATTTAGAAAAAGGTTCCAATTCCTAGATAGAAGTTTATAGTTGAGAATCTTTCTCTAACACTCTTTTGATAAGACACTTATACTACCATGCGTGTATTCTGTTGTAAATGACTTCTGTTGTATCTTCTACCGTGCGTGTATTCTGTTGTAAACGAAACATAGTGCACAGTTTGTTCCCGGTAAGTTATAGGTTAAAGGTGGTCATACACACACCGCTGTCAAAACTCTGTGTAATCATTAGTTCCAGAAAATAATGAATCCATCGCGAGCCTATCTTCTCGCTATGCAACAAAAGAGTGATTGATGTCGAATTTGTAAAGATAATGATTTTTTCATTGAACATGTCGACTGAAGTTTCGCTATTGCATCAACTTTTAATGTACTTGTGTAGTAAAACGTTGTTGCTAAAGACTTGCCATTGAAGACATCGATCCTAATCTGACCTTCCATTTTTACACACCTTATCTTGTGCTAGCCATAAGGTGCTCTGTAATATCCTACCAGTCAAGAGTTAATGAATGTGGAAGCAAGCTGATCTTCAGACATGGCCTTGAAGTTTTCTTATCGATCTTGCTTCATGATCTCCCGAAGAAAATGGTTGCCTGCTGTACTAGTGGTGTCTCATCGCCATTTGTTTAACGGTCTTTTTTGGTCGTTAGTCTTCTTTGGCATAAATAAAATAATGAGTTCAACATGGCAAACTACACACAAGAGTGCAGAAAGAGGGACTTGTTGATAATGCAACTGTCATGGATTACCATAACAGCAGCTGGTTTCTGCATCTGCAGTCGTGGAAACGTCTTGCAGCTGCATTCAGTCTTTCTTTATCTTTCTCCACTGCGTCTTGCAACTTCTAAGGTCCTTTAGCTCCTGTAGTTTCTTTTCTGTTGTAGGGAGGGGCTCGCCCTCTGTGCTTCAGATCTCCCTCCAGCATGCTGAGTAGATTGACACAGTGTCTCCCTTTGCGTGCTTTGTATCTGTTGGATCCTGACATTGAAAATTACATGGCTTTTTGTGCAGGTGTGTCTTGTGGCATTCTGAGGATGTGTCCAAACATAGACCACCTGATTTGTTTTACTTTTACGGGGAGAGGTGTAGTTTGTATAGCGTGGCATTTGTACATGAGGAAGTTCTTTAAGTTGCAATAAGGGCATAAAGCCATGGCCTGCTCTTTAAAACCAATGTTGACTATTTCAGCCAATCTGGTCGTCACACAAAGAGTGATCTATTTAGCTGGTGAGACTTACAGACTGCACCTTAACTTTGCGTTGATATGGTCAGTCTACTGTCTGTGGATTAACGGCGTCTGTCCCCTTGGATACTTGTCGTAAGGGTACCATCATGTTGTCATTAAGGTACTATCTTCTTGTCACGAGGGTACCATCTTCTATTGATGATACCATGAATGTTGTCATTAATCATAAGCACACGTCTCTACACAGTGCAATTTTGTCACAGCTATATGATATTTACCAGTTGAAAACTTTCAATGCAGATGGCATTCGTTTACGCATGAATAAACATTTAGGTGTTAACTGACATACTGGCGCCCGAAATTTTATTCATATTCAACTTTATGATTCATAACAAAGATTTACAATACACATGCATATCTTGTCATGAAAAAATCCAATTTGTACTCATATCAGTGCAAAATAGTGATGCTACAAGCCAACAGAAAACAAGTTCATAGAAAATCAGTTACAATGCTGAAAAAACGTCATGCTAAGAATGTAATTTCTTTACTACATGAAGCCGAGGAGATGTATAAGCAATGATTACTATCTGGCAACTTAAATGATAAACGCTTTTGAAAATAAATCAAGATAATCCAATCAGAACTGGAGTGGTGATATTACGGGAATGTCAAACGTGTAAGGTCAAGTTGATACATGACCACGCCCTGAACAGAACACAACGCCATAATTGTGACGATCTATATCAAAATCCAAAATAGCTTTTTAAGTATAAGTTGAATATTTGAAAAGATATCGTTGAACCTTTTATGATGTTAGCTGCAAAGATGTGTCAAACAGAAGTACGATTACACTTCCTCATGTGTTTCTTTACGGTCCAGAACATTAATCAAACCATACCAAAACATGGAGCCGTCGTAAGCCAAAGTAGATAAAGCCCGTACATTACAAACTCCATCTAGACATGAAAAAGCCGTTAACCAAAACTGATAAAGCTTTTCTATCAACTGCAGAGCTATCTTTATGCCCCGACTGGTGACTTTGATGCAGGGTTTAATGCATATAGATGGACTAATGGGGAAGAGACAATGGTGCTCCAACCTTTTATGTGCTTCGAGAGCTACAGATCTTACTATAGTATATGGCTTAGCAGATACGACAGCCTTATTTCATCCCACCTAACCGTAGTTCATCGTCCACAGAAAAATACCCTCCCTAATGGGATTTGTCAGGAAAGGTCACAACTACGGGTAAAGGGACGTAACAGCTACAAGATGTTTTCACAATGTTATAGGATTTTTTTTTAAATCTTTAGATTGGACTAAAAGTATGCTAGATGTAGTCAATCCTAGGTGCAACGACCAGCATTGCCACGTACCACCAAGGTCACGACTGACGAAGACATAAGACAAGAGCAAAATCTGCAGAAAGGCGATAGGGAAGATTCCTTTGTAAACTGACATGATTGAATAGTCTCCATTGTGCCTGAGGCAGAATCGGATGTAACATATTGAACCATTGCCACTAACACATCACTTGAATATGTAGAGTATTGAATATCTTTCCGCAAATAGGGTAGAACCGATATCTCATTCTGCAACACAAACGTCACAAACTACAACAGAGTGTAACTCAAGATAGGTCACAAGTAACAATGAAAGGGCTGACCAAACAATACATTTGTTCGATCCTTCTTGTGCAGATGAGTCTATTGGATCTTTTCGGCACTGTTAGTGCCAACACGTACCGTGTACAAACCTTACAGGTTGATATGTCCTTACTAAGCTGTAGTAGAATAAAACCTACGTGGCATGCATTAGCTACTGTTTGTCATTGATTTCCTGGGAATACTCCTTAGTTCCTTCACATCTTTAGCCAGATGCCGAGAAACGAAGATGCAAGAAGACCGTGACAGAATGCACTTTGAGAAACCATTGTCACCAGGTGAGTTAAACATGCATATTTGATTTGTAATATCCACGTGGTTTATTTCTAAGTATCTTTCCAGACGAATGCATTGTAAGTAAATTCACTCTGCTGAACGTTACTCTTAATCGCCCCTGTTATATTCAACGTTTATTGCGAATACATGCCCGGGGGCTAATTGTAAGTACAAACAACATATTGAGGGCTGCATCCAATATGATGGTACATTCTAAAATCTTCAGGGTACTAGTTTTGTTGTAACGCTGTAGGGGAAAACAGGAAGGGATATCTTGCTCCTATCTCGACCAAAATCTATATGTAAGTGCCATTACTTCTGTGTCACACCAAGAATCGAGAACGTTAACATGCAAAGATATGTAGTCTATAAAGTTTACCTATTCTCAAAAAGCTATCTCATGTTACTATATACAGAAATATATTGTAAATGCATAAATGTTCGCGGTGTTTTTATGTTCCTCGGTTTTAGCGGTGAACTCTTTACCGCGAACTTAAAACCACCGCAAAAAGCATTGTGTGACCGTAGCGCTACTATTGTTTCAAACGCGAACTCAAAACCACCGCGAACACTCACATTTCTCCTTACCACAAGATTAAACCCCCGCAAATATTAACGCATTTACAGTATGTCTTAACTAACAAGGTTCCAGACTTCTTGGCGCAGAAGATAAGGTTCTCCTTTAAAGTTCACATAGCTGTCGTCTTTTTTACACGTTTTCTGAGGGTACGGTAAGTCATTAGACTCCCCCCACGACAGCACCCATTGATAATGGCAGTAATAGGTAACACGGTTCAATGCATTCTACAAACTGTTACTTACCATGCCACAGCCCATCACTCCATACGTGTACAAACATTCCCTGTTAATTGTTCTCTTAGCTGATGTAACTAAGTGTGATAGGCTGTGTTCTCCTTGGAAAGACTATGGATTCTCATGTCAACGATGCACTGGCGTGTGGGTCTTCCGTAATTGGCCAATCTGTTAGTCATGGTTTATCTGCGGTCGACTTCTTCCAACCCCCTAAATGTGTCATGATTAGTGGATGGCACAAGGTGTCAAACGCGAAGGATAACGTACCTTACACACTTGTACCACTATAGACGGAATATTCACTACGTAGATGGTCAATCAAGTTTATCAATAACTGCCCTCCCCTCTGGGCACTGGGCTACATTGCAACAGTTTTCACCAGTCAAGCTAATAGACAAAACATACTTTTACTACTCTTTTAACTCCACAATATCCATTATGAAGGTTTTTTCTGTAAGAGGATTTATCGGTGATTCTAATAAAGATTGCTTTAGACATAGTCAATTTACCTAGAGGCTTAAAAGTAAGAAAATCAATTCAACCAGGCAGAATATAGGATACCACGTACCATGGTCGATGTGTAAGCCAAGGACGCCTATAATGGAGGGTAAGGACCAATATGAATGATTTTACAAACTTGCCCTTATATGACCTCTCCAGCGGTCTACAGACAGGTTATAAATCAGACTGTTTCCCTTATGACCTCAGTCTTAGTACTCTTGCCTTCTTTGGTAAGACGCAATTCTGCGGACACTGCACAACGAAGATTGCATTACAAAAAAA
The DNA here is from genome assembly GCA_035149815.1 of Branchiostoma lanceolatum. Taxonomy (NCBI): domain Eukaryota; kingdom Metazoa; phylum Chordata; class Leptocardii; order Amphioxiformes; family Branchiostomatidae; genus Branchiostoma; species Branchiostoma lanceolatum. The sequence continues at coordinate 14,791,126 of CM068866.1, forward strand.
ACTTCCAACGCTACAGCTTCAAACCATGGTGCCTTGGAACAACGCCTCTAGCAATTTGTTTTGAAGCCTTTTCAAAACGTTACTTATTTGATGTGAAGATCAAGAATTCATCAGTTCTGTCTTTAGCCCACTGCACTGTCTATAATAGATTTTGAATACCTATGACTCAAGAGGAAATTTGCACCATGAATTATCCAATGAGACTCAATAATTGAAAGCGAAAACCAAACCTCAACAGAGCGTCATTTCAATTCATAAATACGGATTTTTTCAACATGTTTTTATGACTCAAAGACAAGAATAACATCTGATTATCAGATCATGGAAACGTTAACATGCATTATCAATGAACGCACCATGCACGTTGATATGTGGCATGGGATATGCTTTAGTGGACGGTCTTCGGCTAAGTCTTTACAGATAGTCGTTAAGTCCCAGGAGATGATGATCAATTTATCATGCCGGACTTAAGCACTGCCTGGCTGACCAAGACATTTGGGTAAAAGGCAGGATTCCCATTTAGGAGAGGAAGGCTATTATTTTAATACTGCGTCGAAGCTTAAACTTACGTTTCGGTGATTGAGTCTGGCCACAACGACCATTAGTTCAGTCCCATCGGGATTAAGCGCTCTTCGGAATGCCAACATTTGTCAGGACAACTACTGAATCTACAGCCATAGAATTCTGTGTGTCCTCTCTGTTAAGCTCATCATACTGACTTTTGATCACCATAAAGACGTGGTAGACCATATTTCAACACAGCCATGAAGACATCGTTTTTACTATGATGGGATAGCACAGCAGTGATTTACGTTTCATCCACGCAGTGTTGCAGTCGTGAACTTAGTGCTAACTTGTATGGTGTTATCAGCCAATAGAACCACCCAAACACCTTATACATACTGGTATATTCTAAATTACAGTAAATACAGTTTTCTTTTCTTCATATACATTAGACTCACATTAGATATACCTGCATCTTCGTTTTTGCATCACACTATGAATTTTAAGCCACCGGATGGTATACTTGAAAGCATGGAACTGCTGGACATCTTTATCATCAGGCAAGCTATATGCGCCATACACATTGTCCAGAACACAGACGCAGGCATCTGCTAGAACATAGACCGGGGCATCTACCGATCTGTTAAAAAATTCAAAGCGTAAACACATCACAAATGAAAAAGCCAAATGTTACTCAATCGGTGTAATTGAATTAAACTCACCTGCCTGCTTAACATTGCCGCGGCAGCTTCTATGTGTCCACCCGGACACCAGATTCTGTCCTACGACTACTGCGTTTCACGCTGTCGTCTTCGACCTACCAGAAACATGGTGGCTTTGTGGTTCCTGAACATTCTAGGTTAATGATCCGACCTGAAATAAAACGATAAGGACAATCCATTAACCATCTCTATAGGAGGTAGCACAGCAGTTGGTGCACATATAGGTATGTTAAAGCGTGCAATGCTGTCTCTTTGATACTTGGCGACAACTGAAAGAATATCAGTAGCAGCGAAGAGGAACACATACCACAGCCATAGCTTGTGTTTTATGGAATGTTAATGGCTATGATACGTGGAAACTCAACAATATTAGCACAGAAGCCAGCATATTTTTCATTTTGCCCTCAATTCACAAAATATGCTGTATCGCAGTCACAATTTCATGTGGTATCCAATACTGGCAGCACACTTTAAAATGATTGTTGTAAGGCGTTTATTACCCTAGTGGGAATACGAAATAGTAGCTGCTACTTGGCAACAGTTTTTATCATTGTACAGTACACGCAAGTATTGAATCAGTAGAATCATAAAGCACCCGCGCGAGGTGTTACAATGGTTTGTGCCTACAATCTAGTAGGTTATCATGCAGTAGCAGATTAATCTTACGCGGACGAAGAGAAATCTGAAACAGTAGCCTTAGAATTTATCGTCGTTTCAACTTTCGGCTCAAGATCAGATAACCACATCGTAAGATCTTAATAAACAAAACCATATTCGTGGCAAAAGGCCCGTGAATGTGCGTCACTGTGAATGCATGAATACTTTATCAGCAGTGGGTAGGCCAATGGAAGTGGCACCGTAGAGCCCAATATTACAGCTAGTAAAAATATAATATTGAACATTTTAAAGAATAGCAACAGCTAATCCAAAGGCATGTCCAGTTGCTTGTGTAACTGTTTTTGTTAAGGGAATGGCTAACATTAATTATTATGAGACGGCTTTGAGTTTTAAGTATATTCCAGCGATTGTGTAAAAAAAGAAGGACTCACTTGATAGCACTAAAACGTTTTAGACATGCGCTGTCTAGTTGTTGGACACTTGGCGTACACTCAACCTTGTTATAGGGCGAAAAGGTCATAGAAGTCAGTCCATTCCGGCACTTTGAATCGACACGTGGAATAACATAGCCTGCGTCTATCAGGAGTGTTGTATAATTGCGGTTCGTTACTGGACACCAAGGGCATGTTGGTTGTAGAACGAGAGCAATTAGCCTTCTGAACTTTGTAATCTTTAACGGCCTGTGCCAAATTTGGTTTCATACCTCAAAGAAGCCACGTCGGTACTGTTAAAACCAGCAGGTCATTTTCATACGAGCAATTGCCCAGTACCGTATGCGCTTAGTGAACAAACCTTATGCTTCGGTCCCATTTCCAATCTTGGGCCCGGCGAAAACGAAAAATAAAAAAATGCATATCAATAAAATACACAATTTATGGTTAGGAGTAATTTTGAATGTTTGGTATCATTTGTTCTCTTGTATATCATATTTTTCATTCCCACAAGCTGCCCGGCCGGGCCCCGGACTTGAAATGGGACAAAAGCATTAGTGTGGAAGAAGTAACAACAGTGACATATGTTCTGGTTGCTAACGTATAAACTGACCGTCCATTACATACGTGTACCTTTCCATAAGCAAAAAAATGACAACTTGATTGATCTCTCAATTAAATTATCCCTCTTGGTGTGACCGATACAGTTTGTGCTTCCTTGATATTGCAAACATAAGGGTGAGTGCGCCATTTTTTGCTATTATGTTCAATTGATTTATAGAATATGAAATTACAGTTTTTGATTTGTTGTTACAAAGTTGCAGCGCAGGGAGTGTGTAATTAGGCCATACGTGACGCAAGCTTGACGTGTTTTCTGGAGCAAATGACGCAAATGATAAATGGCACGGATTCACGAAGCAGAACAACATGATTAAACATATTAGTCAACAGTTCTTTCCCAGAGTCTTACTAATCTTCATACACATCATTTCTGCATTGAATAACTTAAGCTCTTATTGCCCTATCCAGTGTAATTAATGAAATATGTATTTCAGGTGAAGAAGTTTTTTGTTGTCATTAATTATTGCTCTTAAGGGATTGATGTTATTTACGAAAAAAACTACTGTAGACGCGTGATTCACTTATGTAGATCATGAAGTTTCATATTGATACTTTAGATTTTAAAAATTTCGAAACATTTCTGTCACAACTTTTAAAGTGCTCCTTCCGTGAATTTAAGGTTATCCGTCGATCAGATAAAACGAAGGGCACAGCCATTGCCATGACCTTCATACCTAGTTTAAAAAAGAAAAAAAGAAAGAATTCGCCTCACGGTGTAGCACACTCTAGTGCTAAAATGCTGAACATGACCTTATCAATCCAACCCGTCTTCATCAATTTAAGGAGAGGTTCTACTCTATGTGGATGTCCAAGATCTAATGGATATCCTACCACGTTGAAAAGTTCAGTGTAACCTTGGCATTTGAAAAAGAACATAAAAATAAGCCAAAAATAGTTCCTCAATCATTTTCAAAATTATATCCAGTTGCTTGAGTAACTTCTTTGGCTTATCCTTCATCAACAAACATAAAAATAGTCAATTTTCTATACAGGACACCCGTTAATTTTTCGTGGATATGTGTTCCCTGCTATATGCAATGAGTAGCTGTTTAACTGAGTATACTTGGCACCATTATCCGTATTCAGACTCAATTAAAAAGTGTTAATCCAGGAATGGCTACTTCGAGAAACCAAGGGCCTATGATTAACCGTATGGTATTGGCTAGTACAGCAGCTGGACAACTCATAACAGTACCAGAGAGGCGACACGTAAAATGCCATTCTCGAAACAGAAACGGAAAATGTAATACACTTGCTAGTAAAATCGAGGTCATCCGAAAGTCATTGCAGCAGTGGACTACATAATGGCAACGGATGATGTCAAAGTCCATGTTTTAATTTGATAAATCTAATGAAATAGGGACAGCAGGCAGTATAATGGCTTTCAGTGTAATGCATGATTGACCTCGTTGATATTCGTCTCCACGAAAGCCTAGTGGATAATTTGACCGATGATTTGTTTTAACACTCCATCACAGTGCGTGTGTTAGTGGTCATTTGTACAATCATCGGCGTTGGAAAACGCTTCTGGGAAAACTGAAAGTACTGGATATTCTGGGACTTTGTGCCCACGTATAGTCACGTGGCTCGAGACCTATACGAACCTTTTGACATTGTCACGTTTGACTGAGTGACTGCATTGTGTCTTCCACTCAACCAACCATGATATATGTGCATTACAACGAACGCATGCAGCCTCCCAAAACTCCACAGACCAAAGGCATTACAAGATGGTATCCTTCAAAGTGATGTACCAACATTTCATTGTCTCAGCGAAATTTCAAAACATCTTCTTTTTCAAGTTGTCTGGTAGGTCGACGGACCCCTCAGGTAAGACAGATCTCTTAATTTGCTCTCCTCCCTGCAACAGGTAGTACCACACAGACAGGTGATAACAATGTAAATACTACAGAGTGTGCGAGGGCAGCAAAGGAAGAGGAATACCATACATCTTCGTGGAAATAGGCCAGTCACATGATGCTTCTCCATAGGTTGTGATTTTCAATCATACGCTCCACATCATAAATAACTAAGATGCAGCTAGCTACATACCTAATAACCTTTCGGGCAATCCATCCTTTCCAGAAGTTAAGGACACATACTTTAAGCTGATGTGACATAGTATTGCGTGCTAACTGTGACAATGTAATGCTGTCAATCTTACCGAAATCATCATATTATGTTATGATGCGTGTTGCGTATTGTGGCCTAAACTTTGAATTTCTTGTTCTTGTATTGCTTCTGGTAAAAGGGATATGATCCCACTTTTGGATGTAAACATGAGATCCGTTTTCCAATATTTGAATGGAGGAGTAACAGTACCATTGAAGTAAAACGTTCGTAACCATTGCGATTCGCACCCATGCCTTTTTTAATGTGTGCATGTCAAAGCCTGCTACACCTTGCAGTAAGATTACACTGTACCCAAATGTCTACGTCGATTCGAGACCATCATGACAGATTTCTCTAGGGAACTAGAAACGATCCGTATCCATAACCTTTCTCACCAGAGAGTCTTTACCGGAGCAGGGTTCAAATAAACGATGACCCTTGATACGTAACCTGTCACTGTTCGTGTCAGCCAGCATGGATTTTCACTGCTGATTTGCAACGAATTCCTATAAAAGACGTATGGTTAAAGTAGGTCCCTTCTGGTACTTTAACCCCAGTTATATGTCATTTTAGCACTCCTGTTCATGGCAGAGAGTTTGGTATACCTGTTCCATGATAAATCAGTTACCACCATCATGCCATCATCAGAGGCATTGCGAAACAGTGTTAATATCACTTTTTCCCCGTGAGCACCATTGACGACTTACAATGAAAATTTAGGTAGATGTCCTTTAATATACTCCTCATGCTATGGTTTGCACCAAATCAGACTCTGTTCTTGAAAGACATGACTTGGCAGATCTATTTGATCCAGACATAACTGCTGCTCTTTATTTTATATGCTAAGTTTACCATCTAGATAAGACATACTTTTAGAGACAAAAAACTATGTTTGTGGGTCAGTTACATGGAGAAACCAGTGACCGAACATATCAATTATAAAATTCATGCTTCATAGCAGGTATGGAATGGCATACTGTAAATGCATTTAAGTTCACGTGGTTTTTATTTAGCGCTAAGGGGAAAATGCAGTGCTCGCGGCAGTGCCTTAGTCACATACTGCTACCGTATTGGACACAAATTTTCGCGGTGGTTTGAAGTTCGTGGTGAAATGGTTGCCGCGAAAACCGCGAACATAAAACCACCGCGAACATGTATGCATTTACAGTAATACATTATGGATAAACAAGTCAATATCGGGATTATTCGTTATAATAAGCGATGCTGTCAGTATATTTTTGCCTCTCCTTTTTAAATCAAAAAATGGCCCCAAAAGATAAACTTCGCAAAACGTAAATCGGTTTTCTTCCTTCTTGCATCTCCTATAAAATACTTCAGGCGGCAGAGAATAGTATGATCGCAGACCATGATAGAATGCCATCACGGGTTGGACTTCACATTATCTATCTGTAAGAATGTTTCCCCTTTGCACCCACGGATAATCATCCCGTGATTTGAAACCTTTTTCTTTCGAAACGTTATTTACCGGCACATTACATTTCGTACCCTGGGCGCTCAATTTCTCTCTCCGATGTGAAGGGTAGGAGGAATTATTTCTTGACAGGTCCATTTGCGTCCACACCGCTTCCTGGTAAGCAGGTCGTGTGTCATTCGACTTGGTGACCTGAACGGTCCCATGTAGCTGTAAGTGCTGCTTTCATCGCTCTCATCAAAATGACTGTTCATGCACGCAGGGCAGCCATCGCGGCGCACTTTCTGCTCAATGACGTCCCCTAGGGCACTTACCAGCCCAAATGCATCTTAATGCTATTTACATGGAGATTCAAGGTCTGGTGGATTATGCCACATTCTCAAATATGTCAACCTAGGGCACTGGTATTGAGTGAAATACAAGGAAAGACGCTGACATTATCTTGATGTGGATCTTAAGATATCACGAGACATCATAGAGTCATAAAAGAAAGTTCTTAAGCATGATCGGAAGGGGGATACTGGGAAACGGCCAGAACTGAGCAAGGAAACCTCTATGTTACGAATGTGGTGGGTACTAGCTCTTGCTTTCTGTACGGTAAATGTGCCTACATCTAAATTTGCGCTGTAGCTATTGGTTATTGAATTATAAGTGCACTGAAAGTACAATTGGTTCAAACAGGTTAACAGTATACTTGCCACATCAAACTGTCATTGTTTAAGGCGGTAACTTTAAAAGAGTCGAATTTAGCAACAGTGAATATTTCACGTTAGAATCGCTGGATGGCGCCTACGATTGCCGCGAGACCACTACTAAAAGTTCTATTCCTTGCCGTATGTTTAAATGAATAGAGACCTACCTTTTCAAATTGTTGTGAACATGTTGTTGATGAGTAGCAAACGTATCAATCTATTTATCTGTAAATAGGTCCTCGTCGTTGTCACGAATCTGGTTCAATTGTCCTGTCAACACGGGAACATGCATCATTCTCTTAGCAAGATAGCTGACATCGTGGTTCCTTTCAAAACTCCAAGATGAAAAATAGCAGAAAAGCGCTGATGTCTGCAGATCGAATACACCATCATCACGTTGTTCTTCGATCGTGCCAAAGAGAACAGTTGGCGGCCTTGTCAAAACAGAAGACCACCATGCAAACTGATCCCTGACAAAAATCAATAGCTGCCGTAAAAGGTAGACAATTTAGGGTGCTGTTCTGCAATGTACACCCCGGTTAGCTTTCCACAAGGCGCTATGCCATTAAAGCGTAATGAGGCATTAGGATCCCTACGGGATGTAGACCTTACCGCACACGGCAGGTTGAAATAAATAAAGGGCAACTCTATATTGGTTTCCGTTGATGCCAACATTGCCACAGGTAATTACTCATTCATGTTACTTAATGTTTATTCTCAACTAGGAAACGCATACATACTTAGAGCTTTCTAAGAGCGGAAATCGTTGCTGAAATTCAGGTCTTCCTGTCATTTTGTCTTTAATGAAAGAGGTCATTGGTAAATGATTACATCCTGAATCTAATTAAGCACATAATGTCGTTCCCATTATGGGTAAAGTGCCACGGCGAGTCTTAAAGCGCATTAGGCATATCCTTACGATAATGGAACCAGGGATGATAGATACATCCTATTGGTAAATGTGTCTTGAATCGGGTTTTACGGTGGATTGACGGACACAGTCATATTGCAGGTCATTGTGAATGCATCAAATATTTGTTTGCACCATGTACCACAATACCGTTTGAGTGGCTGATTTGATAATTTGTTTCATTTTACTAGTCTCCAAGCAGACCCAACGGTTGCAAAGACTGTATCCAACTGGCAGAAGGAGTTTTTATAGCAACCGGGACGGTGCCTGACAACTTCCCTGGCTGACTGGAGCTTCTCTGGCTAGCTTGTTCGATTTTAGCACCGTGGAGATCTGCTTGGAGATTATCATTTTACCAGAAACGTTATGAAGCATCAGGAGTTTGAATTAATCACAAAACTTACAATTATCTTTACTTGAAATATGATTTCAAAAGCTGACATTCTGGTTTTCTTTCAAAAAACTAGTTCTAGGTTAATAAATTGCACTATCGAAGAAATGATGATACTGATGAAGAGGATGATGATGATGATCATGATGATAATCATGATGATAATGAGTAATGACATAATGATGATGATGATGATGACAAATGTCGTTAATGCATCAAAGCTCTTGTAAGGCCCCCACCCCCCTAGCTAGATGGCGATCGCGCTTCGACCTCGCTGGGGCCTTAATTCGTTTCTTGTAACCATTGACTTTATGATTGGAATGACTATAAGGCAATACACACAGGGTAGAGAGATTTGTTTTTGTATCTGAGAAATTCGTTAAGCGCTATGTCAAATCATTCGGTCGCATGCGCAAAGGACAGTCGAAGCGATGTCGCCAATTGGAGAAATGGAGCAGCATCCAATGGACAGCAAAAAAACTAACTGAAAAAACAATAACATAATGTAAAAACTTCAACAAACGCGATTATCCTGAAATGGAACTTATTTTCGTAATTGTCGGCAACTCAGACGGTGATGATGCCATGTTTAGATATCATTGAGTGCATGTTCCGTGCTATCAGATGTTAAGTTTTAATGCAGAACTAATGGTTACTTTATGTAGAAATGATTCTCAAATTATGATTATATTTTATTATAAATTGCATGTTAAAAATCCTCGAGATGCACGTCGAAAATATCAAGGGGAAAAGAGGCTAGTACATTGTTACGCTGTACGGGTATTATCTACAACAGTACTATAAAAGGTGCAGTTACGTCCATGCTTAGTTTACTTCGGCTGTTTGGGTTGCCATGCCTAAATATGCATTAAAACAACACCAGTAACAATTAATTGTTTTTAAGTTAATGCGAAATACATTACTTATTTTAGATCAAAATGTGTCAATGCCCTGGAATCAATTAAGCAATTTTACCACTCATTTATCTTTTCTCAAGATCATAACCTAGGAGGTAATCTCTCCAGGGAAGGAAGAAGCTTTTTCCTCTTTTTGGTTATTAATTCCCATCATAGAAACGTTTTATCCTGTCGACGGCACAGAGAGCATACAGATCCGACATGTGGGTAACTTGAGAGACTATCTTGTCCCAAGGGAAAAGAAGAGTTGTTTAAGAGCTAATGATAAATGACAGCTTTCAGTTGCATTTGCAGCCGGACGGCGCAAGTGGAATGTGAAATTACTTTTAAAAGAATATGACGTCCTGAGTGACATTTAGTTAGGATGGCAATGAGCTGCTATACACTGTTTTCGCAGGTTTATGTATGTGTGTGTGTCTGGATGTGTATGTGTGTGTTTCTGTATGTGTGCATCTCTATGTGTATGTGTGTTTGTGTTTGCGTATGTGTGTGTTGTGTGTGCATGACTTGTGTATGTGCGTGTATATGTTTGTGTGTGTGTTTGTGTAATGTACATGTATGTGTGTATGACTATGTGTATGTGTGTTTGCGTATGTGTGTGTTGTGTGTGCTTGTGTATGTGCGTGTATATGTGTGTGTGTGTCTGCAAGTGTATGTGAATGTATATGTGTATGCGTATGTGTGTGTGCGCGCTCACACGTTCGTGCGTGCTTCATCTACTTCAAGACATCCGGAAATAAATTGTGTTCAAAAACTCTCGAGTCGTTATTCAACTATAGTTTTTATGGTAAGGCCATGTTGATTTAATTATATGGATGAGATCCACGCGCGCATCGGTTTTCGTCTGCCCCCCGCCCCCAAAGTTTACAGCCGTACAGTAAATCTTAACCCTTAAGCTGCCAAGTTTTTGAGGCAAAAAAAAAAATTGACCTCTGACCTCCCTCACGAAACCCTCAAAACAGCCGGCGGCCCTTACTTCCGGGCTTCGAGCGTTACACGCAGGCAAAGCTGTTTTTTTCTGGGGAATACCCTATCCCGGTTATAACCGGGTGCAGCACGCAAGGCATGTTTCTGTATCCCTGTTTAAACCGGGACTGGCAGCTTAAGGGTTTTAAAAAGCAGATGCAAAGTGAGAAAATACTTACTGCAAATTGCAAAAAAGAATACTTCGAAAAAAAATACTAATGTACAATGTCAATTCAAAAGTCAAAGAAGAAGTTTTGAAAAAAAAAAGAAAAATCTATAATTTGGTATACCATATTCTGTGTGTTTAGTTTCATTCATCCTTTCTTTCTGACCACGTAGATTTCAATACAACTTTTATTTTTCCAAACTTCTTTCTTAATCACAGGCCCCAATCAGTTTTGGGGTCCCCATAGGATGTCATCCATATAATCAAATCAACATGGCCTAATTCGACCACAAAACTATCGGAAAGGTAGTGTACCGGAAAGTTACAACACTTATCTTACATCCTTCTCCACAGCAATCTTCACTCCTACCTTCGTCTATTGAGTTACGGCTTTTTAAGACTCTCTCTTGAAGTTACTTTAATGTGAAGTCTGTAAGAGCAAAAGCTATTATTAACCATTCTTCTGGAATGGCAAGTCGATTTTTACGGTTACTTTCACCGAGGCATAAAATTGGCAACGGGGACAGGCTCCAGACTGTCTCATGATACAGAATCGTTAAAACTTTTCACATCATTCCTACGTTTAAGGTTTACGGTGTAAGTAAGTGATTTGAACAGTCTTATACTGGGATTAGTTATGACACAATATAGTACACAAAACTTTAACGATCGCCTTGTTTACTGAAAGTTCAGACGAATATACATCCATGCAGGCCCTATACATGTAAATTTACTGAACATATTATTTCCTCTGTCTTAAAAGCATGTAGCGGCCATCTACAGTACAGTCACATTGTTTTTTGACCTGACGAATTTCAAGCGTGCAATGTGTGCTATCCCCCTCCCAGCACAGGTTACCATGCTACAAACTTAAAGTTTAATTGTTGAAAATTGCAAGTACTTGTACAACGATTTCTATGAACTATTGTATGACATGAATCTCAAATATATTTTTCCACATACCAACAGACCAGCGGGTTCTCAGGCCAAGAGACTGTCAGCATCTATTAGTAGTCTTTAGCATTTCAGTGAGACATTGCATAAACGGTCGTGTGTTTAATTGACCACACTAAGGCAAGGAGTACTACAAGGTCAACGCTATGTCTAGGTATCGACCCACACAAGCCAATACAACGGACGATTGTACAAATCCTATTATCACCATGCCAGCAATTGACCCTCTAAACAAGGCAGATGTATTGGAGCACAGTGAATGTTTTATATGGGCAATTAATAATGCAGCGTGCGTCCAGGCAGGGCACGATGCGTGCAACCGCAGCCTGTGTAGTGATTCAACTCTGTAGGTACGACTTAGGTCAACATTAAGGGGTGGCCGGGAATTATTGGCTGTAAGGTGTTGTTTTATTGAGGGGGGGGGGGGGGGGAGTCAGCAGTTTGATGAGCAAACTTTCTTACCAATGATTGTCAGTGCATTTTTGTTTTGATTTAGGAGGTTCATGGTTCATAGCATGAAATTGATTAAAAACCTTTTTACAATGCTAAACATCGTTGATATAATAGACATGAACTTGTGTGTTGTGAATATTGCACGAAGGTATGTTGTTCTATGCTGTTTATGTAATTTCAAGGTCAAAACGTCCAGGACGATCAGTAGACGGGCACACCACTAATTGAATTATATAATTTTGCGTATTTCTATAAGTTTATACGCTAGTTCATTTTGGAAAGTTACATGATGCCATCTTCAAATTTGCCTACACTATAAGATATTAGTATTACGAAACAGAAATCAACTGATCTATATTGATTCATAACTTCATGAAATAAGCATTCACAAAATAAAAAAGTACACTGTGATTTTTTAACGGAAGGAATTTTCTTACTTTTCACCCTCCTGCATAATTTCTTTGAGATAGCTCATTCATTACGCCATGCCCACCAGCACTTATAAATCCATGACTTATATCTTATGCCCTTATCTTAAGAAATAGTAAGCCGAAGAGCAAAAAAGATAGATGGCGCCAGATATTTGTCTCTAGCGGTAGCCTTTTGTTTAAGGCAGAGTAAGGTGAAGAGACGTTTCAAGGACGTTTGGTGACTTCATGAGTGGTGTTTAGTTTTTTTTCATGCGGTATTATGAATGTTACACCATTGATTTCAGATACATCTAAGGTACGTAATGTGTTTAATTTTGAATGAATTAAAGTAAAACAGCCATCCAAAATTTTACTCTAACACGTGCCTTTGTCTAATGTAGGAAACTACTAAGGTACTAAAAAATTAACTGTCTGTAATATGCTGTCATATATGGAGGAAAGTTATTTTAGCTTTATTTGAATGATTGAAAACCACGTAAGCTTGCTTGTGGAAAGCACTTATGCTGTTATAGACGGTTTTTTTGTCTTCTTTTGAATGTTAGATTTTCAGATTACATATTATGGTTTTATATAAGTTAGCTATAAGTGCTAACTCTGAATATCAAGCAATATATTTGATATGTGCATACGAATGCAGATTAAATCTAAAAATGCATGGACTTCAATATGTATTTCGGTACAACCAACATCGTCAACCATCGCTGTTTCAAAATATAACGGCTCGTATTCAGGCCACGGTACAACAGAATGAGTGTTCAAATATGATATTAACTATCACCTTTTGCATCAGGCACAGGAAATCCGAGGAGGATTCTTGAAACAGCAAATTCATCCGAGCGTACGCCAAGCATGTAGCTACAAATTGGTTTATTGGATTTTGGCAGTGCGACCGGGTATCGCCAGCCCATGGGCTTTCATCAGCGGTACAGGACAGAACACAAGGATGAAATAAATACCCTTTGCAACCTGGCATTACATCGATTTATCTTTCAAAGGTTTATGTATACCAAGCTACTAAATTTCCGATAAAGCAAATATAATCCAAAACACCCTGATATGAATATTGAAAATATTCTACGAAAAAAATGCTTAAACATGCATTTGCATTAAGTTTTTGCCCTACAAAAATATGAGGAAGTCATATGAGTCACCAAGATATGTTAACATGCAATCGATTTTTCCATTACTACAAGTGGCTTGTACCTACTATCAATTATAAATTGATGGTGACTATTACCTCCTAATTGTTGCAGTGCCCTAAATACTAAATGTAACTGCTCCCACCAGCTGCTTTTTGAAGCTAATGGTGAAAAATTACTGATGGTCACACACCACATACATGCGATAGCAACTAATTGAACCTATAGCAGACCTAACATTCTGTCTGAATAAGATGTGATTTGGTTTAGATGATCTCTATCTAGAAAACTACCGTCGACGTTAGATTATAACCTTGAAGCATGGTCTGAAAAACGTCAACTTTAATTTTAGAACATTGTTAGATGTTTGCCTTATAGTTCACTAAAACGCATAGGCAAAAAAAATACTCTGAAAAAAGCATAACACATACTTCATACAATGTTATATTTGATCACACAGCTGTCTAAAAATAATTTTCAAGGGCTTAACGAAATGGTTTAAGATTCTAGAGGCAAAGAATTCAGGTCTCCCTTAAAACTTGTTATGCGTGGCAAAGAATACCATAACGCGTGGTAGCCCCTTGACACATGCACAGAGAAAGGGAATTCATTTTGGATTTGTTAAAGCCCCGCCGTGGTAGAATTTGCTGCACTCCTTTCATACAAAGACTGTTACTCACAGGTCACAATACACTATAAGTTCATGAACGGGCCCTGCTCTTGAAAGAGTAACCTTACCAACAAACACCAACTTGTCATTCGCGTGAAAGCAAATATAAGTCTGAGAAGAGGTATCTGAATACTCCATCGGACGAAGGGCAGCAATGTTGTATATATTTCCATAAATATGTGAATGCTTCTTTATGATATGATGAATACTGCTTGCTTACCTTAGAATGTAGCCTTGCGAAGTGCTAACTTTACGAGACAGCCGGTGCACGCTTTTGTTGCAAAGGAAGGCAGCCGGAGTGCCGAGGCACATGACTGTCGCTTCAGGCAACGTGACAGCGCGACCTTATGTACTCTAGCCGCCGACTGGTAGGCAGCAGTCGCTGTAATCAACTGCTTCAGCGATCCATCACAATTTCACTTGTAATGAGCGCAATTGTTGAGTATGTAGACGCTGCCGTCAGAATGGGAAGTAGTCAACGTACTCACTTACAGGGGGTAATCAACTGACATTAAATTCTATTTTCGTATATGCGTAGGGAATGATGAGAGGTAACGTTGGAGCAAAGACTCTTAGAGGAGTTGGAGAAGTCGTGATTGCTGCGTGTGCTGAAGTTTCATTCCTTGTTACACATAGTGATGATGATAATATGATGAGTGCCAGCTAGGACAATGAAAAGGCAGATTTGGGCATCTAGAAATAAAAAAAAATACATCTCTGTTCACCAGTTCAAACTGAAGAAACCTTAGAGGAGTTGGAGAAGTCGTGATTGCTGCGCGTGTACTAAAGTTCCATTCCTTCTTACACATAGTGATGATGATTAGATGCTGAGTTCCAGCTAGGACAATGAAAAAGGCAGGTTTGGGTGTCTAGAAATCTAAAAATTACATTTCTGATCATAATTTGATAACCGTGGTATTTTGCACTTAATACGGACTTGATATATCTGAAAGGATATCTGTTATTGATAAACAGTTGGGATCAGGATGCCGTGTAGTTAGCTTGAATGCATTCAATGGAGCATATAAGAGATCCCGGGAGTGCTAATAAGAAAAGCATCCATGCATCAAATTACAACGTTAGATAATTGTAAAACTGCCAAAGTCGCGTGTAACCGCGAACAACCATGTATTCACCATGCAAAATGCTGATCTCGAACAGTTATCATGGGGGTCCAAATGCATGAAATACACAGGAAGATGGGTGAAATCTACCGAAAGACAATATGATTTGATGAGTAAAAATCACAGGCTGCTATTTTTCGGAAATCCGAACAGTTATTGATAAATTACATGACACAAAGGTTACTGTCAATGTTGTTCCTTTTTTGTCGAGCGCGGCAAAGTGACAATATTGAGCTAGGTCCCCGTTTCTTCACTACTCTTCAGGTGACCGATAAGTACAAGTTTCTACACCCTTGCTTTAGCTTTGCGACACCCCTGTTTGAGCAGTGCGACAGCCCTGACATATCTTGCGTGGTCAACTTTTTTTCAAATTTTCATGTTTCACCTGTGGGGATGTGGATTTCTACCAGATTCAAGGGTGATACATTAGACCGGGGAAGAAGGCTCAGGCCAATCCCCTCAAGCCCCCCTCTTCCTGGAACCATGGCACGCTAGCGGCGTCGTGGCGGCCGATCGAATTGACAAAGCACTCTTTTTAAGCTTTGAGTGCTTTGTTGTCTTTTAAATGATATTCCCATTATAAAGTCAAGGGTAACACAAATCCAGTTTAGGACGTCGCGAGTCCACTGAGAGGGGGGCTTTACCAATCATGCATTCTATTTCGTCCGATTCCTCGCAACTTTTCCAACTAATCTAGTAGATGCGGAAGAGACTTGTGGAACAATCTCTACAAATCTTGGAAAAATGCCATCACTCAGTGACTGCCACTCGTACATACTCTTGAAAGTCGTTTCGGACGAAATCGACCCAGAAAATTGCCAATTTTCACCGTGCCTAAATTTGTCACAGACAAAACGGACGACAAATTGAGTTATAAACAAGAACCTCTCTCAGGCCGCGCCACATTTCACTCCTGTAACAGTCCCGTGGTGCTGTTATTTGCAGTTTGGTGGTTGTGTCGCGACAAAGGGATTTAGAACTGACCTAAAATGACGCAGTCTCCCAGACAAATCCCCTCGAAGACCGGAGAAGACAGGGCAATTATTCCAAGAAAGGATTGCGTCTGGTTCATCTTACGACTGTTGCTCACAATGAACCGCCGGGGGTTATGACATCCATTTCCTCGTGGCTAGAATGAAGACAGCAGTTACCTGCCGAGCGAGTTCTTTAGATAGAGGTAAAGATCATCAAATAGAAATGCTGAAGGGTACTGCAAACCCCAACGACCTTTAATCAAAGAGAGCCTCGCAGCGACGCCAAGAGCGCTGCCAAGTCCCTATACAGTCCGATTGAAATCTGGATTAATGCATCATCCGTATGCGTTTGCCAGCAATCAGCAAGGGTAAAGTCGCCCAAAGGCACGAGGAAACACTTAATCAACATGCTGTATATTTTTAATTTGGCCGATATGACCATCATCAACTAGGTGAGTCTTCGTGTCTCTGACTCTATCACCATCAGTTTTCAATCCAGGAATACTTTTTATTCTTGACAGTAAGGCTTTGATTTTCCCAATTACAAGTTGATGGTGCAGAAATGAACAAGACGAGAAGCCATTTGTTACCATTTAATTCCTGAGTAGAATCGTTAAAGCGAACTTTCTAAGGCTTTTATGCCTGTTCCTACATTACGTATCGTTCATTTTAGGCTGTAAATCCGGTAACATTCGCTAGAGGGTGATCCATGTACTAGATGGAAAGAGAACCGTGTATGAAGATCAATGTCACTTATGCTACGGTCACAATTGGAAAAAGGTCGGTTTTTCCACTTTCGGTTGTGACCCCTACGTGGCCCCGTGGGACACCGTGCCGCTAACGGGGTAATTTTGGGCACTCGGAGTTAAAATCAACCCGGGGCCCGGTAACAAATAGACGCAGTCTGATAATCATGAAAACACCAAAAGGTGCCCTTCTGGTGTCCAACAGTCCACTGGGACAAATTTGTATATTCGGGGCCCGGCCGGGACTACATCCCCTACGGCCAGGCAGCGGTGAAAATGTCACCGTAGCAGAAGCTGAGAGGCACTACTGCCCGGGACGGGGAAATCTAATTAACGTCACAAACCTTTCAATTTGCATCGGTCTGTCTTGACATATGGTATAGAAGCACTGATCAGAGGAGGCACTACTCATTATACTTATATGCATGCCTCATTGCTGTATCTTTTATCTTCTTATATTTTTCAGTATGATTATTTCAAGCAGATTTTTTTCAGTAAATTTCTCTATGGAGATAGATAGGTAGATAGATAGATGCCTTGGATAGAGGGATAGATGGATAGATAGATAGATTCGTTGTGTGATCTGTCAAATTTAACGTGTAAGCAGAACAATATTTGCTTGAAACAGTATTCTGGCGTTTATCATATCTAGTAGCAGTTGAATAAAGCAAAATTTACCTGTCTCTGGAACTGGACATCATCCACACACTTAGGCACACATGCCTGTCCTTGGTACTGAACACCGTCCATACCCTTGTTAACATGAATGTCCTTGGCACTGAAACCATCCACACATATTTAGTACACCTGTACAAAAACATCTGATCTGTTCTCTGGTGCCAGTCAAAAGAGGGGTCCCCTATGTTTAAAAACAATACTGGTTAAACATTTTAAACCAAAAATAGGATATTACACAAAATAATCATATCATACCCCTACGCACAAAAAAATGAACTCTGACCAAAACAGGCATAAGACGTGAAGTTATTACGTGACCTGGCGGAACCTTCATAGATTGCATCTCCACCGAGAAGGTCGACCTAATAAATACGTGCATTATGGACCACAGGGAGCATAAGTGCCCATGACCTTGATATGACCGAAAGAACGACCAACCGAAAACTTTATGCAAATTCGCTTCTTACCAACAAGAAATAATGTTACGCTACAGTTGTTTTGATCGTGTTGAATGAAGGGCAGTTTCTTTGATAACAAAATGTTAGATTGAAGGCATGTTCCCGATCGAAAGAGTATCATCATTATTATCATTATTAGCAAGAAGACATGGACATAGAATTCTATCATTTGCCCTTTCTTTTCTCGCGAGATCGATGTAACTTTCATGTGACACTGTGAACACCATGCGAGACGTATGTGTAATGCATCTTCCTCAGAAGGCAAAGGTCCAGTGATATACTTGCACCAACTTTGCTCCTATCTTTGCATCGACTGTTCCACACTCATTCGATGGCCCCCTAAAAGTTAGTACCTGCTGAAACGTACTTAAAATGTTCTCAACAGGCAGAATTGACCTCTGCCAGGCTCTAGAGGTGGCTGAATCGTAGCTGGAAAGAGTAGAATTTGGCCAAATAGCCGAATGACAGGAGGTACTCCCAGAGCCTGGTAGAGGCTAAGGCAGAATCACATTACATGCTCTATGCATGCTCGCAGCGCAAAGGACTGTTGCATTGCCCTGATGACATCGCGTAAAAGGTTGGTTTCTCATAATCAACCCCTACTTTGTCGTGATATCAAGCACAACATGCAGGCAAGAGTCCGCTGGCCTGCGTTGAATAGTTTTGGTGAGCCATCATTTCCTTTCTTTAGATCTTAAACCCGCCTCTCACTAGACTCGCGGCACGCTGGAGGTGTCGCTGCGGCCGGTCGAATTGAGAAAAACACAACGAATTTCATCGACAAATTTTAAAGCTCTGTGTGTTTTGTTGTCTTTTTGGTCATACTTGTACGTTTTGAATGATATTTCCATTATAAAGTCAAGGGTAACACAAATCCAGTTAAGGACTCAGCGATGCCGCCAGCGTGCCGCGGGTCCAGTGAGAGAGGGCTTTAGTACAATTCTCCAGAGAACCACAGACGACGACAATATGTCTGGCTTCCCGTTTCTCAAGACTGACATGCGGAGGTACAGTTAAGTAGCATAACCCGAGGGAACCTTCTTCATCTATAGACAAGAGACTAGAGCGCAACCTCCTTGATGCTTTTAGAGCCGAAAGACATGTAGGCATTAAGTATGCTTTCGGTCTGCCTCAAAAAGTTGGAAAGGTTTCTAGAACTTGGATCCACCAGTGAAAGCCTCTGGCGACAAAGCTTTAATGAAAGGATATATGAGTTATTTGTAAACCACTATACATGACTTGAGGGTCTTTTCTTGAAGACGGTGTTTCTCAAAACGTCTAGCATCGATATTACCTTAAGGTTACCTTCTTAATGTCGATGATATCTTTAACATTACAGCATACTAGAGGATGCTTGGAACCTATCACAGTATCTGGGACAATTTTGTGTAAAACAAATCGCCACAGGCAGCCAACATTCGGGATGCGTTGTTTAAAGCCAAAGTTACATCACATAGTTCTCAAAGTTGGAACGGGGATGTTTCTATTGTCACCTTTGGATTATTGCAGAAGCAGACATCTAGCTTGGTGTCTGATGTTTTGCTATGGTAGTCGTCATCAGTTTTCTCATGTTAAAGCGTTTTTATGTATCTAGTAACGACATGGAATGCCAATCAATATGCGCTTTTGTCCCGCTAGACAAATTGCGCAAAGGGTCATTGGGATACTAACTGATTGTTGTGATCCCCATCACTGATAAGGTGATAAATGATAATAGCAGCATTCAAGTCAAAGCCTATAAATAACCTGAGTTGAAAGTTGAAAACACTAGGGCACCGCCTCTGGTACCAGCGCTTGAAAAGATTACCTGCTCGTTTGTAGCGACACTAATTTACAACTTGCGAGCAAGGAAGCCCCCAACTGGGCTGATTAAACGATAAATTTGTTCGATCTGACGGGAAACTTGTTGGAACAAATTGGTTTATTGAATTTCCCCGCCAAGATTGGCATAATCATTTGCCCACAGGCATTGTGTAGACACTGAGCTACAATCCATCGGTGCTCCCCACGGGGACTTAAGTCCCTCTGAATATTAAACATGAAGGGTTATCGATCCATTTCCAAGTGTTACCCTCTACTTTACGTCTAAAGACAAGACGGAGACCTAATGATACATTCTGCGATATTGATTATGCTAAATCAACCCAGCTACTAAATTTTGCATTCTTTAGTCTCTATTCGGTCCATTAGTTTTATTGCATGTGGGTTCCTTGTGTATGGCTACGTACTTAAAAACCATTGCATTTACATCAAATAGGAAACGGAGCTTTTTTTACTTAAATGGAATTATATTGCCCTTTGTACAGTTCCTTATTTGAGGGAATCAGATCATTGTAAAATTCTGTGACTATTAGACAATTCAAGTAAAATAAGAAAACTGTCCCAGCCTATTGTAAGCTACTCGCAAATGCATTCACTCTGCTCTTGGACCAATGAACCATTTCAGGTCATTCTGATGATATCTAATCAGTTTGCGATGACATGGCATTGGCAAAAGCAAATACAGTACACTTTACCTTTCCCTTATTGGAGCACCGATCATAATAACACATATTAATTGATACTGATAGAACTGGGTCTTCTACTGTTGAAGGCAAATATGACGACCACATGAGGATATTGCCAGATGTCGGGGCGATGATAACCATGTAGAATGCCAACACGCATCGTCGGCAGACTGTGTAATTCTCAGTGATAGAGCAGTGTATGTGTGTCATCTCATTGTCAAATGATAGAACAGATGGAGCGATAGATGGAGCTTGCATCAGGAATAGTAGCCAGAATATGCAAAAACTGGTAGCTATCAAATTTTTAAACTTCTGTCGTTACTCAGAACCTGATTATGTTTAGGTGTGATGTTCCCACATTGCAATGTTTGCTCGCAATCATAACCGGTTAACCCGATTCAAGAACATGAAATGTAACATATTATTCGCATTCACACTTAGCTGAAGGCTTTGTACTTTGCAAAAGTTTTAGTGCACATTTTGGTCTGACATAGCATTGGGCATTTCGACTCCGTAGCACAACACATGTACAGCATACAACACTTTGATCTAACATATCATGGGGCATTTGGAATCTGTAGCACAATACAGGTATTACAATAGTCGAACAGATCACCTCATTCGTATCTGAGAGAGCTGATAGTTAGATTGTTACGTCGCTATGAAATAAATCACCAATCTAAGAAGAGTAGAAAATACATGGCTCTCTCACCTCTTCACTGTTATCCGTTGCAGGTCTTGAAGATCACACGCCAATGTCCCGCACAATAACGGTAACGACTGGTCCAACTGAACCACCAAAATCAATGGCGGATAACTTTTGTAATTTATTCCCACCCACCATTGGTGGACACCTCAACGATGTACTGCGTGTGTCTCAAGTGGTTGCCAAAATATGAAGTTATATTGCTTTGGTAAGTGATGCAAGAAGTGATATTGACACTTATATAATGTTCGCCCTGTGGCCAATGATACGGCTAATGTCTCTGTAGATCTACGTGCACCTAATTCTGTACCATAGCCCGGATAATGTACACCAAGTAGGATTCAATAACCTGGAGGATCATTTTACGATTGGTCTCCGTTGGGAGTACACATATTGATAAAGAACAAAGGGTAAAACTAGGCCAGCGCCTACCAGACGCCACACGTCATTTGCTACAGTGCTGTACCAAATCAACCGGCAAAATACCCTTCAAACTAGTTGTGTGACACATCTTAACCTAGGTAAGAAACACTTATGAAGGTCGCATATATAACCACATTTCCAGGCAAATTACTAACCCATATATTAGAAAAAGGCTACAATCTGTACGACCACTTACAGCAGGTGGCAAACCGTACTATTTGACTGAGAGTGAATATGCTCTAGCATTGTACCATATCCATTGTACACAGAACCTTAGTTTTCCCTAACATTTCCAGTTTAACAAGACGATGGTGCGTCTTGGTAATAACAATAATTATTCTAAAACAATAAGATAATTAGCCACGGCATGTTACTTTCCAGCACTTTGTGCTAATAAGAGTGTTGTTGATGATATTAATTGAGACTTTCTGTGCCCCTCATCATCACATGTTTCCTTCATTACCCAATGTCTCTGCCATTGGCAAGGCTTGCATGGACTACTCAAGCTTGCTACAGAAAAAGATTATCAAACAGTATCTGTCACGGACCATGGTTGAAATATCCGCTAGATGCATTAGCAACGTTGGCAATCTTACGTATTCTACCCTCTGGGCTGCGTGAAGTCGGAACCAGGCAGCTGACATGTCACGCTCCAGTCGACCCGTTACCTCGTTTACAGATCAGCATCTCAATAACACAAATCGCTGTTATGCTTTGCCCCAGGGTAGTGTTGACATACTTTTCACTGCGCATAGCTTAGCGCCCTCATTGAAAGTCTATGGACTACCTACTAAAAGACCTGAGCACAAGACATGTCACGCACTTTTTAATGAGCATGTTCTGCATCTTGAGGTCTGCAAGCGTATGTGCCAACAAAGATGCATTCAACTGCCGCTAGGTTTAAGATACTTCCGTACCAGGTTATGACCTGTCTGATCTTGACTGACTCGGCACCAAGGGATGTATCTTACCTTTGACCTGTAGGACCTTAGAGTGTGAAATGGTAAATTTGCCCAAAAGGCTAAGACTGTCACGTTTCAAACTTGATATAAAATGCCTACAAAATTAGGTGATCAATCCATTTGTATCCTGGCAACGAAGAATGAAAAAAAATAACTTGTTGTAGCTGAAGCTTCAGTATGTAATCAGGTTGGGGAAGAGGGTGTTAAGTCCGGAAGAGACCAGGGGGTAAGTACAATTAGCTGAGCGAAGAGGTATTCCCAAACTCCAACTGATAATCTAATCTTTTCCTTTCTGCTCTATTTCCAGTGCAACCAGGCACCAAAGTCATTAAAGCTGATATGGGTCTTTCAAGCAGGTGTTAAAGGTTAGTGCTACCTCCACGTACAAATACATACCTCAGCTCTATCCAATAACGTCACCCCAACGAGTGACCGATGTCGTAACTTATACTTCCGTATTAATATACCCATAGAATTACGAACTAGTATTCCGATAAATTGACACATATCCACTAGACTAAGTATGGACATTGAACACCATCTATCTAACATCTACATTTATTCATTTATATTCAGAACGACACGTTAGCCTATAGCGTCTATTCTTATCTACCACGCTACCATTGAACATCAATCATAGTAGTTCACGACACAAGTGTGATCTGTAATCTTGCCATATGTGTTTCGTAATGACGGGAGCTACCCAAGATTGAATCTCAATCCCTTGAGTCTGACGCGTCGCTTTGTGAATAAAACAAAAGTTACATAACTGCTATCTGGCTTTAGTCAAACGGGCGCTGAACTCTCTTGCATTGGAGGTAAAGGTTGCGTCAAATACTCAATTACAGTATTCCTGCTGCGAGCAACATCAATGTGATCAATCAAAGGCTTGAAAAGGTCTTGCTAGTAGTATGGGCCATTTACTGTTAACAAATAATGAACAAGCTGTGAGGCGAACTACCGATTCTCGTGTAACGAATAGTGGTCAAGAACCAAAAGGCCAAAACGGTTACACTCAGCATATTTTATATGGATATGCAGCCACATGCGAACTTACTGATACAGAGAAGATAAAATACTTTGCAAGACCTCAAAGCGTTATCACAAAGACGAATACTTAAACATTGCCATCTCAAAAGTCCGCATATGCTTTATTCTTAACTTTGATTGTGTAGTATGTTTGATAGTTGTTGCCACACGTTGTACCGTGTACGAATGTCGTGCAATAAAGTTCCTCTCGAAAATTGTCATGCACAACGGTCATGCACAGAGGTTGTTAGTGAGACTGTTAATGAGTGTTAAATGTGAAGCATCCTTTGCATCCCACATTCTACTGCTTTTGAATTCTACATCTCCTCTTCTCTCTGCTGAGATCAAGCAAGTCAGAAAATCACATGTTAACGTGTGCCAAGTGCAGTAGCTGATTTATACGAGGGGCATCCAGACATGCATCATTAAATCCCCCATTGGTTCTCAGAAGAGCACGAAAAATCGAGTATTACATTGTAAAATTAACGACTTCGTGATAAAGCTGTAAAATAAATGGCATCCGTGATAACAATTCCCGTTACTTTGACCTCTTAACAACCATTATCTTTATCCCGACCCTCTTACAAGAGATTGAGTCTTAAGGGTTAAATTAAAGCATGTTTTCGTATACCTTCTTGGGTATGGTATGGCAATGAATAATTGACAAAAAATACATTTTGTTGAAATACCTGGGGCCATTGTGTGCCTACGTATATGTGATAGAATCATGAGACAATGTCTTCGTCTTCAAAAGCCTTTGATGTTAACATATGACAACACTCTTTATGTTCTATATTCAACCCAGAGGATTCTTGACTTGTGGTCAAAAGAGTGAATGAAGCTTTTCGAAGGCAGTTGTGTCCATGATAAGGCATTGTTAAACTTTGTCGTTCTTGAAGTAAGTGTAGTGGATTGCTATTTTGATCACGACATGTGAACTATAGTTATATTTTATGGGTGGAGTTAATACTGCAAGCGATTGAACGATGTGTTAACTGGTTACAATTTTCATATCCAGGGGTTATGATGTTCACTGTTCCGTTGAAGGGAATGATGCCACACTGTGTCTAACATGTAATTGATAGGTTTGCCTCGGATGATCACGAATATATTCAAGCTTCACCAACATAAACGTAAAAATAATTATAATATATATATTCTAAGCATAAGAATATATTGAACATCTATGTACCATGACATGCTACTCAAGTAAGTAGAGGCAAGAAATTAACCGAATTGTACGCATCTAATATATGTGTAATACAATAATTTGTTTGGCTACAGAGGTTTCATACCGAAGTAAAAAAGGGCACGGTGGTTGCCGCTAGAAATTTAACTTTTACGTAATATTTCCTTGTGTCTATTATTAAGTCAAGCAGTCTGTTGTGCAGAACATTAATATTGATAGAAAACCAATACTAGTTTCATCTACTCCATACACTGGTAACCTTTCTCTCTGTATCTTAACATACTTCTATCATTGATGAATGTACACGAGTGTATTTTGCAGTTCATAAAAGGCCAGGTCATTGTATAACCGTTATAATATATTGCCGCGTCAGCTTTTAAACTTTAGACAGAGATCGCCTGTCTTCATATAGACAGCTTTCATACATCTTCCAAAAAACACATTGCTACTGATAAAGAGATTTCACCACTGAGCACAGTGAGGTGCTAACAAAAGTTACCAAAAGCTCCCGTTTGTGGATCGTGTTATTTCAAGATAATAACATCAAACATTTTTTTTTTTACTTCGGTTTTTGACAGACAAGGACGACGTGGCACTGCACTCCAATTTGTATAACTTATATTAACAGTACCACGTACAGATAACAACAAATCCATTATATACACCTGGGCGTGTGGGGAAAGTCGTGTAAAGTGTCTTTCCCACTGGCACAATCCGGGACCAATGTCATTCTGGGTCTTTATTTTTCTGTTTTGTACAGTCGTTTATATACCCGTAGTCTTCACGATGCCGGTTTGACAGGTCCATTTGCGTTTCTCTGCATCCTGTGAAAACAGATCGGATCTCCCGAAGCTCATCGACTTGTATATTGGACCTTGTGCAGCCGTAAGTGTTGCTTTTATCGTTAGCATTAGCCGCGCTCTTCGCACAGATATCACCCTACGCTTTGTGCATGATTAAGCCCCAAGGGCAAAAGTACAAACACTCTGTACTTCTATACGTGATAGCTGTGTGCAAACGATGTACAAACTAGGCGAAACATGTCTCCAATGTAGCTTAAAGACGTTACAGTTATGAACTCATTAATGTCTAAGACTGGCCTTCATAAGATTTGTAAATGCTAATTTATGATAAACAGCACTTACCTGATAGTCTACAAAGGATGTAACACCTGCGTTGCTGCGTCTTCTTACTCTTAGCATCTAGCATCTATTTGTTTCTCCGTACGTAACCTCTGGATTGACTGCTGGTTGGTAGAGGTCATATTCACTTGTGTTGCTCAGATGTAACGTGCCATCAAATTAAGTACAGTTGTTTTCACTTGGGACTTCTCTTTTAGAGGTACTTAGACCTTCGGTAGAAAAGATCGCAAGGTTACAGCTGATATCACTTCCCTACATCAAAACGCCATGAGTATAAAGTTCATATCATCTATATCGCTAACGGCTGACTTAGCTATGGGAGAGAGTGAGTGAGTGAGTGAGTGAGTGAGTGAGTGATATCGCTGATACATAAATGATAACCATATCATTGACATTACCTTTCATAGATTTCAGCTTGATAGTGATCAAAATACTGATAATTACACAATTCTCTTATTCCTGCAGGTATGTGTCAACTGCAGAGTGAGATGCTTATTGCATGTATTGTAATTCAAACCTGGCTCTACCTGATATACAGATAAAAGAATTAGATGTTAAAGGCAGTTCGGTGATCCAATTAAGTCTGTAACGGTGCTCGCATCAGAGCCTCTTTGCCAACTCGAATCTCACGCGCTTCTGAAGGATGATATCCGTGATGGAACAAAGGAAGTGCCTGCTTTCTGATGGAAGACTAGGCCTTCTTTAGCCGTGTAGTAATGTCAATTAGGGTATCGCAGGAGATTACATCTGAGCTCAAAGCAACATCTACACGACTTGACAGGAACCTTGGTGTACTACACAAAGCCCGTCAATGGTGATCACCGTTCCGAAGTCATTCACCCCTCAGGTACTCTAGATGTCTCTCTATTTGGGTGATATACACTTGGTAGTACCGTGTTTAGTTTAACCTACACATCCTGCACTAGACATTGTTACCATGTCATTTTTGATTATTTTTCCCTCTTTCCTTTTTTCACTAGTTTGTAGAAAAGACAGAATACACCTATCAATTCAGTGGCATATGGTTTTCATTAAATTGTAAAATCATATTTACATGTCACATTCACTGTCTCTCGACCGGGACAGGGGGCGACATCGACTTCCGACAAAATTTGACCTAGCGTTGACGTCACGCTTGCAAACAAATACGCGTATACAGCGCTTGGGTCGGATAACTGAAGGAGGACAAATATATAATTCGGTCAAAAAGTCTGCTGAGTCAAATTTCTTGACTTGGAGTAAAGTTTAATTTCCATGATGATATTCACATGAAGTCTCTCTCGGCATGCTGAGTAGAGATATCATAAAAACTAAGACCTTGGAATTTACGCGATCCACATATTGATTTACATTTCGGTAGTCTTCCCAATGTTGGATGATGTCCAAGAGAAAAAGTTTCAAGTTTTTTTTAAAAGGAATTACCATGCATAGGATAACCCCTGTTTTCAAGAAACCTAGGAAATTCAAGTGCGTAAATATGCATGTAGTTAAATGCAAATGTTGATTGAACTTTATGTATTAAAGTAAAAGCATCATGTATTCAATAGAAAGAGAACCCACGTAATTACTTCGTATTTTCAAACACCTTCCGGGAGTTACACAGACGGCATTCGTGAATAAAGAAACACATTTTCCTTTCAGAATGTCACAAGGGACCCATATTTAGTAAACAGAACGTTAAGGAAAGGGTTATTAATGTCGAGACCCCAATTTTGAATTAATATCTTTCCTATCACGTCTGTTATGTATAATGATTATTACCTTTTACCAAAAACGGTTGACGAGTGATACAGCGTGGGTCTCTTGCAAGTACTTCTACTGACAATATCTAACCATTCAGAAGTAGTGAACATTCAATGCAATATGATTCTGAAATCAGTTTTAAAGGTTAACTTGTCCATGAATTTTCCCCCAGGATTATTGTTCACTCTTTTTTCCAGTACGCCATAGATTTCTAGCGGACTTGGAAGAAACTGCAGACGTGCATCAAAGCTTGTCAATATTTCAACTCATTTCCTTCGCATTAAGATTGATCATAAAGAAATATGGAGAACATATAGGGGTCGAAAAAAATTGATATGCCAAACCAAAGTCTTCCATCCACCGCCTTCGAAAATGGCAAAGTAAAAAGGCTGAACGTACCGTTACGCCGGAAAGCACGGGTAAATCCCAACGCAACAATCCAATTTTCGCTGATGTCCAGAACTAGTTGTACGATATTCTTGATCCGAGCGCTGCAATCACGCGCTACCAAGGAGTTAATGAAGACACGAGGAAAGCTAATATCGACGGACCTTTTGACCTTGAGTGTCTTCTCCTGGCTGCGGGTCGATCAAACACTAGGCTGTCAAAGCTATTCGTCCAAAGTGAAGGAAGGCTCTTGGCGAAAGGCATCACCAGAGCTTTCCTCAAACGTGACTAGAATGCCGATGTCAAAAGCTAACAGCTTTATCAGGTAAAGTCATCAATACCTATTAGCCAAGCGATCTGTAAAAGGTGCAATGGCAGAATGTAGAAGTAAAGACGTGCAAGATAAAGGTGTCTAGCATAAAGAGGGTGTTCTAACAGAGCGTAGGCCGCCATCCTTAGTCTTTGTAGAAGGAGTAGCTTTATAAATATAAATGTCCATCTCGAAAGCCAGTGGCTTCGAGTCGTCACTACCAATTATAACGGTTATTACTCTTTAGGCCAGGGATTCTTCCCAGCGATGATGCACAGCTAATGTAATATATGTCCACCCAAACGCACTGAGACCTATTCTCCGGGTAGATCGGTGTACAGAGTTAAGGTTTTGGCCTGGTTTTAAACTATCGGAGGCATGATCTCATTTGCCCTATCTGTCCAACATTGTTATGTTCTTTAGTCTACGCTATGAAGAGTTCACTCATTCTGTAAGCAGATATCTGCTAACAATCCCCATCTATCTGTGTTATGTTGTTGGATACACCTCGTCCATCTGTATTTATGTGGCGTAATGAAGACAGACAGTGTTGAACAGGAGGATTTCATGCTCTAGTGTTTTGAGGTCAGCGAAATCCCTGATATCCTTCATTTGTTCAATGATGAGCACATGGGGATAAGTAGGGTGTTACCACCAACGGAATGCCTGCATGATATGTCTTACTAAGTGAGCACGGTGGTTTTTCTTTTCTATTCAGCGCTGGTTAATGCGATGTTTTACAGTCATAGTTATTTTCGCATGCAGTATATCTAGGGTAAAAGTAAAGCTATATACCTGTACTCGAAATGGCATATTTCATTCTGGTAGGATCGTGGAATAGGCTTAGTTGGGCTGAGCTTGGCAAGTTTCATACGGCCCACGTAAAAGACGGTGCTAATTGGAAAGCAAGATTCTTCATTCCCAAAGCAGAGGATTGCTGCTCCAGACGGATCAATATTGCTCACATGACCGCAGAATAGATCCAATTGTATACGCCGCAGGGATGTTACATTGGCTTCAACACGGTAGAAAATTAAAGAATCTTTTGTCATATTGAAACAGTCGCTGATGCACAATGCTTTTGTCCTGTTCAATCGGTGTAAAGAGTTTTCTAAAGTAAAGTTCAATTTTTTGGCAATTTTAATCCTTTAAGGAATCTTTTGTCATACTGAAACAGTTGTCGATGTACAATGCTTTTGTTCTTTAAATCATGTTAAAGGTTTGTTAAGTAAATGTTGAATTTTCCTGTTTTTTTTAGTAGAAGTCATTCTTTTTTTCATGATGAATAGCGCCCACCCCTTCTCCACACCACTTTATATCCTTCAGCTATTCAGGTGGTGTAGCGATACTACACTAACTGTTGGATTAGATGTTACTTCGTTATCACGCATACAAGGCGTTGTGGTTGACAACAAATCGGGCCATTTTTTTCATATTATCTTAACCCGTGATCTAGTCTTGAAAAGCAAGCTCGATAAGAGAAAAAAATGTCATGCAAAGCCATATCGAATTGATCAACACATAAAACATTTAGTAAAGCCCCCATTCCACAGCGACTTCGCTGCGACATAGATTGGATATGTGTAACCAAAGACTTGATGACTTTCATATGATGCAAAATATGCCTGGAAACACAAAACACACAAAGCGTAAATATATTCGATTTTTTAGATATTACACAGAGTAGCGATGGGTATGCGTTTTCTGTCTTGCTTTAGTTGAGATATCATTCTCATCAAATCTTGTCACATAACATGAAAACCCCATATCTAGATATTACACCCTCTCACTGGACCCGCGACGCCTTGGCGACCTCGCTGCGACCGAGCGATTTTTAAAACACCGCTCTAAATGAATTTCATCGATACAAAACGAATCTTTCAACGCTTTGTGTTATTTGTTGTCTTTTTAGTCATACTTGCACGTTTTGCATGGTTTTCCCATTGTAAAGTCAAGGCTAACTCAAATTCAATCTAGGACGCAGCGAGGTCGTCAACGCGTAGCGGGTCCAGTGAGAGGCTGGTGGAGTTTTCATGTTATGTGACAAGATTTGCTGAGAATGATATCTCAACTTAAAAGCAAGACAGAAAACGCATATCCATCGCTACTCAGTGTAATATTTACAATAGCTATTAATATAATAATCAACGGCATCGCAGCGTTTCCCTACAGTACTGTCACTGGCAAACTTTGTCTACATTATGGACTTGCAATAATACTAAGACCATGTCCAATAACGCAGTGCTGTGACCCATGAAAGGAAAAGGTCATCACAAATCGCCGATCGTAAATTAACAAAGAACTTGAATTCATCTTACAAGAAATCACATCTATAAAAGCCAATGAGAGATCTGTGCTACTTTGCTTCAACCTACTCTCCAAGCAGAGAATGGGTTCCGGCTGGTTTTTGACGTGTTTTTAGGCGTTTTTGTCGGGCTTTCTACTTTGTTATTCTATTTTGTGTCGCCAAACCACAAAATGATTTTGTGTGGGTTGGCGACACAACCCTCATACATTCTTGCCACGAATCTGGTCAATGGAGTTCAAACGGACCCCATTTTTTTTGCTCATAAATATATTTCAGGTGGGTCTTTTGGTAACTAGACGTACACATACTGTTTCAGTTATCTATGCAGAATATTGTGATAAGTTCTGAAGTCAATAATTGGCCAACGGATAAAAGACATTTACTTCCAAACGTTTCTGAAAGAAATACAGAACGACAACAAAGGTGGGGCTTCCAAAAATAAGTTAAGATCATATAGATTATTCAAAACTACTTATAATGAAGAAAAATATCTAAGTAATTCAAATATGAGGGTCCGGAATGCAGTCACAAGACTAAGAATCAGCTGCCACAAACTACATATTGAAACGGGAAGACATACCCGCACTCCTCTAGAACAACGATTATGTAAACATTGTACTTTGAATAGAGTAGAAGACGAATGTCATTTTGTGGTAGAATGTGTATTATATACCAAAGAAAGAAATGAACTGTATAAACTTGTAGAAAACCTATTTCCCTACTTCACACATTTAAGTACTGTTCAAAAATTCATATTTCTAATGCGACTAGACAAACCTCCCATTGAAAAACACGTCTGTTCTTTTATATCTACTATAACCGAAAAGCGAGGAGAAGTAGAATTTATTTAATGATAGTCATATTCTTTTGTATCCGCTAACTGTACTGTCTTGTATTATATTTTGTTGTGACCTGTACTTAGCCAAGTGTGGCAGAAATGTGCAATAAAGGTCTTCATTCATTCATTCATTCAATAATAAATATTAATTATCATGATTTATGCAGAAAACGAGAACTCGCATTTGCTTTACAAATCTACGTTACTCCCCTTATTCCAAAAGTTTAGTGCCCTATTATGTCACTCAACAATAACATCGCTTCCATAAGCCTATTGATAGCATAAGAATGTTATGAATTTTAGAATATATGTGAAAAATAGATAATTTGTTATTTGATTATTCGTCATAGTCTGGCACCTAGACACACATACTTACATCCAAGGCATACTTACTGTTTATATATATATATATATACGTTAGGAGATGATTCCACACGCAATACAATAAATTCTCATTTTAACAGCATTGAAATAATTTGAAATTGTCTCAAATGATATAACCTTTATCAAAGATTTGTCACGTTATCATTCAGTGAATATACATACGAATGGTATTCGACTGCAATGATACGTTATGCAGTTGGGTACCATTATATGCATATACACTGAATGATATCACGCAAAGAAAACACTTGAAATTGTAAATTGTAAATAAACGCCGAATATTGTTAAGCACATTCGTCAACAAGGATGTTCATAACAGATATAACTTGAATTCAATGAATTTTATAGATCAGATATTTAAATCCTTTTTGTTTAAAGGATCATTATGAAGAGAAAACATTTAAAGCTCACCTCTCATATATTCTGCACATTGTTGCCATCTCTCTTTGTGAAGACCCCATCTTCTCTAATCCATTCTTGCATCTGAGCATCACCGCCAGTCCAACCCCCGGGCCCTGTGCATGATTCTGCCCGCACCAATAATTACGCCGAGGAACGCCCTCCGCTCCTGATCTGCTGAGTTGACGGGTCACTGGCAGCGAATACAGTTTGAATTCAAACATCCAAGCTGTTGCAAGGATCAGTCAGCCAATTCCAACCCTGAAACGTAGACTATGATATCTTCATATTGCCAACAAGACAATGGTAAGAGTTTGAACAGAACAGTACTAGACAGGCGCAAGTACTTACCAAAGTTCTACCAATGACTCCGATCCCACGTTGAGCATACCATGGCGTATTGATTAGAATTTTTAGCTGGTGGTCACGAAAGTTAAAATGTTGGCCGGAACTTCAAACCATGTATGGTATATGATTATTTAATCTTTCTCAAAGCCCTTGATAGAATGGGGGGATTTGTAGTATTGACCTGTATGGAACAAATGGGCGGGTATTCCCCTTTATTAAGAATGGAGCGCAAAGGAGAAGCACACATTGGAATTCGAAATGACCTTTACGTTTTCTCTATCAGTACACAACAAAACAATAAACATATCGTCTTCTAATACCAGTTGATTCAATAATCATCTTGATTATGTTTATGGTATGAATAAATCCAAAAGGTTGAACAGATTTTAAGATTCAGCACAATTTACGACGTATGCATATAAATCATGATAAATGCGAAACCTTGAGCCCCGAAAACCAATTTTCCAGTTTGCCCCAAAAACTGTTCGTTCAACAAAGGCAAAGATTGCTTTGACCTATTGTGGCAATACAATTATGAAGAGGAATAGTGCATATCCGCACTTGCAAAGACCATTGAACTAGGTCTGGCTTCTATCATATTTTTGCACCCTTAGCTATTTGAAGCCTCAGAATAGAATTAAAGTCAAGGCCACAATGAAAGTCAAATGTGGTTTCACAACGTAATGAAAATCAACACTCAACAAAGGCTGTCATGGCCATGCCTCGCTGTTTTCATGACTTTTAACTGCAATTTTTAAATGCAATTCTTTAGCTGCAAATATCTGACCATACTTCTACATGACAGTCCCGATGAATCGATGTCAACTTCGTGTATTGATCCTCCATACTTGATACAACGGCCCATTGTGCAAATATAATTAACACCATCGACACCCGCGACGGAGCAGGTGTCACGGGCCAACTTGCAGCTAAATGTTTTATGACTCTAGTGAATAATGTAGCATTTTGTCAATGCAGAACACGTAGCGTGGCTTTTGAGTTGATTCAGTGTGATATAGTGCCGACACAACAAAATGTATCGGCAGCTCAATAGGGACAATGCATTTACAACAGTTAATATAATGGTAGGTTGTTTTATATCCGTATCAAACGTGATAGAAATAGAATGTGTTGCGTTACATGCTTACCGTTGCTGACCTTTCATTCTTTCCAATGCCGAAAAATTCCAAATGAAAACGCCGTACTAAGGTAAATTTGTGTTCACGATTAGTTAACAATAAAATATCATTATTGCAGTAAAAATAATAAATATAAACTTTGAAAAATACTGCTAGCTTAAACTGCATGAAATCGAATCTTTAAGCATACCTTAAAGCATAAACGCGATCTTTACGTATGCTTTAAGGTATGCTTGAAGATTGGGTTTCGTGCAGTGTGGTGTACAGCGGATCCTATGTTTTTGTGTAAACCGGAAGGTCGGCATGCCATTCCATCAACCCTGTTGATGCGCCTACCCTTCCGTGTAGGGCAATATCTGGAGGATAAAAACACATTATGATGGCTTTCTAAACCTGGCCTCGTCCAATTTGATGGTTTGGTGATGAAAGCCAAGGTGTTTCAGATATTTGTAGCTTGTATTGAGGTACTAGCATTGTTGAAGCAACAAAAGTTAAAAACCACGTATTTCATCAAATGGCTATTTTCTCAATATCAGTGATATTAACTAGAGTTCCACGACCTCATTCCTTCGCCGACTGATGTTAGCCTTTTCGAGTGAATGCTTATCACTCAGTATGTAAATAAGGTCCTCGATTGCATGAAT
The DNA here is from genome assembly GCA_035149815.1 of Branchiostoma lanceolatum. Taxonomy (NCBI): domain Eukaryota; kingdom Metazoa; phylum Chordata; class Leptocardii; order Amphioxiformes; family Branchiostomatidae; genus Branchiostoma; species Branchiostoma lanceolatum. Next base: position 14,825,693 of record CM068866.1, read on the forward strand.
TTCAAGTGATCCTTTTCTCTACACAAAACACAGCATTAAAGTAAAATCTTAGAAAAGAGGGCCATAGTAGCAATTCCTCATATATTATGTAAATGATGCCATCATGATTTGTGTCTGATAACGTCCACATTTGATTATCTCCCAAACGCCACAAGAATGAAATACCATCATTTACCACTCTGGAATCATAGTATTTTGTCATAAATTATGTAAATTAGTATTCATTTGCATAATTGATATCTATCAATATTCCTCTCTTTCTCAGTTACATGTCACGTGTTTGACTACGATGGAATGCAAGGGTTTGTATACTTTTTCACATCACAGATCCTGATTTGCATGATTCTTATACGATCATGTAAATCATCACTCAAACTATGTACATCCCTACAAATCATGACGATCCGTCATCACCTTCTTGAGTTACTAGTATTCTCTTTCAAAGTTTAAAACAAACCCATACCTATACCTACACGAGTTCTCCCAAGAGTTATAAAAATAATCACTGTAAGAATATTTTTGCTTAATTGGTATCATAACTTTTATCTTTACTACAGAAAATAAGGCAATTTGTTGGCAATGTGTTTGCTTCAATTATGCCCTTATTTTCATAGTCGACATATCAATCAGTTTTTATCAAACCTATACCTTCCAACAGGGTGAGCGTTAGATCGTAAGGCTGCTGTGTTAAAATGCCCGTGTGACCTCCCTGACCCCAAAACAGAGCCCTGCACCAGGCAAGTAAAGTATCACATGTGTCCTCCAGGGACGTCTCACAGGGAGCCTGCGCCGTAAACTAGGTCACCTGTCAGTGCAATTAAACTGAATATATAGACTTAAAAATAGCAAATTGAAAGGGAATTGTAGACATTTCCTTATAAATTATGTCAATGATGCCTTGTCATGCATGATTTTTGTCTGATATGGTTCACCTTTACTTAGCTTCCTAATGATACAAGAATGAAATTCCAATCATTTACTATTGTGGTATTTTCAATTAGTATTTTCTCATTAATTATGCAAAATAGGTAGCTATTAGCATTATTGGTATCTATCGATACCTCTCTCTTTTTCAGCTATATATGTCACATGTTTGAGAGTCCTATTTTGAAAGGCAGCAGATTTATAAACTTTCCTTGCTAATTATGCAAATTAGCTCCTGATTTACATAATGAATATTCAATTATGTAAATCATTAATCGAGCTATCTACATACCATAAATCAAGACGATCCGTTGATCATAAGTCTAGTTATTCATGTCCAAAGCTCAAAACAAATAAACTAAAAACACCCGCTGCAGCTCCAAACAAGCCGCTAGAGGGCCCAAACGTGCACAACTTACTTCATGTAGCATGGACTATTTACCACACAAAAATCATGACCGTAGCACTTGCAGAAAATTCGACCTTAAACTTTGAAGCTACACTGCAGTACCCAAAGTACCCGCTAGGAGGCCCATCATCGAACTTGACCTTTCCCTTTAATAAATCTACCTATTCACTAAATATCATGCACAACCATCAATAGCTTCTCGAGTTATCCTGTCAACAAACAAATACGCATACATAAACAGTCCACTGCAGTACCGCAGGAAAATGCCAGGTGACCCATTTTTGAACTTGAGCTTCGTTTTCACAATCTCTACGTACCCACCAAAAATCATGCAGATCCATCATCAATACGTCGAGTTATGTTGTCTACATACAAACACACTAACAAAAAAAGTCCACTGGAGCACTTTAGAAAAACGCCAGGTTAACCATTTTCGAACTTGACCTTTGTTCCTACAACCGCCACTTACCTACCAAAAATCAGCAAGATCCGTCAAAGTTCTCTCGACTTATGATCTCGACATACATACGGACCCACTTTACAGCTGGCGTAACCGATAACATAACCTTACCGTGAATGCATACATTCCCGGCGAAGGTAATAATAAAATAATGTATGCTTTAACGTGTACCTTTCATGCTAACGTGTACCTGCTAATATATTGTCATGTCTATGATAAAAAGCACCAAACGATTATACAGTACATAAGTGACAATAGAAGGGTCCTTTATTAAGTGACCAACAATATTGATATGAAGTTCAGCTGAATTTCAGGGTCCCAATCCATTCCAACGTTGGTTTTGTAAAGCTTAGCCCTTCTATTTAGAAACATCGTATATGTTTGATGAGCTGCCCATAGAAAATCATTATGTCAGGGATTGTAGAAATAACAATAAGGTTGTAGTTCTAGATGTGGTGACAAATGATGCAAAGTACCTTCTTCTAGGCTGGAATATATTTCACAGGAATTGTAAAGAAATCAATGACATCCTTCCTTGGCTATAAACGCATCACCCGGAATTCGCGATTATCTGGGTCCTTTGGTGACACTTTGTACCAAATTTACTATTGGCAACTTCCAGGGATGGCTGTACCCTATTTCCGCCTCATCCCCAAAGGGTAATAAGACTAAGACCTAGCGGGGCAAGGCACGTGGCATGAACTCGTTTTACTATCCACCGTTGTCTACAGATGGGGAATAGATAGCGCCACGTATCTGACGTTGTCATCTTAGCTCCATTAGGCCAACAAAAAAGCCATCCAGGGGCCCAGTCATGGCTACTCAGCACCATTTCCGATAGGCACTCCAAATATAACTCTTGTCTTTTGCGAAGTGATATGGTTGTTGATGATTTCCGAACTAGGTTCTGAAAAGACCCTCCCCTTTCTCCCAAATAACCTCGGTATATAGGTTTAAGTATGGAACGAGTCGTATGGACATAGCTATATTGTTTAAATCGGAATGCTCATTAAGAAACTTTTAATGATTTTATGTCCTTATCACAGCGTACAATGTCGACAGTCACTATTTGTACCTGTGTTTTTTTGCACAGAATGAGCAATAAAGTTTTAACTAGAGTTCCACGAACACATATCTTCGCCGAATAATCAGGGGATTATACCAATAGTCAAGAGACTTGAAGTTTGGTGGTTGTGTTCAGTTACTCTCGTTTAGGATATTTTGACAAAATGTCACTGCAGATCAAGAGCAAGCTGCTAGGGGGCCCAAAGCTACAACAATTCTACTTACATCACAAGCTTCCTGACACCAAAGGATCAAGACCATAGCACGTTCAGTTCTGCTGAAGTACCAGGGTCACATACTAGGGGCCCAAAATCGACCCTGACCTTCGTCTTCCCAATACCTGACCACATAGTCATACTCGTACCAAGTATCGTCATAATCCATCCATTCTTGAGTTATGCTGACTACAAAAATCCGGGACCACAAACATCGCACACAACCACAGACGTTAACGGCGATGCTGAGACCGTGTCAGATGATGATCACTTTGAGGGGGTTTTCAAACCAGAGTGACAGTGAAAGTGAGAGTGACCAGCAGACAAAGTATCGCACTGAAGATCGGACAGACTCTCTAGTCCTGCGTACTGATGAACGTTACCCCCCTGCTCGCACAATAGGATAGTCCGTGTACTTTGCCCCTCTCCTGTCTCCTGTGCACCTCACGTTGGTAACATAATTTACCGGGCTCGTTAGTCCTGACTCCTGCTGGACACAACAAACCAGTGCCTCAGACACGCATGTGGTAGCTGAAACATCGATTCTTTGAATGATTCCCTTAGCCAGATCATTGGTGGAGGAATCTCTAATTTCTTCCATGGTCACCTAAGACGTGTTGCCAAGGAAGGACAATTTCTCGGTGACGGCAGTTCCCCTCCCGGGCGGTAGGTAGCGATGATAGGGTGGGAGGAATGCCGAACTTTGACCTCGTATGAAGACTAAATTGGAAGACAAGTTCGTTGTTGCGTTCTTTAGGTGGCTGAATGAAGTAGTGTTTCCCTATCAGGTACGACGTCAGGACCATCTGGTTGACGATAGTCCCTCACAGGGCCTGACCTTTCCTGTGTTTGTTGATTTAGCTCCGTCCCAGCGGGAGAGTAGTTTGGACGGTGGTAGTGAGATCACCAGAGAGCATCAATCTAATTTACACAGGCCTGCTGACAAGCAGGTGTTGTCCTTGAATATAGGTCAATAAAATGTACTTAAACGCAATCATAAACAAGCCTATTTCACCACTTAATGAGACCCTGATTACAATTTCATACGTCTATATTTGTTAATCATTACCTCAATAACCTACCTGTCCAAAGCAATGCAAATTAATCAAACCCTACCCGAGTTATTCACCTCCAAAGGTAACATCAAAAAAGCCCACTGCAGTTCTAAGCAAGCCACTAGGGGGTCTAAACTTACATCAGTTACTACCTGCCCCAAGAGCTGTACACCACTTAAAAATCATTACCATAGCACTTGCATGAAATTTGACTACAAGCTTTTGGCGGATTGATAAACTTTCCTCATTTATTATGCAAATTATCGTCTTATTTGCATGACAAGTATTCAATTATGTAAAGCATCACTGAAACTATCCACATGCCATAGATTATGATAATCCGTCAATCCCTGCTGAAGTTATTCGTCTCCAAAGGTATTAACAAAAACGCCAACTGCAGTTCCAAACGAGCAGCTAGAGGGCCATAGTTCACACCACTCACTTGCCGTCCCAGAAGCTATATACTACCTAAAAATCATGAACCTGACGCCTCCAGAAAATTTGGCCTGAAACGTTGAAGCTCCGCTGCAGTACCTCATATACCCGCTAGGAGGCCCATTATCGAACTTGACCTTCCTCTTTGACACCCCTAACTATCCACTAAATATCATGCACAACCGTCAACAGCTCCTCGAGTTATGCTGGCGACATACAAACTCTCACACACACAAAGCCTGCTGCAGTACTGTAGGAAAGCGCCAGATTAATCATTGTTAAACTTGACCTCCGTTTTCACAATCTCTTCCTACCTACCAAAAATCATTGAGATTCATCAACGTTTCCGTCACTTTTTTGCCTACATACAAACACAGAAAAATTAAAAGTCCGCTGCAGTACTGTTGGAAAACGCCAGGTGGACGATTTTTTAACTTGACCTTCCTTTGCACAACCACTACACACCTACCAAATATCATGAAGATCTATTAAAGGTTTCCCGAGTTATGCTCTTGACATACATACAGACCCACACAACATCCGGCTCAACCGAAAACATAATCTACTCCGAGTTCCTCGGCGTAGATAATTAAAGAAATAAGAAAACCTCTGTCGTTGTGATAAAACTTTTAAGGCTTTAACTTTTTCACTCTCGCTGAAATTACCCTTCCATTGCGTATATCTTTAGACCGTAGAAGTCTAGACTATACTAAGCCACTGAAATTGGAATGTGATTGCTTCCATATTTAGATTCAGAGGCAGTTTCTCCTTCAGGAAAGATCTTTCAGATATTCATGGTAGTATTGTGTAGCAAAGGATAGTCCATAAAATATGTTTCGCTTCAAGAAATGCATTGACGTGTGAGTGAAATTGACTGAGATACACCAATTGGCAATGTAAGACTTATATGATTACCAATATTACTCTATATCAATTATGCAAAGAAAAAAATGAAAGATTGTCTTTGAACAGTTGAGTTCGGTTGTCACATCACATCTGCCAAGTTGAAGGGAGGGGGACATTTTAAAATGCCAGCAACCCGTAAAACAGACGATAACCGGAACAAAATTATTCAATGGCATCTCAGTCTGAAACATATTTGCCTACAACAGCATGTTTACATCCCGATGATGTTGTGTTGATTGGTATACCATATTGATATTATCATACATCACTATGTTATTTCCGTAATTGGAATAGGTATTTGGCGGCGACAACGCATGCGAACCAATTAGATGTCAGTTATTAGTAATGTGTGACATCCGCTTAGGAAACGTGCACTTGTCTTTGCCAGTGACGCAGTAACGTTCATCTTTCGCAGATTATACTGAGGGATCCGGAAATTAAATTTGTCGCCTTCACCTGTCTTACGATCAATAACATCTGCAGAGACATGGAAGTTGAAAGGAGCCCTCACACCGGTATCGTTAATTTTGGACCACCCGGGTTACCAGTGAGAGCTAGCTGCACAGGAGCTGCCTGCTAAGGATGCAGTTGGACCATGTACCACGGCTGCTGCAACTAGCTGTCCTAGGTCATGAACAGTACAGGTATGGCAACTTTGGTATCTAATGATTATATGCTTTCATTGTTATTTTGCATACGAAATAATTTGTTTTGGTGATGCGTCTGCCTAACAACTTGTTCGCCATAAGAATTGAACCACCAAATTAACTGCCTTTGCTGGGTTATGAGCAGTACAGGTATGGGAACTTTGGTATCTAATGATTATATGATTTCATTGTTATTTTGCATACGAAATCCCTCGTTTTGGTGCTGCGTCTTCCTAACGTCTTGTTCGCTATAAGAATTAGATCACTTGACTGATCTTAGTGCTGTGGCAAATTAGCGTAGCATAACCGGTAACCTTTAGCCTGGAGTCCAGCCTTATTAGCTTGGCGGCTAGTGGCGTTGAGAGGACCTAAGCTACCAAAGCTAATAAGACTGGACTCCGGGCTAACCTTGTCCATTTTCTTTTAGTACAATGAGCACTACATGATACGTGCAGTCAAACACAATGTGACAAATATGAGACGGTACTATTTTTTTCATACCTTTTCTGCGTGGTAATGATAATTAATCAAACTAAAACACCCCAAATTTTCTACGACTTAAACTGAAGCTATCGCTCTCGCAATACTGTCTATGCTTAGTGACTTGCCTGTCCAACCAAACAGCTTATTGAGTTGGTGAAGCCTTGTCCGTTGATACATCCCCCTTTCGGTCCACACTCTGCATACTCTGCTTTTTCCCAAGTTTCCTCATATACTCCAGACGACACCATATCTCCAAGGATTACGATTCAATCTCAGATAGCTCTCAGCTTGATGGCAGATCAATGCCAAAATTCCATTTCGCACTTAAAGCTAGACTTCTCTCTGATTGATGCTCACTGACAATCCCTACCGACAAGGCGGGAGATTAGTTCAGGATTATGTGATTACGTGCTCATAAGCGGAAAGCAGGTTGCTTTTAAGTAAGGAACAAAAAAATCAGTAAGGAACAAAATACATGTAAACTAGTTCATGCAGTAGTCAATGGTTAATAACATACCTTATGAATATGATTTTGATTATTCATACAAAGTAGGTCACATCATTTACTGTGGTTAGCATCCATTACCATTTATTCTTAACCATACTTTTGCTGCATAATTTTCAGTCATGATAGAAACATGTTCAAAACGAAATTTTGGACGGATGTTGCCTGGAAAAAGCAATTATAAAAAAAATATTTGCATTTAATCTAGTCAATACAGTGCAAAGCTACAAGAGGTCATTCTTAGAAAATGCGAACGTAAGTAGAAAGGCAATCAATATTCCATTGACACAGTAAAATGGAAAAGTATCATTTGTCATCTGTAATTGGGGTGATTTATCTGGGGTACAGCCGCAGCTGTCACCTTGCTGTCAAAGATAACCTCCTAGGGCAGCTGTCGGCATATACTTCTTTTTCATTGCCAAAATGAACGCCATGGTACCAATGGTTTTATATCAACTTTTGGTAGCTTTCCAAACATTTGCCTTTTGTTACAGCAAAGGTCTTGAAAAGTATCAGGGAATGTTTGGAAGAGAATTGATTGTGTGTCCGCTCAAAAAACATATGACACCTAACACATGTACCCAAAGGCACTGTATCAACATTCTGAACGCTTTCTTTCATACGCTCGAAATCTTCGCTGATATTATAACTTCTCTTGCCTTTTACTTGGCTATCGTTACGGACACATAAAATATTGCATAGACCACATGTAAATCCGATTTTCCAGTATGATATACTTTTCATTTCGTAATTATATATAAAAACCATAAATCTTTCTATGCCTCAGCCCTGATGGTTTAGCTTCATCAGCATGGTCATTAAGACCTGGCATTTATCATGACCTACCATTAGTTGAGCAGGCATTACAGAGAAAGTATGGACTGGATTAGGGCTTGGTGCCGTTACGTCTTCTCATAGATCGGTCGATCATAGAAATATGAAAATTATACTTTAATGAATGATGGTTGGACTTTGTTAGCTGGTTTCAGTGCGCTGTCTGGCCCCTATGTTGGTTATTGTTAATGAAAGACTGGTTTTCCAAGAATTTGTCACGGCCTTCAGCTCAGTAAAACTAAATTTCTTTATTCCATTTCCATTTCGTATGTTACTTCAAACGACACATTGAACTTAGTTTTGTGCACCAAAAACTTGTAACTACTTGCTTCTGGCATGAAGTGATTGTTATCAGATTGAAATAACACTCCCCACGTGCTTTAAGCTTTTGATGTATTTTCACGAGGTGTCATAAACTTTCGCGGGGTTGACTACAACTGCTAGCCTTAACAATTGATTCTAAAATTTTTAGGTGCCCGCCAGGTTATATTAAGGGATAGACGCTGAGTGTCCCGAACCTTATCTAAATCGATTTCTTCCGGAACAGACAGAAAATAAACAAGAATTTTCTGTCGTAAAACGTATACAGCATGTGCCCCCCCCCCCTCCTGAAATAGCTGACAGAGCAAGAAGCAGGTCCCACTACAACGCCCAATCAAATGTACCTAAAGCAATTATTGTAGGTTGCTATGAAATCTCTTGGATACATTGATATCATTTGAACCATTTGCCTGTTACGGGCATTCTAGAATGGTCCGTTATAGTATACACGCGGTCAACCTCCATTTGCTAGTACAGTGGGGTGGATTGGAGGCGCATAAAACTGCCCCCTTTGGAAACTTACATGAGATGCAATTGAAGCACCTATCATGTAACAACCGATACACGAGCATTTCATACCAGCCTATACTGCAACATCTAATTTCATTACTGGCAGTTGCAATTAATTCGAATCACATCCCGGCTGAATGCGAAGAGATAAAAAAATGCATACAAACAGATGAAAAATGCATTTGAAGTAAACATCATAACACAACATTGAGCAATGACTTTGAAAGGTATTTCTTGCACAAACGTTGACTTGCGCTTGCATACGTCTATAAATTAGATATAAAACTAATCAAGATCATCTCACTTTCCAATAAAAAATGTATACTTCTAGTCTTATGTTTGCCTTTTCGTCATTTTGACACATTAAAAATGAGTTGCCTTAAATGATGGGGCAATTTGTTGTGTCATCTTAATAACATTTATGCTAGTAATACCAGGGGATTTATCGTCCACTTGAATGATTTACTTCGTTAAACCCAATAAAAATGTAATAAAAACATTAACCTGGACTTCAGTCACGGGTGGCGACGACATAAAAAGATAACATGCAATTCTCTGTGTATCAATTTAAGTACCACTTAGTTACAACATCACCGTTGAAGCATATCGTTTAATGTGATCCCAGTACAAAACGCAACAGGGCATCAGAATGCTACTTCTGTGCTGTCACATAGGGAATCATTTCTCAAAGGCATAGTGTATCATTAAAACATACTGTAAAGATGACATTGAGATTGATACCATAAGCATAGCCCAAACTACAAATTGTGATGTTTGTGAAGGTTAAACATTCAGGTAAACAATATATAAAGACAATTCAAACTCTACAACTGGATAAAATCGAATGTTATCCAGTTGTAGAGTTTGAATAGTCTATATATACAAATCGCGATCAACCAAATTGAAAACTGTCACCTGTTTTAAAGACAATATTACGAAATATTTACACTAAGATCGATCCTGACAAACAGTCACTTTTGCAATGGATATCTGATGCCTGGGGGTAGCCGGCTATGTACATTTGCCTGAACGGGTCATTACGTTTAAATCAATTAATCAATTAGAAGGGATATCTTCAATGACATCAGGCTACTGTGGAATCTACGCTAGTAAGTTCAGGCTTCATAACTATCTCTGCTATCGTACTTTTATATTAAAAACTTGATACGTGCCAAGTTAAGTGAAGACTGCTACCCATGCATAGTTTTAAACGCGCTATTGTCAAACCGTTGTGCCTGTAGAATCACAGATAAGAATCATGCCCCCGTTGATGACATATAGGCTGCCAATACTGTACGTGTTGTCCGTAATCACAATCGGTTGGGCTGCCCTCATTTCAGCATTCATCACCGTTCAATCAATGTGACGGGATACCAGGGCATTTCCGATGCGTATCATGGAAGAAACCTTGCTTATGCTGGTAGAGATTATGCGATATTGCCTTCTATACAAGGTAATTCATATGTTCTTGTATGTTTCATCTCCTTTGTATATTATGTATGTACGTATATGCATGTATGAAAAACTGTACCAAAACTAACCCGTATATGTGGAAGCGCACATGCAGACATAGTTGGGCAAGAGACAAGGGGTTTCGTAAAATGGTTTTCAAAACCGTTTTGGTTGGCGGTATGTTGTATATGAATATTAATGTGTTCAAATGTGCCAGTTATCAAAATAAGCATAAAAGACTGTGTGTGTATGAATGGATCGTTGTCATTAGAGTACCAATCGTTTGCTACATCGAATCGCCAATAGCTGACTGACAAACCACGCCCTAACGAGAGCTCACAGCCAAGGAAGCCGTAGGAGCATTACACTGTTGATTTTTCTTTTATCCACATAAGACGCGGATGTCCACGATCTTCACATCAAAAATCAATGTCCAGGAAAGGCCAAGTCGACGTATTTGTCGGAATCTTTACGCCACGTTCAAAATTCTTCGTGATTGCTCCGACCTTCTCCAAGGGCGAAGTAACGCTGAAGCTTGAAAGTCATGAGGAAATGATCTGATTTTTCCTACTGGAGAATGGGTGACCCTTGCGTGACATCATGCTACATAAATGAGGTAATATGGCAATTTGCTCGTTTTGCTCAACTAATTTCACGCAGTGTTAACCACGTCGGATGGGTCCTGGGTCGTTTGAAGCACTTGTCCTTCTATTGCCTGGGAATAACGTCCTTCCTCTAATCTGAACATATTCCGTCCTTCAACTTGTAATGATGACATATACTACAGTTCCATTAAGTTCCCCTTCAGGTTCGTGGATTCGTGTCCTGCACCAGATTGCTGACCATTTCACAGAGGGAAGGTAGGGAAAAGTGTTTTGGTTTAGATACAAGAGAGAATATTTGTTTTCACCAAATGCCATAGGTAAGACGTATCTCGAAAGCATTTCCATGCTGATACAGAATATGCTGGGAAAAAAAGAAGAAATATTAGCTTGGTTTGAATACACAATTTATGTTGAAATGATCGGGTCATGTGATCTTAAGTATTCAAAACATATTTTGATATCGCCGTAATATAAGTGCATTTTATCATATATAGAGAGAGACTTTCAAAAAAATGCAATGTATCTTTAAATTACCTTAGAGATTGAAGAAACTTTCTTCACACAAGTAATTGGATGCTCTTCATAATCCGACACCTGAGACGACAGTGCTGCCCAGAAAATGACACGAGAGTAAAAGAGGTGCAAGAATACTCAAGACGATGTCAGCTCTATTGATTCTGCTGACTTTTAGTTTCTCCACGTAAGAGAGTCAGAGTCAAAGCAGACAAGATCCCCCCATAGTAAATGCCTGAAAATGATTTATGAGTGAACTTTGCCACATATCTACCAGGTAACATGCATCAATTATAAATTTTCGACAGAAATCACCCAACGGAAGTAACATAGGACATTTTCAGTAGATATTTTTAGAATAAAATGTCTTCGCTTAGCCCTGGTGGGGCCTAGGTTGAGAACTAAATCCCCTCTGTTTTCCAATACACCCAAACGAGAGAATGGTGGTGAAGCTGACATTAAGAAGACTTTGACTTACGAGACTTCGAAATTCAATTGCATTTGATGCAGTCATTATTCTTTATTCACGGCACGGAAAAAGTTACTATCAAGGCAGATTTGCAGTACTGGAAAGCGTGGACAGATGAGGACGAAGTTGATTGTTATGCCGAAGGGCGGTTTAATACAGGCAATACACTCATATACAGACGGGTATTTTGGAGTTTGTTTAACAAACTGTGCATGGCCGGAAAAGAGCAATTCATCCAAATACCTTTTTAGATATGGGAGAGAAAAAATCGAAAAATAACTGACACTCGGGTCAAAACGTTATATAACTGTCATTATCAAACCGATAACGTAGCGAGAGCAATTTTGATACAAAACTAGGCATTGAGAATGAGCTGGCGTTCTTGACAGATATGTACGTAAGTGCATTGAGACAGCCCTATATATGAATAGCCCGTTTATGTGGACGATGGAATTCCTATTTACACCTGCACAAGGTCTTGACAGGTCACTAAGTTTAAATGAGATTCGATCTGGTCACAATGCAGCTGTCGTTAACGGAAATGAACCTGTCGAAAAGAGATTCCTACTTACTTTTCACAGCACGAGAAAGATGAAGTGTTGAACCCGCGAACCTAATGTTCCGGTAAATAACATTTTTGACAACGTTTCGTTATAGTGAGATCTGTATACAACTGATGTCCATATTGGGGATGTTTCTACAAAAATCTAATACAAGTATAGTATTCTTGTTATCATGTTTTTAAAACCTCTTTCATGTAATTTACGTTGAGACTGCTGTTGGAATTGGTCTAATAAGATTCCTCAACAAAATACAAAACCAACAAATACTGATTTCAAGCCCAATGATTCAAACACAGTATTTTCAAACGTGTCTTGCGGATAGTGTTTTTTTAAACTTTAAATCTTTTCGTTAGTGGTTGTTATTCAAGACGTATTGTGACCTTCATCTGCTTAATTTGAGTGTTAATCATACTAATAAAATTTTTGAAGGTGACTTATGTAGCCAGCCACGATTTTAACTGAAAATGAGGAACCACAGCGGTGTCGTACCATTATGGTAATATGGCAAATCAATAAGGCCTAATTTTCTTTCATATCTTTCAGTTGCTATTGTTATGTATCAACATTAACGACTTTTGTTTCTAATAATGAAGAAATATTTGCAGGAAATTGCACACGAAAGTTATCGTAAATCAGACAGCATTATCCCTCGAAGACTCGTTTACCAGGTTTATGAGAATCTCGTGGAATATAAACATGTTATTACTAAGAATTAACAATAAAACTAACGAAAACATAATTATATCTGTTTGACACGTCGTATAAAACCATAAGCTCATACACGACTATTTCTCAGGTGCATATCTTTTACCATAGGAATTCAACTATGTTTGGCTAAGCTACATTCTGAATACCATGATGTTTGTTTATTTGTATTACTAAACTGAATTTTATATTAAATTGGAAGCCAGTTAGAGAAATAATGTGCATGTAGATCTGCCAAACTATTAGTGTTTCGTCAGGATGATGTATTTCGCACACCATTATCTATGTATTTATATATTAACTGTTCGTTAATAAATCGTTTCTGTGGTTGAGATCTGCGGCATACATAGAGATAGCCAATATGTTATCATACTTCTGTATGATAATGAGGTTTACATGAGCAGAAAAATTATGACAAAACTTCTACCTCGTGCCTAAACATTAATATTGCACTTAAGATGGTTCGCATTCACTTCTTGATTAGAGTTTGAGCTTGTTCAAGGAGTTTTTTATTACCAAATATGTCATTCTTATTACCAGCGCCCGTTTGACTAAAAGTGAATGTCATGAAAACCTTGGAGCTGTAAACCCGTGTGAATTTATGTACCTATAAACGGGTAGATTGAAAATAGTCTGATGAAACTAATATCTCCACAATTATTCTATATAATCGAATATCTTAGACTGACCCAATAAGATTTATAGAATCTGCCTTTTCAAGCAGTGTCCGTATCTAAACTATTTAGATGATCTTTGCTATATGTAAATAGATACGCTGTATTACACACATAACTGTTTAATTCATACCAATCTACTGGCACCCGTAAAAGCAATTTCATGGAACATTTGCTGCATTACAAGACGTTAAAATATTCCGGAAGGGTTTGTCGAAATTAATTCATGATGCTCACACTGCAAGATTCAATAACTTGGCTTTGAAGTAATTTATCGTGAAACAGTCAAATTCACTTAAGGGCAATAAAAACATCTCGTTAAACGACAAAGGATGAGTCATTAAAACGGCATGGTGTGTATTGGTATTCTATCTCATGCGGAAGTGAACCTCCTTCACGTGACAGAAATCGCAATGGTCCAGCTCTTGCGATATGCATGTTCAGAAGGTCCATGGGACGCATTGCTTATTCTGCTTTCTGGAAGCGCAATTGCACAGAGCTACCTTAGATCGTCTGGCAGGTCAAAGCGAACGACTGTATTTTTGTCACTGACTGTAATTTCTGATTCACCTTGTTGGGCCCTGCTTTATTTTATATGTTATACACATGTCGGGATACAAAGCTATTAGAAGATTGTTGCGTAGTACACTTTTCTGTAAGTGCAATTAGTACGCCCATGGATAACATATTTTCCCCAGGCCGTCAACCGCTAACATAGCAGTAATGGAAGTTCAAAGTTCCACGTTTCGATCATGTATTCTAACCGAATAAAAGTTAAGAATACTTACTGGCGTACGTGTGGGCGTACCATGGAAAGAATAACTTTGCCCAGGGACAGTGATTTCTAAGTGGGTTTCATTGTTTTCCTTTGATGACTTATGTGCGTTCAATCTTTCGTTTGTGCTTCCTTGCACAAAGAGTTATCAAACGTACAGGCCTTCCGCTGCTCAATACCGTCACGTGGATTTACGAGGCAATGCACGGTTTGGCACACTTCTGGATGCACGACGTTAAACCTGTATGACCCGTTAACTTTATCAAGACCTCAGAACTTGTTACGCCTCGGTCTCCTCTGCTTTGTACCAATATCGTTAGCTTCACAGCAACAGAGCAATCTACATATTGCCTCCAAAGTAGAAGATTTTAGTACACCGACGTTACTCACAATGACTACTAATGTGTACATCACAGCATACGAGAGTAAACTAAAATGTACAAAGGCGTCTTTAAAAGCATTTGCCCTTTAAATGTTGGGTGACTTTGTAAGCCTGTCAAGGTTGATTATGTCGGTATTACCACTGGGGCTTGAGTTTGTCATTAACACATGCGATTTTGTAGAATCATTAAACTTTCGCTCGAACGGCAGAGGAGACTTGCAATGTTAAATGACTTGATGTTTTGCCTTGACGTTGCAACCTATGGGGACTAGAAAATGATAAATGGATTAAATGTATAGCAGTCTCAACGTGAACCTGCAAATCGCGCACACGAATAATTTCTTATTACGTATCCATTATCCATTATTTCACGTCTTGTTTCTTACATGCAACATTAGGATAATCGACTCTCAGCTTGTATAGAATTATAAATCACTGTCCTAAAAAGTGTGTTTAGCATTTTCATCAGGTACACCATGCAGGACTTGGTGGCAAATCTTGATAATGCGGGAATAAATCATTCATACACCCACTTGTAATTCAAGAACTACAACTGCCTTCTAATGGCTTTTCTGTGGTTCCTGCCCTGGGTAGTTGTTTGACATGTTGATAACTGCTTGGTGCTAAAAGTGCCCACCTTGCATAGATAGAGTTGGTCAATATTCATAGCAGTATGACCTTTATTCATCCTCAAGGCTATGAGAGGTCACGTTTCAACACTGTGGAATGAAGCCTACATTCACTGTGTTACGGTGCCTTACATACCAGAACGAGAGTAGCAAATAGATATCTAAAAAAAGAAATGAAGTCATTTGAAAACGCATCCTCATGAGGATTAAATCTATAATACCCGTGCGTGAAAAAGGGCATTTTCTTCTAATAATTGTTCATTAACATCTTTGAAACTTCCCTTGCAACCTTCTGATTAGCATTGCTGCAATCTATTAAGAGCTGGAAGCAACAACAAAACAATAAAACCGATTTCCAGGAGGATTTTCTCTCTCGCCTCGTAATGAAAGAATTTAGCTCTCAGGGGGATGAAATTAGTGCCGCCTGTTCATCGACGATAAAACGATCGCGGATTTGAAAAGTCGTTAATTAAGATTTAGGCTGTCAGCACGGGTACGACGTACTTTAAAAATGAAAGCGTAATCTCCTTCTTTTAGTTGTCGCTGAGTCCTGATAGGAAAATATGATAAGCTGTGCTCCATGCATGAGGTATGTCTCCATAGGGCACCTTGTCCTTCTCTTCGCCCAATTCGTCTTTCCACGGCGTGATCAATGACATTTATAGTGATGAATTGAGGCTAAATCACAACCGGTTGAATTTCCATACAGGTCCCACCTCCTGGAGGGATACTCTCATTTGGGTTATGAATGGGACTACTTATTTAAATCTGGGTCGCAATAACGGTCTGGTGAACTTCCGAAGGGTGTGAAACGGTATTCGCGTGGAGGTTGTCTAGACTAGGTATACAGCAGAATCGTTGGGACAGAAAGAACTTTAGATGAGGATTCCCTAGACGGTGTCAGAGTGCGTCGGTCATTATCATGTCAACGTCACCATGAATCCGGAAGAAGGTTAGAATACCGTCACCACATACAGCTCGGCGCGTGTGGTCTTGACAATCTCGCATCCAGACGCGTGCAGGTATCATCGGAAAACGGTGGGCTTCGAAAAACATTGGCTTTCATTGATTTCCGAAAGGGACGGAATGAAAATGGATCTGTCTGTTGCTCCATGGCATCTTGCAAGATCATTGGCGTGTAATGCTGAAGAATGACACAGGCGTCAGGAGCAAATTTGGACACAACAGTGGGGCCAAGACTTTGAGGTTCAAGATCATCGCAACGTTTGAAACCATTGACTTCTGAGTCCATAGGAACTGTGTGCCATACGGCAGGTGAGTTGTGTTGGAGTTCCCTAAGCTAATCTGGGTGCATGTCACGTAGATTGAGTAAGATGTAAAGGCAGGCAGTCAAAGAACGGGAAAGGACTATAGATCTGCTAGAAATGACCATAGCGTGTGAACAATCGCCAACTGGCCTTCGACAATACCAATGAGTTTCTGATCATTATACGGTTACCATTGTGGAATGTGTTTGATGGATTTAATATTTTCATATCCCGTATTTTTACACCCTCTTACATTTGCAAATGTAATATTTTACATTTTCTTCTTGATACCATTGATCAGTCGAAACGTGCACAATCACACAGTACATAGAAATATATGATATATGTAAGAGATATGTCAATTCGTCTTATCAACGACTCTAAAGCTGTTCTCTGTGCAAGTGAAATCCAATAGGTTTAAATGTCTGCTTTTTAAAGTGAACGCAACCGTCGCCTCCAGTCACTATCCACCGTAGGGTTTAAAATGTAGCTTTTAAGGTTGACGAAGTAAAGTGCTTATGTGATGATCTACAACATCCGTTTGATTTCTTAAAGGCATTGAAAAAAAAGCACGAGATGCAAAGATGTGCTAGAGGAAGGTGCTTCGTCTTCCGCATTTTATCGGAGGAGAGGATAGAGCACATAAGGAGATGAAAAATGGATACGCCTCGACACGCCTTAGTCTGGGCACAATTGTTCCTGCGACACTTCGGAACAGCGTCGGGATTATTGCACCGAGAACGCAATAAAGGCTAAGCGATTCTGGACGAAATGGTACCCTCAGATGGGCAGATTATACTAACAGGGCCTCTTTGGAAGATGACGGATAAGTACAGCTCAGTTTGATGTGTTGATCCTCATCGTCAACTCCATCGAGAAGCATGCAGCCTTGCAAAAGCTGAAAAATTATGTCATTTTCTTGTCCTCCTCTTCGTTAAAGTTATTAGAAAACCACCCCCTAAAGGGAATTATCTAATCCATGTACCACTCTGTATCTCTCTGACAATCTAAAATTCGCAAGTTTGCAGGTGCGTAACTCTTTTATTCAAATTGCGTCTCCTGACAATATAGGCTCTGGTGGGGAATGAATAGACATTATAAGGTCTGTTAGTCACCCGGCACGAGGGTAGACGTTGAGCGACGTTAGGGCCGCCGGCGGCTGTAAGATGTCCGTTAAATCTATTCATTACAAATGAAATGATGTATCACCGTATCAGAGAGACGATATCGTGTGCTGTGGGCTTTGTTCAGCTCACATCTCCGATACCGCAGACTTGATGAAATGGCACATCAAGAAAAATTCTGATCAAAAGCTACTTTTCTGTGTCACACGCGGCTTCATGTGCAATATTGGTCGGTACGTTCTTGACATTCTACCGCTGATGGCAGATATATATATATGGCATCGTGATGTCTCATTTTTGCCTTGAGGCGAACGCCGTATCTGATTCAGCTTTTTAACATGTTTAACAGCACTCTAGCATGTAGTATCGCAATGTTTTTTTGGGTCAAAATTCCAATTTCATTGTTCAATGGGCAATGTGGTACGGTACGTTCTTGGAATTCTACGGTTTATGACTGGTGTATATTGTATTGGGACTACAGCTCGTCTATAGCTCACGTCTACACTGTATCTAATCCAGCTTTTCTAGTTAGTAAATACACTCTAGCGTACGGTATTGTAATGTCTTGTACAGATATCAAAACTCACATATTTCATTTTTCATGTAAATAAGTGTACTCATGAACTAGATTCGGTAATTCCTAGGGCAGACATATTAGAGAGTTACTTTTGGTCAGTTTTTAGATACTGGTTAGCCATACGTTGTAGCCATACATGTAGCTATAACCATGTTGTGTTCATTCAGGCCTCTAAATTCCTTTCCATTTCCACTAAGGGATCCCTGTTATGTAATTTTTCTTATCACTGTGATCAGTGTCCTTGGTATATTCGTGTCCTGCACCACGCACTTGCCCGTCAACGACAAAGGTTTCCCTCAGCGTAGAACAAAATGGAACTTTAATGTCTTATGTTGTGTTTCACACTCCCATAGCACAACTTTTACGACGGTATTCATGGCTATAAGAAAGGCCATTCTCTGACTCTCAGACTATTTCTTGATTTAACTGCTCTATTTCGTTCTTTCTTTAACCGATGCTTTTCTTATTAACCCATTTCAATACCTGATTGGTCATCTTAACTTTGGTAACCCCATACAACATTTCAATTTATTGGAGCTAACATAAAAACACTGGTTTGTTATGAGAATGGGAAAGAAATTCATAAGCTAAACACGACATTAGTGAGTGTGCCATGGGGGACAGATTTTTCGTTCCATAGAGTAGAAGTCGCTGAAGGCAGAATGCCATTACAGTGTTTCTAGTCTGACGCAAATGGCTATTTTATCATGATATAGTTCAATACTGCGATAGGTCATACTGGCCGCATGGCACTGGAATTCCTGGTAATGTTATGGTCAAAATTGGAGACTTGGGGCCGGCCGGCTAGTTTACGGGGTGTTTTTTTCACTTTCGGGCGCGACCCCTACGTGGCTCTGTGGTGTGGGACGCCCTGCGGCTACCGTGAAACTTTTTGCACAGCCGGGTGAACGGATTCTTTTAACTCGCAGTTAAAATCAACCCGGGACCCGGCGACAGAATCCGTAAGCTAATCGTGAAATCACCGAGGGGTACACCCTCACCCCCGTGTCCGGTAGTCCACCGGTACAATTTTGTAGTTTCAGAGCCCGACCGGGGCTTCACACCCTCCGTGCTCCGGTGCAAATGTGACCGTAGCATTACAAAGTGGACGGAGCTGTACGTTGTTATGAGGAACCAACTCGCAAGAATTCGGTCTATATTCATCATAAAACGCCTCTTTCTATTTTCATTGCTAGTTTCTTAAAGACATTTATTAACTAATGTCTCTAGTGTGCCTTGTTCAAATAGGGTATGTCAGGACTTAATAAAGCGTTTCAACATTATCAACACTGTAATAGAAAAATGGTCGTTTCATTTCAGAAGGGATTACTCAGACAATTGCAGGCAGTAAAATTTGACTTGGCGACGAATAACTCAGCCCCATACTAGTTATCAAAATGCACATAAACACGGTGGTCAAATTCATGCTCAGAAACTCCCATGTCCAGCCGAATTCGAACGCTGTTCCATGATGTTCGAAATGACGTAATCGATCCGAACTCGATTCGATCTGGAGTCACCTGCGGTCATTGCATGTGTTTTTTTTTGTAAACCATCTTTCCCCGCATCAGGAGAAAAAACTACTTCTTTTCCAAATTTCACCTGTTTTCTGGAGAGTATATCTATGGTGGGACTTTGTTGTGGACATCTAACATGTAACGAAGCTGCTGGCGTCATTTTTGCTGACCTTGGATATTAGAAGGGTTGTTTACGGCCATGTCAAATACCCCCTCCCCTTATCCGTGTGGCACGACATGCGTTCAAACATCGTAAAGGATCAGCTTCAAAAAGCATCCACCTTACCTTATTTACGGCTCAAAATGACCGTAACTGTTTTCCCGAGGTTTGTGTTTTTGGCATTTTTGAAATATGCCCTTGATTTTGAATTATGGGCAATTGAGTGCGAAAAATGTCAAAAAATGTCATTTTTTCACAGATTTGTCGATATTAACTAAACTTAGAATCAGAAATTAAAAAATTCCAAAAACACAAAGTTTTGTTTTGTTCCTGGTCGACGAAAAACATGAACATAAGAGATATTCATTTACATTTAAAGCCTGGCCTTTGTGATTTGTGCCTGAAAAAACGGGCTCCCTCAAACCTGAGAATTATCGTGTTTGGGAGCAACATATAGAAAATTTAGCCATTCAGCGCAAAACTATAGCATTCTAAATTTGTAAAATCGCCAATTTCGTTTTACTTTAAAAAGATTTTCCCGTCGCCACTATTTTGTTTATTTACAAATGTTTTGCCGTTAGCCAAAATGCTGCCTCGTGTAACCCGATACCTTGTCGAACGCGCGTAGCAACGGGAAAGAATACCCTAGTGACAGACCACCGTGAAAGCAAGAGAGCCAGACTCGTGAAATGCCACATGTACATGTGAGACTCTGCAACGTTGCCCTGGTGGGCGTTAGAAATGAAGAGATTTGAATGTTTTGACAAGGGCATGCCTTCCAACAGAACGTAATATTGCACCAGACAGTTGCTGACATGTTAGAGTCAAAATTAGACATCTTTCGCTTCAGCTACCGTTCGTTGTGGCCTACAGAGCCACAGGTACACTATTCACTACAGCGCCAGCACAGTTATGGAGCTAAGTTACATTGAAATTCTGACTGGGGAATTTCATGAAACGGGAGGGTTGATAGGCCATGACAAAATCCACATGAGGCCAGGAACACCGTCGTTCAGACGGCTGCGGATGGAATTCCTAAGAAGAAATAAGCGAATGACAGATAGTTTTATAAGTGAAGATATGTCTTCGCCTGGCAGGTATTAGAATGGCTATCTGCCGCCATTTAGGAGGGGTCATCCGATCTATTGACACCAATTTTGCCTCTTTAGCATTGAAATGAGCAAGATAGTCATTCTAAACTATCAAAGAGGTTCTAACCCGGTAGGTGAAATGAAAACTTTATATTTATGGACACAGACAGTGCTGCACGTGTGTTACGAAGTTAGTTAAAACCTCCTGGTAATTTTAGGACAACTTATTTCATATGAACGGATACTCGTAACAGCGATTGACTTTTAAATATTTCCATGTAAATATTTAACTGGATAATTTTGCCGAGAATGAAACACCGAGCTAGTAATTTTTTTTATATATACACTCTTGATAGACACTCGCGTATAAACTAGGTATAAAACCAACAGACGCAAACGCTGGTAAAGAGGACAAGGTGTTGTTTTTGAACTTGAGTAAAAATCAGCAAAGTTCAAGTCAGCATTCTACCGTGGCAAGTTGGGTGAAGCTAATGCAATTCTACTGCGAAGACGTGACCCTACTTTTCATGTCATCCAGTTCAAAGGATCCACTCCGTAAGATTGTCGGCCGTAGACGGAAAATAAGACGCCCGCAAGAAATATGTAGGGCTGACCGGATTTACACCTTATAGGCCCATCTTTATGGTGCGCCCTGAACCGGTTTTGGAACGGCCTTAAGGTCCTCGGGTGGATTGCATGCCTTCGTGCCCTGAAAGCCAATTCGCCTACGCGCTGTTAATCACCTGGACTTAAAGTGGCGTCTTGAGCTTACGGTGGAGAATTAATTAAACATACGTTACCAGTTTTCACGTATGGTGGTCAGTGGCTATGTATCATTTACACCCTTGGGTTCTCAGACCCCGGTAATCAATGGTATTCCTTCGGACCAAGCGATCCATTAGACACAAAACCGCAAGGTGGGCTTACAAAGGGGATTAGAAGGCATCGTAAAGTCAATGCATGTCTGGAGGGTAGCTTCAAAATGACAAGAGCTTACATCCTAACTCATATCTACCGTAACTTTTGGGGAATGTCAAGGATAACGAACTTCAATCATCAAGAAGCGAAAGTGCAGTCTTGCAGTACGTATGTGCTCCAGATCGGTAATTTTTTTTTCGTTACTTATACCAGTGGATAACTTTTTTTATATTATTTCCTACTAAAAACTTTTATGAAAAGTCATATTTGCAAATTTTCTTAGACATGTAGCAACAATTTTAGGACATTCTCTTGTAGTTCGGATTTTTTTTAAACATACATACAAATGTCTCGTTTGAAATTCATGACCCATTTTCTACACATGGGACCCACTTTCAAGAACATGCAGCAATTTACCATGGCGCCACGATATATTTCTTGTACACTTAGTGTCGACAGGTATTGCCCTCTCGGATGTATTCAGGGCGACAACCTATCGTTTTATTGCGTGATATAGATTACATGCGTGATGTCAGGAGGTCGTAGGCCTCCAAAGGCTGTTGAATTTTTACCAGTTGCCGCAAGCTTGAATCTTGTTGCCGAGATTGTTAGAACGCTAAAAGATTCAAAATGCTATTTGTACTTCAATCGAAGAATCAGCTCCGCAGGGTTTAACTTGTTGCATAGTGCTAATGATTGTAAATCAACGTTCTCTATGCTTTGAGATGCTCACTTTTGGCCTTTTTGCGTTGTAATGAAACCTCATGTAGATATCACACTAGCTGATATATTTACCGCATCAAATTGATGTTGAAAATGGCCATTGCTCATGTTTTTTTTTCTTCGCTTTGTATCTCGATGTGGTTAGAACATTTGAGAAGAAAACGCTGTATAGCTGGTTAAATCGGAGTTTGTATTGCTGCAGAAATGCACACATCAGCCAAATGAGTGAAACTCGGTGTTAACGCGCAATATAGTAACGTTATGCTGTGTTCAAAGAGGTCATTAAAGTGACTTAATGACCTCATGAGAATGTTTAAGATGAGCTGCAAGCGAATAACGTTTTATTTTAGCACTGGAACTAATATAACTTACCACGCCTCCACAAACACGAGTTTACCCCGTTATCAGGATATGTGCACGGTGAAGTCAAACTATAAACGGCTCGACCAGATGAGACTTTGAAAACTCTTTTCTGTTAACTGCACAAGTCCTAAAAGGCAAGAGAACTGAGTTTAAGATTGTAATCGAAAGCATCACCGTTGTCAGTGACACATTATCGTAACGGGAACACCCTTATGAATAGTTATTGGAGCAGAGTTACACCGGATACAAAGATCCTTCCGATGATTTTAGTTGAGCAGTGTCTTTATGGTCAGACCTTGTCAAATGAGGGCGCCAATAACGACATTGACAACGTCTGCACATGTCCGATAACATGCTTGTAACTTTAACGATCAATGATGGAAAAATAAAATATCATGATATAACGATTAAAGAATACGTGATTAGACTCATGTATTCCTTATTTATATGTTCCCACGCAAGGAATCTTGTAAAATAATTCCTGTTGGCCATCATCGCATTTTCAGTCATCAAGGGCTTCTTGTATTTAGCTCGATGTCAATATTCTACCGGGTACTTGCTGCTGGTTGAAAAAAAAGTTGAGCTGCGGATTTCTAATCTTCCCAAACTGAAAGCACAGAGATTTGGCAATGGATCATGAGTCACCCTAAGAGGCTACGATCATTGTTTTGAAGATACAAATGTGGTGATTTATACTTCTTCAAGTTTTCCACTTATGAATAGGAAATGATTATCTGATATTTTTGAATACAAATTATTCGTGATAACATCTCTCTGTACAGACAGAGCACGCTCAGACAGTGTGAGTATTCCCCGTGGAAAGTCCTGTCAGCCGGCATCAGGGGAAGGTAGCATGCTCGCTAGAGCTGGGTTCCATCGATTTTTGTAACGCACCAAATGGAAAGGGATAGGCTCTACCTGTCTCTTTTCTTGCAGGATCATTGATGTGTAATGTTGAAGAATTGGAAGACCGAGCGTGAACGGTTCGGCGGTAGAGCTACAGCCACCGCACTGCGAGCTTTCAAGATGGCTGATGCGTCGGGGACATTCTCGTCCTTTTCCATGTGGATTTCGTGCTTTGCACTAATAGGTAAGATTTCCTTTTGTCTTCTTAGTGTCCATTATGTTATAGAATAGAGGAATAGGGTAAAAAGGGGGTAGTGTATGGTTATGATTCCGTCATATCAGCCGTGTACGTAGTATGCATGTTCAGCTCTAAACATCCGACTGAACTGGTTTGTTTTTTGGATGTTTATGTATTTTTGACTGTGAAACTTTTTCTGTATCATCTGTATGATTATATTGTTAACCCTGTGAGGCATGGCATGAGCTACGTATTAAGTATAAGCATTATATCGAGTACATACAAAGGATAAAAGAAGCAGTATCAAGATAGCAAGCTGGTAGAATATCTCTATCCGACAGTCATCGTTGCAAATACGCCATGAAATTCCAAAACCTCTTTGAACAATAGTCTTATCTGTTAGCCATCGTGAATTCAGGTCCCTATGATTTACCGTGTCTTCTCTACCGTATCAACCTTCCTTAGACAAATTTTCTGGGACGCCTTAGAACTTGTTTCACAAAGGAAACGTCCACGCCATCGTTTCTGATTAAATTGTTGCACCACTCCTCTATGCATCACGTCACACTCTATGAGACGGATGAAATGGGCGCAACCCGCTTCATTTCAGGAACACATCTTGCTCCAGCTAATAGGGCCCTTGGGAACTGTCTTTTGAGTTATTACACCCCTGACAATGCATTTACCCGGACGAGTGGACTAGACTGAATAGTCCTTGTTACAGGAATCAATGACAAAGAGACGGTCGGGATCTTGAAAGGAATGAAGAATCCAATTCCGCCTCATTGGGGGCAGGTCATTTGTCAACACATCATCATTACGCATGAGCATTTTTTCAGGAGAAGTAATAAGCCGCTAGTGTGAAAGCCATTTTCTATGCCATTTAGTCACAATGAAATAAATTTTCTGTCACATTTAGGTCGGCTGAAGGCAACTTAACATGTCGTAAGTTGCGTGAAGTGCCCATCCTTTATATTATAACATGCACTACTTTGACATTTGTATTACCCATTAAACACGACCTTTCGACACAATGGCTCCTGAGGTACAATGGATCGGCATCATTACTAGTGAACGTCACTGGACATTGGCAGGAGTTGAAACGCCGTAGTGAACAGGCGACCTGACACAATTGTTTGCTGAACGCGTCCAATATCCCAGCAGCTAGTTGATAATTCAGCACTGTCATCACAAATAACCATCGCACTCTATGCAGTTTCTATGATATCTCAATTTGCGTTAGTGTGTAGCCTCCATAGCAGGCTCTACTTTTCGGGGGGGGGGGGGCTTATAATACACTTTTTGCAGCGGGTCTACCGGCAAGATGGTTACGGGCTGGCTGCAAAAAGTGTATCATAAGCCCCCGAAAAAGGCCCGGTAGAGCCTGATAAGGAGGCTAGTTAGTGTGGAGGTCACACAAGTAATTCTTGGACATGTTTAGTTCTTCGAAGAGTCGGTTGAGTTCAGCATTGAAGTATGAGTTTGCAAGCCACGTTGACTGTATTCATCAGATCAGATCTACAGTATTTGTAAGCGTATCAATCATAACTAATCAATGATTTTTCTGAAGACGTATGCCTCATTACCGTGCGCCGTCAGTATTGTTGAAGGCACCAATAATCAAGGGACAGATCACATCACATGACGCCAGGCAAATGACAGGCGCGAGCTTAATCGTTACAGTATTTCTTCTTTCGAAGTAATCTCTGAGCTGTTCGCAATGCTGTTTTCCAATTACGCTGTCTGTTCTCGGGACTATCTTGGGCCTCGCAGCGTGAAGAAACATAATTGCGTTCTCTTGCAGCTCAGGTGGGAGAAAACTCTCTCAAATCCTCCTTAATTACCCCCCATTTGCTTGAAATCTATAAGACAGACGCTGCCAGTTATCGTGGCGATCTTGTGGATCAAGGGCATCACTCTGAAGACCACTCAATAACTGCAACAATGGTGCCAGCAAACGTGAAACAAGCCTTCTCAATGATTTCCCAAATCGCACGTTTGAACTTCTTGGAACTTATCTGCAGATGTGTACTTTGTACTACACATTTGAACTGTTTGGAACTCATCTGCATATGTGCACTTTATACTACACATTTGACCTGTATGGAACTCATCTGCAGATGTGCACTTTGTACTACACATTTTACCTGTATGGAACTCATTCGCAGATGTGCAGTTTGAACCACACATTTGAACTGTTTGAAACTCATCTGCAGATGTGTACTTTGTACTATACATTTGAACTGTTTGAAACTCATCTGCAGATGTGCACTTTGTACTACACATTTGAACTGTTTGAAACTCATCTGCAGATGTGCACTTTGTACTACACATTTGAACTGTTTGGAACTTATTTGCAGATGTGCACTTTGTACTACACACTTGAACTGATTAGAAGTTATCAGCAAATGTACGCTTTGGGATTTCCATGAAATTAGTTGTTTTTACCTATAGGGATGAGTAATCAGCTTTTAATGATAATGGTTAGATAACGTCTATGACAAATATCTCGAAATAATCACACGGCTTATCCTTTGGGCTTAAAACCAGAAAAGAAGCATGTCTTGCTTGAAGAGGTCACTTAAAGATTCTAAGGCCATTTGCCTTTTAGGCGAAGAGTCCATTTGCTCATCGAATTCAGTACACATATCACCATTGACTGCGCCACCAGCGATAAAGAGAATCGTATTGAATATCTTCCTTTCCCCTTTAAATCAGTCACCCTCCAGACAGCATAGCCTTTAAGATAAAAAGGCTCATTAGCGAAAGACTGTCTCAATAACGATTTTGCCGTAGTTTAAGGTTTTAAGATAATCCAGTACCAATAAGCTGTCGGTGTAGTCTACATTCAGAATACCCCCTGAGGAAAAGGGGAGATGCTTAAAATTCCTACAGAAAGATTTGCTTCGGCTTTTTTGAATTGCAAAATCGTAGGTATAATGGTTGTTCTACGGCAGTCAATCGGATACTCCTTTATCCTGGATTTCCGCATGAGCATCTCCTGGAGGAAGTGATGTTATCTTACAGCCATCGCGTACAATAAAAGGTCGCTTCTTCCCATTCTGTACAAGAGGCATCTGAAATAACATTTCCTGGTAATCCAACTGACCGATTGGTGATCTTAAAATCCTAGGCAGTAAAAACAATCAACTAGATTTCAGACGTTGTATCTTATAAATGTCAGGAACGCCAATAAGCCATAACTGGGAAAGTAATGTAGTGTTCAATATGCAGAATGCAGTACTATTATTATCCTCTTAACACCTTATCATTTGCAGACAACTATTCAAATATGTCTTTCGCTAACTTCTGTTTATGATGAACATCATAGACTTGAATGGACGCTTGCAAGTGTTGACTGCTTGCTTGGTATTATATATTGCATGTACAGTGTTAATCATTGTAATTGAATAATGCTATATGCTGAATTAAGCATTTAATCCCGATTTGATGCCACATAGCATTTCAAAATTCATAAACCCAGCTCAAGACATCTTCCACCCAGCTGTCATCTGGCATATCACTTACACACAGATTATTGATTTCCGTTAATATTTGCTGGTATCATCTCTGTGAATAGCGATGGCGGATTCAGCTCTTTACCGAGTGTATCCTGAATCCGCTGCGGTGTTGGTCGGACACAACGTCACCATGAACTGCGCATTCAGCGGTCTCTCAGCAAGCGACGTCGTCAACTGGCACAAGTACAACCCATCCGAACCCGACGGCAAACCGTTTCACGTCTCCTCGGGGAGCGTCGTGGATCCGGAGTTCCCCCGCTTCTCC
This sequence comes from Branchiostoma lanceolatum, assembly GCA_035149815.1. NCBI lineage: Eukaryota > Metazoa > Chordata > Leptocardii > Amphioxiformes > Branchiostomatidae > Branchiostoma > Branchiostoma lanceolatum. The sequence continues at coordinate 14,853,840 of CM068866.1, forward strand.
ATCGTCGGTAATAACCGTAGCCAAGAGTTCAACCTGCGGGTGACGAACGCTCAACCAGCCGACGGGGGAAATTACCGCTGCGGGGTGTTCTCCGTCACTGACACTCGGGATGCGAAGTTGACTGTCATCGGTGAGGTTTTTATTCTCGGTCTTTTGATAGATTTCTGCTACGTTGACACATACAGATGTAGTTATTTGAACACCTCACATTCAAATCTTTGCATATGTCAGAAATACGGCCAGTAGAAACGGTGAGTTAAGTCACGTAGTTTCCCTTTGATGTGCAAAGTTTGCTCAGTATGATTACACCCTTGCCAGCCGTTGGATGAGAGTGCTTCGGGTGGAAAGTTTCTCCAAGACTTACACAATCCAATAATGCTCGGTGCCTGTGAGACCCGTTATTATTTCTACTGTGGGTGAATTTGCACGCCTAAAGGCCGCACGCATAAAATCAATAAAAATTGGCCCTTGTTGGAGGAAGATTAAAAGCAGCTACAGTACTTTGTGGGTATTACTCTCCCTCACAGGAAATGTTGCAATCCCAAAGCAATTTTACGACTTCCTGTTCGATGTCGATGCCTTAGTTCCCTTATGATGGTTGGCAGTAAAGGACAAAGAAGATTGGGCCAAATCGCAATTAGCCATATGTATTGTCGTCAATGGTTTCTGGAGAATTGGTTTATACAGTACTATAGTTATAAGTTCGTACAGATAATGAAGGAAAATCTAAAATGGTAATTTTACTTCGGAAAATGCTGCTATGTAATAAATAGCTACACAAATTTGTAATATGAAGGTCATGATACCTGTTTTGATAAGGAGCATAGTCTAGACACGATTTTTCAAATGCCACAACGTTGGGCGTGAGCAATTTCAAACATATGCGCAATGAACAAAGCGGCAGTCAAAGTGTACTGAAGTTATCAAACTTTTAGGGCTCTTCTCGGTGCCAACTTTGGATTCAACTAACATTCCAGGCCTTTACCCCTAGTCACGTATCATAACTTTGGGGTATAAATCATTATGTCTTTGAGCTGATAGAAACTTTAGAATATGAACCTCTCCATCATAAGTGGGGGAAACGCTTACCTCTTGATCCTTAGTGTTACTAAAAAACCCCTAAACAGTCATAATGAAGAAATATTGGTTTACCGAGACTACCGTAGGATCAGGCAGACGCACCTTGCCACAGTACGGCATGTCATGCATTCCAACATGTACTTAATGTTTCTCTACTATGAGATCATAGGTGGATTTTACAATTGAAAAGGGGCTGCAGCGTGGGTGGTCGTGCTGGGTCGATGGGAACGGAATACATTTGTAAGTAACCCTTCAGTAACATGCCTAGGGATCTTTAGGGCAGAATTGGGAAATACCAAAAGCCAGACAGGTTAGCCTAGTACCTGCATGACTTAATAGGCTGTTTTTGGTATAATTCAAGTTTCTGGACTTCGAATCTTTTTAACGAACTCCTTTGAAACGATGAACTCGACAGGATGGGTATAAACGATTACCAATTCACAAAACACAGACAATAACATACCAATAATTATTAAATAAATGTACTTAATTGTAAGTGTACTTAACACAGTGACTATGCTTAACTTGAAAACAGAAAGCAGTTTCATTAGAAGTATGTTGATTTATTTATTGATTATTCGATTGATTGATTGATTGGTTGTTGGTTGATTGATTGATTGATTGATTGATTGATTGATTGATGAAAAATTAATTATTGTAACGGTAGACATCTCTTTGTTGACGTTTCGCAGTTCCCCCACCGTCTCCACCGGTCGTACTCGGGGATCTGTCTCCTCGTGCAGCCGGCAAGAGTCTCATCCTCTCCTGCCGCTCGGAAGGGGGCGACCCCCTCCCGGACCTGGCCTGGTATAACGGTACCCAGCGGTTAGATCTTTCACGGGAAGCAATGGTAGAGCAGAGGGTCAGAAGAATATCTCTGGACCTCGTCATCTCGTTCTTGACCAAATGGGACAACGGAGCCAACTTCAGCTGTGAGTCTAACCAGGACTTCCCTTTCGTTGCCGATCCTCTGGTGACGTCAGTGACGATTCAAGTAAAGTGTAAGTACAAGTTTAATGTTATACTATGAGTTCATAGTTGTTTCATCTTTAGCCCAAATGTCTATCTTGAATAACACTTTACTTTTGGAACCGCATTTAGCGAAAGCGACACCTATGCTGCAGTGCATAGTTAATCTGTCAGAATTTCCCCGAGGAAGGTAACAGAAGGTCATGACACGTTGGTAATAAATAAAAGACTTGATTGTGTACAAAAATTCATTTTTATGAGGTGACTTAACAGCCTAAATCGTTAACCACAAGTCACAGGAGCAGCAAGTGTAAAATCAACACAACTGTTTTTTTACGTTGTGATGACCATGAGCACTGAGCCTGTTGCAAAGAGTATTTAAGATTTCACATATGACTTTCATGTTTAGTGATGGGCTACCGTATATCTGATCATTATAAGGAGGTAGAGTACTTAGCTCCTTGATCATCTATGCCTGATGGGCCCTGGCATAATAGGATTTAGATTTAACTGGTTGCTTGTGATATCCCTGGCAGTCGTTAAACCTGATAACATAACTGGAGAAGGTTTTACGTACAAGTATCACTTCAAGATTCAACAACAAAATCATAATGAAACATGATATGACAAATTTTGGGTTAAAATGATAGCATCTATTTATTCTACAGGCTACATAATTTTTGTTTCCACGTGTATATATTTAACAGGCAGCCATGCATCATCCTTCTAGAGACCTATGTGTTTTGTGCTAGTATTCGTTTAGTAATTCAGTGTCTCTCCTTTGATCTTGCTCTCTCAAGTCAAGACATGAGAGCATGGGCCAACTCTGGAGGAGCCTCAGCATCAGAAACAGAGTCAGAGTGATTTTAACCTCCTTCAGTCCTTGGGCAAAATAAACAGAAGACCTATTTGAATATTTCATGAAACAAGCAATCTAAACTTTGGCAACCAGCAGGTTTGAATTAGAATAGAAATGTTTACTTTGGGGATTAGTGTACTCGGGATTACATATATTTGTCAATGACTTTCTCTCTGCTGGCTGAGGTGGCCTGTAGTGTTTGCACCAAATTTGAATAAACCTGCCATCTACAGTGAGAAGGATAGATAGACTTTACTAACTGGTACTAGTATATGTTATGAAAACCTGCACATGTCACCCTGTTCACTCACTAACTGTGCACCAAAGTACAGACGTTTCTCTGAGATTCTGTTTTCATGTTGATTTTCCAATCTAGCATTTTTTTTTTTTAATTCTGTTAACCAAGAAATTAAATTGGTGTGGCCTAAAAGTTGGTCATGAATCATTTCTTTCATTGACTGCCAGAAATAAGCCTGCCTTCCACTCATAGGGTAGAAACTAGTCTTCACCTGGTGAGGCCTTCCTATGGGTAAGGACATTTGTCCTCCTTGCTACGGGGGTATGGATCATAGAATTTGTCACACACAAAAAGTGGACAAATTGGCCAGTAGATCTAGAGTCAGTCCACAGTCAAGGTCAGCAATTCCCCCATATGCCTGCAACTGAAACCCTATGGTGGCCAAACTTCTCTGGAAAATATTATCCCTTTACTGGCTAAACTAAAGCCAGCCTAGTTTGAGACTTGGTAGAAACACAGACAGGTAATTAAAGTGTGTAGGTTTTAATGATGTCCAGAACCCCAACTTGGTTTACTGAAACTTCAGTGGAAGCTTGGCGGAAGAGACTGTTGTTTGGCAAGCAGGTCAGCCCTTGATGGATGGGAAGATAAATGTTCAGTCTGGGGACATTTAAAGTAGGCACATCTTGTCAGGCTTCTCTCATGTTGTGTTACAGCTCATAATATTTCTGTCCTAAATTTCTATTTGACCAGAATTCAGCTCACAGACACTCTAGCACCTCCCTAATGATCTGGTCCCTAGCTGGGAGCTCGAGGGTCTCGTCCCAGTGAAAGTTCTTGGTTTAAGCATACTAGCTCACATGGCACCATGTAAAGTCAGTTATGATGTTTTGTAATTCAATGTATTTAGAAAGTCATTCCAATTTTGAAGGGCACCACAGATGGGAAAAACTTCAGACAAAACAAAGGCAGAATTATCTCATAATCCTTGTATGCTAATCAGACTTCTCCAGTGAATATGTTGTCGCAAACTCATTGTCCTGTAGAGACCCCCCTTGTTATGCTAATCCAACAATGGCCAAGTTGTGTTAATCTCTTCCCTGTTTTTGTAAACTGATAGATTTGTTATTTCAGTTTTGACCATGTCAATACTTTTGCCATCATATCTGTTAAACATTTTTTGACAATTTCTCTTTCCTGCTTTAGAAGTTAGGAAAAAAAATAGCTGTTGTTTTTACCCGCCCACCCTTACACCTGCTATCTTTGTTTAAGTCCTTGCTTTGTTACTAAGGGACTTATTTTTGAACATAGAATGTATGAAATCCTTGGTTCAACTTCATGTTCAACACCAATTATTCTATAAAAAATATGAAGGATTGTGAGAATCAGCCAATGAAAAACAGATATTTTTAGAGTTACCATCAGGAGTCAAAATACCGGTAACGTAAGTCTGTTCCAATAGTTTTTCATCATACTCATAGTGATGTGGTGTCTCACAGTCACATCATGTAATAAGCCGTAAAAAAAAGGAAAATTACAGTACGTCAAGCTTTTCATCCATGAGCCTCACAAGGATTTTAACGACCCAGACAGAACAAACTTGCAATTAGATTGATTTTCTAAATTATGTCATTGATCATCATCTAACTTCTTAGTTTCATTTGGGAAAACCAACTCCTTGGGAAGACGTTAAACAAATTATTGAAAATCATGGATGATGTATATGACAGGTTTGATAGCATGAAACTAGCCTGTAATTCAGACTGTTTCCAAGGCCTATACATAGGCTAGCTCCCTTGTACCTTGTAACCAAGGAGGTTAATAAAGAGATGCTTCTTTGCTGATCATGAAATGTGGCGCCAATGACAATGACTATTTCCTTATGTCCTTTAAGAATTAGATTAGTGACCCTCTACTGATACAAATGTTTCATGTGACATCTTACATGTTTATCTGTTTAACATTACATTTAGAAAGCTAAAATGTACATGCATATGCCATCTAATCATAGAGAACAGATAGAACACTTATAAATTGGGCTTATAAATTCAAACTAAATGCATGAAAATGCATGACATGTTTGACCCAACCCCCCTGTCCAATCCAGATTTTTTTTACCCAACCCCCCTGTCCATTCCAGATATTTTTTACCCAACCCCTAATGTCCAATCCAAATTTTTTTTACCCAACCCCCCTGTCCATTCCAGATTTTTTTCACCCATCCCCCCTGTCCATTCCAGATTTTTTTCACCCATCCCCCCTGTCCAATCCAGATTTTTTTCACCCAATCCCCCTGTCCAGTCCAGATTTTTTTGACCCACCCCCCCTGTCCATCCAACCTCTTCCGCCCCCCATTCTCCTTTATTTTTTGGGACAGCCCAATAAAACTATTCACAAATGCCTATCTTGTTTCAACATCAGGTATGCGGATTTTGTAGGACATACATGCCAGTAAGTCACCAAAGAAGAAAAGTGAATACAAGCATTTTGATAGTCTTGCGTTGTGCTAAATGAAATGGAAAACTTTACAACCTCATCGCCCTGAGGCCGTCCACCACAAATTATCAGTTCCAGACAAACTTCATCAAGACAAGAATACATCAAATTATTTACCCTATATGTTCCGTGCCACGTTTGCAAAGCTAGCAAGAAATCATCTACGAAGAATATAAGACGTATCGACAAGTTAAGCTCAATGGATTCCTTTAACGAATTCGTGACATGTAATTAATGTTGGTTTGCCTAAGACCCGCCGGTGGGGATTGTTTTAGTCTAGGCATGGATTAGTTCATTCGTCATATAACTATGTAAAGTATTGGAGAACTTGTAAAACAAAAATTCAGAGTGCAAAAGTGCACTGGTATCGGCCGTGTGTATACTAAAACATTACAGTGCGAAAGTAGACATTGCCAGTTTCATAAATTCGAGATGCTGTCAAGAAGAGCAGACCTGGACCGGTAATGGATACGAGTAACAGATAAAGATTTTGATTTGTTTTCTTATATATTTCATGTAACAGATATTTTAACATATATGGTATACATTCGGTTACTTGTGTTAGTTATGTCTCCCGTTACTTACGGCACAATTTTGTCATAAGTTTATTTTCATTTTATACTGATGATTTTACTGTTTTGAATTCTTGGCCATTCGAATCAATCTGTCATGATTGAATAGGCCACCCAGTCGTCTGAAAATTCAATATTCTTTTCAAATTTATGAAAACTGAATGAAGGGCATATTTTCATTGTCAATGATAAGTGCATTTCGTATCAGCTATTTTAGGCGTGCATAGTTTGTGGTAAGTAAAGCAACGTCACCGATGCTAAATTTTGCTAACGTCGTTGAATTTGTTGTATGTGCCAGCTCAGCTTTCTAGAGGCTTGCACGGAACGTCATCCCTAGCTTAATACAAAGTTTATACATTTCCCTGTAGATCCCCCAGTTGTTAAAGTCCCGAAGATGTCCGTCGTAGTGAATGAAGGACAGTCGGCTAACCTGAGCTGTGAAGTTGACGGCAATCCCAAAGCATCGTTGACCTGGTGGAGACTCGGGGACAGCTCACCGCAGGGACCGCTGGGGAGGTAATATTGCTAATTTATGAAATGGACAAACATTTTCAAATATGCAATACCATGCTTAGCTTTCTTCCAACACCAAGGTATTCACGGATTAACTTCTTAACGACCATTGTCGCCTTCTTCAGGATCAATAATGACCAATCACTTCCGAACGTAAACTCGCGAGAGTTGCAGACACGTGACTTTATTGAAACGTGTCTTTACGGCTACGTGACGTCAGCAATTGGTCAAACGTACCAGGAAGTTTATGACACCCACTGTGTATGTTTATTGATCCTGAAAAAGGCGACAGTGGTCGTTGAAAATTTGATCCGTGAATACCTTAGTGTCGGAAGAAAGTTTAGCATTGTATTATGATTACTGCCAACACAAATAAGCTTCCATGATAATTTTCAAATATGATTTATATTCGATAGATAAATGGAATACATTTATCGTATGTCCCCGTGGGCTAGGGAGAGGTTGTGAATCGTAAAACTTTTAAACATATAACGAACAAGTAAGTAAGAGTAAAAGTGAGAGAAGGGCTTTGTGCTACTAGACAGATCGCTGTATACAAACCTAATAAGATGCCCACGAGGTAAGTCAACTGCCGGACATAACCTATTGATTGGTACCATCTGAGAATATCCCAAAAGCTTTTTCATATATCAAATAAGGACAGGGTGAAAGAGTCAGCAATTTCATCGCCTATAGTGTCTACCCACCTCATTCGGCATGATGAATTACGTGTATGTTTTGAAGTTAAAATCAATATGTCTCTACCACAGAGGAAGTGTCCTTACTCTGACAAATGTCACCAGCTTCGACCTGGGAACCTACCAATGCACAGCGCGCAATGGAGTAAAACCAGACGGATTCGGGACGATGGCATTGGATGTCAGATGTAAGATATTTATCATTTTCAGTTTAAATGATTGATCACTATATTACTCGTGTTATGAAGACACTGGGGCGCCCATATGCCCTATATAATTTCCCTTAGAGGGTGGCAATTTAGCCTGCTTTTCGTCAAGTGGACGGGAGATGTCATCACAGTTTGAGGCACTATGGGGGTTATTTTATGACTCATCGATGGCGAGGCTATTTCATACAGTTTTTATGCCCCCTATCAACGAAGTTCCTATTAGACCAATTATATCAAAATTGAATAAACAACGTGCTGGCTTCTTACTGTTTTCTCCCTAAAAAGCAAGGCTAATAAATATAATCAATTTTAGAATTATATATACTGTCAGTCAAATGAATTCAAAATGCAAAGCTATTGAAAAAGATTGAAAAAAATTGCAACATCAAGAATCGTAAATTGTTGTTATTCCTTAGAATTTTGCTATCATATTTTCCTCGACTAGACCCACCCCTCATAAAATCCATCTTTGACGAGGAGACAACGGTCATGTACGGTCAATCCGCGTTCTCCCTGAAGTGTCAGGCAGAGGGGAACCCTAAACCCAGGGTCAGGTGGAGGCGGCTTGACACCAAGGCGTTCTATGACAACCCACTAGCGTTCTCCGAGATTGGGTATGCCAACGAAGGAGCTTATGAATGCGTCGCTAGCAGTAAGGGCTTCAAAGAAGTGAGCAGAAGCACCTTCTTCAACGTCATAGGTACTGTCCGCTCATTACAGTTTCAAACCCATTGTTTCTTGTATATTTTCGCAGAATGTTTGGAATATCATGCAATATACCTTTGGGCTGTAAGCTGTGATCAGAAGATCAAGTTGTATCCAATGACGAATTTGTTTTGCTCGGTAAATTGTCACCTTGAAAAGGTGATAGTCACATGTTATGTCAATCCTTCCGCAAATTGAATGTGGCGAATCTGAATGAATTAATAGATAGCTAACATCCATCTCCTGACCAATCATTGACATCTTTAGGTCCCACGTACGCAAAGTATGTATTGGATTTTGATGTAGCAGAATTTTTAAAAGCTAATGCCGTTGAGTTTGTCATAAGTGCAATAGTTTCACAAATATGATTGTATGATGGCGATGTAACAATGGGCGCAATTCAGCCTACATGTTGTGCTGCCATGTCTGTTGAACAGTAAACCATTTTTGATGGATTGATTGATGTTTGAAGGCCATGATTGGTCTGTATTGATGATTACATTTCGTGAATGTGACCGTCTGTTTCCATCCAAGGTAGACCGGAGGTCCTGAACGTCTCCTCCACGGTTTCTGTCACGAGAGGCGACCCCGTCAGCCTGACCTGTATAATCCTAGCCGACCCGATTCCTGATGAGGTCACATGGTTATGGAGGGGGCGGAGTGGTGAGAGAGACTTCGACGATAAAAGCAAAGGCGATGTAGATGTTAAAACTGTCTTCACTGACAAAATACAGAGCGAGTTGACCATATCGTCAGCAACAAAGGCCCTTGCAGGAACATACATGTGCAAGGCAAGCAACAAATACGGCTCGGACTTGAGGGAGTTCAGAGTTACGGTTTCTGGTAAGCCCTTTAATGATACGGTACTTTAGAAACGATTCATTATCATAGATACGGAAATAATAATCACACCTTGAAAATATATATTTCAAGATTAATATTTTTTTTCTTTTTTAGGTTGAATGTATATTATGTACACGAGGTTATATCGTAAATGTGTTGCTTTCTTGAAGTTTCCCGTATAGCAGTTGTTGGTGTGATTGCCGGCTCTGCAGCGGTTGGGATGCTTCTTGCCGTTGCTGCAATCGTCACTCTGAGTATCAGGAGGGGATGGATTCATCGCGATAGGAAGGAAAGTAAGTTGTTGAGAGCTCAATTATGAAGTGAAAAGCAGCACCCCCCATTTACTTAATGCAAACATAAGTCCTAAATTTACTAATGTAACTTAATCTAATCAATTGGGTTGCTGCATGGCGATGTCAGTATAAATAACCATAAAGCATTATTCTATCGGTAGGGTAGAACAATACTTTAGGTTATAAAATATCAATATACATAGACTATAGCCTGGGACTGTGTGTGCACATAATTTCGTAATGCTCTGAGGTCTTTTTTATATCTTCATGCGGTTGTTGATAAAATGCATTTTTGTTCATGTCCGCAGAAAAATCTTCAAAATCAGAGTCCCTGGCTTACTGCATAACGAGAGGTTCTCCTAATAAAAAGTAAGTTCAAGTTGATGTCTATACTTTTTGAAACATATTTATGCAGTTTTATCTCAATTAAACAAAAATAAAAATGTTTGGCACATGTGCATGACTCGCTAACGATTTGCTATTGGCGTGCTGTATTGTATTTAGTATGAATACTACGTACTAGAAATAAACGGAAAGTTTTCATTTCTGACAGAAAGAAAAACGGATCTCCGACTAAGAGGTCTGCGATAGAGTTGCAGCACTTTGAGAAAACAACGATACACAGCTCTCCATCTAGACGGGATAGGAACACATATTCAATCGACCTTCTACATTCAAGTGAGTTGGCAGTCATTTCAATAAAAGTAAAATTTTTCTGTGTGTATACCATAGTATGTTCGTGACCATTTTGTAATACTACCACGCCAAAACATATTGCCAACTCGTATGGAATACAGTTTCAATGTTTACCTAGAGTATTCGAAGAACCTGGTAACATTATTAATCATTATGGAACGCGATGATTTTTAGCCAATGTATCAGCATTACAATTAGAGATGACTAACTTGTTAATGAAATATGTTACATTGTAATCCAACAACTCTAGAAAGTGGGTACTGTAATGCTTTGCATCTAGAGCTTCATCTGTATAAATCTTTTAGCGGTATTGGTCAAAATGTCATGCATCTAACGATTTCTTTTCCTACTGCCAGGTGATGTAGACCGGAAAATCGACTACCCAACCAACGAGAAGGACCAATTCTATGAGGAAGACATCTGCATCCAACACAGCCCTTATAGAAAGGGTAGACAATCGAACAAAGACTTTACCAACCGCAGATGCTGACGACATTCAAGACTTTGGGGCATACTCACAGTCAGAAAAAAACTTGAAGCACCTGCTGGTTTCAACTACGACTTTTGATGGACGTTGACTACTTTCATTCTTGCCTCCCAGATAGACTGTGCTTTGAAAACTGATAAGAAACACGTCGTCATGTTTTAATGACGCCTAGCTTTTGAGATTCTTACAGGTTGCTCTGATCAAGTTATTCCGTATCAAAACCTATCTAGAATCATTCGTGGCGTTGGGAAAATGACAGCGCTGAGACGTAAACCTATCTCGAATGATGTAATTCAACTTGGTTCCAACAGACGGCGCTAGACAGCAAATACCTTAGCATTGCCCTAGAAACGTCAGACTCTAATGAAGATACATGTTCTTCCACAACCCAGTGTATACTTGTAAGGCATCACCTCGACACCTGACAAACTTGAAGGAAAATCTACATAAATCGATGCAGATTCTACAAAACAAATCTCATATGTTACAAGGTGTGATTGTATTGTTTTATTCTATGAGGAAACGACAAATCAATAAAGGCAACTCGTTAATGAATGCAGTTGATGACACTAAAAATGTATATTTCTCATTTCATTTCATGGTTGCCATATATTTGCTGCACTTCAAAAGCATGACGCACGGGGTCGTTCAAACGTATACAACATAGTTGCATGCATGTAAAGCTTAATTCATGCCTTTCACACATAAAACAGATATGTTTTAGTTTCACGTGCACCCTCGTTCCACTTGGGCAGCGACCTGGCTGCGATCAGGCTGTGACCTAAAACTTGGCAAATCGCTGAACGAATTTCAAATCTTTGTGTGTCTTTTACATCTTGCATAATATTCCAATAATCAAGGGTAACATATAAATTAAATTTAAGTTGCAGCTATGTCGCAGAGTGATCGCCGTCTAGTGGAATTTGGGTTTATGTTGTTATTGGTACCGAACCCATGGCCAAAATACAGGGCAAAAATAGATCATTCTTCTGTACAAAAAAAACGTGCGACGTTCATGTAAAACTAATTATAATAAAGTAATTGTCACGATCACAGTGTTTGTTTTCGAGACATTAAAGTTATATCATTATATAAGTGACTATTCTGTAGATACAACACAATAACTGAGCAGTTTAAGGTAAATCACCCTCTCGGTTCTTTTCTTTCACGCTGTGGCTCTGGGCAATCGGACATCGTTTACACACCACTTGACATGCTGTATTACTGCATTTCCGTCGACTTTCGGCAGGTGACGTGTCTGCTCCAAGATGGCTTCCCTGTTGATAGTGGGCATGAGAATGCATTGTTTCAACTGTATACTGCTGACTCTACATACTGTATAGTAGCCGTATTGATAATGCTGCGGTACTTGACATTGTACTAGCTTATTTTCAATTTCATTCAATATGTGAAGAAAAGAAGATGTAAATCTTTATGAATTACACACAAATCCAAGTACACCTGAACAGACTTCTAGGTTGATCTTACTAATCACACCCAGCTAATCCGATCTGATCCAGACCGTCAATTTTACTTGAGACGACTATCTTGTCTTATTAGTATAGCCTTATTGCAACGACTATGAATGTCTGGGCTTTATAGCGCCAGCGTACTGAAAAATACTTTAAGTTTAACTGATGTAACTACAACATATAGTAAGCAACGTTACTAAAATTACTGTCTTAAGTACCTCTCTGCGGTATGTGGCGACACAACAGCAACAGTGACAGATAGGTCTTTCTTCGATCTAAAGAAACATCAAATACTACAACGACGAGATCACTCAGACGTGTAATATTTCCTTTCATGTATGTATGTTATCAGGGCAAGAGCTGTGTTCGACGTCTCCTTCTAAATACTTATGCATGCTCAAATCAGATGTCTATGAACAAAGCGATCAATCAGTTGATCCTTATCAAGTACGTTCCTTGCAGAAATTCGTATCTCATAAAGTACATTACAAAGCATGTCATTCATTCATCCTAGGTGAGATGAAACCGCTTTCTACAACATTACGTTGCAGTGCTAATATTAGAACTTGTTTATAGCATGAATGTTTGGTATTTGTTTCACAACGGTTAGGAGAAAATTACATAGATTGATTTAAAAAAGATTTGATCAAACAAATTCCCTTGATAGATAAAGAGCTAGTTTCATAAAATGCAAGGAAAAGAAAGAAAAACTGCAAAGCGAACGTAAGTATCTGCAAAGTTAGCTACAGGATTGATAACCTCACCACAACCTCCTTAGTGAACGGCAGAAAATCGATGCCTTCTTCAGTTCCAATCCTTTGGTATTGCCAGGATCTGAAGTTTCTTGTTAATGGTTGTCGGCTGCTGGCGGTGCATGGGGAAATAAACCGGAAAGGAAGGGGAATTGGACATTCGGCCGGGATTGAATTCTTACAGATATACTTCAAAAGGTACAGTTATTCACCCATATCACGTCTTCTGTGATCCCCCTCTTGTATGGGGAAGGTGTATTGAAAGTCTGATAAGCTGTACTATCTCGGGCTTGCCTTACCGAACAAAGCCCGAAGTAATGAACTTCACAAGAATCCATACTGCAATATTAGTGAACTGTGGTACATTTGTGACTTGGTTGAAAATGAAATAAGTTATACCTTGCCGAGAAAATCAATTCAGTCTCTTTGGTTGAAAAAGTTTCATGGGCGCGACAATGCCATTGGGGTCTCATTAGGATGAAGAGCATATTATGACATGCAGTATGATTTTATTTCATTTTATTCTATTCTATTCTATATTATTCTATTTCATTTCATTTTATTTCATTACAATTATTGCAAACAGTGCAAGCAGCTATTTCTGGTGTCATGACACACAAATATTTTATTTCATTTCGTTTTATTTTATTCTATTTCATTTCATTTTATTTTATTTTAGTTCATTTTATTTCAGTTTACCTTAACAGTGCAATCAGCTATTGCTGGTGTCCTGACTGGCTGTCTCACACATAATATGCCCGTTTTTACACTTGTGTAGAGTGAAGAATGCCGTGTAAAGTGCGTTTTCCCAAGGTAACCACAACGGTGGCGCCAAGGGATTTGGACCGCTGGGTTCCGGGCCGAAAATCCTACCGTTACGCCACACGATCCCACTGGATGACAAACATCTACTGATAGTCACAATTGCCAACCGTTAATTAAGTAAGGGTAACGGTTGTATTTGATCGACCCGTCTCCAATTTATTCATGTTCACTAATTGGCCCTTCAATGTCAAGAGCAAGATACGTACTAGACACATTTGCTTTAGAACTTTATAATCACCCCACAGTTATTTATCGGGGTCTTATATATAATCACCCACTGGATGTACATGAAAACAGACAGGATTGTATCCATGGCAATACTTACACATTTTGCTTAAACATACAGTTTGAGTAAAAAGAAATATCGTACCTACGTACAAACGTTACACTCAGTTTTTTCTGCTTTAGTCATTGCAGCCATAAACTTACATTATGAAGATTCCTTTGTCACAATGAGTTATTCGTATGAATATCCAATGACAATTATTCTAACGTTGCACAATAGAACTTCTGAACGCTTTGCCAGGCTTTGACTACACAGTTCACTGACTCAAAGAAATGATATTGATTCTCCCTATTTCTTAAGAACTTATAAGACATTGACAGATGGATGTGGTAGCACTGAACCAAACCTCAAAACTTATTTCTTTAACAAGAAAGTACTTCGAAGTACATAAATCAAGTAAAAATACTTCAAACTTCAAAGATAACAGTAGCTTCGATTTGTGTAAAGCCCTCGCAATACTTGTCCTACGGCGTCGCTATTTCAGGGGTGATCTTGGAATTAATCTATCACGGCATTACACAAATTGCAGTCTAAAGTGGAATTTCCCGATGACCTGTTCTCGAGGGAGCGGAAAATGACAGACCGTAATCCGGTTGTGGGCGGATCTACAGGTGATTGACACAAAATCATTCCCGAGCCAGGACGACATCCCAAGGTGAGATAACTGAGTTAAATCAAGAGGACTGATTTTGTTGTCTCTAACACCTTGACTCCTTTTGGATTTTTGTCAGCTAATTGTAATTCTATTATCGAGTAGAGTATGTAGTTTCTCATTAAATCTTATTTCATTGTTATGACTGCTGTTTTATTATGTGATCCATATACTGTTACACAAATCTTGCTGCTGTATCATAAAATACTATCGATATATTCAATGACGTCAAAAGGAGACCTCATTGATATATTGAAACCTTGGTAATAGATGAAGTGAATGATAAAGATAGAATATCTAACTATCTAATCTTGACGTAATGGACTGAATTACGCCGACAGCCTTTTCACGTACGGACCACAGGGTCCAATCAGATCATGTTGTTGTGTTTTCACGAACATTGCCGATGTTTTATAACCTGCTTAAAAACGCAAGCCATCATATGCCGAACACATGCAGTCGTCCCAGCATTCTAGCGATCGGACGCGCTTGGCTACAGATCCTCGTCCCGTCATAAAATGGCTGACTATAGCGGAGACGCGCTGTTTCTGGTGATTTACCTGTCCTTGGTGCTGAAAGGTAGGGGTTTGTTACTACGACTATAACACGTATAGACAGACACTGCTCCTATCAACTAGCCAATAATGCCAGCATGCGTAACGTTGCACGTTCTATGAAAGGTCAAGGGATGGCTAAATATCCCCTTAGCAGCAGGTCTTTTACGTATTTTCTAGCCTGTGTCCGTAAATCTTGGGATATCGGATCGATGGTTTATTTAGCATCACTCTACGAAGATGCATTAACTTCAAAGTACAGTGAAACAGAAGGCGGCATTGCAAATCGTTCACGTACGACTGTGCGTGCACGCTAATACTTAATACTTAAGTGTGATATGCATTGCTCTGTTTGCTATGTCCAATGTTAACGTATGTTGTATTGGTAGAGGCTGTAGAGAATCCAAGAGTTAAACCTTGCATTTCCTGTAAAAACTTCTCCGCAGCCTTTTCATGTCATACAAACGTCGAATAGATTCAGAATGAATGTCAAGTGCCCATGCGGATTTGTGGAAACATAAATCCCTCATAATAGTGTCCCAGAAGATCAAACAAATATAAGTCCTGGCCATAAGACCGTCCCGGTAGGCGTGCTAATACCTAGACAAATGGTGCAAAATCATTTCCCAGATGATCAATCAAAGCAGCGGTAACGTTGAAGAAGGGGTGTCGCAAAGTAGGCCTTCATCGATCGTTGTCCATATAAAACAGTTTGTCTCCATTAGCCATAATCTCCTGTCTCCCCATTTCGTGCCATGATGGCATACTTAGAAAGAAAAGTTGCCGCCGACCGCCACTGATTACTCGCCATGCTAAGTGCAATTGGACGTCTCATTTCTTTTCCTGTCAGATAGCTCCCGCTGTCTAATGCAGCCTTGACTCTTAGAACAGAAACAAGGGATTCAAACGCAACATGTTGAACATTATGGGTCTTCTGATATTTTTGAAAGCTGTGTAGGGCTCCTTGATGTAGTTTTAATTGAATTATAATTCACCATTAGAGACTGTTGGTATCTCCTGCCTCCCCATTTCGTGCCATGATGGCATATTTAGAAACAAAAGTTGCCGCCGAACGCCACTGATTGCTCGCCGTGCTAAGTGCAATTGGACGTCTCATTTTTTTCTGTTCAAACTTATTCCTTATTCAGCCTTAACTCTTAGACCGGAAGCTTGTGATTTGAACATGTTGAGCATTACTGGTTTTTTTATATTTGCTATAGCTGTAGCTGTGTGGGGCTCCATGGAGTAGTTTCTAATTGCATGAAAAATTCAATAAGGCCATTAATAGAGATTGTTGATATCATTATAAATGATATATCAGGGGTCCCTTGCCAGTCCTAATTAACCACCCACACAGCTTGCTACAAAGTGCTACAAATATAGCTACTTAATCGTTGGTTCGTTAATAAAGAAATACTTTTTATTTCATTGTTTTGGACAACAAGTAATACATACTTCATAGATGTTAAAAATTGCACTTGTTGTTAGCTCCTACATGTAAGTAAAGTTGGGGGAATTTCAAACCATTTGCTGCCTCTTTTCATAAACTTACGAGGTCACAAGTGAAGAAAATGTTTGTCCAGAAGGAGCTTTCCCAAATAACACGTTTTATCATGCTTTAAAGTTGACATGACACAAACGTGTCCTAAACTGATAATCCGTATATGTCTGTCATTCTGTACTCTGGTTAACAAGCTAATCCCCATACAATTGTGATATCATGTACGATGTTTCATATAAATCCTTCAATATTAGACTCTGTGGGAGGTACGTCGACGTGGTCTGTTGCCTGCAGAGGTGTCTGCTGTCAATCTAATAAACAAGGCCCCTGCGTTGGCCGGTCGATTAAATAGATTGTGTCAGCTGCATTGCAACGAGAAATGTGGTTTTTATGTGCCTTTTATATAGGTGTCGACAAAATACCAGTAAAACAACATACTGACAAGGCTCAAGATGTAAGATTCATTCAAGGTTTAATATTTGTTTATTGGTTTGTCGCAGTTCACCAAACTGAAATAAAACCAATGTACAAACAATTTTGAGCCTGGCAGTCTAGTTGACATGCAAATCATCTTATACGTATCTAAAAAACCCAAAAAATATACGAGTAATAGACAACTTTATTTTACGAATTATGTTGTTAAAATCCACATCGATGGAACAGAATACTAGTACCTCATTTCAGTTCCACAACTTCTTGATGTACTTAATCCGAGGAACATGCAACAGTGTACACTACCATCTTCCTGTTATGTACAGATCACTTGAAGCTTTCCAACCATAGATTGCACAAGGAGCCCACTTAATGCTGAATCATTCCTGAAGGTGACATCTCATTCCAACACCCTGCACATGGTTGTACTTGGCACCTATCCGGGATCAAAGGGTCAGAGAAAAGGCTATTACCCAAGATTGTATCATGCTTTTTAATCTTCGATAATGTAAAACAGGTGAGGCACATGCCTGGTGATTCCCCAGGAATGATTTCTCTATGGACCGCGGACGAATTGCTTCCTGAGTTTTATGCGTTGAGAGGGCTTATATTACCCATCGGCTTTTGCCAAACCTTTCGTATTAAATGGATCTGTTAGCGCTTAATGTAGGCTATCTGGGTATCACAGTGGCCAAGTGTCAATCCTTATTCCGGAAGGGTATGGGGGAGGTGGTGCAATTGACTAACGGCGTCACTTTGATATGTGAATTGAAGTCGACAATGCGAGCGGTGGTTTCTGTTGAGTGGCAATTGCTGAAAAAGCTTCTCGACATAATGGCAGAGAAACCCTCGCACGAACATGTATCACGTACCTTTCAAAGCACGGGAGCAGCTTTGATCTTTTTCAAACGTCTTCGCTTCGGCTTTTCTGCGGTTCTTAAGAGGGTACTTTTAAGTAGCCGTGATGTGAAGAGGTTACGGTACGTCCCATTATCTATGACCTTAATGTGACGCTAAGAGGAGTCGAGCATAGCGTAGAGCAACGTTTTATGGAAATAACGCCAGGCCAGATATGGGGTTAACAAATTGCACTCCACCACAAATGTGATGTGTGTAGTATTCGCTCTATTTCCTCTCTGACCCGTTGCCCGTATGTTCAAGGTGGCCATTGCGTGATAGCAATATGTATCAACTGGCTTCGACTGTATATGAAAATGATTTCAAAGCTGGAACGGACTTCGTAGCAACTGATGCTTCGATTTTTACCTTTCTAGCCTTTTTTTTTCAACAAAATGCATGCGTAGTCTTAAATAAATCAAACTAAACTGTTTTAAGTTATGATGTACAAAATTGATATCTAGTCTAGTGTCGTCCTTTCTGCCAGTAAACTTGTTTCATTGTTCTTCTACTGGGTCGAACGCCAAATGAGCTTTAATGTCTATCCCTGATAGCTTCTAATGAAGTTAGTGATTGTTCCGCGCCCTATGTGTGACAAGGCTCCCCAAAGAGATGTACACCATCGGAAAAATAATCCCCTTCATAACGCTCTAAATACGCGCGTCTTTTAACGAGAGGGAAGGGATTTAAAACATATGGATAGAAACGAGAATAATATTAAGATATACAACCTTCTTTATCGTATTTACTTATGCCATTACGAGACGGGCCCGAAAGACTCTGACAAAGCTCTTTGTTAGGGATGATGAATGTATCCTGTAGTTACCTGATGCTCAACGGTGGGAAACACGCAGGAAGCAGGCTCTCCCACTGAACCTACGGTCGTAAATCAATAGATTTGACCTCTTTGTATCTCTAAAACATGATTAGGAGACGTCAGAGGTGGGATTTTGAGCCCGTGTAACCCCTGGCCTCAGGGCGAAGCAGTAACGACATCGGTCTGTGGTGCAGAAGGCAGTGGTTTGCCTTGATGTATGTCATGGTTGTACAGTATTCTATATGGAAACAATCTGTTAACAATTCAATCTGTTCGTGCACGAAAATTATATTTCTTCTTGTGGCCTATCCAAGAGGAGAATTTATGTCACCCGAAACATTATGTAAACGATAACAATTGCTCTAATTCTTGAGCATCGGCCACGTAAAATATGCTAAATTGAGTAATATTAATATTTGGGTGTATATTGACAATGATCGAAAGAGACACTGGTCTCACAGGGTCTGCATTGATGTCCTCCATGAAGAACAAAAAGTACTATACATCTAGTATATCTCACCGTAGTAATCCGGATATAAGATGATGATGGTCATTTGGGTGTGGTAGAGGGCAATATACATGTATTTTTTTAATTCATTCGTCAACATAAAATACTATCTAAACTATTAAATACTATTAAGTGCTATTGAACATAGAGTAAAAAATAGAAAATAAAGAAATAGATATTTTCAAAATTGCCTACATATTCATAAAGGATTGACAAAATGATGTACATGGTTGTATTTGGATAGTACCTTGTACTGACCACCTTACTGGTCAAGTACAGCGGAGATTATACATGGCGCCAGGGTCCAATCAATAATTCTAATTTGAGGTCCCAATATTCAAGGACTATTATTTACAAGGTGCTGGTTTTCGTCTAGACGCCTATTTTGCGTTTTTTGTACATGAGAAATCAGTTACGTGTGAATATTTGACAATTTGAAAATAGAAAAATAAGCAGATCGGATAAAAGGCCAAACGTAAATATTTGCAAATATTTAGCATATTAGTACTTCTATCAAAACTATGCATTTTGCTTCTACCAGCAGATGCTAAAACATCTGCTGTTTTTGCTATAGAATCGTAAAGACTGATATAATGAGATCAATCATACTTAATTCAAGGTAACAAAATTATCTGGTGTAAACCATGAAAAAATAACGAAGGTCAAAACGATATCGTTTACAAGTCATATGGTATTGTGGTAATAACACTATGGTATTGTAACTTTTCAACTTCTGGTAAAATTCTCAGAGATCTCAACTCTTGGTATTGATCAGCATGTTACAGGGTATGCTTCGATATCAATCCAACCTCTTCCAATTTTCTTTTATAGAGATGTGACGTGGAGAAATGGAAAACTTTGGGGTCTGGAATCGTGCATCTTGTAGACAACGCCATTGTAAGCCAATATTCATTGGAACACGAGACCAAACCCAATACGCGATGCCATGAATAGCAATAAAGAAGTACATGATACGGGCTTTTCCGCAGTGGCATCAATTGGGCATGCTGCTCAGTGCTTTCAAAGATTGTTGCAGTGATACGAGGTTCTTACATTTCGACTTGAATACGACACGCTAGATTAGTTTGTACCACGAAGACTTTAAGCAACCCCGACGGCTAATGTCAGACTGTAATCACAGTAAAGGCTTGTACTGGGTTGACCAGAGGTCAACATTGAGAAGGTGATCTCGTTTTTAATCTACAGAAATCGCAATCTGGTGTTGAGTGTCGTGGGTGTAAGATCTCTAGAGAAACGTGAGCATATTTGAAAATCCACCCACGATAGACATATTTTCCATTTTACATATTCAGCAGAATATGTTGACTGATGGGGATCAAAAGAACTGTTGTTTAGCTTAATAACAAAGTTTATACAAGGTGACACCAGAATTGCGTTGCTTATCATGTTATCTCTTTTAATTCAAACAGTTTGAGACATGTGTTAAGCTCAACTTATAGATAAAAACGGCTTGCTGTGAGTCATATTTTCCAACCTTGATTAAATTCTTTGCATTACAAGAATTGTGGCTGAATCTTTAATAGATAATAACATCAATAACTATTCCTGCAATATATATATATATATATATGGATCTATAACCCTGCTAAGTTCTTGCTTCGTACATTCATAACAAACCCATGAATAAACATTCTACAGTCCAAAACACAACAGAGACCAGATAATCAATTCCTGACCCGAAATGTCCCCAGAAGAATTATATAATTTGTCAAATCATTCCCTGGACTCGACATGAGACTCTCTGCGGACAACGTTGAGTGTGACCTTCTATTATCTCTATACATCATGATGTAAGGATAAAGGTCAATTGTCGTTTAGTCCCAGGAAGCGTATTCCTCACACTAAACTGTCTCGTCCAGGGGTATTGACAAACCTTGGCCCAAATCCAAAGCAATAAATCTTAGGCAGATGAGTGCATGCTCACAGGGAATGTCTGCTCATCATGAGAAGAAAATATTCTTACAATATCAAAGGCGTGCTATTTTTATCGGGGTACATACTGCCGATGTCGATCTTTGTACGTTATTTGAAGCATTTATTTTTCACAACTTTATTCACCACCAACATTTTTACAACCAAGGTCAATATCAAGTTAAAATTCCAACATCATAATCAGTCAAAACAATACTTGAAACTAACATTACAGAAGCAATACAACATTGTAAACAAACTAACTAGCTTTGACAAGTAGGTACATGAAATAAAAATTAGTATTGTTATTTGAAGCATACTGATAATTTCAATATAATAAGTGTGATTTCACTTTGACTATAGTAATATCTCCAAACTTCTAAAGCTGTCATTAGTTTCAGCTTCAAGCTACGACGTCCTTGGTGATGCCATTCACAGTAATCCGATCTTTTAACCTCATTTAAGTCGCAATATTGCATTGTGCTTTCACGTGGGATGGCGTGATATCGTGTGGTTGAAAGATAAAAGTACACGTTTGATACATGTTTAAAGCCCCTATCTCACTGGGCAAAAAATTGTTGGAGACTAGTTGCAAATGACATTCGCTAACTTGTCTCTCACAGTTGCCAAGTTGTTTCCACGCGGTTTCGAATGAACGCCAATTCGTCGCCGACATATTTCATATGTTAATCATAAGTGAACATCGTTTTATCACTGCAAATCTTTTTGATGCGTTTTGGTCATTTTGAGTGCTAGGGAAAACTTGTCGGAAAGTTGCCAAGTCGTCGCCACTTTAAGTCTCCGACAAGTTTCCGCCCAGTAAGATACCGGCTTAAGTCGCCATCAGGTCGCAACCAGTGGGATAGGGGCTTTAGCACGGTATTTTAGACTTAGAACGTACATGAGTTCTAACACTTTAGAGTTAAGCATTATCGCGGAAGTTGAACAAAATGTTTCCTCGGCGTTTGTAATTGAAGCAAATTTAAAATCCAATGAACACAATTGTCACTATGTAAAGAATTGTAGATATGATGCCCAATACACCTGTACTCTACATAAAGGTACGATTGATTGTTGAATCTGTTAAACCTTTTATTCAAAGAGGAAATTGTCATTAACAGAGCCCTCCTGAACTCTCCCTAGGGTTATTTTTATTGTTAATATCTATATTTACTGTCATAGAGGTGATGAAATTGACAGTAAAATTTCGAGGCAAGATTGTAATGTGACACATTGATTGTTTGTTTGTTTGTTTGTTTTATTATTATGATTTGTATTATATGTTTTTATGTGTCAGCCGCTCTTCATCTTTAATGATGGCAACAACAGGCTCTTGTCGAATTTTTTGTTTAATTAGTATTTTAGCTAGATAATGAAAAATTATATCTCATGAAATTAATACAAGATAACACGTTTGGAAAGGCATCATGGAATAAGGTTAACATACTTTTTTTAAATTGAATATACGCCACTGGACAAGTTTTCTGAGAAACCGTCTAACCTTCAATTCCAAGAAGCCAGTATGCTGGAATCATATTGGTTCATGTTCATTGAATAAATGTTCACCGTGACTAGCCTTTCTTTCAAGCACTACCAAAAGTAATTAGATATTGATCGACATTTTATCTCATTTCTCCCAAAACCAATCCACGCTCTAAACCACATCACCAACAGTTAATCAGTTCTCTGCTATCGTCTTCAAATTTGCAAGCTCCAATAGTTTATATACCACCTCGACCAAATCAATGCAAATGACTAGCTTTACGTTAAAGGAAACTCAAGCAATATTAGGGCCCGAAAATCGGATTTTGATAGTCAATTCATTTAGTCCTTTCTATACATGATTAGTTTAACAACACTATCACAATGTATAACGACGTCCATGATGCAAAAATTTGTAGGCTCGTGAAACTAAGGGGATCATTTTACGGTACGTTTTTGCCCGGTTTTGAAATAGTCAAAGTATGAAATTAATACGCAAATGTGCTAAACAGTGTTAGTAAATGTCACTGCCAAAAGATTTCAGCATTTTTTCGTTCCATTTTCTGGGCGCTTAAATTGCTTTGGTTGCCTTTAACATCTTAAGTTTGGGCACTACTTCTTATTAAGTTTTCTTGTAGTGCCCAATACTCGTGCCTGGAGATTTTCTCTCCGATAATAAAAGTTGGATTGATGTTGAGATTACGCAGTGCCGCAAATTGGCTTTAAGGTCCACCAGGGCATTGACCATGATAGTAATATAATACGCACATCATATATGTATTCATAAATATTGGCTTAGAGTCGATATTCTAATACCAAAAAATACATTCGACAGACCCAACTGCAACACCTGGATTTATATGTACATCCCTAAGGTAAGTGGAAAAGTTAGTTGAGATATGACTTTTTTATGTATATTATATTATTATTCCCAATGGTGGATGATCATGCATGAGCAGCTAGTTGCAAGGAAAACGTCGTGATACCATTTATCTGAAACGCAGAAAGTTACAATTGATTGACTGTGACCGCGACGAACTGATGATAAGCTGTAAGTTTAATACTCTTCGTCAAAAGCTAATAAATTCTAATCTTCCGCTATATATCATCAGTGTCAGATTATACCATACCAATAACAAAGATTCCTTGAGGGAAGGAGGCTCAATTACTACTTATCCCTTTTTATCTTAATCGTCATACTTTCTCGATAACGGGAACACTAAGAAGATTTACAACATTTGATGCAAACAATAAGAAACTTGCTCTAGTATACCTAACAGTGAGTTGATGATACCTAACTGTTACGAACCGTCCCTATCTTTGGGTAAAGTCATTCTTCGGTTCTCTGATTACCAAGTCCTGGACACCCATAACTGCCGCCGCGGAACAAATTACTGTAATGACGATACCTCACATCAGCAGACGAGTTAATCGCTGAGCGGGACTCAGTTCCCAACGAATACGTGCAACGACTACAAATTTAGCTGTATCAGTGTATGTGCCAGACCTGTGTTGGATAAGTAGAGAAATTGATAATCAAATCCATAGCTGAAAATCGCATACAGATATCGTTAATTCCAATGATAACTTCAATGAATACATAAATATGCTGTAATGGGCGCTAATCTAATTTTTGTACCTCATTTCGTTGCTGCACCAAGATATTGAAAATAACTTTCATATCATAATTAGTCATCTATGTAAGTCTGCTGTTGGTTTTGTCAATCTTGTCTCTCCGTACTGAGATATGGGTGCTATTTACCAATTAATACAATGCACTGATAACATTTATCTGCTTGGCTCTGTAGCTGAATAAGAACATTACTTCCACATATGCTTTTATTACGATAAACTGTAAACATTATTCTTGACAATATCTTCTGTGTCTGTATAAATTCTTAGACTGATTTTAATTTTTGACATTTCTGTATCATTCCGGAATCGCCTAGAATCACTGTTCAAGCAATCAATCATCGACGTTCTTTTTCAGTTGGTACTCTTTTTTATGATATACAACAGGCCTTTTTCATCGACGTCGAGTAGGTAAATACAAAACTAGGTGAATAACCGCGTGTACAGCCAATGGGGGGTGTAAGGGTTTTAACATGTGTTGGAATGGCCAGACTTTGCTTTCAAAGGCTGCATATCTGCAAAATTCTATTACTTATGTTTCGATACCTTGTCCCCGGTTTACCAAATGTTTAAGCAATGCTCTTTTAGCATTCCGTGCTCTACTTCCTGCAAGCGACACGATGTCTCCGCCAAGGATTCTTTTGACCACAAACTGCCTTAATGTATCGTGTCATTCAATAAATACAAAATTATGAGCTCCCCTGGGACACAGCAGCTAACAATGATATTCACAAAGGCATTCCATAAAATTCAATTGCATTTTTGTGCTTTTATGGGGCAATAGGTCTGTGCATTGTCAATAATAAAAGCTCCCACGAAGGCAATAGGGGGTTGTTGCAATGCAGTTATCTATATATATACTGACAAAATACATTGTTACACGCATCTGATGATCACTGGGAAGGTACAAATTGCTCTGTATCGAGTTAGGAATTTGGGGCATGCCTGGGTAATACTGCAGGAACTACTAAAAGTTGTTTTTTGACAGATGATTTGAATGTAAACGGGTCAATTTCGAATTTGATAGTATGGCTAGGTCATAAAACTCATTTGTGGAGAACCATTACCTGTTTATGACGCAGTACTACTGGTATTCCTATTACCCCGCTTGCTATTACCAAGGCTCGGTAAAGTCGGCGGAGGGATAGAGAAATGTGAAGTACTAGAATATCTAGGTTTATCGTACCGATTTGCCACCGTTATAAGCCCCGGTTACACATAGCCAAACATGGCTTCCCGACCTTCCTCCAACCATGGTTGGGAGTGGTCCAGGAGCTGTCCTCTGTGGTCCAATGGTGTTCGGCGCGGTCGGCTGGTGTTCGGCTGCGTAAGCCGAAAGTTTTAAAATTCTGAAATATTCGGCTGTGAACGAGAGGTCTGGAATGGGTTTGCTGGTGGTTGGAATTAGTCCGTTGTGGTCAGGGTGTGTTTGGGAGTCAAGTTTGATCGAAAACTGTTCAAACTGCTCCCGACCTACCGCCAACCTTGTTCGGCTATGTTTAACAGGGGCTTTATCGGTTTGCCCTCAGGCTCAGCTATGGCCATGGTGTTTGATAATATGTCTATCTACTAGTAATTAGTACATAGATCAACTTGCTGGGGATGTAGGGGTGAGGTCTGAAGAACTAGACCAACTAATGGCGGACCGTGACGCCTGGAGGGAGAGAGCAACCTTAGTCCGGGCAAGCCGCCCGATATGATTATGATCAGTAATTAGGTAGATGCCACTGCAGTCCCCGACCCTCAGATGGGGTTTGGTGTGTATATATATGGTGCATATAGACACACACACCGGACTTGGAATCTGGCAAATACGGTCCCACTGTCATTATCCAGCACCAGAAGCCAATCGCTAGTTATGTCAGCCTATTTCGTGATACCCACCGGTACCCCCTGCATTTAACCGCATTTATCCTGCCGCAATTTCCGGTTGTTTACCATTCTTAACGCATTGTAATGCAGATGCCCGCGGTTTAACTATTGTTTTATGCCGCCTGCAGCTGACACCACTTACCACCAACACAACTAGATGGGGCTAATCTACCCTGGCGAACAGCGCCGAACTCAATAACATTGCCTTGAGAATAGGTTCAACCTTCTAGTCAGAAGACATTAGGCAAATTCGATAACAAGCAACGATCTTTGAAATGATATCATTATTTCAACCCTTAATATAATATTCACTGGCATGTAAGGAATGAGGGTTGCTCATGAAATAACGCACGATTTAAACGGCATGTCAGTTTATCTTGGTAACCCATAAAACAAACAAATTAGCTGACACGTAAAATCCTTTCTCCTAGAAAATGTAATGAATATGATAAATCTATTTTTTAATCAAATTACAAGGAATGTCATTACTTGTTAGCAATTAACACTGCTCGTCGTTGATGTTCCGTTTGTTGTTTGTCAATCGTGATGTCGATTCAGTTGGCATACCTTTCTCAAGGTGGCGCTTCCTCGGTGATGATTGTGAAGCAGATACGAAACACAAGATGAGGCAATTACGGTAGTTTGCGCTGTGAACACTTTACCGCGAACTTTTAAAATCCACCACGAAAAGCCGTTCCTTTGTGTGACTGTAGCGCTACTATTATTTTAAACGCGAACTCAAAACCACTGCGAACACTCCATTTTCTCCTTAACGCGAAATTAAATCCCCGCGAAATTATTCATTCACTGTATTTGCAACGACTAAACATATATCTCTATAAGAATGTTTATTAGTTTTATCATCGGCAACTATTATGACAAGCCTATCAGTTTTCGGTGTGCTATAAAACAGCTGA
This sequence comes from Branchiostoma lanceolatum, assembly GCA_035149815.1. NCBI lineage: Eukaryota > Metazoa > Chordata > Leptocardii > Amphioxiformes > Branchiostomatidae > Branchiostoma > Branchiostoma lanceolatum. The sequence goes on from CM068866.1 coordinate 14,881,029, forward strand.
TTTATTACATTTGTATTTGGTTAACTCTTTTATTCAATTATTCATAGTCCAGCCCATTCGCTGTTCAATGTAATTTGCTCATGGTGGTTGCATTGACCCTGCATGCATTTTAAGCTGTAACAATTATCCTGGCACAAAAGTACGATAATGAACACCGACTTTAGAGACCGTCTATTTACACGCATATCAAGATAAAGCAAAGGTGTCGTTGCAAAATGCTCTCGACGGTTTCTCAGCATTCTTTAAAGGTCAGTCGTCCGTGGGTATTCTCACATACATACATATCGCCTTATTACAGCAATCGCAGGCTGGAGTACAATTTCCTGGTTGTTCACTCGTACGGGAGCGCGAAATGACAGGTCATCTGCCCACAGGGGTGGGTTCCGATCCACAAGTGATCGACGCCACGTCATTTCAAACTCTTGGCTCTATTTCCAGCTCACGCTTGCATGAAATCGAAAGAACAGCAAGGCAAAAAGGAAGATATTACCATGAGTTATCCAAATCAATCAAGCGACGTTGCAACATGATGCATGTCTGTTCTTTCTGGCTTTACCCAAAGACTTATTGACTTTCCGTTTCCCTCGGTGTGAGATTCATGGCGTGAGTTTTCATTTCTTTTCGACTTAGGTTATTTAATTAACTTTGACGGTGATTTGTGCGTGGTTTCGATCAGATAAAATTACGGTAATCGATTTGGACTGGAGCCTCACGAATTCAGGCCGATGTTTAATAACATGCGTTGACGCCAGCATTCATATGCCGAACACACCCAATGTCTCACCATTCCTGCTGTTGGTCGCGCCTCGATACAGACACTCGTTTACAAGCATTCCATATAATGGCTGACTACGGAGGGAACATGCTGCTGCTGACCTTTCTGTCCTTGGTGCTGAAAGGTAAGGCGTTGTAGGTACCATTGTGTACTGATGACGCTTCCCTTCTACTAAAGATGGTATTGTTTCTGTGTCATAATTGCTTATTATGTGCACGCATCGTGCTCTTGTTTGAACAACCTATGGTTCGATTGATTTCGTCAGCAGCTGCCGGCCGTTTGCTGGTCTTGAGGCATTGTACCCTTAGGCCATACAGAACTACTCTATGAATATTTCGACCGATAGTCATTTGCGTTAGATGATGCCAGGAACTTGTATCTAATATAAGAAAAAAACTTGCACTTATTAAATGTAGCACATAGTACATGTAAATCGTCACCGTGCTTCTTTCGCGGTGCAGGCGTTTCAAGGTGTAGTGTAGGTCCGTGTACAAAGTGACATATTTGTCGAATATCGTTGTTTGAGCATTTTAGGCGTATTTTCAAGTTCCATGAAGGTTGAAGCGGGCAAACAACGAGTCCAATACATCTATGCACCGGTATAGAATACCTGTCTGCCACTGTAATACAATTAGGCTCACCCAATACTCAAGACGCGGGCGGTCATTTGTGATCTGTATTGGGACAACAGCGTCTTGGCACTTTTACATGCATGTAGGGTATTCAGCTTAGTGATATACCTGATTGGCAAAGAAGGCCAATACTCTTGCTTGTTGTAAAAAGGGGCAACGGCATGTTGTAAAAAGGGGCAACGGCACAATTTGTTTCCCACTGGATTCCTGCCCAAAGACTTTTCAAGCGTTTACATCAAATAGAAGTAATACATATTGCATTACGTACTTAACGCCGCAGAATGCACATTCTACTAATTGCGGGTTCTGGATTATTCAATTTTCAGGCTATTTTCTCTTCACTAATTGCAATGTAGCCCTTGCCATTATGGGAAAAAGACGATTATCAGAACGCTACCTGCCAATGAGACGCTATATGTGTGTGCTGGGAATGCTAAGACACCGCCTATGTCGTAAAATTAACGGCGCGTGTAATGACCCCTTTCGTTTTCTACTCATGCTCGTTTGGTTAGAATTGTTGCCGAATCCCAAGAGACTACAGCGTGAGACCTTTGTAGTGTGTATGGAAGGAAATCGAATATTAATGTTTGGAGCCAAGAAGTCCAACCCGGATTCCAGGAAACTTCCTGTTTTCTCCCAAAAGACTTCCGGCTTCAGCAACAATGTGATCAAACAAACACAGGGCTGATGGTAGGTTCTTGAATAAGCCAGTGTTTTATTCATCTGAGTGCAGATATACATGGCTTCCATTCACGTCTCATGTCTTCCCTACGGATCAGACATACCAAAAATACGTCTTTCTTTCTCCTTTTTTGATATATAAGAGTGAATAGCAGTAAGATAGAATAAAAATGCTTATAGTTTTTACTAAAAAAAAGCATATATACACGGCGGTATATGAGATGTCATCAGCTACGTTTTCACATTTGGATTGTCCTCTAGCTCTGTTCCTATCGACTTGATGCATGTCACCGATGCTGTATCAAGGGAAAAGGCCATTATCAGAACCAGTTATCTGTGCCATCATTTTTATTGTCCAGATATGTAGTTTATTCAAGAGCAGTAAACCGCAAAAACTCCATTACTTCCAAGCTTCCCGGCTCAGAAAGATTCGCGAACCCATGTCTGCCGAAGCAATCAAATGACGTGCTCCCCTGAGCATGTTCTGCTGGAATTGGTTCGGATGTTGCGCACAGGATTGAACATTGCAAACAGAGGCTTCAATCACGTTTCTCAGCATCAAAACTCATCCAATGTGTCAAACTCCTATCAGCAGGGAGGTCATTCTTCGTCAAAAGCCTATTTTGGTAAGATTTGGCAGATGATACAGCATATCCTTTGTCTGATTTATTGCTTTATATGGCACCTGCTGTTACTTTGAATACGATTGCAGGTGACGTTCTTCTTAACCCTTCAGACGACTTCAATATACCCGAAGCGTTTGAAGACTGCCTTCTCTTCGCACGTTGGTGCCGTCACTGGTACACATCCGGTGGATATTGATGATCCCCACATGCTCAGAATAGAACAGTATGCAACCGTATTTCATACCGAGGTAAAGTATTCTCACCTCGTAGCCTGAATGGCGACCTACGTTAGATATGAATTATGGGGTCTGAGGAAAAACCGACGGTATCAAGCTTTTAATCTCCGGATGTGCGACGCAGGTAAGCCGTATGTGTGGCAAACGACCACTGAAAGCTTTTTTCCGCCAAGGGTCACATTATTACATTGCAGGTATACACGCCATGAAACTCCTTGTATGTCAGAGTGTTCGGATTAAATCTCCCCGTACAGACTTAATATTGCTTGGGGGGATGTGAAAGGTGAGGAAAACCACTTTGCCCCAGGCATGATGTATGTCCCGGGAAAAAACCCTTGCGGTGAAATTCATTTTTCCTATTGGAGTCACATTCTTTTGTCATCTGTGTCTTTGTAGTCAGCGACAGATGAATACCACATGTTTAATGACTTCTTGTCAAACTTCATCCAAGTCCATGCATGTTGGAACATTCACATACCTCCCGAAAGCATTCTTGTTTCGTGTACTTGATGGAATCACCGTGTAACCATGCATTTTAAGTGAAAACAACTGCCTTGTTCTTGAGATGTCAGGCTGTGCAATTGCCATTGTTTGTACCATTGAGGATCAACGTCTGCAATTCCAAAAGCAAAAACGACATCTCTCCCCACACAAATAACGTGACAATATCCGTCAAATGTGTATGTATCTCGATTAGTGCAAACATACATATAATGTATTTAGTTTTCAAGGCGTGGGATTAGTCCCGGTGGTTCTCAACACAGATGCCAGCTCAAGATAAGTAAAAGCGGGTTTAACAGATCGCACGGATGAAGAAACTTAGATTTCTGGATAATCATATCTATATTACAAGGCGACTGGAACGGGTATGAAGATGAAATGATTGCAAATATAACCACCTGCTGTGAATCAATAGCACTAGTCGTTTTATTCATCACGATGCGATGAGAAGGCAATGCTTGAAATGAGATTTTAATCTACAGAATCCTTCAGCCTCCACAAAGCAGAAAGAGTACGTCTGTCATGTGGCATACGCTACCGCCCCGCATATAATGCCACTGGTAACAAGTGAAAGCATCAAACAACAGGACTCAAGAGAAATGGCCCAGAAAGAGCCCAGGTGGAAAACTTGAGAAAAGTCATCTGTGCGTGCAATTTAGTAATCACTACTCATCAAAAGTTTAACCATATAGTTCTATTTTAGAGTATATTAGTGATACATAGATTCTGCGTTCTCTCTTTTGTTCTGTTTTTCATGGCAATTGGGATTTTACTAAACATTGTCGACTTCGTCACATTCAGTGTTGTATACTGGGAATTGTGAATGCTTCCCGAGCGCACATCTGAAGAATGTTCTCGACGACGACGTATATGCATGTTGCGCAAATACATTTGTTTACAGTACCTACATCTCTCCCATGCAAGTTTTTTTTTTTTTACATTTGGATGGTACAGTTTGACTGTTAGAATCTAACAACACCCACTAGCACTATTCTCGTCCGTTTTTTCCACAAATCACATTAGGCCGCATCAATTTACCGGGCTGTACTTCCTCCCCTGTCATCTCTAAGCAGGTCAACTGTGGAAATTGCCGTACACAAATGGCACCCTGCTAAGCCTCCTACTGGCAGGTGTGATAGTTCATGCAAAGTCGTACCATTTTCTTTCCATTTGGCAACACATATGTCTTAGCTACAATCATTTCACACCTACATGGCCGCCAAGAGCAGAGAACACATATCATGTTTCTCTGAAACAAAGTAAATTGCGAAATTGGCTTTCCCGTGTGTTAGCTCGAGAATAAATCATTTGTCAAGACTATGCTAGCTATATTTAATATCATGTAAAGAACGAATCTCCCGGTTGAGGAACGTTTTCTAATATTCCTTTCTTTATTATGGATGGTCTTTTGTTTACCATTTAAATCACATCGTTTGACTGCTTCCAGTAATTGAAACTCACTCATTGATAACCTATCCCTTTCATTTCATTCATACTACAATGGAAACTTTCTATCGAATCTTTTCAGGAAATATTTCTCCGGATTTATCAGAACTCCATTGCGGGTTTATACAATTTCATCAACATAATTCCTTGATGACCCCAATTCCAAAACAATGTTTTATTTCTGCCTAAATTTTTGAAAAGTGTAAACACGTGAGGGACAATCTTTTTTATAGGAATTTAAGAATATTTGATAGACATTCACATCTAAAATACCAACTACACGCAGTGCAACCAAACTTCCAAAACCGTGCGAACATAGAAACAATTTGTCTCCTACCACTCAATGATTCAACCATAATCAAGCATTGCGGGACATCTTCATCCGAGCATTTTACGATTGATGATTCAATTACTGCATCACCTCTGTAGTTCCAGTGGGGTGTTTCATCTTTAAGCTCTGGCTGCAGCAAATCATATCCGTTTTGATTGTGATCAAAAAGGGATACATTGGAAGCAAAGAACGGATTAAGGTACTTGAATTCATAAAGTGCCTTCTTCGTCAGATATGTGCATTCAAACTTCTGCGTTCCATTACATATAGTATACAAGTTTTACTCACGTTCTGTCAAAAATGAAAATGGGTCAAAGAAAAGCATAATAATTTCAATAGTTGCATCCATTTTTCTGCCCGTGTCCTTACTTGCAAGTGGTGCCTCTGCCTGTTAGGAGCGAGCAAAGTCCATCAATGGTCATCGGAGTGTGGTATTGATCTGCTGGAAATCCCCAACCAATTGTGATGTAGCGGTCGATTGTTGGCATCTGTGCCCCCATGACAGCCGGTATTCCATCCAGGGTATACACTCGGCTTGACATTCGCACCCTTTCTGCTGATTTACCGTCACGAAAGGTCTCGGAAGCTGCGCTGCGGTCAGAAGAGTCAGTCCAGATGGTCTTGACGGTGGTGTGGCTGATCCTAATTCATTGTGACCCATGGACAGGTCGGTGCCGTTTGCATTCATCTCAGGTATATGTAGCTGGGGTGTAAGCAACCTGATATCTCTATTGCTAACGCACTCACACCGTGACTAACATAGAATTGGAGGTGACGATGCTTCCTGCGTTTGCCTACAAAGTGGACAGGGACGTTTGATTTATTAGTGATTCAGCAAATATCTAGACTGCAATCCATTTGAATATTTGGGTCAGTATCCATTTCTAAAAGGATTATTTATGTTACAGACATGGTAGGATCAGGATTGGCGTCGTCTCTTTAACTAGGCCTCTTGCTGAATAATTATCTGATTTGGGTGATCATATGATGATGATGCATCCATATACAACGATGATTATGTGTTGATGGCTTTTATGATATCTCTGAAATATTTTGCCTTGAGGCAAAGATAAGTACCATCGTGCGTGGCTCAGAAATACGCAGTTATGATAACTTCTTAAAACTGAAGCATAGCATTATTACCATGTACCATAGCTTCCACAAATGTTAAAGCCTTTGCGCAACTGACTGCAGGATACAGACTGCCAAGTGCATGCGGAGAGACACATTCTGATTAGATATCGGCGATTACAATTTATTCATAATTGATGTACGAGTTGATTTCAGCTTATAAAGGCACCAATTTCGCAAATCGATTTTCTTCTACTTCTTAATCAGCCTGGTTCTTCACACGCATAGCTCTCTCCTGCTCAGAGATTGCCATGCATTTGTCTTGTAATTACTAGTATATTATTGGGCCTTGTGATTCTAGCGAACCACACCACAAGGGCTGGTGTTAAGAGTGGTCACCATACTGCCTTTACAAATGGGTGCGCAGGGTACTTCAAAATAGGCATTGAAATGATGAATTGTTCCTCATCCTGACATAACATAGTAGCATTATCGATTCCATACTGACATACTGTTTCTAACCGCTTGACTGACAAAGCAAACCTCATAGATCACGAAGTTTTCATTTCAAGACACAATGAGATGGAAATCACTTTTTTTCTGAGTTATGGAATTGCACAAGAAAAAAATATTGATTGATTATTCCTACACCTGACGGCCTTTGCTTTTCTCTGGTGATTAAGCCAAGGTTACGATGATGTAAACACGACCACATTACATGAAAGAATCCAGCTAAGAAAATCATCCAATGCTACATTCTAAAATTGTGCACATTGCGGTCGTTGCTGAGACATGGACGCAGTACCCTGTGAACGATAGCATCAACATATCATCTGAATACTAGATGGACTGTGTAGGCAACCAGCAATAGTCCAATCTCCGGAAAGAGATCCCTCGGTACAAAGCTATGGTCTTGGGTGCCAAAGCAGGCTTTAAGGTTAATAGAATCTGAGTCCTGGTAGGTCGATCCTGTATATCGACTGGGAATCCTACAGCTTGTGTCAGCAACGCTTGTAATCGATTTTCTCTGCCCTGTATGGTTCACTCTCTTGGAAACCTTTGTATCCAGTGGTTAGTGACCCTATTTCTGGACAGGAAGGTCGAGGGCTCGAAACCCACCTGTTTCCTCTCGCTTGAATTACATGAAACCTAATATATGGATTGCATTCTGTGGGACGTGACGTCACAAACCATGGTTCGCCATTACTGTTTTTGCCAGTGAAAGTGCTAGAGGGATTTTTTTCCTCGGAATATATAGAGCCGGGGTTTAATGTACATAGAACTTACCCTTCTTGTTATGACCTTTCTGTTACTAAAAATAGATGATCGAGATATATTTACCATTCTGAACAGGGAATCATGTAAGCTTTCACGACTCTTTATATCGTAGGTTTATCTCATGTATTTCTTCAACGTACAGAATGTATGCACGCCTGTAAATTGATTTCAGTAGTGTACAGATACAGATTTCCATAGCGTACAGATAGCAATGCCGTATTGTCTGAATGGCCATTGGTCGAATAGTCCTTTGGTGACCTATTGGACAACTCCAATGCAACATTATGTACACAATAGGGCAATACCTATTATCGTACTGTCCTCTTTCCATGTTACAGTCCCAAAAAATGCAAAATATTTATCTTGTTTGGGGAATGATAGTACTTTGGTTAGAAAATATGTACATTTAGTGTTTTTATTAAATGGCATCTTAAAAGTCCAAGTCACCTAAACAGCACATTATATTGCTTACTTAGGGGTAGCTAATGTAGTCCTTGCTTGACCAATATTTTATTCTATTTAGATTTGTTTCCATACCATAAACTACTTAGCCAGTTTGCATATGAATGCATTTAGCTGATAAGCATGCGTGCACTGAACCTAATTCCCTATGCAAATCGACAGAAGCAAACTTAGTAAACGTCCTGGCTGGTACTCACAGACTTTTAGCGCTTCCATTTGGCAATTAGGTGACTTTTAAAGCTCATTTGTAACGCAATGTCTTTAAGTGTCCCAAGGGAAGCATAGGCATGATCCTCCCTTCCATTTGCCAATTATAACACCACGTCTTCTTGTTAACACAAGCTTTGTTGAGCAATCTATTTTTGCACGCCGGTATGTGGCTAATTAGTCGGTGAAACATTCGCTTGCGCCCTGTCCTTATCGTATTGAACAAGAAACGTCAAGAAAAAGAGTGAACACACTGGTATCTAGTACTTTGGGACAGAATTAGCTGTGTTGCACACTTAAAATGGCAGATGCAGGCATTATTGTCTGTGACACATTTTGAGGTAATGATACCTTAACCGTGCCCTGCAAGTACGTCATAAAGACTAATTTATTGTTCCAGGTCGGACATGCTAACAGGCTTCTTACAGCTTTTACGACTTATGCCATAATGCTCTTTTAGTGTAATATTTACATCAACGAGCACGGAAATTGGACATTTAAGTCTTGTTAAATCTATGATTAAGCCTCAGCATCTGTAGTAACAAGGTTGCTGAACAGCTGTTTCGTTCATCGGATTTACATCATAAGTCATAACTAATCATGACTCACCACGCCATCTGTTCAGTATTACACAAAGTCTGATGCCGTAAATATTGCTTTTATCGGATTGCTAAGGGTTGACCAGCTATTATTTTCCTTTTATGCATAATAGATTGGCGTTTTATATTTGAATTATCAGAATATGACAAAATACTTAGAAAAGTGAGAATTTCGTCTATCTTATATCTAACACAAAGCTTTGCACACACACGTTGTATATATATATATATATATATCTATATATATATATATATATATATATATATATATATATATATATATATATATATATATACAAACGTCTATCTTGTATCTAACAAATTTTACAAGCACTCATGATCACGCATACTGTGTGTGTGTGTGTGTGTGTGTGTGTGTGTGTGTGTGTGTGTGTATGTTTGCGTGTGTGTGTGTGTGCATCCTATGTAGAGGAGCACATAAAGACTCTTATTAAATTACTGAGTAAATAATTACCGAAATGCTAACAGAAGTAGTCATATTCACCACGTTGCACGTCGATGAAAGCCTATTCTTTACTGTAAGCGAAGGCTCTCAGATGAATAACGTTTACGAAACATGAATACAGCTTTTACAAAAACTGTATCACATTGCCTCATATGACATTGAAGAAGAACGTTTCATATAATAGTGCAGATCTCTTTTAATCTAAGTTGTGTATATATAATTTAGGAAACATGCTGTGTGCTTGCTTGCTTACCGAATACATAAACAGACATGACAAACACCAAACATACACATACAATTAGCATTCCATGATCATCCGTTTTCTCTCAGTAGTTTTTCAGTGGACGTCTTTTCAACGTGCAACAAAGTCAATCATACCGTCAAGCGCGCTATGTTCAGGTTGAGATCATTGTCTGTGTCGTGTAAAACGACCAACATAATAGTTTTCAATTATAACTTTGCAAATCACCTCGGGAGAGTAGAGACAGGAAATACAAAAGTAAATGGATTTTCTATCCACTTGGGATCGCAGGGCTTTGTCCAGACACCGTGGTTCTTACCCTGGGCTGATTGTTATCAACTCCAGCACATTATCCTGCAATACCTCATAGACACAGGCGACATATTGTCCTGAAAAGGCAAGAGCAGTGGGGACTTAACAATCAAGATAAGCCGGCACTGCGCCACTTGTATGCCTCACGAGTAACGGTGAAAAATGACTGGAATTTGTAAGTGAAGGGTGCTTGAGGGCGTAGCGAAAGGACTTCATCACAGAGTTCGTAAACAATTCTGGAGAGGTCCTAAGGTTATAACGTACTGTGAATGCATTTAAGTTCGCGCGGTTTTTATTTCGCGGTAGGAAGGAAATGGAGTGTTCGCGGTGGTTTTAAGTTCGCGTTTGAAACAATCGTAGCGTTACAGTCATAGGTGGGCAAAAGTTTCGCGGTGGTTTTTAAGTTCGCGCTGAAAGTTCACCGCGAAAACCGCGAACATAAAAACACCGCGACCATTTCTGCATTTACAGTATTGGATAGATAGACAGTATTTCAACATAGCTGCCACAAGTTAAGTGTGTGTAAAATGTTACGAGGCTTCATTTTAGCCATATCTCTGCGCCCTTTTGGTATTCTGTTTTTAGCTGGTGGTAACTTTTCTATTCGTCATAGGGCAGTGATATTCACAGGAAAATAATTGATATGCTTTTGCACTCTTATCTTATATATGCATGAAGATATTGCCTACACGGTTTTCGTAAAAACAATAGCTAGAATTGTTAGGTACATTATTGTGTTATGCTTTTATGTATTCCTTTAGTACCTGCCAAGTTGATGATATCAATGATATCAACACAATCATAAGTCTTCATTGGGTAAATTATACACACAACGTTTCATATTGTTCTTAATTTTCATTTGATTTAGAAACATGTACATAATACAGTTGTCAGGCATATTATGCTAGGCTTATATGTATGATTTTATCAATAATACTAAATAATTACAATGATTTAAGGGTTCTTGGTGGCAAATGTGTTAGATGTTGGCACATCGGCAATCAAATCCGTAGTGTTTTTTGGGCACATATTTTGACAGATTAGCCGAAGAGGCTCGGTGGGCGTCCCTCCACCGTCATGGGGAGTATACCTACAATTTATGAATACCTTTATTAATACCTACACTAATATTGACACTTCACAATCATTACTCTTTATTGGGCATATTACATACACAGAGTTGAACAGATTGTGAATGTTATTAATACTACAGATCTAACAAAATAAGAATCTATGGTAACGTTTCCCCGCATATTGTAGCTACATGTAATAGTATGCTCTTTAACATTGTGTATTAAAATCATTTCAGGTCATCAAACTTGGGTGGTGCCCCTTGTCAAACAATATATTTTGTGAATAGCAAAGCTATTTTGTTCACAACCAGGTATCTACATGAGCCGACGTTTCGATGACTGACTGTCATCTTCATAAGGGCAATTCTGACTTAAGCTATGTGTTTCTGCTAACAATGCAGTCCCTAACGTATATGTCAATATAAGGACAATAGATTTAAACGAACCTATAACAGTTAAACATCCTTCACTATTGTTGCCTAACGCTATCCATTAATGTAACAATACTTTAGCTTTGGGACTGCATTGTTAACAATAACTCCTAGCTTCAGGGCTATGTGAACCAGTCAGCATTGCCCTGATGAAGATGACAGATAGTCATCGAAACGTCGGCTCATGTAAATACATGTACCTGGTTGTAAACAAACAAAAAAATTATATTTACAAAATATACTGACAAGGGGCATCACACATGCATGATGACCTTATATGATTTTAATACACAATGTTAAAGAGCATACTATCAGCGGCAATATGCGGGAAATGTTATCATAGATTCTTATTCTGGTAGATCTGTAATAATAACAGTCAATAACATTCGCAATCTGTTCCACTTAGTATGTATGATATGCCAAATAAAGACTTATGATTGTGAAGTATCAATATTAGTGTATGTATTAATAAAGGTATTCATACATTGTAGGTATAATCCTCATGTAAATATCTGGTTCTGAACAAAAGAACTTTGCTATTCAGTCATTCTCTAATCTGATTAGATTATTTACGAAATGTATTTTGTGCATTTCAGTTCATGCCGCATGGTACAGCGTCGAGCCTCAACCAACGTCGGTTCTCCTGGGCGGCAGGGTCACGATTTTCTGTGCATTTGATGGGATCGGCAAGAACGATGCTGTTCACTGGTTCGGTCCACCAAACCTGCACTTTATCTCAGAAGGGACGTCTGTGTCTGAAAAGTACCCGAGAGTGTTCGTATCTGGCCAGGGAAACTCGGGAGACTACACAGGCGTGTATAATCTGAACATACGAGATGTCAGGATGGAGGACGAAGGGGTGTATAGATGTAGCACCTTCTTACTCAAGGAACCGAGGGATGTCAAGCTTACTGTTATAGGTTCGTACAAATCTATCGATTTCATATGGTCATATTCTCTGCATAGGCTGGGGAAAATGTGCTGCAAAACTCCTAGGAGCTCTTTTAAAAAAAAACTTGCTTTGGACAATGTTCATTGTTAATTAGATATTTTCAACCAATTTAGAGATATTGCTGTTGCTACTTCATTAGTAATGATATATTTGTTATTTGCTGTTGTATTTTTGTCGTAAAAATCATAGTGCCACCTCCAAGACCACCCAGCATCATTGGTGACCGAAGTCCTAGAGAAGAGGGAGGTAGTCTACATTTGACATGCCGGTCAGAAGGCGGTCGTCCCCTGCCTTCAGTAGCTTGGTACAACGGTACAAGAAGATACTCCCATCTAACAAGCACCGGCGTTGTAGCTAATGACAACCTATTGAACGTTGTGGAACAAACTTTAGACGTGCCATATCTAGCAAGGTGGGACAACGGGGCGAATTTCAGCTGCGTTGCTGACCAAGGATTACCCGATTTACTACCTCCTCAAACCACCTCCATCCTCTTCAAAGTGTTATGTAAGTCAAGATATATCTACTTTCCATACGCTTGCAGCATGTTTTCAACGTCTGAAATTGTCTTCACTTCATTAACATATCTATTCAGAGTTTTGGTTTAAGTTCTGCCAGATCTTTTCTTAGTCCCTAACGAAAGATAGCGGATCTGTCTAAAACGTCTGACTGTTTTAGATTTTATCCCTGGCAGTTGCTTGGTAATGTGTAACTATTTTGGGCGTATCTTATTACCTGGATGTCTAGCCTTCATCAACGCATGTTTTCAACGGTATACGTAATGGCGATAGTGAAGCAGCCCCCCATCCTGTAATAAAGCAAACTATCAAACTGTTGAAATGGGTGAGATGAGTGTTGTGTAATGATGGGTAAAGCTACTGGATGACTTAGATAAAAAGTTTAGATCGTACTCCATTCAACCTGCATATCTCAATGATTTTACCACATGGTATATCAAATAGATGACGTGCATTGCACTCTTTTATCATCATGTACGCAGATGCTCCTACAGTATTCGTCCCCCGCGACTACTTCAAAGTAAGGGAAGGTGCATCAGCCAACTTAACCTGCGTGGTCTATGGTAACCCCATTCCTGAGGTGACGTGGAGAAAAACTAGCACTAGCGGTGCTCAGCGACGTGGGAAAGACATCAGGTACTGCGTCACTGCATAACTCAGTAGATAGCTTTAAGGGGGATATAGACTCAGTCACGTTTGGGACCGCATCCTTAAGAAATAGATGATAATAGTTGCATTGCTTTTTGATCGATAGTTGTGTATGCGTTACATTTCTGTACGTTTGGGACCGCATAGTGATGTCATCCCCTGTGATTGTACATAAGTAAATACTTTGCTGTTTGGAATGCATCTCATTAATATGTATAAGCAGCAACACCTGCGCTGCATTGCTATGTGAACTAGTCAGAATTACCTTGAAGAAGGTGTCAGATGGTCACTGAAACGTCGGTGGAAGAAATCTCTTGGTTGTGTAAAAAGAGTATTTTTTTATTCCGTGACTTACCAACCTGATGAAACTATTCACGGAGCTTGAAGGAAATCTTACATTGAATTTTTTTACACCTAAGCTTTAGAAATCTACACTTAGAATTCGCCCTAGCTTACTAATTCACGAAACTGAATAAATTGAATATCTAATATGTTCCGAATCCGGTATATATTCCAGAGGGCAATCCAATGTCATTCAACCAGTGTCAAGATTAGATGCCGGAACATACCAGTGCAAAGCCGATAATGGAATACAGCCTGTTGATACTGCTATCATCAAACTGGATGTCCTCTGTAAGTTTTATCTCTTCTACATTCTCTTAACACTATAGTACTTGTAGTATGTATTTAAGGGAAATAATCAACCACTACGCTACTGACGTTATTTCGCCCTCTATCCCTAAGCTAATAAAATCAGTTAATGGTGATCATGATCAATTGATAAAAACTAGCAGGCATATGGGTTGATTGCATGATTTGTTACTCCTATGATTGATGATTACTGCTTTAAGTTATATCATTGGAAGCGTATTTTTCATTCAATTTTTGTTATGTTGAGCCCAACATACTGTTGGGCGCAACATATTGTGTTCGTCAGGTTTCTTTCTCCTGTCAGATCTTGTAATCGACGCAGGTCGGTCGTCCCTGTACCAACTGAGCTGAAATTTGGTATACAAGTAGAGTGGGTAAATACCCTGGGAGATTTTTTTCATTTTTTTCGATATTGACCTTGAAAGTGATTTTATTGAGGTTTTTCTGACCAAAAACGTACATTTTGGCCTCCTGTGCTCTGAAAATACATCCAAATGACCTGAAATTTACTATGGGGGTACAGGTGAGAAACCTGTACAGCCGTGCAAATTGTATTAGACGAAAATTTTTCCACTGTTCTCCACCTGTCAAGAAAAACTTATTCATGACGTACTGCGGCCAACTGTTTGGCGCGCAACTATGGAACTCTACTAGCGCAAGTGTTCTCTCTAAATGCCGTGTTGCGTATAACAATTGCTTCCGTATTATTATGAATCTGCCACGACGGTGCAGTGCTAGTGGAATGTTTGTACACTTCTTGACCGACACTTTCGATTCTAGGCGAAGGAGGGTTTGTTACTCTTTCTTAAATAGATTACGCTTGTCAGAGAACAGTATGATTAGGAGCCTGTTAGTATCAGACGCCTACTACAGGAACTCATATTTCCGTAATGTGTACGGCCTACTGTGCACCTAGCTTTGTTTTAAACCTCTTTGTGCTTGTATGTCATTTGATGTTTGTGTTAAGCCTATAACCCTTTTAGCTATGTATTATGTTCCTATGGGTTTGTTTTTTTTATACCCGAAATAAAGAAATAAAGTATTGAAAAAATATTCAAAGAATCCCATTCGCACTTTTGGCATACAACACTTCAAAATACGATTTTAGAGGGTATTTTGGGGAGAACATCGGCTATTTTCCTCATATGGGGTCACTGACCTTTAGGTCGCATCTTAATTCATCTGGCCAGGTGGACTAATTCGGTCAGCCAATGAGAGAGCGCGTTGTAACACGGATTTATCAAGCTCAATCTGATTGGTTTAAGTAGTCAATTTAATTAGGGGCATACTCTGACAGGTACAGATACAACTTTACTACTCCCTGGCTCCCATCCTTGCGCTGTTATTGTTGTGTCCTACTGAAGTTAAGTGCAATTGAGAAGGTTCAAAGCTTTTCTGGTGGTATTTTTCGACACACACGGTGTTTTTCTTATTTTATCACTGCATGGAAACAAAGATTTCCTCAAGGTTGCAAGCTTGGACACTATGGTTAAACCTGACATTTCCTCGCTATGTACATGAATTTTCTACCCCTGTGTCACCAAGATTGGACACCAGTGCACACAATAGTGAACACAAAGTGTCCAAAGTTTCCCACCTAGGAAACATCCCGTGTCGGGACGTTGACAATAACATTTACAATAACAATGGAGAGTTGTGAAATGCGTTAAAATTTACCTTGAGCAATGAGGCCCTTGCTTTAAGTAATTTTTTTTTAAGTTTTTGGCTAAAAATGACGTAAACGATTTCAAATACCAACATTGCAGACATACAACAAACGTTAGCCCTATGCCACAGTCGCATTTTGCATGGGGAGGGAAATGGGCGAAACATGTTGCATTTGCTCCCGCAAATGTTGCCTTTCTAGTTAAGTTATGGTTTTTGTTATGATTTTGTAAGGGCTCCCTTGGAAATCAGTCACTCAGTTAACTAAAGATTAATTTTTAAAAATGGGTCTATAGATTCCGCACTCAGTTGACAAGAGTGCTTCATCATCACTGGTTAACATTTATATCGGTACCGGTTCTACCTAAGCGTTGTTATAATATATTGCTGAGGAAAAGACACTGAATCCTCTGCAACTTTGCAGATCCTCCCTCCATCCGGCCTACGTTCGATGAAAAAGTCAACGTGCTTTATGACAACGAGGAGGAGTTTTTCCTGGAATGTAAAGCGGACGGGAATCCGACCCCCCGCGTGAGGTGGAGACGGAAGAACACAGACTTGTACTTCAACAACCCGTTACGCTTCTCACGTCTGGACTATCAAACAGAAGGGACGTACGAGTGCGTGGCGGACAGTTCAATTTTCCCGGAGGACGTTAAGGATGCTGTGATAGATGTGATCGGTACGTATATTAGCGTTATCTCTCAAAACAGAACTCATGCAGTCTCACACCCCTTCAGGGCTTGTATAATGTTCTATATCATGTTTCCTGCAGCATACCTTACAGCCTGATGATCTGCCTCTAAGCAGCAATTTGACGCGACAAATGTAGTTTTAGAAATACCTAAAGAATAAGTAAGCAGTGGCAAAGCCAACTGTAGACTCTTCAAATCCCCCAGGTATCTTCTCTGGCAACCAACGGCTGGTCTGCCAAGTATTCATGGAAACAACTGCCTGTGATTCGTAAGATGTATGTTCGACATTAAAAACTTCTTCTGAAATCATATCATAGGAGAGAGTTGTAACTGTTTGATTCATGACGTTTAAGAATTCGAGGTGGATGGTAGGGTTGGAGATATATTTGCTATTTTGCCTCCATTTTTCTGGAATGTAGAGCGACCATGCAGTATCATGACCTACTGTGTGATATACGAGGCTGCACAAACATTGAAACCCATGCTAATCTACGTACTTTATCGCCCTGAAGGTAAGCCAGACATTCGGGGAGACCCGGAGACGGCGCACGCCACCCAAGGCAGCTCTGTCACCCTTCTTTGTGAGGTGACCTCTGATCCCTCTCCCGGAAGCATCATCTGGTATTGGCGAAGTGTTGACGGCCAAGAGATTGAGCTGACAAAAGGATCAATAGACGGATTAACAGTACGCCAAAAGACCACGGATAGCTACACGGAGAGTTTGTTGATATTGGATCACGTGAGCAGTGGCAGCTCCGGTGACTACATCTGCAAGGCCATCAATATGTTCGGATCCGACACAAGAGAATACCGGGTCATTGTCTCGGGTGAGTCCGGCTATGACCTATGACATGGAAGTCAATAGACATACCCTTTCCATTCCCAAAGGCAAAAAAAATTATCGTCCTCACATATACCCCAGCGATTTAATAGAGTGGAATACTCATCAAGGCTGTTTTATAGTATGCATATTTTTGTCTATCCAATTACAGGACCACCTGTTATCATGATTGCGATAGTAACGGGCGTTCTGGTGGTTTCCATCCTGTTAACTCTGGTGGCAGTTATCTTTATAATACGGCGCCGGGACGTCATCTGTGGTAACAGAGGTCACGGTACGTTTCTCATGACTGCTACTGATTGATTAGCTTTTTATTTTTAAAGTATTCTGTTTGGTTATCTTTTAAGAATATCACTGATTGAATTGAAATTGAATAAAAAACTAATCATTAAAACAGCGAATGTAAGAAAATTTGAATCCGCAATAGCTCTGTAACATCATGCTTGAGCGCATTATCCTTGATGTATTACTATCATGTACATTCCTGCAGTTATATTGATAAACATCGAAGTACAAGCCAAGGAAAGCCTTTTTTCTAAAAAAAATGAGCGTGGCCCTAGGCCCTATAACCATTAATGACGTAATCATGACGTCGTATCAATTAACATAAATTATCACCTTGCTATAAGGTACTACCTGAAAAAAATTAAGGTTGAGGAAGGTTTACATAGATGTATAAAGGATTTTTTTCAATAACATCCCAAAACTCCTCAGCCACCCTTCAACGGTACCTTAATGCCCATCATTACATGTATGTATGATGAGTATGACGATAACATACGATTGAAGTAACGGAAATTTTTTGTTGCCTTTTTTGCAGTGAAAGAATTTAAAGAGAGTCAACCCACGCATCTGAATATTGAACCGTGTGACGTAGAACTTGACAATGTGCACGCGGAGTGCACAACGAAACCCATTCCTCCACCAAGACCCGACAAAGATCCTTACGCTATTGGTATCTCTTATCCACGTACGTGTATCTCATTAGTGTAACGTTTCTAATTGTACACTTATTCAATTTAACTCAGTACGTATAGGACTCAACCTTATACTAAGTAGTATTTTCTTCATAAAAGAATGAACGCTTTGACAATCTTATCTATTCGTGGTGTATCCTTACGCCGGCTTATTTACCATATCGATAGCCTATATGTGCTTAATTTTGAATATACCCCCTTGCCTGTAGATTGTGCATCTGTCAGTTGTATAATCCCTATAGGCATCAACAAATATGATATGTGCAGGTGCACTAGCATCCCATTGATGTTGCAATAGGCTTGTTTATGCACCAATTTAACGTCTCATTTGTCTCAAATTGAAAAACAGAGACACGTACACAGGTGTATTGTACATTAAAACGATGTTATATGTTGATGTTTGTGTTCAGGTCTAGCTGTACGTGCTCCAGAATATTCAACAGCGGACAGACGGAAGCAAGCCGATTGCAAACACCCATCCCCGCACAGACACAGACATAAAAGACCTCACCACAGAAACGTGAGCAATATTATCCTCTTCTGTATATTTCCGATACTAATGTTAACAACCTTGCTGCCAACAGAAAGAACTGGAAGAAGCGTTGCAGCCGACCAATGATGATAGCTACACACATTGCCAGTGTTTTAGACTATATAGAATATTTCATTTTTGAGTGTACAAATTTAAAACCTTTATAGTAAGAAGTTGAAAAGTACTTTCTTTTTGAATATGGATATACACCATCGTTTACCACACAAGATGTAATCTTAGGATAACACCTAGGATAACACAAGTCCAGATTGATTCTGCGTTTTAACGCTGTGTTTTGTTTTGGTAAGGACCACGTTGGGAGGGTTGAGAGAGACTACCAGGCGCAACGCTGGCAAATTGTGTCCAAGACAAAGGATCTTCAATCATACGGAGACGTCTTTGTTGGGGATGGTAACATTGATATTCCAGACCGACGGGATTTCTAGTCTTCGTGAATCATGAAGGAGAACAAAATTCGCTGAATAATAGCCTGGACCAAACAATGAAGAATTTTTCAAATTCAAAAAAAAAACGTGGATTCTGTAACGTTATGGATATCACGGAAGAGGCCTGCCGGAAAGAAAGCATCCGTTAGAGACTGTGGACAATTGTTATAGTTACCACAGCTTCACAAAAGTGTATATCAGATTAAAGCTCCTGTGCCTTTCAGGCATAGAGGTGACAAAGAGTCTTAATGGACTTAGCTAACATTCTCCATCCAGACAATGATGGACCAGATATTCAAGATACCGGAAATATATATACGTATATATATATATACGGCCTTATACCCAAAAATATTACTGTGCCATTTTCTTATCATATCCCTCGTTAAGACGTGAAAGCTGGATTTCAGTTGGATGTATATCTCTACATAATTGCCCTATAGCAGATCCGCCATTCATCAACAAAAATGGACATATTCATTGGATTAAATGGAGTCAACGGACCAAGTTCTACTCATGACATTCTTGCAAATGCTAGAAAATGCTGCTGCAGAACTGGAGGTTTACCCACCACAAAGAACTTTAAATGATGAGTCTATGTATATGAACGTCGGTGTATGTTTAAGTCTACTTGTACGCCCTCCTCTCTGTAACATTGCTGTGATATAAAGACAAAAGGGCTACGAGTAACATGTCTTGAAATGGAATTTTCATATAACAGGCTCTTTGCCTGACCAACGCTCATTGGACAGTTCTTGTGATTAGGTTCGCGTGTAGGAGACTAGTTGTAAGATATTTGATTTGTACTAAGGTTGTGACAGAATACTAAGTACATGAGATGAATCATGCCGCGATATGAGCGACAGTTCGTAACCCAGTCTATGAAGTATAGATACCAATACTGCATAAATCATCCATATAGATTTCATCCTTGAGTTCACCTTCCTTGCTTACCCTATTCAGTGACGGATACGAAGGTCTAAGTTATTTGAAGCATTACAATGATATACTGTGTTTGGTGTGTACATACATTTGTAGATTTGTGAAGTGTGAACAACCTTTAAAGTTTGGATTGCCTTAGGCACTTATACGTCTCTTACTCGGACTTAAATCACTTTGCAGTGGACAAAAACCAACACCCAAAAAGCCTTGCCTTCGCAGTCTGTCAATTCTTATCACGGACTTACATTTAGGTATAGTGTTTTAGGGCTGAGCTTTCACAAATTGGGTTGTACTGCTGCTAGTTGTTGACTTGGAATAAATATTGGCACTAACCCATTTAAACAACCAGGCTGCTATCATATTATGTTGTTGTTTCGATTTATTTGACAATATTTCGTCGACTGCTTTTTTTTTGCACTTTGCTCCGGGAAGAAACTTGTTCTGGTTGTGACAAGTCATCTACGTTTGCGCTATTGGGGGCTCCAGCTAGGTCAATACAATGAAATAAGGTCACAGCCTTGAGGCCACTAAGGAAGGCAGCAATGTCAAACTTTCCAAATCAGAAAGTTCCGAAAATATCCTTCATTCCACATACAATCTTGCTGTCACAAGGATGTTGAAAGTATTGACAAAAGGCAGCCTATAGGCTATACGGTATTCTAGTCGTGTTTGAAATGGCAGATAAGACGGGCTTTGAATAAAGATTTCTATTGACGTTCTCAGTAGTCGTTCTGACGTTCTAGACATACAGACTGTGTACTAAACTGCCGTTGGCAAACGTAAGTCTCGCTGAATAAATGTCTCCGTTGCGAATGGCTTTGGCTTTACAAAAGTCCGTGATAGATACATCCATCATTCCTTCTCATCCATCATAACTGAAGATAGCTCTCTGAGCACAGGCGTAGGAAGAAGCGTATGCCTTTGGGTTGTAGGAATTGATTTTGCACAGTATCCTAAGCCGATACATACAAATAGCACCCTGTCTGTAAGGCTTCTATTTCCACACCCCAGCATGACGTTCACGTTAGCACCAAAGATAAGCACGATTCAAGAGGTCTGACTTTTACTGGTTCCACGTATAAAATATTCAAAACACAAAGATGGAATATTGTCTATGGTCCGTGCAACTTTATAATGTTTCCCAGCACTCATAACAGACTCCTAGACGACATGACTAAAATAGATATGTATTATTCAAAAGTTACATTGACGTTTTGAGTATTCTGTTAGACTCTGAGCTACATTGCTGTTGGCAGAAGTAAGTCGTTGAAGATGGATGTGTTCCAGGGTGAATGACCTTGAGTTTGACAGTCCCATGACATAATCATCCGTCATGTACCTTCATTCCTTTTTACATCCTTTCTCGCTCATTGCTAAAGCAGATATGGCGATTTGTGCGATGACGCACTGCCTCCCACCGGTGTATAGTGGACCATCAATAGACGTAGCCTAACATAAATCGTCAACTCCTTCATACAATAGCAATATGGTGGACCATGGCTGCCTATTTCAAAGGCTATTTGCCTATCCATATATCTAATTCTGTATAGTGACTATAGTCCAGTTACTATTTTCTTCAATAACTGAGTAACAAAGCACAAAAATAGAAGATAGTCTTGGGCCTGGCTCTTGCATGCGATGGATGGATCTAATGGATGTATACGTTAGCAATTCAGTACGGCAAAAGTGGAGGAGGATGAAGAAAGACTGAATGCAGCTGCAGGACGTTTCAACGACTACAGATGCATGCCAGATGATGATGATGATGATGGTGATGATGATGATAAATGTTTGTTCGTCAGCATTTAACCCTCTCCAACGATTTTTATTTAAAAGAAACGTTGTGTCATGGACTATTTCCTTGCTGTTGTTGAAGATGTCTGAAACTATCATATCTGAGACCCGGATATATCCGTTTGTACGGGCATTATCGGGTCTAGAGTCACTTCGTTATTCTTATTATCCAAGATCGTGCAGAGCTGTATTATCGGAGAGTACAGGAAGGCCAGTGAAATGAAATGAGTTCGCAACCTTTTAGAGGAATTCAATACTGACGTACTGAACTACAATATCAAGCCACAAACGTAATACTATATACCCAGTGTCTTGTGACACATTCTCGGTTCATGATGCATGGATTATGGTGAAAACGGTATGCCCAGGATGGGGCATTCTTACAAGGTTTACGGTGTCAATACATGCATGGGTGTCAATAGAACATTACTGTTGTATAAAGTTACATACCTAATTACAATTTGTGATTGTGAGGCAAACATTTCCTCAGAATTACAAGTAAGATACGAGTACCATACAAAATTCGGCTAAACGGCATGATCAGATAAATTAAGTCTCCTGATTAAAAAAACATCAACGAGGAGTTGTTAATATAACCGGTGTACCCAATAAACAGATATTTGTAAACACACGGTGGCATTGGGAATATCAATCACTTTGGTATTTTGGCATTCATAACAGTTAACAACTGATATCTTGCACATATGAAGGTCACAAAGAGGGTCCCCATTTGTCTCCAAATGTGAAGGTCACCATTTGGGCCGAGGCTATCGACCTATCACGAACGTCGTAAGTTGTAGTTTATCAGACAAAGCTGTCAATTATTGCCGTCCTCCTGCCATACTAGAGACTCATATCGTTTCGTGACATTCAGTGGCGTTGTGTAAAGTACTAAGCTTTCAAAAATCACAATTCAAAATATTTTACTGCATTGTATTTTACCGTCTTTCTATGAGGAACGTTTTATGAGGAACTTTCTATGAGATGTGAAACTATGATCGGACACTGTCACGATATAATACAGTTGGCAGCAATTTGCAAATATGCTATTATGCCATTTTTGCAATATCTATTGAGGCTTTAGAGGTATTCGTGCTCACCAAGTGATGCATCATTGTGTCTGTAATGTGCATTAAACTGATGGAATCATTCCTGAATGTGAAAGGAATGGCCACTTAAGACTTCAAAAGAAGTAGCCACCTGAATAATCTGAGGGCAACCAGACGGAGGACTATCAAGTTTCCTTGGGGACTTGGTATTTAGACTCCGTTTACTTGGCGACGTCCTCGCTCTCCTGGAAAATTAGGGTTACCTATAGGTGGCCTTACGTGAATACATCCCAGAACTGCTGTAAAAGAAGATGAAGAGGTCCATCCAACCGGAATAGCACTGTTCAGGGAGAATTAACGGACGTATAGGTACTGGTATTGAATATAACAGACTTACGTGATATCTTTACAAATCAGTGTATTATGCAGATCTAGAGTCTGACGTATTTCTTTATTTCGAGAATTCCAGACCGGGAACAATAGACAACCATATAATATACAAATCTGTTGAGATTTTCCTTCGTCCTGAAATATTTTTTTCTTTGCCAACATCATCATCATGCTTCCAGATTTACTCCGGTGAGATACAATCAATGAAGTTTTTCCAGTATGTTCCGTCCTTCATGGCAGCAATCAATGCAGAACTTGAGAGTCCAGTGTCTCTTTTAATCAATATATATACTCTATTGCAACAATCTGCTCAAAAGGAAACCTACACACGATATTGTTTTGATATAAACCACATTTGATGACAAACAACAGAACAGCAAAATGAAAGCGACATTGTTTAAAGGGCATAACAATTCCCATTTCGTGGAAGGACAAACCAGACGAAATGCCACAATCACCTTATTTCAAGTGCAAGATGAATGGCGGCATTTCAGATGCAATCCTATACTTTATGATCTGGCATTTTCGAGTGATTGTTCCAGCATGTACAAAGGGAAGAGTTACTAGCCACCTGTGAAAATCGATTTACTGAAGCACATCACCGTGTCCAAATCCTCTGTGCATGCATGCAGCTCGCTTTCATGACGGGATTACAAAGTGAAAAAATATCACACCTACGGTGTAGATTTTTATAAAGAAAAATCAATGAAGGATCTCAAGATGAATAAACAATCTTCACAAAGAAACTATATTTCTTCTATGCCTGTACGTCCCTCGTGTATCAGCTATGCCTCCTATCGTTATGAAATTATGCTTGCCTTAAGACAACAGATCCCCCACAAAGCTAAATCCTTTAAACTGCTCCCAAGCTATCAGTCTCATACCCGACGGCCTGTGGTTTTAAGAATGTCGGTAGAGATCGATATTGTAGACACACTTTATGATTTACGACTGCTTACTCAGCCCGCAAGACGGAAAAGCCGATGTTTCCGTCCTCTCTCAACACCCACACCTTATTGTGGAGCGGAATCATGCCGCGGATCAGAATGACAAATAGTCCCCAGCGCCGGGAGTTCCTAGGCAATAAGAAGATAAGGTGTACGTAGAAGAAGGCCGCAATGAGGTAGTTTGTACCCGACGTCGGTAAATCAAAGAGTAGAATGTATCGTTCGCAGTGCAAAGATGTGCGAACATGTTAAGAACATAGTATTCTTAACAGAATTATGTGCTCTTCATACGAACGTGTTTGCTATACACAGGCCTACCACTGTTTCATAGACACGTGAATATAAAAAAAAAATCTCTCTCTTAGATTTACAGGGAATATATACAAGGAACTACTTGCGAGACACATTATGTTATCAAATGCAAAACAGCTGATTTGTACCACTGCGTTCCTAGTTTAGGGATAGGGGTTTGTGTATTTTTGTATCCGGATAAAGAAGATAAAGAAAATACAGTGGTACTGTTTGTCCGAAAATATGTATACTGTTCGTGAATGGAACGTATCATAAGCCAGATAGTGCTTCTTCTTATTACCCATCCATAAAGAAACAATGCCCCTAGTGCCTCCTATTATCAATGTAGATAAATCTCACACTTATTCTTTCGCCGATGGCGCAATTGGAGCAGCCTATTTCCATTCGTGTACCGATGGACTGGCCAGATAACTTGTGGACTCTCCGGATGGTGTTCTTTATCTGCATCACCTCAGTAATTGGAAAAGCCTAAACCAATTTATATCTGGAGACGACCCTACGGTGAAAGAAGTCAATATGACACATGTACGGACATAGAGAGTCACCTTGAACAAAACCAATTTAGCACCCAGGTTTTATACATTAACTGGGAGATTCCGAAGCAGATTACGACTGATAGATACAATTAAAATGTGATCCTCGATGCATCTCTGTACCACAGGTGGCATTAGGGAGACTTAACGAGATACGTGGCACATACAATACGTTTCTTCTCAAAATCAGGTCTTTCATCTGACCATTACTTGGTAATGGGAAAATCGCCGCAGACAACTCCCTTTGGGCACGCTCAGATAAATGTACCGGCAATGCGATGTCTCTCGTGATTCTACACATTTCGAGGTTAAGGACAAGTATTATTCATTATTCACCATTTGTCATTTATCATACGAGTCCCGTACAAAACTGCAGGATTTGACCATACGCCTGGAGTAATGTAAATCGAGTACAATAAGCGATAGAACGCGTAATTTGGTCAGTTGCCAGATCATGCTGAGGTTGATGCCGTGTGATGAGGCATCCAACTGGGATTACATTGTGATCATTCTAACCCCGGTCGATACGCAAGTACGAATAGAGTCAAGAGAATCGACCATTCGTATGTAAACAATCACATGAAATAGATGAAGCCAAGGTCCTTGATTAAGCCAGGCAACGTATAATGGGCACTACCTTCTTTATTCCGCTCTTAAAATCCAACCAAGTGATCCATTAATAGTGGACATAAGCTTAGCAAAATTGGAAAAGTATTCTTACTAATAACTCTGTAAGCCAACAATGGCCCGGTTGATACAGCAATTGTTCTTCGCCCAATCAATAAATGACAATGTAAGTGGCCATCCTCACTGATTGGCAGAGAATAAATGACATTATTGGTGAAGCTTTATAACATAATGAACAGGTTTATGCAAGAGATAGCCGGTATATCCATTCCAATTTCTGAGATAAGATGCCTTCGGTGTATTACTTTCTTCTGAAAGGTTAATGACCGGGAATCAGACTGAGTGTATTGATTATGTGGTTACACGTCTTGTATGTTTCCCTTTCATGTGGTTGTATGGACTTTTGGGGCACTTGTGACTCCGTGGGTCCATAACAACTTAATAATAGTATTACCTAGTGACAGCAATCAGGAGTCAGGGATTGTACCCTGCGTTTTATGACGTCTGGCATGAACACTTCAGTCTTAGTTAGTTCATGAACACTGTATTCTCAGTCAGGTCATGAACACTGTAGTCTTAATCAGTTCATGAACACTGTAGCTTTGATAAGTTTATGAACGCTAGTTTTAATCAGTTCATGAACACTAGTCTTTATCAGTTCATGAACACTTCAGTCTTTATCAGTTCATGAACACTGTAGTCTTAATCAGTTCATGAAATGTGTAGTCTTCATTAGTTCGGAACACTTAAGTCTTTATCAGTTCATTAACAGTGTAGTTTTAATCAGTTCATGAACACTGTAGCATTGATAAGTTTATGAACACTAGTTTTAATCAGTTCATGAACACGTCTTAATCAGTTCATGAACACTGTCTAATACTGTAGTCTTTATCAGATCATGAACACTGTAGTCTTCATCAGATCATGAACACTGTACATCAATCAGTTCATGAACACTGTAGTCTTAATCAGTCCATTAACAGTGTAGTCTTCATCAGTTCATGAACACTTAAGTCTTAATCAGTTCATTAACAGTGTAGCTTTGATAAGTTTATGAACACTAGTTTTAATCAGTTCATGAACACTAGTCTTTATCAGTTCATGAACACTTCAGTCTTTATCAGTTCATGAACACTGTAGTTTTAATCAGTTCATGAACAGTGTAGTTTTAATCAGTTCATGAGCACTAGTTTTAATCAGTTCATGAACACTGTAGCTTTGATAAGTTTATGAACACTAGTTTTAATCAGTTCATGAACACTAGTCTTTATCAGCTCATGAACACTGTAGTCTTAATCAGTTCATGAACACTGTAGTCTTAATCAGTTCATAAACACTAGTTTTAATCAGTTCAGGAACACTGTAGCTTTGATAAGTTTATGAACACTAGTTTTAATCAGTTCATGAACACTAGTCTTTATCAGCTCATGAACACTGTAGTCTTAATCAGTTCATGAACACTGTAGTCTTAATCAGTTCATAAACACTAGTTTTAATCAGTTCAGGAACACTGTAGATTTGATACGTTTATGACCAGTTTTAATTAGTCCATGAACACTGCAGCTTTGATAAGTCTACGAACACTAGTTTTAATCAATTCATGAATATTGTAGTCTTAAACAGTTCGCCTGTTGAAGGTTCTGAAGGTTCTGAGAAGTTTCCCAGATCTCAAATATTCTCCATTTCTCACTTCAGTAACTTTTCCAGATCTGAACTTAGTGATGGTAGACAAGATTGCCTGCTGTAAAGTACATCGCTTTATATCTTGGCCCCAGCTCACCTCTTCCTGCAAAATTCATGATACGGATAACTTCAACTTCTCTCCCATCATCATATAAACTTTGTTTAAAACTAGACGAATTCCCCCACATGAACATGATTGCGAGGATGATTGAATACCTGCGCTTCGTCCAATCTATCTAATAGATCTGTGCGTCAATTGTTACGCAGACGACTCTGTGGCAAGGGGCCCGGGATACCGGTGAGAATTGTCTCGACTGTAACATCCCTGTAGGCATAATCACATCAGGCTTTCTGTGAGGGGGGGCAGATCCTAGTTTAAAGTCACCCTTTTCACAAGTAACCAACTTTTAGAGGCTTTTCAAAAACTGTCTTATACAAGTAGCAGGTGTACAGGTATGTGATAGTCGAGCCTCTTACCGCGTTTTAAAGACGGAATAGTTTTAAGCCAAAACCTGTTTCGACGTGCATTATGATTCATATACATCTACATTTCGCTATATAAGAGGGATTTGTAATATATTCTATTACAGATGAATATACAACTACATACCTGGCAAAGGCGATAGATGTACAACAAGATTTCGCATAACGCAAATTTGATGAATGGAGTTTAAATGTGAATGAAGAATACATTTCTTTTTTAATATTTGTTGCATTTCAGTAGTTTGATCTCTGTTCATCTCCAGCAAACTTGCTAATATCATGATTACTAAATTGAAACTATCCATCATGAATGTAATGTATCATTTTCTCATTTATGGTGCAAATCCATGTATCTTTATCACAATCCCAAGTACTTAAGTTTTATCATTTATTACTTAGGTATGATAGTATCATAAACTATGCAAATTAGGTCATCTAATGAATATCGTCTCTTTCTACGTTAGATATTGAATTTCCTATCATTGAACACATGGATCTCTGTTTTAGGATTAACTATGCAGATAACATACTAATTTGCATACTTAGTTGAACCACTTGTTTCATTCCGGCACTCATCAAGAGCTAGGTGCCACTGAAAAATAATGAAAACACAAATAGCCATCGAGAGATAGTGTACAGACTAACTACCTAGGCAAACAGCTGTTATAAATGGACTATACCACGTTACGTTCAGGAAGGGGGTGTCGGCCTGTAATGCTGCAGAACCTAAAATTACAGCTAGGTGGTTCCATATCACCCTGTTTCTTCAGGATCTCAGTAACAACCCACGTTCTATTTTCCATACAAATTCATCAAAAGAATTTCGCGTTAGCAAAACAGTACCCCGTCGGAGGCGAACCTCCTTCCCGGTGGTAATGAATGGTGTTACTATAGCAAATTCACTGGGGACAACAGCACACTCAGGAACATCGTTCAGTCTGATATGTAATAAGCATTTCAACTCATCCAGACGGATTTGGAGATTTGCATTTAATTAAACCATTTAGTCTACACCAATCATATCCGACATCTATTCTAAACACGATCAATACTTCAATTACAACTAATATCTTCCTCATATATCCACCATTTCATAATGGTTCAACGCTTTTGAATGACGTTGATCTTGATCTATCTGAAATTAGATAATCAGCCAGGCCCAATCAGAAGCAGTGTTCTGTCTTCTCATGTCACCTATATATTGTTTAATACGTAGAATTTTAATATTTGTTTTGCATTTTCATTTTGTAGTATCTAGGTGACCGTACGTAAGTCGCTGTACTTTTTTTGTGTATATAAAGCGTTTGTCACCAGAGTAAAATCAAATGCATTCGCAGCTAGAATATTTCCAACTTTGAGTTTGAAATTCAACCGTTCACTGTATTCTACTCCATGTGCACATTTCTGGCCGTTCGTGAAATATTTCCAGTCCATTTGACGCCATTAGAATCAATCTGAGTGTGGTCATAAAAGCACAGGTGGGCGTTGGACACAAAATAAATTGCACATCAGAACTCCACCTGCTCTTGACTAAGTAGTTAGGACACAGTTGGTGTCCTCAAAGTTTCACCGCTGCTAATGTAGTTTTATGTGAAGGACAGATAAGGTCAAACCGAGACATTGCGACGGTGAAATACGAGACAAGCGTGATATTCTCGCTTCTCTAATCGAAACATTTCCATCATTAGCCCCCGCAACCTATCTAACAGCATTGTCCTTGGACGTGTTTTTCAAGAAACGGTCAGCTATTGTATTGACCTTTTAACCCTGCTGCATATAGAGAGAGAGCCTTGGATTACCCAAACGTCAAATAGGTTACCCGTGCATCGCCACTGATAATGACACTACATGCAATGCATACTGAGAGAGCTGTAGTCTTGAGCTTGAAATTTAAACCAGAAATAAAATCGGTGTAATGAACTGATCTAACTGGACTATTCTAACAATTACTATTCATATGCGTATTATAGCATTTGCGTATAATATCTAACGGGTCTAATACTCGCCCTTATCCAGTAAATGTCTGCCACGTACAGTATTTCTGCTTCAGTGAGTTTTGTCACTTAGACACGGTTGTATTTTTCAGCCAAATCTACTTCACCGTTCATTTGCCCAGAGACGACATATTGCCCAGCCATTCGAACGTATCCATAGTTAATGCCATTTGTCATGTGAAGGCGTCATAAACGTGTAACGCCACGATAAGTTTGGAAATGTCGTGATTTCTCATCCGCCCAACTGCGTTCCCCCTTGGAGGAAAAACAGATTATCACATTTAATTGAGGGACGTAAACTTTAGCAGTGACATTCTCTGTCCAGTCATGCATATTTATCCCTGATTATTGCAGGAGATTCCGTTCTCTTGGCTCCATCATAAAGGCAGTTGAAGCCAGATGGGTGAAGAATATCACCATACTAGATTGCACAGCCATTGCCATAACGTGCAAGGCATGCCATATATTCCAATTATTCTACACAGCCATCTGAACAAGGTTTGAGATAAACCACTTTACCGCAGCATGAATGACTAAAGAAGGGCAAACTGCAGAGCAAACCTAAGTCGCATGGTTTATTGATCAAGTTGCCTGCATACCAAAGGTACCGATGAAACGTTAGCAAAGTTTCTGTTGTCATATAACATCAACTTTGACCGTTCTCTGCCAGGTCTTGATCACTGAGCTCTCTTCCTTACTGGTTTATTCTTAAGCCTTGGTACTAGCATGCTGCTGTAAGCCCTATGTAATACCTAAAACTCACCAGGAACTAGTTAAGAGCATATCAAAGCCAGAACTGACAACGTTATGGTTTAAATTTTTAGCTATATTTGGGCCTTCCAAGATCTTGTCTTCATATCTGCTCAGCTACTTCTTCTCATCTTTATGTAAACACATTTGGATAGTTTTCTAATATGAACCGTACACAAGATTCTTCAAATAGTACAATGCAGATTTGTTCTCTATCCATATATGTATTGTAAAATTATATCCAACGTTTCAACGATGAAGGAACCCGCTGATTTTTAAATGTTGACTAAATGATCAAAAGCACTTCTCAGGTTGTCCCGGGAGACTAGCCATTTGCAATAACCAAGCTGTAATGGAGGACATTTACCAGGGTCAATCGCGACGTTTCGCTGATTCCGGCTATCGTAAACTGCAAACTCATCCAACCTGATTACATAGTATTCGAATACTTGGAACATAAGCCTCCTGTGCTTTGGATTCGTGGGTATTTGCAAGAACTAGTTATAGTAAAGAAGATTGCAGTCTGTTCCAGACCCCTACCACAGAGGTAGACTCGGAAACACCTGATCAGTAGTGAATCCTGGTTTCTCAGTGACCCATTATTAGCTACACTTGTGGCGTTGTTTAAGTCGTAGATCCACCGGTCTAGACTTAGGTTGTGAATGCGTGAAATAATGAGCCTCACCGGGCGTAAGGCTCACAGGGAGCCCTTGCTTCTGAAGGGTATAAAAAAGAAGAAAGTGTCTTTGGAGATAAACTGACGGTGCAGAACTCAAAATAAAGCTGTGTACTCAAAGATCTCAAAGGAATTGTAACTACTGTCGGTTCTGTTAAGCGTCGCC
The DNA here is from genome assembly GCA_035149815.1 of Branchiostoma lanceolatum. Taxonomy (NCBI): domain Eukaryota; kingdom Metazoa; phylum Chordata; class Leptocardii; order Amphioxiformes; family Branchiostomatidae; genus Branchiostoma; species Branchiostoma lanceolatum. The sequence continues at coordinate 14,912,668 of CM068866.1, forward strand.
ATGCGATATCAACTTAATGCTTTTGATGGTATTTGTGTAACATTTCATTTGAACCCGCAACAGCTATCATCTGCGATACCTGTCTCATGTGAGTGGGAGGGAGGCAAACTTTCAAAACTTCTGAATATACCCTTAGGGATGCACAATTTTTCTTGTCTCTGCATTTCTTCTTTTCCTTTATAGTAACTTTTCTATCACCTTTCATTGAAAACGAACGGTAAGGCTGCCCAGAGGGAAATCAATGAAGCATTGCACCGAAAAGGGAAGAACTTTCTGAAGGAGAAAGATAAGAGCGAAAAGGTGTATTCACACATCCTTTTCCAAAGGTTCAATCACATAACATCACAGCAGGTAGAAGCTGTAGGATCTACACCGTGACTTCGAATGAATGGTAAGCTCTTCCTGACATTTGGAATCATCCATGTTGAATATCACACGACAGCGTGGGAATGAAAAAGCTACCCGTTCTGTCATATCATAATTTTCTCCACTATTAGGGACGTCCTATGGGTCAGATGAAAGAATTTGTCTCTGACAGAGGCGGTTCCTCTAAGGAATGTAACAATGCTATCAAACACCGCAGTCCCTTTCAACTGACAGCCATCCTGAATAATGAGTCTCTGTAACGTGAGGAAGGTCCTAATTTGAACGACCTCCTCGCCTTCTTATCAATTGGTGTGTCCTTGAAGGCCAGTTAAGCCCCATTTGGCGATTGTAACAATCTCATCTAATAACAGAGCAATGCTTCAAAACGTTCCTTCGGCGCCAAGCTTCTTCACCGTTAGTAATTTCCAATTGAATAAAGTTTGAAAACTGATAGTGATTAACTGTTTCGTCTGGCACATGATGAGCTAGGACGAGTTATACCTAATGGCCAGTGAGTATCATGTTACAATGTTTAATATTGATTATCTGAAGGGATAGACAATTGCGTGGTGCTGTGTGACAGTATGTATGGCTCATGAGCCAAAGTTTGGATCTCTACAAATCTTTCATCCAATAGAAATAAATCTCCATATGACAAAGGACACAGATTGAAAGTTTACTGACATGACCTTGATTCAACGAACCAGCGCACTTCACGTCTATTACTAAACCTTATCATTCATCTTACAACGAAACTTTATAATTTCTAGAAGCTAACTTGTAAAAGTGCTACTTTGAAGGGGCTTTCATTGCACACGATGCTTGAGCTTAGCGTCCTGTGAACGATATAAATGTACGTATATATGCATTACACCTTTGCCCTCCTGCCTTATACCATAAATCAGGCTGAAGTCTTGACAACAAAAATTATGGTGTTAATCCTAATCTGTCGTATCGTATATCATGACGTATTCGCTTGTGACAAACCCAATGCATCTTCTGGTACCAATTACGTCTGAAGTCCATCTCTCATCTAGACGTGTAGGAATAAAGAAATCGATTTTAGGTTCACAGATTGAGAGTTTTTGTTCTGAGTTATTTCAGAGAGTGCGCATTGTTTTATAGCTTTCAGTATGAAAGATGAGAAAGCATCGATCTGCCAGAATTTCTGTTAATATCATCTATAACATGCCATTGCTGTCATGGCGCCAGAGGAATTATACAGTATTGATCTTCAACAAAACCACACTGGAAGAAGTTAAAAGAAAATCTTACAAACAGAAGGTAGTCTTCCATGTAATCCTCTATAGGACCAAACTTGATAGTAGTCTACAATATAAAACTCCCATCTGCTCTTTGTCAATTACAAGTGCCTTGAATGATGTCGTTAAGGACAGACTTTAGATCTGCATCTGATAGTAGACTTGAAATGCATCTGATTCTGAATTATGCAATTCGAAGAAAAAGAAAGAGCTCTTTAATACTTAACGATTCGTAGTAGTGTCTTCGTGCCCTCATGCCTTATATCATTTGCATTCTGATCTCATTTTCAAGATTCTTTTAAAAGACACGGAAGCGTATCCCCCGGTACGTCAGTAAAAATGGCGTAATGATGGAAAATGACCGGATTGATTAACGGTTTACATCAAAAGAAGTAAACAAGTCCCATTTACTACTGCATAGTTCCCAGCGACAATGTCATTCTGTTGCTACTGATCCCCAATGGGGCTCTGTCGGCCGTTTATAATACCCAAAATACCCAAGTTACAACTTACTGTACATATCTTTGTCAAAGGTGACGAGCTACACCCTTTCAAGTTCCTTTTTTATCACGACTTCCCATTACCTGTTCAATCATTCGCCCGTAAACAAACTTTTTAGGCTGTTGCGAGGGTGGCAAAACACCCTTAGGTTTCTCCTAGGAACCATCTATAATGTTTGAACAATGTCTGTCTGACGCTGTAATGGCGCTAAAAGTACTTCTCCGCGCCCCAAGTGCACTTAACCCAGCTGGCGGCCTATTCCCATTTTGCTGTTATGTCTTTCATGTCAGTGTATATCTGCTCTATGGCAGCGGTAAAGATCGTGTGTGGATGCGGTGGTAAAGATCGTCCTTTGATCATCCTTTGAATTATGTCTCGCTGCTGCTATCGAGAAGTTTTTAGTCTTTAGTCATCCATATTGCCCCGAGAAAGGAATTAAAGAATACAATGAAGGTTAGTAAAAATCGACCAGTCATTGTGAAGACCAAACGATTGAAGCAAGCTGCTGCCAGCAGGAGGGCCAATAATCTTTAAAGCTTCAAGAAACTCTGCATATCGCTGATTAAACCCCTCAACTTCCATCTACTGTCGTTTGGACAAATTTAGTGCATTGGCGGTTTGTTGTTTCTCATCTATGTACGGGTTGCAACAATGAGAACAGATGTCATGTTTGATGTTGCCTTTTGGGAGATCAAGTTAATGTTTGATTCCTATCACGGTAGTATTTATACATACAGGCCAGAGTAGCATTTCAAGTTTCCCATGACGCACCGTGATTGTGCAGTGCCAGACGTAATTCACCATAAAGGGACTTATAATAGTCTCAAACGATATTTGGATGCTGTTATCTATTGCTCCATAAAAGATGGTTATGACAATAGTTGTAAACTTCTTTTATGACCATACATGTAAGCTTATCTCAAGCTAATATCTTTCTTGTCTTCCTCATAAACATTGAGTTATGTCGTTATTATTATTGTCAAATATATAATGGATTTAATTAGGGATACAACGTTATCCTGGTTTCTCCGTGTTATTTCACGTATAGCAGACCTTACAAAGTTGACGCTAAACATTTTACAGATCCGCTCAAAGTTTTTTGCTTTAAAGTCAATGTTCTGATGAAAAAGAATACACAGCATGTACAACAGAGCAGAATTATATCTAAATATCAGTACGAGGCCTCCCAAAATTACTTTAATATATTTCCAATCGCAGTGTTAATATATAATGCATAAAATGGATTATTCGAACACTCTCATGGGACTATAAGCTAATATTATATAATTGGTATGATTATGAATTGCACAGGAAGGAATTGCAAATTCAAGACTATATAGATACTGCTATGATTGCATCCCCACTGTCAACATCAATCTACAGATCCACAGGTTTATTTTCACAAATAAAGTCTATTGGATTCTGTATCCCTGCACTATGCATTGAAGTCTTACCAATCTAGTAAGTTGTTCTCCACGTGTAGTCATGTTTGTTTGTTCGTTTTATTTAGATCTCCATTAGTGCCACATAAAGAACCACTATCCTACCACTTACATGATGATAATATGAAATTTGAATAACAAACACCTATATACAATTGGCAAACAGAAAATTATACAAAATCAAATATAGTGAAGCTTAAAAGTGAGCGGAAGAAGTCAGAGGTCAACATAAGATAATGGAAACATAATCTGGTTATTGTATGCAAAGAAATCCAAAGTAATGATAACTGACAAGGATATGTGATGCCTGAAGTATATCAAACTTTATATACATCTGGTGAGTCATTCTTAGTGGAACAGCTTTAAATTTTGTCTGTCGACTGATAGGATAAACTGACCTAGGAGTTCCAACCAATTTTAAACAGAGACAACGATCGTGAGAAAGTTGTGCAGCAAATATCCAAATGAATTGGAACAGCGCTTTCGTTCGTTTCGTAAAACAAAATCAGTAAACTCGATTCTTGTTATCACGAGAGTGCTTGTTATATTACCATTTTGCTGTGCAATCTACCTTGACCCTATGTAAAAGGCAATAACGTGGTGCTTTACACGCAATTGCTACACCTTAAAGACTTTCAATTTGCTGTTTCTCATGCCGTCCATGGTCATACCCATTCTAATGAGTTTTTGCAGCCTTGACCCTGGATGCTGCCCCCATGCACAATTTCAATAGCACGTTCCTCAGTGTAGTAGTGTGTTGTTCCGTGGTTTTAGATGGCCTTCTTTACCGTGAACACACCACGTCTCCTACATATCAAAGACAAAGTTGTTTCCTATATTTTCTTTTGTATCCCAAATGACAACAATGATTTGCATGGTTGATTGCTTTTATTCAGGTTATGATATAGTTTAAACTCCATATTGATTTCAAAACTCTTAGATTCCCCAGTTACATATAAGCATCTTATACATCGATGAGTAGAGCAGGCCTTTATGAAGTTTCACTGAACATTTTGGAATACAAATTGGCGTTGGGAACGTACATCTGCTCATGTAGCAAGCCAAGCACATTTAGTACATAACCGTTTGACTCAGTGGATTAAACTTAAAGCAATAGCCTTAAACATTTTGCGTGCATTTGTATTCTTAGAGGAATGCACACCTAATCTGGGCGATACCCAAAGGTATATGTCTCCTCCTGGTGTAGATTGCGCTAAATGAAAACTTGCAAAGCGTGGAACCAATGTAAGTAATAACACAGATTTCCTACGGAAATGCGTTTCACCCGAAGCATGCAATAAAACAAGGAAGCGACGAGGCAGCAAGTAGATAATGGTAGTTCAGTCATCCAAAAATCCATCGAGAACGCCAGAAACATTGTCTGGACTATTAATTTACAAGTCCACACAAGTTGCATGCCCAGCATCGCAATTACTTTTAACGACATTTTAACGGAACTTGAGGGTGGTGTGCTGCAAGTGTAAGTCCCTGCAAAGGTAGATAAGGCGAATGGCGGGGGCTTGAATAATAGATGCTTGAGATTCCTGGTAAAAGTGTACAGGAACACATAAGTCTCGCGCGTACGGTGGAAAGAAACATGCTTCATGCTAATGGCCAGCAATATAATGAACGTCTGGACAGTTTGATATCTTTGTACAGCAAACGGTACCCCTTTGGCAGTTCCATACAATAGTTCTGCGGATCATATTTATGACAGACGTGCAGTCCCTAAAGACATGAAAGTTCCCTTTATATTGATTCAGCCAAAGTACTTAAGACTTTTTCCAAAGTCGGTGTACGCAGTCATTAATCGTCCTGATAAAACTTGCCAGACACTTCTTCCATTTGTTTCCCTTAATCTATTGCAAACTATGCATGGGCATGTATCGATATCTAAATCATTTAACAATTAAACAAATCTAATATATTCAGTCTTTGATCTGACTGAAGTATATACTTATAGAATTGACTTTTATGTATTCAAGTCGTATTTTTTCTGAAAACCTTAACACTGTGCTGAAGACAAGCGCATGCCTTATGCCATCAGCAAACACATTCACATTTGCCTACGTTGGTAACTCGGCGCTTCCTCCCATTTATTTTCTGTGGATGGTTAAGATGAATACGTTTTTCGAATGCGAAAGTCTTATGTCTTAGCTGGATCTGTAATCAGAAAGCGGAATGAAAATGAGGAGTCGACGACATGACCCATGGGTCAAAAAGGGTAACCGCCACGAAAGGACTTTATGCATAACACGACATGTAGCCTAATCTAACCATTGGGAATTCCGACGGATGGTTACCGTAATTGCATACGTCTTACTCGGGGAATAAAGAAACATTATTTTATTCGACTATCGATCAAACAGCCAAAGCCTAATTCCACCGCGGAACTTTAAAAGTCTTCAAGATGACAAAGCGTTTGAGTAATCGCTTCAATCTGAGGTTTAATCCCATAGCTGTCACCAATGATGTACTTTGTTCGACCGTCTAATGTAGCATTTCAATGGAATGGATTCTTCTGAGCTACGGCTCAACCCCTCTTGAGAAGATATTGAAAATTCGTTACTACAAAGGAGTTCGTGGGATTCCTCAACGGACGTGGCAGATAAAGGGCAACCTTTTCGTCTGAGTTTTGACACGCACAGGTCATCCCGTGTAGTCAGCCTGGCCCAAGCCAGATGGTTCACCTTGACAGAAGTTTTGAAGTTGATTCAAAGAAACTAAGATAACTCATTACTTTGTCTAATGAACCATGGTACCAGTTTACTTCAAAAGAGGTGAGAGAGGAAGGCAGTATTCATCACAGCCTATCAACCCACTATGAACCGATCGCGAGGCGGTAGCGGTTGGTAGTTACCCTGGGAGCCTAGACCCTGAATCGGCCCCACTATCCCACCGGCCCCCACGATCCAGCCCACCCGTTCGCTGACTGCCTGCTTGCCTTAAAGGTCTGAAGAAGCCTCTCAGTGAAAGTTTCTGTTCTGAGCATACAATGCATGCTTGTTGGAATTATTGTCTTAAGAAGTTTTATTACTATGAACCCTGCTGAAACAGCCCCCACTATGCCAGGCTTCAGTCTCCGAAGTCTGGGTTTCCATGAGGCTGGACAGCTGTTTAATAGAATAGTCCTAGCTACGACATTAAACTGTATGTCTATAAATGCTATAGAATTAGAAACTAAATGTGCAAAATCTGTCTCTGCTCTGACACCATTACCACCTTTCATATAGAATGATTTGAAAATAAGAATTACTCTTTTTAGTAACTTATTCGTTCAAGACGGTTTAGCTGTATGGCTATGGGTGTTAATCCGATCAAACTGGATCCTTTAAGTGAGAGTCGCATGCAGATCAAATCAAGCAGAAACGTCTACCAAAACAAAATAACAGAGGAGCACGGTACTTCAATCTACAACTAACGATGGTAACAGTTCACAGACCGAGACATTTACTACAGAAGGAACACAAGACTATGCCATCTAAACAGTCCTGTAGTCAGTGGACAGATATGACGGGGAAAGGTGGGAGGGGGGCATTACTAACTGACTGAACATTCAACACAACAAGGGCAAACAAATGACCCTCACGAAAGCGACATTACCTTATAGGTCACGATATATCGATAAGCAAACCAACCAAGCTGTTAGCTCAACGCTGCAATAGCTAACGCTACATTAAGCAGTTGGCGAGGTGGCTGCGAACCACACAGAGTGGTGCCAAAACATGAATTCTGTCAGCGACGCTCACAGCTGCACTGGCGCGAAATCTCACAGACGACCGGATCGTTCTCTTTATATCCATCCGCAACAACATCTGACTGTCTGCAAAAAGTCCAAATGAAGGGTAGATATTTTGTGTCTCGTCAAGTCATCATTATCATGATAATAAATATAGACATTGAATTAAACAAAACTTACATTTCTGTGGCCTGTAACAATGTTAATTGTTAGTATCGAGGTACTATTCTCTGTCGGCACATGCGTATATACTACTAAGGTCAGTGAAACGGCAGATTCCTGCTGGTGTGCGATGGGCCAGATCAATTCATATCTGGGGATCACAGCAAACGAACATAAAAGGTGAAAATAATGTTCTGTGTGGTTTACCGCTCTGTGTGGTCAGGTCAAGACACTTACGATATATCAGCCTACCATATCCTTTGTAATTGATGCTCTAAAGGTAATCAGCTAAAATCCTTTGTCAGAAGCCTACCATCACCAAGTCTTGGCAAACTGGTTTGCTCCAAATGATTTTACTGATTTGTCCCATCCGAATTTGATTAGTTTGATGTATGACTTTGTATTTATGAATAATTAACCCTGCAAGTGTCAGGCCAGTCAGATTATAGTTTGGCCGGACACTTGCAGGGTTAAGTCATCTACGAGGCTGAGTTGGCTTCAATATCACTCTAAAAGTTCAGGGCATAGTTTAAAGAATGATTAACGTTATTAGATGATTTGGTAATTGCTTTCTGTACATCAAATGATATCACACTGTATATTAAAGGCGTATATTACTTAAAAGTATTGGATGTTGTCGTCAGGAGTCGTTTAAGTAACGAAACATGCTGTCAAAAACATTCATTTTGGCCTCGGCCATCATTTGTTGGCGGCTGCAAAAGTAGATAAGTCTTAATACATATTGCACAACTCAACGCCATCAGTGCCATAAGGGGTAACATATTTCACGTCCCTTCAGACTAAGAATATGAATTTTGCTACTTGCTTACATGTAGGTAATACACATTTATGTGTGCTGACGGTTCTTCAAGATTATCTTCGACAAGAAGGTTAATATGTTTTCAGGACTATTTTTGTTTGTTTGTTTGTCTGTTTGTTTGTTTGTTTGTTTGTTTATGAATGGCATACCTCGATGGCTTGTTCTTCTTCTCGTGTCACCACTTCTGCTACACGCTCCCTCTCCAATATTCCGCTACTGCAAGTCCTCTTGGGGTCAGGGCTTCAAGGTCCACTCTGGTGCATGGCTCAGGTAGGAGGGGGCAGACAAGGAGGTGTTCCATGGTCTGCTCCTGCCCGCAGTCACATGCCATCTGTCCATCTGGACTGAGACCCCACTTAGGCTTGTGAATAGATCTTTATGATAATCAAGACGTAGCAATGATTAGATTATGGGCTGCCTAGTGGCTTTTCATGGTACTGCAGCAGAGCTTCCGGTTTTGATTCTCGTGTTCTGGACATGCTATGTTCATGATTTTTCTATGGCGTGGATAGGTCTTGTTCACTATTCAACAAATCTTAACTTTAACTTGAAGAACTAAACTTAAAACCGTGGTCGAGTTTTTTTATGTAAATTAGCGTCGCCACAGAATGAATTCTACGTAAAAAGTTTGAAAGAAACAGAAACATTTCAAGTGCCTGTTAAAGCCCCCCCCCCCCCTCACTGGTTCCGCTGCACGCTGGCGGCGGCGCCGCGTACTAAACTGGATTTTTGTTACCCTTGACCTTATAATGGAAATACCATTCAAAACGTACAAGTATGACCAAAAAGACAACAAAACACACAAAGCTTAAAAAGATTCGTTTTTAGTCGATGAAATTTGTTGAGAACTTTGTCAATTTGATCGGCCTCAGCGACGCCGCCAGCGTGCCGCAGGTCCAGTGAGAGGGGGGCTTAAGCAATCAAGAGTTGGCAGCCAACGTTGCCGACGTTTAATGAGTCTCTATTATATGTCGGGTTTATGAATATTTTCGTAAATAAACGTAATACTGGTACTATTTCTGCCAGGGTATCACAGGGGAAATAAGCATGCTGTGTCATACAGGTTTCGGCATTAACGCAAAAATAACCAGTAATAATGCAATGGGACGCACATATTCATCGGGCTTTAAACTCTACTTTCATTATCAGAGATTGGTATGGGAGGAAATAAACTTTTGCTCAGTTATCCTTCCACGCAGATTTCAAAATGTCAGCTTCGATTCCACTCCTTGTCTTCTTGACCTGTTCATGGCGATATCGTATAAGTCATCGAGAAGAAATGATTTTTTGCTGTGCAATGCAAATCATATGAAGGAAATACTTACCTTTGTATGCATAATGTTACACAGTGGATCATCATCATCACAATGTTACCACAAACTGAACCCATCATCTAAATGCCTCTCTTCATTAAATGATGTAGCCTAAGTTTAACGTGACATATCTTCAGTTTCAAAATCTACCGGTAGATAATGATATTTTGTTATCGCTTTAGGTATCAAATATTTCCAATCAGTAGTGCTGATATGATCATATAACCTTAAAGCGTACTTGATTGATTTCCTTTTGGAGGGAAAACCCGTGGGTATGTAACCTAATATTACAACATTTCAAACATCACACATGTGGGGTCAAATTCTATATTTGTGCTTTTGTGCGTTCAGAATCGATTTTTCACTTGAAACCCCACGTTGTAATGCCAATACTTGATATCACTATTCTCCATCTAAGGAATACTCGATGCTGTCTTCTTTTCTTGTTCACTTTTGAAGTCAAATGAATATCATTTGAATGCCACATGGTACTTTAATAAACAGTACAGCCGTGTGCCCAAAATTTTCTTATCTGGGATGTCCACACATCTCAAGCTAATTACAAGCCCAAAGTATATTTTGAAATATAGTATGCGTGCTTCTGAAGACTTAACACACTGCTAAGAACCATATAGCCGGATGGTGGATGCTGTTTTATGTACAGTTGTATTATTTTGACTAATAAGAAATAAAGAAAAATAGCCCATGGATACCACGATTCAATTCGTATAATAAGTATATAGTAAGACATTTTGATTGAATTTCAAGGTACATACGAAACACTATCAACGATAGTTTTGATAAAAACATTTAATAGTTGTATCTACATGGTAGGTCTTAAGTACCTCTATTACATGTATTTGTGAAGGTCAAGATCAATGAGGTCATAAAAGGAGAAAAGTCAGGTGATACATGGTCGCCAGCGTCCAATACATTATTGTGTGTTCTACTCTCATGACTGAATACATGTAGACACGACTGCCATTGATATAAAATATCATAACAGTAGCTTGAAAAGTTCATGTGTTGGTACATTGTGCAGCTATTTTTGAATGGCGTGTCCATATCCATACCTTGGAAATCAGTTTTTCATCCTTTCCATGATGATATTTGAACAATCCCCACTGTTGTTGAAGAAAAGTTGTTGCTTTTTTTCATGTAGCTGCAGAATAATTCATAGCCCCAACCAACTCTCCGTAGTTGTGGAGTAAAGACTAGATACACGAGGAATTCCATTCGAGCAGGTTGTCTATCATATTATCTATTATATGGCTATGAAACAAAATGCTGAGTCACACAAACATATTAACTGTTACTCTGAAAACGTCCAATACAAGATGATCAGAAAACACGGAGGAAGCACGTTGGATACCGTAATAACTGCCGCTGCCTTATCCCATCCTGAGCTCTTGTGTATTGGATTAGAGCTGCCACTGATGAAAGCAAATAGGCAGCGCGCAAACGACGTGCCGCAAAGGCTTACCGATCACCACTGCTGACCTGATTTGACGTGACCTGCATGGTCTTCATTACACTGAGATGGGCGAACATGACTAGAATTTGCAATGGAATCAATGTGTGTGACCAAACTTTACCACTTCGGTAACATCACAGAGAAATAAAAGCACATGTTTATTACAGGACACAACAGCTACGTGAGATGAATAAAACGATATTGAAATCAGTAGTTGTCATCAGTGTTGTATATGTAACACACAGCATGCACCAACGGTTTTTGCACCACCCAGAATATGTACCCAGCTGGCATTTAGAGTCGCCATGAATTACACACACTATATACACGTACATAAAACTGTACGGCAAAGTACGAAGTGTCAGTATCTTCCAGCGCCGTGGTAGTCCTCGAATTCCCCCAAGGCGTCGTCGTATTGATGGACGTCTTTCCTATCAGAGAGCAGCTGCCACCGAGGTGCTCGGTATTCTCGCTCAATTTTCTCCTACCAGAGAGAGAAAAAACAGTTGTAGCTGTTCCTACCACCACTAGCATGATTAGTTTGCAAGCAATGTCTTCTATTCATTGTACTGGACATGGCTCAGTACACAACCACGCGTTGAATTCCATATATAGCAACAGAACTGCAAACCACTTAACCCTTAGTTTCAAGGGGTCGTGAATAACTTGGATTCTATTATGTTGTTTTTCTTGGAACTCCAACGTTCGAATTGGGAAATGAATCTATGTATGCCGGTGGCGCCAGTGGGGCCGACGCAGGGTTAGCATACGATATTTTTCTTTGCTTGGTTGCAGAATGTATTTGCATAACATGACCGAAGTGCACGAAGGTCAAGGTTGCTTTGAAATGCCTTCTCTTTACATGTTACGAGTGCGTCCCAGAAGTGTGCATGAGAGATCTCGTATCTACCGTTCTTTGGAGCTTTAAAGGAGATAAGACCATTTATCATCCATACCTCTTGAGGGCGAGATCCTTTGTGCCTGTGCCTATGCGGAGATTGATGTTTACATTCACTCCGATTCCCTCGGTCAGGTGTTGAATAGCTTTGCGCAGGAACTGCAAAACCTATAAGGGAAGCAAAGATGATCAACAAAACCCTCAAGCAGTATTGTAGATGGATCTTTAATGTAGCATATTTCTATTTACTTGTACGTTTTTTCCTTTCAACGGTTTCTCGTCTGCTGATAGTGAAGAGTCTTTAAAAGTATGTATTAAGCGATACACCTACGTGGGTATGATATTCCAATTGCATATGGATCCTTGGCCATCCTGGGGGGAGGAAGGGGTTTAGTCGCTGCCTCAAGTACGTCCAGGTTAATGTCAGATGGTTCAAGGTTCACTTGCTTTGGCTGACCGTCTTTGCAATCTTTTCCTGGAAAATATGACCAAATCAAATCAACAAAACCTGTTCATTACAATCTTCCATACTGTCAGATACAAAAACGTTAAACGTTAGTTCAAATACTAACGGACTTTTCTTGAAATAAATCGATGTTGCAAACGAGTAGGGATGACGTGTATTTAAGGGTAAGAACTTGCTTGCCTTTCTCTTTCTTTCCACAGATAAGATCCTTTCTCCGTACGATGAAGATGATAGCCACCAGTGTCAGAAGAATGGATACAACAAGAACACCGGTAACAACGGCAATCATGATGACGGGAGGCCCTGGGCATTGAAGAAACCGAGCGATTATACAATCCAATAGAATTATTGAATGGAGTCTTTTATTGCACATTTCTTCCACACTTGGCTAAGTACAGGTCAAAACAAAACAAAATAACAAGTACAGTTAACGGATAAAAAAAAAGGATGACTATCTTTAGATAAATTCTACTTCTCCTCGCTTTTCGGTTATAGTAGATAAAAAAGAACAAACATGTTTTTCAATAGAAGGTTTGTATTACGACAGTACAGATGCATCTTAAGACTTTTAGTAAATATGTCATTTGAACACATGTTAGTTTACATGCCTCTGTGATCATTACGCACGGCTGTTAGCAGATTACAACTTTGAAGTTGTTTTCTTTTGAGGGTGATTGTTAACAAAACAATCACTATCAAAAGAAAAACAACATTTTCACTATCAACATGTCATCACAGTTGCGTTAATTATAATTACAGAACAATAAATCATTCTAGATATAAATTTATGACTATATCTCATCATCCCTTCCTTATCATCCCTGTAATACTATATATAGGAATTAACTTCTTATTACATATCACTTTACTGACCTGTCACCATAACTCGAAACTCCCTGGTGTCCGATCCGAACATGTTTGTGGCCTTGCATATATAATCCCCGGAACCAGCACTGCTGACGTGATCTAGGATCATCAAACTCTCCGTGTAGTCATCGGTCGTCTTCCCCCTTATTGTGAGTCCGTCCACAGATCCCCCCGTGAGTGTAATCTCCCGGCCTTCAGGGTTCCGCCAGGACCAGATGATGCTATCAGGAGGCGGGTCAGAGGTCACCTCACATAGCAGTGTGACGGAGCTCCCCTGTGTGGCGTGTGCAGTCTCTGGGTCTCCACGTATGTCTGGTCTACCTTGAGTAGTAAATAAACACTTGGGATGACATTGGCACTACTGGTAAAAAGCCTTCAGAAATTCTAGCTAACAAATTGCAGTCACACTACTGTCATAATTGACACCAAGCTATTGAATGAAGTTGCTTGCAATACATAATAAGGTCGTTAACAATTCCGAGTGCGCATGCACAAGGTCAAAGGTAAAGGCCGCTTAGACATTAAAAAACACGTCCGACATTGTTATGCAAATCGGCAGACGGAGTCTGGACATGTATATAGAAATGATGGTCAAGAACTGTTTACAGGTCAAGTGCCTTCACCCTTGACCTTGCGCATGCGTACACGGAATAGTGAACGACCTTATACACTGTTACAAGGCCTTTTGATTTTCTGATCGTAACCAGACTAGAAGTATTTATCTCATGAACTACGCCAAGCTGACCTTGAGTTATTAAAAGTGGCATTTAAATTTGTGGTTGAAGATTATCAGATAAAAATGTAAGTAGTACGTACCGATGACATCTATCACTGCTTCTTTAACACTCTCTGAAAATGCCAAGCTGTCCGCCACGCACTCGTACGTCCCTTCTGTTTGATAGTCCAGACGTGAGAAGCGTAACGGGTTGTTGAAGTACAGGTCAGTGTTCTTTCGTCTCCACCTCACGCGGGGGGTCGGATTCCCGTCCGCTTTACATTCCAGGAAAAACTCCTCTTCACTGTCGTAAAGCACGTTGACTGTTTCATCAAAGGTTTCTTTAATTGATGGAGGATCTGGAGAGAACAACATAGCAGTATCCACTGTGAACTTTGTGATATCGTCACATCCGTGCTAATAATATTTCTCCATGTTTAAGATAAATATTAAACATTTGGTGTACGAATAAGGTTTGACAATAAACCAGAATAAAGTCAAAAGAAATATGCTTACACAAGATGTCCAGTCTTATGGAACCTACGTCGGAACCTACGCCATTGTCCGCTTTACACTGGTATGTTCCAACGTCTGATCTGGACACTGCCTTGATTATGTCCGAGTGTCCCCTGTAAAATACACAGTACTAAATATTGCCAACTCAAAAATAGAACGTCCTATTATATACATGTACATGTAGAAAGCATCTTAGATCTAAAACTCCAAAAGAAAATTGTTTTATGGAAGAAAAACAAAGCGAGCAGGAGCAATCATTCTGATGTATGGGCATATTGCTGTTCTTGCATATCTACTGGTATGCGAATTAAATAACATTGGAATGTAAATTGCTACGGTCCAGAATTAAGACGACGTGAGCATCGTATAGAAAACTAAGATGATTTCATGTTATACATGGTAAACTATAAGAAATATTACAATTATTTCTCCGTCAGATATTGGCTGCCAAACCTGTCGTTGTTTCCCCGCCAATGAGCGCCCCCTAACCTCTTCCACGTTACTACAGGTACGGGGTTTCCTTCTGCCGTGCAGGTCAGGTTTACCGGCTCACCTTCACGTACTCTGAAGTAAGACTGCGGGACGTACACCTTCGGAGGATCTGATTTAGCAAAATATAGCACAAATAATGATATTGAAATAATTCACACGATTATCATTTTTGTATAATTTTGATCTGTCTTTATAACTTGTATATGATATTTACAACTCAAAATCTACTTACTATTTCCTCTTCTTTTCCATTTGTATCATTAGGATTTATGGTATAATTTCCATTTGACCTTTCGTTAACGTTGCTTCGTTTGGTTATGTATAACTACTGTCTAGTTTCGAGGGGGCCCACGAGAAGCCACATAGGCTTCTGCCCCCCCTGCATGTTTTTATTTGCCCTGTTTACCTATTGTTTTATAATTGTACATATGCATGCAAACAATAAACAAACAAACAATATTGACAGTATACATCCACGATGCCTGTACATTAATTTGTATGTTGATGTGTCCTACAAAAGCAGAGGTTCAACTCAGGCTGGCTTTTGGCGTCTTTCCATGCGTTTTTCTCGGGCTTTCTATTTTGTCAGGTTTTCCTTCTTTTCCGCCCGCAAAACTGAAAAAAAAACATGCACCCAGAACTTAACTTCGGAGTGTCTTTGCCTAGTACATTCATTATATGTCTACTGGTAACTGGAGGATGACAAAGTTGTGGTATCATTGGATTTTGCCGAACTACGCATTTTCTGATAACATTACTTCAAAAGTTGCATGATAACAGTATTTCAATATAGCAAGGTTCTTTATTCACAATAAAGTATTTACAAGCAGCCGAAGTTTCGATGCCTGTCTGTCATCTTCATCAGGGCAATAGTCATCCAAACGTCGGCTCTTTGTGAATATACCTTGCCATTCAGTTATTCACCAACCTAATTAAACTATTCACGGAAGTATTTCTTTAATCTTGTAGTAATATTCTTATAATCTCAAAGTTAGCCCAACATTAAATCATCATAAATGATATGCATATTGTGCATAACAAACTTTTAGCCTACTTACAAAGTACGTTCATGGTGATGGAGGTCCTCTGTGGAATTACTAATGAGGGTAATCCTTGGTCAGCCACACAGGTCATATTTATACCGTTATCCCACTTTGTTAAGTATGGCACGTACATGTCATATTCTATCATATCATCGTCCGTAGATTCTGCAGCGTGTGCAAACCGAGAGTGTCGTGTTGTGCCGTTGTACCATGCCAGTGAAGGCAGCGGGCGGCCTCCTTCAGATCGGCAGGTCAACTGTAAATCTTGTCCCGCCACCCTAGGGCTTGCGAACCTTTCTATAATGATAGGTGGCGTCAGCGGTGGAACTGGTAAAACAGAAATATTCAACTCATAAATGCCTATTTCCAATTAGTTATCTAGATACATTATTGATAAGGGCAGGGTGTTGAAATGTATTTGATCAAGCACCGGAAGTATGAAATATCGCATTCTGGCATCATTCCAAAATGCAATTGTTTCTCCTAAAAGGTTGAAATTGCTTTAGCCGTCAGTGCACGAGCATAAAATATGTATCTTCTTCAAGCAGGCTAGTAACCATATTGATTCCTTCACACTGACCTATGACAGTAAGCTTGACATCCTCTGGATCCTTCAGTGAAAATGTGCTACACCGATAGACCCCTTCATCTTCCAACTTGACGTCCCTAATGTTCAGGTTATACACGCCCGTGGTGTCTCCTGAGTTGCCTTCGCCGGTGATGAACATTCGTGGATACTTTCCAGAGACAGAAGTTCCCTCGGAGATGTAGTGTAGGTTTGGCGGGCCAAGCCAGTGAACCGCCTCGTTTTCCTTTAGATCATCGAATCCACAAGATAAGGTAGCACTGCCGCCCAGTAGCACCGAGATCGGCTGGGGCTTGCTTCGGTACACTGCAGCATTCACTGGAAAAATAAACACAGCTGCTGTAGTCGTCAATGCAGAATGTACCATATATTTATTCTATACAATACATGATCAAGACTAAACTTAAAGAATATGGATTTAAGCATTAGGTGTATGGTTTTGGTTACTTAGGATTGAAATGCTTTTCCTGGCTCTAGAGCCGTTATAATCCATTATAATGTCTTATCAAATCAGAAGACGTATTGGATATCAATGATGTCAAATTGGTTTAGAATACCCATTACGTTATCCTGTTACCTTTTGAAAGTGGAGGTGGCGTGCCGCCATACCGATAACAACACTTCAGGTCATGAAATTTCACCACTCTGATAGAATTACTCTGAATGTTTACCAACTTACGTATGACTGGTTTTTGTATGGACATAACAAGCCGCCAGTAATGAAGTCAAGGAGCGTCACTTTGCACTGGTAACACAACAATGCTCCAAACGAAAGAGCGTCAAACAAAGATGATTGCTTAAGCTCTTTGTCCTGTACTTACAGTTGATTCTTAGAGAAAACGTTCCAGAGGATTCTAAAATAAAGCTCTGTGTCCTGCATGCTGCTCATGCCTTATAACGTAGGAGGGGAAAAAATTCGATCAAAGTTCATCGTAGAGATCCACAGCAAAACCCTGGCAGAAGAGGCCCTAGCTGTTCAAGCGATAAAGAAAGATGAATAGGATACCATTATTGAGATTCTTGACAAAGACTTAATTAAGACTTTTCAGGCACGAATGACTTTAGTTGTTGACACTAGCCTGGGTGCCATCCTATTTCTACCGCGGCTCCTACATTCGCAAATGTATGGGCCCCGGTAGAAATAGGATGGCACCCAGGCTAGTTGACACAGGAGTAGCTGCGGAAATGGCAGGAAAGGAACTGGCTGTATCCATATGACTGATTTTTTGGGTGTGGCATCACATTGGGAAATTTCAAACTATTTTGGGCAATTTTCAGTAAAGAAATATATGAAAATACGTTTCACATCACTGCTAGTATAGAAAATATCCTGCAACAAAGGATATGCCATTCAGCAAACATTATGTCAGCATTGATTCTTGCAACGATGTAGTCCCCATTCAAAATTCCCAGACCTTCTTCCAGTTTGGATGGAGAAGAGAGCTACACATAACTCTCTCCTGATTCTTTATGGGCGAAATATACGAAGTGACCCGTTTTATGCAATATCCATTTAATAGTGTATCCATTGCTCTATAAATTTTACAGCTGGTATTGGAGTGTCTGCCAACCCCTCCATCACACCTATAGTCAGTGGCAATGGGCGCAATTGATTCCAGCGCCGTTTGGTGATGCAATCAGGTTGGCCGATCGATCTTGTTCAGGCAGTTGAGGTAGTGGAAAATTGCACTGGTGAAATGGGCAATTAATTTAGACAAAATGTCTTTTGTTCAGATATGCCATTGGCTAAAAAGCATTCTGTGCTGTAGCAGTTGTTTTGTTGATCTTCATTATTATGAATTCGTAAGAAGAAAACAACCTCTATGAGAGGCAGAATATAAATCAAACGTTACAATCACAATCATATCTACAATGTTTTAATACATTTTCACTAACTTCGTTCAGAGGTAGCACAAGACTTGAGCTACATTGATAACCTAGTTCATGACCTCGTCGTATTTGATTGTCACTAGATCTACAAATCATCATAAACTATATCTAACATATGATAAATTTGAAATTGATACAAGAGCGTACCATTCATCTTCCATGCTCTAGTTCACCACATAATTGATGGTGCATGGGTCAACGACTGATTACTGTTAATCAAACATTAATTCCAATAACCTAATGGCTAAATTATTTGTAGACACCTTTCTAGAATACAGTGATTAAGGTAATTATTTTACGCTGTACTTGACATGAACTATCTCCTCTGGCATTCATGAGTAGAACCTCTGGTGTGCCTAAGTCTGAGCAGCTTGTAATTACATAGAAGTTAAGTATCAAGCTGAGCCTCAGGTATCTAGTGAAGTATTTGTAGTTGTGTGCAATTCCTGGAATTTTGCGATAGGTGGTAAAGTAATTATGTAATAGTATAATTATAGAAGACGCGATACAGGTTCATAATGGACTTACCCTTTTCCAAACAGCTGTCTTTCCTGAATTAACCATGAAACTATTACCAAAAAAAGGTCTAGAGCTCTTATGAGCTGGCAAAATAAGATATATGCCAAATAGGCTTCTTTGATAAAGTTAGATCCCTTGACATTCTACGAATAATCAGTTCAACTAGCTGTGTTTGGTATGTTGCATGCTAAAAGCACTCAAACAAATCTTGTCAACAATGATGATGTATCAAGGAATAGCCACAAATTGCAGTACTCGGCAATGAAGATGAATATCTTTATGGATGATTCCCAGGCAACCACTGCTCTGCAATTAAAGTTTATAACCAATCCAGGATTGCACTTTCCAAGAAAACCTGGTTACAGGTTTCAGTGACATAAAAACAACTCCAGCGACAAACATTACCATGGGACCAGTATCAAAGCCCGTAATGTCATTGCAGGGTCAGACTCAGAGTCACAGTAAGCTAGATTGAGATCCCTAATTGTGATTCGATTCCTGTAGTGTATATGCAGGCTCAACTCCATTACCGCGGAGGCGTAATGTGTTGCCTAATGGCCACAGCGGATTACTTGGTGGCGCTGGCAGACAGTCAACTGGGGACTACATGACATAAGCCTGACAATAAACACCTCTAATAAGTATTATCGAGATCTTACGCATGTTAACGCTATAATCTATGCTAAAGCAGCCACCAAAGTTGCAAGCTTGCCAAATATCTGCAGCCTAGGGTTCACTTAGAGATAATAGTTTTATCGTTTTTTGTTGGAGTCAGGAAATATGATATCAATATTTATAAGCCTATCGTTTTGGTTTCATTTACATTTGGTTACAATTTCAAGCACCTGCAGAGGCAAACGTGTTTGAAATTCATAACATACAACCAGAGGTAAAATCGAACGATGATGATATCACAACCACCCACCACACCTATTCCGAAGACGCCAATATTCAGAGGAATAAAAGCAATAAAAATCAGGTTACAGGCAATGTCTTCAAGAAAGCGTAGTGAGAGTATTACAGAAATGACGAAAAGGCCTACTAGAGTGAAGACTGCCCCTGTAGGGATATCTACAGAGGTTACTTGTACAGACCTTTAGTGCATAGGGATGACTGATCAGTTTATCATATAATTGCTCTTCGTGTTACTGCTGCGACCTGTGCCAAAATGTATTATTTCGCACATCCTGATTCCTCCATAATCATTTGACAATAACAACGCCTACCTACGCGAATGCAATATTATCATACATGTATCACGAGACGAAAGGTGAAAGAGCAAACAATAAACTACTGCATAAAACCCACACTGAAACCACAGGTTGTCGATGACGCGTTGCGGTGAATCTTCATCGCTTAGATCATTGAATTATAGTATCATAACTGAAATAGTCGTAAACAGTTGTGTAAATCAAAGCAATAAATTCGTTTTTATATAAACGCAGAACAACACTGTTCCGGTTTAAAGATACTGACACGCGTAATGTCAATCCATAATGTGCGTGAAGGCGGTTCATAGTTGTTATGAAGTATCCGTGATATGTGGACCTTTAGATATAAAGAGAGAGCTCAGTTGAGAATTAGGAGATTTATGATATAGCGCAGAAAATCAATAAAAGGAATAGGTAGTTATAAGGTAAATTAAATCTTATCCCCATTAAGGGTAAATTCTGACCTATAGCATTTCATGGTGTTGATCCTCTTCATGTGGAAAACTCGCATCGGCGGTTGGTATTCGTCGAAAGTTGAAAGCGTTTAATACATTTTTACCCGTCTTCTATTGAAAAATATGTTCTTCAATCCAGCGGATGATGAATGTAGATAACACAACGTGGGTTACATACTGATTAGATAAAATATACACAAACCTTTTTGTAATGCCATAGATTATTGTTTACCATCTAATCTACAGTAAAATCGCTATTGTCATGTAGAACTACACTGAGGGATGCCAAACCAGCGTCATTAAGTAAGCTGGATCACTTTAAACGTGGTTAAAATGTGGCCCCCTCGCCATGTGTAACGACCTATCAGCAAGAATACTGTGATTTATTTTGAAATATGCCTGAACTTCAAAGCCGGGTGCCTCGGGGGGCCAGGCGTCGACAATCGACCACTACATCACCATTGCAATGGGATTCCACACCAATCGATGCCAATCTAAATGAACATTGATGGATGCCGCGCCACGATGGCAAATGTAGACTCTGTAATTACCAGCTTTCGTACCCACCATTATAGGTATAAGCGGAAAACTGGAGCAAAATACCACCTATGGTAAGGTTAATGACAGGTGATTTGTGACGTTACTTGACTTTATCGGTGCTTCTGCTTGAGAACCGTATCATTAGAATAATTCTCATCACCGCTTCAATCATTTTAAATTAGAGATAAGTGTATGTCTCAAGTGAACTATCAGAGAGAGAATTACTGTGATGAACAACAAAGATGCCGTCTCATCCACCTGACCTGCTTTGATCTCACAGAAACTCAATATCTCCGTCCAGACAAGGCTTGTAAAATGAGGAGCCCGAATGAGATTGCAAAACTCCAGAGTTAATTGGGTCTCTTCCTTCGAGACAAGACAATATTTCTTTCTTCTTGTTACCAAGTGTCTTATTCTTTCACGCACTCGAATAGGAACCACTATAGCCTCTCTATTTCAATGCATAAGAGTATCTTAGTGAATTATTCAGCAATACTACAACAGCTTCACATCGGGCTATACACAAACATGAATACTTCCAAGTTTATGCCTTTTCCTTACAACTGACATTGAATCTAATATCTAAGATATTTGTTATGATATTTTATGTTATATTAGATAACATCATCTTATTATTATCATACTATTGCGCCCTTGTTCTATAATTCATTACTTCATCATAAATTGTTTTGTTTATGTGTGCCTGCAGGGCACATTGAAAACCACCCTTGTGGCGATATGTTGTCCCTAGGTAAACAAAATCAAAATGAAATTAAATATCACAAATCACATATTGGATGCTGTTGCCTTAATCCCTTCATTTTGTAACATAATGTGTACAATGTGTATGAAAATAAGGAAACAGACTGAACATGAGCATTCATGAATACCCTATAACACCACATGTCACATTGTGTAGGCATTGCGATGCGTTCACTGGCGGCATTGTCGTGACCCGACTGCTAAGGAAAGATATACAGCTATCCCTTTGGATGCATCTGACCAATCTCGATGTCGAAGAAGAGTCCCTTTACAGTTGTGAAACGACCCTTTAGCCCACAGGAACGCTAGATCGAAATGTACTTGCAAATTGTATGCAGCTTGTCAGTACGCAAACATCTCATGTAACGTTTGCTTCTCAAAGGTATCAATGGACGGAAATTTAAAGTTATACATTATATAGACGCCAAAAATAATAACTCAAGCAACTGGATACAATTTTGAAACAGTCAGACGTTTCAGTAATTAGCATCCGCTATCTTTCGCCAGTGACTAAGATCTGGTAGAACTAGGTTTTTATACCAAATCTCTGAAAAGATATGTTAAGTAAAGACAATTTCAGATGGTTAGATACAGTAGCTAACATATCTATTCAGAGGTTTGGTATAAAAACCTAATTCTACCAGATCTGTCCTTAGTCACCGACGAAAGATAGCTGATGTTATCTGAAACGTCTGACTGTTTCCAAATTTTATCCAGTGTAGTTATTTTTGGCGTATCTTATTACCTGGATGTCTAATCTTCATCATTATATATATATGTCACAGTAGAGATGGCGATTTAGGACAATCGGCGATTGTCCTAGGACAGATCGCGATTGCCGTTTGTCCTAGGACAGACTGCGATCGCGATCTGTCCTAGGACAATCGCCGATGTTACTAGTAGAGATTGCGATCGCAATCTGTCCTAGGACAAACGGCGATCCAAACTTAATCATGCTAAGATATTAAGGAAACAGCTATTTTTTTCATAAACCATGATTTTATTTAGTATTTACAAACTCTGATCAAAACTCAATTGATGCTAAGATAAAGGAAACAGCAATATACAGCAAAAACGTTTGATCACCCTCCAAGTTTTATTGTTTTGCCAGAGTTGTGAAATCATTCAGTATACGTCTGACTGTGAAATGATATACAAATGTAGGTGTGAAACTGTAGTATCTTGAAGCTGAGATTGATTTTTTGACACATGTTTTATCACTTTACAATTGTTATTGTTCTCCTAAGGTTGTGAATTCAATGTGAAACTGTGAGAAATGTCTTGACACCTTAAAATTTGCATATTGAAATATTGTTGGATCACCTTCTTCCAACTAACATCTTTCACACATTATTAAAACCTTGTCACTCAACTTTATCAGAAATTACTTTATCAGAAAACATACTCACATGAAATCTATCCATTATAAAATATGAACCAATTCACCTAGAAATTAGTAGAATAGTTAATAATTGTGAATGTAGTATGCTAAACTTGATTGAAATGTTGTGCAATGATTCATTCTATTTTCTAAAGCATTTCCATCTAATCAGAATTTGTCTATTGGCAAGTAGAATCGCCGTTTGTCCTAGTACAGATTGCGATCGCAATCTCTACTAGTAGAATCCGCGATTGTCCTAGGACAGACCGCGATCGCAGTCTGTCCTAGGACAAACGGCGATCGCGATCTGTCCTAGGACAATCGCCGATTATCCTGAATCGCCATCTCTACTGATATATATATATATATATATCTTTAAAACAGTTTGTGATCATGGATATAACCAAGACTGACGACAGTGTATACAGCCGCAATGTTAACAACTATTGACAACTGAATGTAGGTCACGTCAATATTCTTAACTTAACTACCACCCACTCCGTCCATCATCTACAAATCATAGGAACATGATGTGCTGGGTATGGAAATGTTTGCAAGGTAAAGCCCTGTTTCCTTTTTTTTTGTTTGAAGACATACGCAAGTCACATGGAACTAAAGGAAAAGATATTGGTCATTTTTCACTGGTCAATATTTTTTGGAAATATATGTTGCTGTTTTGTAAAGCATGACTGCGTAGAACCCTATATTGTCTCAATACATGGGGTTAACACGTCCCGAGCAACTGATATCTACCCTCTGTCAGATATTACGGCTAAACAGGTTTACGTGCATTCATATCGACGTGTCTTTTATAAGGGTCATACCTAGAACCCCTGATGACTTAACATAACACTGTTGTTCTCCATTTGCTCAACAGGGAATAGCCGGTGGAGCTCAATATCTCAAAGGGTAATAACTTAAGAACACACGTGATGCTACGCCCTTCTCTTTCATAATACTTTCATAATACTTTTCATGTATTCGACCGGAAGTCTACTCAAATTGTATATTTTCTAACCAGAAAATTCATTTACTAACCAGAAAATGCATCATCTTTTGCATTTTCACGTACTAGTTTCTTATCAAAAGCATAGATATGATATTAAAAGAGCAGCAGAAACAATTATTATGATTATTCATTGGCAGAATGTACACGATATCTAGGTGAAACGTCAATTGATATTCTACAAAGAGATGTATATGTGGCTGATGTATCTCTACTCACAGAGCAGAAACAATTACAGGGAAATGATTAATTAAACCTTCTATACTATATCTGTTTGACTCATTGTATCACTTCGCCTTTGTAAGCACGGTCTCCTGGGGTTTCACAAAATACAGTCGCAGAATAGACCAACAATTCATCAATCTGAACTCCTGCCAACGTTAGTCTCCAAGAGCTCAGTCTTCTGACACATTGAATGCTAATGTGAATTAATGAATAGATATTGTATTGCGGTACTCTCTATAGTATACTGTACAAATCTTGTCCATTATCTGCTATATATCTATGAAATGGAAACCATGATTGCTTGTGCTATGGTTCTTGTGCATTTTCAACATCTACGAAGTACTAGGTTGCCTGCCAAACTGGTGTGTTAAAGCCGCTGGGCGTAGATGAAAGATTTGATCATAGACATGACTAAAAACGGTGCTTACAATAAACAGTGACCCCGGTGTATACTGCTGTTCTTCAAACTATGCATACCTATCTTGACTTTGAATGTACAATAGAAAGTTCTGCATTGCGCCGCAATACGTCACAGCTCTAAGCACGCTGTCATCAAGTGATGGACCCAATGGTTAGTGGTTCGGTTGCTTAATATGATACGTAACATGGTACGAAGTTACAAAATAGTTTCCACAAAAAGAAAAGAGATATATTCTTCTTTACCTCTAGATCTGATTGTCTTTTTATGAAGTCATTGAATGATTTTTTTTTCGAAAATATTATTGCTATGATTAATAACACACTTGCCTGTAGCTGTTGAATCGTGGGCACACCTGTGTATGAAACAAATTTTCCTTTATCACTTTTGAAGCAGTATTTGGTCTCATTCCACACGGAACCTATGGCCCCATTACGTTGCCTATGTTATGGCTGAAATGTCGGGAGTTCAAGGATCATCCAGAAGCCTAAAGGCTCAAATATGGCTGCCACATGTTTTCAAAAGAATCCAGTGCGTGTGCACAACTGTTGATGCTAGGAGTTGATTAATGGACCTTTCAACTGCAGGGTCCTTTGAATTGTCCTCAAAACATTTCAAAGAATACTTATCATATGCTGAAGGTATCACGTGGTTTAAGATAGAGTGCTTACTGTTAAACGAATATGGTACCCAGGCTGCAGGAGCCAATATGTCTTACATGTTCTCGGGCTAGCTATATATAGGCACTCGGCCCGGCCCGCTGGCTATAATATGGCAGAAGTTGGAAATCATCGAGAGGTTGTTTTCAAATGCAGCAAAGTCGGGATCTCATTAAAGTATCATTTGAACGCATTCTTGACAATTCCAGTCCTATTCTATATATCCTGAGTTAAGGGATAACATAAGATTATATTTCAGAATTTGATTTCAGAATATTTGGCGAAGCTAACATTCCTATTTAAAAATTTCAACAAAGGGGTTGAATTTTTGTAATCTGTTATTGAAATTATAAGTCACAAGGGTGATGACCGGAGACTTGGATATGCTTACATTATGACATAAATACATGTATTTCTTTCAAATCATTTACAAAATTCATTTCATTACATAGCAACATCTCCCATCATACATAATCAGAACGCACAATGTTCATAAAAAATGTATTCATTCTGCTCACTTCATGCGTTGGAAAAATGAATATGTAGTCGACTCTTGGGCGTGATCATTTAAAGGGTGCCTCGTATGCGTTTGAAAATGAATATGAAGTCGACTATTGGGCGTGATCATTCAAAGGGTGCTTCGTATGTCTTTTCAACTCGCATGAAAGGCTCACGGTTTCCACTTACCCGCCTCTGTGTTTGAACTGCTATTAGTGTTTCTCTGGCAGCTTCACATACAGTTTAAGTGTCAGTCGATTTTCTACACATTCATCGCCTTCCATCCATAAAGCAGCGAACTGCATATAGGTACTTAAAAATTTCTATAACATTTTAAACACTCTTAGTCCTTATATCTTTGAGTAACGATTTTCCATTTGATATGATCGACATCTGCGCACTCGACGGAGAAAGGAGCTCAATAGTAGATCTCGCAGACTGATTTACGCTATAAAGGCAAAGACGGTGAATCCCTCCAAGCTGTACGGCTCCTGAGCTAATGGTGCTCTCAGCATCTAAAAAGGAGCTTACTACATGTTTCTAAGTCTATAAAAAAGAGCTTACGGTACATGTCGCCTACGCCGGGCGAAAGATGAAAAGGACGCCCAGATGTGATGGTAGCTGTTTGCCAGGGGGAGAAGGGACGGTAGGCTGCGGGTCAAGCTGATGAAAGTTCGATAAAGCACTCTTTGAAGCTTACGCCCGGGGAGACTTCGCTTGATACAACAAACACCCGGGATGAAAAGAAAGTCACGTTCACAGATGTATTTATGATAAAGGCATTGTTACATGTGCCTACAAACAGGTGACTCTGCAGGCGTTGGACGACTGTAAAGTAATTCAATTATTCCAGAACAGTGTAATACCCACTGGTCATCGCACCCACGTTCACAATCATAGCAATCTGATATGATCAAAAACCATCTACTCCCTGGGCTGCATTTTTTAACAACATTATATTCTGCAAAATCTGTGCTCTACTAGTCATGCATGTAGTGCTTGGGACTAGAAAAGATGATACACTAATATTCATCTCCCAATACATTCCAATATCTTTCTTTAAAACTTCAAGATGAAGTAGTCTAATGTCGTCCCATAGCCCGTTTGGTGAGGTTGGTTTTATTGAGCTTATATCTTGAAGTTCAATGTAAGCCTGACGTTTCATACACGTAACAACCATAAGCGTAACACGTAGATCTTCATTTTTGTGTCATAAATGCGGCTCTTACAGCGATATGCCCTTTTCTCCATGGCATTTCAGCTCAAATGAACGGCTCATGAACGCAGCTTAGGTTCTGCCGAACGGTGGATGATGTCATCAATGCAGCAAAATGTTCATTTTGGGACAATATGCTGTCTTTTGGACATCAATTGTACGTCTTCGCGGTAGATACCAGTGAAGTGAGACAATATCAATGAATCAGGTATATCGTAAATAACTGAATCGCAATATTGTATGGCCACATCCTTTCCTTATGCGTTTACAAAATGTGCTGGCGCATGGTACCACCCATGTACTTACAAATGTATAGACAATTTTCGCTGACCTTCTGCTTTCAGTGAAAATATTCTACGCAAGCAAACAGGGTGATTTGTTCTCTTCTACTTTCAACTACCCACAGCGGGGTTAGGTTGATAAAGCATGTGGACTCTGGTGTGGTATAAAATCAATGATGTAAAGAATGCGGCTTAACCTGTAGCAGTTGATAATGCAGCATACTGCGGATCTTTTCAATTGTGATTCTCCACAAAACCTGCATCTGGACGTACGAATGTATGGCATCATTGAAGTTCTGATAGGTATCTAAGTAAGTAGAGATGATTCTTGCACTCCTTTCACTCAGCACAAAGCAGTGAACACCGAAAATCAATCATGAAGGTACCTAGGTGGGCTTTTGAAAACCAGTTCTGACTCTACGATACAATGATAAAGGGTGAATAGACGCTTAAGTCGTGATAAGTGTTTCAGAGAAGAAAGCGTTTCTTGCCTGTACAAGGCAAGATAAGCAAGTTCTGTATGTTTTATGAAAGTGAAAACTTGATGGGGATTTATCCTTGACATTTAATACTGCTACTGATAGAGGTAGTTGGAAAGCACTACACCAACGAATCTTGTAATTTAAAGAAACAATACTGTAATTATTAAAGATACCAACAACCTCCCAAGTTGAGATGACAGTGTTCTAGGTACTGCCAAACAATCGAACATTTCGTATTCCGACCACATTCCAGGGGTCACAGTGGTAACCGGTGCCTTAGTTATTCATTTAAATTTTAATAAAACATGAAGTTATAGCACAGACAGAAGAGATTAAAAGCCGCGTAGCGTTTGAAGCTAGCTAATATGGATGGGATGAAGCAGTCATCAAGAAGTTTATCATTCTTTGATTGCGTCTGTTCCTTTACAGGAAATTAATAGATGCAGAGATTAAAGCTAAGGAAGGCAGAGCCTTCTTGAGTCTAATACGCATGGAGGCACTTTCCTAACGAGAACAAAATAATGAGTAACCGCTTCTGTAATAGATTTTGCCGTAGGCGTCTTAGCCCATGATTTGTTCTTGTAGAAGAACAGTCAATGCCCCTTACATACTCAACTAGCAAAATGGGAGTTTATTTCAGTACCCTTTGTGACAATGATTTCCTGGATAATGAAAAGGCATGCATAGCAGTAGGCAATTTCCGATGTTCTTGCAGATAGCAGTAACTGTAAATTGTTTATGGGTCCAAAATGGAATCTACCCTTGATGTAATCCATACAGATAACAGAGCATACCCAGGTGCTATTTTTTTCTTTGCTAATCTTCTGCGACCGGAGGGAATGCAAATCCAATCACATATAAAGATAGGAAAACATAAGTGTCTAGATTTACAGATATTCAATTTGATTACCAAGATGATAAGGAAATTTTGGACACATTGATAACCTGTCTGGTAAAACATGCCAAAGAGATATAGATATATATAGAAAATGCATTGCTGAATGTTTCAAGAAATATTGCAGTTCGTGCCATAATGTAAATGAAAAACAGTGAGAATCAAATTCTACGCTGAATATTACCCGAGTCGAGAGTAACGTAAATAAGGTGGCTTAATAACCAATCGAGAAGGACAACTGGTAACAAATTAGTTATTCCATAAGATAAAGCTTAAAAGATTCTCTCACAACAGAAGTGTAAAATGGCTTAAACATAGGCTTACCTTTCGTGGCCATGGAAAGGACCAGTAGCAGTAGCATCGCGTATCTCCAGTTTGCAAACATGGTGAATTGCCTTGTGGACGACTGTCTGTAGTCAACCGCTTTCTGCCAGAGACTGACGGGACTCCCTACGCCCGGCGTATAAATACTGACATTCGCGCATGTGAGGCAGCCCCGATGGGCTGAGAAAAGCAGCCGTCAAAATCGATTACTCCAACATTACGTGACAGAACTTCGATACAAACAAACCATCGACTCAAAGTGATAAGAGTGCCTCATTTGCATTTCCCAGTGCTAAAAACATTCCTTAAATTCAAATGTGGACACGGGGAACAAGACCGTGATTTACGATATATCAAAAGCACCACCGCCCAACAAATCCAGCGGGACTGGGGATGCTTGGTGGGGGTCTATCCGTTCAGGAAGGGCGTTCGTACGATTTCACGGAAGCGGAAGCCTGAAATAACGGTATAACGTATAATGATTTTGTGACAACCAATCAGACTACCGAGGACCTAATGCCCCGTTATTCCGCACTGACACGGGAACGAGCAGCCGGCGAATTTTCAACTTGTTCCAAACGTGTCAAGAAAGTAATGGAAGAAGATTTCTCACAAAATAATGGGCTTTGCTAAAGTCTTGTCCAATGTAACATGAGCAGGAGTGGTATTGCTTTGCCCTCTATTTGTATTTTACGCACGCCTAGGCTCCTCGCTCTGAAGACACTGAAAAGTAAGGTTGCGAGTAGACCTAGCTGCATGCTTTCAAGTCGTTTTAAACTGTAAATGTACTTGACACTTTTGAGGTGATAGGTTGGCAAAGAACGGGCATTGCCTTCCGTAAGCCATCTCCAAATTGGACAAGGACAATCTTTCCGGTAATACCCCCTTTTCCGTGAGGGCTTAATTGAGGAGAGTCTGTCAAATACAGCGCAATGTCAAGACCTATACGCGAACATATCCCTTCTGGATTTCAACTGGTAAAAGCAAAAGCGGCATATGGTTGGCAGTATATTAAAACTAAGCACGCACATCATTATTGCAGTAGGTTCGACTGATCCAGATTTAGTTAAGACATTTGGAGACAACTATGATAGGAAAATAGATGTTCCCAGAAATCCCTAAATCTTACTCAATGCGCGGGCATTTGTATCGCCCGTAATACAGTTGTTCCTTTAAAGGGGGATGGATAGGAGGCTTAACGGCAGGGAAATGCCATGTGAAATCCGGCATTTAAGTAAGATGAATAGCATCAGATGAGCGACGCCGTTTGCACGCATCTGTTATCGTTTCAGACATAAGTCCGGTGAAGAAACTGTATGGCTTGCAAGGAGGCAGACAACGATATTCCATATCAAGTGACTACGCTGTCTCTTCGCTAAGGTAGAGGAATACAATTAAAACTTCACATATCACCATGTATTACCCGAAGTCATTCTGCTCCGGAACTCCATTTCAAGTGACAGCCTCGCGGGCCTTTCTTTACAAAGGTGCCGCTGACCAAGACAAATGTTGGTACCTTAATGGTGAACATCATTACTCGCTCTTCCCTAAGGTTGTGAACTCCACTATCGTTTCACTTAATCGGCTGGCGTTGACTCCTCCTCGTTACTGGCAGCAACAAGCGCCTCGAGGAAGGCTGCGAAGAAAATGAGAACCACTGACTTGACCCTGTGTAGATGAAGATAGTTGTTGCAAAGTTTCATTCCATACAACGCATCTGGGGCGAGGGACTCAACGGCGTCTACCAGAAGAGTTGATGTCCCGGGAGAGTGACTCTAATGTCAAGGATATAGCACAGGGCAATAGTAAAATACAGTCATTCTTATGTTTACATGTTCTCTAAAGTAGCAAAGGAAGCATACACTTTACCTTCTCCAGATACCTCTTTATCCATGGTTGTTTACGTCAAACAAAGTTGGTATGTGCTTCCAGGTCTTTATGTTTTAACTTGAATCTCGAAACGTCATAGACATTCAAAACTACTCTAGTTCGTTGACATGACAAATTAAAAACAAACATCCCCGAAGTCTTGTGTATAGATTTAGAATGCACACATTAGCCATTACTGATGAAGTGTATTCCCTTTGGTGGATTACTGTTTTTACAGCGAGCCAGAGGGGGCGTTTAGTCTAAATACTTCAAATGTTTTAAGACTGGGAAAAAGCTTTTTTGTCACGCTACTTCGGTGTCGTCTGTCGATCGATAGTTTTTAGCCCGGTGGCATATATTCGCACAATATTATCACCTTTGAGCAAGGCACAATACTATACAAGGCATGGTAAAGTAGGAAAAAGAAATACAGTTCTAAAGACTATGATTTGTAAGGAAACCCCTATAAGCCAATTAACATTGAATAATGCAGCTAAGTTCGGGATATGATATTTTCTAGTTAAAAAGCGAGTGGAACTCGATATCTTACTTATCTTTCTTATTCGTGGTACATTTGGGCCTCTCTCAGAATATTTGAGTTGGTGTACTATATGGAACCATTATATGATCATGGCATAAGGAGCTTATAGAAATCCACCAATCATGTCATCATGCGAACGTCATTATCCGCGTGTCACTAAAGGATGGGGATGATGAATGGCACATTTAGTAGCACATTACTTTCCATTCAGGACTTAATACCCTAGAATTCATTCCCATTACACAAAGATCCTATGAGGTCGCCATTTGCCCACATCGACTGAGTGACATTTAAAACTACTTACGAAGTCATCTCTAACGTTCCAATGACCACCGTCTAATGAAGACCCATGTTAAAACGTTAATGCTCTTTTCGATAATAATCAGCGGTATAGGTAAGCTTTGGCAATAAGTAATTGCTTCTCCAATTTGGTCGAAATCCACTGACTACCTAGGTTTAATTACGTGGAGAGTATCATTAACCTATTGGCTGGCTAGACGGTATTGCTTGGATGAGTCTTTAGTGTATCCACTAGAGTGGTTATCACTGGCCTTTCTCTAACCATCCGCAACAAAATGCACCGAATGATGAAGTTCCGCAATAAAGGTAAAATAAAAAATGCTTTCTTATCTGTATATTTCTCTTTCCCATCGTTTGGTAATGACGTGTAGGTTGCTGCACATTTTGATTGAAACCAAAGGCTTTAACCATGCATCTTCACAAACTTATTTGGAGTCACTTGCTTCGATGTAATTAATATTCATTCTCGTTTCTATAGATATATTTTCTTGCTTTTTTTGTGTGGGGTTATTTGCTCATTCTCACTGTTTATCATCAACTTGTCGGATCATTAGATTATGTTACCCTTTGTTTGAATTTGTATAGATCATGTGTGTCAGTTTCGTCTTCTTTTTATACATGTTTATTCATAAGTTGGATCGGTGGTATATGTTTCTCTTCTGATTATTAGGTTCTTTTTTATCTCATGTCATGTTCTTCTATTACTTATGAAAAATGCAAGAAAGTCTGATGGTGCTAAATCCAACCATATGGTAGAACATAGCCTATGGCATGAATATGGTACAAGGCTATTGACACACTTGACGTATATTAAAAGTACAATTCTAACTATCAGGAATATTCAACAAACATCCAACATGGTGGATTATGATACCACCAGCTGCAATATACTTTCCTGCCAACGAACCAGTTTTATTGCATTGAACAGAATAAACGTAAATCTCTATGCTTTTAATGATAAAGAATATGACATAATGCAACACTATATATATGTTCTTAAGCCCACAGCGAGATGCCTCATTGACACACGCAGTGTTAATCAATCACGTCCTTACTCTTTGCCACGGAAGTTCCTGAGATTAATTACAAGGTGTAATTGGCATTCATTGGGGTCAACAGCCCTTCAAACAGTGCCAAGAAATCCCATGTGAAGTAACATTTCATGGGCTTCAGCTCTGACCTTTAAACTTTATATGTGAGCTGATGATATTTATAGAGGTGCCATTTGGTTCTAATCGTCTGCCAGATTGCACATACATCACTACGATATTTTATGCATGTTCTAGTCATGATAAAAATGGCACATTCGGGTCTGTCATATAGAAGGAATGATCCTGAAGGAAACAACACCTGAGTGTGCGTGTTTCATGAGTAATGACGCTGAATTTAGTAGTTGCAGGCAACGAAAAGGTGGCATTAATTTGAGACGGATTGACTGGAGGAAAGTTCCCGGTCCCAATGGAAATTGTATTCATAACCATAGAATTAATCAAAAATGTTTCGTACATTTCTTATAATATTCTTTTCGCTTGCTCAACAGAATTTAATACATTCCATTCTATAGATAAATCAAAATAAATTCTAGTAGGAGACAACTCTTACTGTGTACAAATAGGTAAATATATCAAAGAATGTTTAGATCTTAGAACTAGTAGTGTAAGTAGGCAGTAGTAGTGGGCAACCTCAAACCAACCGTACACACTCACGCCACATCTTCAGAAAAGAGGCTGTAGCCGCGTATAGTTCCCGTTTAGAACTTTATTCGAGCCCACACCTGTGTGTTCCCGTTTAGAACTTTATTCGAGCCCACACCTGTGTGTGGGCTCGAATAAAGTTCTAAACAGGAACTATACGCGGCTACAGCCTCTTTTCTGAAGATGTGGCGTGAGTGTGTACGGTTGGTTTGAGGTTGCCCACTACTACTGCCAACTAGTAGTGTAAGTGATAGGTTAAACTCGACATGTTGAATTATTCAGATACTTGTACGTAGGTTGATCATTATGTATCCCATTGTTTGTTGTTTGCATGAATAGTTGTAGAAGACTTAACGAAAGTCGCTGTACTTTTGTTATGTCAATAAAGATTGTGTGTGTGTGTGTGTGTGTGTGTGTGTGTGTGTGTGTGTTTTGGTTTAACTTTTTATTTGTAGACGGCTGCTGGTTCCTAACGTTTATTCAGCATTTATTTTATGTTTAGCGGCCAGTTATAACGTTTTCTTGATAGACTAAGGGAAATAGATATGGCTAACTGTTACCAATAACCATAACCATTTTGAAAATGTGCACGTATGGTACATAGTATTTTTTCTGGATGGTGATGCCCTCCGGGAAATGGCAAACACAGGATGTAGCGCTTCTTGATCCAGCATTGGGAACCACTAATGCGTACTTCGCAGACTTTGACAGGCTTTTGGACGTCAAGACCCTCTTCATCCTGATAGCTTTTTGAACTAATGGAAGTGCACGAGGACCCCTTCAGCGGAAAAGACATTGTACTTTACTTCTATCCCTCGGCGGGGCTTAGAATCAAAGGAAGAATTTCCCAATAAATGATGACGACGGTTGATATAACCTTGCGCTTCTCGTATGTAATTCGATGATTTGAAGCATATGATTGCGCCACAAGAAAGAAGATTTTGCAGAAATCCAATGTAGATTGAAGAGAGGGTTGCGTGCCCCAAGCGGTCAAATGTACAGTTTTCTTTACAACGACCCCTTTTACCGACCTCTTATATCACGGGTCAATATTCTCACATATGTTGTGGGTTTCACCATTGCCGGTCTTATTTCAAGCTATTCACATCAAAAGCATAAGCTGTTTTAGGCCATTCTTCAACAGAACCATTCACAAAGCAATAGATGTTGCACGAATAGCTTTAAGCAGTTTTCGAGACGTCATGAAAATTCATGAGTTCAGTTTGATATGTGCATGACCTCGCGTCGCCTTCGATTGATTTTTTGAAAGATGTGGCAATGGGCACAGATGTACCTAGCTAGCAAAGCAAGCAGACATTCCCTGGAATTTATTTTAAGTCACATTTCAAATATTAAAGACGCATAACCGTAATGCCGCGAATCTCGAACCTCCATCACTTTAATATATGGCTTCAATATTTTGTTATTATTAAAAGCATTGATGAATTCATTTAATATAGAA
The DNA here is from genome assembly GCA_035149815.1 of Branchiostoma lanceolatum. Classification (NCBI taxonomy): domain Eukaryota; kingdom Metazoa; phylum Chordata; class Leptocardii; order Amphioxiformes; family Branchiostomatidae; genus Branchiostoma; species Branchiostoma lanceolatum. The sequence continues at coordinate 14,947,958 of CM068866.1, forward strand.
GTTGAAGGCGTAAAAATGATAAGTACAGAAACCAATCACCTATGTTTACATTCATAATATATTATTGATTATCCTATGAAAATCATCAGCTGGAAATATTAAGTACTGTTTGCAGCAGGTACCTAGGGAACGTTTGCCTCTTTATCAGATACCATGTGGAGGTGCTGTTGCTGCAATTTTCACACAAGTGAACACCGCCTATCTTCACCCTAGCTTGGGACCCAACTGATCACTCTCACGATAACCATTGCTGCCCTGCAATTTTAATTGCAAATGGGGAACCGGGAGGGACATACTTACCAAAGCAATTGTGTGGGTTTTCAGGTTTGTCTCGGGAGTCCCGAGTATATGGCTTCGTCGAGGGATTGTTCATGGGATCCCTGATGAGACTACCGTCTTGTATCAGCTATCAGAATCGAAAGTCATACAATACACTCAAGTCGAATGAACACTGTAATCATGCGGGGACTGGACAGGTTGCTTTTTCCCCGTCAGCGAAGATGTCTGACCTTTAAGATCTGCTACAACGGTAAGGCGTTTTGAAAAATTGGATTTGGTGCGTTACCAACTCAAGGAATACAACCGTGTCAACGCAAGCAGATTCTATACAACCTGCTCTGTGGGATACGCATCACGACACACAATGGATACGTCCATTTACACGTCGTCTTGAGGCTTGCAATGGGTGAGATAGAAAGGATGAGAACAATGGTAACGCTGGCCTTGGATCTCAATTGTGAGCTCTTGGCCCACAGCACCAAATCGCACCACTAAGCTATTCTACTGTTCCGCTACGATTGACATCTCCAAAGACCCAAGCCAATTCCTGGTCATAGCCATTATAGCAGACTGAAATGAGATGAGGTGGAAATGTCAGAGAGCTTAGGCGCGTATTTTAGCACATCCTTCAAAATAATTCCCTGTTGCAGGACTTTTGCCATTGATGGAAAGTACAAAGGAAGTAGGTTAATCCTGCCACGCATATGGTGACGAGTTGTGCTACAAGAATGATGACCAAATTCTCAGGTGAACGATCTCCCTACATCCAGCAATAAACTATTCTACTTTGCAGTGGATATATGTATTATTCTTTATGGAATTGCATGGTACCAGTAAATGTCTTTCAAATCTAAGGAATACTCGCCAGTCGCCAACTTTAAGGCTACTAGACTATAATCTAACATTGACCGACCAGGAGCGCGGTCAACATGTATGGCCATGAGGGAAGGCACCCATTCGTTGGACATCGCATGGCCTGGCAACATCTTCGTCAGTATTTGTGTTGCCCTTGACAAGAGTGTCTGGCATAAATTTAGATTAAAGGACGCTGCAATTCCAAGCGATCCCAACATACCCCTCATCTGTTACGGCCCCTCTATGTCTGTGAGTGGTTGGAGTGATGTGCAAAATGCCTCTGAATTTACTCCCTCTGCCTTTCTGCAATTACCCTCACGTACAGTATCTGGACATCCGTTTGGCTCCGTAGTCAGACGAGTTAGGCTGATAATATGTCATTTTGCGCTTCGCCGCGAAACTATCACCGGGAAATTTGAACAGGGCATCAGTTGAGTAATGTGGCGACAGTGGGGATTAGCCTTGGAAAGGCAAACTGTAATGAACTCTGGAAACTCTTTCAATGACATAGCTATAGACAGCAAAGGTAACTTTGTGTGTATATCAAAACTCCAGTCAGTTGTCAGCCATTGGTTCATTCCATTCCAGATGATGCCGGCTCTGGCTAAGTCAGGAGAAACATTCCTGAAGGCTAAAAAATACAAGTGCTTTTTGAGAGCTACATTTATGTAGCTCATATCACTAAGCCTGTCCTTTCCTACGGGCATCGGTGATATATCATGCCAAAAGTATTGGAAGCTATATAGTGTTCCACGGTTTGGTGCCCTCCGGCAAAATTGCTGACCAGACTTATATGCGGGTAAACAAACGAAATATTCCTGACTGAAAATATATGAGTCAGCCACATAAATAATTGGACCCGACTCAGAAGTTGCTTGTATGCCAACGGACTGAATATTGATCCTGAAACTTTGAAGTACAAACTCGTTGTTTTACCATTGCAGGGTTGTTCACTTGTAAGTTTGGCGTTATTCCAAATCTCCAACTCCCGCATCTATTCCCCGACTAGATTGACGTGTTAAGCCTGTTGTGGAGCAAAATGACAAAGGCGTATAAATCATTATATCCGGAGTTACTATTTCTGCCGCTAACAAGCGACATTTTATATGTGCGTGAAAAATTGATCAAATTCTGACTAGTAAGAGGTCTTTTCTATAGAAAACACATAAATCAAGTGTACAGATGAACAAGAGAAAGTTCGTGTGAGGACTTCGTTCATTTCAAACCTTCTTTTCCACCGCATTACCCTATTCCTAAGTTACATGCCTCACAGTATAGCAGATGAAAACTGCATAAGGAAAGTATTTGTTAATGCACTAAGTGAACATGTGTTCCCCTCAGGCTGTTACAATGTTGCCGGGGGACCTACCGGCTTGTTACGTTTAGATCTGATGCCCTCGGCTAATTCAAACCATTCTTCCGTGATTTGATTTAGCAATTCACGAGGCCGATACAAGGTGTCCTTGAAAGATAAGCAGAGATGTAAAACTATCTGACTTCAATCTAGAAAATGTCTTAATTCAAGTATGTTACGCCGTGCATAATTGTGTAATCGTATTGTCGCTAAACAGATGTGCAAATTAAGTATGATTGTGTCGTCATATCAGTGTACCATCACCAAGTTATCACTCATATGACGATATTAAAAGGTGTACAGAAAGTGCGAAAAGGAACAAAATGGAACGAAATGGCATTTCCATTTCGTTCCATTTCGCACTTTCTGTTAGTTCCATTTCGCTCCATTTCGTTCCATTCCATGCTTTCCGTACACCGATATTAATTAAGGTTGGCGACTGAGGCAATAATCATAGCAGTACCTTCTAATGATAGACAAGAAAATGCCATTATCGTTCATAATGTAGCTGCATTGCGGATGCATGTGAAGTTTGAGAAAATGAAACATTCACATCAGTAGGATAATGAAGAGACCCCAGGAAATTACACATTGAACACTAGTCGGTGAGGCTATTTCTCTGACAGATAGAAAGGATGCGATGAGGTCCGTTGTATTTCTTTTCATTAGAATATTGTTATCTTGTTTGGGACAAAAATGCCTAGCACCTTTGATGCACATAGTTTGTTGCGTGGAGTAAATATCATAGGATCCAGAAAGCTGGTATTCAGTTTGAAACTTATATCTGATGTTGAATTAGTGACATGATTTAAGGTTGGCACAGTATAGGGGTAGTTCAGTCATCGGTGTCGGTAATACGGTTCCAGTTTGAACTGAATGTATTCGTGTGCAACATACTTAAAGATGCGATTGCTAGTATGTTATATGAGAACTAGGGACCTATAAAGCATTGCCAAAGTTAACAAAACTTCAAGAAGTTCTAAAAACCATGACAACCATTTGTCACTGGAAGATACCTAATTCTTGCAAATGCCAGATCTGCTGTGTTTGACTGATGACATTTAATATCTCTACCTTACACATTTCCACTGTGCTGTGCAACTACTTACTGTCCTTCCGCTGCTGCTGGCAACGTTTAATCGTGTTTCCGTGCTTCATTTTCTGATTATTCCCTACGGCTCCCAGAGGGAGAGAAACGCATCCGTCATACATGACCTGGAACACTGTACCGCAGACAGCACTTCAAACATTGCTTTCAGACTCCAAGCTGTCCCGGCAGTAGAGATATACCTGTCGACCTGTCGAGTAACGCATGTAAGGAATTTGTTCCGATCTTAGACTTAACAATTTCTCTGTGACTTAATCAACAAAATGGTGGACATATATCACCCAAATCCTCTTAGCATCTTATCTTCATTTCCAGATGTGCTTACTGAAGGAATGGTGCCTCATAACTCATCATGTGTGCTGTTCACAAAATGCTTAACAGTCCCACATTGGCTTTACGTACATCTTCGCCTGAAGGGTAGAATGCGTATTAATCAATTATTCATAGAGCAAGCGTTTGGCATTCTGAGAGTTACTTGTAAACTTTTTTTACATACTAGGATGATGTGTGCGTGTTTGAAGTAAAGTGTTCCAAGTGTTTGACGAAAACATATGGCGCGTTCTGTTCAGAATGAGGTCAGCTATCATCGCGGAAGTCAGAAACCATCAAGCAACGATGCAGCCACATCGATCAACACCATCCAAAGACTGAACCGAAGTAGGCAACCACAAATGTTATCGGAGGCATCCAATCAGAGCACTTGAAACATACAAATAATGGGCGAGAGAGAGCAACAGGCTGCCATCATCGCGATGGCAGGATTTACGTTACGTTTGGGCGTAAATCGATCATAGGTGTAATTGCTTCCCGGCTCTAGTTCTGCCTTGTGATCTCCATTCGTCTCGCCGATGATGACGCCAATTACAGTCGTTGGGCCGATATATGCCCAAGGTCAAGTCCTATCGCTTGATGATTGGACTTAGTAAGGTCTTCGATAGCGTAAGCCCGTGGCTTATGTCTGACCATAGTATTGGCTTTTAATGCAGCGGATATTCTAAAGTACATGGGAAATGAGGATGACACGACAGATGCGTCAATGTCAAATTCATTAGATATGAGAAGCTGCTTATTGGTTCAGCCACGTCTAATCAAATTAGCTGGAGGGGCACAGGCTGGAGGCGAAACTTGACAGGGAGGTTACATTTGGTTATCTGCATGTGGCTCGTAGGAAGATGCAGCTGAGAGGAAGACATGATGGATGTTCTGCCATGTTACATTGCATGTTCGTCGTGGGTGGTAGTTTTTCTAAGGATATAGCCACGTCTCAATGATACATGATTCAACCTTTTTGGTACCAGAAGATCATTGAGTAATAACAAGGTTCAACACGACTCAGATGAACAAAAAATACCCGAAAACTTACGACGGGAAGAGATTATAAACATCTAAAAATCAATACACATGTTGCACATATTTATTTTGAAGCAAAGGATACATTCAGTACCATATGTCATCTTGTAGTATGGCACATGAGACTGAATATTAGTACTGAAACAAGTGAGGCGTCGTCGTTTCAGTAAATACTTCAAGGCATTTGAATCAGTCATCAATCACCACGTAGGTCTATTTTTCTTTGCATAGTTTTATAATTCCATAAACCCGTACGTTAACAAACCGACTTATCACTGTCTAACAGTCCACCGACAAAGTACAAATTCCTATTTGGTTTTGCCGAAAAAAAACTACATAAATGGTATTCCCAAAATAACACGCTTTGCCACCACGAAGTACTGAATTCCCATTAAATGTCATCCGTGCCTAACTTTCAGGACGTCTTCCCCAGCGGTACCTGAAGATTTCCCGGTTCTTGATCTTCGCCTGGGGCAAAATGACTTCCTTTGCGACTCAGCGATATGTAATGGGTATCCGCAGCAGGAACCCAACGAAGGACCCCATTAGGGGATTTATGATTGACACGGCGTCACAGCATAGAGTAGAGGTGACTTCAAAGCAGATATACTCGCTCCATCAATGACATTTCGAGCATTCTTAAAGTATCGGCTACGGAATTATGTGCATTTACCTATAACCACCTAGTGCATATTCCCATTTGCCAGATACTGAAATATACAACGATATATCTATCACGTTTAATGATCATAATTTTTTATTAAAGTGTGATCAGTGTGATGCTATTTCTTTCTCTGTAAAAGTGTTTTCAATTTGTCTTTCATAGCAAGCTTCTTTCGACATCACAGTTTGTAAGGAAATTATAGTCTGCCAATAATTGACAAACGTTTGATTCAATTTTGTTCCATTTGTAAGAGTATACTTAGCTAATAGAAATGCAGCAACATTCTGCAACTGCACTATTTTGCGCGTTTATATGAACATCCATCCATTGAGCGTAAGGTAAGATCAATGCTCTTCAGCAGGAAAACAACTTAAAGTAAAACTGGTAGTATGTCTTGGCATCCCTTTCCTCATCTCCAATCCCTTAAAGGAAGACTGTGAACCTAGCTTTGAGGTGAACATAAACAAGATACAATTACGCGGCGAGTGTTTGTGTCTTGAGGGGTTCTCTCTGTCAGCGTGGAGTTTATGAAAAAGAAGCGCCCGGCCAACTTTATTGAGTGCGCATATAGCTTTCTGTCTCATAGCGGGGAGCGTAAGCAGCGCTCTTGGATGCTGGGATATATTTCATACAGAGCAGCATGATCTTTTTATAAAGTGTCTACATTAAATAATCGTATATTCCCGCTAAAATGTTGATAGTACCTTCGACTATATTTTAACTTCAACTCCCACAATATGTACTACGGCTGCCGAACTTTACCTGCTAATTTCTTCAGTAACAACTAAGCAGTTGGGCTGGCTAAAAGAGAATTTCCCACCAATATTAACCCAACGTTCATGCAGCCGTTTATTTTTTGGGGTACGGTCTCTTTGAGACTGCACACTTGGAGTAACACATGAATGAGACCTTAACAAGTGATGACAGAGAGGATGGTTCAACCATACACTGCCCATCTGTCCATTTGTCCTTGTCAGGTGGGCACCATGGGCTTTCATATAAAATAATATGTGCCAATAGTTCCACTGTGTAAATGATAGCTTACGATTGATATTGTGCCCTAATAATGAGCTATTGAAGAATGGATTAAGAACTGCACATTTCAATATCCGAAACCCATTCCTTTACAATTAACTCACTAAACAGACTAGTTCGGAAACGATATTTTCATTAGCACCCATTTAACAAGGTAATAGACATACGAAGCATAATCGAAACTATAATATTTGGATTCTTGCCCGGTACCCAAGAAAATCGCAACATATTAAAATTTATTCAAAACATATATCCACGAAGGCTTAAGCTTGTTGATCGAAGTAGCACATTTGGAATATTGAGTTTTTCAAACATTTAAACTGCTGCACAAAATGACCGTTTTCTGGTTTCATTCGGTATTCAATGCTGGTTATTCCATCATTAATTATCAATCATCTCGAAGCCTCAATGGGTTATCAAAAGAATACATCTTAAACTAATGTAAAAGGCATTTCCTTATCATGAAAGACGTGCCACAGGCTTCGTTTCATTGATCTGCATCTAGATCTAAGAACAATTATTGTTCCATTGTGTGAAAAGTTACTGCTGCCAACTGTTTCCGAAAGGTTTCGCACGAAGAAAGCTGCCTTCGACTGATAATTGCCAAAGACCAAATGCTGTGGCTACACTTACACCAACCATTCATTAGGTTCTGTCACACGAGATAACCCTGGTTCGTCCTAATCAATGTTGTTCTACAGTCTTGACGGTCAGACACCACTCCGGCTCTTCCACATAATCCCTTGCGACCCGTGGGCTTGTTAATAACACTTGTCGTGTAATGAAATTCCGTTGCTGAATCCCTGCTGAAATTAAACAGCTATCTCACGCTCGCTTGTTGCTTTGTCCAACAATACAGTCGTCTGATCATCTTCAGTAGACCCATTCACTTCGCGACTAGCTCGGTAGAATCTGGTAGTTGATGCAACAAAGGTGATTCGTAATTAATTCATGAAATTTACATAAATGCGGCATGGCGGTGCTGATAGTTAATGTATTTTAGGACGGCCATTCACTGTTTCTTAAGAGGTGGTCTGATAAGTTTTATCAAAATCAATTTTCAGAATGGCGCTAATGTTTATTGATTTCACGATCGAACGTTAAAAATGATATGGTGATACAGTCAACGTATTTGAGGTACCACAGAGGTTCGTATTGCTGTTTTAGAAATACCCACTGGACAACGGCATCCGAATCCAATAGTTGCAAATGACTCTTGTCGCCAAATGAAAGTAGAAAACTGAATCCTCACTGAAAAGCCCCCTCTCACTGGACCCGCGGCACGCTGACAGCGTCGCTGCGGCCGATCGAATTAACAAAGCACTCAATGAATTTCATCGACAAAAACTAATTTTTTCAAGCTTTGTGTGTTTTGTTGCCTTTTTTGTCATACTTGTACGTTTTGAATGATATTCCCATTATAAAGTCAAGGGTAACACAAATCCAGTTTAGGACGCAGCGACGCCGCCAGCGTGCCGCGGGTCCAGTGAGAGGGGGGCTAAAGGAAACGCTGTTCCAAGCTCTTTCGTTGCAGTAGGTAACATGTACAGGGCACTCTAGTGATTACTTCAGACTGAAGAGGTTAGCTTCGTGACCACTGGACTACTGCACGCCACCTACTGGAATAACGCGATCATGCTGCGTTCAGTGAACATTTCAGACTGAGTGTGTAACAATCAATTTAGAGCATGTTTGCTGGAAAGGGTGGCAGTGGTCTGGATATCAAAATGAATGCTTTCTTTTGAACACTTATCGAGTACTCCATTTTGTTGGTTGAAAATGGATGATGATCATTTGCTAATCATGGATCACGGTTGCTCTGTCCTGACAATGTCAGCCGAATACTAGTATCTCAAACCCGGCCTCTGTACTTATTTTTTTTTTACATATTTTCTAAAACAAGCCCTTCTGATACCCCCCGACCCACATGCACACCCACCCACACTCATACCTACCCATACTCACACTCCACCCACACTCACACCCACACTCACCCACTCATATACATGATTATTCTTTTCATTGTGGTTCTAGAAGCGGAATTGTGGTTTACCCAATTTCAGTTGGCACAAAGTCGAGACTGCTGCAACCGCCGGACCCTCGGTCGATTTCCATGGGTATAAAAGCAAGTATGTTCGATCAGTCCCCGTAGAATCGATGGATGCCTTTGAAGTGAGGGTGTACCTTAGTAGAACAGGAATTAAGGTTTATGTACAGCAGGGAACGCGAACAAAGGCTTCTGTTCCTTTGAAGGACTGTTCATAAAATTGGCGTTATTTTGAAACTTCGACTCGGTGGGAAAGGGAGAGCGGCATCAGTGTTATGAGAAAGCAAGAAACTATTGCTGTGGCGTACATAATAACACGTCTATTGGGAGGACGTTAAGCCCCCCTCTCACTGAACTCGCGGCACGATGGCGGCGTCGCTGCGTCCTAAACTGGATTTGTGTTACCCTTGACTTTACAATTAGAATATCATTCAAAACGTACAAGTATGACCAAAAAGATAAAAAAAACGCAAAAAGCTTAAAAGTTTTTTGTCGATAAAATTCGTTGAGTGCTATGTCAATTCGATCTGCCGTAGCGACGCCGCCAGCGTGCCGCGGGTCCAGTGAGATGGGGCCTTACGTAAGGTCGAACGTGTCTACAACTTCACAGACATTATACATTCCTGGTCTACCCCTAACGGTATCATGCAATTCAAGAAGTTTGATGTGACTTTACGCACAAGAAAGCGATTCAGCTGCGTGGGCTGCCATGATGACTGTGCTTTTAAGGAAAGGGAACGCTTTATGAAAAAATACAGGCTTCTTCAAGTATACCAATTAGAATACACTTACCTAGATCAAAGGCACCAAACTCTGAATTATCATTTTTGTGAAGTACTGACAAAACTACTGCATACAATTAATTTTGCCCCCATACATGTAAACCTTTGTGCTTTTTAAAAGTACACAACGGTATGTTTATCCCTGTAAAGGACTTGTTTATTGTGTTTTGATATGCATGTAACTGTGTGGCTACAATGTTTTTGAGAAACCGCTAAATTTTCCCAATAAAAACATATTTTTTATTCGGTTGGATGAATAGTTCCTAACAATTAATATAATCACCGAAAGCATTGTGATTATCAATACCGTGGCTTTTTACATGATTCATAATGCAGAGTAAGGAAGCTAAGGCATCTCAGGTTAGTTAAGCCAGCCTAATGGGCCACAAAAATACAATAATATCTTGCTGAGAAGGTTGAAATAGATCCTAATTCAACCGAGTAGTTGGACCTTTGAGGGATTAATTTGGATTCATGTTCCATTTTGCAGTAGTCATTAAAGAAGCTTTGATCTTGTGTTCAAGCCAGGGAAAGAAAGCCAGAGGCACAAAGTGCCGATACCAACTCTTTCTCAATGCTTGCAGTACATAACAGTAGGTAACCAAAGCAATATCAGGAAAAAAAATATGGAAATAAAAGATGTTGAAATCTTTATGGTACTGACATTTACTAACACTATTTAGCACATTTGCTTCATACTTTGAGCATTTTGAAACCGCGCAAATGTGCCGTGCAATGATTCCCTTAGTTTTGCGACGAAAACCCTGGCGACCATTTTTAAGCTCTCTCTCTCTCTCTCTCTCTCTCTCTCTCTCTCTCTCTCTCTCTCTCTCTCTCTCTCTCTCTCTCTCTCTCTCTCTCTCTCTCTCTCTCTCTCTCTCTCTCTCTCTCTCTCTCTCTCTCTCTCTCTCTCTCTCTCTCTCTCTCTCTCTCTATATATATATATATATAGGTTATTGATGTATTTTGCCATTGTATACTAAAGGAAACCCAAGCAATATTAGGACCCAAAAATCAGATTTTGAAAGTTGATTTATTTAGTAATTTCTATACATGATTAGTTCAAACAACACTATCACAATGTATAGCGACGTCCATCATGCAAAAATACGACGTTGTTATGATGTGAGAACTCACTAAAAATGGTCGCCAGGGTTTTCGTCGCAAAACTAAGGGAATCATTGCACGGCACATTTGCGCTGTTCAAAATGCTCAAAGTATGAAACAAATGTGCTAGATAGTGTTAGTTAATGACACTACCATAAAGATTTCAACATTTCTTTTATTTCCATATTTTTGGTCCTGATATTGCTTTGGCTACCTTTATGTACTGCAAGCGTTATAAATAAATATATATATAAATAAAACGACTGATAAGTTGACGCCATATATTACTAAAATTAATTGGCATTGGTAGATAATGTTTATCCGCAAGGGTATAAAATATCTAGTCAATTGGTATCACCAAGCCTTATCCCTATCAATTTTTCATATCATATCACTGCCATGTTGTGCAAAGCTTTGTTATGTATGTTTTTATGATTATATGGCAATTTTTATAGGAATGCCGAAGGGGGCTTTGTGCTCATTAAAAACCCATTCAAGAAACATCGTGGGGTTCCCGCATGTGATGATTACACAAGAGATTAGGTATTAATTGCACGAGATACGATAATTATAAATTACATTATTTACCTTCACATATTGGTGATAAAGGAATGCATGATTTGATTTTCATGATAGACTATGATTTATGATATGCGCTTCTAACATGATAATATGCAATAAAACATTCCTTGATTGTCATGATCTGTATAGATTTCATATATTGATTAAATGATGTTACATTTTATAACCTTTGCTTTGTACATATAAGAAATTGAATGGATGATGTTGTTGTACAAAATGAAGTAAAATCCAAAGACTATCGCTTTCATGTTGAACAATGTCTGGAAAGACAAATTAAAATGTTCAATGCATTGTACCTCCTGGAATCTGCTCTATGAAATATTACCAATATCTACAAATAAAATAAGAAATTACACTGTCATTTATATTTTCGACGGTTCCCAAATTGACTGTTTTGAAATGTAGTAACGTTAGATATCATATACCATCTATGGCACTTAGGAGGCTTGCTGTTGTCCACAGATGTAGTAAAATGCTAATAACTATGAGTAGTTTGTCAAAAACAGCGAACGTTGCCAATTACTGTTACACGATAACTGCTTTTTATTGCATATTAATGGTTATGAAATGGCTGCAATCGTCAATGTCTTGACAGCCCTACTGATATCACCTCCCAATGCAATGCCAACTTTCTAACGATTCACCTAGTGCGCAGTTTTGTGACACCCTTGGGGAATATAATTGACTACCTTCATCGCGACAGGCATCATTTTGTTTCATTTCAATAAGCAGCATTTATATTGTGTCAATTTGTACACTTTACTTTTGACAGAACATCAATTTCCAGTATGTCTGCCGGAATTTTAATATCAGATAACAATCAGGATAAGTGCCTTGAACGCTTACCTGTCTTTTTAAAAAATCAAACGCCAGCTGCAAAGACTGTGACATCGCATTCCAGCGTTAGACTTGAGGCATTACTCGATGTTTGTGACCGGCAGAAATTGTTTAAATCGATTGTTTGTAACTCCTGTGAAATACTGCATACCAAGACAGAGATATTCAATATGATATTGTCCTGCCCTGTTCATATACCTACCTATGTAGGCCAAGTTATATACAACTCAATATATGCAAAAACGAGACATTGTTTTACATTCCTGACACAGAATACTATCATCGTCATCATTACATTGTATACTGTTTAAGCCATTAGAATGCACATTATTAGATCGATTGTTATTCAATGTTATAGATAAGTTCTTTGAAATTTTTAAATACTACATTTGTAGAATAGTCGATTATTATGTATCTACAAATTGCCATACATTGTACCCGTTACAATTGTCGCGCAATAAAGTTCTTCTTCTTCTATTAAAGTTCATTGCTGAAGAGAAGGCTGTGTGTTCAGACATAGCCCCGTCTGCAGCATAGATGTATCCCTTATCACACAGCCCTTTCGATGTTCCCATGTCATCGCTTGTCAACATAGCCTTCATAACATAGCCTTAGATCCTGGAAGGCCTACCCTCCTGTGACATAGATGAGTAGGTTCTTAGTAATTGCATACCAACGCCTAGCCAAACCCGCAGGGCTAGAGATACGTTTGTTTTTCTAGACTGAACACCAATACATCGGCCAGCTTGCACATGTATCCTGTTGGAACGAATTCAGTTGCACCTAAATTCAGTTTCCTAATTTAAAATCCATCTTACACTTTGCGTGCACTTGAACGCACGGGAAGATACAAATAATGCTTACAAGTACTAAGATTACCTGATAGGAGCATAGAGAAAGCCCAGATATGGTTCAAATGCCTAACAGACATTTTTCAATTACAAATGCCATTTTCTGGATTGCTAATGATGTGTGTGTAATGTCATATTTAACCTATAATCGCATTACTGTAATTGCAACCTGACGTACAGATTACTGCTTGTATCTTCCATTGGAATGCGAAATGACGGATCATCAACCCATCAAGGGAGGCATCCCCAAATGATGGATTACATATGAACGTCATATCCCATTGCACATGAATATGAGCTTACGTAAATCACTGGAGCTTACGTTCTACGCAAGAATACGTTCATGGTCAGCCATTCTCAAGCCCTCAGAATTTCAGACTAACAAATGTTCCAAAAATCGTTACTGCACGACTTATTCCTCTCGATTCCCGGATCCTTTTCATCCGATATATCTGCTTGAGGCACTTGCTCACCGTAAGTTTTATAATTGCAGTATCCAATGGTTCATACGGCCTTTCCATAAACACATATTACGGCGACAATAGTTCCGTCTCGTGGGGATCCACTGTCAAACATGGCGTAACGGTGCATGTACAGTACATTTTTGACACCATGATTACTTTACGCTTTTGGGTTAATAACGTATCATGACATTCCAAAAGCGAAGACAAACAGCGTCGACCTATTAGTCGAAAGCAACGGGCTGGATAATTGACTACATACACTTTTACTATTTTTGGCACGCAGTTTAGCCTGTTGTAATCTATATTACAACAATCTATCCTGCGACCATATCTAATGCTTTATGTATATACGTTCTCTCTCCCTCTCTCTCTCTCTGTCTCTCTCTCTATCCCTCTCTCTCTCTTATATATATATATATATGTGTGTGTGTGTGTGTGTGTGTGTGTGTGTGTGTGTGTGTGTGTGTGTGTATTGCAGAAATACACGATTGTGTAAACTATTCAGCAATATATTCCGACATTCCACCCCCATTGTTTTCCATCTTTAAGCATAGAAATGAAGGAATACCATCCCTATTTTCCCTAATTTGGAATTCATTTAGCGTTGGAAAGTTAACGATCTAAACGATGTATGCGTGCCGTAAGCTATCATGACATCGTGAACCCCTGCGTGTGCGAGGAATATTTTGACATGAGATCCACACGGAAGGTATTGACCTCTGTGTTGATAGTTTGTAGGTTTTGAGGATGTCAACATCAGAGGTATCTATAATGCATTCCTAGGACGCTTGATGCCGCCATTGGTAAGTTTTCAATCACGTGCTTATAATGTGCAAAGAGGAGACCTAATTATTTATCCCTTTTATCTAGTACTGAAAGGTATAGTAGCGTTAAAACCGGGATAAACAAAATAGTCGGGATAGTGGTATTGTGATGGTTTTACCCATTATTTTCACCAGTATGAGATTTTGATAACTCCTTGTGGTGAAAAGAAGGAATAAGACCCCCGCCATCCCCTGTTTTCGCCAGTTAAAGATTTGGTTAACTCCTTATGGTGAAAACTCCTTATGATGAAAGAAGGCATAAGTAGCTGCCACCCCTTGTTTTCGCCATGAAGAGATTTGGTAACTCCTTATGGTGAAAAGAAGGGACAACATAATCTCTTACTGGTAAAAACAGCGGCTGGTGGGGGTCTTATACCTTCTTTTCAACAGAAGGAGTTATCAATCTCTTACTGGCGAAACCAGAGGATGGCGGGGGTCTTTACATCTCCAAACGTTCGATGATTCAAGAAGTTATAATATAGCCGCTTTTGAAAACATTTTAACCGCTATTACAAAACGTATCCTGTAACTCATTCCTGTAGATTTTTTGAAGAATACCCTCTGATATTCTTAATGATAGTGACCTGTCTGAGCTTAGACATCTTGATTATAGTTTTGTATCCTTCAAAATGACGCTAGATGCAAATGACATTGATTTTCTTGTTACATAGCTTGTCATTTTGAAAACAGCAGTAAATGCAATAATACATATTCTATGCACACACACTGCCTGGGCACACACTCTAACGGTATACCCTACGTCAAGAGGACATGACACATGAGCCGGTATTGCCCTAACATCACCCTGACTATGCGACCCATAAGAAAGACAGACTACCCCGTCCCTCTACAGTCTGCACCGTCAAACGTCAATCGTGTTCACCTACTAAAGGCGAACCGCCTGCAGAGGGAGACAGTGTCATTATGATATGAATTATCACGCGTTTGATCTTTTGCCTGACACTGGAAACCTGTGCAGTAAGCTCTCTTGGAGACCAAGAGGCCGTGACACCTCCATTAGTTCAAGAGTCTGTGGGCTCAAAGGGATTCGTCGTCTTTAAGTTCATAGGCTAACTCGGGCGGTGAGCCCTCTCGGGCTCGTTTTACCGCCTTGTACACGGAGGTTTATCCTGCCAAATGCATGGAGTACCCCGCCATGAATTCTGAAGCACAAAGGCCCTTTAAGAGGGACAAGCAGTATATTGTTACGGCGTGAGTAGAAGTGGATCAATGCAGGCTTTTTTTCAAGAGGGACTGTAATGGAAGTGCCATAAGTAGGCACTGACAGTAGATCTAACACTCTGTCGATTTATTGAACTCTCTGACTCTGTAATGAGTTTGGCAGCAAAGCAAGTTTTTGCCCAGGGGTAACACTTTGAGTAGTGTTAAAACGTCCACATCGGAGCAAATTCTGCATCCATGGCACCCAAAGATTGCACCCATGGCACCCTGAATATATGTTCGCTCCTAAAGTTGCTTTTGCCATTTCAGCGATATCTTGCACCAGTTTACTCTGGCATTTACAACTTGACCTGGAGTCCAGATAAAAGAAAAGACGCCGCCGCACGCTCCATCAGATAGGAGATCAGATGCAAATGTGGTACTGGTGAATTCCGTTAGCTTCATTTGATCCGTAGAGGAGAACACTACGTGCCTTGAATTTCATTAAACTAAACAGTTCTTTACATTTTAGTAGAAGTACAGCATAAGGCTAAAATGTAAAATGCGATTGATTATGTAAGTCAACAAAATTTTTGGAAAAATAATTATACATATATATAATACATATATATTCAAAGTGGAGAGCAATTTACATGTCTGGGGTAAATACATCCAACTTTATTCAGCTTAGTTAGATTTGACAATGATAACATATCCCTACATCATTTGAAACCTTATCTATTACAAAAGTACCGTTTTCAAAGTTCATATTTGGCCTTCAGTGAACCTTTACCTGTCATCGTCATCATCAAATCTTGCCGTGCCAGTACTGCTGCCAGTTAAAGGCTTCTTGGTTTGCTTAATGTATGTCTCGATGTCTACAAGGAGTAGAGTAGACATCAAGATTGCTTAGAGTAATAGTTGTGGCTTAGACACTCGTGAAACAAACATTTTCAAGTGTCTCCAAAACTTAAAGCAGAAGACCAAAGAAAGCATGAAATGATGACCATCATGATCTCTGACCTTCAGGTAAAGGGTAAAGAAAGGTGAGTCACGAATAGAACTAGATCAAATCTTTCGAACAGCATATGAGCCGTCTAGCCATGTCTACCACAAGCCTATTGATGTGGAAAACTTACCATTCCAGCGTGCTCGCATGCAGTATATAGTACCCTTGCACAAGCAACACAAGATCCTGTCATCTGAATCTAGGTAATGTCTACAGACGTTGGGTAGTTGTGTGATAAGGGGAACGTTCACAATCTATACTCTACAGCGTCTCAACGGCTCTATTTTGATCCTTCCTACCAGGAATATGTACAATATTGAGATGTAGATGTCTGCTCTCATATGTCATGCATACGTACCCACGTACATAGCCATGATACGCAACTATGCAATCACTTTCAGGTTTGCCATCGAAATTGCCAACAACATGGATTGACTGTGTGTTAATGAGCATGTTATGGGTATGTTCTAATGGCAAATAAACGGTACTAAATCTATGAATCGTTCTACAGAGGCTAATCCATGCCATTAGTATACCGGTGATAATTTATCATATTGCAGACGGCAATGTCAATTATATTCATTTGTGATTTGGACTAGATAAAATTGATCTTGCCGTAGCTACAGTATATAATCTTCAAGATTCATAATAATCAGGAACCATCACTGACCGTGAACCATCGATATGTTTTAGAATATATATGCCCAGCAACAACAGATTATATCATATTTGTACGTGTCCTACTGAGCTTTCAAGAGGAAGAACTGAATTACATGCGTGTGTTAAAGACTTCCCCACGGCAATGTCTCTGTAAAGATTCTTTCATACTAGATAAAGGAAACATTTTTAAGTGCAAAAGTGTTTTCTTTTCATGTGGACCAGACAAAAGATATGATACCCTACAGCAGTTCTTTCTTTTTTTCTTTCTTTCTTTCTTTGATAAAATCAATGGCTTTAAAACTGGGTCTTAGTTTATTTCCTTTTTTTGCATTTCTTTCGTCGTCTTCACTGTTACTTAGCTACATATGAGCTACGTACCACAAGACAATACGTTTACAATTGAATAAAACTCCAAATTGCCACGTACTATTGATGCCTTCATTACCTCCGTATCTTTGTAATTTCATCCAAAAGCCCATCAGAGATATTGGATTCCTCTAAGATCAGGACAGGTCAGACTGGGTCCATCACCAGAAGGGGGTATCATTATAAGTAATAGAGCAATTCTCCTTAATAGTATCTTCACAACCAACGTCGAACATTGACGTGGTTTTTATAATAACTTAAGAAACAAAGCATTTTGCATTAAGATGCTGCCAATTGAATATTCCATTTTGTTTTGATCTAAGAATAACTTTATGTTTTCATCCAAACTACTTACGTAAACTTATCACCAACGGTGAGGAAACTGGCAATTACAGAGTCTTGGTGACCCATGGGAATGCAGTATAAATCAATGTTCATTCAGATTTTGTATTGATTCGTAGAAAATCCCATCGCAATGGTGATGTAGCGGTCGATTGACGACACCTGGGCCCTGGAAGCCGCTGGCATTACAGCCTCGGTATATTTGAACATTAATCACTCAGCGTTCCTGCTGATTCGTCGTTAAATGAGAACCATGGACAACGAGGAGACAGATTCGTCTCTATTTCCCCTGGATATGAAGTTCCGGCATCATTTGTTCCTTACCGCGAAGTCAAGTTGATTTAGCGCCATTTTGGGCTACCCTTTTACGTTAAAAACCTTCCATCGTATATCATGTCATAGAGTCATTCACCTTATCCATGTAGCTTTCAAGATGCTTCCTGGGGGTATATAGAATATACATATTCAGAAAACTTAAGTAGACGGTAGTACGTGCCTAGAACGTATATCTAATTTTCTCCAGGTACATTGAGAAGAAAGTATCTATTGAACACGACTATCTTGAAATAGCAACCATTGATATACTTGATTACTTCGCCTACGTTACGAATGAGTCTCCTTATTTCATTTATATTTATCATAATCAATAAAACTCTCGATTTCTTCTTCTTTGCCAGCAACTGATACAAAACAAAAAGCCATCATACATCTTAAATTTTGGCAGTTTTTTCCCATGTGGCCAATTTTTTCTGTCTGAAGTAAATGTAAACAAATCCTCAGCGCCACAGAAGTAACATTGTTGGTAAAAACATTTGACATGTTCGACGAAACAACCGTCCCTCTGGCTCCAAAAGCTAATCCCAAGTGAACATTAAGCAGCATAACGACGCTCTACTGGTAATAGAGGCAAGTCAGTGAACCCACTGGTGAAATGAGAAAACAGCTTAGGATCTCCATCTACTTTAGCGTTATGGCTCGGGTCATTGCTTCAAGTGGCCATCGACTCTACACAGGCTATATGTACATATGGCAGCAATGGACATCTTCAACGACCAGCTGGATTTCATGGCAGCTTTCTTTATTGCTCAGCAAAAAATATTACATTTTAAGCTAACAACCAGTACAAATGTCGAGGATACAAAATGTATGTCGTCCAGTAAAAGCTGTCAATGAGAGATGCAAGAGTATCAATGACAAAGATACTTCAAGTGTTAACACGGCAAATATAATCGCTAGTTACAAGAAATGTGTAAAAAAAGTATAAAACATAAAGTTCATTTAAAAAATTAAATCTAACGGTCTAATACAATATCCATGGCTTCGCCGGCACAAAAACTTTGACAAGGTGTGTGATTTTCTCTCGTTTAGACACCATTCTATACCATGTTAACACTGAATAAGATAAATGCGTATGGAACATCAGTGATACTTTCTATTCAAAGCTTATAACGTGACATGTATGACTTAAGCCTAATAGATGTAACATATGAACATTATACACAGTGTGTTTTCTCACAATGGATATAAAAAAAAATGGCTTGCCAAACATATCCCTGGATTGGAGACGATAACACCCAGGAGACAACATATCTGTGCCAAAACCTTGGATAAGCCGCAAAGGACGAAGCAATGGCTATAAAATGCTCTGTTCTGTATTATTACATCGATGTTATTGATGATGGCTGTATCAAAGTGTTAGTCACTTAGTCATTCACCTTATCCATGTAGCTTTCAAGATGCTTCCTGGGGGTATATAGAATATACATATTCAGAAAACTTAAGTAGACGGTAGTACGTGCCTAGAACGTATATCTAATTTTCTCCAGGTACATTGAGAAGAAAGTATCTATTGAACACGACTATCTTGAAATAGCAACCATTGATATACTTGATTACTTCGCCTACGTTACGAATGAGTCTCCTTATTTCATTTATATTTATCATAATCAATAAAACTCTCGATTTCTTCTTCTTTGCCAGCAACTGATACAAAACAAAAAGCCATCATACATCTTAAATTTTGGCAGTTTTTTCCCATGTGGCCAATTTTTTCTGTCTGAAGTAAATGTAAACAAATCCTCAGCGCCACAGAAGTAACATTGTTGGTAAAAACATTTGACATGTTCGACGAAACAACCGTCCCTCTGGCTCCAAAAGCTAATCCCAAGTGAACATTAAGCAGCATAACGACGCTCTACTGGTAATAGAGGCAAGTCAGTGAACCCACTGGTGAAATGAGAAAACAGCTTAGGATCTCCATCTACTTTAGCGTTATGGCTCGGGTCATTGCTTCAAGTGGCCATCGACTCTACACAGGCTATATGTACATATGGCAGCAATGGACATCTTCAACGACCAGCTGGATTTCATGGCAGCTTTCTTTATTGCTCAGCAAAAAATATTACATTTTAAGCTAACAACCAGTACAAATGTCGAGGATACAAAATGTATGTCGTCCAGTAAAAGCTGTCAATGAGAGATGCAAGAGTATCAATGACAAAGATACTTCAAGTGTTAACACGGCAAATATAATCGCTAGTTACAAGAAATGTGTAAAAAAAGTATAAAACATAAAGTTCATTTAAAAAATTAAATCTAACGGTCTAATACAATATCCATGGCTTCGCCGGCACAAAAACTTTGACAAGGTGTGTGATTTTCTCTCGTTTAGACACCATTCTATACCATGTTAACACTGAATAAGATAAATGCGTATGGAACATCAGTGATACTTTCTATTCAAAGCTTATAACGTGACATGTATGACTTAAGCCTAATAGATGTAACATATGAACATTATACACAGTGTGTTTTCTCACAATGGATATAAAAAAAAATGGCTTGCCAAACATATCCCTGGATTGGAGACGATAACACCCAGGAGACAACATATCTGTGCCAAAACCTTGGATAAGCCGCAAAGGACGAAGCAATGGCTATAAAATGCTCTGTTCTGTATTATTACATCGATGTTATTGATGATGGCTGTATCAAAGTGTTAGTCACTTGGGAACGAAATCCTGATAACATTGAAATGCACGCCATTTGTATTGAACCAATTGCCCATTTTACCAGTCCAAAAGCACTGGAATCAATAGTTATGCCATCCATCACTAGGATACTACAGCATGGAATAAAACTTTATTTAAGATGGTGTTTTTTATGACTTTGCCGAAAACGCTATGTTTAGACATGGCTGGTGTCCGCCACATATACATTAAGTTATGTGCCACCCATACAAAAATGTTAGGGCAAATGAACTTGGCCGACCGGCCTGGAAGCTTTGATATGCACTTTTTGAAAAAATCAACATTTTCAAAATGTTTGAAATACGGTAGACCTATACAAGGATGCAACTATGGGAAAATGGGTAGAATCCAAGCACTTAATCATCAACATATTTTCCGGTTTCGTGCCTATATTAATCAATATTTATCATATGAAATATGGGTGTCGACGCCCTTCAAGGTACTGCTCTTATTTATCTTAATCATCATGAAGTCATTGATCTACCATGCTCCGATTAACATGTTTCTATGATTGCTGAAGGCACCACGCATGGCATTTTGTTTTACATGGAAATCTATCATAGTTTTCTTTTATTCTATTATATTGGCCACTAGAATCTCGTTTTGTGATCATTTAAGCATGATAACTTCCTATTATAATCCCCATAAAGGTGGATTTACGTCAGGTATCAAAAATGCTTTGATCTTTTAAGTAATTTGACGTCATGGTGTATTGCCAACTTTATTGTTTCCATCACACTACCTCTCTCTTCAGCAATGGCTAGCCTCCACCAGACCCTCCTACGGGCGTATGGATCGTAGAATTCAGCAGAAAAAGGAACAATTAGCCAGTAGAGTCAGTCCACGGTGAAGATCACAACGGAGCCTTCCAATGAAACCCTGACAAATATTCTCCCTATATCCGCCGTAGTTTGTCTGGTAGAGACTAAGCAATGGCGTCGTCTGTGATACGCCTGTAAGCCCAACGCTCTAGTGAATTCAAACATCCAGTGAATCCAATACTTTGTTCAGGTCGGTTTCAATATCGTACACCAGAGGTCTCCTAGGAATTTTTGCATCCCGTGTTCTACATCGCCGTTATTACTTCAGTTCACTAACGGCATCGTGGAGGTACGGTGGTCAGCAGTTTCCAGCATTAAAAGATAATGTGGTGTATATAAAACGTAGAGGTTATACATCGATCTGCTGCACTATCATCATAATCATAGACACAGTAATAACGCTACCCTTGACCTTTCATCTCTGACCTTGTAGGTTACAATCCCTTGATTACCACAATCAAAATTTGTTTGTCGGTCTATCATCATAATCCTATTATATAGCTGTAGCTGCAAATGTACATTGGTCCACAGCAATAATGCTACCCTTGACCTTTCACCTCTGACCTTGTAGGTTACAACCCCTTGATTACCAAAATCAAAGCGTGTTTGTTGGTCAATCGCTATTTCATCAACAACATAACGCACAGTATCTAGTACAGTATGCATATACAGTACATGTGGCTGTGCACCTCTTACAGGGCCTAGAGAAACACATTCGTTCATCTAATACATACAGCTACATATGTATGACAAAGAAGATATTTTGTAGCGAGTCTTACAGCGATGACATGAACGACCCGTTAACCGTATGAAAGCACATTTGTGACGGCCGAAAGATATTGGGTCTCCGGCGGTGAAATAAACATGCTCCATCCTCACCATTGCGATGGGATTTGCCTTTCAGAAGAGCCGATAAACGGGCCGGGTTGAGGTCAGGCAGACGGAGGGCTGGTTAGCCTCCCGGGGGATTCGGTTCTTAGGAAACAATCACGCGGTCAAGGTTGCTCAGTGGGTTGGAAAATTAGGGTTTCATCTCATATCTGCTGACGTGAATGCATCTTTGTGCTGATAAGGATATCAGAACAAGATATGCAGTTCAACAGCGGTCGCGAAAAGTTAGTAGCAGATGTTATGCATACTCTCTGACAGTGTAACGAACTGATATCAAAGAATGCTTATGTGTGATGACAGTCCACGTTTGGTTATGTGTGATAACAGCCCACGTTACAAAATATCTGAAAATGCGAACTTTTAAAGCACACTAACTTTTCATGTGCAAATCGTGTACCAGACCAACTTTAGCAAGATAAGAAATGCGACAATGTTGCGCCAGACTGGACTAAATGTTGAAGGATGTCTAGCTTAGTGAAGCATACTTCCATTCGGTTAAGCAACATCTATATTGGCCTTGCGTAAGAATGCTTCATGGATTTGGAAAGGTTACTCCACATGTGTGACGAATGCTGGTATTTCGACAAAATCCATGCCACGATTGCTAAGCATTTCGCATGAGACCCTTGTAATGTGTAAACGTAAAGAATTATTGTAGAACGGAAACGTTTAATGTAGAATAAATCCTCTACGGACATAACTTTGACGCACTTAGATCGAGGGAAATGGCATCTCCCACCGGCTGCTAAGTAAGACTCATCTGTTACTAACGTTTCCTAGGATTACAGGATGTTCTAGAAATTATATATCAAGTCACATGGAGTTGAAAGTCATGTGGAGTGGAAAGCCGAATGACTACCATATTACTTGAAATAAAGTGACACGGAAGTAGTGACTGATTTATTGAGCAAAACATTGAACAAAACGGCATTGAAGTAAACACTGAATTGCATGCCGAATTTTTCAATCTTTACACACAAAAATACTTCAGAATAAATGACACGATACTTTAAATATAAACAAGTCACAATCGTCATTAACGACATGTTTAAAAGTTGCTATGACATGAGAGTTACTGACAAACACATTGGAAGTAGGGTCTCTGCTCGACACTGTAAAGTCTGTGCCTAGAGAAGGAAATGTTGATGCACAGTGAAGCAGAATAATCATGACTTATGATTGTTAATGTTAGTTGACGCGTCTAACATAGGATGCATCCTGCCTAGACATAGCTATGGCTCACTTGGATACAGGGAAAAGGGATTTCGCAAAGACTTCCAAGAAAGACTGATCTGTTAAAAATATTTCACAGGATTATCGGATGTTCCAGAAATTATCTTATGACGTCACTGTAAGCTGAATGCCGAGTAAAGAGGCTGAATGACTTCCATATCACTTGACATAAAGTATTACGGAAGTCTGTGCTTAATGTAGGAGATTTTAATGCTCATTTCGAAGCGACAGTGAAGCATAATAATCATGACTTATGATTCTTAAGCCGACGCGTCTAACATAGAATGCATCCTGTCCAGTCATAGCCATGACGCACTTGAAGCGAGCAAGGATGTTTTATATAGATAAAACCTCCTTGGATCGAGGGAAAGGGCATCTCGCAAAGACTTCCAAGAAATAATCAACTGTCACAAATAGGATGTTCCCGGAAAAATCTATGACGTCACATGAAGTTGAAGGCCGTGTCTGACTACCATATCATTTGAAAGTATATTAGTAAGGTTCAAATAAAGTGACTCCAAATTGATGTAGGAAATGAAGGTTTAGATATAAAATCTGAAGTGTGTGTGTGTGTGTGTGTGTGTGTGTGTGTGTGTGTGTGTGTGAAGAGAGCTTTCTAAACAGTCGTCATCGGTAGTCCATGAGTTTAATCTAAATTCTTCAAACTAAATCATGTAGGCTTGGTTAGTACCATTCAACGTCTGAACAGAAAAATAAACATTATTCAGATGAGTGCACGTATTAAACATTGCATTCCACTAACCGACCCACCAATGAATCTATAACCTACTCTTCTACTGATGGAGCAATTCCAGATTGTTTCGAATATTCGAGAGGCCATCTGATTGATGAAAATTGAATTTTTCCCTGATTGTCGTCGTAATTGCTGTAGGCCATTAGCACCTCCGTTCTGATAGACCCATATGACGACTAGCAGGCAGTCTGAATAGTGTACTTTATCTGTATCACCTCTGTAATGGAAAAGTCACAAACCAATCTATACGTGGCCAATACATTGAGACAACATCATTCCACATATGTACAGGTATATAGAGTCACCTTGAGGGAAATTAATTCCGGAAAATGTTTGATCTGTCTATCTGAAGCAATTTTTCGACAATTTTGTACTGTAAGTGGGAACGTAATCCAAGACTGAAATTATAAGTGGCACACGAGATGTGTTTAGTCCGAAAAAAAACTTCGGTTATCTACTTGAAAGCTATCAATATGTGTACATGGTAACAACAAAGATATGCCTGACAAATCCCAGTATCCATTTGTGGTACGGACAAAGATGTTCTGGTGAAGATGATCTAAGAGATTCCCCTGAGATCCAAGTATAAAGATCCAAGATCTGTGTATTCTCAATTGACTCCAATTCTGGATACCCGAATTTTACATTCACTGTACACGCGGAAGTGCGGCTAGTTACTGACACTTAATGGATTCAGAATGTGCATTGTCAAGTAAAATTCACGCTGTTCATTATTTCCTCATTAAAAACAAGAAAAAGCTGATTATTTGATCAAACAAAATCTAACAATGAGGTACATCATCCCATAATACGGTGTTGTTTATTCATTTATTCATTATACACAGTTTACTGTATGACGTAACAAGTGTTCCTCATCTGAACACTGTATTTTGTATTAAATATAATGTTATACAAATGCAGTCCCAAACAGATGTGAAGATGTTAAGATGTCTTTTATTGGTTTGCCGCAGTTGAACAAACTGAATCAAAAACCAAAGCACAAAAAAGTTTGAGCCTTTCAATCCAGTCAACATACAAATCATCCCATACGTATTCAAAAACCGATGCATATGCAGATGATAGACAATATTATTTCTCAAAATATGTTGTTAAAATATATACATACATACATATATGGCGCAGAATATAATACTAGTAATCATACTGGTTTAGCAATCTCGTCAGAGAAGGTATCGGAGAGTTACTATATCTCTGTGTGTTTGGGATGTTGGGTTCATGTCCATTTCTCGTACTTTGTCCTGAGATGGTAGATATACGACTCGGCAGCCAGTGTTCAAATTCAGAGCCGAGTAGAGATCTAGCAGACTTCACACATAGTCTCTCGCGCCTTTCAGACAGGGTAGTGAGACCTAGGTATGTAAGATAAATGTACTTAGACTGGGAAGATCTTCAGGCAATTGCGTAAAGGTCCGAGGTTACCAGGTTACATATACATGAGTGACTCATACGAATCAGGTCTCACTGCGAAGAAATGTGGCCAGGTCAGTGTGTCAGCATTTTTCCCTGGATCGCCAAACAGGTGACAAATACGCGTTAAACGAAGTAAATCATTAGCTCCGACTGGGTGTTGCTTTCTGGTTCAACCTTTCCCCAGCTGTCGCACCTTCGCTGTTACGCGATTGTCAAGTTTGAACGGATTGATGAATGATGATAGATGGTTGTTTGCCGTTTTGCCGAGACCCATTACCAGTTCTACCTGCTGTTACCCCAGGTCCAGGCTCCAGCATGTCTGGCTGTGTGAGTAACAGCTATTTAAGGCTTGGCCTACCACAGGGAAAAACACAGCACAACGGTTATCACACAGGGAGAGTTCAAGTAACCTCCCAGAAGATTTACCGATAGCAGTATCTAAAGACAGTATCAAAAGCGTAAAAGCAGTATACAAGTGGCCAATTGGATACTGCTTCAGCCTACCACAGGATAAAATACAACACAACGGTAGTCATATAAGGATGGTTCACGTAATCTCCGAGAAGATTTCCCGGTGGTATCAGTGTCAAGACAGTATCGAAAGCACAAAAGCAGTATACAAGTAGCCAAATGGATACTGCTTTAGCCTACCACAGGATAAAATACAACACAACGGTAGTCATATGAGGATGGTTCACGTAATCTCCGAGAATATTTACCTGTGGTATCAGTGTCAAGACAGTATCAAAAGCACAAAAGCAGTGTACAAGTTGCCAAATGGATACTGCTTTTGCCCTTTTTATTGTATTTGCCACCGGTAAATCTGCTTGGAGATTACGGTCCACGGTGTTTCTCATCAAGAGCCCACAGTTTCGTTTAGAACAAAACTTCGGTCTGTAAGTTTATGGCAAAACAATGAGATTATAGGGAGAGTAAAGAGGGACATTTATTACTAGCTACTGTGTTGGCTGGAAATTACATCCAGATCCATACTTGCCAATAGGATTACATGGTTCTTGGAAAGCTATAATGTATACATGTATTCTCAGCATATACGGCTATTGCTGGAAACCCCGTGTGGTGCAATTAGCGTCGTGTTCTGCAGATCAGTTGTTTGATCTGTATCACATCAGTCATGTATTGGGAACAGGTATTGGAACCAAGCAGTAATTAGACGATAGCGCCTCTTGATAAGGCGGTTTCGAAACTATGGTTGAACTTTTATGACTTTCACATCGATCGACGGGATGAACTGACATTATCTCGTTATCTTTCTTTTTTGTGAAACATAAAGGTGATAGATTCACCAAAGGAATGAATGATATCTCCCCATTGACGTGACTCTTCTGGCAGCTGAGATAACCTAGTTGATGCAGAGGTAATGAGAGAAATATTCTTATCGATGATAGCGAAGGATTTTTGCACACTGCAACAGCTTTATTCGGATAGTTGGACACCTTGTGGCATGGTCGGCTACTCCTTAGCAATACCATTCACCCAACAATGGATCGAGTATTGTCCAGTTTAGCACAACGTCATGTATTTCAAATATTTTCAAATGTGTACACCTTTGATTTATATAGGAAAAAATCTAGAAGCTCACTATAAGATGATTTTTAACTTTAAGATCACGAATTTTATCAATATAGCTCACTTGTCCCATATCATTACCATTACACCAGTCATCAATGTCTTCGTTGATGCTATTACGAAAATGAATATTCAAACTTAAAGCTCCTTTGTCCCATCATTACCATCATGCCAGTCATCATTTTCTTTATCAATGTCATTATGAAAAGGAATATTTAAACTCAAACGGAACACAACAGTATTTTCTTTGTAGATTGAACCTGCTGTTGTTAACTCCATCAGCTGCATCGTATTTTATTCCTTGATTCCTACGTTTTGGGGGGTCTGGCAAGAATATTCCAAAAGCAATGACCATTATATTAGAAACGCGTTCATCATTTACTTCATTAGTCCGTCCGAATGTGGCATTTTTACGCATCATCTGGTGATTTTGATAGTTGTAACTCCTTAGTGAATGATAGTACGGTTGGTAAGAGATGCAAGAAAATACAAGATACAAAGAAATGCAAGATACAAAGTAGTCTGACGAACGACCACCTTGATGATCCGATAGCTTGCTGATATGCAATTATAAGAAACAGGCGGAGGATTACATAGGGTGCAAGCTGATCGCAATCGTTACAATAACTGCCCCTGCTTTAGATACGTGTTTGCAAATCAATGAGAAGTTGTACATACAGGATCACAGGATCTAATTAGATGGCTGTAATACCCTGGTGTATGGAAAGTGATTGAACCCGGTAACACGGCATCGGCTTATGCTGCTCAAAAGGTCAATCTCGTTGCCTGCTGATTTAGCTGAACACGCTCATTACCTTCGCGAGGGCAATAGCAAATATGTATATGGTTCAAAGCCGTCTGCAAGCCTAAGGTTCTTCCAGCTTATTAAACATCTGGTCTCTACGTGTATTCAGATGATCTTCTCAGCCACCGAAGGGCTTGAAAACTGTCATAAATCTTCGCAGGTGAAGAAAACCCAAGAGTATGCTCATACATCTCGGAGTTACTCGCGGTCATGTATGTGGTATTTGCGCGTATTCATAAATCTTGGCTCCTCAAGACAACCCAAGAGTATGCCAATGCCCACATATTTCGGAGTTACTTGTGGTCGTATATTAAGTAACGTAAGTGTATCTGATCAAGTGCCATGGTTCAGTGTGCCATGTACATATGCATCCATCAGGTGTTGTCACATGGTCAGCACTCGTGGTTGTGATATTTATAAGATGGTCATAGTATTTCTTAAGAAGGGAGGCAGATATTATCTACAACTGTATCTTTGTCGAGGTTACAGGTAGAAGTATGTAGGTCATACCTCAACGATGATAATGCCATATTTCAGAAGATAGAGGTCTCCATGGCCCCTGATGTAGTTCCCTAAGGAATCTGCAAACCAAGTGTTATGTTGCCTTAAGTCTTCCGCAAGATTCACAAAAAGAATGTTTTTCTTTGCTAGTTCTACAAAGTTACCACAATGATGAGATTCAACAATCAATGCTGGCAGCCTGGCACCATTTGCATTGTTCTTCTGGACTTCTAAAATGGATTTCACAAAAGGCATTGAGTTACGGAGAAGTTTCTTCTCTGATTAAAAAAAAAAACTCTCATTAAAACTCCGGTTACCGGATATGTCATTAAGGTTTCCGTTTTCAAGGACGTGTATGCTTCCTTTTAGTCTCTTGTTTAATGGGCTTGATCGATCTTAATTACGCACTATCTACAGATTTTTTCCACTAGAAGCGAGTGCCAGTGGATTGGAAGACACCGGATCGATTCCACGTCAACATTAACGGAGTCATCTCAAGTTGCAGACGAGACGAAATGCGAACAGCCGTCTTACAAAATAAAGCTTAATGAATCATTCATAGGAAAATGATCCACACAGCTTTCCAGAGGGAGTAACATTCCGTTCAATGGCCTACACAATTGGGAGCCCATATAGTTCATCTTAACAGAACGATTCTATTGAGACTTAAGAGACTTATGTTCAACCCCGTAGTGGCTTACCCGAATGCTTCCGCATGGTGGGGCAAATAAAAACTTTGCTGCTTTTCCCTAAATGGTCACAAAGGTGAGTCACAGTGGAGATATTTCAGGCTTTATGGTATGGTTTACTGCTGATACTGCACCCGACGCACGCACAGGGTTGGATTCTGTTCTCCAAACTCCATACATCTTCATTTTATTCTCCCTGCAGCTTTGTAGATGGCGTTCTTTCTCAAATATTACGCCAATTAAGGGT
This sequence comes from Branchiostoma lanceolatum, assembly GCA_035149815.1. Taxonomy (NCBI): domain Eukaryota; kingdom Metazoa; phylum Chordata; class Leptocardii; order Amphioxiformes; family Branchiostomatidae; genus Branchiostoma; species Branchiostoma lanceolatum. Next base: position 14,977,626 of record CM068866.1, read on the forward strand.
TATAATTTGCAAAACAATGGGAGAAACCCTGGGCCATGAACAATCAGTTTTTGTGAAATATACTGTTGATGAGGAATCACCATAGATGCGGATTTTATGCGACCATTCATCGATGATTTAAGTACAAGAGTTTACAAGTGAAGATTATATGACATTTACTTCTTGTCATTATTTAGTATTTCTGTAGTTACCAATGGTACTAGATATGCTTTCATTACCATGAGAAAAGCATAACTGCACAATCATCGTGTAGAATATATACGTAACATTTTGAAAAGGACAAACTCTAATTTTACCAGCTCGTGAACGCAACCTAATGTAGGTGTGAGGACATGTGCGGTAATTTACCGAGAAATTGTTAGTAGACTCTTAGTCTACTCTCAATGAGCTTCTATTTTAGATGGTCATTATCCGCTCGAAATTGCATCCAGTCGACATTTCCATGATACGGACACTTAAGGATTAGATAAGAGTAAAAGTAAATGGTTCTTAGTGCTCTTCTTAAGTGTTGAAGAACAACTTAAACTTGTATTACGTTCGGTCTGGAGATGGCTATGATTGCCACTGTGACACTGGGGGTTACTGCAACCGTTTTCAATCACATGTGCTTCCTAAGTGTGATTGTTTTCAGGTCAGATCGGGAGTGCTGAAGGGAGTGATAGTCTCATTACATTCCTCTGCAGGCCCGCTCTTCCAGCCTGAGATAAATCTTACTCCCTGACCCGCATAACGCAAATGAGGGTCTGCCAAATGACGATACGGCAGAATGAATAGTTCGCATTTTCTTTTATGTCCCTCCTTATTCCACCAGGAAATGCAGCTAGACTGAAATATAGAGAAGGGGCAAGTTACTATAATCCCCTGTTGAATGGGAAGCCCTCAAACACTGTAAAATGGCATTGAAGTTGTAGTAGGCAAAAGAGCTGTCTTTATCTGGTCCCACGCAGATTGGGGCGATCAAGGAAAGTAATACCCTTGACCCTACAGGCTATCTGAGGCTATTTTCTCTAATTACCCTTTGGAATACGTTTGACTGCAAATGTCTAAAAGTTTTAGAGGTTTAAAAGTTCGCTAGAAGTTAATGTCTGGAGATTAATGTCTTAGAATCGCCTTTGCAAAGTCTTCTATCGTTAGGTATTACACAGAGGTATGCATCAAATGCCCGTTGTCCGTCTCAGAATCAAGCAGCAGCAAGTGATAATGTCTTAACTGGTAGATAGATCTTTAAGATCAAAGACCACAAAGAGGCTTCACTACAATCATTGATCTTTATTCAGGTTTGTTCATTTTAAGTGCATCTGTCAGCTTCAACTGTAGGATTAGTTCCAGGGATTCAAAAACATTGGCTTCTATGGTCTTCCTCTTCATTGGAGAAGGTGTCGTCACTGTGAGGGGAGCGGTGCGCGTGGTTGGAACTGGGTGTACATGACTGCGTTGTTAGCAGTAGCCGGTTGGTGAAGCGTTAAGTCTCTCCCTTAAAGTTTGCGTCACGACCTGTGTTCCGACGCTGCCTCAGACTCGAGATTGGTGTCGACCTTTTGGTATCTACACAGTGTATCTTATGATATTTCTTGAGAACTTTGTTCATGACGCTGATTATGTGAGCATATTGGTACCATGCAGTATCTGGATACTTGATCATTTGGGTGACCTGATGCTAGCCCGTACCTAGTATTTACCCATTCATTTGCGTCATATGGGCGTTTGTTCAGTACCTGGTGCGGACTTGTTTCTTTGTTTGAAAAGTTGCTCCTTGATCGGCCTTACACTGGCTTCTTGCTCCATTGCGGTCAGTGCATTGGACTATAGGTCCTTCGCTAGGGATTGCCCTGTCACACACACTACAATATTAATCATCGGTCGTTTGTGTATGTGTTTGTACAGTGTTGCTTGCTATTAAACAGTGTGAAAACCATTCTTCAGCTAGCAACAGTTTGCAAGTTCAAAACGTCTGCCTGCCAAGTGTCTTATTTGTTCCAGAAACTCACATTCTTTCTCTTGCCTGTCACTTACCATTAGGATTTACAGCTCAGGACTATAGGTTATACATACAGACGAAGATGCAATGCAGTGGGAACGGTGTATTTTCTTGATCGATTTATTTCACAGTCTGTGCTCGTGTTGTTTTCATCTCGGCTCTTACAGACCATGGTGTAAAGTCAAACCGTCATCTCACATAGATATTTGGACGGAATGCCTATCGGTCTGCTTTCCTGGTGCAGCCCCTCATACTGGGAGCTCATTTCTTCACTGCAAAATGAGTTGATGTTAGACTGTGACTTCGGAGCCAGTGGCTATCCTCTTTGGCATTCTATACAGTTTTCTTCAAATTCACGTTTTGGCAGAATTTCAAAGTCGATGGCGTCGACGAGGACATGAAGTGGTGTAAAAGCATACTCAGTTTACAACCTAAAGTAGACGAGGCAAGGGCAGCACATTTATTTGACATAGTTAAGATTCAAAACTTTCTCTAATGGCCCATTTACAGTCATTTTACAACTGTAGTGCAATTATTTTTTACTTTGTTAGTCTACCCAGGGATGGGCTACGTTTTAAATGGGATCCTACAGTCTGCAGCAAAAGGTGGCTTGTTATTCGTTCCTTTCAATTCACAACCGTTGCCAAAAAAAATGAAAAATGGCGTCCGTACTGGGACAGCACTACTCGCATACAGAGTGGACTAAATCAGTCCGTTTCAAATTCATGTGGTAACTCTGCTGTCCAAACAGTACTCAAATATCACGGTAAATGTATAACAAGCCACCAGATGGCTTATTTCCAAACTTTTGTCATTCGCCATTCGATTCCAACTTTCTTTCCATGCACATTTTGGAGCGACATGTTCAATAATTTCCTGCCCTTTCTTGTAACCCGTCTTTTGACGCATCGTTAGCGGAGAATGTCTCAGAATATTGAAGTTACTTATGGCGTATACAGATGATTTTTCGTTCTTATTCAAACACTTCAACAACATATTGCTATTTGAAGACGGACGACCAGCAACTCAACTATTGACATTCTTTAGAAAATTAATTCTTTGGCTGATTAAAGGAACGCCATCACCAGTCCATGATTTCAGACTATTAGAATGACGGACATCTTATTTCTTGGTAAACGTAGACCACCGATTATACAGAAACCAAGAAGAATTATTGCGACCTTATTCATAAGATGTTGGAGGAAATCTTGGCACAATTGACAAATATTGAACGCTTCCTCTTCGGCCAACCTTATGGTAGAGATTCTACTTTTCATAGCACGTACCGCAATTCTCAGACAAATCTTGTATTGAACATCTTCTAAAAATACCGTCCCTTTAAGACTAAGCCCTTGCGATATGCCTCTGATTGGATGTCTGCATCTTCCCGTCGAGTATCTTAAGTCTATACTCACGATGGCTCCTCATGAAAGTAACCTTAATTTTCCGACAGACTGGGAAGACATCACAGCCTGATGACTTCCCGAATACCAAGTCTCCAGGGAGGATGGACCATCCTTCGCCCGCCCGACCCCATCCTTCGCCCGCCCGACCCCATGATCACTCCGTTAGTTACCGATTCCGTTAGAACCACACAAAGCTGTATTTCATTATCAGTCAGGAAGGATGACAAGTGTATTCATCAACGATGAGGACCCCATTCCACTAGGCGGCAATCGCGCTGCGACCTTGGCAAACTAGATTGGATTTGTGTAACCCCCTGACTTCATAATCCATGCAGATCGGAAGAGAATGACTAAATAGACAGCAAAACACACAAAGCATAAAAAGACTAGTTGTTTTATCTATGTTTGTTTTTTTAACGCGCTGTCGAATTTCAGGTCGCAACACGGTCGTAGCAAGGTTTCAGGCCTACTGAAATGTGGGATTTAACTTTCAAACGGCTATACTTTGTACAAGTCAGATGTCAGGGGCTTGGGAGCTGCATCGCAAGTTTTACAACAAGAGATAGTTGCACAGTAGTAGCATTTCAAGCGCTTGTGCCACACTGTGCTGTTACAATTTGCTGTAATAGAAATATATGGCACATTTTATGGAACAAAATGTCGTTGTCTGGCCTTGGAGTTTATGACAAGAATGACTAGTCCCCTGGTCCTTGTAAGACGGAGTTGTTAGGTTTTATCTGTCTTTAAGTCCTCGTAATACATAGAAGGAACGTGGCTAATATCCGACTTAATCTAGTTACGGAATAAAGAGTGTTGTGATCGATTTTTGTGATGCTCAAAGGAGGTCACAAATGAGTAGCTGAGCATTCATTTTCATTTCCTTTTCTTGCATTACGATAGGCAATAACCACACAACGGAGTCTAGTAGTTCTGCAACAAACTCAGTCGCCGGGTACGGGTCTGCATGAACGGAAAATATGCGTCACTGGTTCTTCTCCATGATTTTCTTTAACATTTTTTTCTCGCAAAATTTTCATCAGAATGATTGCTCTTTCAGCACGCTGTGACCTCGTTTTTTTAAGTCCTATCTCGTTTGCATGAAAGACTGGTGGTGCACGGTACTGTGTATATTTTATTGACATCGTTCGGCCGCTGTATGCACTTTATGGTTTCCACTGCACACAAGAAGCACGGTAGCATCTTTGATTTGATTTGGGTAATCAAATTACATTATATATAGGAAATGGCTTGATCCTCTTTTACAGGGTCCCTTTAATGGCGAGCGAGTTTACTACTTTCACGAAACTAGATTAAAGGCGTACGTCCAGTTGTTGAAAGCATTGTTATATGATAGTAAGTTCACATAACTGTGCGTATTGCAATTTCAGACGAGGTAAGATCGTGCTCCATTTTTTTTCTTTTCAAGGCATTCACATTAGAGGTGAAGCATGATGCTTTTTCAAGTAGCTAGTGGTAGTGCAACGAGGCTTCGCTACGGCTCGCGTTTTTGGCCAAGCACACCGGGTCACCCCTACTCTTCTCGATAAGTGTGTTAGGTTCTTTTAAGTGCAAAGGTTTGACGCTCGAGGCTAATGCCTGAAGCTCCCTCATACACGGGGCCGCCGGCTTTACGTCACCATCCGAAATGACGAATGCAATCCCGTACAACATGTCCGAGCTGGATTCGACCCCTAGGATTGAACCCCATACTTTCTTTAAAGGTCTCAAAATGTCTTATTATCATTAAGGTAAAATAAACTGCAGCTTTTATATGCTTTCAAAGCTTGGCAGTGTTTTAGATTACAAGAGAGTCATGGAATTAAGTTTATTTGTAAATTTTCATCGATGATTTCCCTTCATAGTATCTAGTTACATGCCCCATCATGGTTTTCATCGTGCCTTTGGTCAATTCAACATCTCAGCTATGACGTTTTAATGATTTATACCGAACAAGTTTTATCCGTTACAGTTCCTATTCAAATCAATGATTCCCTTTTATCTACCATAAAACCTCCTTTTATCAGCAATAAAAAATGTAAAGAGCAACTTACGTTACCGCCCAAACACATATAACAGCTTTACAACATTTATTTGCCCTGACATAACAACCCCCGACTTTGTTGCTAATAACAGAAACGATGTCGTGTTCACGATGTACATGAACACAGTAACAAAACCTTGTAAACATTATTGGTACTTGCATAAAGTTTGCACGGAGACACATGATAGCCAGTGAGCATGCGCACGCTATAACGTTAAGTATACCCTGTCTTCTAGATTGTATGTTATATTCAGTTTCAGCTCATGAAGAACATATCATGTTACCACTGCTTTTTCGGTGCTGTGATACCCCTCCTTGCACCATGTAACTTCCCATCTTAAACTCTGCTCGTTCCCATCTTTTGGTCCGAATGTTATGATCTATCAAAAATCGCCTGCTTTATTATGTATACTGTATATCATATCTGCTTGCAGTCTCATATTACGAATCCCCTAGCACGTGCTATGAACGACAACCAGTCTCTCTTCACTTTGAACATTTGCAACTTGAGGAATCGTCCCACCATTTGTGATGGCCTCCGGCTGTTCGACCGTCTAATGCAGCACTTAGCCAACCGGATCCCTACTCGAGATACAGAACCTCCTTTAGGATGATGCGACAAGCCATGAGAACAATCCCGGACACGACGCCTCCTACCGAACGTGATTGCCGGCACCCCTGAAGATTGATAAAGCCAACTAACACCAACGACTCAAAGGCAGCCCTTGGTTTGATGGATGTTTGTACGTTGAGCTGAGGGATTGCCAGGATTATTCTCGAGAAGTCTTGTCTCACGAGGTGGCGAGGCAGCCATCTATCTACAAAGGGACACTCGTTCCCCTTGAGGGGCTGCTTCAACCGTCTGCTGCGCTAATAAACTTAAATGTCATTTCTCCGCCTTTAAAGCATTACGTGTTGTCCTTAGGGGGGATAACGGGTATTCGTTGCTTTGATATAGCTCCTTAATGGGAGGAGACATTCTTGCTGTATCTAGTTCTGGTTTCTGTTGCACCGTATTTAGACCGTTTGAAAGATGTTAGCACAAGAATTTCGTTTGAAATTCATTTTTAACAGTTGCTACAAAAAGAGACCAATAAATTACAAACACTATCACGATTTTGGAAAATAATTCGCTAGGAAGTAATCTGAGTGTTGGTATGAAAATGTCTTGGTATAGGCGTACGTTTTGGTGTACGTGCTAGGCCTATAAACAATTTTTCCACGTACAAATAAGGTCTCTAGACTGTAGGAAGTTACTGTAATGATTTGTTCATTTCTATCGTGTACGTTATGTTAACGTGTGAACTATGGTGTAAGATATCAGCTACTTCCATGGTCCATTGTTTCAGGTTTCAGTACTCTATCCATCATCTTTGTGTAATACGCCTACATGAATTCTAGGCCACCAAATTTACAATGATTACCACCAAACGTTTGTTTCGACCTAGAACTCCACATGTTTCCGCATACAATACAGATTGTTAACGGTAGGCGAGTTGACAAGCTATTTTATATCCTTTTTAAATTGCTTTGCTAAATGAGCAGAAAAGTCAGGCGTGCTTAAATGAGAGGGCGAAGGTTGAATGGTAATCCTACATTAATCTGCATGCGTGCCATTCTCTCCCCTTCCAAATCAATTTTGATGAGATTAAGGACTCTAAGTCCACATATTATGGGATTAATTTTCCGGGATTTATCGCTGGGTCAGGTAACCTTGCATTAAATAAAGTGTAATTCCTGGAAAGAACGGGCGACCAAGGATGACAAACCATCGTGGCTTCTGACTTTCGCCTGCACAAGTTTGGTTTTGTGAAATAAGCATTTAATCAATGGTTTGAACTGAGGGATAAGACTTTGCCAAAGTTACTTTGGTCTTTGCGTACTTTCTGATTTTGAAAACTGTGGCTTAAAGTTGTCATGTACCGTAATATCCCAATAGGTACTATTGTGATCCCAAACATCGACTTGATAGTTATAAATTCAATAATATGGATTTCCTACTTTAAAAAAACCTATCAAATCTTAACTTGTCGGTATTCCTTCAAACTTATATTCATCATCTTTTTCCCTTAGAGTATAAACCGAAATGAAAAACGTGGTAGCTGAAACTCAACAAATATAGATTGTCTGAGGAAACGTCAAATATCTTTACTTGTCGGTAATCCTTTAAACTTAGATTAATCCTCATATTCCCCTGGAGTATACGCTGAAATTAGAAAATATGACTGTCTTCAGATATGTATCTGTTGTAGTATAACGCTGTAATTAATATAAACCACCCCCCCATAAAACTATAAAATCGAATCCACATGAAACTCTGTGGCTCATGCTTGTTAATTGTTGATGACGCACGAATCACATATGTCAACCCCTGCTGCATGGTATACATTGGAAAATATATAAAAGAATGTATAGACGATAGAAACTCCTCCAATGATTCTAAAATCCCATTGTCATCCCATACTACTACACCATATTGTATAAGATAGATCAAGGAGGTTTTATATAAAACCTCCTTGGATAGATTGATTAAATGTTATCTTATAATGTACCAGCGGATGCCATACTTTGTACCTTGTACAATTGTTGTGCAATAACGTTATATATACATCCTTACTGTGCTATGCTGACATTGTATTAGATTATATCTATGCATGAAGTCTCATGACTCTATGACGTATGACTTCACGGAGCGAGTCTGAGTCATGCCTGTCTGGAGGATAAGGTGCTCATGTAATTTTTGATATTTTCATGTTGCGTGATTGACGTATCCGCGACGCTATTGACGTCACCATGACGTCACTACGGCAATATTTCATCGTTTTGCTTCTTAACTTCAAATGAACAGTGATCGCGTGGGGAGTCCGGAAAATGCTGGCATTTCTATTCTATCGAACAAAACGGATGTTATACAACTGACTTTGTCAAGTCAACAGACTGAAGTTGTTGCCCCTTAACACTGTAGGCACTTTTCGGAGGATCTACAGCATGAAAACTGTAGTCAGACAAAACAGAATTCATCTAAGTTTAATACAAAAGAGAAGAAGAAGAACCATGTTAATCACTATACAAGTTTGTCTATATAAACAACAAAAAATTCAGTTTCTTTACCCAAGTTTTCATGATAACCCCCATCAGAGCCTAATCTGCAGTACTACTCCCGGCCGCCATGAGAAGATTGTTCAAAATGACCGTGTAATTGAAAAATGTTGGTCTTTTAGGGAATGGGGAAACCATGCAAGGGCCACAAAGGGGTTTGAATATTTGTTTATTTACAACATCTTATTTGACTATTGAGCGTTTTAGGCTGGAATCTCATTATTTCTCATGTTGGAATGAAACTTCGCATAATTCCAACTTGCTTTTTTTCAATTCGGTGTTTGGAAACCTCAAAAGACAATGTTTTTCCATCGTGATCACAAAAATCGTACAGTGCAATTCTATCTGAATCCTTACTAACTTAACGCTTGTTTTGAATAATCACTGGACTCACGGACATCAGTCATCACATCATAATTAGCTAATTTTATGAAATTAAAGAAGCCAATTGCCTTAACTTCGTAATATGATGTATACTTTAACGAATCTTTGATCAGTCATAGAGGTATTAAACCCTTTTACTTGTACCATATCTTTAGATGACTGTGGAAAGGGATGTGTCCTCACGCATTACATTGTTAACAGCCTGCTAAGATTTGGGCTAAGAAAGTGATAGTTTGCAATACCAGCATGTCACGTTAGCGCCTCCTATCAATAATTCCCTGCACTGCAACGAAACAATGTATGTGGAAGGTAAATGAATAGAAAACTGTATGATTTTTCTTAGTCTTTGACTCTCATTAACCATCGCAACAAAACAAAAATACAAAATTCGTCAAATTCGTTTATTAGCCTTTCATTCAAATCCTCATCATAAACAGTGATAAAAACGAATGACAATATCGACAAGAAACCCGCATTGTAAAGTTATCAGATTATCAGTAGTGATATAAGGTGTATCATAAGATATAAAGTCAACACTATTAGAATGTTCAATGAACACTGATATAAGGCATTTTAATTCTTTTTATTGACAATAAGTATATAAAGTTAAACCAAGATCAGCATGATCTATATGGGATACCCTCAGTGGTAATCCACCAATAAATGGCAGTGAAAATTAGTCAGAAATACCAACAAATTAGAGTTATAATATAATGTTCAACATACAATGTGCTGCCTTAATTGAGTTTGACGGACATGAGTGCCACCTGGCGGCTTATACCAGAACTGTAACTACATACATCAATATCAAACGTATTATACATTACTACATTTAGAAGAATGACTGCATACATTCTGACCCATTGAAAGCCCACGATACGAAGTTTATCAATAGTTGCATTATATTGTTGATTACAAAAATATTTCTTGTCTTTATAAAAATCCAGAACAGAATGTTCATTGTTGACAAGGATGGAATACCTATGTGATATCATAGGCGGGAACAACCCGAGCCTCACTTTGGTGCATGCCCCCCAGCTGACCTCAGGAAATTCAAAATGGCCGCCGTAACTGAAAAGAGGTCTATTCAGCTAACTGATCATGACTTCCATTACAACCTTGTAAAAGCCTTAAGGGCTTTCTCTGTGTCTATCTAGTCAGATGAAATGTCATGGAAACATTGCCGTGTAAGTCTGCAATACCCTTCCCCAATATGATTATCAAAAATATCCAACATTTTTAATGGTACCTCTTATACCTTTACCATGTCGTAGAAGCCTAATGACTGTCTTTCATTTACGGAATGCTAAAATTGGAAGAAAACAATTCACAACAGTAAATGTTTCACAGCAAGATGAAAGTCCAAAGCAGAAGAACATGGCGTATGTTGTATGTGTTCTGTTCCTCACCATACGGAGCAGCGCTGTCCCCCCCTGTTCATGGGGGTCCCAGTCGGACAGTTGTAAGCTTTGGCGAACTCCTCAAAGTTCGACATGGAACCTATTACCCTGGAGAAATGAAAACATGCAAACCAAAAATTCAGAGGAGTACTTTATAAAACAATATGTCACCAAAGGCACTGCACTGATGAATGACCCATTTATTGAATATACAATTAACCCTGCTATTTTTCCAGCGGGCAAAGAAGTTTGTTAGAGACCAGTTGAACAGACACCTAAAACCTCGCTTTCATTGGACCCGCGGCACGCTTGTGGCGTCGCTGCGTCCTAAACTAGATTTATGTTTATAAGGTGAATATCATTCAAAACGTTCATGTATGACCAAAAAGACAACAAAACACACAAAGCTTTAAAAAAATCGATTTTTGTCGAGGGAATTTTTGTCAATTCGATCGGCCGCAGCGACGCCGCCAGGGTGCCGCGGGTCCAGTGAGAGGGGGGGGGGCTTAACGTTGTATAACAGTTTGCTCTTTACCTGAACTCTCCGGGACTGTGAACACCTTGCGAGGCGCGCTCCGCACCCTGTGGTCGGTACTGAGAACATCTCAGCTGTAGGGATAGAAGACTCGCTCAAGTGAATCGTTTAAAACATAGCTGTTTGAAGTGATGTCTCATGGCACTACATGGGAGGCTTTTGACATGAATATACAATTGGGCCAGTACTAGTTGCAATGAAATGTCCCTGACCAAAGACAACTGCGGCCTCTATATGTTACAATGGCTACAGATATTGTCAGGATTTTGATTCCTAAACCGTGTTAATCTCTCTCCAATTTTATCTCTGTATAGCCTGTACAACCCTCCCTTCACCGCAACATACCAGCTTCTTCTTTAAGCCTTTTAGGTGCACCGCAATGCAGTCTCTTTGGAAACTCACTTGCAGTATGTGCACACATCTAACACAACTAAGCAATGTGCACATGATATGCAGAATGGTGACTAGAAGTGCATAAAAGATCAATAAAAACTTTACGCCAAGAATGTTAAAATGTCAAATATGCCGTAGAGAATAGTATTGATAGCTTATAAAATTGGACGATCACTCTCTGCTGTGTATGATTATGATAAAGTGTCTGGAAGCGACTCAAATAGAGTAGTTCGTGGAATCAGGTTAAACGTATTGATATGCATCTTTATTACGGAAAAATTGATGTATGATTCATACTCACGTTTGCGTAGTTGAGGAAAAACATCTGATTCTGAGTCAGTCCGATTCCTGGGAGCAGTTGTTCCTCGGACCCTCTCTCCTCCACCCACTCTCGATATGCCTGCATAGACACGGCAATATGAGGAAGTCCTCCCACAACTACTGTTGTAGCTGTCGGCAAACAGCTGCCTACAAACCATCTCATGTGCAGTCAGACGTACGGGCGTGTAATAAAGGTTGCCGTCATGACTAAAATAAGAATCCTCCCTGTTTTTATTGGATTTGATGATGTAAGGAAATTTGGGGTTCGTCAAATGTGACGTCTTTGCTTTTTAGGGACGTGCTTGTCACCTTCCTCTGACCTCATATGGCAATGCCATGAGTTGCATACGATAATTATCAGGGATATCTACGATCTACCATCAACTCTGTTTGGAAATAGTGATGTCTAGTTTTCATGATATATCATATGGCCCCATTTCTATAGAGATTTTTACGTTTTTTCAATTATCATCAATTCATAATTCAATACTAGGTTGTGAAATATAGAACATACCCTGAAAGCTGCAAAGTACGAAGTGTCAGTATCTTCCAGTGCCGTGGTAGTCCTCGAATTCCCCCAAGACGTTGTCGTTTTCATGGACGTCTTTCCTATCAGAGAGCAGCTGCCAACGAGGTGCTCGGTATTCTCGCTCAATTTTCTCAATCTCCTACCAGAGAGATTCTATTATGTTGTTTTTCTCGGAACTCCAACGTTCGAATTGGGAAATGAATCTATGTATGCCGGTGGCGCCAGTGGGGCCGACGCAGGGTTAGCATACGATATTTTTCTTTGCTTGGTTGCAGAATGTATTTGCATAACATGACCGAAGTGCACGAAGGTCAAGGTTGCTTTGAAATGCCTTCTCTTTACATGTTACGAGTGCGTCCCAGAAGTGTGCATGAGAGATCTCGTATCTACCGTTCTTTGGAGCTTTAAAGGAGATAAGACCATTTATCATCCATACCTCTTGAGGGCGAGATCCTTTGTGCCTGTGCCTATGCGGAGATTGATGTTTATATTCACTCCGATTCCCCCGGTCAGGTGTTGAATAGCTTTGCGCAGGAACTGCAAAACCTATAAGGGAAGCAAAGATGATCAACAAAACCCTCAAGCAGTATTGTAGATGGATCTTTAATGTAGCATATTTCTATTTACTTGTACGTTTTTTCCTTTCAACGGTTTCTCGTCTGCTGATAGTGAAGAGTCTTTAAAAGTATGTATTAAGCGATACACCTACGTGGGTAAGATATTCCAATTGCATATGGATCCTTGGCCATCCTGGGGGGAGGAAGGGGTTTAGTCGCTGCCTCAAGTACGTCCAGGTTAATGTCAGATGGTTCAAGGTTCACTTGCTTTGGCTGACCGTCTTTGCAATCTTTTCCTGGAAAATATGACCAAATCAAATCAACAAAACCTGTTCATTACAATCTTCCATACTGTCAGATACAAAAACGTTAAACGTTAGTTCAAATACTAACGGACTTTTCTTGAAATAAATCGATGTTGCAAACGAGTAGGGATGACGTGTATTTAAGGGTAAGAACTTGCTTGCCTTTCTCTTTCTTTCCACAGATAAGATCCTTTCTCCGTACGATGAAGATGATAGCCACCAGTGTCAGAAGAATGGATACAACAAGAACACCGGTAACAACTGCAATCATGATGACGGGAGGCCCTGGGCATTGAAGAAACCGAGCGATTATACAATCCAATAGAATTATTGAATGGAGTCCTTTATTGCACATTTCTTCCACACTTGGCTAAGTACAGGTCAAAACAAAACAAAATAACAAGTACAGTTAACGGATAAAAAAAAGGATGACTATCTTTAGATAAATTCTACTTCTCCTCGCTTTTCGGTTATAGTAGATAAAAAAGAACAAACATGTTTTTCAATAGAAGGTTTGTATTACGACAGTACAGATGCATCTTAAGACTTTTAGTAAATATGTCATTTGAACACATGTTAGTTTACATGCCTCTGTGATCATTACGCACGGCTGTTAGCAGATTACAACTTTGAAGTTGTTTTCTTTTGAGGGTGATTGTTAACAAAACAATCACTATCAAAAGAAAAACAACATTTTCACTATCAACATGTCATCACAGTTGCGTTAATTATAATTACAGAACAATAAATCATTCTAGATATAAATTTATGACTATATCTCATCATCCCTTCCTTATCATCCCTGTAATACTATATATAGGAATTAACTTCTTATTACATATCACTTTACTGACCTGTCACCATAACTCGAAACTCCCTGGTGTCCGATCCGAACATGTTTGTGGCCTTGCATATATAATCCCCGGAACCAGCACTGCTGACGTGATCTAGGATCATCAAACTCTCCGTGTAGTCATCGGTCGTCTTCCCCCTTATTGTGAGTCCGTCCACAGATCCCCCCGTGAGTGTAATCTCCCGGCCTTCAGGGTTCCGCCAGGACCAGATGATGCTATCAGGAGGCGGGTCAGAGGTCACCTCACATAGCAGTGTGACGGAGCTCCCCTGTGTGGCGTGTGCAGTCTCTGGGTCTCCACGTATGTCTGGTCTACCTTGAGTAGTAAATAAACACTTGGGATGACATTGGCACTACTGGTAAAAAGCCTTCAGAAATTCTAGCTAACAAATTGCAGTCACACTACTGTCATAATTGACACCAAGCTATTGAATGAAGTTGCTTGCAATACATAATAAGGTCGTTAACAATTCCGAGTGCGCATGCACAAGGTCAAAGGTAAAGGCCGCTTAGACATTAAAAAACACGTCCGACATTGTTATGCAAATCGGCAGACGGAGTCTGGACATGTATATAGAAATGATGGTCAAGAACTGTTTACAGGTCAAGTGCCTTCACCCTTGACCTTGCGCATGCGTACACGGAATAGTGAACGACCTTATACACTGTTACAAGGCCTTTTGATTTTCTGATCGTAACCAGACTAGAAGTATTTATCTCATGAACTACGCCAAGCTGACCTTGAGTTATTAAAAGTGGCATTTAAATTTGTGGTTGAAGATTATCAGATAAAAATGTAAGTAGTACGTACCGATGACATCTATCACTGCTTCTTTAACACTCTCTGAAAATGCCAAGCTGTCCGCCACGCACTCGTACGTCCCTTCTGTTTGATAGTCCAGACGTGAGAAGCGTAACGGGTTGTTGAAGTACAGGTCTGTGTTCTTCCGTCTCCACCTCACGCGGGGGGTCGGATTCCCGTCCGCTTTACATTCCAGGAAAAACTCCTCTTCACTGTCGTAAAGCACGTTGACTGTTTCATCAAAGGTTTCTTTAATTGATGGAGGATCTGGAGAGAACAACATAGCAGTATCCACTGTGAACTTTGTGATATCGTCACATCCGTGCTAATAATATTTCTCCATGTTTAAGATAAATATTAAACATTTGGTGTACGAATAAGGTTTGACAATAAACCTGAATAAAGTCAAAAGAAATATGCTTACACAAGATGTCCAGTCTTATGGAACCTACGTCGGAACCTACGCCATTGTCCGCTTTACACTGGTATGTTCCAACGTCTGATCTGGACACTGCCTTGATTATATCCGAGTATCCCCTGTAAAATACACAGTACTAAATATTGCCAACTCAAAAATAGAACGTCTTATTATATACATGTACATGTAGAAAGCATCTTAGATCTAAAACTCCAAAAGAAAATTGTTTTATGGAAGAAAAACAAAGAGAGCAGGAGCAATCATTCTGATGTATGGGCATATTGCTGTTCTTGCATATCTACTGGTATGCGAATTAAATAACATTGGAATGTAAATTGCTACGGTCCAGAATTAAGACGACGTGAGCATCGTATAGAAAACTAAGATGATTTCATGTTATACATGGTAAACTATAAGAAATATTACAATTATTTCTCCGTCAGATATTGGCTGCCAAACCTGTCGTTGTTTCCCCGCCAATGAGCGCCCCCTAACCTCTTCCACGTTACTACAGGTACGGGGTTTCCTTCTGCCGTGCAGGTCAGGTTTACCGGCTCACCTTCACGTACTCTGAAGTAAGACTGCGGGACGTACACCTTCGGAGGATCTGATTTAGCAAAATATAGCACAAATAATGATATTGAAATAATTCACACGATTATCATTTTTGTATAATTTTGATCTGTCTTTATAACTTGTATATGATATTTACAACTCAAAATCTACTTACTATTTCCTCTTCTTTTCCATTTGTATCATTAGGATTTATGGTATAATTTCCATTTGACCTTTCGTTAACGTTGCTTCGTTTGGTTATGTATAACTACTGTCTAGTTTCGAGGGGGCCCACGAGAAGCCACATAGGCTTCTGCCCCCCCTGCATGTTTTTATTTGCCCTGTTTACCTATTGTTTTATAATTGTACATATGCATGCAAACAATAAACAAACAAACAATATTGACAGTATACATCCACGATGCCTGTACATTAATTTGTATGTTGATGTGTCCTACAAAAGGTACTCTCTAAGCAGAGGTTCAACTCAGGCTGGCTTTTGGCGTCTTTCCATGCGTTTTTCTCGGGCTTTCTATTTTGTCAGGTTTTCCTTCTTTTCCGCCCGCAAAACTGAAAAAAAACATGCACCCAGAACTTAACTTCGGAGTGTCTTTGCCTAGTACATTCATTATATGTCTACTGGTAACTGGAGGATGACAAAGTTGTGGTATCATTGGATTTTGCCGAACTACGCATTTTCTGATAACATTACTTCAAAAGTTGCATGATAACAGTGTTTCAATATAGCAAGGTTCTTTATTCACAATAAAGTATTTACAAGCAGCCGAAGTTTCGATGCCTGTCTGTCATCTTCATCAGGGCAATAGTCATCCAAACGTCGGCTCTTTGTGAATATACCTTGCCATTCAGTTATTCACCAACCTAATTAAACTATTCACGGAAGTATTTCTTTAATCTTGTAGTAATATTCTTATAATCTCAAAGTTAGCCCAACATTAAATCATCATAAATGATATGCATATTGTGCATAACAAACTTTTAGCCTACTTACAAAGTACGTTCATGGTGATGGAGGTCCTCTGTGGAATTACTAATGAGGGTAATCCTTGGTCAGCCACACAGGTCATATTTATACCGTTATCCCACTTTGTTAAGTATGGCACGTACATGTCATATTCTATCATATCATCGTCCGTAGATTCTGCAGCGTGTGCAAACCGAGAGTGCCGTGTTGTGCCGTTGTACCATGCCAGTGAAGGCAGCGGGCGGCCTCCTTCAGATCGGCAGGTCAACTGTAAATCTTGTCCCGCCACCCTAGGGCTTGCGAACCTTTCTATAATGATAGGTGGCGTCAGCGGTGGAACTGGTAAAACAGAAATATTCAACTCATAAATGCCTATTTCCAATTAGTTATCTAGATACATTATTGATAAGGGCAGGGTGTTGAAATGTATTTGATCAAGCACCGGAAGTATGAAATATCGCATTCTGGCATCATTCCAAAATGCAATTGTTTCTCCTAAAAGGTTGAAATTGCTTTAGCCGTCAGTGCACGAGCATAAAATATGTATCTTCTTCAAGCAGGCTAGTAACCATATTGATTCCTTCACACTGACCTATGACAGTAAGCTTGACATCCTCTGGATCCTTCAGTGAAAATGTGCTACACCGATAGACCCCTTCATCTTCCAACTTGACGTCCCTAATGTTCAGGTTATACACGCCCGTGGTGTCTCCTGAGTTGCCTTCGCCGGTGATGAACATTCTTGGATACTTTCCAGAGACAGAAGTTCCCTCGGAGATGTAGTGTAGGTTTGGCGGGCCAAGCCAGTGAACCGCCTCGTTTTCCTTTAGATCATCGAATCCACAAGATAAGGTAGCACTGCCGCCCAGTAGCACCGAGATCGGCTGGAGCTTGCTTCGGTACACTGCAGCATTCACTGGAAAAATAAACACAGCTGCTGTAGTCGTCAATGCAGAATGCACCATATATTTATTCTATACAATACATGATCAAGACTAAACTTAAAGAATATGGATTTAAGCATTAGGTGTATGGTTTTGGTTACTTAGGATTGAAATGCTTTTCCTGGCTCTAGAGCCGTTATAATCCATTATAATGTCTTATCAAATCAGAAGACGTATTGGATATCAATGATGTCAAATTGGTTTAGAATACCCATTACGTTATCCTGTTACCTTTTGAAAGTGGAGATGGCGTGCCGCCATACCGATAACAACACTTCAGGTCATGAAATTTCACCACTCTGATAGAATTACTCTGAATGTTTACCAACTTACGTATGACTGGTTTTTGTATGGACATAACAAGCCGCCAGTAATGAAGTCAAGGAGCGTCACTTTGCACTGGTAACACAACAATGCTCCAAACGAAAGAGCGTCAAACAAAGATGATTGCTTAAGCTCTTTGTCCTGTACTTACAGTTGATTCTTAGAGAAAACGTTCCAGAGGATTCTAAAATAAAGCTCTGTGTCCTGCATGCTGCTCATGCCTTATAACGTAGGAGGGGAAAAAATTCGATCAAAGTTCATCGTAGAGATCCACAGCAAAACCCTGGCAGAAGAGGCCCTAGCTGTTCAAGCGATAAAGAAAGATGAATAGGATACCATTATTGAGATTCTTGACAAAGACTTAATTAAGACTTTTCAGGCACGCATGACTTTAGTTGTTGACACTAGCCTGGGTGCCATCCTATTTCTACCGCGGCTCCTACATTCGCAAATGTATGGGCCCCGGTAGAAATAGGATGGCACCCAGGCTAGTTGACACAGGAGTAGCTGCGGAAATGGCAGGAAAGGAACTGGCTGTATCCATATGACTGATTTTTTGGGTGTGGCATCACATTGGGAAATTTCAAACTATTTTGGGCAATTTTCAGTAAAGAAATATATGAAAATACGTTTCACATCACTGCTAGTATAGAAAATATCCTGCAACAAAGGATATGCCATTCAGCAAATATTATGTCAGCATTGATTCTTGCAACGATGTAGTCCCCATTCAAAATTCCCAGACCTTCTTCCAGTTTGGATGGAGAAGAGAGCTACACATAACTCTCTCCTGATTCTTTATGGGCGAAATATACGAAGTGACCCGTTTTATGCAATATCCATTTAATAGTGTATCCATTGCTCTATAAATTTTACAGCTGGTATTGGAGTGTCTGCCAACCCCTCCATCACACCTATAGTCAGTGGCAATGGGCGCAATTGATTCCAGCGCCGTTTGGTGATGCAATCAGGTTGGCCGATCGATCTCGTTCAGGCAGTTGAGGTAGTGGAAAATTGCACTGGTGAAATGGGCAATTAATTTAGACAAAATGTCTTTTGTTCAGATATGCCATTGGCTAAAATAGCATTCTGTGCTGTAGCGTTGTTTTGTTGATCTTCATAATTATGAATTCGTAAGAAGAAAACAACTTTTATGAAAGGCATAACATAAATCAAACATTACAATCACAATCATATCTACCATGTTTTAATACCTTTTCACTAACTTCGTTCAGAGGAAGCACAAGACTTGAGATACATTAATAACCTAGTTCATGACCTCGTCGTATTTGATTGTCACTAGATCTACAAATCATCATAAACTGTATCTAACATATGATAAATTTGAAATTGATACACGAGCGTACCATTCATCTTCCATGCTCTAGTTCACCACATAATTGATGGTGCATGGGTCAACGACTGATTACTGTTAATCAAACATTAATTCCAATAACGTAATGGCTAAATTATTTGTAGACACCATTCTAGAATACAGTGATTAAGGTAATTATTTTACGCTGTACTTGACATGAACTATCTCCTCTAGCATTCATGAGTAGAACCTCTGGTGTACCTAGGTCTGAGCAGCTTGTAATTACATAGAAGTTGAGTATCAAGCTGGGCCTCAGGTATCTAGTGGTGTATTTGTAGTTGTGTGCAATTCCTGGAATTTTGCGATAGGTGGTAAAGTAATTATGTAATAGTATAATTATAGAAGACGTGATACAGGTTCATAATGGTCTTACCCTTTTCCAAACAGCTGTCTTTCCTGAATTAACCATCATGTGAAACTATTACCCAAAAAAGGTCTAGAGCTCTTATGAGCTGGCAAAATAAGATATATGCCAAATAGGCTTCTTTGATAAAGTTAGATCCCTTGACATTCTACGAATAATCAGTTCAACTAGCTGTCTTTGGTGGTATGTTGCATGCTAAAAGCACTCAAACAAATCTTGTCAACAATGATGATGTATCAAGGAATAGCCACAAATTGCAGTGCTCGGCAATGAAGATTAACTTCTTTATGGATGATTCCCAGGCAACAACTGCTCTGCAATTAAAGTCTATAATCAATCCAGGATTGCACTTTTCCAAAAACACTGCTGGTTACAAGTTTCAGTGACATAACAAAACTCAGATTTTGAGCAGCGACAAAGATTACCATGGGACCTGTATCGTAGCCCGGAAATGTCATTGCAGGGTCAGACTCAGAGTCACAGTAAGCTAGATTGAGATCCCTAATTGTGATTCGATTCCTGTAGTGTATATGCAGGCTCAACTCCATTACCGCGGAGGCGTAATGTGTTGCCTAATGGCCACAGCGGATTACTTGGTGGCGCTGGCAGACAGTCAACTGGGGACTACATGACATAAGCCTGACAATAAACACCTCTAATAAGTATTATCGAGATCTTACGCATGTTAACGCTATAATCTATGTTAAAGCAGCCACCAAAGTTGCAAGCTTGCCAAATATCTGCAGCCTAGGGTTCACTTAGAGATAATAGCTTTATCGTTTTTTGTTGGAGTCAGGAAATATGATATCAATATTTATAAGCCTATCGTTTTGGTTTCATTTACATTTGGTTACAATTTCAAGCACCTGCAGAGGCAAACGTGTTTGAAATTCATAACATACAACCAGAGGTAAAATCGAACGATGATGATATCACAACCACCCACCACACCTATTCCGAAGACGCCAATATTCAGAGGAATAAAAGCAATAAAAATCAGGTCACAGGCAATGTCTTCAAGAAAGCGTAGTGAGAGTATTACAGAAATGACGAAAAGGCCTACTAGAGTGAAGACTGCCCCTGTAGGGATATCTACAGAGGTTACTTGTACAGACCTTTAGTGCATAGGGCTGACTGATCAGTTTATCATATAATTGCTCTTCGTGTTACTGCTGCGACCTGTGCCAAAATGTATTATTTCGCACATCCTGATTCCTCCATAATCATTTGACAATAACAACGCCTACTTGTGCGAATATAATATCATCATACATGTACCATGAGACGAGAGGTGAAAGAGCAAACAATAAACTACTGCATAAAACCCACATTGTAACCACAAGTTGTCGATGACGCGTTGCGGTGAATCTTCATCGCTTAGATCATTGAATCATAGTAACTGAAATAGTCGTAAGCATTTGTGTAATTCAAATCAATAAATTCGTTTTTATATAAACGCAGCACAACACTGTTCCGATTTAAAGACATAGACACCCGTAATGTCAATCCATAATGTGTGTGAAGGCGGTTCATAGTTGTTATGAAGTATCCATGATATGTGGACCTTTAAATATAAAGAGAGAGCTCAGTTGAGAATTAGGAGATTTATGATATAGCGCAGAAAATCAATAAAAGGAATAGGTAGTTATAAGGTAAATTAAATCTTATCCCCATTAAGGGTAAATTCTGACCTATAACATTTCACGGTGTTGATCTTCTTCATGTGGAAAACTCGCATCGGCGGTTGGTATTCGTCGAAAGTTGAAAGCGTTTAATACATTTGTACCTGTCTTCTATGGAAAAAAAAGTTCTTCAATCCAGCGTATGATGAATGTAGATAACACAACGTGGGTTACATACTGATTAGATAAAATACACACAAACCTTTTTGTAATGCCATAGATTAGTGTTTACTATCTAATATACAGTAAAATCGCTATTGTCATGTTAAACTGCACTGAAGGATGCCAAACCAGCGTCATTAAGTAAGCTGGATCACCTTAAACGTGGTTAAAATGTGGCCCCTTCGCCATGTGCAACGACCTATCAGCAAGAATACTGTGATTTATTTTGAAATATGCCTGAACTTCAAAGCCGGGTGCCTCTGGGGGCCAGGCGTCGACAATCGACCACTACATCACCATTGCAATGGGATTCCACACCAATCGATGCCAATCTAAATGAACATTGATGGATGCCGCGCCACGATGGCAAATGTAGACTCTGTAATTACCAGCTTTCGTACCCACCATTATAGGTATAAGCGGAAAACTGGAGCAAAATACCACCTATAGTAAGGTTAATGACAGGTGATTTGTGACGTTACTTGACTTTATCGGTGCTCCTGCTTGAGAACCGTATCATAAGAATAATTCTCATCACCGCTTCAATCATTTTAAATTAGAGATAAGTGTACGTCTCAAGTGAACTATCAGAGAGAGAATTACAGTGATGAACAACAAAGATGCCGTCTCATCTACCTGACCTGCTTTGATCTCACAGAAACTCAATATCTCCGTCCAGACAAGGCTTGTAAAATGAGGTGCCCGAATGAAATTGCAAAACTCCAGAGTTAATTGGGTCTCTTCCTTCGAGACAAGACAATATTTCTTTCTTCTTGTTACCAAGTGTCTTATTCTTTCACGCACTCGAAAAGGAACCACAATAGCCTCTTTATTTCAATGCTGGTGCCTTAATCACGTCATTTTGTTACATAGTATGTACAATGTATATGAAAAGAAGGAAACAGACTGAGCATGAGCATTCATGAATACCTTATAACACCACATGTCACATTGTGTAGGCATTGCGATGCGTTCACTGGCGGCATTGTCGTGACCTGACTGCTAAGGAAAGATATTCAGCTATCCCTTTGGATGCATCTGACCAATCTCGATGTCGAAGAAGAGTCCCTTTACAGTTGTGAAATGACCCTTTAGCCCGCAGCTTCGCTAGATCGAAATGTACTTGCAAATTGTATGCAACTTGTCGGTACGCAAATATCCCATGTAACGTTTGCTTTTCAAAGGTATCAATGGACAGAAATTTAAAGTTATACATATATGTATACGCCAAAAATAGTTACTCAAGCAACTGCATGGATACAATTTTGAAACAGTCAGACGTTTCAGATAGCAGCCGCTATCTTTCGTCGGTGACTAAGGACAGATCTGGTAGAACTAGGTTTTTATACCAAACCCCTGAATAGATATGATTTCAGATGGTTCAATAAAATAGCTAACATATCTATTCAGAGGTTTGGTATAAAAACCTAGTTCTACCAGAACTGTCCATAGTCACTGGCGAAAGATAGTGGATGCTATCTGAAACGTCTGACTGTTTCAAAATTTTATCCAGTTGCTTGAGTAATTATTTTTGGCGTATCCTATTACCTGGATGTCTAACCTTCATCTTCATATAAATATATATATATACATATTTACAACAGTTTGTGATCATGGATACAAACAAGACTGACGACAGTGTATATAACAGTAACATTAACGACTATTGACAACTGTATGTAGGTCACGTCAATATTCTTAACTTACCTACTGCCCACGCCGTCCATCATCTACAAATCATAGGAGAATGATGTGCTGGGCAAGGAAATGTTTGCAAGGTAAAGCAACAGGGGACATACGCTAGTCACATGGAACTAAAAGAATAGATAATGGTCATTTTTCACAGGTCAATCTTTTTTTTGTGTGAAAAATATGTTGCTGTTCTGTAAAGCATGACTGCGTAGAACCCTATATTGTCTCAATACATGGGGTTAACACGTACCGAGCAACTGATATCTACCCTCTGTCAGATATTACGGCTAAACAGGTTTACGTGCATTCATATCGACGTGTCTTTTATAAGGGTCATACCTAGAACCCCTGATGACTTAACATAACACTGTTGTTCTCCACTTGCTGAACAGGGGATAGCCGGTGGAGCTCAATATCTCAAAGGGTAATAACTTTAGAACACACGTGATGCTACGCCCTTCTCTTTCATAATACTTTCAGAATACTTTTCATATATTCGACCGGAAGTCGACTCAAATATATATATATTTTCTAACCAGAAAATGCATTTTCTGACTAGAAAATGCAACACCTTTAGCATTTGCACGTACTAGTTTCTTAAAAGCACAGATATGATATTAAAAGAGCAGCAGAAGCAATTATTATGATTATTTATTGGAAAAATGTACACGATATCTAGGCGAAACGTCGATTGATATTCCACAAAGAGCTGAATATATGGCTGATGTATCTCTACTCACTGAGCAGAAACAATTACAGGGAAATGATTAATTAAACCTTCTATACTATATCTGTTTGAGTCATTGTATCACTTCGCCTTTGTAAGCACGGTCTCCTGGGGATTCACAAAATACAGTCGCAGAATAGACCAACAATTCATCAATCTGAACTCCTGCCAGCGTTAGTCTCCAAGAATTCAGTCTTCTGACATATTGAATGCTAATGTTTTTTAATGAATACATATTGTGTCGCGGTACTCTTGTTACTAGTATACTGTACAATTCTTGTCCATTAAATGCTATATATCTATGAAATGCAAAACCCTAATTACTTGTGCTGTGGTTCTTGCAAAATATTTAAAACCACCGAATCCATGTCACGGACATTGCAATTTCAACATCAACGAATTGAAGTACTAGGTTGCTTGCCAAACTGGTGTGGCCAGGGGTAAAAGCCGTTGGGCGTAGATGAAAGATTTGATCGTACACATGACAAAACGGCGCTTGTAATAACCAGTGACCTCGGTACATACTGCTTTTCTTCAAACTATGCATACCTATCTTGACTTTGAATGTACAATAGAAAGTTCTGCGTGGCGCCGCAATACGCCACAGCTCTAAGCACGCTGACATCAAGTGATGGACCCAATGGTTAGCGATTCTGTTGATTACGTAACATGGTAAAAGTTTAAAATGCCAAAATAGTTTCCACAAAAAAAGAGAGATTCTTCCTTACCACTGATTTTCTTCTTTTTTTTTCGAAAATATTATTGCTATGTATATGATTAATAACACACTTGCCTGTAGCTGTTGAATCGTGGGCACACCTGTGTATGAAACAAATTTTCCTTTATCACTTTTGAAGCAGTATTTGGTCTCATTCCACACGGAACCTATGGCCCCATTACGTTGGCTATGCTATGGCTGAAATGTCGAGAGTTCAAGGATCATCCAGAAGCCTAAAGGCTCAAATATGGCTGCCACATGTTTTCAAAAGAATCCAGTGCGTGTGCACAACTGTTGATGCTAGGAGTTGATTAATGGACCTTTCAACTGCAGGGTCCTTTGAATTGTCCTCAAAACATTTCAAAGAATACTTACCATATGCTGAAGGTATCACGTGGTTTAAGATAGAGTGCTTACTGGTAAACGAATATGGTACCCAGGCTGCAGGAGCCAATATATCTTACATGTTCTCGAGCTAGCTATATATAGGCACTCACCACGGCCCGCTGGCTATAATATGGAAGAAGTTGGAAATCATCGAGAGGTTGTTTTGAAATGCAGCAATTTCGAATTCTCATTTAAGTATCATTTTGAACGCATTCTTGACAATTCCAGTCTTATTCTATACATCCTGAGTTAAGGGATATCGTAAGATTATATTTCAGATCAGAAAATGATTTTAGAATATTCGATGACGCTAACAGCCCTATTATGATATATCAACAATGGGGAGAATTTTGTTATCTGTTGTTGAAATTTAAGTAACAATGGTGATGTCTTGGATATGCTTACATTATAACATAAATGCATATATTCCTTTCAAATCATTTATAATATTCATTACATTCCAAGGTAACGTCTTCCATGTATATAATCAGAACACACAATGTTCATTAAAAATGTATTCATTCTGCTGACTTCATGCGTTGGAAAAATGAATATGTAGTCGACTATTGGGCGTGATCATTCAAAGGGTGCCTCGTGTGTCTTTTCAACTCGCATGAAAGGCTCACGGTTTCCACTTACCCGCCTCTGTGTTTGAACTGCTATTAGTGTTTCTCTGGCAGCTTCACATACAGTTTAAGTGTCAGTCGATTTTCTACGCATTCATCGCCTTCCATCCATAAAGCAGCGAATTGCATATAGGTACTTAAAAATTTCTATAACTTTTAAACACTCTTAGTCCTTATATCTTTGAGTAACGATTTTCCATTTGATATGATCGACATCTGCGCACTCGGTGGAGAAAGGAGCTCAATAGTAGATCTCGCAGACTGATTTACGCTATAAAGGCAAAGATGGTGAATCCCTTCAAACTGTACGGCTCCTGAGCTAATGGTGCTCTCAGCATCTAAAAAGGAGCTTACTACATGTTTCTTACTCTATAAAAAAGAGCTTACGGTACATGTCGCCTACGCCAGGCGGAAGATGAAAAGGACGCCCAGATGTGATGGTAGCTCTTTACCAGGGGGAGAAGGGACGGTATCATGCAGGTCAAGCTGATGAAAGTTCGATAAAGCACTCTTTGAAGCTTACGCCCGCGGAGACTTCGCTTGATACAACAAACACCCGGGATGAAAAGAAAGTCACGTTCACAGATGTATTTATGATAAAAGCATTGTTACATGTGCCTACAAACAGGTGATTCTGCAGGCGATGGACGACTGTAAAGTAATTCAATTATTCCAGAACAGTGGTAATACCCACTGGTCATCGCACCCACGTTCACAATCATAGCAATCTGATATGATCAAAAACCATCTACTCCCTGGGCTGTATTTTTTAACAACTTTATATTCTGCAAAATTTGTACCCATTAGTCATGCATGTAGTGCTTGGGACTGGCAAAGATGATACACTAATATTCATCTCCCAATACATTCCAATATCTTTCTTTAAAACGTCAAGATGAAGTAGTCTAATGTCATCCCATAGCCCGTTTGGTGAGGTTGGTTTTATTGAGCTTATATCTTGAAGTTCAATGTAAGCCTGACGTTTCATACACGTAACAACCATAAACGTAACACGTAGATCTTCATTTTTGTGTCATAAATGCGGCTCTTACAGCGATATGCCCTTTTCTCCATGGCATTTCAGCTCAAATGAACGGCTCATGAACGCAGCTTAGGTTCTGCCGAACGATGGCTGATGTCATCAATGCAGCAAAATGTTCATTTTGGGACAATATGCTGTCTTTTGGACAAAAATTGAACGTCTTCGCGGTAAATACCAATGAAGTGAGACAATATCAATGAATCAGGTATATCGTAAATAACTGAATCGCAATATTGTATGGCCACATCCTTTCTTTATGCATTTACAAAATGTGCTGGCGCATGGCACCACCCATGTACTTACCAATGCATAGACAATTTTCACTGACCTTCTGCTTTTAGTGAAAATATTCTACGCAAGCAAACAGGGTGATTTGTTCTCTCCTACTTTCAACTACCCACAGCGGGGTTCCGCTGATAAAGTATGTGGACTTTGGTGTGGTACAAAATCAATGATGTAAAGAATGCGGCTTAACCTGTAGCGGTTGATAATGCAGCATACTGTAGATCTTTTCAATTGTGATTCTCCACAAAACCCACTTCTGGACGTACGAATGTATGGCATCATTGAAGTTCTGATAGGTATCTACGTAAGTAGAGATAATTCTTGCACTCCTTTCACTCAGCACAAAGCATTGAACACCGAAAATCAATCATGAAGGTACCTAGGTGGACTTTTGAAAACCAGTTCTGACTCTACGATACAATGATAAAGTATGAATAGACGCCTAAGTCGTGATAAGTGTTTCTGAGAAGAAAGCGTTTCTTGCCTGTACAAGGCAAGATAAGCAAGTTCTGTATGTTTTATGAAAGTGAAAACTTGATGGGGATTTATCTTTGACATTCAATACTGCTACTGATAGAGTTAGTTGGAAAGCACTACACCAACGAACCTTGTAATTTAGAGAAACAATACTATAATTATTAAAGTTATCAAAAACCTCGCAAGTTGAGATGACAGTGTTCTAGGTACTGCCATACAATCGAGCATTTCGTATTCCGACCACATACCAGGGGTCACAGTGGTAACCGGCGCCTTAGTTATTCATTTAAATTCTAATAAAACATGAAGTTATAGCACAGGCAGAAGAGATTAAAAGCCGCGTAGCGTTTGAAGCTAGCTAATATGGATGGGATGAAGCAGTCATCAAGAAGTTTATCATTCTTTGATTGCGGCTGTTCCTTTACAGGAAATTAATAGATGCAGAGATTAAAGCTAAGGAAGGCAAGGCCTTCTTGAGTCTAATACGCACGAAGGCATTTTCCTAACGAGAACAAAATAATGAGTAACCGCTTCTGTAATAGATGTAGCCGAAGGCGTCTTAGCCCATGATTTGTTCTTGTAGGAGAACAGTCAATGCCCCTTACATACTCAACTAGCAAAATGGGAGTTTATTTCAGTACCCTTTGTGACAATGATTTCCTGGATAATGAAAAGGCATGCATAGCAGTAGGCAATTTCCGATGTTCTCGCAGATAGCAGTAACTGTAAATTGTTTATGGGTCCAAAATGGAATCTATCCTTGATGTAAGCCATACAGATAACAGAGCATACCCTGGTGCTTTTTTTTCTTAGCTAATCTTCTGCGACCGTGGGGAATGCAAATCAAATCACATATAAAGATTGGAAGACATTAGTGTCTAGATTTACAGATATTCAATTTGATTACCGAGATGATAAGGACATATTGGACACATTGATAACCTGTCTGGTAAAACATGCCAAAGAGATATAGATATATATAGGAAATGCATTGCTGAATGTTTCAAGAATATTGCAGTTCGTGCCATAATGTAAAAAAAAACAGTGACAATCATATTCTACGCTAAATATTACCCGAGTCGAGAGCAACGTGCATAAGGTGGCTTAATAACCAATCGAGAAGGGCAAATTGGTAACAAATTAGTTATTCCGTAAGATGAAGCTTACTAAATTCTCTCACAACAGAAGTGTAAAATGGTTGAAACATAGACTAACCTTTCGTGGCCATGGTGAGGACCAGTAGCAGTAGCATCGCGTATCTCCAGTTTGCAAACATGGTGAATTGCTTTGCGGACGAGTGTCTGTAGTCAACCGCTTTCTGCCAGAGACTGACGGGACTCCCTACGCCCGGCGTATAAATACTGACATTCGCGCATGTGAGGCAGCCCCGATGGGCTGAGAAAAGCAGCCGTCAAAATCGATTACTCCAACATTACGTGACAGAACTTCAATACAAACAAGCCATCGACTCAAAGTGATAAGAGTGCCTCATTTGCATATCCCAGTGCTAAAAACATTCCTAAAATTCAAATGTGGACACGGGGAACAAGACCGTGATTTACGATATATCAAAAGCAACACCGCCCAACAGATCCAGCGGGACTGGGGATGCTTGGTGGGGGTCTATCCGTTCAGGAAGGGCGTTCGTACGATTTCACGGGAGCGGAAGCCTGAAATAACGGTATAACGTATAATGATTTTGTGACAACCAATCAGACTACCGAGGACCTAATGCCCCGTTATTCCGCACTGACACGGGAACGAGCAGCCGGCGAATTTTCAACTTGTTCCAAACGTGTCAAGAAAGTAATGGAAGAAGATTTCTCACAAAATAATGGGCTTTGCTAAAGTCTTGTCCAATGTAACATGAGCAGGAGTGGTATTGCTTTGCCCTCTATTAGTATTTTACGCACGCCTAGGCTCCTCGCTCTGAAGACACTGAAAACTAAGGTTGCGAGTAGACCTAGCTGCATGCTTTCAAGTCGCTTTAAACTGTAAATGTACTTGACACTTTTGAGGTGAAAGGTGGGCAAAGAACGGGCATTGCCTTCCGTCAGCCATCTCCAAATTGGACAAGGACAATCTTTTCGGTAATACCCCCTTTTCCGTGAGGGCTTAATTGAGGAGAGTCTGTCAAATACAGAGCAATGTCAAGACCTATACGCGAACATATCCCTTCTGGATTTCAACTGGTAAAAGCAAAAGCGGCATATGGTTGGCAGTATATTAAAACTAAGCACGCACATCATTATTGCAGTAGATCCAGATTTAGTTAAGACATTTGGAGACAACTATGATAGGAAAATAGATGTTCCCAGAAATCCCTAAATCTTACTCAATGCGCGGGCATTTGTATCGCCCGTAATACAGTTGTTCCTTTAAAAGGGGATGGATAGGAGGCTTAACGGCAGGGAAATGCCATGTGAAATCCGGCATTTAAGTAAGATGAATAGCATCAGAGAAGCGACGCCGTTTGCACGCATCTGTTATCGTTTCAGACATAAGTCCGGTGAAGAAACTGTATGGCTTGCAAGGAGGCAGACAACGATATTCCATATCAAGTGACTACGCTGTCTCTTCGCTAAGGTAGAGGAATACAATTAAAACTTCACATATCACCATGTATTACCCGAAGTCATTCTGCTCCGGAACTCCATTTCAAGTGACAGCCTCGCGGGCCTTTCTTTACAAAGGCATCGCTGACCAAGACAAATGTTGGTACCTTAATGGTGAACATCATTACTCGCTCTTCCCTAAGGTTGTGAACTCCACTATCGTTTCACTTAATCGGCTGGCGTTGACTTCTCATTACTGGCAGCAACAAGCGCCTCGAGGTACCACTGACTTGACCCTGTGTAGATGAAGATAGTTGTTGCAAAGTTTCATTCTATACAACCCATCTGGGGCGAGGGACTCAACGGCGTCTACCAGAAGAGTTGATGTCCCCGGAGAATGACTCTAATGTCAAGGATAAAACACAGGGCAACGGTAAATTACAGTCCTTCTAATGTTTACATGTTCTCTAAAGTAGCATAGAAAGCATACCCTTTATCTTCTCTAGATACCTCTTTATCCATGGTTGTTTACATCAAACAAAGTTGGTATGTACTTCCACGTCATTATGTTTAAACTTAAATCTCGAAACGCCAAAGACATTCAAAACTACTATAGTTCGTTGACATGACAAATTAAAAACAAACATCCCCGAAGTCTTGTGAATAGATTTAGAATGCACACATTAGCCATTTCTGATGGAGTGAATTCCCTTTGGTGGATTATTGTTTTCACATCGAGCCAGAGGGGGCGTTTAGTCTAAATAGTTCAAATGTTTTAAGACTGGGAAAAAGCTTTTTTGTCACGCTACTTCGGTGTCGTCTGTCGATCGATAGTTTTTAGCCCGGTGGCATATATTGGCACAATATTATCACCTTTGAGCGAGGCACAATACTATACGTATACAAGACGTGAGCATGGTAGATTAGGAAAAAGAAATACCGTTCTAAAGACTATGATTTGTAAGGAAACCCCTATAAGCCAATTGACATTGAATAATGCAGCTAAGTTTGGGATATAATATTTTCTAGTTAAAAAACGAGCGGAACTCCATATCTAACTTATTCGTGGTACATTTGGGACTCTCTCAGAATATTTGAGTTGTTGTACTATATGGAACCATTATATGATCATGGCATAAGGAGCTTATAGAAATCCACCAATCATGTCATCACGCGAACGTCATTATCCGCGTGTCACTAAAGGATGGGGATGATGAATGGCACATTTAGTAGCACATTACTTTCCATTCAGGACTTAATACCCTAGAATTCATTCCCATTACACAAAGATCCTATGAGGTCGCCATTTGCCCACATCGACTGACTGACATTTAAAACTACTTACGAAGTCATCTCTAACTTTCCAATGACCACCGTCTAATGAAGACTCATGTTAAAACGTTAATGCTCTTTTCGATAATAATCAGTGGTATAGGTAAGCTTTGGCAATAAGTAATTGCTTCTCCAATTTGGTCGAAATCCACTGACTACCTAGGTTTAATTACGTGGAGAGTATCATTAACCTATTGGCTGGCTAGACGGTATTGCTTGGATGAGTCTTTAGTGTATCCACTAGAGTGGCTATCACTGGCCTTTCTCTAACCATCCGCAACAAAATGCACCGACTGATGAAGTTCTGCAATAAAGGTAAACGAAAAAATGCTTTCTTATCCGTATATTTCTCTTTACCATCGTTTGCTAATGATGTGTAGCTTGCTGTACATTTTGATTGAGACCAACGGCTCTAACTATCTTAACAAACTTATTTTGAGTCAATTGCTTCGATGTATTTAATATTCATTCTCGTTTCTATAGATATATTTTCATGATTGTTTTCTTGAACTGTTGGGTTATTTGCTCATTCTTACTGTTCATCATCAATTTGTCGGATCATAAGATTCTGTATTAACTTTCTTTTTCTTTTCTTTTCACACATGCTTATTCATAAGTTGGATCGGTTGTACTCTTCTGATAATTATGTTCTTCTGTATCTCATGTCATGTTGTCTTATTACTTATGAAAAATGCAAGAAAGTCTCATGGTGCTAGTATTATAGCCAACCATATAAAAGTACATAGCATACGGTATCAATATGGTACAAGATTATTGATACACTTGATGCATATTAAAAGTAGAATTCTAACAATCATGAATATTCAACAAACATCCAACATGGTGGATTATGATGCCACCAGCTGCAATATACCTCCCTGCCTTAGAACTAGTTTTATTGCATTGAACAGAATAAACGTGAATCTCTATGCTATTAATGATAAAGAATATGACATAATACTACACAATATATATGTTCTTATGCCCACAGCGAGATGCCTCATTGACACACGCAGTGTTAATCAATCACGTCCTTACTCTTTGCCACGGAAGTTCCTGAGATTAATTACAAGGTATAATTGGCATTCATTGAGGTCAACAGCCCTTCAAAAGAGTGCCAAGAAATCCCATGTGAAGTAACATTTCATGGGCTTCAGCTCTGACCTTTAAACTTTATGTGGGAGCTGATGATATTTATAGAGGTGCCACTTGGTTCTAATCGTCTGCCAGATTGCACATACATCACTACGATATTTTATGCATGTTCTAGTCATGATAAAAATGGCAAAGTCTGTGATATTGAGGGAATGATCCTGAAGGAAACTCCTGAATATGCGTGTTTCGTGAGTAATGACGCTGAGTTTTGTAGTTGCAGGCAACGAAAAGGTGGCATTAATTTGAGATGGATTGAGATGGAAGTTCCCGGTCTCAATGGAAATTGCATTCATAACCATGGACTTCATCAAAAACGTTTCGTACATTTCTTATATGTATTTTGGTTTAACTTTTCATTTTTAGACAGCTGCTGCTTCCTTATTTTAACGTGCATTCAACATCCTTTTATGCTGATAGCCAGTTATAATTCGGTGCGTTTTCTTGATAGGCTAAGGGAAATAGATATGGCTAACTGTCACCAGTAACCATAACCATTTTGGAAATGTGCACGTATGGTACATGGTATTGCATTTTTTTTCTGTATGGTGATGCCCTCCGGGAAATGGCAAACACAGGATGTAGTGCTTCTTGATCCAGCATTGGGAACCACTAATGCGTACTTCGTAGACTTTGACAGGCTTTTGGACGTCAAGACCCTCTTCATCCTGATAGCTTTTTGAACTAATGGAAGTGCACGAGGACCCCTTCAGCGGAAAAGACATTGTACTTTACTTCTATCCCTCGGCGGGGCTTAGGATCAAAGAAAGAATTTCCCAATAAATGATGACGACGGTTGATATAACCTTGCGCTTCTCGTATATAATTCGATGATTTGAAGCATATGATTGCGCCACAAGAAAGAAGATTTTTCAGAAATCCAATGTAGATTGAAGGGAGGGTTGCGTGCCCCAAGCGGCCAAATGAACAGTTTTCTTTACAACGACCCCTTTTACCGACCTCTTATATTACGGGTCAATATCCTCACATATGTTGTCGGTTTCACCATTGCCGTTCTTATTTCAAGCTATTCACATCAAAAGCATAAGCTGTTTTAGGCCATTCTTCAACATAACCATTCACATAGCAATAGATGTTGCATGAATAGCTTTAAGCAGTTTTCGAGACGTCATGAAAATTCATGAGTTCAGTTTGATATGTGCATGACCTCGAGTCGCCTTCGATTGATTGTTTGAAAGATGTGGCAATGGGCATAGATGTACCTAGCTAGCAAGGCAAACAGACATTCCCTGAAATGTGACTTTAAGTAATATTTCAAACATTAAAGACGCATAACCGTAATGCCGCGAATCTCGAACCTCCATCACTTTTATATATAGCCTCAATATTTTGTTATTATTAAAAGCATTGATGAATTCATTTAATATAGAAGTTGAAGGCGTAAAAATGATAAGTACAGAAACCGATCACCTATTTTTACTTTCATAATATATTATTGATTATCCTATGAAAATCATCAGCTGGAAATATTAAGTACTGTTTGCAGTAGGTGCCTAGGGAACGTTTGCCTGTTTATCAGATACCATGTGGAGGTGCTGTTGCTGCAATTTTCACACAAGTGAACATCGCCTATCTTCACCCTAGCTTAGGGCCCAACTGATCACTCTCACGATAACCATTGCTGCCATGCAATTTTAATTGCAAATGGGTAAAACGGGAGAGACATGGTTACCAAAGAAATTGTGAGGGTTTTCAGGTTGGCTCGGGAGTCCGGAGTATATGGCTTCGTCGAGGGATTGTTCAATGGATCCCTAGATGATGCGACCATCGTCTTGTATCAGCTATCAGAATCGAAAGCCATACAATACACTCAAGTGGAATGAACACTTTGTAGTCATGCGGGGAATGGATAGGTTGCCTTTTCCCCGTCAGCAAAGATGTCTGACCTTTAAGATCTGCTACAACGGTAAGGCGTTTTGAAAAATTGGATTTGGTGCGTTACCAACTCAAGGAATGCAACCGTGTCAACGCAAGCAGATTCTATACAACCTGCTCTGTAGGATATACATCATGACACACAATGGATACGTCCATTTACACGTCGTCTTGAGGCTTGCAATGGGTGAGATAGAAAGGATGAGAACAATGGCATCGCGGGCCTTGGATCTCAATCGTGAGTTCCTGGCCCACAGCACCAAATCGCACCACTAAGCTATTCTACTGTTCCGCTACGATTGACGTCTCCAAAGACCCAAGCCAATTCCAGGTCATAGCCATTATAGCAGACTGAAATGAGATGAGGTGGAAATGTCAGAGAGCTTAGGCGCGTATTTTAGCACATCCTTCAAAATAAATCCCTGTTGCAGCACTTTTACCATTGATGGAAAGTACAAAGGAAGTAGGTTAATCTTGCCTCGCATATGGTGACGAGATGTGCTACAAGAATGATGACCGAATTCTCAGGTGAACGATCTCCCTACACCCAGCAATAAACTGCTTGGCAGTTAATATATGTATTATTCTTCATTGGATTGCATGGTACCAGTAAATGTCTTTCAAATATAAGGAATACTCGCCAGTCGCCAACTTTAACGCTGCTAGACTATCATCTAACATTGACCGACCAGGAGCGCGGTCAACATGCATGGTCATGAGGGAAGGCACTCATTCGTTGGACATCGCATGGCCTGGCTACATCTTCATCAATATTCATGTTGCCCTTGACAAGAGTGTCTGGTATACATTTAGATTAAAGGACGCTGTAATTCCAAGCGATCCCAACATACCCCTCATCTGTTACGGCCCTTCTATGTCTGTGAGTGGTTGGAGGGATGTGCAAAATGCCTCTGAATTTAGTCCCTCTGCCTTTCTGCAATTACCCTCACGTACAGTATCTGGACATCCGTTTGGCTTCGTAGTCAGACGAGTTAGGCTGATAATATGTCATTTTGCGCTTCGCCGCGAAACCATCACCGGGAAATTTGAACAGGGCATCAGTTGAGTAATGTGGCGACAGTGGGGATTAGCCTTGGAAAGGCAAACGGTAATGAACTCTGGAAACTCTTTCAATGACATAGCTATAGACAGCAAAGGTAACTTTGTGTGTATATCAAAACTCCAGTCAGTTGTCAGCCATTGGTTCATTCCATTCCAGATGATGCCGGCTCTGGCTAAGTCAGGAGAAACATTCCTGAAGGCAAAAAAATACAAGTGCTTTTTGAGAGCTACATTTATGTAGCTCATATCACTAAGCCTGCCCTTTCCTATGGGCATCGGTGATATATCATGCCAAAAGTATCGGAAGCTATATAGTGTTCCACGGTTTGGTGCCCTCCGGCAACATTGCTGACCAGACTTATATGCAGGTAAACAAACGAAATATTCCTGACTGAAAATATATGAGTCAGCCACATAAATAACTGGACTCGACTCAGTCGTTGCTTGTATGCCAACGGACTGAATACTGATGCTGAAACTTTGAAGTACAAACTCGTTGTTTTACCTGCTGGGTTGTTCACTTGTAAGTTGGCGTTATTCCAAATCACAAACTCCCGCATCTATTCCCCAACTAGATTGACGTGTTAAGCCCGTTGTGGAGCAAAATGACAAAGGCGTATAAATCATTATATCCGGAGTTACAATTTCTGCCGCTAACAAGCGACATTTTATATGAGCGTGAAAAATTGATCAAATTCTGACTAGTAGAAGATCTTTATTTAGAAAACACATAAATTAAGTGTACAGGTGAATAAGAGAAAGTTCGTGTGAGGACTTCGTTCATTTTTCAAACCTTCTTTTCCACCGCCTTACCCTATTCCTAAGTTACATGCCTCACAGTATAGCAGATGAAAACTGCATAAGGAAAGTATTTGTTAATGCACTAAGTGAACATGTGTTCCCCTCAGGCTGTTACAATGTTGCCGGGGGACCTACCGGCTTGTTACGTCTATATCTGATGCCCTCGGCTAATTCAAACCATTCTTCCGTGATCTGATTTAGCAATTCACGAGGCCGATACAAGGTGTCCTTGAAAGATAAGCAGAGATGTAAAACTATCTGACTTCGATCACGAAAATGTCTTAATTCAAGTATGTTACGCCGGGCCTAATTGTGTAATCGTATTGTCGCTAAACAGATGTGTAAATCAAGTATGATTGTGTCGTCATATCAGTGTACCATCACCAAGTTATCACTCATATGACGATATTAAAAGGTGTACAGAAAGTGCGAAAAGGAACAAAATAGAACGAAATGGCATTTCCATTTCGTTCCATTTCGCACTTTCTGTTAGTTCCATTTCGCTCCATTTCGTTCCATTCCATGCTTTCCGTACACCGATATTAAAGGTTGGCGACTGAGGCAATAATCATAGCAGTACCTTCTAATGATAAACAAGAAAATGCCACTCTCGTTCATAACTAGCGCTAGCTGCATTGCGGATGCATGTGAAGTTTGAGAAAATGAAACATTCACATCAGTAGGACAATGAAGAGACCCCATGAAATTACACATTGAACACAAGTCGGTGAGGCTATTGCTCTGACAGATAGAAAGGATGAGGTCCGTTGTATTTCTTTTCATTAGAATATTGTAATCTTGTTTGGGACAAAAATGCCTAGCACCTTTGATGCACATAGTTTGTTGTGTGGAGTAAATATCATAGGATCCAGAAAGCTGGTATTCAGTTTGAAACTTATATCTGATGTTGAATTAGTGACATGATTTAAGGTTGGCACAGTATAGGGGTAGTTCAGTCATCGGTGTCGGTAATACGGTTCCAGTTTGAACTGAATGTATTCGTGTGCAACATACTTAAAGATGCGATTGCTAGTATGTTATATGAGAACTAGGGACCTATAAAGCATTACCAAAGTTAACAAAACTTCAAGAAGTATTCTAAAAACCTTGACAACCATTTGTCACTGGAAGATACCTAATTCTTGCAAATGCCAGATCTGCTGCGTTTGACTGATGACATTTAATATCTCTACCTTACACATTTCCACTGTGCTGTGCAACTACTTACTGTCCTTCCGCTGCTGCTGGCAACGTTTAATCGTGTTTCCGTGCTTCATTTTCTGATTATTCCCTACGGCTCCCAGAGGGAGAGAAACGCATCCGTCATACATGACCTGGAACACTGTACCGCAGACAGCACTTCAAACATTGCTTTCAGACTCCAAGCTGTCCCGGCAGTAGAGATATACCTGTCGACCTGTCGAGTAACGCATGTAAGGAATTTGTTCCGATCTTAGACTTAACAATTTCTCTGTGACTTAATCAACAAAATGGTGGACATATATCACCCAAATCCTCTTAGCATCTTATCTTTATTTCCAGATGTGCTTACTGAAGGAATGGTGCCTCATAACTCATCATGTGTGCTGTTCACAAAATGCTTAACAGTCCCACATTGGCTTTACGTACATCTTCGCCTGAAGGGTAGAATGCGTATTAATCAATTATTCATAGAGCAAGCGTTTGGCATTCTGAGAGTTACTTGTAAACTTTTTTTACATACTAGGATGATGTGTGCGTGTTTGAAGTAAAGTGTTCCAAGTGTTTGACGAAAACATATGGCGCGTTCTGTTCAGAATGAGGTCAGCTATCATCGCGGAAGTCAGAAACCATCAAGCAACGATGCAGCCACATCGATCAACACCATCCAAAGACTGAACCGAAGTAGGCAACCACAAATGTTATCGGAGGCATCCAATCAGAGCACTTGAAACATACAAATAATGGGCGAGAGAGAGCAACAGGCTGCCATCATCGCGATGGCAGGATTTACGTTACGTTTGGGCGTAAATCGATCATAGGTGTAATTGCTTCCCGGCTCTAGTTCTGCCTTGTGATCTCCATTCGTCTCGCCGATGATGACGCCAATTACAGTCGTTGGGCCGATATATGCCCAAGGTCAAGTCCTATCGCTTGATGATTGGACTTAGTAAGGTCTTCGATAGCGTAAGCCCGTGGCTTATGTCTGACCATAGTATTGGCTTTTAATGCAGCGGATATTCTAAAGTACATGGGAAATGAGGATGACACGACAGATGCGTCAATGTCAAATTCATTAGATATGAGAAGCTGCTTATTGGTTCAGCCACGTCTAATCAAATTAGCTGGAGGGGCACAGGCTGGAGGCGAAACTTGACAGGGAGGTTACATTTGGTTATCTGCATGTGGCTCGTAGGAAGATGCAGCTGAGAGGAAGACATGATGGATGTTCTGCCATGTTACATTGCATGTTCGTCTTGGGTGGTAGTTTTTCTAAGGATATAGCCACGTCTCAATGATACATGATTCAACCTTTTTGGTACCAGAAGATCATTGAGTAATAACAAGGTTCAACACGACTCAGATGAACAAAAAATACCCGAAAACTTACGACGGGAAGAGATTATAAACATCTAAAAATCAATACACATGTTGCACATATTTATTTTGAAGCAAAGGATACATTCAGTACCATATGTCATCTTGTAGTATGGCACATGAGACTGAATATTAGTACTGAAACAAGTGAGGCGTCGTCGTTTCAGTAAATACTTCAAGGCATTTGAATCAGTCATCAATCACCACGTAGGTCTATTTTTCTTTGCATAGTTTTATAATTCCATAAACCCGTACGTTAACAAACCGACTTATCACTGTCTAACAGTCCACCGACAAAGTACAAATTCCTATTTGGTTTTGCCGAAAAAAAACTACATAAATGGTATTCCCAAAATAACACGCTTTGCCACCACGAAGTACTGAATTCCCATTAAATGTCATCCGTGCCTAACTTTCAGGACGTCTTCCCCAGCGGTACCTGAAGATTTCCCGGTTCTTGATCTTCGCCTGGGGCAAAATGACTTCCTTTGCGACTCAGCGATATGTAATGGGTATCCGCAGCAGGAACCCAACGAAGGACCCCATTAGGGGATTTATGATTGACACGGCGTCACAGCATAGAGTAGAGGTGACTTCAAAGCAGATATACTCGCTCCATCAATGACATTTCGAGCATTCTTAAAGTATCGGCTACGGAATTATGTGCATTTACCTATAACCACCTAGTGCATATTCCCATTTGCCAGATACTGAAATATACAACGATATATCTATCACGTTTAATGATCATAATTTTTTATTAAAGTGTGATCAGTGTGATGCTATTTCTTTCTCTGTAAAAGTGTTTTCAATTTGTCTTTCATAGCAAGCTTCTTTCGACATCACAGTTTGTAAGGAAATTATAGTCTGCCAATAATTGACAAACGTTTGATTCAATTTTGTTCCATTTGTAAGAGTATACTTAGCTAATAGAAATGCAGCAACATTCTGCAACTGCACTATTTTGCGCGTTTATATGAACATCCATCCATTGAGCGTAAGGTAAGATCAATGCTCTTCAGCAGGAAAACAACTTAAAGTAAAACTGGTAGTATGTCTTGGCATCCCTTTCCTCATCTCCAATCCCTTAAAGGAAGACTGTGAACCTAGCTTTGAGGTGAACATAAACAAGATACAATTACGCGGCGAGTGTTTGTGTCTTGAGGGGTTCTCTCTGTCAGCGTGGAGTTTATGAAAAAGAAGCGCCCGGCCAACTTTATTGAGTGCGCATATAGCTTTCTGTCTCATAGCGGGGAGCGTAAGCAGCGCTCTTGGATGCTGGGATATATTTCATACAGAGCAGCATGATCTTTTTATAAAGTGTCTACATTAAATAATCGTATATTCCCGCTAAAATGTTGATAGTACCTTCGACTATATTTTAACTTCAACTCCCACAATATGTACTACGGCTGCCGAACTTTACCTGCTAATTTCTTCAGTAACAAC
The DNA here is from genome assembly GCA_035149815.1 of Branchiostoma lanceolatum. NCBI lineage: Eukaryota > Metazoa > Chordata > Leptocardii > Amphioxiformes > Branchiostomatidae > Branchiostoma > Branchiostoma lanceolatum. Next base: position 15,017,816 of record CM068866.1, read on the forward strand.
TAAGCAGTTGGGCTGGCTAAAAGAGAATTTCCCACCAATATTAACCCAACGTTCATGCAGCCGTTTATTTTTTGGGGTACGGTCTCTTTGAGACTGCACACTTGGAGTAACACATGAATGAGACCTTAACAAGTGATGACAGAGAGGATGGTTCAACCATACACTGCCCATCTGTCCATTTGTCCTTGTCAGGTGGGCACCATGGGCTTTCATATAAAATAATATGTGCCAATAGTTCCACTGTGTAAATGATAGCTTACGATTGATATTGTGCCCTAATAATGAGCTATTGAAGAATGGATTAAGAACTGCACATTTCAATATCCGAAACCCATTCCTTTACAATTAACTCACTAAACAGACTAGTTCGGAAACGATATTTTCATTAGCACCCATTTAACAAGGTAATAGACATACGAAGCATAATCGAAACTATAATATTTGGATTCTTGCCCGGTACCCAAGAAAATCGCAACATATTAAAATTTATTCAAAACATATATCCACGAAGGCTTAAGCTTGTTGATCGAAGTAGCACATTTGGAATATTGAGTTTTTCAAACATTTAAACTGCTGCACAAAATGACCGTTTTCTGGTTTCATTCGGTATTCAATGCTGGTTATTCCATCATTAATTATCAATCATCTCGAAGCCTCAATGGGTTATCAAAAGAATACATCTTAAACTAATGTAAAAGGCATTTCCTTATCATGAAAGACGTGCCACAGGCTTCGTTTCATTGATCTGCATCTAGATCTAAGAACAATTATTGTTCCATTGTGTGAAAAGTTACTGCTGCCAACTGTTTCCGAAAGGTTTCGCACGAAGAAAGCTGCCTTCGACTGATAATTGCCAAAGACCAAATGCTGTGGCTACACTTACACCAACCATTCATTAGGTTCTGTCACACGAGATAACCCTGGTTCGTCCTAATCAATGTTGTTCTACAGTCTTGACGGTCAGACACCACTCCGGCTCTTCCACATAATCCCTTGCGACCCGTGGGCTTGTTAATAACACTTGTCGTGTAATGAAATTCCGTTGCTGAATCCCTGCTGAAATTAAACAGCTATCTCACGCTCGCTTGTTGCTTTGTCCAACAATACAGTCGTCTGATCATCTTCAGTAGACCCATTCACTTCGCGACTAGCTCGGTAGAATCTGGTAGTTGATGCAACAAAGGTGATTCGTAATTAATGCATGAAATTTACATAAATGCGGCATGGCGGTGCTGATAGTTAATGTATTTTAGGACGGCCATTCACTGTTTCTTAAGAGGTGGTCTGATAAGTTTTATCAAAATCAATTTTCAGAATGGCGCTAATGTTTATTGATTTCACGATCGAACGTTAAAAATGATATGGTGATACAGTCAACGTATTTGAGGTACCACAGAGGTTCGTATTGCTGTTTTAGAAATACCCACTGGACAACGGCATCCGAATCCAATAGTTGCAAATGACTCTTGTCGCCAAATGAAAGTAGAAAACTGAATCCTCACTGAAAAGCCCCCTCTCACTGGACCCGCGGCACGCTGACAGCGTCGCTGCGGCCGATCGAATTAACAAAGCACTCAATGAATTTCATCGACAAAAACTAATTTTTTCAAGCTTTGTGTGTTTTGTTGCCTTTTTTGTCATACTTGTACGTTTTGAATGATATTCCCATTATAAAGTCAAGGGTAACACAAATCCAGTTTAGGACGCAGCGACGCCGCCAGCGTGCCGCGGGTCCAGTGAGAGGGGGGCTAAAGGAAACGCTGTTCCAAGCTCTTTCGTTGCAGTAGGTAACATGTACAGGGCACTCTAGTGATTACTTCAGACTGAAGAGGTTAGCTTCGTGATCACTGGACTACTGCACGCCACCTACTGGAATAACGCGATCATGCTGCGTTCAGTGAACATTTCAGACTGAGTGTGTAACAATCAATTTAGAGCATGTTTGCTGGAAAGGGTGGCAGTGGGCTGGATATCAAAATGAATGCTTTCTTTTGAACACTTATCGAGTACTCCATTTTGTTGGTTGAAAATGGATGATGATCATTTGCTAATCATGGATCACGGTTGCTCTGTCCTGACAATGTCAGCCGAATACTAGTATCTCAAACCCGGCCTCTGTACTTATTTTTTTTTTACATATTTTCTAAAACAAGCCCTTCTGATACCCCCCGACCCACATGCACACCCACCCACACTCATACCTACCCATACTCACACTCCACCCACACTCACACCCACACTCACCCACTCATATACATGATTATTCTTTTCATTGTGGTTCTAGAAGCGGAATTGTGGTTTACCCAATTTCAGTTGGCACAAAGTCGAGACTGCTGCAACCGCCGGACCCTCGGTCGATTTCCATGGGTATAAAAGCAAGTATGTTCGATCAGTCCCCGTAGAATCGATGGATGCCTTTGAAGTGAGGGTGTACCTTAGTAGAACAGGAATTAAGGTTTATGTACAGCAGGGAACGCGAACAAAGGCTTCTGTTCCTTTGAAGGACTGTTCATAAAATTGGCGTTATTTTGAAACTTCGACTCGGTGGGAAAGGGAGAGCGGCATCAGTGTTATGAGAAAGCAAGAAACTATTGCTGTGGCGTACATAATAACACGTCTATTGGGAGGACGTTAAGCCCCCCTCTCACTGAACTCGCGGCACGATGGCGGCGTCGCTGCGTCCTAAACTGGATTTGTGTTACCCTTGACTTTACAATTAGAATATCATTCAAAACGTACAAGTATGACCAAAAAGATAAAAAAAACGCAAAAAGCTTAAAAGTTTTTTGTCGATAAAATTCGTTGAGTGCTATGTCAATTCGATCTGCCGTAGCGACGCCGCCAGCGTGCCGCGGGTCCAGTGAGATGGGGCCTTACGTAAGGTCGAACGTGTCTACAACTTCACAGACATTATACATTCCTGGTCTACCCCTAACGGTATCATGCAATTCAAGAAGTTTGATGTGACTTTACGCACAAGAAAGCGATTCAGCTGCGTGGGCTGCCATGATGACTGTGCTTTTAAGGAAAGGGAACGCTTTATGAAAAAATACAGGCTTCTTCAAGTATACCAATTAGAATACACTTACCTAGATCAAAGGCACCAAACTCTGAATTATCATTTTTGTGAAGTACTGACAAAACTACTGCATACAATTAATTTTGCCCCCATACATGTAAACCTTTGTGCTTTTTAAAAGTACACAACGGTATGTTTATCCCTGTAAAGGACTTGTTTATTGTGTTTTGATATGCATGTAACTGTGTGGCTACAATGTTTTTGAGAAACCGCTAAATTTTCCCAATAAAAACATATTTTTTATTCGGTTGGATGAATAGTTCCTAACAATTAATATAATCACCGAAAGCATTGTGATTATCAATACCGTGGCTTTTTACATGATTCATAATGCAGAGTAAGGAAGCTAAGGCATCTCAGGTTAGTTAAGCCAGCCTAATGGGCCACAAAAATACAATAATATCTTGCTGAGAAGGTTGAAATAGATCCTAATTCAACCGAGTAGTTGTACCTTTGAGGGATTAATTTGGATTCATGTTCCATTTTGCAGTAGTCATTAAAGAAGCTTTGATCTTGTGTTCAAGCCAGGGAAAGAAAGCCAGAGGCACAAAGTGCCGATACCAACTCTTTCTCAATGCTTGCAGTACATAACAGTAGGTAACCAAAGCAATATCAGGAAAAAAAATATGGAAAGAAAAGATGTTGAAATCTTTATGGTACTGACATTTACTAACACTATTTAGCACATTTGCTTCATACTTTGAGCATTTTGAAACCGCGCAAATGTGCCGTGCAATGATTCCCTTAGTTTTGCGACGAAAACCCTGGCGACCATTTTTAAGCTCTCTCTCTCTCTCTCTCTCTCTCTCTCTCTCTCTCTCTCTCTCTCTCTCTCTCTCTCTCTCTCTCTCTCTCTCTCTCTCTCTCTCTCTCTCTCTCTCTCTCTCTCTCTCTCTCTCTCTCTATCTCTCTCTCTCTCTCTCTCTCTCTATATATATATATATAGGTTATTGATGTATTTTGCCATTGTATACTAAAGGAAACCCAAGCAATATTAGGACCCAAAAATCAGATTTTGAAAGTTGATTTATTTAGTAATTTCTATACATGATTAGTTCAAACAACACTATCACAATGTATAGCGACGTCCATCATGCAAAAATACGACGTTGTTATGATGTGAGAACTCACTAAAAATGGTCGCCAGGGTTTTCGTCGCAAAACTAAGGGAATCATTGCACGGCACATTTGCGCTGTTCAAAATGCTCAAAGTATGAAACAAATGTGCTAGATAGTGTTAGTTAATGACACTACCATAAAGATTTCAACATTTCTTTTATTTCCATATTTTTGGTCCTGATATTGCTTTGGCTACCTTTATGTACTGCAAGCGTTATAAATAAATATATATATAAATAAAACGACTGATAAGTTGACGCCATATATTACTAAAATTAATTGGCATTGGTAGATAATGTTTATCCGCAAGGGTATAAAATATTTAGTCAATTGGTATCACCAAGCCTTATCCCTATCAATTTTTCATATCATATCACTGCCATGTTGTGCAAAGCTTTGTTATGTATGTTTTTATGATTATATGGCAATTTTTATAGGAATGCCGAAGGGGGCTTTGTGCTCATTAAAAACCCATTCAAGAAACATCGTGGGGTTCCCGCATGTGATGATTACACAAGAGATTAGGTATTAATTGCACGAGATACGATAATTATAAATTACATTATTTACCTTCACATATTGGTGATAAAGGAATGCATGATTTGATTTTCATGATAGACTATGATTTATGATATGCGCTTCTAACATGATAATATGCAATAAAACATTCCTTGATTGTCATGATCTGTATAGATTTCATATATTGATTAAATGATGTTACATTTTATAACCTTTGCTTTGTACATATAAGAAATTGAATGGATGATGTTGTTGTACAAAATGAAGTAAAATCCAAAGACTATCGCTTTCATGTTGAACAATGTCTGGAAAGACAAATTAAAATGTTCAATGCATTGTACCTCCTGAAATCTGCTCTATGAAATATTACCAATATCTACAAATAAAATAAGAAATTACACTGTCATTTATATTTTCGACGGTTCCCAAATTGACTGTTTTGAAATGTAGTAACGTTAGATATCATATACCATCTATGGCACTTAGGAGGCTTGCTGTTGTCCACAGATGTAGTAAAATGCTAATAACTATGAGTAGTTTGTCAAAAACAGCGAACGTTGCCAATTACTGTTACACGATAACTGCTTTTTATTGCATATTAATGGTTATGAAATGGCTGCAATCGTCAATGTCTTGACAGCCCTACTGATATCACCTCCCAATGCAATGCCAACTTTCTAACGATTCACCTAGTGCGCAGTTTTGTGACACCCTTGGGGAATATAATTGACTACCTTCATCGCGACAGGCATCATTTTGTTTCATTTCAATAAGCAGCATTTATATTGTGTCAATTTGTACACTTTACTTTTGACAGAACATCAATTTCCAGTATGTCTGCCGGAATTTTAATATCAGATAACAATCAGGATAAGTGCCTTGAACGCTTACCTGTCTTTTTAAAAAATCAAACGCCAGCTGCAAAGACTGTGACATCGCATTCCAGCGTTAGACTTGAGGCATTACTCGATGTTTGTGACCGGCAGAAATTGTTTAAATCGATTGTTTGTAACTCCTGTGAAATACTGCATACCAAGACAGAGATATTCAATATGATATTGTCCTGCCCTGTTCATATACCTACCTATGTAGGCCAAGTTATATACAACTCAATATATGCAAAAACGAGACATTGTTTTACATTCCTGACACAGAATACTATCATCGTCATCATTACATTGTATACTGTTTAAGCCATTAGAATGCACATTATTAGATCGATTGTTATTCAATGTTATAGATAAGTTCTTTGAAATTTTTAAATACTACATTTGTAGAATAGTCGATTATTATGTATCTACAAATTGCCATACATTGTACCCGTTACAATTGTCGCGCAATAAAGTTCTTCTTCTTCTATTAAAGTTCATTGCTGAAGAGAAGGCTGTGTGTTCAGACATAGCCCCGTCTGCAGCATAGATGTATCCCTTATCACACAGCCCTTTCGATGTTCCCATGTCATCGCTTGTCAACATAGCCTTCATAACATAGCCTTAGATCCTGGAAGGCCTACCCTCCTGTGACATAGATGAGTAGGTTCTTAGTAATTGCATACCAACGCCTAGCCAAACCCGCAGGGCTAGAGATACGTTTGTTTTTCTAGACTGAACACCAATACATCGGCCAGCTTGCACATGTATCCTGTTGGAACGAATTCAGTTGCACCTAAATTCAGTTTCCTAATTTAAAATCCATCTTACACTTTGCGTGCACTTGAACGCACGGGAAGATACAAATAATGCTTACAAGTACTAAGATTACCTGATAGGAGCATAGAGAAAGCCCAGATATGGTTCAAATGCCTAACAGACATTTTTCAATTACAAATGCCATTTTCTGGATTGCTAATGATGTGTGTGTAATGTCATATTTAACCTATAATCGCATTACTGTAATTGCAACCTGACGTACAGATTACTGCTTGTATCTTCCATTGGAATGCGAAATGACGGATCATCAACCCATCAAGGGAGGCATCCCCAAATGATGGATTACATATGAACGTCATATCCCATTGCACATGAATATGAGCTTACGTAAATCACTGGAGCTTACGTTCTACGCAAGAATACGTTCATGGTCAGCCATTCTCAAGCCCTCAGAATTTCAGACTAACAAATGTTCCAAAAATCGTTACTGCACGACTTATTCCTCTCGATTCCCGGATCCTTTTCATCCGATATATCTGCTTGAGGCACTTGCTCACCGTAAGTTTTATAATTGCAGTATCCAATGGTTCATACGGCCTTTCCATAAACACATATTACGGCGACAATAGTTCCGTCTCGTGGGGATCCACTGTCAAACATGGCGTAACGGTGCATGTACAGTACATTTTTGACACCATGATTACTTTACGCTTTTGGGTTAATAACGTATCATGACATTCCAAAAGCGAAGACAAACAGCGTCGACCTATTAGTCGAAAGCAACGGGCTGGATAATTGACTACATACACTTTTACTATTTTTGGCACGCAGTTTAGCCTGTTGTAATCTATATTACAACAATCTATCCTGCGACCATATCTAATGCTTTATGTATATACGTTCTCTCTCCCTCTCTCTCTCTGTCTCTCTCTCTATCCCTCTCTCTCTCTTATATATATATATATATGTGTGTGTGTGTGTGTGTGTGTGTGTGTGTGTGTGTGTGTGTGTGTGTGTATTGCAGAAATACACGATTGTGTAAACTATTCAGCAATATATTCCGACATTCCACCCCCATTGTTTTCCATCTTTAAGCATAGAAATGAAGGAATACCATCCCTATTTTCCCTAATTTGGAATTCATTTAGCGTTGGAAAGTTAACGATCTAAACGATGTATGCGTGCCGTAAGCTATCATGACATCGTGAACCCCTGCGTGTGCGAGGAATATTTTGACATGAGATCCACACGGAAGGTATTGACCTCTGTGTTGATAGTTTGTAGGTTTTGAGGATGTCAACATCAGAGGTATCTATAATGCATTCCTAGGACGCTTGATGCCGCCATTGGTAAGTTTTCAATCACGTGCTTATAATGTGCAAAGAGGAGACCTAATTATTTATCCCTTTTATCTAGTACTGAAAGGTATAGTAGCGTTAAAACCGGGATAAACAAAATAGTCGGGATAGTGGTATTGTGATGGTTTTACCCATTATTTTCACCAGTATGAGATTTTGATAACTCCTTGTGGTGAAAAGAAGGAATAAGACCCCCGCCATCCCCTGTTTTCGCCAGTTAAAGATTTGGTTAACTCCTTATGGTGAAAACTCCTTATGATGAAAGAAGGCATAAGTAGCTGCCACCCCTTGTTTTCGCCATGAAGAGATTTGGTAACTCCTTATGGTGAAAAGAAGGGACAACATAATCTCTTACTGGTAAAAACAGCGGCTGGTGGGGGTCTTATACCTTCTTTTCAACAGAAGGAGTTATCAATCTCTTACTGGCGAAACCAGAGGATGGCGGGGGTCTTTACATCTCCAAACGTTCGATGATTCAAGAAGTTATAATATAGCCGCTTTTGAAAACATTTTAACCGCTATTACAAAACGTATCCTGTAACTCATTCCTGTAGATTTTTTGAAGAATACCCTCTGATATTCTTAATGATAGTGACCTGTCTGAGCTTAGACATCTTGATTATAGTTTTGTATCCTTCAAAATGACGCTAGATGCAAATGACATTGATTTTCTTGTTACATAGCTTGTCATTTTGAAAACAGCAGTAAATGCAATAATACATATTCTATGCACACACACTGCCTGGGCACACACTCTAACGGTATACCCTACGTCAAGAGGACATGACACATGAGCCGGTATTGCCCTAACATCACCCTGACTATGCGACCCATAAGAAAGACAGACTACCCCGTCCCTCTACAGTCTGCACCGTCAAACGTCAATCGTGTTCACCTACTAAAGGCGAACCGCCTGCAGAGGGAGACAGTGTCTTTATGATATGAATTATCACGCGTTTGATCTTTTGCCTGACACTGGAAACCTGTGCAGTAAGCTCTCTTGGAGACCAAGAGGCCGTGACACCTCCATTAGTTCAAGAGTCTGTGGGCTCAAAGGGATTCGTCGTCTTTAAGTTCATAGGCTAACATAGGCGTTGAGCCCTCTCGGGCTCGTTTTACCGCCTTGTACACGGAGGTTTATCCTGCCAAATGCATGGAGTACCCCGCCATGAATTCTGAAGCACAAAGGCCCTTTAAGAGGGACAAGCAGTATATTGTTACGGCGTGAGTAGAAGTGGATCAATGCAGGCTTTTTTTCAAGAGGGACTGTAATGGAAGTGCCATAAGTAGGCACTGACAGTAGATCTAACACTCTGTCGATTTATTGAACTCTCTGACTCTGTAATGAGTTTGGCAGCAAAGCAAGTTTTTGCCCAGGGGTAACACTTTGAGTAGTGTTAAAACGTCCACATCGGAGCAAATTCTGCATCCATGGCACCCAAAGATTGCACCCATGGCACCCTGAATATATGTTCGCTCCTAAAGTTGCTTTTGCCATTTCAGCGATATCTTGCACCAGTTTACTCTGGCATTTACAACTTGACCTGGAGTCCAGATAAAAGAAAAGACGCCGCCGCACGCTCCATCAGATAGGAGATCAGATGCAAATGTGGTACTGGTGAATTCCGTTAGCTTCATTTGATCCGTAGAGGAGAACACTACGTGCCTTGAATTTCATTAAACTAAACAGTTCTTTACATTTTAGTAGAAGTACAGCATAAGGCTAAAATGTAAAATGCGATTGATTATGTAAGTCAACAAAATTTTTGGAAAAATAATTATACATATATATAATACATATATATTCAAAGTGGAGAGCAATTTACATGTCTGGGGAAAATACATCCAACTTTATTCAGCTTAGTTAGATTTGACAATGATAACATATCCCTACATCATTTGAAACCTTATCTATTACAAAAGTACCGTTTTCAAAGTTCATATTTGGCCTTCAGTGAACCTTTACCTGTCATCGTCATCATCAAATCTTGCCGTGCCAGTACTGCTGCCAGTTAAAGGCTTCTTGGTTTGCTTAATGTATGTCTCGATGTCTACAAGGAGTAGAGTAGACATCAAGATTGCTTAGAGTAATAGTTGTGGCTTAGACACTCGTGAAACAAACATTTTCAAGTGTCTCCAAAACTTAAAGCAGAAGACCAAAGAAAGCATGAAATGATGACCATCATGATCTCTGACCTTCAGGTAAAGGGTAAAGAAAGGTGAGTCACGAATAGAACTAGATCAAATCTTTCGAACAGCATATGAGCCGTCTAGCCATGTCTACCACAAGCCTATTGATGTGGAAAACTTACCATTCCAGCGTGCTCGCATGCAGTATATAGTACCCTTGCACAAGCAACACAAGATCCTGTCATCTGAATCTAGGTAATGTCTACAGACGTTGGGTAGTTGTGTGATAAGGGGAACGTTCACAATCTATACTCTACAGCGTCTCAACGGCTCTATTTTGATCCTTCCTACCAGGAATATGTACAATATTGAGATGTAGATGTCTGCTCTCATATGTCATGCATACGTACCCACGTACATAGCCATGATACGCAACTATGCAATCACTTTCAGGTTTGCCATCGAAATTGCCAACAACATGGATTGACTGTGTGTTAATGAGCATGTTATGGGTATGTTCTAATGGCAAATAAACGGTACTAAATCTATGAATCGTTCTACAGAGGCTAATCCATGCCATTAGTATACCGGTGATAATTTATCATATTGCAGACGGCAATGTCAATTATATTCATTTGTGATTTGGACTAGATAAAATTGATCTTGCCGTAGCTACAGTATATAATCTTCAAGATTCATAATAATCAGGAACCATCACTGACCGTGAACCATCGATATGTTTTAGAATATATATGCCCAGCAACAACAGATTATATCATATTTGTACGTGTCCTACTGAGCTTTCAAGAGGAAGAACTGAATTACATGCGTGTGTTAAAGACTTCCCCACGGCAATGTCTCTGTAAAGATTCTTTCATACTAGATAAAGGAAACATTTTTAAGTGCAAAAGTGTTTTCTTTTCATGTGGACCAGACAAAAGATATGATACCCTACAGCAGTTCTTTCTTTTTTTCTTTCTTTCTTTCTTTGATAAAATCAATGGCTTTAAAACTGGGTCTTAGTTTATTTCCTTTTTTTTGCATTTCTTTCGTCGTCTTCACTGTTACTTAGCTACATATGAGCTACGTACCACAAGACAATACGTTTACAATTGAATAAAACTCCAAATTGCCACGTACTATTGATGCCTTCATTACCTCCGTATCTTTGTAATTTCATCCAAAAGCCCATCAGAGATATTGGATTCCTCTAAGATCAGGACAGGTCAGACTGGGTCCATCACCAGAAGGGGGTATCATTATAAGTAATAGAGCAATTCTCCTTAATAGTATCTTCACAACCAACGTCGAACATTGACGTGGTTTTTATAATAACTTAAGAAACAAAGCATTTTGCATTAAGATGCTGCCAATTGAATATTCCATTTTGTTTTGATCTAAGAATAACTTTATGTTTTCATCCAAACTACTTACGTAAACTTATCACCAACGGTGAGGAAACTGGCAATTACAGAGTCTTGGTGACCCATGGGAATGCAGTATAAATCAATGTTCATTCAGATTTTGTATTGATTCGTAGAAAATCCCATCGCAATGGTGATGTAGCGGTCGATTGACGACACCTGGGCCCTGGAAGCCGCTGGCATTACAGCCTCGGTATATTTGAACATTAATCACTCAGCGTTCCTGCTGATTCGTCGTTAAATGAGAACCATGGACAACGAGGAGACAGATTCGTCTCTATTTCCCCTGGATATGAAGTTCCGGCATCATTTGTTCCTTACCGCGAAGTCAAGTTGATTTAGCGCCATTTTGGGCTACCCTTTTACGTTAAAAACCTTCCATCGTATATCATGTCATAGAGTCATTCACCTTATCCATGTAGCTTTCAAGATGCTTCCTGGGGGTATATAGAATATACATATTCAGAAAACTTAAGTAGACGGTAGTACGTGCCTAGAACGTATATCTAATTTTCTCCAGGTACATTGAGAAGAAAGTATCTATTGAACACGACTATCTTGAAATAGCAACCATTGATATACTTGATTACTTCGCCTACGTTACGAATGAGTCTCCTTATTTCATTTATATTTATCATAATCAATAAAACTCTCGATTTCTTCTTCTTTGCCAGCAACTGATACAAAACAAAAAGCCATCATACATCTTAAATTTTGGCAGTTTTTTCCCATGTGGCCAATTTTTTCTGTCTGAAGTAAATGTAAACAAATCCTCAGCGCCACAGAAGTAACATTGTTGGTAAAAACATTTGACATGTTCGACGAAACAACCGTCCCTCTGGCTCCAAAAGCTAATCCCAAGTGAACATTAAGCAGCATAACGACGCTCTACTGGTAATAGAGGCAAGTCAGTGAACCCACTGGTGAAATGAGAAAACAGCTTAGGATCTCCATCTACTTTAGCGTTATGGCTCGGGTCATTGCTTCAAGTGGCCATCGACTCTACACAGGCTATATGTACATATGGCAGCAATGGACATCTTCAACGACCAGCTGGATTTCATGGCAGCTTTCTTTATTGCTCAGCAAAAAATATTACATTTTAAGCTAACAACCAGTACAAATGTCGAGGATACAAAATGTATGTCGTCCAGTAAAAGCTGTCAATGAGAGATGCAAGAGTATCAATGACAAAGATACTTCAAGTGTTAACACGGCAAATATAATCGCTAGTTACAAGAAATGTGTAAAAAAAGTATAAAACATAAAGTTCATTTAAAAAATTAAATCTAACGGTCTAATACAATATCCATGGCTTCGCCGGCACAAAAACTTTGACAAGGTGTGTGATTTTCTCTCGTTTAGACACCATTCTATACCATGTTAACACTGAATAAGATAAATGCGTATGGAACATCAGTGATACTTTCTATTCAAAGCTTATAACGTGACATGTATGACTTAAGCCTAATAGATGTAACATATGAACATTATACACAGTGTGTTTTCTCACAATGGATATAAAAAAAAATGGCTTGCCAAACATATCCCTGGATTGGAGACGATAACACCCAGGAGACAACATATCTGTGCCAAAACCTTGGATAAGCCGCAAAGGACGAAGCAATTGCTATAAAATGCTCTGTTCTGTATTATTACATCGATGTTATTGATGATGGCTGTATCAAAGTGTTAGTCACTTGGGAACGAAATCCTGATAACATTGAAATGCACGCCATTTGTATTGAACCAATTGCCCATTTTACCAGTCCAAAAGCACTGGAATCAATAGTTATGCCATCCATCACTAGGATACTACAGCATGGAATAAAACTTTATTTAAGATGGTGTTTTTTATGACTTTGCCGAAAACGCTATGTTTAGACATGGCTGGTGTCCGCCACATATACATTAAGTTATGTGCCACCCATACAAAAATGTTAGGGCAAATGAACTTGGCCGACCGGCCTGGAAGCTTTGATATGCACTTTTTGAAAAAATCAACATTTTCAAAATGTTTGAAATACGGTAGACCTATACAAGGATGCAACTATGGGAAAATGGGTAGAATCCAAGCACTTAATCATCAACATATTTTCCGGTTTCGTGCCTATATTAATCAATATTTATCATATGAAATATGGGTGTCGACGCCCTTCAAGGTACTGCTCTTATTTATCTTAATCATCATGAAGTCATTGATCTACCATGCTCCGATTAACATGTTTCTATGATTGCTGAAGGCACCACGCATGGCATTTTGTTTTACATGGAAATCTATCATAGTTTTCTTTTATTCTATTATATTGGCCACTAGAATCTCGTTTTGTGATCATTTAAGCATGATAACTTCCTATTATAATCCCCATAAAGGTGGATTTACGTCAGGTATCAAAAATGCTTTGATCTTTTAAGTAATTTGACGTCATGGTGTATTGCCAACTTTATTGTTTCCATCACACTACCTCTCTCTTCAGCAATGGCTAGCCTCCACCAGACCCTCCTACGGGCGTATGGATCGTAGAATTCAGCAGAAAAAGGAACAATTAGCCAGTAGAGTCAGTCCACGGTGAAGATCACAACGGAGCCTTCCAATGAAACCCTGACAAATATTCTCCCTATATCCGCCGTAGTTTGTCTGGTAGAGACTAAGCAATGGCGTCGTCTGTGATACGCCTGTAAGCCCAACGCTCTAGTGAATTCAAACATCCAGTGAATCCAATACTTTGTTCAGGTCGGTTTCAATATCGTACACCAGAGGTCTCCTAGGAATTTTTGCATCCCGTGTTCTACATCGCCGTTATTACTTCAGTTCACTAACGGCATCGTGGAGGTACGGTGGTCAGCAGTTTCCAGCATTAAAAGATAATGTGGTGTATATAAAACGTAGAGGTTATACATCGATCTGCTGCACTATCATCATAATCATAGACACAGTAATAACGCTACCCTTGACCTTTCATCTCTGACCTTGTAGGTTACAATCCCTTGATTACCACAATCAAAATTTGTTTGTCGGTCTATCATCATAATCCTATTATATAGCTGTAGCTGCAAATGTACATTGGTCCACAGCAATAATGCTACCCTTGACCTTTCACCTCTGACCTTGTAGGTTACAACCCCTTGATTACCAAAATCAAAGCGTGTTTGTTGGTCAATCGCTATTTCATCAACAACATAACGCACAGTATCTAGTACAGTATGCATATACAGTACATGTGGCTGTGCACCTCTTACAGGGCCTAGAGAAACACATTCGTTCATCTAATACATACAGCTACATATGTATGACAAAGAAGATATTTTGTAGCGAGTCTTACAGCGATGACATGAACGACCCGTTAACCGTATGAAAGCACATTTGTGACGGCCGAAAGATATTGGGTCTCCGGCGGTGAAATAAACATGCTCCATCCTCACCATTGCGATGGGATTTGCCTTTCAGAAGAGCCGATAAACGGGCCGGGTTGAGGTCAGGCAGACGGAGGGCTGGTTAGCCTCCCGGGGGATTCGGTTCTTAGGAAACAATCACGCGGTCAAGGTTGCTCAGTGGGTTGGAAAATTAGGGTTTCATCTCATATCTGCTGACGTGAATGCATCTTTGTGCTGATAAGGATATCAGAACAAGATATGCAGTTCAACAGCGGTCGCGAAAAGTTAGTAGCAGATGTTATGCATACTCTCTGACAGTGTAACGAACTGATATCAAAGAATGCTTATGTGTGATGACAGTCCACGTTTGGTTATGTGTGATAACAGCCCACGTTACAAAATATCTGAAAATGCGAACTTTTAAAGCACACTAACTTTTCATGTGCAAATCGTGTACCAGACCAACTTTAGCAAGATAAGAAATGCGACAATGTTGCGCCAGACTGGACTAAATGTTGAAGGATGTCTAGCTTAGTGAAGCATACTTCCATTCGGTTAAGCAACATCTATATTGGCCTTGCGTAAGAATGCTTCATGGATTTGGAAAGGTTACTCCACATGTGTGACGAATGCTGGTATTTCGACAAAATCCATGCCACGATTGCTAAGCATTTCGCATGAGACCCTTGTAATGTGTAAACGTAAAGAATTATTGTAGAACGGAAACGTTTAATGTAGAATAAATCCTCTACGGACATAACTTTGACGCACTTAGATCGAGGGAAATGGCATCTCCCACCGGCTGCTAAGTAAGACTCATCTGTTACTAACGTTTCCTAGGATTACAGGATGTTCTAGAAATTATATATCAAGTCACATGGAGTTGAAAGTCATGTGGAGTGGAAAGCCGAATGACTACCATATTACTTGAAATAAAGTGACACGGAAGTAGTGACTGATTTATTGAGCAAAACATTGAACAAAACGGCATTGAAGTAAACACTGAATTGCATGCCGAATTTTTCAATCTTTACACACAAAAATACTTCAGAATAAATGACACGATACTTTAAATATAAACAAGTCACAATCGTCATTAACGACATGTTTAAAAGTTGCTATGACATGAGAGTTACTGACAAACACATTGGAAGTAGGGTCTCTGCTCGACACTGTAAAGTCTGTGCCTAGAGAAGGAAATGTTGATGCACAGTGAAGCAGAATAATCATGACTTATGATTGTTAATGTTAGTTGACGCGTCTAACATAGGATGCATCCTGCCTAGACATAGCTATGGCTCACTTGGATACAGGAAAAGGGATTTCGCAAAGACTTCCAAGAAAGACTGATCTGTTAAAAATATTTCACAGGATTATCGGATGTTCAAGAAATTATCTTATGACGTCACTGTAAGCTGAATGCCGAGTAAAGAGGCTGAATGACTTCCATATCACTTGACATAAAGTATTACGGAAGTCTGTGCTTAATGTAGGAGATTTTAATGCTCGTTTCGAATCCACAGTGAAGCATAATAATCATGACTTATGATTCTTAAGCCGACGCGTCTAACATAGAATGCATCCTGTCCAGTCATAGCCATGACGCACTTGAAGCGAGCAAGGATGTTTTATATAGATAAAACCTCCTTGGATCGAGGGAAAGGGTATCTCGCAAAGACTTCCAAGAAATCATCAACTGTCACAAATAGGATGTTCCCGGAAATATCTATGACGTCACATGAAGTTAAAGGCCGTGTCTGACTACCATATCATTTGAAAGTATATTAGTAAGGTTGAAATAAAGTGACTCTAAAGTGATGTAGGAAATGAAGGTTTAGATATAAAAATCTGAAGTGTGTGTGTGTGTGTGTGTGTGTGTGTGTGTGTGTGTGTGTGTGTGTGTGTGTGTGTGTGTGTGAAGAGAGCTTTCTAAACGGTCGTCATCGGTAGTCCATGAGTTTAATCTAAATTCTTCAAACTAAATCATGTAGGCTTGGTTAGTACCATTCAACGTCTGAACAGAAAAATATACATTATTCAGATGAGTGCACGTATTAGACAAACCTCCCATTGAAAAACACGTCTGTTCTTTTATATCTACTATAACTGAAAAACGAGGAGAAGTAGAATTTATCTAATGATAGTCATATTCTTTTTTGTATCCATTAACTGTACTTGTTGTTTTATTTTGTTTTGTTGTGACCTGTACTTAGCCAAGTGTGGCAGAAATGTGCAATAAAGGTCTTCATTCATTCATTAAACATTGCATTCCACTAACCGACCCACCAATGAATCTATAACCTACTCTTCTACTGATGGAGCAATTCCAGATTGTTTCAAATATTCGAGAGGCCATCTGATTGATGAAAATTGAATTTTGCGCTGATTGTCGTCGTAATTGCTGTAGGCCATTAGCACCTCTGTTCTGATAGACCCATATGACGACTAGCAGGCAGTCTGAATAGTTTACTTTATCTGTATCACCTCTGTAATGGAAAAGTCACAAACCAATTTATACGTGGCCCATACATTGAGACAACATCATTCCACATATGTACAGATATATAGAGTCACATTGAGGGAAATTAATTCCGGAAATCTGAAGCAATTTTTCGACAATTTTGTACTGTAAGTGGGAACGTAATCCAAGACTGAAATTATAAGTGGCACACGAGATGTATTTAGTCGGAAAAAACTTCGGTTATCTACCTTAAAGCTATCAATGTGTGTACATGGTAACAACTAAGATATGCCTGACAAATCCCAGCATCCATTTGTGCTGCGGACAAAGATGTTCTGGTGAAGATGATCTAAGAGATTCCCCTGAGATCTAAGTATAAATATCTGTGTATTCTCAATTAACTGCAATTCTGGATACCCGAATTTTACATTCACTGTACACGCGGAAGTGCGGCTTGTTACTGCCACTTAATGGATTCAGAATGTGCATTGTCAAGTAAAGATCACGCTGTTCATTATTTCCTCATTAAAAACAAGAAAAAGTTGATGATTTAATCAAACAAAGTCTAACAATGAGGTACATCAACCCATAATACGGTGTTGTTTATTCATTTATTCATTATACACAGTTTAATGTATGACGGAACAAATGTTCCTCATCTGCACACTGTATTTGGTATTAAATATAATGTTATACAAATTCAGTCCCAAACAGATGTGAAGATGTTAAGATGTCTTTCATTGGTTTGCCGCAGTTGAACAAACTGAATCAAAAACCAAAGCACAAAAAAGTTTGAGCCTTTCAATCCAGTCAACTTACAAATCATCCCATACGTATTCAAAATCCGATGCATATGCAGATGATAGACAATATTATTTCTCAAAATATGTTGTTAAAATATATACATATATACATATATGGCGCAGAATATAATACTAGTAATCATACTGGTTTAGCAATCTCGTCAGAGAAGGTATCGGAGAGTTACTGTATCTCTGTGTGTTTGCCTTAGGGATGTTGGGTTCATGTTCATTTCTCGTACTTCGTCCTGAGATGGTAGATCTACGACTCGGCAGCCAGTGTTCAATTTCAGAGGCGCGTAGAGATCTAGCAAACTTCATACATAGCCTCTCGCGCCTTTCAGACAGGGTAGTGAGACCTTGGTGTGTCAGATAGATGTACTTAGAGTGAGAAGATCTTGAGGCTATTGCGGAAAGGTCCGAGGTTACCAGGTTACATGAGTGACTCAGAAGAATTAGGTCTCACTGCGAAGGGATGTGCTCAGGTCATGGTGTCAGCATTTTGCCATGGATCGCCAAACAGGTGACAAATACGCGTTAAACGAAGTAAATCATTAGCTCCGACTGGGTGTTCCTTTCTGATTCAACCTTTTCCCAGCTGTCGCACCTTCGCTGTTACACGAATGTCAAGTTTGAACGGATTGATGAATGATGATAGATTGTTGTTTGCAGTGTAACCAAGACCCATTGCCAGCTCTACCTGCTGTTACCCCAGGTCCAGGCTCCAGCATGTCTGACTGTGTGAGTAACAGCTATTTAAGGCTTGGCCTACCACAGAGAAAAATACAGCACAACGGTTATCACACAGGGAGAGTTCACGTAACCTCCCAGAAGATTTACCGATAGCAGTATCTAAAGACAGTATCAAAGGCGTAAAAGCAGTGTACAAATGGCCAATTGTATACAGCTTTAGCCTACCGCCGGATAAAATACAACACAGCGGTAGTCATATAAGGATGGTTCACGTAATCTTCGAGAAGAGTTACCGGTTGTATCAGTATCAAGACAGTATCAAAAGCACAAAAGCAGTATACAAGTGGCCAATTGGATACTGCTTTTGCCCTTTTTATATTATATTTGCCACCGGAAATTCTGCTTGGAGATTAGGATTCACTGTGTTTCTCATCAACAGCCAAAAGTTTCGTTTAGAATAAACCTTCAGTCTCTAAGGCTATGGCAAAACAATGAGATTATAGGGAGAGTAAAGAGGAACATTTACTTCCATCTACTATGTTGTCTAAAATTACATCCAGATCCATGCTTGCCAATAGGATTACATGGTTCTTCGAAAGCTGTGATGTATACATGTATTCTCAGCATATACGGCTATTGCTGCATGCTGGAAACCCCGTGTGGTACAATTAGCACCGTGTTCTGCAGATCAGTCGTTTGATCTGTATCACATCAGTCATGTATTGGGAACAGGTATTAGAACCAAGCAGTAATTAGACGATAGCGCCTGTTGATAAGGCGGTTTCGAAACTATGGTTGAACTTTTATGACTTTAACATCGATCGACGGGATGAACTGACGTTATCTTTCTTTTTTGTGAAACATAAAGGTGATAGATTCACCAAAGGAATGAATGATATCTCCCCATTGACGCGAATCTTCTGGCAGCTGAGATAACCTAGTTGATGCAGAGGTAATGGGAGAAATATTCTTATCGGTGATAGCGAAGGATTTTTGAACACTGCAACAGCTTTATTCAAAAAGTTGGACACCTTGTGGCATGGCCGGCTACTGCTCATCAATACCATTCACCCAACAATGGATCGAGTACCGTCCAGTGAAGCAAAACGTTATGTCGGTCAAATATTTTCAAATGTGTGCATCTTTTCCATTATATAGGAAGAATCTAGAAGCTCGTCATAAGATAATTGTTAACTTTAAGACAATGGATTGTATAGCTCCCTTGCCCCATCATTACCATTACGCCAGTCTTCAATGTCTTCGTTGATGCCAGCATCAAAATGAACATTCAAACATAAAGCTACTTTGTCCCACTATTACCATCATGTCAGTCATCATTTTCTTTATTGATGTCATTTTCTGAAAAGATATATTCAAACTCAAACGGAACATGACAGTATTTTCTTTATAGATTGAACATTCTGTTGTTAACTCCATTAGCTGCATTGTATTTTATCCCTTGCTTCGTACGTTTTGGGGGAGTTTGGCAAGAATATTCCAAAAGCAATGACCATGCATTAGAAACGCATCCATCATTTACTTCTGAATCATTAGTCCGTCCGAATGTGGCATTTTACGCATTGTCTGGTAATTCTGTTGTAACTACTTATCTTAAGAATGATAGTACAACTGGTAAGAGACCTTACATGCAAGATACAAAGTAGTCTGACGAACGACCACTTTGATGATCCGATAGCTTGCTGATGTTTAATTATAAGAAACAGGCGGAGGATTACATAGGGTGCAAGCTGATCGCAATCGTTACAATTACTGCCCCTGCTTTAGATATGTGTTTGCAAATCAATGAGAATTTGTACATACAGGATCACAGTATCTAATTAGATGGCTGTAATACCCTAGTGTCTGTAAAGTGATTGAACCCGGTAACACGGCATCGGCTTATGCTGCTCAAAAGGTCAATCTCGTTGCCTGCTGATTTAGCTGAACACGCTCATTACCTTCGCGAGGGCAATAGCAAATATGTATATGGTTCAAAGCCGTCGGCAAGCCTAAGGTTCTTTCAGGTTATTAAACATCTGGTCTCTACGTGTATTCAGATGGTCTTCTCAGCCACTGAAGGGCTTGAAAACTGTCATAAATCTTCGCAGGTGAAGAAAACCCAAGAGTATGATCATACATTTTGGAGTTACTCGCGGTCATGTATGTGGTATTTTCGCGTATTCATAAATCTTGGCTCCTCAAGACAACCCAAGGTATTCCAATGCCCACATATTTCGGAGTTACTTGTGGTCGTATATTAAGTAACTTAAGTGTATCTGATCAAGTACCATGGTTCAGTGTGCCATGTACATATGCATCCATCAGGTGTTGTCACATGGTCAGTACTCGTGGTTGTGATATTTATAAGATGGTCATAGTATTTCTTAAGAAGGGAGGCAGATATTATCTATCTTTGTGGAGGTTACAGGTGGAAGTATGTAGGTCATACCTCAAAGATGATAATGCCATATTTCAGAGGATAGAGGTCTCCATGGCCCCTGACGTAGGTCCCCCAGGAATCTGCAAACCAAGTGTTATGTTGCCTTAAGTCTTCCGTAAGATTCACAAAAAGAATGTTTTTCTTTGCTAGTCCTGCAAAGTTACCACAATGATGAGATTCTACAATCAATACCGACAGCCTGGCAACATTATCCTTCTTGACTTCTAAAATGGATTTCACAAAAGGCACTGAGTTACGGAGAAGTTTCTTCTCTGATTAAAAAAAAACTCTCATTAAAACTCCGGTTACCGGATACGTCATTAAGGTTTCCGTTTTCAAGTCCGTGTATGCTTCCTTTCAGTCTCTTGTTTAATGGGCTTGATCGATCTTAATTACTCGCTATCTTCAGATTTTTCCACTAGAAGCGAGTGCCAGTGGATTGGAAGACACCGGATCGATTCCACGTCAAAATTAACGGCATCATCTCAAGTTGCAGACGAGACGAAATGCGAACAGCCGTCTTACAAAATAAAGCTTAATGAATCATTCATAGGAAAATGATCCACACAGCTTTCCAGAGGGAGTAACATTCCGTTCAATAGCCTACACAATTGGGAGCCCATATAGTTCATCTTAACAGAACGATTCTATTGAGACTTAAGAGACTTATGTTCAACCCCGTAGTGGCTTACCCGAATGCTTCCGCATGGTGGGGCAAATAAAAACTTTGCTGCTTTTCCCTAAATGGTCACAAAGGTGAGTCACAGTGGAGATATTTCAGGCTTTAGGGCAAGGTTTACTGCTGATACTGCACCCGACGCACGCACAAGGTTGGATTCTGTTCTCCAAACTCTATACATCTTCATTTCATTCTCCCTGCAGCTTTGTAGACGGCGTTCTTTCTCACATATTACGCCAATTAAGGGGTATAATTTGCAAAACAATGGGGGAAACCCTGGGCCATGAACAATCAGTTTTTGTGAAATATACTGTTGATAAGAAATCACCATAGATGCGGATCTTATGCGACCATTCATCGATGATTTAAGTACAAGAGTTTACAAGTGAAGATTATATGACATTTACTTCTTGTCATTATTTAGTCTTTCTGTAGTTATCAATGGTACTAGATATGCTTTCATTACCATGAGAAAAGCATAACTGCACAATCATCGTGTAGAGTATATACGTAACATTTTGAAAAGGACAAACTCTAATTTTACCAGCTCGTGAACGCAACCTAATGTAGGTGTGAGGACATGAGCGGTAATTTACCGAGAAATTGTTAGTAGACGCTTAGTCTACTCTCAATGAGCTTCTTTTTTAGATGGTCATTATCCGCTCGAAATTGCATCCAGTCGACATTTCCATGATACGGACACTTAAGGAATACTTAAGAGTAAAAGTAAATCGATCTTAGTGCTCTTCTTAAGTGTTGAAGAACAACTTAAACTTGTGTTACGTTCGGTCTGGAGATGGCTATGATTGCCACTGTGACACTGGGGGTTACTGCAACCGTTTTCAATCACATGTGCTTCCTAAGTGTGATTGTTTTCAGGTCAGATCGGGAGTGCTGAGGGGAGTGATAGTCTCATTACATTCCTCTGCAGGCCCGCTCTTCCAGCCTGAGATAAATCTTACTCCCTGACCCGCACAACGCAAATGAGGGTCTGGCAAATGACGATACGGCAGAATGAATAGTTCGCATTTTCTTTTATGTCCCTCCTTATTCCACCAGGAAATGCAGCTAGACTGAAATATAGAGAAGGGGCAAGTTACTATAATCCCTGTTGAATGGGAAGCCCTCAAACACTGTAAAATGACATTGAAGTTGTAGTAGGCAAAAGAGCTGTCTTTATCTGGTCCCACGCAGATATGCATTTGGGGCGATCAGAGGAAGTAATACCGCTTGACCCTACAGGCTATCTAAGGCTATTTTCTCTAATTACCCTTTGGAATACGTTTGACTGCAACTGTCTAAAAGTTTTAGAGGTTTAAAAGTTCGCTAGAAGTTAATGTCTGGAGGTTAATGTCTTAGAATCGCCTTTGCAAAGTCTTCCATCGTTAGGTATTACACAGAGGTATGCATCAAATGCTGCATGGTTGTCCGTCTCAGAATCAAGCAGCAGCAAGTGATATATCTTAACTGGTAGATAGATCTTTAAGATCAAAGACCACAAAGAGGCTTCACTACAATCATTGATCTTTATTCAGGTTTGTTCATTTTAAGTACATCTGTCAGCTTCAACTGTAGGATTAGTTCCAGGGATTCAAAAACATTGGCTTCTATGGTCTTCCTCTTCATTGGAGAAGGCGCCGTCAGTGTGAGGGGAACGGTGCGCGTGGTCGGAACTGAATGTAGTTGGCTGCATCTTTAGCAGTAGCCGGTTGGTGAAACGCTTGAGTCTCTCCCTTAAAGTTTGCTGAACGTCACGACATGTGTTCCGACGCTACCCCGGGCTGGAAGATGTAGATTCAGCCACAGACAACCTTAATATATACTCTAGATCTGTGTGGACCTTTTGGTATTTACATGATATATCTTATGACATTTCTTGCGAACTTTGTTCATGACGCTTCTCATGTGAGCATTTTGGCACCATGGTCACACTGTACCTGTAGACTTGATCATTTGGGTGACCTGAATACAGTACTAGTCAGTACTTGGTGCCTGCTTATTTATATGCGTCATGTGGGCGTTTGTTCAATCCATTACCTGGTGCGGACTACTTTCTTTGTTTGAAAAGAGGGCTGGCTCTTAATTCTTGCTCCTTGATTGGCCTTAATCTGGACTCCTGCTCCATTGCCGACGGTGTGTTTGACTATTTGTCCTTCACTAGAGATTGCCCTATATATCACACACACTACAATCCTTGGTCGTTATATAGCAGCTGTTTGTAAGTTCAAAACGTCTTGTATCGTCTGCCGGCCAATCGTCTAACTTGTTGCAGAAAGTCACATTCTCTCTCTTGCCAGTCACATACCATTAAGATTCACTGCGCAAAACTATAGGTTGTACATACCGACGAAGATGCAATGCAGTGGTACGGTGTATTTTCTTGGTCGATCTATTTCACAGTCTGCGCTCGTGTTGTTTTCAACTCGGCTCTTACAGACCATAGTGTAAAGCCAAACCGTCATCTCGCATAGACATCTGGACGGAATGCCCATCAGTCTTATTTTCTGGTGCAACCCATCATACTAGCTGGGAGCTCAGTTCTCCACTGCAAAATGATTTTATGTCAGACTGTGACTTCGGAGCCAGTGGCTTTCCTCCTTGGCATTCTATACAGTTGTTTTCACATTCACTTTTTGGCAAAGTTTCAATGGCGTCTACGAGTATGTGAAGTGGTGTAAAAGCATACTCAGTTTACAACCTAAAGTAGACGAGGCAAGGGCAGCACATTTACTTGACATAGTTGAGATTCAAAACTCACTCTAATGGCTCATTTACAGTC
This sequence comes from Branchiostoma lanceolatum, assembly GCA_035149815.1. Taxonomy (NCBI): domain Eukaryota; kingdom Metazoa; phylum Chordata; class Leptocardii; order Amphioxiformes; family Branchiostomatidae; genus Branchiostoma; species Branchiostoma lanceolatum. The sequence continues at coordinate 15,042,321 of CM068866.1, forward strand.
ATTTTACAACTGTAGTGCCATTATTTTTACTTTGTTAGTCTACCCGTAGCCCCTCTCTACGTTTTAAATGGGATCCTACAGTCTGCTTGTTATTCGGTTCTTTCACAACCGTTGCCAAAAAAAAAGAAAAATGGCGTCCGTACTGGGACAGCACTACTCGCATACAGAGTGGACTAAATCAGTCCGTTTTAAATTCATGTGGTAACTCTGCTGTCCAAACAGTACTCAAATGTCACGGTAATTGTATAACAAGCCACCAGATGGCTTATTTCCAAACTTTTGTCATTCGCCATTGGATCACAACTTTCTTTCCATGCACATTTTGGAGCGACATGTTCAATAATTCCCTGCCCTTTCTTGTAACCCGTCTTTTGACGCATCGTTAGCGGAGAATGTCTCAGAATATTGAAGTTATTTATGGTGTATACAAATGATTTCTCGTTCTTATTCAAACACTTCAATAACACATTGCTATTTAACGACGAACGACCGGCAACTCAACTATTGACGTTCTTTATAAAATTACTTCTCTGGCTGATTTATGGAACGCCATCTCCAGTCCATGATTTTAGACTATTAGAATGCTGGCGGACACTTTATTACTCAGAAGCCACCGATTATACAAAACTAAAAAGAATTATTGCGACCTTAAGGCGGAGGAAATCTTGGCACCAGTGACAAATATTGAACGCTTCCTCTTCGGCCAACCTTACGGTAGAGATTCTAATTTTCATAGCACGTACCGCAATTCTCAGACAAATCTTGTATTGAACATCTTCTGAAAATACCGTCCCTTTAAGACTAAGCCCTTGCGATATGCCTCTGATTGGATGTCTGCATCTTTCCGTCGAGTGTCTTAAGTCTATACTCACGATGGCTCCTCTGAAAGTAGCCCTAATTTTCCGACAGACTGATGATTTCCCGAATACCAAGTCTCCAGGGAGGATGGACCATCCTTCGCCCGCCCGACCCCATCCTTCGCCCGCCCGACCCCATGATCACTCCGTTACCGATTCCGTTAGAACCGCACAAAGCTGTATTTCATTATCAGGAAGGATGACAAGCGTATTCATCAACGATGAGAACCCCATTCCACTAGGCGGCAATCGCGCTGCGACCTTGGCAAACTAGATTGGATTTGTGAAACCCTTGACTTCATAACCCATGCAGATCGGAAGAGAATGACTAAATAGACAGCAAAACACACAAAGCATAAAAAGACTAGTTGTTTTATCTATGTTTGTTTTTTTAACGCGCTGTCGAATTTCAGGTCGCAACACGGTCGTAGCAAGGTTTCAGGCCTACTGAAATGGGGATATAACTTCCAAACTTTTATGCTTTGTACACTGCAGATGACAGGCTGCATCGCAAGTTTTACAACAAGAGACAGTTGCATATTTGTAGTATTTCAAGCGCTTGTGCCACACTGTGTAGTTTCAATTTGCTGTAATAGAAATATATGGCACATTTTATAGGACTTCAAAACGTCGTTGTCTGGCCTTGGAGTTTATGACAAGAATGACTAGCCCCCTGGTCCTTGTAAGACGGAGTTGTTAGGTTTTATCTGTCTTTAAGTCCTCGTAATACCTAGAAGGAACGTGGCTAATATCCGACTTAATCTAGTTACGGAATAAAGAGTGTTGTGATCGATTTTTGTGATGCTCAAAGGAGGTCACAAATGAGTAGCTGAGCATTCATTTTCATTTCCATTTCTTGCATTACGATAGGCAATAACCACACAACGGAGTCTAGTAGTTCTGCAACAAACTCAGTCGCCGGGTACGGGTCTGCATGAACGGAAAATATGCGTCACTGGTTCTTCTCCATGATTTTCTTTAACATTTTTTTCTCGCAAAATTTTCATCATAATGATTGCTCTTTCAGCACGCTGTGACCTCGTTTTTTTAAGTCCTATCTCGTTTGCATGAAAGACTGGTGGTGCACGGTACTGTGTATATTTTATTGACACCGTTCGGCCGCTGTATGCACTTTATGGTTTCCACTGCACACAAGAAGCACGGTAGCATCTTTGATTTGATTTGGGTAATTAAATTACATTATATATAGGAAATGGCTTGATCCTCTTTTACAGGGTCCCTTTAATGGCGAGCGAGTTTACTACTTTCACGAAACTAGATTAAAGGCGTACGTCCAGTTGTTGAAAGCATTGTTATATGATAGTAAGTTCACATAACTGTGCGTATTGCAATTTCAGACGAGGTAAGATCGTGCTCCATTTTTTTTCTTTTCAAGGCATTCACATTAGAGGTGAAGCATGATGCTTTTTCAAGTAGCTAGTGGTAGTGCAACGAGGCTTCGCTACGGCTCGCGTTTTTGGCCAAGCACACCGGGTCACCCCTACTCTTCTCGATAAGTGTGTTGGGTTCTTTTAAGTGCAAAGGTTTGACGCTCGAGGCTAATGCCTGAAGCTCCCTCATACACGGGGCCGCCGGCTTTACGTCACCATCCGAAATGACGAATGCAATCCCGTACAACATGTCCGAGCTGGATTCGACCCCTAGGATTGAACCCCATACTTTCTTTAAAGGTCTCAAAATGTCTTATTATCATTAAGGTAAAATAAACTGCAGCTTTTATATGCTTTCAAAGCTTGGCAGTGTTTTAGATTACAAGAGAGTCATGGAATTAAGTTTATTTGTAAATTTTCATCCATGATTTCCCGTCATAGTATCTAGTTACATGCCCCATCATGGTTTTCATCGTGCCTTTGGTCAATTCAACATCTCAGCTATGACGTTGTAATGATTTATACCGAACAAGTTTTATCCGTTACAGTTCCTATTCAAATCAATGATTCCCTTTTATCTACCATAAAACCTCCTTTTATCAGCAATAAAAAATGTAAAGAGCAACTTACGTTACCGCCCCAACACATATAACAGCTTTACAACATTTATTTGCCCTGACATAACAACCCCCGACTTTGTTGCTAATAACAGAAACGATGTCGTGTTCACGATGTACATGAACACAGTAACAAAACCTTGTAAACATTATTGGTACTTGCATAAAGTTTGCACGGAGACACATGATAGCCAGTGAGCATGCGCACGCTGTAACGTTAAGTATACCCTGTCTTCTAGATTGTATGTTATATTCAGTTTCAGCTCATGAAGAACATATCATGTTACCACTGCTTTTTCGGTGCTGTGATACCCCTCCTTGCACCATGTAACTTCCCATCTTAAACTCTGCTCGTTCCCATCTTTTGGTCCGAATGTTATGATCTATCAAAAATCGCCTGCTTTATTATGTATACTGTATATCATATCTGCTTGCAGTCTCATATTACGAATCCCCTAGCACATGCTATGAACGACAACCAGTCTCTCTTCACTTTGAACATTTGCAACTTGAGGAATCGTCCCACCATTTGTGATGGCCTCCGGCTGTTCGACCGTCTAATGCAGCACTTAGCCAACCGGATCCCTACTCGAGATACAGAACCTCCTTTAGGATGATGCGACAAGCCATGAGAACAATCCCGGACACGACGCCTCCTACCGAACGTGATTGCCGGCACCCCTGAAGATTGATAAAGCCAACTAACACCAACGACTCAAAGGCAGCCCTTGGTTTGATGGATGTTTGTACGTTGAGCTGAGGGATTGCCAGGATTATTCTCGAGAAGTCTTGTCTCACGAGGTGGCGAGGCAGCCATCTATCTACAAAGGGACACTCGTTCCCCTTGAGGGGCTGCTTCAACCGTCTGCTGCGCTAATAAACTTAAATGTCATTTCTCCGCCTTTAAAGCATTACGTGTTGTCCTTAGGGGGAATAACGGGTATTCGTTGCTTTAGAATAGCTCCTTAATGGGAGGAGACATTCTTGCTGTATCTAGTTCTGGTTTCTGTTGCACCGTATTTAGACAGTTTGAAAGATGTTAGCACAAGAGTTTCGTTGTCGTTTGAAATTCATCTAACAGTTGCAACAAAAAGGGACCAATGAATTACAAACACTTCCACGATTATGGAAAATATTTGGCTTACTTAAAAGTCATCTGAGTGTTAAGAACATGCCTTGCTATAGGCGTACTTTTTGGTTTCCTGTTAGGCCTATAAACACTTTTTCCACGTACAAATAAGTTCTCCAGACTGTTGGAAGTTACTGTAATGATTTTTTTCATTTCTATCATGGCTGAACGTGTACGTTTATGTTAACGTGTTAACTATGGTGTAAGATATCAGCTCCTTCCATGGTCCATTGTTTCAGGTTTCCGAACTCTATCCATCATATTTGTGTAATACGCCTACATGAATTCTAGGCCACCAAATTTACAATGATTACCACCAAACGTTTGTTTCGACCTAGAACTCCACATGTTTCCGCATACAATACAGATTGTTAACGGTAGGCAAGTTGACAAGCTATTTTATATCCTTTTTAAATTGCTTTGCTAAATGAGCAGAAAAGCCAGGTGTGCTTAAATGAGAGGGCGAAGGTGGAATGGTAATCCTACATTAATCTGCATGCGTGCCATTCTCTCCCCTTCTGAATCAATTTTGATGAGATTAAGGACTCCAAGTCCACATATTATGGGATTAATTTTCCGGGATTTATCGCTGGGTCAGGTAACCTCGCATTAAATAAAGTGTAATTCCTGGAAAGAACGGGCGACCGAGGATGACAAACCATCATGGCTTCTGACTTTCGCCTGCACAAGTTTGCTTTTGTGAAATAAGCATTTAATCAATGGTTTGAACTGAGGGATAAGACTTTGTCAAAGTTTCTTTGGTCTTTGTGTACTTTCTAATTTTGAAAACTGTGGCTTAAAGTTGTCATGTACCGTAATATCCCAATAGGTACTATTGTGATCCCAAACATCGACTTGATAGTTATAAATTCAATAAATATGGATTTCCTACTTTAAAAAAAACTATCAAATCTTAACTTGTCGGTATTCCTTCAAACTTATATTCATCATCTTTTCCCCTTAGAGTATAAACCGAAATGTTAAACTTGGTAGCTGAAACTCAACAAATATAGATTATCCGAGGAAACGTCAAATATCTTTACTTTTCGGTAATCCTTTAAACTTAGATTAATCCTTATATTCCCCTAGAGTATACGCCGAAATTAGAAAATATTACTGTATCTGTTGTAGTATAACGCTGTAATTAATATAAACCACCCCCCATAAAACTATAAAATCGAATCCACATGAAACTCTGTGGCTCATGCTTGTTAATTGTTGATGACGCACGAATCACATATGTCAACCCCTGCATGGTATACATTGGAAAATATATCAAAGAATGTCTAGAAGTTAGAAACTCCTCCAATGATTGTAAAATCCCATTGTCATCCCATACTACTACACCATATTGTATAAGATAGATTGATTAGCCTTATAGAATGTTATCTTATAATGTACCAGTGGATGCCATACTTTGTACCTTGTACAATTGTTGTGCAATAAAGGTATATATACATCCTTACTGTGCTATGCTGACATTGTATTAGATTATAACTATGCATGAAGTCTCATGACTCTATGACGTATGACTTCACGGAGCGAGTCTGAGTCATGCCTGTCTGGAGGATAAGGTGCTCATGTAATTTTTGATATTTTCATGTCGCGTGATTGACGTATCCGTGACGCTATTGACGTCATCATGACGTCACTACAGCAATATTTCATCGTTTTGCTTCTTAACGCCAAATGAACACTGATCGCTTGGGGAGTCCGGAATATGCTAGCCTTTCTATTTTATCTTACAAAACGGATGTTATACAACTGACTTTGTCAAGTCAACAGACTGAAGTTGTTGCCCCTTAACACTGTAGCCACTTTTCAGAGGATCCAAAGCATAAAAACTGTAGTCAGATAATACAGAATTCATCTAATTTTAATACAAAATGGTAAGAAGAAGAACCATGATGATGACTGTACAAGTTTGTCTATATAAACAATAATCAATTCAGTTTCTTTACCCAAGTTTTCAGAATAACTCCCATCAGAGCCTAATCTGCAGTACCGCTCCCGGCCGCCATGATTAGAATGTTCAAAATGACCGTGAAATTGAAAAATGTTGGTCTTTTAGGGAATGGGGAAACCATGCAAGGGCCACAAAGGGGTTTGAATATTTGTTGATTTACAAACATCCTATTTGACTATTGAAGCGTTTTAGGCTGGAATCTCATTATTTCTCATGTTGGAATGAACATCGCATAATTCCATCTTGAAGCATATGGGCTCTTTTTCAATTCGGTGTTGTGAAACCTCAAAAGACGATGTTTTTGCATTGTGATCACAAAATTCGTACAGTGCAATTCTATCTGAAGTTTTGAACTTAAAGCTTGTTTTGAATAATCACTGGACTCACGGACATCAGTAATCACATAATTATTAGCTAATATTGATTTTATGAAATGAAAGAAGCCAATTCTCTTAACTTCGTAGTATAATGTATACTTTAACGAATATATTGTATTTCAAATCCTTTTACTTGTACCATATTTTTAAATGACAGTGGAAAGGTATGTGTTCTCATTCATTACATTATCAACAGCCTGCTAAGATTTGGGCTAAGAAAGTGATAGTTTGCAATACCAGTATGTCACGTTAGCGCCTCCTATCAATAATTCGCTGCACTGCAACGAAATAATGTATGTGGAAGGTAAATGAATAGAAAACTGTATGATTTTTCTTAGTCTTTGACTCTCATTAACCATCGCAACAAAACAAAAATACAAAATTCGTAAAATTCGTTTATTAGCCTTTCATTCAAATCCTCATCATAAACAGTGATAAAAACGAATGACAATATCGACAAGAAACCCGCATTGTAAAGTTATCAAATTATCAATAGTAATATAAGGTGTATCATAAGATATAAAGTCAACACTATTAGAATGTTCAATGAACACTGATATAAGGCATTTTAATTCTTTTTATTGACAATAACTATATAAAGTTAAACCAAGATCAGCATGATCTATATGTGATACCCTCAGTGGTAATCCACCAATAAATGGCAGTGAAAATTAGTCAGAAATACCAACAAATTAGAGTTATGATATAATGTTCAACATACAATGTGCTGCCTTAATTTAGTTTGACGGACATGAGTGCCACCTGGCGGCTTATACCAGAACTGTAACTACATACATCAATATTAAACGTATTATACATTACTACATTTAGAAGAATGACTGCATACATTCTGACCCATTGAAAGCCCATGATACGAAGTTTATCAATATTTGCATTATATTGTTGATAACAAAAATATTTCTTGTCTTTATAAAAATCAAGAACAGAATGTTCATTGTTGACAAGGATGGAATACCTATGTGATATCATAGGCCGGAACAACCCGAGCCTCACTTTGGTGCATGCCCCCCAGCTGACCTCAGGAAATTCAAAATGGCCGCCGTAACCGGAAACAGGTCTATTCAGCTAACTGATCATGACTTCCATTACAACCTTGTAAAAGCCATAAAGGCTTTCTCTGTGTCTATCTAGTCAGATGAAATGTCATGGAAACATGGCCGTGTAAGTCTGCAATACCCTTCCCCAAAATGATTATCAAAAATGGTACCTCTTACATGTATGCCTTTACCATGTTATAGAAGCCCCATGACTGTCTTTCATTTACGGAATGCTAAAATTGGAAGAAAACAAGTCACAACAGTAAATGTTTCACAGCAAGATCAAAGTCCAAAGAAGAAGAACATGGCGTATGTTGTATGTTGCATGTGTTCTGTTCCTCACCATACGGAACAGCGCTGTTCCCCCCTGTTCATGGGGGTCCCCGTCGGACAGTTGTAAGCTTTGGCGAACTCCTCAAAGTTCGACATGGAACCTATTACCCTGGAGAAATGAAAACATGCAGACCAAAAATTCAGATAAGTACTTTATAAAACATGTCACCAAAGGCACTGATGGATGACCCAGTTATTGAATATACAATTAACCCTGTGCAAGGGACCACTTCGATATAAAGACCACATGGCCAATTTGACCACTTTTAGTGGTCCCTTAGAATATTTTCCCCATTTAGATACAAGCATTAAGAGTCCTGTCTATAGTGGCAACTTGTCCACATAGACCAGATTTTATGGCCCCCCTGAGTGGTTTGGGCTGTATTTGGATGAGTCCAGAGTCCTGGGTAATTGCTCTACCAACTAAACTTCGCTCGACAAAAGTATATGCCAGACACGTTTGCTTGCTGTAAAAGATAATAGTAGACTTTAGCCAAGCTTGTATTTCAACTGTGTGTAAATCTGTGACGAGTTAACACCATATTTTGCCAAATTCTACTATTTTTTCCAGCAAGAAAAGAACTTTCAAATTGTTAGAGACCAGGCCATTAGGACAGACCCCTAACGTTGTATAACAGTTTGCTCTTTACCTGAACTCTCCGGGACTGTGAACACCTTGCGAGGCACGCTCCGCGCCCTGTGGTCGGTACTGAGAACATCTCAGCTGTAGGGATAGAAGACTCGCTCAAGTGAATCGTTTAAAACATGACTGTTTGAAGTGATGTGGATCTCTCATGGCACTTCATGAGGCTTTAGACATAAATATACAATAGGGCCAGTTGCAATGAAATGTCCCTGACCAAAGACAACTGCGGCCTCTATATGTTACAATGGCTACAGATATTGTCAGGATTTTGATTCCTAAACCGTGTTAATCTATCTCCAATTTTATCTCTGTATAGCCTGTACAACCCTCCCTTCACCGCAACACACCAGCTTCTTCTTTAAGCCTTTTAGGTGCACCGCAATGCAGTCTCTTTGGAAACTCACTTGCAGTAGGTGCACACAACTAACACAACTAAGCAATGTACACATGGTATGCAGAATGGTGACTAGAAGTGCATAAAAGATCAATAAAAACTTTACGCCAAGAATGTTAAAATGTCAAATATGCCGTAGAGAATAGTATTGATAGCTTATAAAATTGGACGATCACTCCCTGCTGTGTATAATCATGATAAAGTGTCTGGCAGCGACTCAAATAGAGCAGTTCGTGGAATGAGGTTAAACGTATTGATATGCATCTTTATTACGGAAAAATTGATGTATGATTCATACTCACGTTTGCGTAGTTGAGGAAAAACATCTGATTCTGAGTCAGTCCGATTCCTGGGAGCAGTTGTTCCTCGGACCCTCTCTCCTCCACCCACTCTCGATATGCCTGCAGAGACACGGCAATATGAGGAAGTCCTCCCACAACTACTGCTGTAGCTGTCTGCAAACAGCTACCTACAAACCATCTCATGTGCAGTCAGACGTACGGGCGTGTAATAACAGTTGCCGTCATGACTAAAATAAGAATCCTCCCTGTTTTTATTGGATTTGATGATGTAAGGAAATTTGGGGTTCGTCAAATGACGTCTTAGTTTGGTTTGTAGGGACTTGCTTGTCGCCTTCCTCTGACCCTATGGCAATGCCATGAGTTGCATACGATAGTTATTAGGGATATCTACGATCTCCCATCAACTCTATTTGGAAATAGTGATGTCTAGTTTTCATGATACTAGTATATCATATGGCCCCATTTCTACAGAGATTTTTACGTTTTATCAATTACTGTAAATGCATTTAAGTTTGCGTGGTTTTTATTTCGCGCTAAGGAGAAAATGGAGTGTTCGTGGTGGTCATAATTTCGCGGCAGTGTTTTAGTCACATACTGCTACAGTTTTGGACAATAATCTTCGCGGCAGTTTTAAGTTCATGTTGAAACGGTCGCCGCGAAAACCGCGAACATCAAACCACCGCGAATATTTCTGCATTTACAGTATTATCGATTCATAATTCAAGCTATTGAGATTAGGTTGTGAGATGTAGAACATACCCTGAAAGCTGCCTTCATCCCTCCATTGTCAGCTATGTTTTCTCCCTGTGTTCGATATCCATCCAACTGAAGAAGAAGAAGAAAAACATTTTTCTTTAGAGAATTTAGATTCTGACAGTCACATCTTATCCTTTTATTCTTTTTGTCATGTTTTTTTTTACACAGGTAGGCAACAGATATGGGCATTCATGTTGAATTTGTTTATCTTTTCGTCATTGATATGTGACCTCACTTTCAAACCCTGCGAGTCATACGTGGCTCATTGTTGGAGAAATTACGACGGTTAATTGATCAATAAAATAACTATTGTGTAGATTTTGTACTGACATTCTTTCCTGCTTCGGTGAAGTAGTAGTTGTCATACTGGTCGATGATACACTGTCTTTTGTTGATGAAATTGTCGATGGACGAGTTGCTCCACCACTGGTTCAAGTTTCCGTTTTTGTCGTACTTCCGGCCTGTAACGTCAGATGGACATGATTGAGTGTCAAACGTTTTTGGCATATATTTAAGAGGTTTTCACGTTAGGACACATGATCTCAAAGGAGAGACATCGCAAGTTCATTGGATACCGAGTGTTTCTTTCTTCGGACTAACAGAAGACTATGAAGTGTAATATGTAATGGCAATTGTTAAACCATATCGGATATCATTTTATACTAAATGTTCCACAGTGCATATTTATTCTGCATCTTTTATATGTATTCTTAAGGAGTTTGTTTGGTGCAATGTCAAGGGACCACTTCTGGGTATTGAACCACTTACTCAAATGGTCACCATGTAACAAAACTTTATGGTTGTAAATACGGGTTACATGAGTAGGACTGTAACTATACATTTACAAAATTTTTCTCTTACAAAAAAATTAATGGTCTCAACGATATGCTGACCTTGGTCGTCGAACCCGTGTGTGATCTCGTGCCCGATGACGACACCTATCGCCCCGTAACTCAGGTACATCGGCACGTCCGTCCCCCAGTAGAACGGGAACTGTAGTTCTCCGGCAGGGAATCCTGAACAACAAATAATGTTATGGAAAAGGCTGAACCATTTTTCAACCCAAAAATAAGACTCACTGGAATATTTTACTGTATCACTGTCTTCTTCAGTTCTCTGCCCAATCGCTCTGAACACGTGACTTGTCGCACGTGTGACGTCATCAATGGGTCAAAGGTTATTGGAAGTCGATATCGCCCCCCCTTCCCGGTTGATAGAAGATTGGTGCATGCGCACTAGGTACTTTATACATAGTTTTATATTATCTCATAACATAATGTATAAGATACGTAATGTGTTTATTAACTTTAATTGTCTGTTACCTTCAGTTGTATTGAAAAGGGTCACACAAGCTTGAAAGAGCATATCAGGCTAATTTCACTCAGGTTTTCAGAACATTTATACCATCGTCCTCAGCTGCTATGAATAACAAGTAAAGTGAAGTATAAGCCTCTGTCCTTTTTTATCTTTACAATGCGCTACTAATAAACACTTGATGAAATAATAATAGATGTTATTTACGGATTTGGTTCTTGCTTCGGAGGTAGAAGGCATTCACTGTAGTTGGAGCAGTAGACCAGCTAGAAAACAATAACAGATCATTGATTAAGTAAACCTAAACGACCGTACGTATCCTCTCATCTTCGCTTTAATATCATACAATATAAAGAACGTTTGTCTTTATTCATGCTTCAGAATTGATTTTTGTCCGTGCAAGAAGGAAAAATGGGCTTTAGGTCTACCTGCTTTGGTTGATGGGAGCTCGTAGATAGGCAAACCCGGACTGGGCTGTGTACTGGAGATACCGGACAACATTCCCGAAGTAGTCATCAGCGCTAGTGTTCAGCTGGGGTAGCAACATAAGACACACATCAGCTTCGATGCAGTGACATATCTTTAAACCCTTCTTGTTACATGTGCACGTAACTAAGCATGCCTATTCTTTTACAATAAAGTCGTAGCTATGCAGGCATTGGTAATATATGGAAACATTATATAAAACGCAAACACATGCATAGTTTTTGACATTTTCGCTATCTTTTGATAGGTTCAAATCTACACTTGAAAGTCCATCTGTGTTTGTAGAAGTCATTCACTCGGTGAGAAGTGGATCATATGTTGCAGAAAGTCTGTGGCGCCCTCCGTCTCTGTTACTTTAAGGGATGGTTATGGAGCCCCGATGTAGATCCCTGATGTAGAGCCCCGATGTAGATCCCTTAACAGAGACGGAGGGCGCCACAGACTGCAACATATGATCCTCTGCTCACCGAGTCACGTGTCCTATCTGCATAACGTGACGTCACAGAAACTATGGATTTCTCATTCCTTGATAAGGACTGGAGTTGATCAGTCGAACATTTGGATAAGTCCAAATACTTGTGGACTAAGTGGAAAAGATTGAAGGAAGACTGGTTGCGGCTGCAGGATGTTTCCACTACTGCAGCAGCAGAAAACCGTGGACTACTACTAAATACTTGTGATGGGGATCGTAGTTTAACTTTTGATACGGGTTCACATCTAGGATAATATAAGCGTCTTTACCGCCTGGAAGTCATTGTTCAACTCTGTGGTGTTCAACATCCATTCTGGGTACCCGACTTTCGGGTCGATCGCGTCAGCCTGAAACAGAAAAAAAAACGTTGCTGCTATCAGTGAAAATTTTTTTCATGACGAGGTTGTATTGTCTGATTGGTGAATTGGTTGTAGCCATCGATTGCAGCTTTCCGTTTGACTGTTACCAAGTACATGATACGTTGTAGAAAAGTCCATGAGCATGAAATATTCAGGCGTTACATATTTTATGATATATCTTTATAAGGCGTAACGTTGTTCTTATCGTATATCCTATAATACTACATGGAAAGATATTATGAAACTACAAGGTATCACCAAGATGTGAAAACTAATATCTAAGCAGAAACAGATCAATTTACTTTGTCTTTTGCTACGATCTTGTCTTCTGCAGCCATCCACTCCAGCTCATCAATCTGCTTCTTAAAGGCGTCACGAACTCTTTCAATCATGCCTATGACCTGATGGTTTAGAAAGGAACAACTTCAGCATTTGATATGTCTGTCATCTCAATATAACGACTAGTGCTCAAATGCCAACAGTGGACATGTGGACACGACATACCGTCACAAACACGCAAATACCATGTACCAAGTGACTACAAAACCTCCATTTCACACAGGTAGAAAGAAAACAAAAACAGATCCAGTTTACCATCTCTGTCATTACTGAAAATTACAGTGAATTTTAAAGGCAAATATTACTGCAAAAGGTTGACTGAATCAGCACAAGAATGTGACGAATATTTATATACATGATTCTAATTTTTTCAAAGACATACAGAATATGACCTTGGAGATAGTCGAGCTAAAAAACGATTTATTTACCTGTGTTTTCTTATCTGCTGAGAAGTATGAATTCACGTATTTGTATCCTAGAGGAGCGCCAAAGTTCCCCTCCACGTAACTGCTGCACGTCTTCCACCGCGGGTTGACCTGGTCCGCTCCTGACAGTACTCTGTTGTACTCGAACACCATGTCACGGAACTCTTTCCCAAGGTTGTTGATGCGATTCCTCACGATACGCCACACCATGTAGTTAGCAATGGTTCTACAGGACAATGGAGAAACGATGCATTATAGAAGATTCTAGTTCTGTGGGCAAATGTTAGCGGTATTTTTTAATCAAACTGTTTGAATTTACTGTAAATAATTTCTGCAAGAAGATAAAAGGAAAGATACCTTATCGGAGATTCTAGTTCTACTAGATTCTTGATGCTAGTTTACAGCGAATAAAACATATTTGATATGTCAATGCTAAAGGTACATGTACTTGGCATATGAGCACAACGTGTTGTAGCAGCATATTACGTACACCGAGGACATCGGCCTGTCTTATTTTAAGATAGATCACATGTTTGGCGATCAACTGGATAGTCGAGCGGAACTTAAACTGTTCATAGCAGTATGCTTTCGGTACATTATCTCAATGCAATCTTAGACCAGCTGATTTACGTTCTTTGGCTGTACAGGACTGATACTGGAATTCCACCACGAACTCCTTGATCATACCGTCAATCCAAAGATTACATTATGTAGACTGTATCATAATCAACTGTTTCCCCACCTGTTGTCCCACGCTGTGTCGGGTGAGAAGACCTCCCTGCTCAGGTTCATGAGGTAGGGCGGTGCCTGGACGATGACGGGCTCGGACTCGTCTATCACGATGGTCTCGTTGAAGAGCCAGGCATCAGAGAGCGTGTTTAGGTACAGGAGCCAGTCAACCTATATATGGGTGGGTCAAGAAAAGGGCTAAAATTGTAGACGCATGTAAAAAAAAAGTCAGGTTAAATCAAGTCAAAGTCTTTATCTATTCTCGATATGCACATTTTAGATGAATCGCTGGAATGACACAACATTATGATATACTATTGATATGATATATCATTTATCAATTTTACCACCTTCAGAAACACAAAATGATACTAGTACTGCATAACTGATGTCTCTAAAAAATCATCCATGTTCGTTTTCTGACCCAGGATTTTGTGTCAAATTATATTCACCAAAAGCATTCGGTAACTTATTCCCCATGCATTCTTGAGGACGAAATGATTTTCTCTGCTATTTTCACATAAATTATCGGTGCAGTTTTGTAATCAGTGAGTCACCCACCTCCGGAGCGATGTTGGCTTGCAGTTCCCCAACAGTCATCTTGTTGTACAGGTTCTCACTCTCCCGTCTGTCTTCAGATGGCACCATATTCTACAAAGACACAGAACACAACAAAACTAAACTTTGTGCTACATATACTTCAGGTTTGCTATGTTAGTTTAGCGATTACGGGTCTTTTTATAAATATGAATTGGTACTAAATTTTTTCTTTTTATTTGAGTTGAATGTGTGATAGTTGTGTGCCGATGTGTTGAAAATAGAGAGAACGATAACGACCCCAAAAAACACCCCTCCCCATAAAATGGTATGGCGACCCTGTGACGTCACAATTCAAAATTGCGGTCACCACACATGCCAACGGATCAAACAAAGGTTTTGCTACGCAAACCTGTGAATAAACTACTTACCTCAGCGAGGAACGTCTCCAATTCTAAGGTCTTGTTCATCTCTTCTCTAACTGTAGAGACATTGGCACCCAGAGCAGTTGCAGCTGACACCATCAATTCAAAGTACGCCTGCTTTTGCTGTTTGGAAAGGAAAAGAATTTTATGAAGCAAAGATGAAAGAACTACGAAACAATGCACTTGAAAGATGACATGAACTTTTTTTTCATATCATTCCAAATCTTTTTTCCCAAATAACTCAAAATCTTTTAAAAATGCAATAGCCTGAAACCCTCTCCATTATAATCCCCCTCTCAGTGGACCCGCGGCAAGCTGGTGGCGTCGATGCGTCCTAAACTGGATTTGTGTTACCCTTGACTTTATAATGGGAGTATTATTCAAAACGTATAAGTATGACCAAAAAGACAACAATACACACAAAGCTTAAAAAGATTCGGTTTTTGTCGATAAAATTCGTTGAGTGCTTTGTCAGTTCGATCGGCCGCGGCGACGCCGCAAGCGTAACGCGGGTCCAGTGAGAGGGGGGCTTTACCTTTAAAGTCCACTGCTAATATTACTGACTGAACATTGTGGTATTGTCCCAAACTTACCCGAGAGTAGGTTTCCTCTAGGTAATAGTCTCTCCCCAGGGCTAGTGACGGCTGATCGATTGTGATGATTCTGAGAGACGAGTTCTTGGAGTCTACGGACACGCTGGCCTCTATGAAGATGTCATTGTTGTAGGCTCTAAGCTCCAACATGGTGGCTAGGATGTCAAATTTGCTCGGGTCGAAGGTCGCGTCAATCACTGGCCATTGGAGGGGGCCCTGGAGGAAGTCCGTTAGTGGTTGGATCCCCCGCCGTTCAAGCGTATCTGGGAAGGGAACACAGATGATGTGATCGGTGAAGAAGGTGGCAAGGTGATCTTGTGGTAAAAGTTCTTGACTTAGAATCTTAAGATTATGTGTTCGACTCCCAGACAGGCCTCATTGTTTTGTCAGTGGGAAAGGCGCTCTACACCTCTTACGCAGGTTGTGCGTACTGTATAAATCCGACGTGTAAAGCTTAAAACGCGGTTTACCAGTTACGCGAACAAAATATACCGAATGGCTATGGTAACAATTTCATAAACCATTAAAATGAGACATTGTGAGTATAAGCTAAATTTATGTATCTGTGAAACAAAACGTAAGTTTCAGCGTTTCAGCAACATATGTTTCAAATAAATGTAAAAACAACTTACTTACCACCTTGAATTCAACTCAATAACATAAATAATAGAACTGTCATTGCAATGCTTTAACTTCAACCTTGCTTCTCGTACCATTATTGTAAATCATAGGAGAAGAGCACAACCGTTGCTTTACCTAAGTCCATACAGGACTGATAAACGTCCTTGGCCTTTTTGACAGCTTCCAGCTCATCGTCGGCTGAGGGCTCTTCCAGAATATCTGAAACAAAGTTCATATGTCGCCTTAGACGTCCATAAAACTGTGGTAATCGTCAGAAAAATGGCTTTGATGACAGACGGAAGCAGCGAATAGCCATTCTGGAAAGACATGATTTCATCCGTAGGTGGGAAACATTTTCCCAAGGGGCATGTATGTCCTTAATAACATGTCTGTTTACACCCCGTAGTGGCCACTATACGAGCGTATGCTGTGCAGGATCTTCAATGACGCACGTATATTTACTGATATGGTTTTTCTACAGTGAGAAAATCATTAGGAGAATGTCAGTGTATGACTTTACTTTGACCTTTAACATAAATGTGTGTGTGTGTGTGTGTCTGTCTGTGTGCGTGTTTGTCTGTGTGTGTCTGTGTCTGTATGCCTGTCTGTCTGTGTCTGTTTCTTTGTGGGATGTATGGTGGTACAAAAAGCCTCTCACAATATACTGTCCCCTCCCCCTCAGCACACTGCACACGGTGGACATTGTTTGTTTACTACTTACATCTGGTTCCTTGTGTAATGTTTACTGGTTCTCACCTCTTACGATGTACTGTACCCTCTCCCTCAGTACACTGTTCGTTTGTTATATCTGTTTCCTCCTTCCTCTGACGATGTCCTGTACCCTCTCTTCGCCCACAAGTTGCAGAAGACCAATATTGTTCGTTTGCAACTAATTTCTGTTCCCTTGTGTAGTGTAATGTTGTTGTCGTTTTTTTCTTACCTCTGACGATGTACTGTAGAAGACTAACATTGATCGTTTGTAACTAATATTTGTTTCGTTGTGTAGTGTAATGTTGTTTTTTCTTACCTCTGACGATGTACTGTACCCTCTCCCTCAGTACACTGTACATACTCCAGCTGGAGGACGTGTCCGGGATCGGGTTGTTCTTCTTCCAGCCTCCCACGGCGAACTCGAAAAAGTTGTCACATGGGTCCACTTCAGGATCCATGTTGTCGATCAGAAAACCAGCTAAGGACGGTTAAATGGTGGAAAATATTTAGTGTCTATCTTCATTTTCCAAATCTTACAAATAAATAGTTGTGTCCATGTCTATATACACACGTACACAATGTCACTCATCATATATTTACTGAAACCAGCCCAGGGGCGCACCCGGGGGAGCCACCACCTCATGTTTCACACTATCTACGCAAGAACCTACATTTACAAACGTAAACACTCCTTCTTTCCCCGTACTATCCCACAGTGGAATACCCTGCCTAGCACGTTTGCGACGGCTCCCACCGTTGAGTCGTTCCGTGACAGGCTGGAGGCCTGCCCGCCTTAGCCCGGGACCTCAACTAGTTAACTCCCCCCCCCCCCCTACTTTGCCCCTGAAGGGGCTATTTGGGTGTACTACCAATTTAGATGTATATATATATGTATGAAGATATATGTTTACTTAAAAAGTATACTAGTATTCAACGTAAGTAATTCACACTAACCATGGTCAACAATATCTTAACTGTGACAACGTTGACCGTGACTTTGATTTGATATCCATTGCGATTCTCTCTCACATTGAGTGTATCTCAACAATTCTAAAAGCTCTGTATTTCCCCTTTGTCAGAGGCCACTAGGCCAAAGAACAACGACTGTTAGTTTTCGTCGTTTGTTTGAATTGTTGATACAAGTAAAGATATCTTTAGCAATGGTGACAGGAAGATATGTCACGTGGGCTCACCTGTACTTGCGCATTCTCGTGTGTTGCAAAATTCTGGAATATAAGTTTTAACAAGTTTAATCTCAATGGAGGAATACCGTTCTTCAACCATTACAATAATTTCTTATTGTGATATCTGAATAACAAACGTATCATGCAGAATATATAAGATATGATACTCCCATTTTTCTATTGACTGGTGACGAAGAAAGCTTAAAGAAGATGTGATTTGTTCACAAAAAATCAAATAACGGTTGTTTGTGTCTCTATCATACTAAGTAAGCTTGCTGACGTATATAGGCATATTCATTGGGTTGAGCAATCGAGCTATGGATACGCAGATCGAGTAGTTTGTCTACGTTGTTGACACGGTTGCCTTCTCCAAACACATCACTAGATACATTGTAACTAATCCCGAAAACGCCCAAAGCACACCTAACTGTGGCGCTCCGCTCACCACGAATACAAAGATCATATTTGATGACGCGATAGCACACATTGCCAAACAAATATCTTCTTTGTCTTTAATCCCTAACTCCATTAGCATTTTTCCGCCAGGTTACATATATCCGCCACTTTGTATACAGTACTAGTGTGATTGAGAGATCTGTAGTGAACCGTTCCCCAGATATGCACAGTTAGTTTTACATGTAGATATATAGGAGTGAATTATACCATGGGACGTGCAGATCTCTTTAGATACATCTTTTCAGGGTGGCGGACATAAGTATCTGCCGGAATTATGTCAGTAGACGTTAAATGTCTTAAACAGTCAATACGTGTTCAGCATATTAGAGCTTGTAGATCTATGTGGTACAAATCTATTACAACGGATACACTTTTACATGCGTGACCAACTATACCAACGTGGCCAACTCTTCAAACGTGACCAACTAACGCCTGTTCTTTTGGACGTTATATAAAGTCCCATCGATGTCCGTTTATCATTAACCTGTGTCATGGCGTGAGTTGGCACGAAAAACAGATCAAACTTATATAACATGACGTCAAGAGTCCTGAAGAGTGTTGGTTTACTTGTCATGTTTCTTCTTTCACGAAATTCCAAAGACAGTTTCCAGTTTCCATGAAGATTACATGTCACTGTATGTTGTTGTGAATGTTTGATTTTCTCTCTGCTTATAGACATATGTCAGTTTGATGTCTTTGAGTGCTTGACTTCGCCTTTAGGATGACGTGACCACAAACAATATATACATTTGTGTGTATGCTCTAATTTTGGACCTTGTTTTGTTAAGGAAAGTATCCCTTTTGTCAATAGCAAAGTCTTGAAGCCTGTTCTGAAAACACGTAAGTTGTATTGATTAAATAAATACTAGTGGTTTCATGATTGCCTTGCGTCATTCTGTTTGTGTTTGACGAAGATTACGACAAACTGAGCTGCAAGTATTTGAGAAGTAGGCGAGGTTTGCAAAAGGGTTATGGCGTTTGTTAATACGGTAAATGCCGTTACCAGTGACGCTTGCGAAAACAAGACAGGAGACGCATTTTTTCACATATTAAATGTTCAAACCTTTGTACTTATCTACATACACAAGGCTTGAATATTGCTTACATTATTGCTTTTTTCTTTTCAAATTTTAGAGGAAGCCAATTACTGAAACTGTTCTACATAGGGAGGAGAATCTATTTAGCACAATTAACTAGATTTATGTTTTGTTAAACTTTTGATCAGCTTTCGAAGAATCGTGGGGAAGGAATATAGGACATCTCTTGTTTACAATTTACTCTTCTGACAAAATCATTTCTACACATGAATGGCGTTAGCAAAGAACCAGTTTCGAAGTTGTTTACCAGGAGAAAGCGGTGAATTTTTTTACTTCATTTTGGACAGACAAGGACGACGTGGCACTGCACTCAAGTTTGTCAACTTATTTCAACAGTGCCACGTACAGTAAACAATATACTAGTACCTATTTCTACACCTGGGTTGAGTGAGGAAAGTCGTGTTAAGTGCCTTTCCCAAGGACACAACATCGATGGTGTCAATTCACCATCGCTGTCCTGAATGGTACTGGCGCACTGTTATAAACTGTCAAATGCAAGAAGCCTCAACAAACTCCGTTTTGGTAAATGATGATTGACCAGTATGTTACTGGTATTGCTTAGCACAGCAAACATTTTCGTGACCTCCAGACTAATCTAAATTTGGCATTCCTTGGTGAGAAAAATCGCACCTGGTGGTAGAGAAATTCTGATGGTCAGCAAATTGTGAAATGATGCTGCGTTTGGCTAATGTGAATATGTACATGACAAACCAAATACATCCAAAGCAGTTGTCAGAAAAACTTTGCAGCTCACAAAAAGACGAAGTATTCAGCAATTTTCAGTTGTTTCATTGGGTTAGGAGTAAAATGTGTTTATGTCGTCTTTTTCTGCATATATATGCATTAAGCTCTGTCTGCAAATATTTATGCTTAGTTAACTATGTATGTAGGAGTAATGGATCAAAAGATTTTGCTACGTGAAAAGTGCCCCCCTCCCCTCTCAACAAAAAGTTCTAACCAAATCTCACCTTCGGACGATGAAGCTTGTTGGGTGGCTAGCACAGCGATGGCCACGACACCTGCTACGGTCACTACAATCAACACCACGATGAGGATGACCTCCCGGGTGGACAGTCCGCCTCCCTTCTTGAACTCCACAGCGTCATTGTGTTCAGGATCGCCGTTAAGGTACTTGGTGGAAGAAGAGGGGGCCATGTTGGAGGTTACTAACGACTGGACAGACCGGCCGCAGGCTAGGGTGTGCGCACGAGGAACGGGTGAAAGTCCCTTTTACCTGTGCTATGTACACACATTGTTGGACTTCGATCTGTGTATACTTCTTCAGCTTAGAGGTTACGCCCCTTGTGCTATGTTTGCCCCTTTAAAAGCAAGCCGCTGTCGTTTTACAGACACATTAATTTCGGTCTCCGCTAAATACACAGTATCTGCTAGTTTTAGAATTATCTTTTGAATTAGAATAGTCATGTGTTCTTGGAGTTCTTCACTTTGTTCTTTTTGTCCTGTTACTTGCAATTAGCCTTTAAAATTAGGCAAGAATTTGCAACAATATTAAGAATCTTATATCAAGTGTCCATAATTAACCTTTACCACACACAAAAAAAAAACATTTGAGTATTTTATCGAACTTGTCAGATAAGAAATTAAGAGAACTCAAAATGTCCTGGGCTATTCAGTTACAGGAGTATATGCAAAAGTAACGCTGTTTGCTTTTAGCAAACATACCGAGCGAATGATGTCCGACTTGACTCCTCTCATTATGCTTTCTATCAGTTAATGCTACGGTCACAGTTGGAAAAAGGGCCTGACTGGCATTTTACGGGCTGTTTTTGCACTTTCGGGCGTGACCCCTACGTGGCCACGAGGGACACCCTGCGGCTATCGGGCTATTTTTGGGCACGGTTGGGCCCCTGGAAGTTCTCAACACGGAGTTAAAATCAACCCAGGCCAAGTAACAAATTAGAGGCCGTGAGCTGATACTGAGAAGACCGATAGGTGCCCCTCCGGTGTACGTCAGTCCACCGGGACAAATGCCTTCGGGGCCCGGCCGGGGAGCCCTACATCTCCTACGGGCACCGGTGCAAATGCGACCGTACCATAAGCCAAAGCCATCAGAATGTTTTGCTAGATTAACGTGTTCTGGTTCAATGTTGAATCCGATAGTACATCGATTGACAGCAGACAAGCCCCCAACTTAGTCAAACACAGTATTATGAAGGCCGGATGTTCGTGCTGAACACTGGCCTTAGCCGGATTTGGAGTAATCGCGGTTGTTATTTTCTTTGCATGTTTCCTATGAACGTACACATGTTCACCATTGTGCATCAAATCAGATCAAGATAGTCATGTACTTTATTCATTTGGGGGGTCAAGAAGTCAAAAGGTTAACGCCCTGGAAACGGGTCAAGGCTGGCAAGGTTCCGAAATGTCACACGTCGTCTCGGTTTATCTTCAAGTAGTTGCACAGGGAAAGATAGCTCGTATTACAGAGACATTTGTACATGATTAATTTCTTCTACTTTCTTCAACGTTTCATTCAATTACTTTTACATCGGATAAGTCCTAGGTATTTTCCTAGGGTCAGACCGTCTATACAATTCTTTTTCATATGCAATTGACGGCGGTGACAATAAATGTATAGCCTCTACCAGGCCCCGCGGATGGCTGGGAAAATAGTAGAAATTGGCCAAATAGGGTGAATAGTATGCTAAGGGAATCGGCTACGGAGAGAGGGTCCAATCTACGAAGCCTGCAAGTGAAACCCTGGCAAATATTCTCCCTATAGCCGGCGTAGTTAGTCTGGTAGAGACTAATAAACTTAACTATCGTCCAGCCACGTTCTTCTTTTTTTCACTTTGATTGAATTAGCAGAACGAGAGCCAAGCGAAAGGAATAATAGCTGGGGTAACTACGGAATATGGTACATTTGCTAGGTCCAACTTCTACAAGTCCGGAAATGGACCCGTGTTAAACAAATTGGTCAGAAAGGGAGGGTGGGTAATTTTAAGAAACCTTTTAAGAAAGTTTGTAATATCAGCTAAAAGAAAGAGAGCGTCAATTGTTGATAAGATAATGAAGCATTAAAGTGAGTTTTCATTGTCGCCAACCTCTGACTCTAGCTACGCATCCCCTCTAACCTGTCCGCCATCTTGCTGACGTCATCAAAACAGAAACACGTGGCCCCAGCAGGCGACGAGACGTTGTCACGGACCACCCATTGCACCTGTCGGACACGATTCTCCTCAAGCCGACATCTTTGCCCTCGCTCCACGAAACTCGATATCATATCGTACTTTCCCCGGGCGCTATCCAGAAACACTGTAGATGTCCAGATTCGTTACTACATGGCAGTAGCGTTTCTACGGAAATTGATATTAGGCTTTACAAGACCCAGGATTTTAATAGGCATATCACATAACTTGTGTTAACAGAAAACATCAGTCAAGATGGTGCCAATGTTACGAGGTTAAACGGGGCAACACATAGAAGCACGTTATCGGGATGGCCTTTATCTTAGAACGTGCCAAATGTTTCGTCAGTGATAAACAGGTCACAACTCGCCATAAACAACAACACCCGGAGTACTTTCTGTCGAGTTGGGGTAGGGTGGGGGATTCCTACCGCTTGTTTACATCCCACACAAACCGTCAGACGATTAAGCTTAGGGCACAGGTGCCGTGGAGATAGTGACTGGTTACTAATCGTCTTAACTTTGGAGATAGTGTCACGTTTCAGCTGTTGGGAATCCGTTTTCCAAACGATAGGGAATGTGTTTTTAAGTGATCGCTCTGTTTGAGGATTTGTTTATATGAGGATTTGTGGTATGATTTACGCCAAATCCCTTTGCCATTTTGGGGAAATCATTCTTAAATCATGTGTAATTTGCATAGAGCAAAGGACACCGAAATGCATACGCATATCATTAAGAACTACAAACATGCCCGAACGTCCACAGGGGTCAATGACTTGGCTCTCGTCCTTAAGCTAAAGTCTTCAATTCGCGCAATTCGTGACGTCAAAGATTGTCTGCACGGAATGAAGACAGCACATTTTCGAGGGACCGTAATTATATATCTCTTGGAGAAAGGGAACCACTGACCCCTAACGTACTCCCCAAATTATTACCAGCCCTCAGGTCCATCAAAGCAACATAAGTACGAGAAGCGGCATAGACACGACGTAGTTCTATAAGCCAAAAGCACGCCTTACCTTGTTCTCGTGGATTTGTAGACTCATATTCCTATACCAACGACCCCGTCTGACGATTAGAAGATGAATAAATGAAGTGCGAATCTCCTTGTTTACGATAAGCGTCGCCTGTTTACAGTGAGACCTGTCGGTTTTTCCGGCAGCATTGTCGGATAAGAGCCCAACTATCACGCGGTGCATCCTACCGCGTCAGGCCTTGCCATTAATAATGTGTACCTTATGTCGAAGGCGACCCCTACAGGAAGAAGTCTCTCTAACAGACAAACTACGCTGGCTGAAAGATAGTAAAAGTTGTATAAAAAGGGAAAATAACTTGCCTGGGGACTTGCAAGGGAAAATGTTACTTGTACATACAGTGGATGCGCTCTTCTGACCAATCATTCGCCATAGTTGGACTGAATTCTAACCTTCAAAACGCTTAAGAAGGCGGCTGTAAGTACTGGACCTGTCTATGTAGCTGGACTTAACATGTAAAAAGTCGCCCTGTGTTATAAGAATGTCAGGAATTAAGTCGACAATTATCGCAGTTGTGGAATGTTAGCAATGCTTGAAGTGTTCTCAGCGGCAGAGTTGGCTGTCAAGCCATACAATACATTGCCTTTCTTCTCAGACATATACAAACGGGAGAGCTTTTATGCACTTTGCTACCATGTTGGACGATTCACAAAACAAACTTTAAAGCCATTTTCTTTAGGTGCTCGCACGACTTTCCCCTCACGAAAGTTAAAGAATTTAGTGGAAATCTATGTTGCAAGCTAGTACCTAGTACATAGATGAACAGGGTCTAAGTAGGCGGAAAAGGTATGAATATACAAAGCAAGTTTGTCACTGAGTATATCCATACTGTACAACTACACAACAAAACTGCAGAATGATCACTATCATCTGTAACACAACAAAACATACCTCGCATATCTGAAAGGAATCGGCATCCCCGGTCATCGAGGCGTATCTTGACAAGCCTCCTTTAGAACAGGTTCCTTAGAACAGTATCCAGTCAGAGGTACAGGCCTTCCTATCCCGTCAAATGGTAACCGTTAGTACTGCTGCCTCCTCGCAACATGTTAGATCTGGTTATCAGTAAGTGGTATGACCCATGAGTACCTATATGTTCCCCTCTTGACCTGTCGCGGACCCAGGGTGCCAGAACTATAGCAATCGCACACCTGTTGCCTTGGGGGTTCGAATGTACTAATCCAGCATGGGGGCCGGTCCTTTTGGAATTTGGACAGCGTTTCGTCAAGCGGAAAGATTCGCGGATAACGGTTCTTTAAATAGAAAGGTGTGTGTTCCGTACACAAGCGCGTCCATGGGTATCAGTTAATGAGTATTTCAATCACTGATAATGTTATTAGCAGTTTTGTCATGTTGACTCTCTCACTCACATAATTATGCATCAGCGTACTTGGCTCCACAGTGCTATCAAAGGAAAGCGATACTAATCATAATGGCAAATATGTCTTCACACATTATACCGAAAACTGATCCAACATTGTTTACATATCTCAAACAGGTTCTATTTGTTGAGAGATTGATATCATCACATAAGACACATGGAATTGGAATTCAGCCTTGTAACTCTAGAAAGACGTTACTTTCGCACCAAGTTGTCCAGGAGCACATTGCACTGATAAAGAAGACGTCAAAGTACATAGTTACATTTTGAGTGGCGTACAGAGATGTAGATAATCAGATACATGTTATGCAAATAAGGACTTGATTTGCAGAATTGATGAGGAAATTCTATAATTCCATTGCTAACTGGACTTCAATAAATGTAGCATGTAATTCATGGCTGGTAGAACATAAACAGATAACAAACATGCAAACGAGGGGCTGATTTGCATGATTAGTACAAAATGGCAAAACCGTTTTGTGATAAGTGATAGGAATTTTATACTTGTGACATATGTTAGTTGAAGGTGAACATCAACACGCATAAATTATGTAAATGTATAAGTCATTTGCCTAATTTTGCAAAAGCTCTAAACATTTCATTGAGGTATGAGGTCAACGAACTCTAGTTTACATGTGTTGTTTGGTGAATGGTTTGCTAGACGGTGGACAACACCACAAGTATTGCTGACTCTACGAACGTGAGCCTAGATGCAAATACACTCTGGCGATGTGCCAAAACACTTTACCAACAAAATATTAGGAAGAGACCTTCAACCGCCGGGCACACATGACCACCCGTACGGAAGGTCAGTTACAACAGGTTAGGACGGCTTCTGGTTGTCAAGTCCATGACTAGAAGTCATCAGTCCATGGGTAACATACAAGGTATGCTCAGCGTGCTACTGATTAGTATCTGCTGGAAATCCACCATTGTCGGACGTGGAAGCTGAAGGTCACAGACTAGTGCGTATTTACGGTGCAGCTACCCGGTAGGGGGTGGAGGTGACACCGGTGTGCCTGTACATGTGTCAGGTCAGGTCTGTGAGGTGACACCGGCTTGTCCGTACGTATTGAGCCATGTTGAGACCGTTGGGTTAGGCTCGCATTATTGTTTTAACGAGTTTGGCGCTAGTGTGAGAATACCTTCTCTGTGTAGTACAGAATGGTTTGGTTTTACGCAATGTTGACGCTATGTATCAAAGGGCATATTGAATATGGGTTGTTTTTAGAAAGACGCGGTCTTGTGCTATGGATATATGAATCTATATTAATGTATAACTTTATAGAGTTATCTTGGAGCACGCGCAAAGAAGCTAAAGATATGCAAAGTAAAAGCAGTACCACTTCTTTCAACAGCTAGGGTCTAAAAGGCTCAGCACAGGAAGAATTTATTGCAAAAAAAATTGCCAGCAGGGCCAGGGTTAAGAAGAAAAATGTAGAGTGAGTAAAAATTAAAATGGGATAAACGTAAATCTTTTGGACTCGGCACATGCCGCGGAGCAGGAACAACAAGCAACTAGAGTTAAGTATTTGTGCTACATATACTTCACGTTTGCTATGTTAGTTTAGCGATTACGGTTTTTTTATGAATATGAATTGGTATTTTTCATTTGAGTTGAATGTGTGATAGTTGTCTACCGATTTGTTGAAAATAGAGATAAGGCCAGCGACCCAAAAAAACACCCGTCCCAATAAAATGGTATGGCGACCCTGTGACGTCACAAGATGGCGGCCACCACACATGCCAACGGATCCAACAAAGGTTTTGCTACTCAAACCTGTACCAACCGCATTTAATGACTCGCAGCATAGCAGACTCGATTAGACTTGCACGTTTTGACATTTCCTAAAGCACTGTAGTGATGAAAGAGGTTGACCTCCTTGGTGCAACGTGATATCATGAATAATCTATTTTGGCCTCTGTGCAAAACACATTATGGAGAGGTGACAACAGAGAGATCAGTGCACCCAGTTCATGCCAATGACAGTCCGTATCAAGTGTCAAACAGTCGCCAACTTTTCTAAGTGCCGTCCTTGGCCTCGCTAAGGGTAGGCGAATTCCACAGCAGGCTTCCAACCAGTAGGGACACCTACTTCTAGATACACATGTTTTGAGGTTTGATTCTCGAGTGACCCTCCCGAGCAGACCCGATATGCACAGTACGTTACCTCCCATTGCGGCCCTGCCATTTCAAGCCTATAAAATCGCTTCTGGCGACGTCACCACCAAAACAACTTTCAGCTAATCAGAGGGTTTGCATAAGCTCATCTAGAGCAAAACCGCAAAGGACGCTGGGAAGCTATCAACCAATCAGGTTACGTCTTACATCGTTACTTTGGGTTCAAGACAAAATAACGGCTGTTTGTGGCAAATAAGGATAGCTCATTAATTATACATGAGCGAGTGTCGGTGACGTCACCAGAAGCGATTTTACAGGCTTGAAATGGCATGGCCGAATAGGGAGGTAACGTACCGAGCATATCGGGCCTGCTCGGGAGGGTGTCTCGAGTATAATGCCAACGATAATATCATCAATGTAACTTGTATCAAACTCGTAATGAGAACTGAACACTTTCATATTTTTCAATGCATAGGTTTTTGTTGTAAATGTAACAGTATGTACATGTAGGTGCTAGCATCTCTATCGAGAGAGAAAGTCTGTTACTGACATTTTGTTTTCTTCTTAAGCTGGTGAATTGTGTTCTTTGATATTCACAAAATAGATCTTATACGTTCAACAGCGTATACAAAAGTCGCTTTATATGGACCACTTATAATGGTCTTCATTGAAAGTTTAGCATTGTATTATAATTTTAGTTTAGCATTGTATTATAATGGTCTTCTTTATTTCTTTATTCTTGATGACAATCCGAAAATCCATGATGAGAAAGTGCCTGTATATTCTTACTTGCTTTGGCCAGAGACCGTCACAGTCAGAAGATATATTGAAGCATCTAGATTCATATCAGAAACTGAGCACAAAAAAGACGCACAGAAAAATAAGTTATTCTCCATCCGTCTATTGACAGTTTTTGTTGAGAACTCTTCTCATTTACTTATTTGCATCTATACAATCATAAATCATCTTTTGATCCATGAAGCTTTTCGTCTATTCATAAACGTCAACCGATTCGACTTCCAAAAACAAGAGTTGATATAGAAAACAAAGTCATATTCGAGAGAAATGACTAAAGAACACCTCTTTGATTCTCAAACTAGCCCAGTCTACATCTTACGTACACTCGCATTGTAGATGCGTGTACATTTCTCTATCTGACGTAATCTGACGCTAATCTCTGCCTTAAATACTCTAAAACCTCGTGGAGTGCATGGGGCGCTGTGAGCCCTGTCATCATCATTCTAAACTTTGTTCCTGTATATAGGCTGTTATGTGTGTTTCTTGACTGTTACAGACACATGCCGACCCTAGCGCCTTCCCCGGACACACACATCAGCCCTTCCATACACGGACAGTGCCAGAAGCGATGCTTGCCGTCCAACGGGTAGGGCAGCGCCTCCGCCTTGACGTGGCACGGCTCTCCTCTCTTCCCCATGGTCTTGCAGACGTACACGGCACCTAGCGGGCTCCACCGTGAACAGCAGCTGTCCCTGGTCCCACCCGAGATGCACTGAACGTCATTCTCACAAACCTGGGTGAAACAAGAGAGAAACGCTGATGTGCTTTGTACGTTTTAAACAACTGGTAACGTAACATGACCTATTTACGTGCAGAACCTAATTACGTCCGGTTTGGCTCATGTCCACATGTCGCGGTGTATTATGCCAAAGCCTGTTCTCGTGAGCAATAAAGAACATCATAAGTATGATCCCTTGCCATCTCTCTAATTTTTGCACAGCAAAACATAATGGCCATGCGTTTACCAAGTGAACGCCACGTGCCGCGCATGTGGGGGGAATTTACAGATAAACATTGTTTTTTTTCCATCGCGTTAAGCAAGTGGCCGAACAGAGCTAGTGATTTTACTATCATTTTTCTGCAGACTACTTTGGACAGTTACTGTGCATTTTTTGCCCATGGGTTTGAAATCTGGCTCTGTCCGCGCGGTTTTAAGATAAATACGTTTTGAATAAATTGGACGTTAACTGGTCACCTTACGTTACATCGATATATTTAAAAAAAGCAAAGTTATGCTAGGGTCACATTTCCAATCCGGGGCCCGGACGGACAGTCTTTGGGAACAAAAAGAAACAGCACAGATCAACTTTCGAGCTAACTGGCACATCTATAGTCTCCAAGCAGAGGTGTCGGTCGAGAGGGCTAGGATTGGCTGCGATTTTTAACGTCTCTCTCCATCCACCTCTGCGAGAGAAACGTTTAAAATCGCGGCCAGTCCTAGCTGTAGCTCTCTCGACCGAAACCTCTGCTCGGAGAATAGTCCATCTACACCGTACATGACTACAGAACATCGCGCCCTTGGGACTTGGTAAAATCAAGTCGCACTGTGAATCAGAGTTCTGTGTACAAACCTCTATTGCTTCAATTAGTAGAAACTGAGATTTGGAGAGCCTTATGATCCATTGGATTTACTCAAACGACCCAACTGTGGCCCAATTAAATATTACTCAAACAACGAAATTCCTAAAGGAGGTCAAGTCATGGAAAATAAATCGTAGATGGTGACATGCAGAGTGTGACAGGCTTACTGTAATGATGTACCATGGATGGGACCAGCAGTTAGTAACTGCAGTCTTCAATTTTTTGTGAGTCACAGTGTTACTGTTGGTTCAGCGTAGAAAAAAAGGTAAAGGTAGTCCCCAACCGAAGTAAGATACCCAATTTTACACCTGGGTTTAGTAAGGAAAGTCGTGTAGTAAAATGCCTTTCCCAATGGCAATACATCGGTGGCATATGTCATGGGATTCGAACCCAAGATCGCTGAGCTCTGGATCAAACACCCTAACCGTCACGCCAACGCGACGCCACCGTGGCTCTGCGTAGGTGAACATGAAGTCACAAAAGACCGAGAAGAGCCAAAGTAATTCTAAGTTTTCTTAAAGGTCAGATATCTTCAAGAAGTCTTACATAATCTCTTTTTAAAAAAGGTAGGAAAAGTCCAAAGTTCATAATTTTATTTTACACCTGGGACTTATTTAAAGCCTTAACGTGCTCGTTGAAGACACATTAAGGTACGTAATGGTACGTCTCCATCTACGTTTGATGCCACCTTAGAGACGGTCGTACCGTCGTTTTCTTAATGTACATGATAGAAGGCATGACGTGGTTAAAAATGTAACATATGTTACACCATCTTCACCATCTTCGGGTAGGTCGTGGTAGCTTTACGAATCTTGACAAAGTCTTTCAGAATCATAGTGGTGTATTTATTATTAGTAATTACTTAGCTGCGTTCTCATCATTGCATACCAAACCTAACAGGCGTTGTAACATGCTGGGACGATTTTGTTATTAGATTGAGATAGAAAGTCCCAGCGGGATGAAATGGCGAATCTGGCGGGGGACAAATATGCTTAAAAGTTCAGAGCGGAACTCCACATCGAAGAAAAGACACTCCTCCTGTGTGGGTGATGATACGATGTTAGAAATAAGAATTGTCCCGCTGACGAAAAAAGGGCGGCGACGTAATATGAAGCAATTTTACGCTGAGTTGAACGTGAATCGGCGTCTTTCACGTCCATACCAGCTGCCTGGTAGACAAAAGAATCGCAAGAAAAATGATTTTTCAAAAAGGTTGGAAAATGCGGAGAAAACCTGTTGGACTCAAACTGTCATTTGCAGACTCTAAACACGCCCAAACAAAAACAAACGTCAGAAAGCGCGTATCTCAGATCTTTTGATCGGTGAATGTTCATCTTAGAGACTGTAACACAGAATTTGGGTTGACATAGAGTGTTTCTGCACAAATTCATATCGCGGCGTCAAAAGTGTGAATATGTATACAAAAAACACAACAATTTTACATGATACAATGTATAGCAACAGCTATCAAACATAGTACAAGATAGAGGTATGGAATAAAACTTAACATCCTAATTACTAATACAATAAGGGCTAGCATAAGTATATGATATAGTGTTACAATCGAGCGTGGCTAATCATGAGTTTCGGTATTCTTTCTAAAGACAAAGCAGTCTTTTATATATTTACCTATTGTTGCATCTAAAGATATGTTCAAATCTGTCTGTTGCATCGAGTCTCTTAAAATCCGTTGTACCTGATTTCAGAATTGTGAATAACTTATTCTGTAAAACATATTTACGTATGTTATCCTTCTGAAACATATGGATATCTTCACTTTGCAACTGCAATAAACAGCGTGGAGGTCAATAGTGCGGGTCGGGGGACCATTTCGTCGGTTTGGACGCAGGGTATAATAAAAAAAATGAAATTGTTATTATTCACAATCATTTCAATTGTAGATTTCTACGTTAGTTGCCTTTTCCTAGGTGGCGAGGCCTAAAGAAAATATAGAACTCATGGCCAACTTAGCGCTCCGCACACACATCTCTGATCACACGTATACACAGTTGCGGCCACATGCATTAAAACCGCGATTTAATCTCGATTTTAAACTCATTAACCAAAAACCCGTTACACGCTATAGCTAAAGAAACACTTTCCAACAAAGCAATCCCCTGTTGATCAAGATAAAAGAAACATCTTGTTGCAACTATGGTAAGCCTAACGAATTCAAAGCATTCAATCGCATTTCTATCAAACAACAAATCATTAAGACTTCGAAACTTACCCCAGTGATGACAGCCCCAGAAATTAAGGTTAAAGTAGCCGCTAGGATCACTACTGCACAACAAACTTGTCTTTGCCTCATCGTGGACAGTCGTCTGAGATCTTCTTCTCTCCTCGCGGCAGTCTTGGGTCTCTGTTAATGACAGTGGTCTGCCCCTCGGTTATAAAGGGAGCATCAATGATTTGTGACATCTTGGCGGGAATATCAATGACACGCCCTCGCGGTACTCAATACAAATGACGTGTCGCCTCCAGATGCTGAATCAGTAAGCAGATTCTAAAGAGCGAGCAAACTTCAAAAACTGACAAAAGTTCAGATCACCGGGTTGTCCGTTCTGTTATGATCAAGAACGTCAATGTAGCGTCTTTTTATTGTTGCGGTGGTCTAGATTTTAATCAAAGGTGTTTTACGTATCGTTATGATGAATTCATGGCGTCAAACGTATGGTAATAATGCTGTACCTACGCACGCTATATACAATGCATGCACAACAGAAGCAGTTGGTTCTTCATTTTGTTATAGCAAAGCAGGTTTAACTTCCATTCATGCTTGTTTTACTTTCATGTTTTTGTCATATCGTTTCAATGGAATAGACATACAAACGTTACTAGAAAACTCTGAGGAACTGCACCGATTTTTGACACATGTATTAAACAAAGCAAGCACAACATGAGCAGCTGTATTTATTTCATTTTGTTCTGACAAAACAAGTTGAACTTACTTTTGTGACTTTGTTGTCATCAAAAGAATCTAGAAACAATAACTTAACTCACTACGTACCAAACCGCCCACGTCAACTGACATCTATGACGCATATGTTACACAACGCGTACGCACGACATAAGCACCTGGGTTTAGACATTACCAACAAGCTATCTACTTACCAAAAATCATGACCATCCATCAAGCCCTTCTTGAGTTATTCCCTTTCAAAGTCTGAAGCAGAACCTGCTCCTTCAGTTCCAAAAAAGCCGCTAGGTGGCCCAAACCTATAGCACTTACTCTCTTTCCAAAGCGCTATCTACCACTAAAACATTAGTTCCATAGCATGTCCAGAACACGAGATATCAAAACAGGAAGTTCCGCTGCAGCACCATAACAAGCCGCTAGGGGACCCAAAATCTAATCATTTTCAGATCTCATCAAGACCTATCCACCTATCAAATATCAAGACAACCCATCCAAGCCTTCTCGAGTTATGCTGTTCAATTACAATCATACACACATACATATAAACGCTACCCTGTCCATAACTTTCTCGGCGAAGGTAATAACTTCTTTACTAGATTACGTGTAGGTTTCCATCATGCGTGAACTCCGAGTTTTGAATCTATAACTTTGATAAGCATTAGCACCCACGCCAACGGACATCCAGGACACATGGATTAAACAAGGATTAGACAACCCACACACAACATAAGCAGCTGTTCACTTTGTTCTGGAAAAAGCGAGTTAAACTTAGTTTGGTTCCTTTGTATTTCTAAATCTATAAAATTGCGAAACGATAATTTTAAAATTTGCCATAGATCTCCCACACAGTTCCTGTTGACTTTTGCTCATTAGTTTTATGAAGGTTGAAATGCAGCTGTACCACGATGCACTTATGCCCCCTGTCCGCTAGGCGGTGATTGCTGAATGACCGTACAGCGACCACAATTGGATTTGTGTGACCCTTGAGTTCATATATGATGCAACATGCATGATTTAAAAGATAACAAAAGTCACACCTTAATTTAATAATTGGAATATGATGCAACATTCAAGGGCATGATTTAAAAGATAACAAAAGTCACACCTTGATTTCATAATTGGAATATGATGCAACATTCAAGGGCATGATTTAAAAGATAACAAAACTCACACCTTGATTTCATGATTGGAATATGATGCAAGATTAAAAGGCATGCTTTAAAAGATAACAAAAGTCACACCTTAATTTCATAATTGGAATATGATGCAAGATTCAAGGGCATGATTTAAAAGATAACAAAACTCACACCTTGATTTCATGATTGGAATATGATGCAAGATTAAAAGGCATGCTTTAAAAGATAACAAAAGTCACACCTTAATTTCATAATTGGAATATGATGCAAGATTCAAGGGCATGATTTAAAAGATAACGAAACTCACACCTTGATTTCATAATTAGATTATGATGCAAGATTCAAAGGCATGGTTTGAAGGGTAACAAAACTCACGCCTTGATTTCATAATTGGAATATGATGCAAGATTCAAAGGCACGATTTTAAGGATAGCAACACTCACAAAACGTTTTAATTGTTGTGAAATTCGTTGGGCGGTCTGCCAAATCTTTGATCACCCAGCCGTCGCACCCTCTAGTAGAAAAAGGGCGTTAAGCTGAAATGCGCTAATGCTATTAATCATGAATTGCAGTACATTCTTGTCCTCCCCAAGACTCCCCTGGTAGATAAAAAAAATCGTTTTTGTTAATGTTTCTGATAAATTGTTCACATTAGTTCGCCTACTATTTCTCAGCACTGACGAAATATTGAGAGAACGCTTAAGTGTTGTTTTTTTTCCTCCTCCTGACTAAAACGATATATTATATGTGGACTGCATTTCACTACAGGACTCGACAGTAATATTCTCCAAGCAGAGGTTTCGGTCGAGCGGGGTAGGAGTGCACGAGATTTTTAAACGTTTAAAAAGAATAGACAGTAATACTAGAACCATGGCCAGATCTTTGTTTACCGCACCAAATATGAATAATGACTTGTGAACAGTGCGATCGATACCAATACCAGCACTGTTTATTATTCATTAGAGTTCAATTATTAGTATTTTCACACCAAACTTGTTGTACAATGGCAGTGAGGCAAATCTATCAAACATAACAGTTATTTCATTACCTAGAGTTAAAATGCTAAGAAATACTTTTTGCCAACAATATTGATGTGCCACATTAGTTTCTAGATTGATGCCTTAGAAAATCAATCTAGCATATGATGGAACAACCGAAAAGAGAACTTTGTAAAAATGACAAACAATCGATACATTTCAACCTGCCCACAAGTAATTAAGGCTTATATATAAATGGGACACTTCTGTCATTACCCACAATTGCCGCACTATCACACCCTGGAGTGTACACCCAAAGCGATAACCCGATAACCCCACACCTTTGAGTCATCTGAAGGCGTTAAGTGTGACATAATGAAGGCAGTTTTCCTTTCTGCGGTGGTAGTCACGTCCTTGGTGCTGATGTGTTCTCACCAGGTCGTGGGAGGAAACGTGTGGGACCTCCTGGATCAGGTGGACAAGCGGTCGGTAAGTAATGAAAGAGACGTCATATTGCGCAGATGCATCCCTTATGTAGACCAATTTCTTTACAACTCTATGCAAAAACTAGACAGGCCTACTATTTCTCAGCGCTGTCGAAATGTTGAGAGAAGACTAGAAACGTATTTTCTCCTCCTGACTAAAACGATCTATTGTATGTGGACTGCATTTCACTTCTGGAGCCAACAGTAACAATAGAACCAGATCTTTGTTCACCTCACCGAATATGAACATAGATTTTGGAACAGTGCGATCAATACCAACACTGTTTAAAAACGAGACAGATTTATTGATAATAATTATAACTTTATTGCAAAAACAAGCCCGAAGACTAATCGCTAACAAGCAAACCAGGGATATACAACGTGTGTTTACTGAACAGAGAAGAAAAATTAACTATATAGATGAATTAATTATAAGAGCGAGATGACAACTATTCTAAATCTATTCCTACTTAAGCTACATTAGGTGTTTGACTTCTTTTCTCCACGCAGTAGAAGATGAATTGTTCGATTTTATACATTCCTAACGCAGCGTACTGTTATCAACATACTTTTTTGGAGTACAAGCATGCATAGCTAGATTTTCTCTACTGTTATTCATTAATTTTTTAAGTTCTTTTGAATTGTTTGATGTCAACAACGGTTCAACTGACGTGTATGTAGAAGTTGCCTGACATTCTAACTGTTACAATTGTCGAAAAAAGTTCTTATTCATCTGTGTGCGACTGGTTATGATTAAAGTCGTTCAAGTAGAGAGGAAAATCGTCGAGCAAAAACAGCAGAGGAAAATGTTGGCTAAACGCATAATTGACGTTATGCAATGTGCCGTTTAACGACTTCACGTGCGGGCGAACTCGTTCAAACGCTGTGCGCCATCATTTATGATAATCGGATAAGTCATTTCAGCGCCAGAAATTATGGTTGACTAAATTCTAACAAATTATCAACTTTCTTCTTGAACACAGACTTGTCAATATGTACCAAGAAACCAAATATCAGAAACGAAAATACATTTTATACCTTCAAGCATTTTAAAGCCTAAAGTATTGGTGTTCAAAGGGTACCATAGGGTATATTGCTTTAGTTGGCACATTTAGTGAACATTCTATTATATTTTCCGTCCGTTCTTTTCCTGCTACTTGCAATTAGCCTCTGGGCAAGAATTTGTAATAAACTTTTCATAAACTTTTCATTCCTTTTTTAATGAATCTTCCACGAATAACCAATCATTACATCCCCCAGTAAGTTCCATGGTAATTATGTTGCCTCATGCGATGTTGTAGTGCCAAATGGTATCATACATATTTCATCATTATTAGTGAAACCCATGGTACGTTCTTTCCTTCAATTACCATGGGGAAAAAGACCTGAAAGCCACACTGTAAAAGGGAAAAGAAAAACAGCAATGGAAGTTATCTGAAAGTTAGTCATTGTAAAGTCCCACAGATGTGCCCTTGAGAAAGGCACTTAAACAGGCCTAGGACTTTCCTCACTCCACTCAGGCGTAAAAATGGGTACCTCATTTTGGCTGGGGAGGTAAAAGGGGGTGGAAGGAAAGTGATGGGCTCTGCTTTCCAATACTGTGCCCTAGACACAGTGGATATCAAACCACTGCCCCTACGGCCTCAAAAAGGCTATGGGACTACCTTTACCTTTACACGTACTATTGTACATTGTGGTCACAATTTCATAGTCTGAATCTTACCTCCCCTAGTGCCAAGGAAAGATAACCCAGGGCCAGTTCTGTAAGCCGCACGACCAGAAGGATGTGTGCTGTGGGTACATGGGCTGTTACAACGTCAGGGGGCACGACTGTGATCCACAGAAGGAAGTGTGCATCTGTCGTCCCAAGAACCGCTATCCCTTCTAGTGCCTGGCTGCTAGCCGGTGCGTTATCGACAACGTGGGAGTCTTCACCTCTCCGAATGCTGGAAACTAGTCCTGAACTGATGTAGTAATTGTTGTTAAGTGTTTTATAAACTGTTCGTGTGATGTATGTAAAGCATTCAGAATATATCAGACAATTGAAGCGCAAAGCTTCCTCCAGGCAAAGTGATAGTGTTATAATATTGAACCTCAATAAATGAAGAAGCAGTAACAGAAGCAACTTTTGTCTCGGTGTTTTAATGATTGCTGAGTTACTAACGTCTTTATTCATTGTATGCTTGCAAATAGTAACATAGAAAGCAATTTTTTTACATCATTTACTAATAGTATCAACTATCAAACAACTTGAAGGTATGGAAGTGGATTAGGGAGTGACGATCCTAATTCTTAACAATTCATTTTGTTTTCAATTATTCCTTTTTTTATCCCCTTTTTACCTTAACAATATTTCTATCTAAACTAAAAAAAACAGGAAGCAGAAAACAGCCTGCAGAGAAAACAAGATTTAAGAAAATATAAAGAAGAAAAAACATAACAGAAATTAGCCAGGAAACGTTAAGCAACTTCCATATAAAATGGCTACAATCATAAGGCCCCCCAAAAAAGGTTTTCCCTGTTACCCAACCGACCCTAGCAAACACAAGACTTTTCTGGTCGACCTCAGCAAGGGACTTTTGATCTGACATCTGAGTGATGAAAATTCAAAATAGAATCCAACTAGTCATGCAAATTTTCCTATAGACTTTTGATATTTCACACTCTCTTAACAGTTGAATAGTCAGTGTAGAAATGTGTAGTAAACATTGTGCTTCTTTGTTTAGTTTACTATATATCTATGTTTGTGCAATGTATATCTGTACAGTACAACATCATGTTGAAAATATCAGTGCCCTGATGCATTCCAGTTTCACATTATCAAACTGTACTCGTTGGATCACTTTGACTAAAAACTAAAAAAAACTAAAACTAAAAAAACTAAAAAAACTAAAACTACTAAAAAAACTATAACAAGATTGGCAACATAAAAAGATGTTGCCATGGCGACAGCGGTCTCTGTTAACGTTTTCGTTTTTAGCCCACATGCAAATAAGGACCTAGCATTAATCATATCAGTCGATCACCTTCTCTACCAAAATAACACAAGTTGTCCAATGTATGAAAATCTTGTTTTCACAAAAAAAGATATTGTACCATTTCCTCATAAATTATGCAAATGAGGCTCTCTATGCAAGATTTGTGTCTAATAGTGGCCACATTTACTTAACTTCCAAATGGTACAAAAATGAAATCCCCATCATTTACCACTATGGATTTAAAGTACTTTGTCATTAATTATGCAAATTAAGTATCAATTTGCATAATTGATATCTATCAATATTCATCTCTTTCTCAGTTACATATGTCATGTGTTTGGGAGTCCTATAATAGAATTCAGCTGATTTATTAACTGTCCTCATTAATTATGCAAATCAGATATGGATTTGCATAATTGGCAAATGATTATGTAGATCATCACTTAAGCTATCTACACACCAAAAATTATGATGATCCGTCATCCCCTTCTTGCGTTATTCTCTTTCAAAGTTTGAGTCAAAATCAGCTCCTGCAGTTCCAAAAAAGCCGCTAGGGGGTTTAAATCTACAGGACATATTTTCTTAACAAAGAGCTATCCACCACTTAAAAATCATGACTATAGCATGTTCAGAAGATGAGATTTAAAAAGTGAAAGTTCCCCTGCAGTACCATAGAAAGTCGCTAGGGGGCCCAAAATCCAGTCATTACATGGTCTCCCACAGACCTACCCACCTACAAAATATGAAGACAATACATCCAGGCATTCTTGAGTTATCGTCCCATGGACTTTCACATTCCTGTACAATTCCTAGAATTCTTGCAATCTGCACACAATATAGTAAAAATTTGGCTCGCCCCTCAGGCGTCGCCAAAAACTATTAAAAAAAAAAGAGGAAGAGAATCCTTACATACCGACCCTCTTTAACTTAAGACAAAGATAAAGATAAACAAACTAGTTAATTCCAAGACATAGGTACAACTCATCCCTAACAAGTCTCGAGGAGTCCCTCGGCCCACAGGTAGGTGGCCACCTGTACTTTATCCTCAGACTCCAGTCCGAGATCTTTGACCTGGACACTGTCATCTCTGCTCATCTTCAGCAAATTCTGCAGCACTGGCAGAAACTTAGCAGGGAACTTCAGACCGTGCAGCTGTGAAATAAAACGAGAAAGGTCAAACTTACAAACTTGAAGAGTTTGGACTAGCCTGATTGAATCACACTTATAGTTATACCAGTTATAGCAGCCCCCAACATCGCCTGACCCCTAGAAGCTTGCGGGGAGGGGCCATGACAGCCACGGACAGCAGAGTTTGCATTACGCAATCTAATTCTGAACTAACAGCAAAACTAGGCAAACTAGCTAAACTCACCTCACCTCACCT
This sequence comes from Branchiostoma lanceolatum, assembly GCA_035149815.1. Lineage (NCBI taxonomy): Eukaryota > Metazoa > Chordata > Leptocardii > Amphioxiformes > Branchiostomatidae > Branchiostoma > Branchiostoma lanceolatum. The sequence goes on from CM068866.1 coordinate 15,081,839, forward strand.
ATAAATAGCTAAACTAACAGCAAAACTATGCAAACTACATGTAGCTAAACTCACCTCACCTATAAATAGCTAAACTGTAAAGGGGTAAATGTTTGCAGGAGTTTAATTTTGCAGTAGGGAAAAAATGGAGTGTTTGAGGTGGTTTCAAGTTCACAGTTGAAACAGGAGGGTGCGTAGGCAAGCAGAAGACAGACCAAAAATGTTTGTGGTGGTTTTAAGTTGGCGTTGAAGAGGTCACTGCATAGTGACCTCTTCAAGGCAAGCATGCGTAGTCCAGTGGTTAGCGATCTTGCCTCTGGAACTAGAAGCCCCAGGTTCGATTCCAGCTGTGTCGCTCACCCGACAGGCGTGCTACCGGGAAGGGTCGCAGACCTTAGGACGGGACGTTAAGCCGTGGTCCACTGTTCATTGTGCTTGTCGAAAAGAGCTAGGGGAATTTCCCCGGTACAATGAACCTGTAAATACTGTACATAGCGTCTGTCTTCTCTGTCACGACCAGTGGAAGATTAGCTCATCTGTTCATTGAGTTCATTTGAGCTAAACTGGTTCGAGATCACTTTCCTTTCCTTACTGCAAAAATTGCTGTCCCCCCAGTATGGGACCAGCCAAAAGATGCGTTACTAGTAATTACTTCGTCGTTTTTTATTGATTTTAACCAACAGCAACGCAATCATGAATAATGTGAAAAAACAGGTCAGCCTGGAATACCTTTTTGGTCCAATTAAACACAATCATGTATAAATGAACAAAGGGGCCAAAGCAACCCACTTCTTTGCTACCAATCCCTTAGCTGTAAGTGTAACCTATCATGATTACTATTGTTATTGCAGGCTCTGTGTACAATAGGGTCCCTCAGGGGTATCTTATTAAAGACACGGGCCTTTGAAACCACAAATTACTCTGAACAATAATTTGTAGAAGCGTGATTGACCATCTTCAGTTCAACCAATCAGTACATCCTCTACACAGACCTGATTACCTCTTTGTGGCTTGAGAAACAAACAAAGGCAGAGTATGGTAGTCAAATAAGCATGTGTACTAATCTTGATGATTTCCCTTGAAAATAGTGGCATACTTTTGTGAAGACTGTACAGTTAGGTATGTAATATCTCCCTCAACCCAATTCAAACCTTTGTTGAGAGAAAGTTTGTCGATACGTGGTGTATGTTTTTTTTGTTTGTGTTGCATACCTGGTAAACTGCCTCATGGTGTAACACACACCAGGTTTGTACTGAAGTATACAAGGGTACATCTGCATCTGCATATCCAGACAGGTTTGTTTGAGTGTGTTTGCGTGTATATATGTGTGTGTGTGTTTGTGTGTGTATTTGCATGTGTGTGTGTGTGTGTGTGTGTGTGTGTGTGTGTGTGTGCATGTGTGTGTGTTTGTGTGTTTGCATGTGTGTGTTTGTGTGTTTGCATGTGTATGTGTTTGCATGTGTGTGTGTGTGTCTGTGTTTGCATGTGTGTGTGTGTCTGTGTTTGCATGTGTGTGTGTGTACATGTGTGTACATGTGTGTGTGTTTGTGTGTTTGCATGTGAGTGTGTGTGTGTGCGTTCGTAGACGTGTGTGTGTGTGTGTGTGTGTTTGCATGTTAAGTGTGTGTGTTGCATCCCCTGAACATAACATCAATAAGCAAAGTACAATGCTGATGCTGACCTGACCACTGTTGGAGTCCATCATGTGTTCCTCTCTCCTGTTGTGTAGACAGTGGTACAGATACACCCACTCAAGATCAGACACATCTGATCCTGTACTGGAGGTGCAACATGTGCCTTGAGTACAGCATTTCTCACCATCTGCCTTTCCTCCTTCCTCATCATCAACATCCTCTCCATCATCACCTTCCTCACTGTCATCTTCATCCTCCTCTTCATCACTATCATCGTCTTCATCACCCTCAGCATCATCATCAGTACCATTTTCATCCTCTTCATCATCTGTCTCTTCTTCATAAGAGATAAAGCATAATATAGATTTTAGCACGTATGATATACTTTCAGTATCAATAAGCTACACCATTGAAAACCCAATCAAGAAGATTAGAGCACTGCAAAAGTGTTCTCATGATCAAGACATGTAGTGTTCTTCAGCACTTACAATCCCAGATAATCTAAACAGGACATCAATACAGACATCAGGGGAGAGACTGTGATCTGGCAAAATCGTACTATTCTAGCAGTTAAGACCAAGATGGCCTCGCGGTGGCGCGGTGGCGCAGTGGTAGGGTGTTTGGCCTCAGAACCCAGAGATACTGAGTTCGAATCTGGGGTTTCCTGATTTGTCCTGTTGACGTTGTGCCCTTTGGAAAGGCATTTTACACGACTTTCCTCACTTCACTCAGGTGTAAATGAGTACCTAGCTTCGGTTAGGGACGTCCCTTGGATAGGACGTTAAATCCGGAGGTCCCGTGTTTGAGGAGAGTCACACCTCGAGCCGGTTAAAGAACCTACTGCACTTATTGAAAAGAGTAGGGGTCCTTCCGACAGTCCTATGGCTGCACATGGGGCAATTGTCGGTTTTGAGGTCACCACAGACCCTTGCGATCTAGCCCCGCCAAATGTGCGCTCCTCGCAATTCAGCCCCTGGCTGCAAAGAGAGAGTATTCGGCCCACCCAATAATAATACAATAGCAATAATAATATAGATTGAAAACTCTGCAGACAGAGACTCTGATCAAGATGCTAGGAATGTGATAGGATGGCCTCCCATTTATGAATCCTAAATTTCAAATCAATCCATTGATCTAAAGTGATATGAATCAAAGTTGAAAAGTTCTGTCCTTTAAAGGAACATCTGATTGTAATCCCTACCCTGGCATATATAGGCATATTCATGTGACGTCATCACCCTTGCCCTCCATGGGCGGCCATTTTGCGGTCCATCCCTGCAGCGAAGTTTCTCGGGGTCCGGCGGTCTCTAAATTTCCAAGGCATGCGAAGTCGTCTTATCGCTGTTTTATTATGCGAAGAGTCTCCAGCCTCACATCCTTTTCGCTACAAAGATTCAATTTCACCTACTGGAAATGACCCATTATCGACAAGCGAGGAAAGGTTTTCCCCAGCCTACAAACACGGCCGCTAAATAGTGCCGGCAAAGTCCATTGATTTTGTCTTGAGTGGGTGTGCTTTATCAGTCCCAATCCAACATCCGACCATGAGGCAAAATACCATGATTATGAGACAAAACGTTTTGAGGGGAAATTGTGAATGGCGTAGAAAACATCTGCCATTTCTCAAGTGGACCCCAAAATGACCGACAGTGCTCGTTGCTAGGGGGAGGGTCACGTGACTGAATACGCCCTATATATCAATGATAAAGATTTCTAGAATACATGTAGCATAGAGAGTGTGATCAGTGGTAAACGGTGTTGTTTAGTACCTTCGGTTTCTGGGGTTTGTAGACACAGTGCCATGTAGCCAGGAAACCGCATCTTCACAAAGCTGTTCATGTTGGGAGGGGAGCCTGCAGGACAAAATATGTACATATGAAAAGGATATTCAGGTAGAGAAATCTGTCATCAGAAAGCTTGATTTACATATATTTTTATCCTCAAGTAAGACTTTAAAACTTACAACACACTTGGTTAACATGCATCTACTCTATGGAATGGAGAGCTCAGGGGTTCATCTAAATCGAGAAAGAGGGGCACTGCGCCCTCTTGTTTCAGCCCAGTGCCTCCTTGTCGAATTCAGATTTTAGCTTAATATCCAGCATACAGCGTCACTCAGCAATGGATTCTTCCATAAATACATAGAATTCGCTCCCTCGCCTGTGTGTACTCCCTCTTGTTAAATTTTTCTAGAAAAACCCCTGGAGCTGTACATTACACAAATACCTATATAACAAACGTTTTAGTAAACAAGGAGGTACAATGAGTCAAACCATGAACTACAATACATACAGCATATAAAGTGTATTTTATGTAGATTCAAATGATTGTTTACCAAAAATTGAGAAACTGGAAATATCAATGTTCAACAACCTTTAGGGGAAGCAAGAGTCTCTGATGTGTCCTTGTAGTAGGGAGGCAACCTGTTACTCATGAAGTCCTGCAGTAGCTCTGGTGCCAGCAAGGGGGCGCTGCTACTAGCTACCTGATCAGCCAAGCTGACCAGTAGCTTCTGCAGGTGTGACTTCGTGTCCGGACTGTCCTGGAGGGTCAAAAGTCGGGGTCAAAGTTTGTAGAGGAAAGAGATGTGTAATTAGAATGGATTAGCAGACAAATTAACTGAATAAACAGATACAGGTTGGTTGAACATCAGAGATGACAATGAGTTTAATAGTCTGCATGCATCAGATTTATGTAAAAGTATACAGCATAGGGGTGGATACCGGTTTGGCTTAATAAGGTCCAAGTCCAAGTTTAGGTCCAGAGATTTAGGTTCAGGCCCGGACCTGAACCTAGACCTGATCCTGTCTAGTTGATGTTTTGTTTTATTTAGACCAATATTAAGCATAGAGAATAATACTGACACGCACAACTATAAAAGTTTCTTGGTGAGAAGACTTTCAAGATAAACCAGTATTTGATATTTGAATGTTGCACTTATCTTAAATGCCTTTTTTGTCAGAGGGAAGACTCAAAATGCTTTTTATGAGACAAAATAGAAAAATATATTTGTACTTTGTTCAGGTTTTTTTTTACTCACTGACAGGTTTTTGGCTTTCAGGTTTTTTGGACTCGGCTCTTGGATGTTACAAAGGTCCGAATCAGGTCCAGCGAACTGGTATCCACCCCTAATACAGCACTTAACCTTCTCCCTGTTGCCTAACTCTGTAAACTATAGAGAATGGGGTGCCAAACAGCTACTTCAGTGTGCTAAAGGTTAAGGAGTATTGATGATGGCCAAGTGGCTAGCGGACACGAAATCGAGAGGTCGCAGGTTTGATTCCCAACATTGCCAGTTAGACTCTATGTCTTGGGGAAAGACACATTACAACTTATATAAGTCTTTCCTCACTCCAGTCAGGTGTAAAAATGGGTAACTGACTTCAGTTGGAGAGGTAAAAGACAGTGAAAGGAAAGGGTTGGGCTCCACCTTCCAATACTGTGCCCTAGACACAGTGGATAACAATACACCGCCCCTACCGCCTCAGAAAGGCTATGAGACTACCTTTATCTTTACCTTCATCTTTTTTCGTTCATCACTTGGAGATTATAAACAAGCATACCTGTCCCATAGGAATCCCCACTGTACTGAGTGTTCCAACAGGCAGACCCTTCCTGAACTTCACATCCCTGTCCATCACTGTCTGAACCATCATGGGGAGAGTAGAGGTCAGGAGATCTCCATAGGAGCTGTAAAACACCAGGACAACACACATGTATCTCTGTCAATTGTCAAAACATGATGCCTGTACAGTGGTCATCTTTAATTTTTGATTTTTACAAAGTTTGAAACAGGAAAAACAATCGTGTGTAAAAAAAATAATTCAAGTGAAAAGCGAATATATGATTGAAATGGCAACAGCAAAAACGTATTTATTCAAGCAATCACTTTTCTAAATTTCAGTATGTGTAAAAAACTACCCTGCCTGATAATGAGGAACAAGCCATTTTATCCTTGCGGGGCATAAGTGTTCTGATGCCTAATTTAAATTGCACAACCTTTGACAAAAATCACATCCACGGCCCACGAAAAAGACAAAATTTAAAAAAAACAGTTGGTCTACAAAATTGCACATCGTTTAATTTGTCTTCTGCAATCTTGAAAATCTTTCTGCAAATTTCAGACTGCAGGTGGTTATTTCGAACATTGCTGTTTATCTGTATGGATGAGTATAACTACCTTTCAGCATAACAAAATTACCAGCTTTGTAAGTACGCGAAATGGCAGCAGCTGGTTATATCACACTGAACAACCTGTTACATCTAACCTTTGCACATTTGTCTGCAAGTGTTGTTTAAAGCTATCTAGTGGGGATGATCCTAAAGTTATATATCATTGTTATAATTGTTATACAATAAGTTTATCAAGTTTGTTAATTCTTTGTATGTGGCACTGTCAAAATAGAGACAAATAAGTTATTAACTTGAGTGTAGTCACACATTGTGCTTGTCTCTGTCCAAAAGCAAATAAAATTCTTTTCCATGTTAAGAATTTTCATTCATAGATGTTGACAAGAAGTTACATATTGATAAAAGAATGCTGACTTCTGCTGGTATGTGCTGATGGTGACATGTGTGGAGTGCTGGGAGCCTGCGGGGGTGTCGGCCTGGTGGACTGTACCACGGGGGAAGTACAGCATGTCTCCTGCCTAGGTATGAATACAAACAATATTTTGAACATTTCATAAGTACTCTAAATGCACTTAGGTTCATGGGGATTTGATTTCTGAGTAGGGAGAGAATCATGTAGTGTTTACCATGGTTTTTAGTTTACGGTTAAAACAAGGTGGTAGGGCAGGAGGTGGTTTGAAGTTCGCAGTGCAAATTTAAACCGCGAACATCAATCCACTGCACAAATTTCTATAGCTCAAGTTGACATTCGACATACCTATAAGTTTTAACTGGATCAATGTACAGTTACTTTGTATCTGAACATTAGATTTACTATGTATAACAGGAAAAACCCCAAAATTTACCTCCAACACAAAATTATGTGTAGGCTGGCCAATACTGTCCTGCTCCAGATCTCTGCTGTAGTCCCTGGGAAGATCAACAGGGGGCGTGTACAAACGCCAGTGTTTCCTTCCCTCCAGCTGTAGAATGAACACCTGTGGAAATGATAAGTCTATACGTTTTGACCCTGACACATTGGCCTATAAGATGATATGTCTGTTGCCATGATATCATATTTAGTCAAGTTGATAAGTTCATCTTTAGTGTGTTCACTCATACTATAGTACAAGATGCTAACACCTAGGGGTGGGTACCGGTACCGTGTACCGGTACAAAACCGGTATTTCTTAATGGACCGGTCCAAAAAAAACGGTCCGTAAAAAATCAGTGGACCGGCCTATGGACCGATTAGAAAATTCATAGTACCAGGCGGCCACATAACTGGTCTAAGAAAATGCAAAACAGCAGATTTAACTTCATTTTCGAAGACGTTAGCTGTGAATCATACCTAGAAACACTTAAAGGAATAGTAAACAGACGGCGAGAAGAGTATAATTATAATTTTGAGACAAAGTGCAAACCTAAGAAATTATATCGTTCCAGACATGACGTTTGGAGACTTTTGCGTATGTCTCGCTGTCCAAAATATGATGTACTGCGACACTACTATAATCAGGTACAGGTACAGGTCCGGACCTGGACCTGACCCTCTGGACCTGGACCTGGACCGGACCTGAATTGTTTGTACCGGTACCCACCCCTACTAACACCGCTTTCCACTACAGCCTGCTACCACTAGCCTCTACCAAGCTCCAGAGGCGACTGGAAAAAGTAGAAATTGGCCAAATAGACAGATAGCATGCCAGAGGAGTTAGTCCGCTATAGGAATACAGTTTGCCTCTATAGGCCTGGAGTACAGTTTGGCCAACATCTACTCTTTCCAGCCGCCTCTGGAGCCTGGTAGAGGCTATGCTACTGCTAACTTACTGAAGATTTAACAAATCTTTTTAGGTTTTGTGCATATTGTTGTCTTTTACATCATACTTTTGCATTGTGCATCATATCGCCATTATGACATGATGAGTTACACATATCCGACTTTGGTCGCTGTGCAGTCAGTCAGGGATCACCGTCAAGTGGAAAAGGGACCTGGCTACAAGATTATGTTGCCACTAACCATGCCAGTGTCAAGGGTGATAAGAACCAAGACGTATGAACTACATGACTATTGTACTATTGTGACATTGAGAGCGTTAAAAGAAATATAATGGTTTAATCCTGTGTGATCACATCTGTAGTTGTTAACATTGTTCATATTGTTAACTTGTGTATAAAATTTATGATCCATTTTTTAAAGAGGGCCCGAACTGAATCTTTTCTATCATTCATATAAAAATTCGATCTTTTCTGAAATTATAAATGCAAGTTTTAAACCAATTTTCCGAGAATAAGTTGCTAAAACTGCCACCTAAAAATGTGTGGTCTGCGAAATCTGGTGCGACTAATTAGGCAAGGGCCGTGACGTCAAACTGTTGACTCCCCGCCGGCTAGTATGGCTGACACGGTGAAAATAACAATTTGATGGACCCATATCTTATAAAGGAAACAGAATTTTGCTACAAAAATCGGTATGTCGAAAGAACACACATCTAATTTTAGGTGGAAAAAAAATCAATCGAATTCGCGCCACAAAGATCTATTTTTGGGGCTCTTGGGTATGATGCACCTCTTGGATCCTCCCGGAGTCCAAGCTGCGTGGGTACACAGAACGTTCGCAAAGCGGAAGATTTTGTATAGAATCGGCGAGGCACAAAACAGAAATCGCTTCTAATATACACCAATTATAGTATTAACATACATGTACTCCTAGGGTAATAAGCTAATGCTGTGCATATTTGCTTTTAGTGACAGACGTGCGGAAGCTTGCGTCCCTCGTGTCAGGCCAAGATTCAATGTGTAACCGGCACGGGGGGCCGGCTCACAACATAATGTTCAGTATTGTAACCCTTGTATAATAATTTTCTCCAAAACACTGTGTGTATTCGGTGTGTGGCCTTTTCTTTCTTGTTTTGTTTTATGATGAGTCTCGTAAGCCCCCAGTCGCTGGCCGCGATCAGACTTACCGGGCCGTCTCCGTGCTCGTTCGGGAGAACACTGTTCCGTCACGCGGGCGGAGGGTCCTGTTTCACCGCGCCACTGGACCGCTACAGCCGTGTGTGTGGCCGTCATTCCTCCGGACAGCCCGAAAAGCTCCCCCGGACTCTTATGATCCTGCAGCCGCCACTGGGACGGGAGATTCCGCCTGGACAAGTTCGTTGGTACCGGGCATGTGGCCGTGCCGTCCCCGGGGGCGGTCATAACGGGACCCGGCGGGTCGGCTTGCCTGCTCGCCCGACGACTAGAGCTGTCCGGCTCCGCTACCAGAAGACTCAGCAATTTGTGTTCGGAGACAAATGGAAACTCAATTATTATCCTCAATTAGGTATTATACCTAATTGAGAATCTGTGTCATTACAGTAAATATCGTGAGAACAGTCCTTGAATTAATAGGAACACGGAGAAAATTCGTAAAAAGGAAAACTCTGGCGAGGTCGCCATTTTGTTTGTTTTGATTCAGACGCCGCCGACAAATACACCGACTCACGCACTATAAAATCTCCTTGACTAGACAAAACGAACGCGTACTACATATCAAATCATTTTTATTCTTTATTCTACCATGTTCATGACAGAAATAGGTGAAAGGTGCGGTTTAATAGCTACACTATACAATAAGTTACTAGCTAGTATTTTACACAGGGTAAATAAATTACATGTGGCGGTCAAACTCAGCGCGTCTCATAGCTGGAGCAGTTGGCGTCGGTAGACCGCAGCGATGTCTATGGTTGGAACTGCTCCTGGGGCTATAGTCGTCAGCTCTCCGCAATCTCCAGATTCGGGGTGAAACATGAGGGCTCCAACGGTCCAAGTGTGCGGAGCAGAAGACACAAGAACTAAAAATCACACCGATGCCTCTGCACGTACTAAGTGGATCCACGATCTTTCTTGTTTTCTCCGTGCTTTGTCTGCCTCAGTTCCTGCATTCTTAACTCGAGGAAACTTGTGCTTAGATATAACTCCGGTAATAATAAAATTTTTGCAGCTAGCTTCATTTGGCCCGCCTGCTACACAGTATTTTTCACCACGTTTTGGCTTACAATCTGTTAGCGCAGCCATGACAGTTCGACCGAGTCAACAGTTTTACGTCACGCATATCATTTACATCTCATTTGAATTCGCACAAAACTTTTGCTCTTTGCTCTTTTTGAGGACGTTTTAACATTACTTCCCGGCTGAATTATCACACAAGGAATGTTTCATTTGAATCAGAATAAAAAGAACCTCTTGAATCATAGAAAATCAGATTCAGTTCGGGCCTTCTTTAACCCAGTATCTTATTGATAGAAATAGCCATCAGCTAGATGGGCAACCTTGGCATCTAACTACATGTTCATGCTGAACCAATAAATGAATAAATAGATAACATCTGTAGTTACCTCCACATCATCATAGTGTGGTGCTAACCCTTGTGAGCCCGGGGGTGTCATGTACACATTGGCTCCCACCAGGCAGCCAAACAGACACTCCAACAGACTGCACAACAGCCACAGCTTATCCTGTCAGAGGGGAAAGCAGAAGGTATTCACAATAAGATTTTCTAGAGTTAAAGAATGTAGGAAAACTGTAAGGTTGTACTTCTGAGAGCATCTATTTTTACTATGCTATTACCATTATCATCATTCAGCGTATGGTTAGCCTGGAATTCAGTCTTGTTACATGTAGCTTTAGTCCGTGGTTCTAATGGTCACTATGCCGTTACCATTGGCAGAGTAGCAACTGTTGGAAGTGGACTAAAGCAAACAAAAGTGAATTCCAGGCTAACCATAGGCTATAGAGTGATGATAACTGCAACAGAATGGTAAAAAAAGCCCGATCTCAGCAGCAAGTTACCTTACAGTTTTCCTAAACTTTTCTATGTTTATAAACACAAGCAGCAAATTGTTAAGTGCTACACTGAATGATTTTTACCACTTCTTAAAGGATGCTAATATGCAGGAAATAAATTACATTGGTCTTCTATCATACTAATGTAGAATGGAAGTTAATAAGTCATCATAAAATACAAAACTTTTACCTGAAACCTCTGAGGCTGGTGGAACTGTAAGGTGGCTTTGGATTGGTCAAACAGTTTATCGATCTGTGTGGAACAAAATGATCATGAGACGAACATTTCAACACAGCAAGAAGCAACATTGCTAATCCTTTAACATTGAACAAGATTAAAAAAAGTCAGACTCAGAGAGAGTATTACAGAAAATGAAAAACAATTATAAGCACCACAGGTGGCAAGGGAAAGGAGCAGCTATATCTTAACAGACTATACTAACTCACCTGTTTACATGTAGCTCTTTCTGTTCCATTGAGCGACTCCCTCTTGCCATTGACATATCTGCACACATTCACATCCCTGATGTACTGTATGTCGTGCTTCTTCAACAGTTTCTTCAGTATGTCTCTGGAGAACAGTGCCTTATATGCTTCTAACACTGCTGCATCATTTCTCTTTATCAATGGTTTCTTCTCCCAGTATTCATCAAAGAATTGCTCATATGATACTGGTGAAATGATGCATTCGAAAAGGTTTTGAGGTGAGCTCAAGTCAAATCGGGCAGTTGTGCTACTTCCTGAAACTACATTGAGTTCACGTTTTTCAACCAGCCTCTTTGTTTTGAGACGTTTAGCCGAGGCTGGCTGCTCTTTGCTTTGATCCAAAGATCTTTTTTCTGGGCTGGATAATCCAGTGGAGTCGGCATGGATGGATTTTTCAGCAAGAGGATTGCCCTTTTCTTTAAGACGTTTAGCTTTTTTCTTGGCTTTCTGGGGAGATTTCATTGTTTCACTTGCATGTGATGAAGAAGGTTGTTTCAACTTTGGAAGTTTTGTTTCTTCCTTCTTTCCCTTTTGGTCCATCATTTCTCTTTGGTTTTTATCTCCACTTACAAAGGTTTGGGTTGTTTTCTTTGCAAGTTTAGTGTCTACAAGGCAGTTCTTTGATGACGTATCTGTGGATGTCTCAAGTGCAAGAGACTCGTTCATCTGGTTCCACAGTTTCTTTTTCTCACGGCTCTTTTTCCTGTTTTCCCTCCTTTTCTGTCTCTTCAGTTGGACATGAGAAGGTTTCATGTTTGCAATGGCTGTGCCATTTTGTTACCTGAAAAAACAAACAAACAAGTGATTCTTGAGTACTTAGCTGAGGCAGGACGACTATACACAGGGTAGCTACACTTCTAATAACACTGTACAGTTATGATCACACATGTTCAGGTGGGAACCCATCCATGTCAGAGTTTTGAAACCCAACAAGCACACAGACAATTGTTACAGGGAAATATATAAATTTTTGTTCATAGAAATCTTTATAACTTGTGGGGGAGCATGTCAGAACTATGCTCAAATATCAAGCAGCAGTAAGGCATAACTAAGTAAGTTAAACGTTACTAATTATATTTGAAACAGTAGAAAACTCAATCGAAGGCCCGAAGCTGCCGATTTATCAAATCAAGGACTTGATCAAATGAACCATATTTCTCCAGGAAAATACAGTAGTTACTAAAAAATAAACTCCACGTTGTGCCTTGCCCCCCTCCCCTCTCGACAGTTTCTCCTTTTAATCATGATTAGAAAATCCGCCGTCAGAACTATGATGTTGATACGATATCCACTGTGGTAGAAATCCATTAGAAACACATATGGACTAATACACTTACCGCTGTTAACGTAGATTATGACTTTTAACGTGAAGTTTAACAATTTTCGTGTCCACAACTTTTGGTGACCCCTGACACGCACATGTGTTCAGGGCGACAAAATGTGCACAATATAGCATTTTGGGTCATTTAGTCAATTTGACTTAAGATAATCTAACATCACTTTGGTAAAAAGATAGTGTTTTTTAATTTTTTTTACAGCTTTGTCACTTTTGTAAATTCACAATTTTTGTATCACAATTCTAATTTGAAATGCCATATTTGCCTGCCTTCTTTTTCTTTTCGTTAATGCCGCTCACTAACGCCGCAGAGCGAAGTTGTGATAAAATGCAGTTGTTGGTTCGTATTGATCTCCAAGCGATATCTGCAGATAGCTGTGCGGCTTATACAAATTTGCTTTTCTGTAACCTCCTCTAGCTAAGAAGTAGGAGTAGCTTTCGCCCTAATCGTCCCAATACTTTTATGATAACTGATTGACTTTTGCGCATGCACTGTACTGGGGTTTGCGGATTCGATGGGGTGGTCTACAGGGGTGGGCTAGTGGGGTGGGCTACCTCAGCATCTACCCTTTCTGGGCCTCAAGGCTATGCATGGGGGTTAGCATCGAATGGAAAAGATGGGTCACTGTGGGTGGGCCGGAAGGAATGCAACTGATCATATTGCTTTGGGGATGCTACATTGGGGGGTGGAGGTTGGCAATGAGCATACATTTACATCGTGCAGGAGTTTGTTATCCCCAGTTTTAGATTTTTAAACATGGAGGGCCATGTTCCCTGTTCCTTTACTGCTCAGTCAGGCCAACATGACAGTTAAGCATTGTGGCCACACGAATGAAATGAGCAACAACAGCAACACTATAGTCATTGTACAAACACACAGTTTTTTTGTAGAAATCATTGTACATTGTATACAAGCACATGCATTCAGGTACATTCCAGTCTAAATGTGAGACATATGTTTTGAATTCTGTCAAACAAAGGCTCTCTCATTTCCTATCTGCCCTATCCAACTTCCAGTTCATTTCCCGATTGTATACTGAGTACTTAGAAGTTTCTTTATGGTTTTTCTACCAGTCTTGGTGGAGTTCATTGCTGCTACCTACCCCCCCCCCCTGCCATATGATCAGCTGTTGCCTTCCCTCTAGCCCACCCACAGCTTGACCCAGTTCCTCTTCAAGGAAATTCCATAAGAGGCCAAACCCCCATACATAGCCTTGAGGCCCAGAAAGGGTAGATGCTGAGGTAGCCCACCCCACTAGCCCACCCCTGTAGACCACCCCATCGAATCCGCAAACCCCACTGTACTGTAACCTTATTACTCTTTTTTATCTCTACTTAGTCGACATGGAGTGACAAACTTGCCCTGGTGATGATTTATACTAACTTTTTATCTCCATGAAAAATGGAGATATAGTTTTGTGTGTGTGTGTGTGTGTGTGTGTGTGTGTGTGTGTCTGTCTGTCTGTCTGTCTGTCTGTCTATCTGTGTGTGTGTGTTTGTGTTTCCACACTGTTTCCAACAAGAACCTCTTGATGGATTACGATGATATTTGGTATGTGGGCGGGTGTTGTAAAGCCGAAATGCGAGGTCGATTTTGGGCCCCCTGGTATGTGACCTTGGTACTGCAGCAGAACTTCCTTTTTTGTATCTTTTGACCTGGACGTGCTATGGTCTTGATTTTTGAGTGGCAGATAGCTTGTGATGTAATAAATAAGTGATGTAGGTTTGGGCCACCTAGCAGCTTGTTTCAAACACAAGTCTGCTTGTCAGGCAAAATGATATCGAAATGAACTAGCTTTGTAAATGATGACGCTTGTACTTCCGAAGGGGAACTACTTTTTTCTCGCGGGTGAAAATCGATTCCCTATCTGTAAAAACATGAATTTGCAGGTGAAAAAAAAACAAATACGGCCGAAGGTCGCTGTCACATGATAAGCAAGTTACGCTGACAACGCCAAATGGCGTTTAATAACGACAGCCTTATTTACTTAATTAGGTAATATTTACTTTGTATATGTGTCGTTAAATTGGCCGGTCGATAGACCAAATACAACCGTGAGAATCAGGTGCACCTTTAAAGTTTAAGCAGACCGATATTAGTCATATTGCGTTTAAAAGCAGGGGACATTTGAAGCAATCAGCAACATTTGGTGGCAGCTCACAGTAGGACAGGGCACAAGACCGGGTTCAACACCTAGGGTAAGCAACATTTTCTATGTAAATTTGGTGACTATAATGTCATTACAAGATACCAAGCATAATTATATATACAGGCCGAAAACTAGAGTTACTGCCTGCATCTAAGCATGCGATATGGACTGGGGTGGATCTCATCTTGTAGCCAGACCGTTTGTTAATATCATGAGTACTTCGGCATCAAAGCATGCTCGGTATCATAATGTTTTAAATACCCTTTTTTGAAATAACGGCAGGCACTGAATTCTTATTTTTCTATAGATTCAGAAATTTTCTTTTCTTTTGTATGTATCCATCTGGTCATGAAGATTAAATTTTTGTTTTTCTGCTAATTTCTCGAAAAACTAAACCATCACATGAAAGTCCGCTAACAATTTTGAAAGAGGTGTATTAGGCCAAAACGCCTAAAAGAACTTTTCCTTTCTCTCTCTCTCTCTGCTCTGTTCTGTTCTGTTCTGTTCAGGCTTTAGTGTCGACGTCGCAACATTTCTTAGATACCTTCTCTGTACGTAACGGTCAAAAGTCCGATGCATGCATAATTTTAGGCAAATTTACTTCTTCTTTTTAATCACATTTAGATGATCTCTCGTTTGAAACAGGATGTTGATACGGTTCCCACTGTGTTAAAATCTTTTTGAGACAAACATTTACCAACCTTGACCAAGACTATGACTTATTGCGTGTCGCAACTATCTGTGACTTTTAGTGTGGTAAGGGCGGCAAAACATACGCAAACGAAGGTTCCACGAACGGATACCTTCCCCAGATGGTGTACTCTCAAGGTTTCTCGTTAATGGTGCAAATTAGCTCCTGATTTGCATACTAGTAATAAGCATCTAATCATCTCAATCAACACCTGAATCTATCAAATTCTTAAACAAATAAAATGGACCCCTGAAGTTCAAAAATATGTTGCCAGGGGGCTCAAACTTACGCAGCGTATTCAAGAGCCCAAGAGGTATTATCAGGCTATACCTTTGAAAAATCATGTCCATAGCATATCTAGAACACCAGATATCAAAAAGCGGTAGCTCTGCTGCAGCACCTTGGAAAGCCGCTAGGTGGTCATTATCGTTTCTGCATTTTTCCAACATATCATAAAGATCCATCCACAACCTCTCGAGTTATGTTGTTTAAAAAAAAAACATCTTCAAGCAGATGTCTGCAGATAGCTGTGTGGCTTAAAACACATTGAATTTTCTATAAACGTAGAAGTGGCTTCGTCCGAATCGTTTCAATACCTCAACATGGAACGTGCTTCGTATAGTTGTCCCTCCTTTATCCCTAAAATCCTGGCTTCAAAAAAGAAATAGGCTTTCTATTCAGTTCAGTTTCTTGTCCATGTAATGTTGAAAATTTACAAAAAACGATACTTTTCCGGCAGCAGTTGATTTACACGAGCTGTATCTATTTCTTTATTCTATTTATTGAGCTTCTCCATAAAAATGGATGGTATGACGAAACAGGTGTACCCCCGCAGGGGTCACCTTTTCAAGGCCGCCATGCCGAAATGCCTGTAGCCCGGACAGATAAGCGTCAAAACAAGTTTCATGGACTTTCAGCTCTAGCAAGCAAACCCTGTTAGCTTTCATATAGGAGAGTGACGGAATACATCATAAAATGTTAAAGGTGAAAATACAGGATGATGATTGGTTAAAAATGTGATGAAAAATCAATTACGTTATCGATGATATTACCTTTGTGTGACCCATGTTCGATCGCTCGTGTGAAACGTTAACGTTATCAGACATTATCGTTGGGACATTCTGCGTAAGACACCCCCCCCCCCGAGTTTAAATTTAGTGCCTATGCCTCTACTGAGTTTAGTTACTCTACACATGAGAAGCCCTCAATAGTTAAGTTCTGCTTAATATGTGTCAGTATGGCATCAGTTATTTAAAAAAGACTATTCCATGGGCTCATGAAATATACGAAATTGATGTCTCCTCAATGCCATTTTTCACTCATATTTCCATATATTCATTTTCCTTTTTGTTCCTTTTATGTACAGTGTTTTTTACATGGGTAGATGGAGAAATAATTTTCAGATATCCATATCTATTGGCGGGTACAATTTCGGGGAGCTTACGTGGGTACTTTGGACCTTGCACCAGCAAAGCTTGTGCGACATGCACATGGTTTAGCCTGGGTACAAGACTGACCACCGCACTTCAGTCGCTATATTCTTTGGTCAGGAAAGCAAATTGCCCCGCCACCACAGTTAGCCCACGGCCCCTTATTATCTCACGCGCTTGGCGATAGATATTAGACATCTGCTGCCAAGAGAGACCGGGTGCCAACTCTATACCGCGCATGTGGCCTCCTTCGGCCAGCAGCACGAGCTTGAGGGGTCTGGTATCCAGGCTGGACATGGTTTGCAATGCCAATGGGTTCGGAAGTACGCCTGTTTGATCAGAGGCTTTAAATTCGATATGGTATACAAACCTGCACAACAAAATGAGACATTTTAGTCTCAAGAATTGAACTTGCAAGTGAAATTACTTTTTTACTCACCCTCGCACACTCACAGGACTCTGCTGGAAGCATGCAGTTTACACCGAAAGATCATAAGTTAGGGGTGTAGTAATTGTGGACTTTTCTTTTCCTGACTTTGCAAGGTGCATAACGTTACATAAAAAGTTTAAATCTTACCAGAGGCCTTGCAATACTAGTACATAGTATCTCGGAGTGAATCTCTTTGGACGTGCAGGGTCACAAAGGTATATCAGCCACCCTTAACAGCTGGTGCTGATATTGATTGAGCAGGAGAAATCACATTATCTATCCGAATTCAACTCAGTTCATTAGTTCATTCCATGCACAGAATCATGAGGCTTTTCAGACATGTACACACGGCAATCAACTTTCTGGACAACAATTGTCGTAAATCGTAATATAACATTAATCATGGTATCTTTATATACATGTATTGCTGAATTATTTTTCAACAATGACTGGCTATTCGTGTGTAACATATTTTCACACAGGTTTCCACAACAGGGTACAAGGCTCGTGTCCAATACAAGATAATCAAGTTTAAACGTTAATTAGATTCCTACGTGATATTCTTGGACTCTCTGCTGACGATACATTGTGATAGTACATTGCATCCTCCTAGTATTGCCTTGATGTGATGTCAGAGTGTAATATGATAATAACAATGATCATAAGCTTCAAAATGTATTCCCCTGTGACATGTATTAGGCATACCACGCGGTAGTGCCATGACCACTGCTATTAGTAACATAGTCGTGTCATTAAAATCTCCAACATGCTTTCCAAAGACTTGCACTTTTTCTGCTGCAATAGTTGAATTGTAACGGCCTTACACTCCAATCCTTCCTATTCTGGGGGTTCTTACTGCAAACAACAAAAACGTATTTATCAAATCGTTTGATGGAAGGAAACTTTTGATAGTAAAAGTTCACAGAGAAATCTAGATAACTATGTCTTTTATCATGTCATAAAATATTTGTGATCATTCCGAAACATAACAGGTAACGTGCGTAGACGAGTATATTATATCGTTTCAATCTGTTTTCAGATTACATGTATTAGTATTGTGTTTGATTCAAAATGGCGGTAAAGTCCTGTATTCTTTAGAAATTGTATGGCTACCTAAAATTGCACTGATATAGTGGGAAAATTATCTAAGATATATATCCTCTTTCGAACAATTGTATTTTCTGCAGTCAAAATTCCTTGTTTACGATTTCTAATGTCCAAAGTTGGAGAAAACCCATACCTAGCGAGCTCCGCGAAGGTCATTCTCATACCGCAAGTCCTGTTGTCGAAAAGATAACAATAATTAGTATGTTATAAATATACGTAACAAGGGGTGGTCTTGCTAATGCCAAATAAAGCCACTATTTTCTGAATGTTATTTACAATATGCTTGTGAGTGGACTACAAGGAACTAAATGTTGAGTTTGTTCTAGACAATGAAAATAGTGATACATGTTTGACATATGTTTGAACATTTCGGTTTTATAGACCTCTGAAATGACTGTAGGTTATATAATGTTGAATATAACGTTACATCTACTGAAAATTGTTTAAAAAAAATATCTGTATCTGTATAGCCGGTATAACCGCCCTTCGGCGTAACACACCAGCTTCGCAGGCACACGGCGCGGCAGCAGCTGGTTATATTACACTTAACGGCCTGTCACACCCAACTTTTGCACATCTGACTGCAATCGTTCTTTGAAGCTATTTAGTGAAGGTGTTCCTACAACATCTGATGACAACGAGTTCCATTCTACTATGGTTTTCGGGAAGTAAGAAGTTTTGAACACATCAATCCTTGGTTGATAACTCTGGTACTTAAAGGCATGACTATTAATTGTCCTTTTCTAGGCTGGTAATATACAATGTCACAAGCCCGATACCCAAAATACTGTGCTTACGTAACAGCTCAGTTACATCACAATCTCTTGAATACCTACATTTTACAATATTCGTTTCGTTTCAATTCACGATAGTACAGACATTCATGCCCATGATCGGTGTTTCTTTACCTCACGGTAGAGAGCGTAGTCAGGATGGCCCGTTTCTTGTTCAGGTCGACGGTTAGCCCCTTCCTATAATGACAAAAGTTGAAACTAAAAAATGCGAAGTTTGTTACAGTACAAAGAACAAAGAAATACAAGATAAAGTGTTACCTTGTTTTCTAGCTCACGCTGTAACCGAGGACAGGTGTTTGTGCATAGCTCAGAGTTGCCATCTAGACCGACCTCTTGGACGGGTTGATCATATTCATTACGCTGAAATTAGAATATAGAAGACAGTAAGCTAGATGTTGCAGGAACATTGATCTATTGCAATTGTGCACGATGAATTCCAACGTTACCAGAGAAGGAACTACAAGTAGTTGTAAGTTAAGAAGACATTAAATTTGTAGACATACCTGGAAGCATCGCGATATCCAGATCAATCCTTCACGTGCCTTGCTAATAACAAGCCCCATTTGTAGAGTTCTGGGAGAGACAAAAATGTTTGTTGAAAAATCATATCCAACATCCTGTTGTAATCGTTGCTATCGTACCTTGATACTTGTATTTTATTACTTTTCACACCATATATGGATATTCAGTGATCAAAAATATGATATTCTACATTAATGGCAAAAAAATATGATATTGGATTAAAACAACACATATACGATGTCTAATACACTAAAGTATCTGTAAATTAGAAACAAGACCAGTGGATAATCAGCAGGTCAGTTGGACAACGCCCCTTGTCGTAAAACACGGCTTTAACCAGACATTCCAACACAAACCTATAGATCTCTTCTAATTCACCGGTTCAAATTCTTCACCAGAATGATTATTTTCGAATCCACAATCCAACATTTACTACATATTCTGACGAGTACAAGGTAGTTAGTGTGGCAGGACACTTGCAAGCAGTTCAGTGTGTAGGTTATGTATAAATTATGTGTATTTCTGCCATGTTTTCCTTACAGTTTCCTGCTTATCAGTGACCTTAGACGTTTCCTCGCCAAAAGTGCACAAGATGACCAGAAGTTCACGGTACAGGGCGCTGCTTGTTTCTTTTTTGAGATCTGAGACAGCATTCAAACGACTAAAAAGTTTGATGTGTCCAGTTTTCAAGCGGCCAAAACCCACAGAATAGATTATACCTCGGGTAGCTAGATATACGAAATTCGAACTATCGCCGAGCCATGACTAAACTAAGGATCAGCGATCATCCATTGCAAATTGAAATTGGTACGTACAACCAGACTCCACCAAATAACAGAATGTGTATATTCTGTAACAATGATTGTATAGAAGATGAAATACATTTTATTTTAGAATGCTCACTATACGCAGACATGCGCAGATCCCTTGTAAGTCCCATACAACTAGACAAGGAATATGCGTTTTGGTAATGATCAAATGTCCGAACTTTTTGTGCTGAGTGTATATTAGCATATCTGACAAATCCCTGGTCATGTATGGTACAAAACAGCCTTCGATAAACTACACCAATGTTTCAAACCTAATCTCTAGTCTACTGCAAATTTGCAGTTTTCTACTTATTTTGGAGTTGATGGTGGACAGTCAAACTGAGGGTGGGACTAGGTCAATCTATGTCGGGTGGATATTAGCCACTGTATGACGGTAACATTGACCATGGTAAAATTACATGGCATTTTTAAAAGGACCCTAGCGAAGCACAGGTTGGGGACTTGAGCCGCCTCGCCTTACCGATTACAGAAAAATATGCTACTTTGACAAGACCTTCCCTCCGAAAAAATGTTTAAAAGAAGAGGGTGCGCTAAAATCAAATTATCACTCTTCTAAGGGCAAAGTACGTAAACTAATGGGTTCCTGTCTTCCCACCTGTTCCTGACCTGCATTTTCTATTCTAACTCGGGACTCTTAGAGGCTTAACAACTTGTAAAACCTAGCAAAGCGTAACCGTAGATGTTCACTGAACTTACGATGATGTCTTCTGAGTTAGGTCGGTAATTATGAAGTCTTCTTCTCCTTCGTAGCCCTTCGTTGCCTAAGATGACTTAGTGACTTGATCATAGTTGACATGCGCAGCAAAGCCTCCATAACCCCGAGCTACGGTCAGCGTTTTTATATATCCGTTTTGTTTGTGTTTTTGTGTTTTCCCTTTGTTCGCCGTTAATAAAAATGTTTTCTGATAGCTGCTGTGTTCTAAAGCCTCCGGGGGTCAATGTTTTAGGAAACGCAAGCCACCAGAACACTTAAGATATCCGAAAATGATAATTAATCACCAAAAAATCAACGGCAATATAAAAACGCCAGCCGTAGCGCGAGCCTGCGATGAGACTAGTTCCAAATACTTCCGGGTTGGCCTATGACCTAGCTGGTCAGTCGAAATAACCATTAATTATATTATATCACGTTAAGAATTATTCCATGAGATTCGTTAGTGAAATAAGTGCCTCGCCGACATTTGCTGCAAAATATCTTTAAAAACAACATGGAACAAACGATTTGATCCATTTAGATGCGACGACTTGTCGCTTATATAGGAAGGTGACAGAAGAACTATCAAAGAATAATTAATTGCCAAGGTTTGAAGTAAATTTCAGTTGGAAACTTTGTTGAAGTGTACCGAGGGATGTCATAACCAACAAACCATGTAACATACGTAGCTAGTGTTTCTTCTGTAAATCTCCAATTATAAACTTAAAAAATATCGCCGAATATAAAACGATACAATCAAAACTACACATGGCAGGCATTTGTATGCTACTCAGTGACATGAGTTCACCTAGAAGAATGCAGAAAATCATATCTAATACTTAAATATCAAGTTCTATTTCTAGCAAGCCAGCACGACATTTTTTTTCTGAACCATGACCAGAGTCCCACTTAGAAACACCTAGTGTATAAACAATCCGGCACACGCCAGGAAACCACAGCCAAACCACAATCCTGTTGTCAAAAGACAGCCATGAATGGCATTGATGGAATTACACACCAGTCATCAACAACCTGAATTTGCATATTGCACAAAAACATACAGAAAATCCCATAAAGGAAGGAAAGGCTAATAAGAAATCCCTAGCTTTCAATCTCAACTTAAATCTTTTTGATACAGCCAATATAAATGCCCCGAAGTTGTATGTGTCCGGATTGAAACATAGACTGATATATCTATTTCAATGAAAAGATTAACTTTCGTGCTCTATGACGAATGAGCACGTCCCACGTATTGGCTGCCAACAGCCACGATTTTGACGTTTTTCACGAGGACATAAAATTGGGCGTATCAACAATTGGCAACAACGCGTTTGGATATCACAGTGAAAGTATTCTAAAGTGCACAAGAAACCTCCATCAATAGTGAAAAATTACCATGAACCAACCATATACATAACACGCTAATGTGTCGTCAAAAATTGTGCAAATCTTCCTTTCCATATGTTAAGAAAGACTTCCAGCATTGCTTGCTATATCTTGGACAGGATGCTTCCGACGGTTGTGCTTCTGATTCTTGCATGATTTCAACATGATAGAGTCAATGACTGTCTGTGTATTGCCTACATGCATGTAAAAAAAAGCTATGAAGATGTTTGACAGTTTGAGTTACTATGTATGAAAGTGTCACGTGCCGTTAAACTAAAAACGTTAAATACGTATTACTTACCCCTTCTTAAGAGCTGCCGATCAGTCACAGCCATGGTTCTCTTCTTTACTTTTTCCATGTCAAGGATTTTGGGAAAACAGCTGAAAAAGAAACTTGTTTCAGTACAGTTGTTTTGATGCATCGATATTGCTTGTGTAGTATTTGTGGAGATAACCTTAACACAGTATTTACTGAACACTACGGCTTTGGTTGACGCATATTCTTTATCATGATATCATAATATTATTTCACAAGACGTCATCGTTCACATGGGAATGAATCTCGCCAGATATGCATGTTTTTGTGCGTGTACATGCGTGTGTGGGCGCGTGTGTAGAAAGACATTCCCATTAACTAAAGTGAACGCCAAAAGTACTGAATCTGGATTTCATATTAAATACTTTATCAATTGTATTGCACTATATAGATATAATTGAAAAACTTGTTTATTACCCCTTGCAATGATATTCCTAACACAAAAATAATCCTTCTTACCCTCAACTATTTCCTTGTGGAATTAACTGCCCTCTAATCAACGATCAACATTTTGAAAGGGGAGTTGAACTCACTACTCAACAGACCGACAAAACAGTCTCATTTCTCTAGTGGCCAAAGCTACTCTGCAGTTCATCTCAATGTCTCCGTCTAGACTTAAGTCAAAGTTAAACCACCATCAATTTCAGCACAATTGAAAGGGGTGGTCTTACAACTACTGTTTTCATAGTAAAACAACTGACTACTTCTTTCTACACTGTAAACTTTATACTCTGTTATCATCTCTTTCCATGTTTTCTCTGGTAGAGTCAATTCCATGTCATCGAGAGGGTTTTCAGGTAATATTGCTAGTGAGTTCAAACAATTTTAGATAAAAGACCATTCCAGTCAAAATAGTTCTAAATTGTTCAAACGTTCAAGAATGAAAGTTTGAACATGTTTGAACTTATTTATATATGTTGGAACTATTTGGAAAGTAATTGCACAAATGTCTCTTTATTTAGAACAATTTTTAAACATCTATGTGATTGCTTCACTGTTCGAACATGTTGGAACAATTTGCATCATTTTTCAAATGGTAGATTTAAGTTATTGCCCCCATAAAAGTAGGTGCTAATCGCACTCTATTGTCTACCTCTGTATATTTTTAGATTTCACGTCAGGACTTTTGTCTTGAGGTGTCTATGCGTGGCACCCAGGCCTAATCCCCTATACTTTGAAGCAATTGCCCTATTCCCATCCCACTGACCCAGTTATACCATGTTGTTATAATGTTGGAACATGTAGGAACAAATGATGAACCTATTTTCCAACAGTTTCGAAAATGATACAAATAACATGTACAATGTTAGAAATTTGTTTAACATGTTGGAACACAGCAGAAACTATTTAGACCATCAAAAGAATGTTGGCAATTGTTCTAAACAGTCATTTATCTCCCTGAGATTGTTACAAAGGATTTGCAAATGTTAGAACAAAAGGCAACAAACACCCTCTCGGTAATGTGGAATTGACTCTATCATGACAGTACATTATGTTCTTTACTGCTATGAGAGTCCATGTTACTTTCACATGATACAAAACTGTAACATCTTTGATATATTAGTAGTCCTTACTTTCATTCACTGTACTGATAGATTCTTGAAATTGATAGATCACCAACTTGTCTAGTTTATATTCACTTTTCTTTTATCCATTTTGTATGTATGTGTGTATGTATATACGTATGTATATATGTTGACATTGTGTTTTACTCTTATATTCATTCAATTGTGCTTTTTGCCTGATACTCACAACAATATGAATGAAATAAGGTAATTATATTCCGTTTGTTATGACTGTATATCTAAGTTTCAGTCTTTCAGGCTAGTGCACGTTAATTGAACCTCCCTTTCACTGCTCTTTGGCTATAAAGGACTTCAAATGGTCTTGTCATCTTGAAATCAACTCAGTCGATCGGAAAAATCTAAACAGCAAATTAAGACATTTCAGCCTCAAGTTATATCATTGAAAAGCTTGCAATTGAATATTTTCCTTTCAAATGAAAGCTTATTTGTTCTGATCACGCTTTCGTGCTACGTACCATGATTGAGTTCGTTGGTGAGTTGTGCAAAAAAAGGGTCAAACTTCCCCTGCCAACACAGTTTCTGACATTGGCAGTGGAATTTCTGCACTCTTGTTTTGTGACCCACTTGTGTTCAACCGTGGAATGTCGGATTTCCAGTGGTACATAATACTAAGTAATTGATAAAGTAACAATGAAGGAATGCATAGTCCTTTCTGCAGTTCTTTGTGTGTTGAGTCAATATCCACGGCGCATGTCTTGTTTTACCTTTATTTTGATCACTTTAACATTTCTTGTGGACATTATATCTTAGTCCATGATGGCGAAGAGTTTGCATGCAGAAGTTTGTCAAATTTTGGTCTCTTTCTTTCCGACAATCTTATTTTTTCTGCTTCAGTTCCCCAAGGGCCTCTATAGGTAAAAGTTATATATCAGTGGTTTGTTCCCATGACCTGTTTGAGCTCGAGTGCCTATACAAACAAAAATATCCCATTCTGATAAAAGTGAAACTGCATCAGGTAAAAATGAAACATTATTTCTTGAAAAAAAGAGAATGCTAACGTCTTGAGAGTATGAGTACATCTGAAATAACAGACATGTGTTAATATGGGAATCTGAAGACGAGGTTGATCACGCGTGCCCGAAAACAAACGTTGTGTTGTTTGTACTGACATTTGAGCTTGAAACATTTGTGAAACATAAATGAACAAAAATGAGTTCCCCAAAATAATACAAAGTACACATATACAACACGGTTGCGTTAAATCAGTGTCATGACGTGCTTTTAGACATTTTGTTTCCATGCACTCCCATGAGGGAATAAAGAAGAACCGGGTATAAGAATTTTCCTTTGAGGTGATCACGGTATTCGTTCCCAACGCAACCGATGACATCAATGAGGTCAGCATTAGCATAGCAGACCTTTGCATCAAACAAACGCATGGCGAGGAATTTGAGCAGGCCAATGTCGACGTACCAGAACACATGACGGACATGCCATCAATAGGCATTGTTATTTAAACAAACTCAACCACGAAGGGCACCCGCCACCCGCCACCCCCCTTCAATGGCGTTGCTACTGACAACACGCTTTCTGGCGCAACAAAGAACTTTCTCAAGATCTAGTCGACGGCAACGTTAATTATTAGTCTCTGTCACAAGAATTATTCACTACCATCAATATTTCATTCGATGTACGTGGAAAATGATAGACCAGGTATTAAAGAATATTCATGATACATATATAAAGCGACGGAAGTGGCAGACATGTTGGGTTCAAGGGGAAATTAGGAAGTAAAAAGAGTAAAAAAGTAGAATATAGTCGTCAAGTGATCCAACATCGTACTTCAGTGATCAATTTTTCGCCTATTGAAATTGATGAAAAATTCAAATATAAAAGAACTTGTTAAAAATAGTGAAATGAAGCGAAGTT
This sequence comes from Branchiostoma lanceolatum, assembly GCA_035149815.1. Classification (NCBI taxonomy): domain Eukaryota; kingdom Metazoa; phylum Chordata; class Leptocardii; order Amphioxiformes; family Branchiostomatidae; genus Branchiostoma; species Branchiostoma lanceolatum. The sequence continues at coordinate 15,108,016 of CM068866.1, forward strand.
TGGAAGAGGAAGTGAACCGTGCACATACGGCTGTAGGTTTCCTTCTAACAGGTGAAAAGAAGGAATAACACAGAATTAGTCTGAATTTCAAACTTTTAGTCGTTGCTAGCTTTCCTGTGGGGCCTTATTGGTAATTATTTATCATCAAGGTGGGGGAATGTTACACTAAATGACTAATCTACCGACATTGCTACTGACATGGTGCGGTACGCGTTTAACATGTAACATGTCCCTGACATTTTAGCCATCCTTCCACGGCATCCAACAAATTCCAAACAAAGAAAGCTACTTATGTATCACTTACCTCAAGAGGCCTCTTGCCACAATCCTTTGATCACATTGCAGTACTCCAGCCTTGAAAGACCCGGCAGCGCTTATAAGAGACGTCCACCACACTTTCATGTTGTCATATGCTATTGTCAAAGTGTAATAGGATAACGTATTTACGCCCCTTTGGCTTTGCACCTATTATTCTCTTCACAGCCCTCCTCCAAGGAATGAATTCTTTATTTTTTTGTCAAAGTAGTTTGTGTTTCTACTGTTTATCCAAAAATAATAATAACAAAGGGCATATGGCCAACGGCTTTTTATCAACTGTCATATAACGATTTTATCTGATTTTTCCCATCAATTGGAATGCATTCTTGTGGTTATATATATACGTGAGTCAAGCTGAGAGTGAGAACATTCTGCTCTATTAGTAGTGTCACTCAAAAGTTGTGACAGATTGACCCAAACTAACGCCTAATAATTTGCAATTGCGTATGAACCACAATTATGAAAATGAATTTGTGTATCTGCTATTGTGATATGGGCATCAAGGACATGCTTGCAGCACAAAATAGCGTCCAATCTACTGTCTTCTTGGATGCGTCGAGGCTAAGAAAATGCCTAGATATATTAGGCAGGGCTCGAAATAGTGGGTGCATGTGCACCCAGTGCACCCAAAATTGGAGCTGTGCACCTAATTTTTGACTGTGGGTGCACTGGTGCACCTATATATTTTTGTAGCCTATAGGGTTAAGGTACTATTGTACACTAGTATACAGAATATTCTTGAAATGTAAGTATAAAAAACAGCATGATAACTTTTTGCTGTACTTTATTTAATGTATTATTTGTTTGTTTGAAAGTTTAAAATTAAAATTAGAGATTGAAGTTCTTAAGAAAGGCAGCAGCGTTAAACTTTGTAATTATGTTCAGAGGAAAATTCAACTCTATTTTATCTGGTGCACCCAAAATTCTTTCTGTGCACCCAATTTTTTTAGTTGGGTGCACCAGTGCACCTATTCCCAAAGATGAATTTCGAGCCCTGTTAGGGATGTCCATTGTGCTGAAAAGATATCTATTCATCTGTTTCAGTAATGCTATTTGTCTAAACAGATAAAATGGCAGACAGGCAAATGATACAGGTAAAATACTTGAAAAGTAGCATCATTCAACCAACTTCATACAAAATATGGATTGATTTAGATATGATCTGTGCACTTTTGAATGACAGAATCTGATATTTATGCATGAAAAAAAGCATTTTATTCAATAGTTGTCATAATTTCAAAATAATATTCCTCATATAACATTGTTTGGCAATTGAGCATACATTCTCCAGATCACACTGGAATTTCAAATGAGTGTTAAATCTTATCACTACAAGCCAAGTAATTCTTACAACTTTCTGTTTGTGTTAGTACAATATAGCATATTTCATTCAATTCAAACCATATCAATTATATTGCAATAAACATTTTGATAAATTGTGTGCATAGATACAAAAAACAAATCCATAAGCTTGACCTCTAATCCCCCATAACTTTCCTAAATATAATTCAAAGCAAAAATGGTACAACAAAAGACTGCATAAACTGTATTCTGCAATACCAACGCAATCGGCACATGCAGTACCATTGGAATGTGATAGAGGGCGTGGCACATCCTTCTTGAGTAACATCCTTCCTGAATACAGTACAGTACTAGAAACTAATAGATATACAGTACAAAATATTCTAATGATATATATGGAAGCAATTATTACATAATCAAAATTATTAGTCCTTTTTCAAAGCTCCTTCAATAACTTTTCTGGGAAACATTTGGCGAATGTAGATATACTTTCTAATCAATGAATTGTTAGCTAACCTAGAAATTCAGTCTAAATTGCAATCTTGTTGAGTAAACAAGACCTTCATACCCTAGTAAGAAAAGTACAAAATAAGCCACCTTTTTAAACATAACAAGTTCTAGTTGTAATCAACAAACTATCAGGTTTTCCAAGACAATAACTGATGTAGCTAGAGGAACAAAATAAAAAGTCAGGTTTTAACTTTTCGACCTACATGTAGCTTTCTTGACAGTTTCTGATTGTACCTACAATGCTTGCAGCCACTGCATCGTGCTATATAAAGTATATACAAGAGCTCGAAGTTAAGCAAGCTTCTTTGGTCTTTCTTTTTAAGGGTTACAAAAATAGCTAAATGTTATGCAGCCATAGCAAAAACCTTGCCTTGTACATGAACATAATTCTCAGCATCAAAAAAGTAATATTCAACAATGGCATTTTATATTTATGTGTGTGTATGTCAACAATACACAACTCAGTCACTTAACCGTCTCTGTCTTGTTGACAAACTCTAGTGCCAAGATTGCATTGCTCAGTAGGCTGCACAGCTCACATCAAAGTATTTTGTGTATCACCAACCAACATCAATGAGGGTCTGCATGGGGGGGTCCTGGCAACGCTTAACGGTAAATTCAGGCCAGCCGATAACGCTTAGCGGTAAATTCAGGCCGGCCGATAACGCTTAACGGTAAATTCAGGCCAGCCGATAACGCTTAACGGTAAATTCAGGCCAGCCAGAATACAACGTTTTTTGCCACTAGTCGTCCTGATCTTGTGGCAAGAGACCTATTACACTATGCCATTCTCGCACGCTTGCTCCGAACTCTTTAAATTCGGCGGCGACAGGAAATTTCATGATCACGATGACGAGCGCCAAAGGCGCGACGAAAATTTTGAAATCTTGACCCGCTAGCGCTGAAACGCTATTTCTTGCATTCTGAGGCAGGCCCGGCATGCTAGCCTCAGGGTGCCATCCTATTTCTACCGGGGCTCCTACACTCGCTACCCTAAAAATTTTTTTTAGGGTAGCGAGTGTAGGAGCCCCGGTAGAAATAGGATGGAACCCAGGCTACGGCATGCACCCGGGGAAAATTTTAAAATCTTGAACCGCGAAACGCTTAATTTCCTGAATTTTGAGGCGAAAACTTTGCTAGTAGAGTGATAAATTAAAGTGTTTCAGCTTAAGATTTTGTGGGGGGCGCCCTTCCGACATATTTTCACCGGAGCCGTGTGCTCCCTGGAGAAAATTTTGAAATCTTGACCCACTGAAATGCTTTTTCCTGCGTAACGAGGAATTACTCAATAATGCTTAACGTTGAATTCAGGATGACAAATAACGCTTAACGAGGAATTAAAACGACCAGTAACGCTTCACGAGTAATATACCGATAACGGTAAATTCAGGGCGGCCGGTAACGATTAACGGTGAATTAAAATCGCTCGTAACGCTTCACGAAAAAGGGCATGCAGACCCTCATCAATAGGCACTGAACATGAAAGCCTTTCTTTTTTAATTTCCTTAAAGATTGCAAAGTGCTTTTTTTCACAGATGCAAGTACTTCATCAATGCCAGAGTTAATGCTAACATTTGTAAATATAACAATGATGTGTTACATGTATGTTCACATATGGAAAATGATCCTTACAAAATGGATTGCACAGTTTGTTTAGAAAGCTTAACTAATTGACAGTATGACAAACATAGAAAGTGTTCTAGAGGACAACAAAGGCAAGCTTGATGGCTTGAGTATATAAACCCCAGCCTTACAATTTGTCTTTTCAGTTGGTATCATTTCAACCAAAAAAACATTTTCAACTTTAAGCTTTTGTTATGAAAGCATTTTACTGCACATCAGTCTTAAACCAAAGCATCAGTTGGACAGCCTTTTCTTCTTTATGTGCCAATCTTTGCACTATAATAACACTGTAACAACCCCATTTTACTACAGTGGCCACCTCACTTTGACTAAGCGATTTTACAGATCCAATAACGAACTTCATAGATAAAAAACAAATCTTTCTATGTGTCTTTTGTTGTCTCTTCATTCATACTGTTACATTTTGCATGATATTCAAATCATAAGATCAAGGGATCCAGAAATCCAATGTACATGAAGGTCACAGTGAGGTTGCAGTATGATTGCAGTCTAGTGGAATGGGGGCCTAACTGCTTACAGCAAAAGTCAAAAGAAAGTTACAGGCACATGTGAACAGTGTTTCTCATCCCCGTTTTCTTTTAGGGTTTGCATTGCAATGTGCAGTTTTGGTAAAAGTCACAATTTCAATTCTGCAAAATCCATACTTTATTGCTTTTGCCTCAATAGGCCAGCATCTCGTCATCGCTAGGTTCCTCATCACTTGGTTCATCATGAAACTCCCTCACCATAAAGTCTTTGGGTATGGTTCCACGTTCTCTCTCAGTGCTAACTTGCCTTCCTCTGTCCCTGTCTGACTCTGGGAGGCCAGACCTTATGTGATCTTGGTCCTCTTCATCATCATATATCTGTAAGTAGAGGAATTCGGAGTTAATAACAGTTTCTTACTATCTCTATCATTAGGTGTCCTATTCTCAATTACTCTCCAAGCAGATGTGTGGCTCTGATGTGTTTTTGACGTCTTTTAGGCGTATTTAGTGGTCTTTCCCTGTGGCGCAAGCGGTAACGCAACCCCGCTGCTTCGCTATCTGGATCAAATTCCGTGAATCCTAGGGCCCGAGTTCGATCCTAGGGGAAGGTGGTATTTCTATTTTGTCAGGTTTTCTTTTAGTTTTCTGTTTATGTTTAGATGGCTGACAAAAGAAAACCTGACATAATAGAAAGCCCGATAACAATGCCTATAAGACGTCCAAAACAAGTCGGAGCTACACATCTGCTTGGAGAGTATTTCTATTTTTACCTTCGCCGAGAAGGTTATGCAGAGGGTAGCGTTTGTATGTATGTATGTGTGTGTGTAATGTACAGCATAACTCGAGAAGGCTTGGATGGATTGTCTTGATATTTGGTAGGTGGGTAGGTCTTGATGAGACTTGGAAATGATTAGATTTTGGGTCCCCTAGCGGCTTGTTATGGTACTGCAGCGGAACTTCCTGTTTTGAAATCTCGTGTTCTGGACATGCTATGGAACTGATTTTTGAGTGGTAGATAGCTCTTTGGACAGAGAGTAAGTGGTATGGGTTTGGGCCCCCTAGCGGCTTATTTGGAACTGCAGGAGCAGGTTTTGCATCTGACTTTGAAAGGGAATAACTCAAGAAGGGCTTGATGGATGGCAATGATTTTTGGTAAGTAGATAGCTTGAGTGATGATGAACATGATTAGATACTTTTTATGCAAATCAGTATCTAATTTGCATAATTAATGAGGAAAGTTTATACATCCGCCAAATTCCATGATAGGACTCTGAAGCATGTGACATATGTAAGTGAGGAAGAGAGAAATATTAATTGATATGAACTATCTAGTTGTTTCTTTTTTATCATTAAACAAAAGAAGAATACACAGGACACAGAGGAGATGCACTGTAGCTGTAGCTACATGTAATATGAAACATCACTTCTGAAATTAAAAATTACAAGAGTATTCTCAAACTCTACAGGTGCTGTATGGTATCAAATTTCTGTGGACACCTTCGAAGATACATGCATCCACGCCAAGTTATATGGCTAGAAACTCAGAGAAGTCCTTACGTTACATTCATAGTAAGAGGAAATGTGTCCTGAATCAAAATTTTCTACTAGCCTTGAAGGTTGAAAAAAGGAATATGAAGGAAAGTGGAAAGTTTGTGTGCCTTACCCTGAGGACCCCCACATGGTGATCCAGGGTGTCTGTGGTCGGGTCTTCTGCCTCTATGATGTCATCTGCGCTTATTGACAGCTGTCAGTAACGTGTGGAGAATAAAGGTCAAAATCTCCAAGGGAAAAAATTACAAAAATGTAACACCTTACTGCACTGCACTGCATCTCTTGAAACACAGGCCATCTGATTATCAAAAGTGTAAGCAGGGCTGTCTCCAGGACCAGTCCCTCTGTCCTGAGACAGAAATTTGCTTGTTGGGATGAAGAAAATTTCAGTCTGTCCAAAAACTCTGAATTTCTTGGCATGAAATTGATGAAAATGTATTGTTGTAAGCCTAAAATGACCATTTTACCAAGGAAAATCAACAACATGGGCTCCATAAAAAAGAGAGGGACTGAAAAAGACTTATAAAGCTGGAGACAGCTCTGACTGTGACAATCACTTCAGCTTGCATCACCATAATCAAGGATAATGCTCGTGTTAGCAGTACAGAATTTGACATTGCTTATTTGGTAACGAACAGAACTCTATTGAATGTATTTTGTAGTTACTACAGGATCATCAGAAGACTTCTGCCATGAAGACAATGCGTACATCAGTCACATGGGAGACGACCATGCAAATGTCTCAGTGGTCTTAACAATCTATGATATATGATTTTTGCAGTCCAATAGTACTATCAGATTTCATTTTCTACATTTCCCATATATTTGCATTATCAATTTACCTTTGCTAAGATGGTTATGTTTTGGGTAGCATTTGTATTTTTGTATTTATGTGAGTACATATATGTGTGGATGAACAGCATAACTCAAGAAATTTTGGATGGATTGTATTGATATTTGACATATGGTAGCTGTTGATGAGACCTGGAAATGATTAGATTCTGGGCCCCTAGTGACTTGTTTAATATCTTTTCTAGTCCGTTAATAAGACAAACACAATGCTCTTACCTTTGCAGGAGGTTTCGAGGTGTGCTTCCTCTTGGCTTCTTTCCGACCGAATGACACTGAGCTACTGTGTGAAGAAGTTAATGGGCAAGAACTGACACATCATGTGACTGGTGACCAATGAAAACCGCTTTTAGCAGGACCTGAGTTCTTCTTTTTTATAATGGCCGATACTTGTCACTTTACTTCTTAGCCAAGTATTGGTAAGATCTTTGTAAAGAGTCTTTTAAGGAAATCTTTGTAAAGAGTCTTTTAAGGAAATACATGACTATTGTACAGTCATGAGTTAGGAGGGACAGCATGGTGAAATTTCTAGTAAATAAGATGTTATTCATTGGATCAAATGAAAAAAGCTACTAACATGAACATGACTTTGTGAAAACTATATATTAAGTCCTGTTTTGCTTTTTCTTAACTGCAAGGCTAAACACAAGTTAGTACAATGATCATAGATATCCTAATGCAATGGATCAAATTCTGAGAAAAATTTGATTTGCAATGCATCAGAACTTCATTTCCATTTTCTACAAAAATTTCAAGAGCTGCTTCATTCTTGCAATACTGTACCAACCCCAACAGTACAAAAGCTTAATATGATGTGGCAAAATACAAGTATAACTTTGTTGTTTCCAACTTATTTGAGTCAATGGTTAACTAAGTTTAGTATACATGTAGTGTTGGAGAAAATTTTAGCACTGTATTATAAGTTTAGTGTGTTTTAAAATTCTGAAATGCAACTGCAATGAGGAAAGAAAATGTAGAATTATGAAGTTTTATAATCATTTCTCAAGGCATGCTTCCCTCCTTTCTCATGACATCATACTGTGTATAGCAACAAAAATATCATGTACGGTATGTTGTTTTAGCCTTCGTACAAATCCACTTGTTTCTTGACGACACCATGCTTTGAAGACCAGTCCATTCCCATGCAAGTTCCATGTGTTGTTATAAAAATGTACACACTTGTTTATTTTCCAGTCGATAACCATGCTTTATATTGACTTGCATTCAAGACAGCAATAGTTGTGTCAAGCAGCATTTATTTGGCATACAACAAGAAGGCACAGGGAAAAATCCATATGATAAATACAAGACATGCTATATGCCTACTGACACTATGGCATACTTTTTGTAAAACGCCTAATATAAACAATCTCAAGGAGATCAAAATTCCTTTCTTCCTCGATCTAATACAGGGCTGTATCCAGGACCCGTCCTTCCGTCCCAGGACGGAAATTTTCTTGTTGGGACGGAAAAAATGTTAACCCTGTCCGTCCAAAAAATATCAATTTCATGACCTAAACTGTTGAAAATATATTTTTTGTAAGTTCAGAATGACAGATTCAACATTGAAAATCAAAATTAAACAATGAGTGGGACGGAAAACAATTTAAAGCTGGAGACAGCCCTGATCTAATATCAAACCATTGATAACCTTAGCGAACACACAACATTATTGGCATTGGACAGGGTATGGTAGTAGTATAACAGTAAGTGTATTGCTTTCCAAATTCTGATACATTTTCTGTTCTGACAGCTAATATAAATCTCTACATGTGCAACCTTTCACAGATATACAATAATATAAGTTTGGACGATAACAAAAATGCTACTATCAATACCTACAGGTGCACAAGCACACACTGTTATTACAAATATCATTTCAATGTTTGAATACAATACATTCAGGGTTCAACTGCAGCATAACAATAGAAGTCACAACTTATATTCTACCAGTAAAAGTCTGGGTGAGTTGGGATATTTGGAACATCCAATTCAATATGCACGAAACAGTTATTTCATTGTCTCCATTCAAACTCATACAGATGCAGGTCCTGTGAAGTTACTGTCATTCGTTATCCTCCAAAAGCATGCTGGCATTGCTTCATGACACTCTTCAGAATCAATAGCTAATTAAGAGTGTATCGTTAACCTAATGACAAGCACTGGTGAGTACAAATCACTACACCACAATGGGGAAAACCATGCTATTCCTTCATTCATGAGGTCAATAGACTCTCTGATTGTCTGCACATTTGACATAATAAAAACCCACTACATCAAACCACTCCGCTTTTAGATATTTTTTTGCCAAAGAAGGCGTACTAGAACTCACACACAGCAACATTTATTGATATAGTATTCAACGGAAGTCTTGCATGACATCTATAACTTAAAGGCATTTTAAACAAAGGTGAAAACAAGCTGAAACAAAAAACGTGCGAGCCAAAAGAAAGAAAAGCATGCATATAGAAAACAGAATACTCAAAGGGGTTTGTTTTACCACAGTTTGTTCAGAAAAGTCAGGAAAGAAGGAGAGGCCGCAACGGGTCCTATGTTGGCCTAGGTAGAACAGAAGAAGGTAGGATTTAAGTGGGATATAAAGACGGAAAACTTAGAGAAAAAGTATTCAACATAAATTCTTAACGGGCAAAATTTCCTCTGGTGTTGTCACTGATTGTACTTTTTTGATTGACAATACTTCACGATCAGTAATATCTGCTTTGCTTTGTTTGATATTTCTGGAAATATGTAATACTCAAACTAACCTGGCAGCAAACAATATATTAATGCCGATCAAAGATACAAAAGTAGCCTTAAAGAAAAAAACAAGTTTGAAAAGAAGAGACCACGAAATGTGATATTCATTATCAACATTTAATCACTGGCATGTAGATTCGTACAGATTTTAACATTACAGATAGGATTTTTTTTTTCAAAGACATCAAATCTTACATCCTGATACATATCTTTATATAATTTCAAAATTTCTGAAGAGGCAAACAATTTTTTAGAAAGCTGGAAGTAGTTCTACGCTGACAGAAAAATTTTGATGAGAGATATGACAACTTCTATTGCAAAAATTGGAAATTTGTTTTAAGGACCTATGAATTTAAGGCTTTATCAACTACATACAGCTGCTCATAGTCTTAAAACTTTGGGGTCAACTTTGTTCAACAACAGCATATTGCAAAATTCAAATCAACTGAAATCACATTTGAATAACAGCTAACAATGCCAGCAAACATTCATCAGCAGAAATTACTTACAGCAAAATATACTCTTCTAACTCTATGTACAATACATCTACAAAACCAACACCATACTTTCAATTATGACTCTGAAAGTTTCCCATTTAGACTCCGGCTATGAATAATCATTCTTGACAAAAACATCAAATAACATGCAAAAAGAGACTTTTCTAAAGTGATTGTCTGTAGAATTTATATCTGTAAGGCAGCAAACGAAAATATCATATATCTACATAATCACAATATGATATGCACTGTTGACAAAAAAACACAATGGAAAGCCTGCTAGAGGTTACTAAGCTTGAAATATGCAGATGTCATTCAAAATCTCAGATCAACTATTATGTCAGGAAGAAAAGGAGGGAAGCATGTTTCTACTTGAGTATTGAATCTCATTCATAAACATATTCCTTTGAATTTGAAGCCTACACATTAACCCTTTTTGGTACAGAAAAAAATGTTCATCCAAAGTTATCCTTCCAACTAGTTTCCTCGTAGTAAATATTACGTTGACAAAATGTAGTGCAATAAACGACTAATTTAAAGAGAACTTTTCCTTGAGGAAGGAATGTTTCTTTGCATTTCATTTCCATGGCAAGCACTAAATAGTTCTTGTTGTTATAGAATCTGATGTTAGTTGAGAATCAGTCCTAACTGTACAATCGTCAAACTTTGTCAATTCTGCTGTACAAAGCTTTGGTATTGTTGGGAGTTGTTTGTCTCTCTACAGTCAAATTTCAATATCAGAGCAAACCCAAGCTCGGACACTGAATAACTGAAAAAGTACCATCAGAAAACGACTCTAAAACTGCTCTTGAATGCTGTTGTTACTGCGTTCGCTCTGCTTTCATTGATGTAATCATAAGACAAATATGACTGCAATGATTTTAGAAGAGATACTAGTAGTAGTGCCGACAACATTTTGTGATGAAGATTTTCATTGCAGACAGACATGCATATGTAACACAAGTCTAAATACACCCAAACCATTTGTAGAAGTAGGCTCTTTCATGTAGCAAAATGTGCTTTAACTTGAATGAATACCCTTCAATAAGTGTGCTACTGATAAAACCAATCCAACACACGCTAAATTCTAGATTACTTTTTTTGTTGAGTTTATCCCAATGAAGATCTAATTTTGCTTCTTTTCAATTTCACCTTTTTGGAGCCAAAGATGGGTAGGAAACAACCAGCAAGCGTACAAGATCACCAACCAGTAATGTAGGCACTTTGTCGTGGAGACTGACGTTCTACTTACAACGTGTGGTAGTTTGGAGAGGAGCGGGACTTCCAAAACTTGCAGCCGAAGAAGATTAGCGCTATCAGCCCGCCGCAGAGGACAATACCTCCGATGAAGCTCGCAGCGTCGAAACCTCCCATCTGTGGGCTACTTGTAGGGCCGGCCGACGGCGCAGGGGTCGTTTTCGCTGGCTGTGCGCTCGGCGTAGGCGTGGTAGGGTTGGCTGTAGAATTGGCTGGAAGATAAAACACGTATAATGCTTCCACAACAGGCTAAAAACACACATGTACATGTATGGTAATCTCCAAGCAGATCTATAGGTTGCGAAGACCGTATCAAACTGACAGAGGAAGTACGTACAAGCTCCTTCTTCCAGTTGGATACGGTCATTGCAATCCATTGGGCCTGCTTGGAGACTACATGTATGGCACCTATCAATATGAAACCCTTAGGAGGGTATAGGCAGATAGTACGTAGGTTCTGACATGGACACTTGTAGGTGAAAACTTCCCAGGGTAGGCAGGTTTAAACCCTTTTTAATAATAATAAAAAAAAGTTATCCTTAGTATTCATGGCCTTGATAGGCTATCAAGTTCTACTGTCTGCCCATACCCTCCCTATTTTGGTTTATATTTACACTGATAAAAAACTTACATCAAAAAGTCAAACTTTCCACATTTGAGGGGGTGTAGCAATGTGGCAATAGGTGTAGCATGAGCTTTTGGGTGCTGTAAATTTTCCCTTATCTGCATTAAAAATGGTGCCTTAAATGTATGTCAGTCCATACACGTGATTAAAACAAGGATGCATGCAAGACATAACCAGTTTCACAAATAAACTGAACCAGTTACATACAAAGAAGTCCAGACAAGATTTAAACAACGATGCATGCAAGACATCACCAACTTCACATGTAATTATAAACTGAACAGTTAAATACAAAGGAGAGGCAGGTTTTCAACCCAACAAGAGAACAAGTAAGGACAACTTTGAAATGAAAAGATGCAAAGCATGCTTCTAACTTGGAAAGAGGTTCGAACTGTACCAAGGAACGGCATGCCGAACTTAATTATCTGAAACAAACTATTATCGATAGGAATGGCTGCCTTGAAAAACAATTGAGTTAGCTTACAGGCATTGCTAACACCAAGGAGTAAATACAAACTCTTAACTTGGAAAGAAATTCTATATATTAATCTTCATCATATTGTAGAGTGGCTAAGTCAGGATATAAAACACAGAAAGACAAAGAAACAAGAAAAGTCCTTGTCCCAGCAGTTATTTTGATACAGCTGCTAGTTTGTAAAGTAAACAGCTGGGAGATTCAGTTACATGTACATCTTGTTCATATTGTATACCTTGCAATTGCCCTTGCTTGGCAGGCCCTAGATGTAAAAACCAAAATACAGAAAAGCCTATTCAATTTTATGTCATTTAACAAAATCATTTTGCCGTCAACTTATTCACTTTTTATGATCATCTTTCATAACTACGTGTACAAGAAATTTAATAGATTTCTTCAAATTCAAAAGAGTGTTTCATGGATGCATGCATAACAGACGCATTGGCTGCATATACATGTACATACATTTTAAACTGAATAAAAAGACTCTTTTTTACACAACCAAGAGATTTATTCCACCGACGTTTCGGTGACCATCTGTCACCTTCTTCAAGGCTATTCTGACTGGTTCACATAAAAATAGAATTGCCTTGAAGAAGGTGACAGATGGTCACCGAAACGTTAACGTTGGTGGAATAAATCTCTTGGTTGTGTAAAAAAAGAGTCTTTTTACTCAGTGACTTACCAACCTGAAACTATTCACGGATACATTTAAACATCGTGACACATTTGCACACAGGCACAAGTCAAGATGAGAGCTTTGACTTTGACTAGTGTAGTAGACATAATGTTTCCATTTGGATACAATATTAGCCCAGGATATGACAATATCATGGACCATTGTCACAGATTTGCATGACAAGATCCCATATTCAGTGTCGCAGTAGGGTTGTATAGATATTCATAATACGGTATAAAAGTAAGCTTTCCTGTCTTTGCAAAAAATCTCCCCTCATCTTCCAATCCTGGTGCAGGATAGCAAATACTGAGGAATCAGGAAAAAACTATGCTGTCGTATGCCAACATGCTCACATACACACCCAACCCCCTGCCCGACACACCCATCTGCCACCCCCCTTTGGATTTCCATTGAAAAGTGCCACAAACAGACAAGGAGGTGCCTTTACCTTGAGTAGAAGGAGGCAGGGTGGTCTGCCCTGTTGTTGTAACATTCGGAGTTGTCGGAGCTACACAAGAGCAAACCATCACCATTGCATTACACACCACAGTAGTTAGACTTAGAGGGCCTTATTGTCACCCCCTGACCCACTGACATATGATACTACATCTATGGCACAAGGGCTAACCAGAACTTTTCAATTCTTTACAATTTCCATTCTTTACAATTGTTGCTAAGGCCATGCCAATCTATATTGTTGCTTCTCAGAATAGCCTGTCCTGTTTTTCCCATTAAAAACAAAACAAAAATGGGTCACTATTCCCATTCACTCATTTTAACTCCCAATTTTACTATCTGTTCAGTTGTAAAACTCAATAGCCACCAAAATAGATTAAGGCCTGCACATACCTAAAAAGTGTGGTCACATTGATCATAACTTATAATTTTTCATTTATTAAAACTATTTCTCAATATCAATCCATATATAACATGGTAAAAGGTAATTTTGTTACTGAAATTATAGTACTAGATCAAAGAAAGAGGTGGCATAAAATGAGCCATACAAAGCTGAAACTTGAATAATAATCTTATTCTTTATGTTATGTAAACCCTTATGTTCACCCCAGACTATTTTTTGCCCTGTCGCTCCAATTTTTTTCTGAAAAAATCCGAGAAGCAACAAATAAAATTGGTGTAGCCTAAAGTTGCCTACTGGCTAAAAATGTGTCATTTCAAAGCTTCCGAAGTGGCATTCCTGGGTAATTTGGTTGGGTTACTTTGTGTTCTGTAAACAAACATGGCTGGCAAATGTGAGTGGTATGACTATCACATGATGGTCACAGCACCAATCACAGAATTTAGGGTTGCTGTCTCGTGTTTACCATACAAAGCCGAATACTTTTAGTCATACAACAGCCCTTGCCGTTCTTTGCAGCACATTACCATATGTCAGTGAGCCTTGTTGGTAAGGAGAATACAGACATTGTAACATGACATTTAACATTGACTGAGCAACATGCTAATTATAAAGCATACATGCAAATATGATTATTCAAGACAAACAACATAACAGCCAGTTAGTCATGCAAAACATGCATGCTATTCAAACAACAAGCTAGATTTTCCACAGCACTTTATACCACTGGTGACATGCACATGCAACAATACAATTTATAGTTCACTATATATCCAAATACAGGTAGTTCACAAGCCCCCTTGGCTTACACTGAGAAGCGTACAGTACATACAAATGTAACAGGTAAGTGAGGAGTTTTTACCTTGAGTAGTGGGGGATGCAGTTGTTTCTGGAGCATCTGTCACAGCTATATGCAAGAGTGAGCCATCACCAAACATTACACCACAGCAGGGGAGGGGCACATGTCCATGCAAACATATGGAAAGAATCAATTAAGTTATAATCAACTAATTCAGTTTCCAGACCCATTTGTCAAGAGGGTGTAACATCAATAACTTTTTTAATAAATCAACACTTTATACTTTCAGAAAAATGTCAGCAATGTACAAAAAACTGGATTCAATGAAACAGAGAAAATGACAACTCAAAATCAACTTTCAGTCCTGACCAGTAGAGTAAAGGAACATGCTTCCGAGATTCAATGTAATCCACTGTTGACCATGTACTTTGCACCAGCTAATTCTTAGGATATCCTGCATAGGAACTTTAGGCTGTTAAAGCCTTCCCAGTTTCCTCATGCTTTGAGTTTGAAATCAAGGGGGATTTAATCCAGTCTGGCTTAATCATTAAGTTAATAGGGGGGGTGGGAGACAGTGTCCTACTACTACTATAGCTACTAATGAATGACACTGTAGGACATGCCTACTACTAGTAGTAGGCATGTCCTACAGTCTCATTCTAGTAGTATAGTACTAGCACTACCTCCCCAATAGATATCTGGCAAGACTGGGTTAACCTTCTCCCTGCTGCCTGTCTCTGTAACCAATAGGGAACTGGGTGCCAAACAGCTACTTCAGTTTGCTAAAGGTCAAAGAACTATTCTCTACAAACAATGAAAATTCATTTGCATGGCCGTACAACCCTGGGATTTCATACTGTTGTATCATACTTTCTGTACAATGTACAGGTGCATGTATTATGACATCCATACCTGAACACTCTGTGACAGTGACTGGGTTTGCACAGGCGTCAGTTTCATTTCCACTTGCTGTGCAATTGTGCACTTCTGCACCTGAAACAAGAAAATCAGTACAAATATTGCATAAAGATTCCTTTTCCAAGAAAACAACAAATACATACAAAACATGCACTGTACATTTCAAAACTTTCATTAGCCAGATGTTTCGGTTGGGCATTAATAAAACTAACTGATTGTATAAACTTCGGCAATATTCATATTACTTTTATTCTGAAAATCCCCATTGAAAAAATCTGTACTAATTCTGATTGAATTTGAACTATATGCATGATCTGTTTGTGAAGGTTATATATAATTAAAGAGAATTCAAACTCTACAAGTTAGTACAACTAGATAGAATTTGGAGATTTCTTTCCGGAAATAAATCTCCATATCTTATCCAGTTATAGAGTTTGAATTCTCTTTATATATGCATGATCGAAAAACCACATAAAAGACCTGAAACTAGAAATACAAAAATTCCAAAAGTTATAAAAACAGTGTTAAACCACCCTGATGGCAAATGGTTTTCACAAATTTCAGTAACAATGTTTGACGAAGGCTTTTGCTAGATACCGGTATATTATCGACGTCATACAATTGGAATTCACACAAACACTTAACACTGTGTGGAGCAACACAAACATTGACAGAGGAACAAGGAAGCTAAAAGAGGAAAATTACGCACTGCCATGTGATCATGTTTGTCTGGGGTTTAGCAATACTGTAAATTTATCTATTTTTGCGGGGACTTCACTTTGCACTTAAGGAGCCTAAAGAAGGTTTTGCGGCATCTTAAATTCACAGTTGAAACAATTCTGTAGTATGTAAATGCAGAAAAGTTAACGGTTTTATGTTTGCGGTTTTCACAGCGATCATTTCACCGTGAACTTCAAACCACTGTGAACATTTTTATCCAATACTGTAGTAGCAGTATGTGACTATAGTATAGCGCTGACGACAACTTCAAACCACTGCAAACAAGTTCCATTTTCCCCTTAGTGCGAAATTAAAACCAGGAGAAATTAAATGCATTTACAGATAATAATAGAAAACATATTTAATTTATGCCTGACAGTGTCATCAGTTCAAGGTATGACTTTGAGGTCATCCATGAAAATAAAGCCATCACAGGCACTTCAAGACTTACAGCAAGTTCTGCAATAGCAGAAATATACCCATATGGACATGCACACTGTTTTAGTACCTAACTTTAGAAAACCAAAGGATTGACTGCATAGATCCAGGACTTAAAGCATGACAGCAAGCTAACAACCACAAGTTATTTTGGGCACTGCTCGTGTTTTATTTGCATTAGATGTTTGAGTAAGTTCTAAAGCTTTTCTGGCAAGCAAACGAGAAAGGCAAAAATTGCACAACAGAGAGGTACCTTGTTTCTTGTTCAGAGCTTTTCCTTTCTCAAAATTCAAGAATGGGAGTGCTGAGAGTTTAATTTCTCTCTGACAATGGAATATAAAATTATAAGATGCTTAAAATGGCCCTGCAATTTTTCATGGTAAATTTCACATAACAGATGGCAGCCCTTAGCCTATGTATAGTATTCGATAGGGTTCGATAAGGAGTGCTTTCAAGCATGAGAAAGAGTGGTTGGGGCCATTGAATTCACAAGCAAATTCAATAACTCCTAGAAATAGCAATAAATTGTCAGCTGCTGCCTCAGAAAATATATTCTTTCTGTGAACAATTTTAGGTGTATTGAGTATAAATCGTGAAAAAAAAGGAATTGACAATCAAAATCTACAAATTGATACAAAGAATAATTTACTGCCATTTGTGTATCAAGAATACTTTCAAATCTTCCTATGCATATCTTTGTCGCCAATTGGAATTTTAGATCACATACATGGCATATCATCAACAGATTCCACACGTCTTCACTACCTCCAATACATAAATTTTTAGGAGTATCCAGTTCCCTATATATAAATGTCCTTGCTTCAACTGAGTGATAACAGAAACCAGCATCTAAACTTGAACTTCAATGGTCGCTAAGTCAAGTGTGAAATCATTCTTGGAAACTGCACCCTAGGTATAGTATGAGAAGAGATCCATCTATTGACATGAATCCATCTTCTTGAATGGTAGATTAGGGGAACCAAAGAGGGGGTATTTAAGGCATTAAGCAAACCTTTCAGATGGGGGTCATTGATAAACAGAGCTGACCAGAGCCTGGGCAATGGGCCAGGGCCAACATAAGATTAGAACAGGCAATCCATTTCCAGGGACCATCTCAAAACTTCGAACACCCCCTATGGCTACTTCAGTACATACATGTACATGTATGTATGTGTATTACATGTACATGTATGTACGCAGGGCTCGAAATTCATTTTTGAGAATGTGTGCAAGCAAGGAGGTTTAATCAGGCCTGATTAAACCTCCTTGGTGCAAGTTTGGTGCACCTACCTGTAACCTAAAAATTTAGGTGCAAAGAAAAGATTTTGGGTGCATAACATGAAATAAAGTACAATGTCAGCAAAACATAATCATAATCCTTACTACCTTTCTTCAGAGTTTAAGTCTAAAATTCTATAGCTCAACTTCAAAATTTAAAAAAAGATATTACATCAAAATTTTTATCATTTTTCTGACACTTGAATGTCAATAATATGTTGTCTATTATTTAAGTGTACAATAGAACCTAGGCCTTCAAAAATATCTAGGTGCAACACTTGGTGTACCCAGAGTATAAAATTAGGTGGCTCCAATTTTGGGTGCACAAAAGTGCATATGCGCCCAGTATTTCAATCCCTGCAAAATACATTTAGGGTCCTGCTTGAGACTTATTTGCTTCCTTGCACTTGAATCAGTAGGGACAGCGGTCCAATTTATAGGGGCACCTAGGCAATAATCAATCGTTGTCCACCATATGTTTGCTTGTGAAATATCTACAGCAGTATTCCGTCACGTTTAACTACCGTAATGGCACACAGAAATGTTGAGTTGCTAGGAATGGCCCTCCTCACTGAAGAACGGCTCAACTACATGTACACACGGATGACGACAGTTTGCCGAGTTAAAATTTAACAAGGATACTGGTGCGCAGAAACAAAGACCTGTGTGTTAACTACATATTTCCTTTGTAGGCTACATTTCTGTTTGCTGTGTGAATGTGAACAGCTGATGCAATAATCAACCTGACTCCAAGATGATTCAACATGCTAACGTTGCATCAAAAATTTTAAGTTAGCTGTTGACACATACACTGACTTTCTCTAGCTTTAAAGATTTGAATGCTTTAAAAATCTAACTAATAATGGTAATGTTCTGTGTATCTGGTTTTGGTATACACATATATGTTGTTGTTGTTGTTATATATATATATATACATATACATGTACGTTTTCATGTAAATTTTTCAAAATTTTTATTCTAAATTTTTTCTCAATTCTTATGCAGCTTTTGAAACGAAGTACTGTAACGTCAATATCTTTTTGTTCGAGGGCAACATATGTTACACCATAACTGATTCATATTCATAATCCATCATTCAATGTAAAGGTTAAGGGAGGCATAAATCTAATTATTACTTTACCTGTAGACATGCTGACATAGCTGAATTGGTTCTTATTCTGTGCTACAAAACTGAAGGGTTGTATAGTCTTTCTCCAACCTTCATAGGTTCCCTAGAATCCTTCAAAACAATTCAGTAACGTTACCTGTATCATAGCTGGAAATTTTATAGATATTTATGGCATTGACGTAAATTATATACTTACCAGATGTGATTGTGCAGTTGACGTAGCTACAGTTGTTTGTCTGACAAAGGTTACAATCGCCGTCATAGTCGGAACATGTAATATCTGGAAAAAAAGATAGACAAGAATGTCAACACACTGCAAAAAAAACAGGTGTAGCAGTAAAGTAACGTGTCAAAAAATATATGTAAAATGGAACACGTAGGCAGTCTTTTATTAAAAACAACACGTAAATTACATAGTAAATCATCTTATTCATTTCAGCAACAATGTCTGTTCCTCTAACGTGGTTCCTGATTAGCAAAAGAAATGTACTGTATTTTTCTTCTTCTTGAATGCGAAATATACCAGTCAACATAAAAATGGTTTCTTGTAAGCAAACAAGTCTGTCGGTCAGACGACTTGTTTCGGCACCTTGTTCGAAATGGAAAACAAGACGTCTGCTCGCAGTTCTCTCGAAACTGAGCCTGTTTCCGCGCCCTTACCTTGTCCTACGGCACAAGAAGCGACCAGAAGCACTCCCAGGATCCAGTACATGGTGTTGGCGGGGCTGTGTCGGCTGGGAGGAGGAAGTTTTGGGAGGAAAACGGAGAATTTTCGAGCGGCCGACACTATCTCGTCATGAGGAAAAAGTTGCAGTCGTGGAGGTGACGTCAGTGCGCATGTGTGGGCTGGGGTCATGTGACAGGATGTAACAGGTGGACTGGTCCAACTTACACTTTTTTTACAGTCCATAACTCAACATTTTATACATTTACATTATATACAAAATATGCAAAAGAACAACAAAAAAAGACAGTTCCAATGAGACCAACCTCTGTAAGTACATTTTCTAGTGTAATCATTTTCGGACCGGTCCAACTTGAATACACTTTATACAGTCCATAACTCAACATTTTTATACACTTACAACTGTATATGCAAAAGGACAAAAAACGACAGTTCCAATGACGCCTACCTCTGCAAGTACATTGCCTTGTACAATTATCTTCGGACTGGTCCAACTTACACTTTATACAGTCGCTCAACATTTGTATACAGTTACAAAATATGGAGAGAAAATGAAAACTACAGTTCCAATGACGCCTACAGCTCGGCAAGTACATTGTCTTGTACAATCATTTACGGACTGGTCCAACTTACAATATATATTATGTACGTCACAGTCCATAACTCAACATTTTATACACTTACAAAATATGCAAAAGAACAACAGAAAAATGCCGCCTACCTCTGCTAGTACATTATCTTGTACTGGCTATTATTTACGGACTGGTCCAACTTGACATTTTTATGAGGGCTCGAAATACTTGTGCACCCAAAATTGCACCTAATGTTTGACAGTGCACCTAGATATTTTTGTAGGCCATAGGGTAAAGGCACTATTGTACACTAGTATATAGAATATTATTACAATTCAAGTAACAGATAAAACCATATGCAACCTTTGTAGTACATCTGTTTGATCAAGGACAAATCGTTCGGTTAGGTGCACCAGTGCACCTATATTCCAAAAAAAAACGAATTTCGAGTCCTGATAACTCAACATTTTGTACAGTCACAAAATACATGTATGCAAAAAAAATTGACAAACTTCCAATGACGCCTACTTGTCATGTACAATTATATTCCTTCGGATTTATATCTGCAAATTTACTCCATTCATAGCGTTTTGTATGTATCCTTCAAGTTAAACAAGAGAACCATCAACCATGCCATTGTAATTTGTCACCGTACACTGTTATTCTTTAACGGTGAGAAAAATTTGACACATGTTATTACACATAAATCAATTGCGAACTGTGCATCATTTTAGACGAAGTCACTGACACAAACGTTGACAGTTGACAGTAACCATACATGAATTGAAAAGAACTGTAGAAGCAAAATGTGTGCATTATTGCGAGCATCAATTTTTTCGCCAGTGCTACCGTTTTCATCAGCGATATCAGCCGTTGGTCATAGATGCCCCCTTGCGACGCTGAGCAAACCTGCAGAAAAACAGTCCTCTCAATATTGAATGCGGTGCCTTTTGAATGAGTTGTCTTTCTAACTCCGTACAATTCTAAATGCTATAAACGGCATTCAGCAGAAGGAATTTCCATCACTTATAGAACTACTTGACAAAACTCCATTTTGTGAACAATCGTGGCCTAAGTTAGTATCTAGATCTGTATCATGGTAGAGACACAGATATACGGTAACCAACTAGCAGACTAATATCAAAATGACGCAGGAAGACAAGCCCATATACATATTGCATGACACGTACGTACGTACGTACGAGGTCTGAATCTAATATTCTCGTGCGACTTTATATTACATTTGGATATTAACAGTGTGCCAAAATACAATAAGCTTGATTGTATATTGAACCTCGCAGTGAAACCAACCAACAGTAAAATTATGATATATGGCAGATTAAAGAAGTTTTTTTGTACAGCAAGAGTGATGACTAACACTATTTAGATATTCTATTTTGTATATATGATTCATAAGGTTTATCATCTGAGTGTAGAGACACATAATTATGAAGGCAGACTCCATGCTTGTTGCATGTATGTATGTATGGTGCACGTGGGCGGAAACTTTCGACAGACTTTATTACATTTGAATATTGATGCTTCTACTATTACTTATTACATTTGGATATTGATGTACAGTTGTATGTCGAAGTCATCCTGCATTTTGTGCAGACAATGAATGTTTATTCGGTGTTTCAACGGGGGCCGGGACAACATATTCTTTGCTTTTGTCTTTTTGTACTTTTATTCTTTGTCTTCTTTACTACTGACAGGCTTCTTTCGAAAATATGAAACATGCTAAAAGGTCGTTATCTTAGATGTATATACTATTCATTTGATTTCTTCTGTATATCTACTTTGAGGGGTGACTACTTTTATATTGTCAATACAGAGTCGAAAGACTGCGAATACTAGCATAAGATTTTTGCAAATACGTTGATGAAGGTTAGACATCCAGGTAATAAGATACACCAAAAATAGTTACTCAAATGAAATTGTTCAAGTTGCTTGAGTAACTCTTTTTGGCGTGTTTATTTTAAATACCCCCTTATTATGACATGCAATAATAACCAGTGCTAACTGCAGAACATCCTTAGACAGTGAAAGGTTATAATAATAATAATGATCAACAGGACACGTGTATGACGTACAAAACATAATTGGTCTCCTTGGCTCTTGAATTTTCAATGTGTAGCCACGTGTAGCGGCCGTATGTGAGGTTCATTTTTATCCCAGCAGTAGAAGACGTCACACCACACTTGAAGAGAGGCGCCCAATGAGAGGTTCGTTTTTATCCCAGCAGTAGAAGACGTCCGTACAGTAGTGCAGGGACGTCGGAGATGTCACACCACACTTGAAGAGAGACGTCCACGGCCACAGACACTGCATCAAAGACTTGCAGCCGAACAAGTGAAGCCGTCCGACTGACCGTCGGCCACCTTGGTCACAAAGCTAGGTCTCTTTTGATGATTCTTGTGCAAGAATAGGGAGGAAAGACGTAGTTTCTCATAATTCCTTTAGACACATTACAGACTACCAAATACTCACTGTGTTTCGTGAAGTATGTAGCAGCAGCATAAAGTTACTACAGGATACGTGCAGGTATGAAAGTGCCGTGCAGATATGAAAGTCTTCGCCAGCTGCCTCCTTGCATTTCTTATCATTATCTTGTGTGGAACTACAAGCATCAACTGCGAGCCATTGCCAAAAGAATGTCTAACAAACAGTTCGCGGTCAGATAAAATCGTAATCAACTGTCTATCCAAAGGGTTCACCAGCCTCCCTGATGACCTCCCACCCGATACGAGGCGTTTACACCTCAGGGGTAACAAAATCCGTACTCTCTCAAATATTCCACGACTAACACGTCTGTTCACGTTTGATCTTCAAAGGAACATTATCGAAAGCGTGTCATGGTCGGCACTCTGTAACTTGACGGTTGTGCGCTACATATACTTGAACCGTAACAGGATAACAGACGTCACATTAGCAAGCTGTACCAAACAGCTTACAAAGCTAGTCTTGTTAGATCTGAGTCATAACAGGATTGCATCCTTAGCTGAAAGTGCGATTGTTCTTCCCAACGACAAAGCAGAAGTTCATATCAATTTTAACCCTTTCCGCTGTGACTGCCAATTGCTATGGCTGATAAACAAGGTGAAATGCGCGCACGATTGCAGCACTAGAGCAACGTGCGACAAGAGCTCGTTTAAAGCATGCAAGATCTCCTTCCTTGGTGACAGCTATGACAACTTTAATGACTTCTTCTGTGCTTCACCCGAACAGTTAGATGATTTATCCCTCTTTAGGATATCTGTCAGTCTGTTAGGGTGTACATCACCCACCGTGGTGACAAAACCATCCACACACTTGGCAATAAGAGGACACGGGCTTAGCGATGCGAATAGCACCCAACCACCTGGCATTCAACAGAGCGTACACGTAAGTGTCCACCCTCACATGAGCGTCGTTGCAGCACAGAACGGCTCCCATGACAACACTACGTCTGGAGGACCTGGCACATCCACCGTTCACCTTCAAGCTGACAGCACGACAGAGATTGAAGGTGCTTCAGTCAGCACAGCGGTGCCGGAGAAAGACGAACCAGCGATCGGAACCGTCCACGTCATCATCATGGTATCAGCCGGTCTTCTAGGCCTAGCCTTCACCGCCTGTCTGATCGTAAAGCTAGTCAACCACCGCCGCCTGCAGAACCTTCGCAACCTTAAGAAGAAGACGACAGACGTCCTCAAGCACCAAAACACTGTGCCGTTTCACAACCGTGCTTACGCTTACGCCAGCAACAGCGCCGACGCCCAAACTGGACCGACACCCGCCATGGAACTGTCACAGTTGGTCCCACCGATACAAAACGTATTCTATTCCGCGAGTAATAGTCCAGCTTCAGTGCGAAACTCCAAGACACACTTCAAAGCCCCCCTGCCACCGATACAAAACGTGTTCTATTCTGCGAGTAATAATCCAGCTTCAATGCGAAACGCCAAGACACAGTGCAAACCCCAACTCCCACCGATACAAAATGTGTCCTATCACAGCAACAACTCTGCCGCTTTGCCAAAGAAGGCAAAGGGAAAATCCAAAACGTCGGCAGCATAGAAAGACGTGGCCTCAACCTTTGCTGGTATCGACTAATCTCCAAGCAGATCTAACGGTTGCAAAGACGTATCCCTTTGGGTTGCAATAAAAACTCATTTTGTCAGTTGGATACGGTATTTGCAACCGTTAGATCTTAGATCTGCTTGGAGACTAGTATCGACGCCCTGTCCAAATTAAAAAGTGCAGCATCAGCCAATAATCGTTCATTACCCAACAAGAATCCACAGGGATTCTAGCGCCCCAAAAGGACTAAACTCTGTCCATACATGTTAATTGTTTCGATCCTTTCAGATTCAAAATACACTGTGGCACGGTGGCCAAGGTTGTTAACTCAGAACCTAAAAGTACCGTGTTCTAATCCCAGACAGGTACCGATGTTGTGCCCTTGGAAATTTTGAACGTAAATGAGTACCTAGCTTCGGTTAAGTACATCCCTCGGATAGGACGTTAAATTGAGTTCCCGTGTTTGAGAACCTAGAGGTACTGATTTCGAATCCCAGACAGGTACGGATGTTGTGCCCTTTGAAATTTCGAAACGTAAATGAGTACCTAGCTTCGGTTAGGGACGTCCCTCGGATATGACGTTAAATTGAGGTCCCGTGTTTGAGAGCACGTTAAATAACCCACCGCACTTGTAGAAAAGAGTAGCGGGCCATCCCGGTGTCAGTGGATCAAATAAATCTGTCCGGATACGTAGCTTGTACTGTTCAGTACAAACTCTGTATGTTACGCCATGGTGCGTATACAAACAACAACAAAAAAGGCTACAGTCTTTGCTATAGTTGGAAGGAAATCACAAAGTGATGGACATCAAAAACGGGGTTATAGAAAAGTACTAGTAGCAAAAGTGGAGGGGATATTTTGAAAAAACATTTTCTTGTACAAAAGAATTCTCCTTGATATTATTGACAATTTTTGTCAGTCTTTTAGCGTGTTGTTGAAATCAATCCGAACCAAGTGAACCCCGGAAGATCCCTTAAATGCATCCAGAGCATTTTATGAGGCTTGAAACTGGAAACATTCTAGTTGCTGTAATCTTTATGAAATTGACATCTAATGGCACTGTTTACCACATTTGCGTGCGGATTTCTTATCAAAAGTGCTTTAAGCTACAAGGTGATCTTTTAGTTTCAGTGTAAATAGACCGATACCATGGCCGCGCCCGCCTCCGTCAAAACGTAGAAATGCAAAATTAAAACATAGAAATTCAAACATTTCACGGACATGCAGTCACTCTCTCATTGGTCAAACCGCTAAATATCAGTTTTAGACTGATATTTCTAAAGATCAGTCTATTAGGGCTTGGATTTTCTATCAGTTCTAACCACACAACGATACCATATCTTTGCTCCTTTTAAAAATTTCGATATGCAATGGTATATTGTTATTGAAACTTACTATGTATAGGAATGACCAGAAATTGGAGTTTTTTTATTAAAGTTTCAAGCCTCATAAAATGCTTTGGATCCCTTTAAGCTATTAAGCACTAGCATAGCCGGTGAGGCTGGCCTTCACTTAAGGTAAGAGCATTATTGATGATTGATTAATGAAGTCCTTCATTGTATACATATGCCCACAGGTCACAACAAAAGATTAGTATTGTGTAGCCTCGTTTACATAAGCAAGCCTTCTAGCCGGCGCGGGCATTAAGTTTTTTGGGGCAGTGCTGATTCGCGAATCTTAACATATCGGAGCCTGGTTCTTTTGCTATAGAGAAATCCGTTTTTGCAGCCCTTCTACGGGTGGCGAAAATGATATCTCCAGACAAAAATAGCCTGGCCCCGAGATGTTGAAATTCGCGAATCAGCACTCCCCCCACAAAAATAAACGCGCGTGCCGCATACGAAAGCCTGCATAGGAGGCTAAGTGTTATGTCCATGCATGTTCGATATACATGTATAGTACAATGTACATGTACATTAACCAAGATTGTATTGAAACAAGATCATGGATGCCATTGTCCATTGTAGAACTTGTGATGTATTTATGATAGGAAAAGCCCGTGACATTGACAGTTTTCCGTTGTAATGCAAAGGTATTCCCTAGAATTAATTACATCAAATTAAACCACATTGGCAGAGCGAGTATGGGAGACCCGGTTAACTAAAAAGTTTAATAATAGTATCATTATTTATGATTTATCTAATATCACTATTATAAGCTTGTGAAGTACTGTTTTTGTAATAAGTGTCAAAGAGATCTAGACATGTCGACAAGTTAGCGTGAGCTATAAACCCTTATAAATACATGTTTTCCTTATTGACATTGCCCATGATGTCTAATATCAGACATTGGGTGTATATGGCTGATAAATGTTATAGGAATTGGAATTGCCAAGACAAGGCAGAATGCTGTAACGCTACTATACAGTGCGTTGTTCGTTGCCGCTAATCAAGCTTATTTAAAAGGTATAATGGAGTAGCCCTGGTGCATTGAAATGATTGTATTGTTCTACTTTGTAGCTCTAGACCAGAAATGCATGAGTCAAGATTACGTTGTGGGGCTTGCGACGACTTGGAAATTACTGGAAAGCACTTGTACTCCCATTTTTATAGATGGAATGGAAACTAGTTGTCTTGAATGCACTACATATGTTTGGATATACTTTGATATATAGTCCAGTCTTTGTTGTCAAATCGAGTAGGGGGATATCCCTGGTATTTGACCCTTTTGTGCTTAGTTTCTTAGAAATCAACACTATTAATAATGATGATGACTTTTCCGAAATGAAGGTACAAAGTGAGTCAGAGTCTAGATGTAAACCAGCAATGACAAAGTATACGGTGAATGATAGTCGGATTTGTTCCGAAGTTCAATGTTTTTTTTTTTTCAATCACTTGATGCAATAGACTTATGCACGTATCATTTCGGCTTCTGTGTGTTTTCTTTACCTCCGGCATGAAGGTTTTGGTTTCGGTAGTGTGTGCATGTGTGATCTTGAGTTATCCGCTTCGGAATATTTTAACACAAACGCCCTGTAGTTCCATAACGCCGCTATGCCCAATCCTACACCACATCTTCCTTATATCAAAAGATATCTGCCACAAAATCAAGACCATAGCATGTCCAGGACAAAAGATTTTTAAAAAAAACACGTTTTGCTGCAGTACCAAGGTCACACACCAGGGAGCCCAAACGTCACCTTGAACTTCGTCTTCCCAAGATAGACTTACCCACATACTAGTACCAAATATCATCACATTCCATCCAGTGGTTCTTAAGTTTTGTTGACCACAAATATCCGGACAAACCGAACACGCAAACACGCGAAAACACACACACACACACACACACACGTACACACACACACACACAAACACACAAACACACGTACACACACACACACACACAGACACACACACACACACAAACACACAAACACACACACACACACACACAAATACACAGACAGACTGACCAAAAGCAGTACCTCAATTTTTGATGGAGGTACGTAGCTAGTAAAAGAAGAGAATACTGTAAAGAGTGTTCCATTTCCACGATATTGTTTATCTGAGGATGATCTAATATTGTAGTGAGCTTGTATAAAGAATGGAGAAAAGGGGGAAAATACCAAAATCAGTGTGAAATGTGCTCTATTTTTACTATAGGTATAATGAAATTTTGCGGTAAAAAGTGGTAAAAAGAGTTGGGTCCCACTATGTTGGCCGGGCTGAGACGCAGTGCCTATTCACGGGCGCGATCCCGCTACTGATCGACACGGGGACTTTTGCCTGCTTTGTTTCCAACCTGGGCCGGTGCGTCCCTCCTTAGACGACCTGGTTGCCCTGGGCTCCCCCGGGGTAACCATATCGATGCCGAACTTAGCGTAACGTTTCTGAAGCTTCCGGAGCACTAGCCCATGGATACTCTCTTTGCTTGTTTTATTGAGATCTCCATTAGTGTTACATAGAGAAACACCATTTCACCCGGAGTCCACTCATATAATAGATTTAATGAAATGTGAACAACAAAAACTTAGACATTTGGTACACAGAAAATTATACATAATCAAATGTAGTGAACTTAAAAGTGAGCTGGAAAAGTCAGAGCTCAACATAAGACTCTTGGCCCATGGATACTGTCTTTGTTGACATAGCGATCTTGCCACCGAATATCTCTGTCTAGATTAATCGGACCCCGCATGGGCATGCATATGGTGCATGCAAGCGTTACATTAGTCATATTGGATGGTGACGTAAATCAGGCGCTAGCACCAGGTGTCAAACCGCTGCACGTAATAGGACCCAACACACTCATCGAGAAGATTAGGGTTGGCCCGCTGTGCTTGCAGCTTGGCTAAAAACGCGGGCGGGTAACCTAGTTATCTCCATGAAAAAAGGCTTTTTCATGAGATACTGTTTTGCTTGCGTTTGGTGTCTGTGTGTATGTTTGTGTCACCGGACGCTTAAAGTCGCCATAACTGTAGAACCTGTACATGGATTGAAATGATTTTTGGTATGTGGGTGGGTGTTAGGTGGAGGAAGGTCAAGGTCGATTTTGGACTTCCTGGCATGTGTGACTGGAACTGCAATGGCGTATTTGTTAAAATCTTAAATGTAGAAGAACTGAAGAGTGGATCGACAGATCGTCATGTTCTTTGGTACACAGGTAGGTTAGACCAAGTTGTACACACTTAAGTGCAAACTATGCAAATGAGACCGAATTTGCATAAGTAAGGAGATAAATCGTTTGCATGTGTGTCGTCGGATACTTAAAGTCAGCATAACTGTAGAACGTGTAGATGGTTTGTAATGATATTTGGTTTGTGGGTATGCGCTGAGAGGAGAATGGTCAAGGTCGATTTTGGGCCCCCTGGTTTGTGTCCCTGGAACTGCAATGGCCTATTTGTAAAAATGTTCTAAAGGGGTTTAACTGAAGAGAGGAACAACAGATTTTCATGTTATTTGGTACGCAGGTAGGTTGGACGGAGATGTACACACTGAAGTGCAAATCATGCGAAGTTATTGTGTTTGCGTGCGTGTGCGCGTGTGTGTATGTTTGTGTCACAGTGTATGTATGTATGTGTCACCGGACGCTTAAAATCAGCATAACTGAAGAACGTGTGGATGGATTGAAATGATATTTGGTATGTGGGTAGGTGCTGGGAGGAGAAAGGTCAAGGTCGATTTTGGGCCCCCTGGTATGTGTCACTGGAACTGCAATGGCGTGTTTGTAAATATTTTCAAAGGAGAATAACTGAAGAAAGGAGCAACAGATTTTCATGTTATTTACTTGGCAAGTAGCTTAGAGAGGGTTGTATACAATGAAGTGCAAATTATGCAAATTGGACTTAATTTGCCTAAGTAATGGGGAAATCTATATTTGCAGTTTTGGCCATTGTAGCACTACTAACAGCTGTTACGAAAGTGGGTCACTGTGGAACCTGAGCCCCCAACATGTGGCCGGGGGTCATACCATTAAGCGATATAGAATGGGGGGAACAGGTTTAATAAAAGAAAAGGTTTCATGGAGATTTTGGGTCCTAAGACTCTTGTTGGAGCTGCATTCAGAAGATAAGTAAAATGGGGGTCCCGTTCGCGTGTTCGAGGAGGTGCCCCGATAAAGCACGTTACAACAGCATCATAGCTCAGATGGTTACCTACATATAGTGCGGTAATGATACAACCTGGTGAATTGATGGCAGAGTCACTTCCACCGTTTCTATATAGTTAGCATCATAGCTAGCCGAAAACTATAATACTTTTAATACTTTATCTCAGTTGAGGGTGACTTTTAACCTTTTTAATTGACCTTTACCTCATGATCATCTACATGTATGCAGTCAGTATATATATATATATATATATATATATGGATGGATGGATGGATAGATAGATAGATAGATAGATGTAATTTGAAACATGGTGATTTTTTCCCTTCAATAATTTTACTTTTTTGTACGCTGGTCATAAAAGAACTCCCAGTGCGACAAAACATCAGTGTCCTACATGTCCCACACATATGTGCCAAACCAATCTAGTATCCCAACAGTGGTGAAGATTGATATCTGTACTCCCGAAGAGATGAGACAGACAAAAATGTCATTTCTCCGGCTGAATATTCAATGTCCAGTCTCGTGTAAGGCCAGACTGTGCAGAACATCTCCGAACAGAAGACAATAATCACGGTCTGTAGAGTGCCACAAACTTCATGCAGCTAATGTCTACAGACGGCCACAAACAGAAGCAAAGGAGTACTAAGCGGTTCTGACAGCGTTAGACTGACCGGGGCCTTTGTATGCAAAGCTAGGTGTCTTTTGATGATTTTATGATTCTGCTGCAACACTAGAACAGTAGTAACGATAACTAACAACACGAGACAGTGGTGATGGCTTAGTACTTATCTAGAATCATTCTCAGTGTCCAGGACGTTCTCACTGAAGAGCGAACCTCAGCAACGATGAAATGCATCATCATCTTATGTGCACTGTTTGTCATTATTGTGTCCGCGGCTGCACCCACCAGGAGTGAGGCCCTGCCTAAAGACTGTATCCACACAAGACCATCGACAAATGGAGCGCTGCGTGTGACAGTCACATGTAGATCCCAAGGGTTGACCAGTTTTCCTGACGACATCCCACCCAGTACCTATGGTTTGAAGCTTACCGACAACGAAATCCGACATGTCCCCCATATTCCACCGCTGAAAAACTTGAAGATATTCGACCTCAGTAAGAACCTCATCGAAACTCTGTCGTGGTTGGCACTCTGCAACTTGACGGCGGTGAGTAACATCTTCTTGAATAGAAACAGGATCACAAACGTCAAATTTGAGAGCTGTATCAACCGGCTGAAAGATCTCCGGCTGGTAGATCTAGGATATAATATGATCACGTCCTTGGCTGAAAGTGATCTTGGACTTCCCCTTATGAAAGCAAAAGTCCACATAGCTTTCAACCCTTTCCACTGCGACTGCAAACTGGTATGGCTAATCAAGAAAGTGAAATGCTTGCGAGACAGTGGGAAAATCCCGGATGCTGAATCATGCGTTGCCTCCTTTCTTTCCAACGCGAACTATTACACTCCACTTGTCGGTGAATTCTGCTGTGGCACAAGTGTTCCGTCACAATGTAACCGGCCCCTGTCAGAAGTTTCTATCCCTGGGTTAGGGTGTGCAACGATTGTTCCATCAACAACATTTGAGATTCCGCGTCAGCAAATGAGTGGATATACGGATCTTGGCACCAAACCATACGGCACCCAACAGAACATACATGTCTCAGCTGTTTCAGGTTTTCATCCCTACACCACCATGACCCAACATGTAACCCAAGGTAACGTTACTGCATTAGGTAACGTTACATTTGACAGCACGATAGGGATTGAAGGTGCATCAGTCAGCACTGTGATGGCGAAGAAAGATGAACCAGCGATCGGAACCGTCCACATCATCATCATGGTATCAGCCGGCCTTCTAGGCCTAGCCTTCACCGCCTGTCTGATCGTAAAGCTAGTCAAATACCGCCGGTTGCAGAACCTCCAGGACACAACGGCAAATGTCCTTCAGCAGCAGAACACCGCGCCGTTTCACAACCCAGTTTACGGATACGCCAGCGACAGCACCGACGCCCAAAGTGGACCAACATCCGCCATGGAACTGTCGCAGATCGTCCCTCCTATACAAAACATATTCTATCACAGTAATGCTGATATTCCATCCGTCGTGCCAAACCAAACTCACGTCCAAACTTCAACCAACATGGAACTTTCGCAGCTAGTTCCACCGATACAAAACTCGTTATATCGTCGTGATAATCCAGCCGCCGTGCCAGACCAGACACGCTCCCAAAATCCCCTCCCGCCAATACAAAATGTGTCCTATCACAGCAACAAGTCAGCCGGTTTGCCAACCCAGTCTCAGGAAGCTGACCATACCTACTACTATATACCATAAAGCTGTACAATCCACGGCCATATCACTCGGTCTACCTGCTGGGTAGCGAGTCCGACGAGTTGCATCGACCCATGGCCACCATTCTACCAGCTTACGTTCACATTTTACGCCTTTAAACATGTTTTCACTGTTTCTTAGTCTGAGGATATAAGACTATTGTTCTTTTAAAAGAAGGACGCTGGACTGACGGAAAGAGACGAGAATCTCTTCCGATCGTATACACACATATATACACACTTGTTGAACCAAAAAGT
Organism: Branchiostoma lanceolatum; assembly: GCA_035149815.1. Lineage (NCBI taxonomy): Eukaryota > Metazoa > Chordata > Leptocardii > Amphioxiformes > Branchiostomatidae > Branchiostoma > Branchiostoma lanceolatum. Next base: position 15,140,548 of record CM068866.1, read on the forward strand.
CCTCCACCGTGTTTATTACCTTCGCTAAGAAGGTTATGCAGAGGGTAGCGTTTAACTCAAGAAGGGCTTGATGGATGGTCATACTTTTTGGTAAGTAGTTAGCTTGAGTGATGATTTACATGATTATGTACTTATTATGCAAATCAGTATACAATTTGCATAATTAATGAGGAAAGTTTATACATCAGCCGAATTCCATGACAGGACTCTCAAACATGTGACATATGTAACTGAGGCAGAGAGAAATATTAATAGATGTCAAATATGCAAATGAAGACCTCATTTGCATAATTAATGAGAAAATACTATAACTGAAGATAGGCTTGATGGATGGTCATGATTTTTTATATGTATATACATGTAGCTTACGTGATGCTTTGTATGATATGATGACAGTTATACAAATCAGATTCTAATTTGCATAATTAATGAGGAGATTCTAAAAACTCGCTTTAATCCATGATATGACTATCAAAATATGTGACATTTGTAACTGAGAAAGAGAGGAAGGTTGTTAGATAGAAAAAATGCAAATGAAGACCTAATTTGCATAATTAATGAGACACAACTATTATACAATTCTGGTAAATGACGGCAATTTCATACTTGTGGCATTTGGAAGTTATGTGAATGAAGTTATGTGAATCAAACTATGGTAATAAAGACCTCATTTGCATAATTGATGATGAATGTGAGCATAACCTTCTTTGCTAAGCTCATACTTTGGACAACCTCTGCTATTTGGGTGGAGAAGACGATCAACTGGTATGATTTACAATTGATGAGAAACACTCCTAATACGTCAGTCATAAAGGTTAAAATCATTTGGCGAAGGTATGAGGTCGTGGAACTCAAGTATTTATTCTGTTTACGCCTTGAGACCAATCCATGTCGCATGACCCAATTTATCTACACGTGGAAGTGTTTCTTGTGCTGTTTTAGGAATTAGTATTATCACGAAATCGTTGACGTGAGTTCTTAAATGTTTTAATGTTGAACTAAACTCTAGACCATGGAAATATTGCAGAATATCCTCAAGATGTAGCAAACCAAATACTTTCTATATTTATCTACATGTGAAAGTGTTTGTTGTGCTGTTTTAGGAATTATTATCACGACATCGTTGACGTGAGTTCTTGAATGTTTTCATTTGTAGCTAAATTCTAAACCATGCAAATACTGTAGAATATCTATCTCTTAAGATTCCTCAAGATGTATCAAACCGAATATTGTAAATATTCATCTACATGTGGAAGTTTTTGTTGTAGTGTTTTATAATATAGGAATTAGTATTATCACTGAAACGTTTTAATGTCCGACTAAATTCTAAACCATTCAAACATTGCAGAATATCTATCTCTTAAGATCCTTCAAGATGTATCAAACCATTCAAATATTGTAAATGTTTTAATTCCCAACTAAATTTTAGATCATGCAAATATTGCAGAATATCTATCTTGAAGTGTATCTTGTGTTATTTTAGAAATTTGCATTATCAAGACATTATGAATGTTTCAATTTCCAACATAATCTAGTTAAAGCATTTATCAATTTGCATGTAATACGTGTGTGATAGCCAGGTACCCCAATTTGATATCTAACGTTATATACTAGTATAACATCTAGCTGTTGGTTCATCTTTTAATAAAAAAATAATAAAATGTCTCAGTCAATGTGAATGTGTATTTTTCGTCTTTTATTTTGTCATGTGAAATAGACTGATGCCGTGTAAAAATGGTTACAACGAATGGGGTCCCACGATGCTGGCTGGGCATACTAGTAACGTATAACGAGAAGAGTGCTCCGTGTCCACGATAGTATCTAGCTGTCATTTATACCTATATGCTATATGCTATATGGACATTGTAGGGAGCTTGTAAAAAAGGAGGAAAAGGGGAAAATACCAAAATCAATGTGACATGTGCTCTATTTTTACTATGTATATTAAAATGTTTTTGTAAAAAGTGTTAAAAAGAGTTGGGTCCCACTATGTTGGCCGGGCTGAGACGCAGTGCCTATTCACGGGCGCGATCCCGCTACTGATCGACACGGGGACTTTTGCCTGCTTTGTTTCCAACCTGGGCCGGTGCGTCCCTCCTTAGACGACCTGGTTGCCCTGAGCTCCCCCGGGGAAACCATATCGATGCCGAACTTAGCGTGGACGCCCGATCGCCATAGGACAGCACGCCGCAGAACCCCCGGCCTCAAGCGGTCCACCAACCCCAGCCTCCAGGTAGCTGGATTACAGGCGCGCGCCACCACGCCCAGCTGAACGCTGCCGACATTTTCTAAGAAAATAGCTGTGATAGTCATGTGACTCATCGTAAGCATCACGGGAACCCACGAAATTTGAAGATTACATCACTAGGATGTCCATAAATACTAGTCAAGTAAGAATGATTTTTACGCTGATTATCCACAAATGGATAATGGAAAGCGAACAATGTGAAATGCGTCGAAGAAATGTGTCTGGGTTCAAGCATTTTACAAATATACCATTCTTTATGTTTTGAGGCAAAATTTCCTTTTTTCGATGAATATTTCATTTGCCTTGTATTTTGACAAATATTCTAATTGAAGATATACATGAATATGCACAAGACATATCGCCATTTTGTGTCCATCCGATTGATGTCTTGACAAAAAAGTGATGCAACCTGGTGAATTGATAGCAGAGTCACTTCCCCTGTCCCTATATCGTTAGCATAATAGTTAGATGAAAAAGTAAAATACTTCATCTCAGTTGAGAGTGACTTTTAACCTTTTTAATTACATTTACATTTACCTCATGATTCAGACATGTATTCAGTCAGAAATATATATGTAAATCTCTCTCTCTCTCTCTCTCTCTCTCTGTCTCTCTCTCTCTCTCTCTCTCTCTCTCTCTCTCTCTCTCCCTCTCTCTCTCTCTCGCTCTCTCTGGGTGCGTATGCCGGCGATTTCGTGATGTCTTACATGGAACATCCGCCCTCTCTCTCTCTCTCTCTCTCTCAGTAATTCTACTTTTTGGACGCTGGTCATAAAAGAACCCCCAGTGCGACAAAATATCAGTGTCCGACGTGTCCCACACATATGTGCCGAACCAATCTAGTATCCCAAGAGTGGCGAAGATTAATGAATACCTGTACTCCAGCAGAGATGAAACAGACAATTTCTGTTTTCGACCAACATGTCATCTTTCCTGCTTGCTTTTGAATATTCAATGTCCAGTCTTGTGTAAGGCCAGACTGTGCAGAACATCTCCGAAGAGAAAACAATAATCACGGTCTGTAGAGTGCCACACACTTCATGCAGCTAATGTCTACAGACGGCCACAAACAGAAGCACAGGAGTACTAAGCGGCTCTGACAGCGTTAGACTGACCGGGGCCTTTGTATGCAAAGCTAGGTGTCTTTTGATGATTATATGATTCTGCTGCAACACTAGAACAGTAGTAACGATAGCTGACAACACGAGACAGTGGTGATGGCTTAGTACTTATCTAGTATCATTCTCAGTGTCCAGGACGTTCTCACTGAAGAGCGAACCTCAGCAACGATGAAATACATCATCATCTTATGTGCACTGTTTGTCCTTATTGTGTCCGCGGCTGCACCCACCAGGAGTGAGGCCCTGCCTAAAGACTGTATCCACACAAGACCATCGACAAATGGAGCGCTGCGTGCGACAGTCACATGTAGATCCCAAGGGTTGACCAGTTTTCCTGACGACATCCCACCCGGTACCTATGGTTTGAAGCTTACCGACAATGAAATCCGACATGTCCCCCATATTCCACCGCTGAAAAACTTGAAGATATTCGACCTCAGTAAGAACCTCATCGAAACTCTGTCGTGGTTGGCACTCTGCAACTTGACGGCGGTGAGTAACATCTTCTTGAATAGAAACAGGATCACAAACGTCAAATTTGAGAGCTGTATCAACCGGCTGAAAGATCTCCGGCTGGTAGATCTGGGATATAATATGATCACGTCCTTGGCTGAAAGTGATCTTGGACTACCCCTTATGAAAGCGAAAGTCCACATAGCTGTCAACCCTTTCCACTGTGACTGCAAACTGGTTTGGCTTATCAAAAAAGTGAAATGCTTGCGAGACAGTGGGAAAATCCCGGATGCTGAATCATGCGTTGCCACCTTTCTTTCCAACGCTGACTACTACACTCCACTTGTCGGTGAATTCTGCTGTGGCACAAGTGTTCCGTCACAATGTAACCGGCCCCTGTCAGAAGTTTCTATCCCTGGGTTAGGGTGTGCAACGATTATTCCATCAACAACATTTGAGATTCCGCGTCAGCAAATGAGTGGATATACGGATCTTAGCACCAAACCATACGGCACCCAACAGAACATACATGTCTCAGCTGTTTCAGGTTTTCATCCCTACACCACCATGACCCAGCATGTTACCCAAGGTAACGTTATTGCATTAGGTAACGTTACATTTGACAGCACGATAGGGACTCGTGAAGGCGCATCAGTCAGCACTGCGATGGTGAAGAAAGATGAACCAGCGATCGTCGGAACAGTCCACATCATCATCATGGTATCAGCCGGCCTTCTAGGCCTGGCCTTCACCGCCTGTCTGATCGTAAAGCTAGTCAAATACCGCCGGTTGCAGAACCTCCAGGACAGGACGGCAAATGTCATTCAGCAGCAGAACACTGTGCCGTTTTATAACCCAGTTTACGGATACGCCAGCGACAGCACCGACGCCCAAAGTGGACCAACATCCGCCATGGAACTGTCGCAGATCGTCCCTCCTATACAAAACGTATTCTACCACAGTAATGCTGATATTCCAGCCGTCGTGCCAAATCAAACTCGCGTCCAAACTTCGACCAACATGGAACTATCGCAGCTAGTTCCACCGATACAAAACTCGTTATATCGCCGTGATAACCCAGCCACCATGCCAGACCAGACACGCTCCCAAAATCCCCTCCCGCCAATACAAAATGTGTCCTATCACAGCAACAAGTCAGCCGGTTTGCCAACCCAGTCTCAGGAAGCTGACCATACCTACTACTATATACCATAAAGTTGTACAATCCACCGCCATATGACTCGGTCTACCTGCTGGGTAGCGAGTCCCACGAGTTGCATCGACCCATGGCCACCATTCTACCAGCTTACGTTCACATTTTACGCCTTTAAACATGTTTTCACTGTTTCTTAGTCTGAGGATATAAGACTATTGTTCTTTTAAAAGAAGGACGCTGGACTGACGGAAAGAGACGAGAATCTCTTCCGATCGTATACACACATATATACACACTTGTTGAACCAAAAAGTCCTCCACCGTGTTTATTACCTTCGCCAAGAAGGTTATGCAGAGGGTAGCGTTTAACTCAAGAAGGGCTTGATGGATGGTCATACTTTTTGGTAAGTAGTTAGCTTGAGTGATGATTTACATGATTATGTACTTATTATGCAAATCAGTATCTAATTTGCATAATTAATGAGGAAAGTTTTTACATCAGCCGAATTCCATGATAGGACTCTCAAACATGTGACATATGCAACTGAGGCAGAGAGAAATATTGATAGATATCAACTATGCAAATGAAGACCTCATTTGCATAATTAATGAGAAAATACTATAACTGAAGAAAGGCTTGATGGATGGTCATGCTTTTTGATATGTATATACATGTAGCTTACGTGATGCTTTGTATGATATGATGACAGTTATGCAAATCAGATTCTAATTTGCATAATTAATGAGGAGATTCTTAAAACTCGCTTTAATCCATGATATGACTATCAAAATATGTGACATTTGTAACTGAGAAAGAGAGGAATGTTGTTAGATAGCAAATATGCAAATGAAGACCTAATTTGCATAATTAATGAGACACAACTATTATACAGTACTGGTAAATGACGGCAATTTCATACTTGTGGCATTTGGAAGTTATGTGAATGTCAACATCGTTGAATCAAACTATGGTAATAAAGACCTCATTTGCATAATTGATGATGATTGTGAGCATAACATTCTTTGCTAAGCTCATACTTTGGACAACCTCTGCTATTTGGGTGGAGAAGACGATCAACTGGTATGATTTACAATTGATGAGAAACACTCCTAATACGTCAGTCATAAAGGTTAAAATCATTTGGCGAAGGTATGAGGTCGTGGAACTCTAGTATTTATTCTGTTTACGCCTTGAGACCAATCCATGTCGCATGACCCAATTTATCTACATGTGGAAGTGTTTCTTGTGCTGTTTTAGGAATTAGTATTATCACGAAATCGTTGACGTGAGTTCTTAAATATTTTAATGTTGAACTAAATTCTAAACTATGGAAATATTGCAGAATATCCTCAAGATGTAGCAAACCAAATACTGTAAATATTTATCTACATGTGGAAGTGTTTGTTGTAGTGTTTTAGGAATCAGTATTATCACAACATTGTTAATTTGAGTTCTTAAATGTTTTCATTTGTAACTAAATTCTAAACCATGCAAATATTGTAGAATATCTATCTCTTAAGATTCCTCAAGATGTATCAAACCAAATATTGTAAACTTATCTACATGTGGAAGTTTTTGTTGTGGTATTTTAGGAATTAGTATTATCACGAAATCGTTGATGTGAGTTCTTAAACGTTTTAATGTCCAACTAAATTCTAAACCATGCACATATTGCAGAATATCTATCTCTTAAGATCCCACAAGATGTATCAAACCAAATATTGTAAATATTTATCTACATGTGGAAGTATTTGTTGTAGTGTTTTAGGAATTAGTATTATCACGATATCGTTGATGTGAGTTCTTAAACGTTTTAATGTCCAACTAAATTCTAAACCATGCAAATATTGCAGAATATCTATCTCTTAAGATCCCTCAAGATGTATCAAACCAAATACTGTAAATGTTTTAATTCCCAACTAAATGTTAAATCATGCAAAAATTGAAGATATCTACCTTGAAGCATATCTTGTGTTATTTTAATGAGAATGGTTTAATTTTCAACAAAATTTAGTTGAAGCATTTATCAACTTACACGTAATAAGTGTGCGATATCCAGGTACCCAAATTTGATATCTATATACTAGTATAACATGTAGCTGTTGGCTCATCTTTTAATAAAAAAAATGATTAAATGTCTCAGCCAATGTGAAAGTGTATTTTTCTTCTCTTATTATGTCATGTGAAATAGACTGATGCCGTGTAAAAAGGGTTATAACGAATGGGGTCCCACGTTGTTGGCTGGGCTGACAAATACATACTAGTAACGTATAACGAGAACAGAATAGTATTGCTCCATGTCCACTATCATAGTATCTAGCTATATGCTATATGGACATTGTAGGGAGCTTGTAAAAAAAAAAGAGGAAAAGGGGGAAAATTGCAAAATTAATGCGAAATGTGCTCTAATTTTACTAGGTGTGATGATATGTTTTTGTAAAAAGTGTTAAAAAGAGTTGGGTCCCACTATGTTGGCCGGGCTGAGACGCAGTGCCTATTCACGGGCGCGATCCCGCTACTGATCGACACGGGGACTTTTGCCTGCTTTGTTTCCAACCTGGGCCGGTGCGTCCCTCCTTAGACGACCTGGTTGCCCTGAGCTCCCCCGGGGAAACCATATCGATGCCGAACTTAGCGTGGACGCCCGATCGCCATAGGACAGCACGCCGCAGAACCCCCGGCCTCAAGCGGTCCACCAACCCCAGCCTCCAGGTAGCTGGATTACAGGCGCGCGCCACCACGCCCAGCTGAACGCTGCCGACATTTTTTAGGAGTATAAATTTGAGAGTCACGTGACTTGCCATGACGTCACCATATTCTGTTCCTGCTACGATGAATATTATTTCAGACACACTATCAAACTTCACAGATATCAATATGCTAGTAAGTCAAAAGACGACGCCGCTGTAAAACGAGGACAAATCTGTAAGTTTTAAGTTACAAATTTGGGCACATCAATTAGTCATAACAATCACATTTGCGATTATACACAGTATTATTTGGTGCATGAAAGTCTTAGATTATTTATCTGATGCAAGTATTGTCCCCTTTTTAAACAAAATACACAAAAACATCAAATTTTCATATTTTTTAGGCTGACAGGTGCCTGTAACCTTTGACCTTAGCCTTCCCACAATACACGACGCCAGCCTCGGTTTCAGGAAGTGGCCCAGCCCTTTCCTTCCTGTGTTTTTGTTTCCTCCGACAAATGTGAACATTTTTAACACATTTTAGCTGAAAAACACAAGATGTCGCGGACGGGGCAGCTCATCCCCAGTCAGCAGAAGCTGGCGGAGAAGCTAACAGTGCTGAATGACCGGGCAATGGGCATGCTGACCAGGATATACAACATCAAAAAGGTGAGGCTATCTCCAGGGAAATTATTATCATAAGGGGACCGACTTGTCAGGCGGGCTGGTTTGTGAAAATCAGACGATCTTTGTCGCGTTTTGGACATGTTTTAGATTAAACGAACCCCACACTCCTCACTGTTGGTGAGATGACTTTAGATTTGAGGCAGTTGACCATGTCGTAAACGTTTTAACGTCCGTACCGTGCCCAACGAACAAAGGATTCAGGGACACAAGATTATGATAGATGTGCTACTTAATTTGATTGTCAAAATTAGCTGTTCCTGAAAGTAAACATGATAAGATCCCAGCTGTATATCACTTCCCCAAATTGTACTACCCCTCCCCTATACGCCGTTATTATATCATCTTGAATACGACATTTGAATTTACAGTTGAACTGCACACTGTCATGTTTATTCAAATTGAATAAACATGACACTGTGCAGTTCAACTGTAAATTCAAATGTAAATTCATGATAAATGAATTCAACATTATGTTGAATCCATTTATTTATTGAATTGGATTCCCGTTAACAACAAAATATACCGAAATACAGCAAAATACACGTTTGGACATCAATGGACTTCATAATCATTTTGTATCTGTATAGCTGGTAACTAGTTATAACGGCCTAACCCATGTAAGCTTCGCAGGCACGCAGCATGGTAGCAGCTGGTTATATTATGGTGAACACCCTGTCACACCTAACCTTTGCATTGTCTATGATAGTTCTCGGAAAATAGAAATTTTTGAACACATCAAAATTTATCCTAGGTTTTGATAATTCTTTGTTGTTGTTGTTGCCCTTGTTTAACGTCTATGATTTCGCTAGACCTCTTGGTGCTGGGTTACGCTGGGTCCAGTTACGAGTCAATTGTCTCTTTAGGTATTTAACTCTTAGTAACTTGTACTTGACATGAATTCTTGTTCTTTTCTTAGCTGGTATCATTATTAAACTAAAGGTACTCAGTAGTTGCCATTGATAATATATTGCTGTATTTCCCCCTGGCTTCTACAGGCCTGTGGAGATGTGAAGTCCAAGCCTGCCTTCCTCTCTGACAAGAACCTGGAGGGAGCCATCAAGTTCATTGTCAGGAAGTTTCCACATGTCGACTCCAAGAACAACTATGTAAGAATATCTCAGACGGGTTATTGTTACGTACAACCTAAAGACAAACATTGTACAGTTCAGTCCAACTTTACCAAATTCCTTTATTGTTTTCGAAAGTTTTAATTCAAAATTTGTTCTTATGTTTTTTGTTTTTGGTTGGGGGGAAGTTATAATTTGACCATCTGTGCACTTACCAAGGTAAATCTAGACTACAGTAATATAATAAGGAGATTTGAGAATTTTGAAGGGCACCAAAGCTTCTATGATTATCATTATGAATGTTTTGTGTGATTGAATTATTCAGATCAGATTTCTCCTCACTTTGGATTCACATTGAAAAGTGCATCTTGCTCAAGACATCTGACATCCCGTGCCTGTTAACTTAAAGTCTCCTTACCAGGTTCCTTCCTTGATCATGTGACAATTATTATTTTCAGAGTAACATTACATTTCCCCCTGTGCCTCACAAGGCATGTGCCTAATCAAAAAGATACTAGTACTAAGTAGTAGAGCAATGCATGCCACTCAATGCATTTTACATGTTGCTTGATTAAAGCAACTTAGGAATACAATACTACTAGTACGTGAATCCATCTACTTGACCATTCAATACATACACGTACATGTGTACATGTAGTCAAGCAAGTGTAATGCTATTTATTCAACTAGTACTGTGATAGGCAATCTTTGTAATCATTTGTCTGTATGCATGAAATATCCATGCATCAACCCTTTCCAGCTACTAATGGCACTCATGGTATTTTAGATCTTATCTGCCAGTCATTGGCATAGATGACATTGATTACCCTTTAAGGCATATCTCAGATAATAATTAATATGTAAAGAAAATTTGCTATATTATACATGTACGTGTATGTAAATATCACATTTATCGTTGTTACTAAAGTGAGTCATTGATATGATTATGAAGTCTGTCTCACCTTCCCTCAAAGACTAGATCCTATCCTCTAGTCCTGTTCTTCCCTTTGCCAGCTTTCCTCTTATCATATTTTCTTGGCTAGTAGTGTGTCCATTTATACTTTAGCACAAATGGTATTATACTTATTGTTATTTATTTATTTATTTATTCATACATTAGTTTCCTTAGAAATGTTAATTTGCTTTCATCAATTTTTTTGCTTATTTGGTTTTGTTCAGGTAAGGTTTTTATGAACACTTATAATTTTTCTTTTCTGGAAAGTGTTTTCTTTTTCATTCATATTTTGTATTTTATATATACATATTAGAATCTATATAGGCCTGAGACAAACCTTATTTTGATGGTGATATTAGTTTTTGCTGTGGTGGAGTATCTTTTTTTTTTGCTCTCTAAAACTTGTCATGCCAAATGCAATCTTCTTATATTTTCCAGAGGTTTTTATTTGTAAGTATTTTTTCCATTTTCTCCACCCTCGCCCTCTTGTCTGCATTCATCCATGATTTTCACCAAGTAGTTATTCCCCCCCAGAATCCACCATTGTTTTTTAATTCATTTTTCACCCCTTCCACTTTTGCCCTAATTTCAATCGCCCACGTGCCTGCAATTTTGCTCATTTAATCAGAATAAGATGTATTTGCCACTAAGTGCTGTAGACTTAGATGTAACCGTACGCTTTTTTAACCATGACAATTTTTTTGCCATATCTTATCCTTGCATGTGCAGTGGACAATGCCTTTTGTGCAGGTCAGTTCAGTCGTCCTTTGCTCTGGAGAAATGTATGCACTGTTGCACTGCACCTTGGTGTGGTCAGGCTTTTACGTTTTTTTTTTAAACCATTTTTTTTTCCTGATAACGGTTACGTTTGGTCAGATTCTGTTGAATACAGTTGTATTTCAATGTGAGATAGAATGGCTCTATCACAAAGCACAGCGTTAAATGGTACATACCGTGGTAGATAAGAGCACACTTGCACACTATGGTATCACTTGCACATCTATTCTAATTACTCTGTCTTTTACACTCTTTTCTCTTCCATTCTTGCATTCTCTGCATCTTTCAACTCAATCTTTCTGACTAATATTGTGTGGACTAATTTCTAATGAGAAACAATTATACTTCATATTTTACATGTCACCGTTCATCCTTGTATAATCTTCACTCAGAAAATGGTAAATTTTTGTTGAAAACGTTAGCACTTGGACGGAAGTGGTTATGACTTATGGTTGATATTAAATCAACAAAAAGGGAAATTGTTACCTGAAAAAAATTGAGATCTGAAACAGAGAATGTGTCACATAACATCAGTCCGCTGTTTACATTCTTTTAAATGTTCAATGACATGCATACTCTCCATACCAGTCATGCATGGAGTTTATACATGTTGGCACTGCTCAAATAGATAAAGCTTGGATATGGATGGCAGCAAATATGAGACTTTGTGGAAGCTTTCTCTAGGTTGCATCTTAATTTCTTTTTGCCAAAAAGGTCTTTATCAGGAATTTGTCATCGCTGTCCTCAACACATGTTTCATAATATGCTTGCTTCAATCTCTGTTCTTATGCAATTTTGAAATTCGAATAAAAGCAGGTTCAGTTTTGTAAAGAATCAACGGCTGAGTGACATTAGTCAGCCTGGAATGCCCAGGCCACAGCAATTTCAATTGCATTAAACAATTTGCTTTGTCACATATTCCAGATTCGATCTTTTGAGGGCGATTCGCTGAATTATGTATAATGTACAATCTCTCTCATCTCAAAGCAGATACTGGGAGAGAATTTCCAGTGTTACATTTGTTCCTCTATTAAGAAAGGTGGAACCATCAAAGAAGCTTTCAAGACTCATTGAAAAGAAAATATTATTTAGAATGATTCTTATCGGATCTATCTGCTTATACGTCAACATATCTTTTTTGTTCCTTTTTTTACCAGTTTATATGTAGCTAAGGGTATGCTAGAAAGTATATTTCAATGTGCAAGTATCTGGGTCATACGAGTTTGGCAAAGAAGTTTGATATTTTCCTCTTATGTGTGATACATCCATATTGTATCAATTTTTGTTCACCTATATCTATGTAGTTGGTATGTACATTTATAGCAAACCAAGAAAATTCATAGCATAGAAGCATGATATAATGTTACATGATATATTCCTTTGAGTATAAGTAGGTAGATAAGTGAATTCGAAGCATCTACTGTATAGTGCAAATTTTGGTTCACCTTGTTGCTATGACCTTTGCCCCCAAAGTCTCAGCTGCAGCAGGTCAACAACATCAAGGGAGAGATCATGAAGCAGCTCTCACTATACTACTTCACCTTCGTGGATGTTATGGACTTCAAGGTACATATACAGCACTTGTGTAAACATGTACAATTATTATACTGCTGTCCTTTATCTTAAAACTTATGAAGATCAAAGAAATGATGGAGTAAGATTAAGAGGAAATGCATATCATTTTTGGACAGTCATTCCAACTACCGTACTTATTTCAGAGAAACGTTGATATGTATTGTGTACTTAGAATAAGTTAAATGTTTCTTATTTTCACTAACCATTTGTATTGTATAATCTATAGGACCATGTCAGTGAGCTGCTTACAACAATGGATGCCTGCAATGTTCATTTTGACATTGTAAGTACTGTGAAACGTTACTTTTTATAAAAGATATTTTTGTTCTTATAGTACTATGAAAACATAAATGCTTATGCATTTAGCAAAATATACATGTGGTTTCCCATGTCTTTTAGTAGTTGAATCTCTGTGTCTTGATACATATATTTTCAAAACTATACACACATGACTAGGGTCTTGAACAGAATGTTTTCATGCAGCTTGTTCTAAATTCAAATTAATTCCTTTGCACATAGCATGTACATGTAAACATTATCCCACATGTGGTACCTACAAAAATCAACATATTTTGAATACATCATCACAGTTGACTGGTATATCTCAATGTTTTTCTCTGCACCATATTTAGACTACGAACTATGACCTGACGAAAGGTTACCTGGACCTGATCATCTCGTATGTGTCGCTGATGCTCCTTCTGGCACGTATTGATGACAGGAAGGCAGTGCTGGGACTGTACAACTATGCCCACGATCTCACACATGGCAAAGTGTGAGTAGAACTACATGTAATAAAATTATATCGAATGTTTTGTGTGATACAGTCATGTACATTGTATGAGCTGCTGCATGTTTCTTCAGTGCCTAGCCTTCACAAAGAAGATTATGCTTTCAAATCCTTTTTTTGTGTACATTTGTATGTGTGTGTGTTTGTTTGTGTGTGAACAGCATAAATCAAGAAGACAAGTATGATTGGATTATGCTATTTACTGTAATTCTTGAATTGGTAACAGTAACAGAATTTTAGCTACTTTAACGGTTACTACATGTAGTTGACCGCTAAGATTTTATCATTGCAAATATTTGATCACTAACATATGAGACAGTGATGTTTGTTTACACCGTTAAAATCATATGCAGTGAACTACTCCCTTTTCCCCAAACAGCTAAAATTACCAACCGCAATTATGGATTTGCAAAATAGGTTTTCCTGTTGTTGTTACTGAATTATTTCAGTATTCCTCAACACCTGCAGCTTACATTATGCACAATGTGATAATGGTAGTCTTATGTTAAGATTTTACCTTTTTTTCACAGGGATCAGAACTTTGCCCGTCTAGGCCAAATGATTCTGGACTATGAACAGCCACTAAAGAAGTTACAGGAGGAGTTCACACCTCACAGCAAGGTAAAAACACGACTGGTCTATATTTTACCGTATTGCTCTGAGCTTCAAAGTCGTATATTTATGGGCTTCTAACGAATGTTTCTAACAGCCGTTCGCGCCACTGTTGAAAATTTGAATACCGGATTCAGACATTGGAATCAATGTTGTTCCAATTTTTTGTTTGAGGAAACAAAATTTCGCCTTTAAATGTTTGTTTTTGTCGGACGATATGGACTACACCATTGGACTGGTACCTCGGATGGTATGGAATACACCGTGTTTAGAGCTGTGTACCTAAAAAAATTTTAGGTATAGGTACAGGTACCGGTACACGGGTTCAGGTACAGGTCCGGACCTAAACCTGTACCTGAAATACTAGTTTAAATCATGGTCGATCTTAAACAATGAAAGAGACATATTTGAACGGCACAAGTGCTTAGACAAGTTTGTAGTGCCTCCACTACATTTAACCACGGCATTGCAATGTTTACATTTGGCTGTGTTTCCCCCATGCTCTTTTGTCATATGTTCCCAAACGCGCATGACAAAGGTAAACAATGTCGCTTGTCAAATTACCAGTCTGATCAGGCTAGCACGAAAAGAAAACTGACAGGTAATGAAAACAGTAGAATGCAGCTATATGTACCCTACTAATGGACCAATCAAACCACAGAAAAATGATTGCATCAGGCCGGTAACTGATTTCAACCAATCATATCGCTAAGTGACTGGCGGCAACTTGTAACAGTTATGGGAGGCGGCATGATAATAGGCGGTATCAAAAATATACATTGTGGGAGATGGCAGTGCATGAGAAATCCTAAGCCGTTTGTACTTCAATGTTGCCTTTTGTAGAAGAAACATTGATAATAGTTTCTCAGAGTCAGCCGCCAGAGGCACTGGGGTGTCTGGGTGTCTGGGGAGGCGTGGTCACCGACTCAGAGCATGTGCCACATGTGTTGTTGATGTTGCCAGGGAGAGTTGGGTATGATGGAGTCTGGGGAGGTCAGGGAGGCGTGGTCACCGATTTAGCTCACGTGCCACATATGTTACTGTTGCCAGGGAGAGTTGGGCATGCTGATGGAAGCGTGTTTTTTGAACACTGCTTTAAAACTTTTTGTGACAATTACAATGTCAAGATTATGATTCACTGTTGTCTGTGCATGTCTACATAGTAATTTACTCAGCCGTGGCAACTAACGAAGGGAGTTTTTGCTTGATATTACATATACTTTCCCTTCTTAGTCGTGGGGCAGTACAGAATTTGACTTCTACTCGAGCGACGCCGGCCTTCAAACTTGCACGCCGGGTCCGATTCTTGTTCTCCCTGAACTCCCAATGCCCTTACCTGCGACGCCGGTCACTTAAGCGACGCCGGAACCCCCATGTTAATCCACAACAGGGCTTGATGCGGCAGAAGTCAATGGAAAAACAACATTGGGTCCGCCATTTTTGGTCTGAATATAGAAGGAGAGGAAGGTCATCGGTACGTCATCGATTGTATAGCCTGATTGGTCAAGCCCAGTCATGTAAGTAAACGCACCAATCAGGCTGTACAAGCGATGACGTAGCGATGACCTTCCTCTACTTCTATATTCAGACCAAAAATGGCGGACCCAATGTTGTTTTTCCATTGACTTCTGCCGCGTCAAGCCCTGTTGTGGATTAACATGGGGGTTCCGGCGTCGCTTAAGTGACCGGCGTCGCAGGTAAGGGCATTGGGAGTTCAGGGAGAACAAGAATCGGACCCGGCGTGCAAGTTTGAAGGCCGGCGTCGCTCGAGTAGAAGTCAAATTCTGTACTGCCCCACGACTAAGAAGGGAAAGTATATGTAATATCAAGCAAAAACTCCCTTCGTTAGTCGCCACGGCTATAATTTACTATATTGAAGTGCATTGTGCACTTATATACAATTCTGATATTGGAACATTATTTACAGTTCAAAGAGATGTTTACACTACTAAATAACTTGAAGTGAACTGTTCCGGGAATTCCCTCCAGAGACACACAGTCCCACTGGAAACTGCTAAAAAACTATGTGTGCTTTGTGAATGAAATTATACCCGCTCCCTGTTTTAAATGTTTCTATTCTGGAGGTACGCACTAGCAATGATGTGGTCTGTTCAAGAAGTATACATGTATATACGTGTGTAAACAGTGTAACAGTGTAAGTATATGTTTGATTTTGGCCAGTATCGGTACAGTACCGATACTACAACTTCCGATATTTTTGGACCTGTACCTAATTGATTATACCGATACTGTATCGGTACTGTGTACCAGTACACAGCTCTAACCGTGTTGTATTCTAGTATAATTTTTTGTTGTTTGTTTGTTACATGTAGCTGGTTGCCTGTGCCCTGCTGTCCCTGCACCAAGTGTACCCCCGGCGGAATCTCCCCGCAGAACAGTGGAGACAGGCTCAGATGCTGAGTCTAGTCAGCGCCCCTGGACAGATGCTCAACCCTGCACAGAGTGAAACTGTAAGGCATACTCTTGTGTACTTCTAGATCTGTCTTTCTCATATATGCAAGCCTTAGGGTTATCCAAGAAAGAAGTATCAAGAAAAAACACAAAACTCAGCTGCTAAAATCAAGGATGGGGAGGAATCTTACCATTGCACAACACATTGTTCAACTATTTTTTCAAGACATGTTTCGATTAGATTGATTTAGAAAGACAAAATGAGGTGCATCAATGTTGAAAGCTGGTAGCAAGTTTATACAAGGCATGCAAATATAAATGAAAATACATCATGATCTGAACTGCTGTCAACCTAGAATGCATTGTATTTGTCAGAGTCATTCTTGACGCACAACTATAAGTAGTTCTGAAGTCTGTTCTGTTGTGTTTGCTGTGCCTAGCAAACCTATGCTGCCAAGGTAATTTCTATAAACAATCCTGACCTGTGTTTTCTGTAAGTGTAACAGTTACTTGTTGTTGTTGCAACTGTTGGCCCAACAGTATGTAATTTCCCAAAGTGTTGTACATTAATGTAAGACATTCCTTTGTTCCTTTAAGATGCCCTGTGAATACCTGTCGGTGGAGACCATGGAGAAGTGGATCATCTGTAAGTACAGTCAAAAAAAGGAACCACATTTCTTACAATATAATTATATATATACCCCAGATTCAGATAATCTTAACATACAAAAGTTTCTACTTGCTATTGATCAGATGCATTCAGGAAAAATGTTATGAGTAGCTTCTGCTAAAGCAGCGTCACGCAGCTGGAAAATAGCTCATCCAACGAGCGTGCAAACTCTAAAGGACATTTTCGTCAACAAGGTATTGGCCTGTTGAATGTTCGCAGGTCACAGTGCCATGTTAAATGTAACGGTAGATTTTCAGTAGAAGAGAAGTTTGGCTCTCTGGCAATGTTGACATTTGGTGGACTTTTGACAATCAAAAAAATCAGCAGACATTTGCTGACAGCGCAACACTGGCTTAAGGACACTAGGACAGCTAGAGTGTTAATCAGAATACTGTTGGAACTTGACAATGTTGCTGTTCCCCAGTTGGTTTCCTGCTGTGCCACGGACAGCTGACACAGTCAGACTCTGCTGTCCAGCTGTGGCGACTAGCGCTGTCCGGGAACTACGTCATTACGCTGTTCAGAGACGAAGTGCTGTACATTCACAAGACGGTGGAGGGCGTGTTTGAGGGCATCAAGGGGTAAGTCTATCGCCTCTCTTCTGCTCTACAGTTTGCTGTCATGTTAAACCTCCTATACATGTATGTTAAACCTCTTGTATGTTACACCTAGTATAGATCAGTTAATGTAGAAGGTGCAATGTTCTTTTCTGCTATCTTGTGTAGTTTTTTCCTAAATACTGCTGATTGAATAGTCTTGCTATCTATATGTTTAAGGGTTGTTTGTTTGCTTCTAGTGCGTGTTGTGGTTGTTCCCTACATGACGTGTATCATGGTTAAGTTGTAAATGTTGCTATATCACCTGTGTTATAAGGTAACTTGTATTTTTGTTTTCAGATACAGCAAGCGTGTGACTGAAACAAAGGAGTGTGCCAATTACGCTGTTGTCAATGCGTAAGTGACTGGTATTTGTATCCAAAGTTACACAGAAGGGGCTAATTCAGACACAATTTGCTAACATTGCAGTTTTTTATAGGCATTAATAGAAAGTTTTTAACTATGTTTTAGAAGGCAAACTTTAGAAGTGAGTAGTTAAAAGGAAAGAAATTTCTCTGCAGTGAAGATTGTGAAGTGATTTGTAATTTTGCTTTAAATTTGTTTTAAAAGATTTGCAATGAAATGCTGTGACATTGTTGTGCAGGGGCCCGTTTCACCGAGAGAGACGGGCGTTCCTCCGCACAGCTCTGAAGGAGCTGGTGATGATTCTGGCCGACCAGCCTGGTTTACTGGGGCCCAAGGTACAGCTCCTACAGACACTTGTTACACTGTTTTATGTCATGCCTGGGCCTGATACGGGTGTTCCCGACCGTGTGATAACTATCCGTATCACATAGGCTTCGGGAGTTGTATCACACGGGCTTCCATAGAATATTTTAGAATGCATTTCGAGCACGCCGGTTGCGCCGCCGCCGAATATTCGAATACCGGATTAGGAGGTTGGAATCAATGTTGTTACAGTTTTGTGTTCGAGGACACAACACTCCCTCAACTTCTGGCGCATTCCGCATTGAAATGTGTGTTTTCTCGGGTGGGTATGACATACAAAAATACAACACGGTGTATTACGCATCACCCTCGGTCCCAGCCCTCCCGCGGGTCGGATTGCCCTCCGTCAGGCGATTCTACCCGCGGTCGGGCTGTTACCTCGGGCGATATGGAATTGTATTCTATATGTACATGCATATAGTGATAATATATATACTCATAGTTTCTGTCATGATCTTTTTCTAAGGGCTTCGCAATTCAAATTTCATCTATCTCCAATGTTTTAGGATTATTAATTTTGTTTTATTGTAATATGCTTGAAATAAAAAGGTACGTAGCATTTTTAAAGATTTGTGATGTTGTGTGCTTTTTCTGCAGGCTTTGTTTGTGTTTATGGGTCTGTCGTTTGCCCGAGACGAGGTACTTTGGCTACTGAGACACTCAGAAAACCCTGCGCCCAAACTCAACAAGCGGCCCAATCCTGTGGACTATGAAGACAGGTGGGCAGGTTTTGTCTCTATTCATTTACAGAAGCTGGTGTGTTACAGAAGATGGTTTGTTACAGATGCTGGTGTATTACAGAAGCTGGTGTGTTATACTGGCCATACAGATTCCAATACAAATCACTAATCTGAATTTGACATTTCTATAATCTATGGGTCTTACCGGTATAATGTCGTGGCAAAAGTTCACAAGACAAAAAATGGATTGGCATACTTTTTTTGTTTCGTCTTATCTGTATCATCATCAGATTCTGTTGTTTCTCCAGACAACTGCCAGAGTTGCTTTACTACATGGAGGAGTTGCGTGGACTTTTGCGGAAGTACAACCAGGTCATGCAGCGGTACTACGTACAGTACCTGAACGGCTTTGATTCCATTGTACTCAACAACCTTGTGCAGGTAGGGTTTTTTTTCCAGCAAGACTCTGTTGCTGGCAGTACGACTCATAACATGGCCGTACTTTCAAAAATCACTTTTCAAAAAAAGAATTGAGAACTTTTCTGTTTTGTGATTTTAAATTGTTTTCCAAAAATATGTGGAGTACTTCTTTCACAAAACTAGCACACAACTGTTGGATCTAACAGGACACCATGTTATGAGTTGTTTTGCATGAAAAATTATAAAGCATGGCAACACATACATGAATACTGCCATGTGAATTTGAAATTGCATGCTCATAGATTTTACACAGTAATATGATTCAGTTGCATGAAAGGTATGAACTAAGACTAATATGTATTTGGATGGCAGTAGTCAAATATTATTAATGCACACAAAGCTCTCTGTAATATTAATCCTTTTAATAGACTAGCATGCTATATCTACATGTAGTTGCATTCTGTCTAGATGTGTAATAGTCAATAGAAATGTAATAGAATATGAATCTAACATTCTGCATTTCTGCTTTAATAATTCCCATCTTCTTAATGTACATCATACCCTCCTTCCTACATCATTCTCACTCGTGTTTGTTCCAAACACACCCCTCCCCTGCTAAGTACCTCTAGTATACTTTGTCTTCCCCCTACCTTTGCTTGTAACCATTTCTCAGTGTAGCAGTACATCTCTTACAGTAGCATGGTCATTTTCTCACTGTAGTACAGAAAACTGTAGATCTTACCTATTTCCTGCCTTAACCCCCCATCTTATCCTCCACTCTGAGTCAACGTTCATGTCCAAGTGCATTTCAAATTCCAAGTGCATCTCAACCTCTCAGCTCTGCTTCTCCTATCTAACTCCATCACATTTAAGGCTTTAGGATCTCTTTTGGCAAGAGGTGGTTGAAATTTTCTTGTGGACTTCTTTTCCCTCTCTTGTAACGCTCTCCCCACCAAAGAATGGATTGCACCAGGTAGACCTAACTTGTAAAATCTGCTTGAGTTTTGACA
This sequence comes from Branchiostoma lanceolatum, assembly GCA_035149815.1. Classification (NCBI taxonomy): domain Eukaryota; kingdom Metazoa; phylum Chordata; class Leptocardii; order Amphioxiformes; family Branchiostomatidae; genus Branchiostoma; species Branchiostoma lanceolatum. Next base: position 15,161,196 of record CM068866.1, read on the forward strand.
TTTTTTGTCTGCATGCCATTTAGTGTGCTTCTAGAGTTACATGTACTCTGTAGAGACTTGTAGAAAGAAGTTCAGTGTCTTGTCTTAGTACTGTAGAAAACTGCTTTCAAGGATTTGAAGTCTATTTTACAAAAGTATGGGAAATGCAACTGTAGTTTTGTAGATAAAGTAGTAAATGTATGCAGGTATCTTTTTGTTCTATTGTGATGTAAGTTTCAAAATTGAATGTAACAAATCACGCTTGAGTTAATGTTTTGTGAGCACTGAAGGTATTAGGCATGTTCATATTTTGGCTGCCATTTTTGCTAATCATCTATATCCAAAGGGCACTTAATCAGCTTCTAAAGCTAAAATACTGACATTTTGTATTTAAGCCCTCTGTTTTTCTTAACATTTTTCTACACAGGAGTATATAAAGTGGTTGAACTGCAAGAATTTCATGATTAATAACCAGGAAAAGAAACAGAAAAAGCAGTGTACCCTGACATTGTGTATGATCCTCCCCCCTTGAGAGTGTCACACTTTTGGTAACCAAATTTCTCTTGTGTTTTCCTGCGGCCTACGCAAGCCTCGCTTGCGTGCGAGAGAAAGTTTCAACAGCAAACGTAACCCCACGTGCCAGGAGGACTGGGTAAGCCAGTCTATCTTGGAGTTTGACGTCCCAGAAATGACTTCAAGTCGGTTTGTTCATCACCTTGGCAAAGACTTCATCAATCTTTTGTTTCTGGAAGGAAATCATTCTTCACAGCTGCTTGTCACACTTTTTTTTCATCTCAAAAAACTTGTCAAAAGAAGCATCCATGGAATGATGAAATAGTTCCCCCTTTTCCCCCTGATTCCCCTTTTTTGTATTCAAACTTGCTGTTACTATGAGCACTATCGATAGAAGTACTGAGTGGTGTATTTGTGCCCCCTCCCTGTTAAACTACTAACCCCTTTTAACCAGTTCTATGCAAGTATCTAAGTACTAATCCTACCCCCAGGTGGTATACAGGCATTGTGAGACCATTCTTTTGAAGTGATGCATGTACAATATACATGTGTCTTCTTGAAACCCATTTACATTGTAGTAGTTTACGTTAAAGCTTCTGCACTTTACCAATAATCCATTTATTATATATAAGTGCATAAAGGCTGCTAAAGCCTAGGCCTAAAGGTCACATGTACATGTATCCCAAAGCAAGAGAACTGCTTGAATAAGAATGTCTTTGGTAAAAAATTACACCAAGAAAATTTATGAGATTGAAATTTTCAACTCCATTGCAAGATTACCATCCTATTCGTTGATATTAAACTTTTATGTTGGCTATAGTCCACAAATTTAGATATTTGTGGTTTGACAAACAAACTGAAGAAGGTCCTCCACTTTGCCTGTGTATCCCCTTGTTCCTGTAAGATTGACCTAGTGAGGTTCTACATGTACTGTACATTGCCAGCACTGAGCTGCACTGACGTTAGTTGCCATGTTGGCCTCTGCATTGTTCGTGTTGTTTCTACCTTCCAGAATCTGTCGGTGTGTCCAGAGGATGAGTCTATCATCATGTCATCTTTTGTCAACACTATGAATGGCCTGTCTGTCAAACAAGGTATATGCATTACCAGATACGAGTTAGACCCATATGCTACTTTTGCATGATGCAAAAATAGACTATTACTCATAGAGTTGTTTTCTTAAGATTTTAATGCATGAGGAGATTGCACTAATAGACTTTTGTTTTGACTTATTGATTTGAGACTAAGTGCCCTTGTTTATATTTCAAAGGTTGAAATGCTGGAATTTTAGAAACTTTTTTTGGGTTGAATAAAAGTGGATGTTAGTATACACATATAAGCCTGTGACAACTTAGGTAATATATGTAAGCTCTGTTTACATCTGACATCACCACTCTTTCTCCTTGCTTCATTATCATAGGGACAACTCTTCTTTGTGAGTTTTGAACATCAAATCAGTACTTCCCTGTCCTTTATTTACATGTAGGACTGACTTACCTCCCATCTCTTAGCATGACTCTTCTACATGTACATGGGGGTTGAAATAGATCTGTAAAATCTGGTTTGATCTGGCACACATGCTTATCCATTTGAAATCAGTTCCAGAAAAGTATTAAAGAGTCTTAAGTATATCAAAGGTGGTCAATGTCCTGGCCCCAGAATGATTGTGTTTATGTGTTATTGTTACAGTTGAGGAAGGGGAGATATTTGACTTCCGAGGAATGAGACTGGACTGGTTCAGACTACAGGTACTTCCTTTTGGTGTTTTGTTTTCCTGAAGGTCAAATGTACAAATATATGTGTATCATGGGTTTCATTGACAGTTATTCCTAGCAGCTGATTACTCCATTAGAGGTGCCAGCTAACAAGTGTTGAATGTAGCAGTTTGATTTTATTGAAGTCAGAAAGCTGTACTACTATTTGTAGTGTGATGAAATAGTCTTAAAAGAAGTTCAAATCTGGCATGCTAAAGTGAACACCACACCTTAAAAAGCTGGTTTTACATGTACAAGAGAACCCTAACCTGGTACGACTCATGAACACCATCAGTTTTAGTAACATCAGTTAAACCTCTGTGCTTGTTCCTTCCCTGTCAGGCCTACACCAGTGTGAGTCGAGCCCAGTTGGTTCTACGGGAGAACCCTGACCTGGCACGACTCATGAACACAATCACGTTCCACACCTACATGGTGGACAGCCTTGATGAGATGGCCAAGGAGACTTCCGACCTCTCCAACTTCTGGTACAGAACCTTCAGTCTGTTGTTTCTGACACTTGCTGTACGGCAACAGCAGCCCCATCTTTTAAATTGCACACAAAAAAACATGAACTAACAGAACTAAATATTCACTGACATTGAAACTGTCTATTTGTTTTGTTTGATTTCATTCGGTGTGATGTACATGTACTAGCTGCAGTGTCATGCTTGTGAAGGGCAGTTGTCAGGTTGACCAATTAAGATTCTATTTGGTCAAAACGTATCTGTGAACAGCCAATATTGATCCTTATCATTTTCAGTCATCTGGACACATTTATGTATTCTATGATTTTCCCGAGTTGTGGATGATGACATCCTACTCTCTTATTTTAATAATTCAAACTCAGTCTTTTGATACAATGTCATTATTGTTTGTATAAAAATTACATATTTTGATTGCTGAAGTGCATGTATACTGAGCGATGTTTTTCGTCCCCCCAGTTTCTACGGGCGTCTGTTTGAACAGTACTTCCAGTGGTGTCTGGAGACCCCGTCCCAGATGCGTTACTCCATCAGCTTCCCCCTCATCTGTTCCCACTTCATGAACTGCACCCACGAAATCTGTCCTGAGGAGGTAGTGGTGGGGTCCTTACTTATATTTTCCCTTCCCTTCTGAGTGAACCTATCAATGCAAACCCTTCAGGGTCGGGCTGTAACCAGTTTGACTGCTGGCAAACATCTTTTTCTTTTTTCTCTTTGAAGAAGTTTTTCCTCTCCCTCCTTGGTTGCTTGGTATTTTGATTTGCCTGTCATTTCACTTTGCTGCAAGGTGGTTTTCTTCACTTTTGTTTGTGGATTTCACTGGTCAGCTTTGTATTAATTATTGTATGATTTTCATTATCCACGATGTCACAGTCAAATTTCTGATACATTATCAGAAAAAATAGTTGAAGTCTCATTGAAGTTGGCATTTCAATGAAAATATGTTCAAAAGTGGCTGTATCAGTGTATGGCAGAACGAGCTATTGAGATATAAAATATAGGCTTGAAATGAAATTGAATGTAATGTAGAGAGATTTTCCAGCCGTTTGCCCCAAGGTGTTGCACTGATAGGTGCTGACATTTTCCCCTGGCCATTCCCTATGATTTGCCTCCGCATTTTGTCTCCCTACTGAACTGCCACCGACTTTTCACTAATCTTTTGTGATGTGCCTTTCAGAAACCAATGCTGTCATACAAGCAAAATGTATGCATTTATATTTCTTATGTACAAGCTTGGTAGTACTCGCTCGTGGCAAACAGTGGCAGCAGAGATGCACTGTATTTTCTCATTCTGGTCTGCTCTGCTGTATGTGTTAAAGGCATGGGCAGCGTATGAAGTGATCTGAAGGCTGACACTCTTGTTGCTGTTGTGATGTGTAAGATTACGAAGAGCTGAGAGTCGTCCTAGCAAATGCATCTTTTCCTAGTGCATGTTTTTGTCGTGGCTTCATGTCTGCATGCGGCAATGTTGCACATGACAGATTCTACAGATGAAACTTAAGCTGAAACGAAGATGTAATGTTAGTGTACGCTGTACATTGCATATAGACACAGATTTGTGCAGAATGGATTTTGAAAGCCAGCGCTAGGGTGTTTATTAATCATAATGTGACTGAACCACACAGTTGAGAACCGCTGGGGGTTCAACAAGAGAAAGAAAAAGTCAGGATACAAGTTTCTGTGACCGTCAGTCCAAGGTGCACAAAATCCAAACTGTAGTGATAGCTACATTTACAAGGCATGGTTCTACCATTACATGTACAACAGCTAACATGTACATGATAACATGTTAATGTAGACAGTTTAGAAATATCTAGAAAGGAGAGAAAAGAACTTTTGTTTCAGAGCAGTTTGTGAGCATGAAACTAACTTAAAAGTGATAAGTATACACAAGAAGAGCAGGACTGGTCTACTGACTTGCGGAATTCCTGTCGTACCAGATTGTGGAAATCAGCATGTGCATGCATTCATATCCTACAAATACAACTCTACATTGTGAACATAAAGCATAGTAGAAGCCTATATGACAATGTAACTTAAAGCTGTCCGTAAATCTGTTGCAGCGACACCATATTGGAGACCGTAGCCTATCGCAGGCCAACTTCTTCCTGGATGAGATGGCAAAGGAAGCCAAGAACATCATCACCTCTATCTGTGATGAACAGTGCAAGCTTGGGGATCAGGTAAGACATAACCTAAGACAAGGGGACCATTTTACCCATATCAAACTTTGGCATACATTTTTAAGGAACCCTTTTAACATGTGAGCAAGGAATTGCAATGTATGTTGATGTATATATACCTGACTTTGTATGTATAGGTTGTATGTATTACCTTCTATGTAATATATGTATTGGTTGGAAAAAGGTATTTTCTGATTTCTGTGCTCTCTATGGGGTCATTTGTAAGTTGAAAAGTATTTCTAATGTAAAGAAAGATATTACCACTAGTTGCAATTGTTACTTGCCCAGCTATCCTAAAAAGAGTACCATGCCACAACAACGACAACAAATTGTTTTCTTTCTCAGCTGTTGCCCAAGAACGCTGCCAAGACCATCAGTATTGCCATAGAGAGGAAGAGAAACCAGAACAAAGCTAAGAAACTGCCGCAGGAGCCAGACAAGCCTGGCAGGGAGAGCATGAGGCGTTCTCGCACTGATGTCACCAGGTTAGCAAGAACTCCCTTCAGATCATACCTGGGTTTCCAGCGATGTGAGAAGATCCTATAGACTGAAGTTGGAAAGCAGAATTTAAGAATTAGTGAAATCCTCTGTTCTTCAATGTACTTGAACTGTGCAGAATCATTATTTTTTGACCAGGCATTTCATTCACATTGAATCTGAAGTCAAAGACAAAAGAAAACTACATTATTTTTTTGTTAGAACGTGAAACATTTCATTTTACCAAGAGCGCAGGACAAACTTGTCAAGCAAAGTTATACTTGCTTGCAGATAATTTCCATAGTTGTATTGTATAAAGTGTCCAGTACAAAAATGTATGGATCTGCCACATTTAGAAATACATGTCCCAAGATTTCTATACATTCCAATTAACAGTGGAGTTTTTGTTGTCCCAACACAAAGAAATGTTTGGGTCTGCCTATTACTAATTAAAAGTACATCTATGTGCCAGCATATATGTACCCAGCAGGGCTCGAAATTCATCTTTGGGAATAGGTGCACTGGTGCACCCAACTAAAAAAATTGGGTGCACAGAAAGAATTTTGGGTGCACCAGATAAAATAAAGTTGAATGTTCTTCAGAACATAATTACAAAGTTTAACGCTGCTGCCTTTCTTAAGAACTTCAATCTGTAATTCTATAGCTAACTTCAAAATTTCAAACAAATAATACATTAAATAAAGTACAGCAAAAAGTTATAATGCTGTTTTTTATACTTACATTTCAAGCATATTCTGTATACTAGTGTACAATAATACCTTAACCCTATAGGCTACAAAAATATATAGGTGCACCAGTGCACCCAGAGTCAAAAATTAGGTGCACAGCTCCAATTTTGGGTGCACTGGGTGCACGTGCACCCACTATTTCGAGCCCTGGACCCAAAAGTTAGCAGTGGAGTTTTTGTTGTCCCAGCATGGACAAGCTGTACCTGATGCTGACGGAGCTGTGTTCTGCCATCAACTACACCCCGTCCATACAGGTGTGGGAGCACACCTTTGCTCCCAGGGAATACCTCACGCAACACCTGGAGTCCAGGTTCACAAAGTAAGCCTAACAGTTTCTTCTATCTACCACTCAACACAATCAGAAGACTATTGAAAATCTGACAGAAAATACATATGAAATGAGAATTTTTACAAACAGCTGTGCGGAGTATTAGAGAATTTTTTAATCAGAATTTTTAGCTTGTCAGAGGATTTGCTCCCCGGGTCAAGGGGGTACATGGTCAGGGTATTGGGGGACGGCGCCCCTGTAACTCTCTATAGAAAAAGCCCTGATGCAGTCGGAACTGATGTTGAAGGAACACACTGCCTAGTGCTGTGTACCTAAACACATGTTCAGGTTAAGGTCTGGATTCAGGTCCAGAGATTCAGGTTTGGACTAAACCCATGCTGTACATTTTACTTTAAAATGTGTATTTTTTTGGTTACATAATTTATCATAAAACGTTTTACGAGTCCAGTTCAGGTCCAGTCTTTAGGTATGCAGCACTAACACTGCCTCATCGTGATATTGACCGATTTGTTTGGCCTATTTCAGAGCCCTTGTAGGAATGGTGATGTACAACCCCGACTCTGGCGAGATCGCAAAGCCTTCAGAACTCCTCAACAGTGTGGAGGCCTACATGGGCGTTCTGCAGACCATAGAGAACTATGGTGAGTGGATTTCTGCAATTAGAAAAAGGCTAAGTTCATGCAAACAGTAGAAATGTATGTTGCACTGCATGCTCTAAAACAGGACTGTGAAATCTATGTTGCATAACAGACACTATACATTGCGTTTTGGTCAATGAACCTAACAACAATACAGTTTAAAAAGTTCATTTCAGACGATTTCATAGAATTATTGATTTCCTAATTAAAGGCATACCTTTTTCCATAAATCTGTTACTAAATAGTTTCACATTTGCATTGTATAGTACTACTCAACTCAAGTTTATGTTCTAACCGTCATGTTTCAATCCTGCAGTTCATCTGGACATCACCAGGGTGTTCAACAATGTGCTGTTACAACAAACCCAGCCCCAGGATAGCCATGGAGACAAGACCATCACAGCTCTCTATACTAACTGGTCAGTTAATAGCTCTCAATTTACAAAGCTTGATTTTTGCTAGGTAGTTGGGCACTTGGTGGTGCAGATCCTTTAGATTATTACACTCTCATATGCTTTCAAAGTTTGGCATCTTGCAATACGTTGAAATGAACATTACGACCATTGAAACATGGAACATTTGCTTAGTTTTTTTGTAATATTTTTTCACCTGTTGGCTTGCTTTTTTGAGAATTTCAACAAGTATTGAATTGAGAGGTTTGATTTTAACCTTCTCTCTGCTATGGTTGCATTTCATTACCAAATTTGTATTGGATACAGTATTATGCAGCAGGGAGAAGGTTAATGAAAGTAAGCTTGGTTTCTTTGCTGGATGTGTCATGATGTTAAATTCCCACCCAGGTACTTGGAGGTGTTGCTGAGAAGAGTGAGTACAGGACAGATCATGTTCTCACCCAACAGACATGCGTTTGTTAACGTTGGAGTGGACCCTAACCAAGTGGCAGTCAACGCTGAAGAGTTCTCAGACATCTGTGGTGAGAATATAAGAATATCTGTGTAATGCTAGGGTCACATTTCCGACCCCTACTTAGAATCAAATTGTATATCAGAAATACAAAAACAAATTATGGTCATTTTTTTTACAGTTTCTGTGTTTCGTTGTCTTTTATATCATACTTTTCGTTCCCACAAGCTGCCTGATGTGGCACCATTTTGGAAATGTGATCCTTGCATAAATCTGTGAAATTCTAACTAAAGGTCAAATGATGTTTTAGCAGACATGACTGTCAAGGAAAAGGCATATCTGAAATTTCCCTTTTATTTGATATCAGAGATATCAGTTGGTATACAGTGTACATGTATTCTCTACGTTAGTAAGGAAGTAGTAAGCTCCATACAGATGTTTAGTAATGTTCAGAAATGTATACAGTGTAGTGCTTTAGACTAAGGTCCATACCTCATGTGATATTTTTTGCTTGCAGAACTAAGATCCCTTGCTGAACTGTTGGGGCCTTATGGAATGAAGTTTCTGAACGAGAGTTTGATGTGGCACATTTCTAGCCAGGTGGCAGAACTCAAGGTGAGCATTCTGCATGTACAAATATACAAATGTACTTCAGTTTTGAATTTCTCTTGACAAGACCAAGCAGAAATAAAGTTACTAAGGCCACACCAATTCGATTTCTTGGTTAACGGATTTTTATTTTCCAAAAAAAAAATTATAAAAAAAAATCAGCCTTCTGTTTTCATGATTTTTTTTTTCAAAAATTTTGTTTTGTTTTTTGAATAAAAATCCATTAACCAAGAAATTAAATTGGTGTGGCCTAAGTCATGTCTATGTATTGGACTAGTCAATGTTGTGTCATCATGAGTTAATGTATTTGTATCTAATGTATCACAGAAACTGGTGACTCAGAACAAGGACGTGCTGACTACTCTGAGAACCCACTTTGACAAGCCAGCCTTGATGGCAGAGCACTTCAACAGACTGAGAGGTACTGTTTTTAACTCCTTTAAAACAAGACAGTTTTCAATCAACAGTTTGCAAGTTCTGCCGTAAAATTATGTAGAACTACATAACAATGTTATAAAAATGTTTTACCGACCAATCCTTGCTTTTGCCCAATGTGCCAGACCCCCAGAGCTTAGAAAGGATTCTATTGTTGCGTTGTACAACTGTGTACAGTACAGTGAATTATAGGTATTCAAACTTTTTATTTTTTTCCATTCAAGATGTATTTTTCACCACAGGCTATCTTTCTTTTGATTAGCCCAGTGTTAAATTGAAATGGTGTATACATCCTGTATATAAATCTTACCCGATGTCTGTGCCCACTCTAGATGTTGACAACGTGCTGAAGAGAGTCACCATTGTTGGAGTCATCCTCTCATTTAAGACGCTGGCTCAAGAGGCTTTAAATGATGTAAGACTATGTTCTATGCAGTAAAAGATGCTTAAATGTTTTAAGTCATGTTAATTTTAACACCAAGAAGTATGTAGTACTTTAAGCTGCAACGTTGTTTGGATTCGAATGCTGTCATGTCACCAATCTTGTGCCCTTGGAAAAGGCACTTGACACGACTTTCCTCACTCCACCCAGGTGTAAATGGCCATGGGTACCTGACTTTGGTTGGGGAAGGTCGTATTGATGTCACCTGGTGGCGCTGAATGGCAGCCGCCCAGACCCTTGCCACAGTTCCACAAAATGTGGACAGTTCCACAAGTGTGGATAAGATATGTTGTGTATTATGTGAAACTTGTAAACCCTGCATCAATTCAGCACTAGAAAGGCTGCCATTGCAGGTAATTTCTGACCAATAAAAAACATTATTATCAATCCTTGTACTTGAATTCCCAAAGGTGCTGAAGAAACGCATCCCATTCTTGATGAGCTCCATCATCGACTTCCAAAAGCACTTCCCCGAGACACCAGAGAACAACATGGTAAGTCTGCACAATTATTTAGCTGTCCTATGTTTGAAAAAAGCCTGCTTCAATATTTTAGTCTTTATCATGACAGTTACAGGTTTGCGTAGCAAAACCTTTGTTGGATCCGTTGGCATGTGTGGTGGCCGCCATCTTGATTTTGTGATGTCACAGGGTCGCCATACATGTACCATTTCATTGGGATGGGTGTTTTTTTGGGGTCGCTAGTGTTCTCTCTATTTTTAAAAAATCGGCACACAACTATCACACATTCAACTCAAGTACAAACTCAATACCAATTCATATTTATGAAAAGACCCCGTAATCGCTAAACTAACATAGCAAACCTGAAGTATATGTAGCACAAATACTTAACTCTAGTTGTACATATTTTTAACCTTGTTGAACATGTTTGTTTCAGGTTCGTGTTGAGATAGTGAATGAGATGGCATCAGCAGCTGGCCTCCCCTGTGATGTAGATCCAGCACTATGTGCTGCTCTCAGAGTACAGAAATCAGGTAAAACAAACACAAATAAACAAACATGTATTTTCTTTTGTTGTTTTGAATACTTATTTGAATTTTCTGCTTATTTGTAACATCTGGCAAACCTTTTATTTTTCATCAAGGTAGTGTTTTGTGCTTCAAATACGTTTGTAACAGTACTGACTCAGCCATACATTTTTACATCAGATCATAATGTCTAACTGTAACAGCCCATCCATGTTTTATGTCCCTTTTTTTAGTTTGTCCTCCATGTAGGCAAATGCACTCATTTAATCCATGCTACTAATTCATCTGCTGCAAACTCCTGTCCACCTGTGCCTCATGTATAAGGCTTAGCCTACATGGAGGAATTTTCTTTGTGTGTTGGTCATCTTGAAAACCTTACAGGTGCAGGTGCTGAATACTTTCTTCCGCAACCATTTCATATGAGACGACAGATTTGGGCAGGTTGGGTCACACTAACTGTGTTTTTTTTGTCACGACTGCACAATTTGGTTGTCACATTGGAATGAGCATCACGCTGTGCGTTTTGATTGGTCTGAATGATTATTCATAGTTTCCCTACATTGAGTCATATGTCCTATTTGTAATGTATGTATTATTTATAATTTCAAAACTGTAAAGAGATTATTGGATGTCTATGTCCTAGTTTTGCTTGTTGTCAAAAAAGATGCCAGAAAAATGCACACGGCTACATTTTATGAATCGAAAACAAATTTTCATGGGGTACATGACTTGCACAGTGTGAGCACTGACATTGTTTTATGACTTCATGATCAGTTGTATTCTGTTTGGGCCACAGTGTTTTGAATCTGTACCTTGTTTCAGGTGATTCATTTTAACACTAACAGGGGTGTGTTCAGTTTTAAACTCTTTGTGACTGTGACCCTGTGTTTACAGAGAATCCAGACGACGACTACAAGATAGCGTGTCTGTTGATGGTGTTTATTGCCGTATCCTTGCCAATGCTGTCTCTAGACTCCCAGTCTTCCTTCAGAGCAGATCTGGAAGGTAGGGAGTTTCATTTGAATACGTATTCAATACTGTAATTGTTTCCTGGCATGAATAATCACATGAACTCTAAAATGGGGCAAACAGAAATGCATACCATGGAGAGGGGCACTTTGACATGCAAATTTCAAAGGGTATCTTGTAAAAATATCATGAGCCTATTGAAATATCAGTGACAACATTGTTCTTTGAAAATGCATATATACAAATATACACCCTTTCACAATGACCAAGTTACTAGCAGTCAAATGTATGGTGTTCCATTTTTCCAAGATGGCTACATGTACAGTTTTGTATATCTGATTCATCAGTGTGGAAATCCATAGCTCAACTTAAGATGTATATGTTTTAGCTATTATTAGTATGCAAAGGGTACCTCAATGCATTCACACTATTTTGTGCACTGGAATATTGTATGTACACGTACTTTGTATGACTGTTGGTGTTGTTTGTATTTGTTTCTCCTAGGACATACAAACAACATCCACTGCCTGGCCAAGGCTGTCAACAGCATCGCTGCCGCCATGTTTACCATATATGGTAAAGGCAGAGTCACCATAGAGGAAAGGCTGAAGGAGTTCCTGGCTGTAAGTCATATCGTCAGATTTTCATTTGTATCTTTTGTCTCTACATGTTTGCCATCTAGATGTTCATTTGTGTTTCAAAGTACAAAAGGCTTTTAATGCATGAATATGTCTACATTGTTGTATGTCAGCGGTAATGGTAGAAAGCACTTCAAAAGTTTTTTGTTTTCAATTTCAAGGGTACCATGCCTATGTTAGAAGTCCTAAAGGTCAACTTTTATCTGAAAGAAGACTATTTTATATTATAAATGTCATAGAAAGAACATGTCTGCTTTTATACCATGACCTATGTATATTTAGCACTTGTCCATTGTAATAGTACAGTCAAACCTGTACAAGTGACCACCTCTACATAAAGACCAGCTGGCCAATGTGGCCACTTTTTGGTGGTCCCTTAGATAATTTTCCCATTGACACAAGCATTAAGAATCCATTCTATAGTGACCACCTGTCTACATGGACCACATTTTATTGGTCCTCTGAGTGGTCTTCTTAGGCAGTCTTTGTATAGATACTTCAGGGGACTGTAATTTTTATGTTAATCTTGTTGTAATGTCTTCACAACTTGTCGTTGTTACAGCTGGCATCGTCCAGCCTTCTGAAGCTGGGACAGGAAACCGACAAGTTGGCCCTGCGGTCCCGCGAGTCAGTCTACCTGCTTCTGGACCAGGTGCAGCCATTTTGTTTCCTTCTTGGCTTTCCTTTCCGATTCTAATTCCTGCCCTCATGGCAAGGAAACCCACCACTGCTCCTTTTACACTCTGTACTGCTACTCTGTAGAATTAAGTGCTGGCTTCTGTACAGCTAGTGTTTCTTACTGCTTTGTGCCATTTTCTTATCTTACTTATTAGGTCTTGAAACCTAGGTGCTGATACGGCATTCTGGTACTGCAGCTACTACTACTGACTTTACTCCTGCATGAATGTGTGTAGAGCCCCCTAGTGACACCCTTGCTTATTGCAGTAGGGCAGGCATGATCCCTGTGACTAAAATGTTAACAAAACCTGTCATGTCCTTGTATCTATGTTAAGATCCACTGACTGTCATTCCTGCTCTCTGTAATTGCTTTCTATGGTGGACATACCACAAAAGAATGATTGGGCTAAAATTAGGAAGAAGAAAAATTATGTTACAGCTACTTACAGTAAAGGCAACATATCTTTCTCCACATTGGTTAAATTGCAATTTTTGTTCTAGCATTGACACAAATACGATTTGATCCTTTGTGGTTTGTACCATACCTAAGACTGTCCCAATGATTGAGTTGTAGTTTGTAGAGATTCTTGTATGTGTAGTATGAATTTTGCATGCTATCCTGTAGCACATACATGTAGGTTCACTTTGCCTTATTTGTAGTTATAGTATGCATTACAAATGTATCTACTGGTGTCAAGAGAAACTGACAGTTACTTCAGATTTTTTTTCAGTGTTAATTATTTCCTTCTCTGTGTTTTCCATCTCTGTTTCCTTCAGATTGTGAGGGAATCCCCGTTCCTGACCATGGACTTGTTGGAGTCCTGTTTCCCGTACGCTCTCCTGCGGAACTCCTACCATGCGGTACTGAGGCAGGACAACCGAATGTAACGGACACAGCCAAGCAGCTTTTGGACATTCCCTGTCATGTGTAGTTGCATGGTGATGCTGCCAGTTGTTTCCAAAATGCACTGTGTGCATGCACTAAAGACATGTACTTATACATGTACATTGCAGATGAGGGCATTGGAATCTGCAAAAGCGCAACATATTAACTACAGAATTGGTTAACCCTTAGCCTGCATAGTGATAAACATACCATTATCAGATTTGGGGTCTCCCGGTGTAGAGTTGGTTAGGGATTCGCTGGTTGATGTTCACAGTTGGGATGACTGTAAAGAATTTGTTTTATTTCTGGGGTGCTATTGTAATGTTTTTAATTATATATAAGATAGCCTGTCATTTCCACTGTAAGATATTTAAAGCTAATCATTCCTTAGCAAGATGATCATAGAACAAAAGGTTCATTGCAAAGTACATGCATTGGGTTATTCTTTTGATCACGATTTGGATAGAATTCATTATGAATGCGAATATGGCAAGTATTTGCACAATGTGTGAAGGAAGTTGTATTAAATATTACTCCTTAACTCATTTTTATACAAGTGTGCAGAGAACTACAATCAGTGTCAAAGAATTTACGAGTCCTGAAGAGAAAAACGTATGACTTGTACTGTGGAAATTCAGAATCAAATTTTCCATTTAGTAATGCCAAACACGACACTATATGACAAGATTGTGTCTATAGCATGCCACAGTTACAACTGTTGTATTGTCTATCTATCCATCCTTACATTCAAGACTTAAATTGCCTGCCAGCATGTTTTGTTGAATGGAAGAGGTATTGGTTCTGGATGTGCATTTAGCTTGTAGGTCCTTTTTGTATGATATTATCTCCTTATTTGTATCAAAATTTTGTATTCGTGTATATAGGTTCCATAATGATGAAATTGATGTCTTTGCGGTTCGAATATGTGGATGATAACTGGTGGTTGGAAAATCTGGATTAATCCACACTTTAAGTGTCAATTTGAAAGTGGTTTGAACAAATCTTTACCAGATAGCAATGGCAGATGGCACACAATGTTTAATTTCTTGTACAATATTTGGCTTACAGTATCTCAACATAAAATTGGACTTGGAATAAATAAGCTAACATCTCACTCCTTTGTATGACATGGCTTTTTATTGAAAAACATAAATGTTATAGAAATTTTGGTAACATTTCATGGTGTGACACTTCATGGCAACATTCGCAATGTAAGACATCTCAACATTCCATAGCAACATACATGTTTTAGCAGCTGTTTGAAAATATCCAAGACTATGTAATATATATCAGATTTTCTCTGACTGGATTAGACCACACACAGGACTAGTTTCACTTCCCAAGATTACTTGAAAGATTTGATCAAGCCTCGTATCAGCAGCTTTGCTGGATACTCACTACAAACTTGAAAGAAGATTCATATATGCACAGACTTACTGACTACATGTACAGTCGCCTGAAACAATCACTGTTTAAGGCATTGCCTGATCAGGATAAATACATCATACACCATGTTCAATAATCAGCAACAAGTAACAGTCCAATGAACTACCCGTATGAAGGTACACATAGGTAGGTTTTCCACAGTTCATGCAAAAATAGCACACAGATAGGTCCAGGGCTTTGAACAGGGTGTCAGCAGTTCACAAAGTCAGTATGTGGTTCTAAAATCTTTGAAATCCAGCTGTTTAACTTGTCTCTCATTCTTGAAGTTGCATTTTGTAATCCGTGAGGATGGACTTCCCTTCTTGGACAACCACTCCTGCCTGAAAAAAAAAAGTGCAAAGTTGGAATATAGAAGTGTGAGGAAAATAAGAGTAACATAATTTTGTATAATTGTAAAAAAATAACAACAATACAAATATCTGTCCAGCTTTTCTTTACACCACATGTAACAAACCCAGCATGGCACAAGCATAAACATTCAAACCCATAGAGTGCAAATGCAGCTTTACCAGACATTAGAGCATAATACCAAGTCATATCAAAGAGCAACTTTTGTGTCATTTTACAGGTTCAGATGCTACTGCACTAAATGCACACCTGCAAGATTCTGAAACTGTGCATAGAATCTGAAGCTCTACCTGTACAGCCATAGGTTTCATTAGTAATCATTTCTGGCATAGCACTGTGCTTGGGAAAGAAACTTGAGTTTGTTAGTGTCTGCTGCCATGCTTGTTTGACAAAACTTTGTCAGACACCTGCACAGAACAGAGTCAGTATCTGGTGAAGAAGCCCTTCTGGGTAGGCTTGCTGATAGTCTTCTCGTTCCTGAAAGTGGCGTAGTCAATAATACTGGAGGGACTTCCCTCGCGCTGGAGCCATTGTTTCCTGTGTGTTGAAAATGCTTGCAGGGTAAGCATCTGATATGGTAAAAACATTTAAAAGTATTTATTTTGTATATATAAGGATTGTAATCAGTGCTGCCTCCAGCTTTAATTTTTTTCCATCCCACTCATTGTTTTGAGCCCATGTTGTTAATTTTCGTTGTTAAATCTGTCATTTAAAGCTTTAAAAAATACAATTTAATCAATTTCATGTCTAGAAGTTCAGTATTTTTGAAGGCAGGGTGAAATTCTTCTGTCCCAACAAAATATCAGAGGCAAGGGTCACGAAGACAGCCCTGATTGTCACAATCTTGAGACCATAACATGGGCTCTCGAAAACTTTCTACTTGAGTGAGATACCACTATTAGAAAAGCCTGTTCACTGAATATGAAAACAGATCAATTGACACTTAGAGATACAGAGAGGTACTCACATTCGTTGGACTTTATCGGTAGGTCCTTGTACCTGTCCATCTACTGTGCCCTGGCGAGTATTCCTCACCCAACCAACCACACCCAGCTTACGTGCCTCATCCTCCGTGTACTGTTGGCACATAACATACTACTGGTGTAATATGCAAACATACTCTCACCTCTCAAATAAACGTACCGGTACGTTTATTTTTTTTCGCCAATAGTTCCACCCTGTACTTTCTTATTCCAGACGGTACGTTTATTATTTTTTGAAAAATTGAGGCTTTGCAAGCCAGGAATCCCTCTAAAATCGTAAGTTAAGGTTTTTCTGCCCATATTTCCCCGGTATTTTTGCTCGTAATTCGCTATTTTTCGGCCTATCGGCGTTGATTTTCTCGCCGCTTTGACGGCCTTGTGAAAAGTATCCTGGCGGCACTCGTAACATATCGGTCGATATCGCTATGACGCTACAAAGTAAACCGGAAAATAAGACGCGACATTGACATTTTAAAATACAATTTTCATATAAATAACTTTGATAGTCTCTGTTTACATCGTAAACCAAAGCACGCTGATCAAAAACGTGTGGAGTAGGGTGCTCACCTACACAGGGAATAATAATTTCCGGACCACTATATCCGTAGTATCGGCAGCGCGGCGGAAGAATTATTTGTTCGCAGAAGACATGTAACACGTTAAAACAACAATCATAACTTAACTTCCCTTGTGATATGTGTTTTGAGGCCACAAAATCTGTAAAACGGCAGAAATATGTCCGATATGATTCGGTAAACAACAGCGCGAAATCGCGAAACATGGCCGCCACTCTCAGGCATGGCCACAGTAAAACTAGCAGCATATTGCGTAGTGCGGATACCGATCTTTAAAATGATACCGTAAACGCATGGAAATATTATATTTTTTGGGCAACGATAGACACACAGCACCATATTTATTTTCAGAGGGTTCATTTTTTTAAATAATCGTAAGATTTTCCCAATTTTGGCGGTTCATCGCGGGTTTCTAGTGTCAACACGTAATGGGTAACTTCTTAGTATGTGCGGTCTGTGACGTTGAGCTACTTTTACAGTCGATCTCTGTTCAATATTGTGGGATTTACCTACTCTCCAAGCAGAGCTAGGGTTTCGGCTGGTTTTTAACGTGTTTTTAGGCGTTTTTGTCATGCCTTCTACTTTGTCATCGTTTTTGTTGTGTCGCAAACCGAGACAAAAAAAAAGATGACAAAGTAGAAAGCACGACAATAACGCCTAAAAACACGTCAAAAACCAGCCGAAACCCATGCATGCTCTGCTTGGAGAGTAGGATTTACCGCGGGAACTCGAAATCCGAGCGTCTCACTGTTTTCGACGCTATGGAGCAAAAGTTTATAGACATATTTCTTCTGTGGAAGGACTGTGTTCATATTTGTGTTTTTTGTGGTTGATGTCTTTAGAAAATATGATCAGGTACATTTAACTTTTAAAAGTACTCTGATGATTTTTGTTATATATGTCACTGATTGTCAGTCATAATAAAATGATATAACAATTTTCTTTGATCACTTGCTTCAAGTTCCAAGTAGAAAAAGCATGTATCATGTACATTTTCACTTGTTGAATTTGAAAGCACCGTGGCCCCCGGTTAGGGGTCATAGCGGGGAACCTATGCCCAATTTTTCAATATTACTATTATATTTTACGAAGAGGCGAGGAAGATCATCATGATTTGAACAAGCTATGGACAGTTATTCTGTTCAATATCTATATACTTAATAGGTATGGCATAATTGACTAAATATAAGTTACCTACCTGCTTATTATCTTATTTCCCTCTGACAGTGACAGTTGTACATGTATGGACACAGTTTACCTAGCCTCGACTGTCGATTTTTGAAATTTTCCGGGGGGTACTTTTATTCCAGGGGGTACTTATATTACATTTTGAAAATTTGTCCGGAGGGTACTTCTATTCCAGGGGGTACTTCTATTTGAGAGGTGAGAGTAGTGAACTACATGTATAGCAGAGCATGCATGTCTGATTGATGTTTTATAAAGCATCTGATCTACATGCACCAATATCACACACGGGTTCTGTTAATGTTACTACGGTATGCCTAAACACCTCACCCGACCTCATCCGACCTCACCCGACCTCATCCGAGTCTAAAATGCATTGTATACGGGGTAGGGACATTATTTGACGTTCTGGATACGTTGAATATGCAATTATGAATGCAAAACAAGCAGCAAACTCTAAGTATTTACCAGTTTTTATAGGTAACTCCGCTTGTTTCCAAGATAGAAGATTTCTGGCCGCCATATTGGATCATGCCACTGTTGGGGTCTACATGGGGAAGTTCTTCATACCTTTTTTATTTATTTTTGTCCGACAGGACGATAAGACGGTGGGTACTAGTTACATTTTCATCACAAACCACTCATAGTAACTGTACACAATAACTGTACACAGTATCTGTACACAATAACTGTACACGAAGTGTTTTTCAGCCTTGAATACACGCACGTAGTGTGTATTCATTGCACCGGCCGTCTTGACCTCCCTTTACTTATAAAAACTGGTAAATGCTTAGAGTTTGCTGCTTGTTTTGCATTTATAATTGCATATTTAACGTATCCAGAACGTCAAATAATGTCCCTGCCCCGTATACACTGCATTTTAGACTCGGATGAGGTCCGGTGAGGTCGGATGAGGTCAGGTGAGGTGTTTAGGCATGTTACTATGCACAATGCAATCAGTATCAATATCATAATCACAATACAATAACTATGAAATATGTATATTATTGGTCGAGCCAACGAGAGGTAGTTATCAAAAGAACAATAACCTCATGTACATTTAACAAACTATATAGTGCTATACTGTATATGGAGATACTTGATTTGTGAAACTTTTACTCACCATTCGAAAGCAGACACCTATTTGGAAGGGAAAAAATAATTCAGTAAGTGAGGAACATGTTGATTTGATTATATGGATGACATCTGCGTTTGCATCAATTTTCGTCCGTTTCTAGAAATGAATAAAAATTTGTCAACCATAGTGTAAATACATGCAGTAAATTGCAGAAACATATTTCAGAAATATCGTAGAATTCCAAAGTCAAAGAAGTTTTGAAAGAACAAAAAAAAAACAATTCTGAAGACAAACACGGTAAGCTCTGCAATATTCCTAGAATATCCTAAGCAGATTTTCATCCAAAACTAGTTTTGCCAAAGTAAATGCCATATAAATGTAACGTTATTAACGTTACCGATGTTTTTATGACCCATATTCTAGAAGCTTCACTAAACGCCCCCCTCCCGCCCTTGTGTGACGTTACCAGCTATCTTGGCGACAAACGATAAATCTATTTCGGCGACAAACAATACAAGGGATACATTTGTTTCAACAACTACCCTGATATGACGTCGAACGTCTCATAAACGGACTTACTGACCCTGAACTCGGCCGTGAACCTCAAAGTCCACAGAAGTGTACGACATGATGGCTGTGTTGTTGTCTGCACGCAGTGGACTATGGGAAATATGGGGGCGTGGTGCCATAGAAAGTAAAAGTGTTCTGTTTTACCATACTGGTTTACCATCAAACACATCAATCGGATGGACACAAAATGGCGATATGCCTTGCGCATATTTTTCTGCCATTCTTCAATAAGAGTATTATATCAACTTAAAAGGCAAATGAAATATTTATCGAGAAAAGTGAAATTTTGCCTCAAAACATAGCTTTGTTTGTGACGTTATTAATAAAAATGCTTGAACCAAGACACATGTTATCGACACATTGTTCACTTTCCCTTATCCATTTGTGGATAATCAGCGTAAAAATCATTTCTACTCGACCAGTATTTTTTGGACATGATATTGATAAAGTTATGATGTAACGTTAATCCTCAAATTTCGCGGGTTCCCGTGATGCTTACGATGAGTCACGTGACTCTGACATTTATCCTCCTAAAAAATGTCGGCAGCGTTCAGCTGGGCGTGGTGGCGCGCGCCTGTAATCCAGCTACCTGGAGGCTGGGGTTGGTGGACCGCTTGAGGCCGGGGGTTCTGCGGCGTGCTGTCCTATGGCGATCGGGCGTCCACGCTAAGTTCGGCATCGATATGGTTTCCCCGGGGGAGCCCAGGGCAACCAGGTCGTCTAAGGAGGGACGCACCGGCCCAGGTTGGAAACAAAGCAGGCAAAAGTCCCCGTGTCGATCAGTAGCGGGATCGCGCCCGTGAATAGGCACTGCGTCTCAGCCCGGCCAACATAGTGGGACCCAACTCTTTTTAACACTTTTTACAAAAACATTTCATCACACCTAGTAAAATTAGAGCACATTTCATATTAATTTTGCTATTTTCCCCCATTTCCTCTTTTTTTTTACAAGCTCCCTACAATGTCCATATAGCATTTTACAAAAACATGTCATTATACCTACTAAAAATACAGTACATTTCACATTAATTTTTGTATTTTCCCCCTTTTTCTCCTTTTTTTTTTACTATTCTTTCGTAATAGTATGCATGTGACAGCCCGACCAACATCATTTTAATCCTTTTCTACCCCATTAGTTTATTTCATCTATTAGTTTATTTCATCTGACAAAATTGGACAAGAAAAAGGCACTTTCATATTGACCGATACATTTTATTCATTTTTCTTAGACAGCTGAGCTAATATATAGTGATCACATTGGGTATCTGGCCACCACACACGTATTAGATGTACAGACTACAGTTGTAAATGTTTACACTAAATTTCGTTGGAAATTAAAACATTCATAATGTCTTAATAATGCTGATTTCTAAAATAATACAAGATATACTTCAAGATAGATCTTCTACAATATTTGCTTGACTTAAAATTAAGTTGGAAATTAAAACATTTAAGAACTCACGTCAACGATATCGTCATAATGCTAAATCCTAAAACACTACAACAAACACTTTCACATGTCGATAAATGATTACAATATTTGGTTTTGAACATCTTGAGTGATCTTAAAAGATAGATATTCTACAATATTTGCATGGTTCAAAATTTAGTTGGAAATTGAAACATTTAAGAACTCACATCAACGATGTCGTGGTAATACTAATTCCTAAAACACTACAACAAATACTTCCACATGTAGATAAATGATTACAATAATTGGTTTTATATATCTTGAGTGATCTTAAGAGAGGAATATTCTACAATATTGGCATGGTTTGAAATTTAGTTGGAAATTAAAACTCACATCAACGATGTCGTGATAATACTAATTCCTGAAACACTTCAACAAACACTTCCACCTGTAGATAAATATTTATAATATTTGGTTTGATACATCTTGAGGAGATAGATATTCAACAATATTTGCATGGTACGTTTAAGATTTAGTTGGAAATCAAATCATTTAGGAACCCACATCAACGATATCGTGATAATGCTTATTCCTAAAACACTACAACAAATACATTCACATGTCTATAAATGATTACAATATTTGGTTTAATACATCTTGGGAAATCTTAAGAAGATATACATCTTAGAACTAGACACGATTGACAAACATTGACTGCTTTGATACATGCTGTCGTGGTAAAAAGGAGACAAATTGTAGTGTTGTCCCTTCGCCTTGTCACAAAGACACTAGTATGACTTTCCAACCCGGTACGGGTGGGCAATGATACCAATGCCTGATCAGAACTAGACTTGACAATCAGTATACAACTTCATCAAACATAGCCAACCCCTGTATACCGATCTCAGTATATTTTTAGCTAGAACTTTAGACCTATACCTTTGACTCAGTATTTGGATCATGCGATATGGATGGGTCTCAAGGCGCAAGCATAATGAATTTAAACACGGTGCTCTTTGGAGGAATTTTACTTTCAACAAGTGTGTATACATATACGAACAGAAGAGATTCTCGTTTCTTGTCGTCGGTCCGGCGTCCTTCTTTAAAAGAGGCACCGTCTTATATCCTCAGACTAAGAGACAGAGAAAACATGTTTTAAGGCGTAAAATGTGATCGTAAGCTGGTAGAATGGTGGCCATGGGTCGATGCAATTCGTCGGACTCGCTATCCAGCAGGCAGCCCGAGTCATATGGCGGTGGATTGTAACGTTACAGCTTATGAGTCGGTATGGTCAGCTTCCTGAGACTGGGTTGGCAAACCGGCTGAAATGTTGCTGTGATAGGACACATTTTGTATTGGCGGGAGGGGATTTTGGAAGCGTGTCTGGTCTGGCATGGGGGCTGGATTATCACGGTGATATAACGAGTTCTGTATCGGTGGAACCAACTGCGACAGTTCCATGTTGGTGGTCGAAGTTTGGACGTGAGTTTGGTTTGGCACGACGGCTGGAATATCAGCATTACTGTGATAGAATATGTTTTGTATAGGAGGGACGATCTGCGACAGTTCCATGGCGGATGTTGGTCCACTTTGGACGGCGGTGCTGTCGCTGGCGTATCCGTAAATTTGGTTATGAAATGCCACGGTGTTCTGGTGCTGAAGGACATTTGCTCTCCTGTCCTGGAGGTTCTGCAACCGGCGGTATTTGACTAGCGTTACGATCAGACAGGCGGTGAAGGCCAGGCCTAGAAGGCCGGCTGATGCCATGATGATGATGTGGACGGTTCCGACGATCGCTGGTTCATCTTTCTTCACCATCGCAGTGCTGACTGATGTACCTTCAATCTCTGCCGTGTTATCAAATGTAACGTTACCTTGCAATGCAATGACGCTACCTTGGATAACATGTTGGGTCACGGTGGTGTACGGATGAAGACTTGTCACAGCCGGTACATGTATGTTCTGTTGGGTGCCGTATGGTTTGGTGCCAATATCCGTATATCCTCTCATTTGCTGACGCGTTGGAATCTCAAATGTTGATGGGGGTATCGTTTCACACCCTAACCCAGGGATAGAAACTTCGGACAGGGGCCGGTTACATTGTGACGGAACACGTGTGCCACAGCAGAATTCACCTCCAAGTGGAGTGTAATAGTCAGCGTTGGAAAGAAAGGAGGCAACGCATGATTCAGCATCCGGGATTTTCCCACTGTCTCGCAAGCATTTCACTTTTTTGATAAGCCATACCAGATTGCAGTCACAGTGGAAAGGGTTCAAAGCTATGCGGACTTTTGCTTTCATAAGGGGTAGTCCAAGATCACTTTCAGCCAAGGACGTGATCATATTATATCCCAGATCTACCAGCCGGAGATCTTTCAGCCTGTTGATGCAGCTCTCAAATTTGACGTTTGTGATCCTGTTCCTATTCAAGAAGATGTTACTCACCGCCGTCAAGTTGCAGAGTGCCAACCACGATACCGTTTCGATGAGGTTCTTACTGAGGTCGAATATCTTCAAGTTTTTCAGCGGTGGAATATGGGGGACATGTCGGATTTCGTTGCCGGTAAGCCTCAAACCATTGGTACCGGGTGGGATGTCGTCAGGAAAGCTGGTCAACCCCTGGGATCTACATGTGACTGTGACACGCAGCGCGCCATTTGTCGATGGTTTTGAGTGGATACAGTCTTTTGGCAGGGCCTCACTCCTGGTGGGTGCAGCCGCGCACACAATAATCATAAACAGTGCACACAAGATTATGATGCATTTCATCATTGCTGAGGCTTACTCTTTAGTAATAACGTCCTGGTCATACTAGATATGCATTGAGCCACAGTACGATTCCCGAGTAATGTTTCGGATAGAAACGTTTGAAAAATCGCCACTGTCTCGTGTTGTTAGTTATGCATGTAGTTACTACTCTAGTGTTACAACAGAATCATAGAAAGCCAGCATCATAGAAAGTCACCTAGCTTTGTACGCAATGTGCCCCCGTCCAGTCTGACACTGTCAGAACCTCGTAGCACTCCTCTGCATCGATCTGTGGCCGTCTGTACACGTTAGCCGCATGAAGTGCAGGGCACACTACAGACAGTGATTATTGTCTTCTGTTCGGAGAGGTTCTGCGTAGTCTGGTATTACACAAGACTGAACATTGAATATTCAAAAACAAGCAGGACAAATGACATGTTTGTCAAACACGAAAATTGTCTGTCTCATCTCTGGGGGAGTACAGATGTTTAGTAATCTTCATCACTGTGGGAGACTTGATTGGCACTGGCACATATGTATATCCTCAGACTAAGAAACATCGAAAACATGTTTAACGGTGTAAAATGTGAACGTAAGCTGGTACATGGTAGAATGGTGGCCATGGGTCGATGCAACTCGTCCGACTCGCTATCCAGCAGGAAGCCCGAGTCATATGGCGGTGGATTGTACAGCTTTATGGTATGTAGTAGTAAGTATGGTCAGCTTCCTGAGACTGGGTTGGCAAACCGGCTGAAATGTTGCTGTTATAGGACACATTTTGTATTGGCGGGAGGGGATTTTGGAAGCGTGTCTGGTCTGTCACGGTGGCTGGGTTATCACGGTGATATAACGAGTTTTGTATCGGTGGAACTAGCTGTGAAAGTTGTGAAAGTTCCATGTTGGTTGAAGTTTGGACGTGAGTTTGATTTGGCACGACGGCTGAAATATCAGTATTATTGTGATAGAATACGTTTTGTATAGGAGGGACGATCTGCGACAGTTCCATGGCGGATGTTGGTCCACTTTGGGCGTCGGTGCTGTCGCTGGCGTATCCGTAAACTGGGTTGTGAAACGGCGCGGTGTTCTGCTGCTGAAGGACATTTGCCGTTCTGTCCTGGAGGTTCTGCAACCGGCGGTATTTGACTAGCTTTACGATCAGACAGGCGGTGAAGGCTAGGCCTAGAAGGCCGGCTGATACCATGATGATGATGTGGACTGTTCCGATCGCTGGGTCATCTTTCTTCACCATCGCAGTGCTGACTGATGTACCTTCAATCTCTGCCGTGTTATCAAATGTAACGTTGCCTTGCAATGCAATGGCACTAGTTCTTCCTTGGATAACATGTTGGGTCACGGTGGTGTACGGATGAAGACTTGTCACAGCCGGGACATGTATGTTCTGTTGGGTGCCGTATGGTTTGGTGCTAAGATCCGTATATCCTCTCATTTGCTGACGCGTTGGAATCTCAAATGTTGTTGATGGAATAATCGTTGCACACCCTAAAAAAAATATATAACCCAGGGATAGAAACTTCGAACAGGGGCCGGTGACAGTACTGTGACAGATCACTTGTGCCACAGCAGAATTCACCTCCAAGTGGAGTGTAATAGTCAGCGTTGGAAAGAAAGGAGGCAACGCATGATTCAGCATCCCCAGTACTGTCTCGCAAGCATTTCACTTTCTTGATTAGCCATACCAGTTTGCAGTCGCAGTGGAAAGGGTTCAAAGCTATGCGGACTTTTGCCTTCATAAGGGGTAGTCCAAGATCACTTTCAGCCAACGACGTAATCATATTATTTCCCAAATCTACCAGCCGGAGATCTGTTAGCCGATTGATACAGCTCTCAAATTTGACGTTTGTGATCCTGTTTCTGTTCAAGAAGATGTTACTCACCGCCGTCAAGTTGCATAGTGCCAACCACGATACCGTTTCCATAACGTTCTTACTGAGGTCGAATATC
This sequence comes from Branchiostoma lanceolatum, assembly GCA_035149815.1. Taxonomy (NCBI): domain Eukaryota; kingdom Metazoa; phylum Chordata; class Leptocardii; order Amphioxiformes; family Branchiostomatidae; genus Branchiostoma; species Branchiostoma lanceolatum. The sequence continues at coordinate 15,187,078 of CM068866.1, forward strand.
TTCAAGTTTTTCAGCTGTGGGATATGGGGGACATGTCGGATGTCGTTGTTGGTAAGCTTCAAAACAAATGTATCGGGTGGGATGTCGTCAGGAAAGCTGGTCAACCCCTGGGATATACAGGTGACTGTCACACGCGGCGCACCGATTGTCGATGGTCTTGAGCTGATACAGTCTGTAGGTAGGGCCTCACTCCTGGTGGGTGCAGCCGCGGACACAATAATGATAAACAGTGCACACAAGATGATGATGCATTTCATCATTGCTGAGGTTCACTCTTTAGTAATAACGATTTGGTCCTACCTCCTTGGTCCTACTAGATACGTATTGAGCCGGCAACAGTACGATTCCCGTGTAACGTTTCTGATAGAAACTTTAAAAAAAACACTGTCTCGTGCTGTTAGTTATCGTTACAGCACTACTGTTGCAACAGAATCATAAAAGCAAAAAAAGACACCTAACTTTGCATCCAATGTGCCCCCGGCCAGTCCAACACTACTGTCAGAACCTCTTAGTACTCCTGTAAATCTGTCTGTGTACGTCTGTAGACATTAGCTGTATGAAGTGTTGGGCACTCTACAGGCAATAATTATTGCATGTGGGAGATGATCTGCGCAGTCTGGTCTTACAAAAGACTGGACATTGAATATTCAAAAGCAAGCAGGACAAATGACATGTTGGTCGAAAACAGAAATTGCCTGTCCCATCTCTGCGGGAGTACAGATATTGATTAATATTCACCACATGTGCACAGTAGGGAGACTTGATTGGCACTGGCACATACATGTATGTGTGGGACATGTCGGACACTGATATTTTGTCGCACTGCACTGGGGGGTCCTTTTATGACGGTCCCAAAAAAGTAAAATCACTGAAGCGAAAATTGCCATGAGGAATTTTTGGTTCAACAAGTATATATCATCGGAAGATATTCTCGTCTCTTCTCGTCGGTCTGGCGTCCTTCTTTAAAGGAGCCATGTCTTATATCCTCAGACCAAGAAACAGAGAAAACATGTTTGAAAGGCGTAGAATGTGATCGTAAGCTGGTAGAATGGTGGCCATAGGTCGATGCAACTCGTCGGACGTGCTATCCAGCAGGTAGCCCGAGTCATATGGCGGTGGATTGTACAGCTTTATGCCAATTATGGTATATAGTAGTAGGTATGGTCAGCTTCCTGAGCCTGGGTCGGCAAACCGGCTGACTTGTTGCTGTGATAGGACACATTTTGTATTGGCGGGAGGGGATTTTGGAAGCGTGTCCGGTCTGGCATGGTGGCTGGATTATCACGGTGATATAACGAGTTTTGTATCGGTGGAACCAGCTGCGACAGTTCCATGTTGGTCGAAGTTTGAACGTGAATTTGATTTGGCACGACGGCTTGAATATCAGCATTACTGTGGTAGAATATGTTTTGTATAAGAGGGACGATCTGCGACAGTTCCATGGCGGATGCTGGTCCACTTTGGGCGTCGGTGCTGTCGCTGGCGTATCCGTAAGCTGGGTTGTGAAACGGCGCGGTGTTCTGGTGCTGAAGGACATTTGCTGTCCTGTCCTGGAGGTTCTGCAACCGGCGGTATTTGACTAGCTTTACGATCAGACAGGCGGTGAAGGCCAGGCCTAGAAGGCCGGCTGATGCCATGATGATGATGTGGACTGTTCCGGCGACCGCTGGTTCATTTCTCTTAAGCTTCACCCTCGCAGTGCTGACTGATGCGTCTTCAGTCTCTGTCGTGTTGTCAAATAATGTAACGTTACTTTGCAATGCAATGACGCTACCTTGGATAACATGTCGGATCATGGTGGTATATGGGTGAAAGCTTGTCACAGCCGGGACATGTATGTTCTGTTGGGTGCCGTATGGTTTGGTGCCAATATCCGAATATCCACTCATTTGCTGACGCGTTGGAATCTCAAATGTTGTTGATGGAACCATCGTTGCACACCCTAACCCAGGGATAGAAACTTCGGACAGGGGCCGGTTACATTGTGACGGAACACGTGTGCCACAGCAGAATTCACCTCCAAGTGGAGTGTAATAGTCAGCGTTGGAAAGAAAGGAGGCAACGCATGATTCAGCATCCCCAGTACTGTATCGCAAGCATTTCACTTTCTTGATTAGCCATACCAGTTTGCAGTCGCAGTGGAAAGGGTTCAAAGCTATGCGGACTTTTGCCTTCATAAGGGGTAGTCCAAGATCACTTTCAGCCAAGGACGTAATCCTGTTATTTGACAGATCTACCAGCCGGAGATCTGTTAGCCGATTGATACAGCTCTCAAATTTGACGTTTGTGATCCTGTTTCTGTTCAAGTAAATGTTACTCATCGCCGTCAAGTTGCATAGTGCCAACCACGACAGCGTTTCGATGAGGTTCTTACTGAGGTCGAATATCTTCAAGTTTTTCAGCGGTGGAATATAGGGGACATTTCGGATTTCGTTGTCGGTAAGCTTCAAACCATAAGTGTTGGGTGGGATTTCGTCAGGAAAGCTGGTCAACCCCTGGGATCTACATGTGACTGTGACACGCAGTGCTCCATTTGTCGATGTTCTTGAGTGGATACAGTCCTTAGGTAGGGCATCACTTCTGGTGGGTGCAGCCGCGGACGTAATAATGATCAACAGTGCACACAAGATGATGATGCATGTCATCATTGCTGAGGTTCACTCTTTAGTAAGAACGTCCTGCTCAGACTAGTCGACTAGATGTGCATTGAGCCACAGTACGATTCCCGAGTAACGTTTCCGATAGAAACGTTTGAAAAAATCGCCACTGTCTCGTGTTGTTAGTTATTGTTGCTATTCTAGTGTTGCAACAGAATCATAAAAGCATCAAAGGATACCTAGCTTTGCATCCATTGTAGCCCCAGCCAGTCCAACGCTGTCAGTATCGCTTAGTACTCCTGTACATCTGTCTGTGTACGTCTGTAGACATTAGCTGCATGAAGTGTGTGGCACTCTACAAACAATGATTATTGCCTGCTGGAGATTATCTGCGCAGTCTGGTCTTACGCAAGACTGGACATTGAATATTCAAAAGCAAACAGGACAAATGACTCGTTGGTCGAAAACAGAAATTGCCTGTCTCATCGCTGATATTTTGTCGCACTGGAAGTTCTTTTCTGATCAGCGTCCCAAAAAAGGAAAATTTTCAAAGCAAAAATTACAGTGATCCATATCTCTATTGAAAATCTTATGTCTGTTTCTTCAGTTCTTCATATATACGTATATATATAGAGTTAAATGGATAGATAGATAGATAGATAGATAGACAGATAGATAGATACTGTAGATAAATAGTATTATACTGTATTATATTATAGATACTATTGTCACAAAATACGTCAACAGTTCATCAATATCTAAATGTCTTTGATATCTGTGAAGTTTGATTTTGTGTCTGAAACAATATTCATCCGAACAGGTAGAACATGGCATGGGGACGTCATGTTCAAGTCACGTGACTCTCACAGTTATTCTCCAAGAAAATGTCGGTATCGTTCAGCTGGGCGTGGTGGCGCGCGCCTGTAATCCAGCTACCTGGAGGCTGGGGTTGGTGGACCGCTTGAGGCCGGGGGTTCTGCGGCGTGCTGTCCTATGGCGATCGGGCGTCCACGCTAAGTTCGGCATCGATATGATTTCCCCGGGGGAGCCCAGGGCAATCAGGTCGTCTAAGTAGGCCCAGGTTGGAAACAAAGCAGGCAAAAGTCCCCGTGTCGATCAGTAGCGGGATCGCGCCCGTGAATAGGCACTGCGTCTCTCTCTTTTTACCACTTTTTACCGCAATATTTCATCATACCTAGTAAAAATAGAGCACATTTCGCACTGATTTTGTTATTTTCCCCTTTTCCTCCTTTTTTACAAGCTCCCTACAATGTCCATTATAGGCATATATAGTGTTACCAAGTGACAGCTAAGCAATATCGTGGACTTGGAGCAATCTTCATACATAATACATATAGCACATTTCACACCGATTTTGCTATTTTCCCATTTTCCTCCTTTTTTTACAAGCTCCCTACATAGTCCATATAGGCATATATAGTGTTACCAAGTGACAGCTAGGCAATATCGTGGACTTGGAGCAATATTCTTACTATTCACTACGGTGTCATATACTGTACTAGTATTTATGTGTCAGCCCCGTCGTGGGACCCAACTAGTTTTAATCAATTATTACCCAGGTTCAAACAAACAAACAAACAAACCCCATCAAAATAAGACAAGAAAAAGACATTTTCACATTGACCGATACATTTTATTCATTTTTCTTAGACAGCTAATATATAGTGATCACCTTGGGGTACCTGGCTACCACACACTTATTAGATATACAGACTACAGTGGTAAATGCTTCAACTATATTTTGTTGGAGATTAAAACATTCAGAATGTCTTGATAATGCTACTTTCTAAAATGATACAAGATGTACTTCAAGATAGATCTTCTACAATATTTGCATGACTTAAGATTTAAACATTTAAGAACTCACATCAACAATGTCGTGATAATACTAAATCCTAAAACACTACAACAAACACTTTCACATGTACAAGAATATTTACAATATTTGGTTTGATACATCTTGAGGTCGATTAAGAGATATTCTACAATATTTGTATGGTTTAAAATTTATTTGGAAATTTAAACATTCAAAAACTCACGTCAACGATATCGTGATAATACAAATTCCTAAAACACTACAATAAACACTACCGCATGTAGATAAATATTTACAATATTTGGTTTTATGCATCTTGAGGTAAACGAATATTAAGAGATATTCAGTGTGATTTGAAATTTAGTTGGAAATTAAAACATTTAATAACTCACATCAACGATGTCGTGATAATACTAATTCCTAAAACACTGAAACAAACACTTCCACTTGTAGATAAATATTTACAATATTTGGTTTGATTCATCTTTAGGGATCTTATATATTAAGAGATAGATATTCTAAAATATTTGCATTGATTAGAATTTAGTTGGAAATTAAAACATTCAAGAACTCACGTCAACGATGTCGTGATAATACTGATTCCTAAACCACTACAACCACATGTAGATGAATATTTACAATATTTGGTTTGATACATCTTGAGGAATCTTAATAAGCATAAATACATCTTAGATACATCTTGAGGAATCTTAATAAGCATAAATGCATCTTAGAACTAGTACTACACACAATGGACAAACATTGACTGCTTTGATACATGATGTCATGGTAAAAAGGAAATAAAATGTGGTTTTGCCCGATCGCCGACTGCCTTGTCACAGACACACTTATATGACTTTAACCTTTCCAAACGTCTGGATGGCTTATTATACCAATGATTAGAGCTAGACTTGACAATCAGTATACAACTACATCAAACATAGCCAACCCCTGTAAACCGATCTCAGCGCATTTTCAGCTAGAATTTTAGACCTATATATTTGACTCCGTATTTGGGTCATACGACATGGATTGGTCTCAAGGCGTAAACAGAATAAATGTAAACACGGTGAAGGAATTTTTGGTTAAATAAGTGTGTATGTATATACGATAGGAAGAGATTCTCGTCGGTCCGGCGTCCTCTTTTAAAAGAGTTATTGTCTTATATTCTCAGACTAAGAAACAGAGAAAACATGTTTCAAGGCGTAAAATGTGATCGTAAGCTGGTAGAAAGGTGGCCATCGGTCGATGCAACTGGTCGGACGCGCTATCCAGCGGGCAGCCCGAGTCATATGACCGTGGATTGCACAGCTTTATGGTATATAGTAGTAGGTATGGTCAGCTTCCTGAGCCTGGGTCGGCAAACCGGCTGACTTGTTGCTGTGCTAGGACACATTTTGTATTGGCGGGAGGGGATTTTGGAAGCGTGTCTGGTCTTACATGGTGGCTGGATTATCACGGTGATATAAGGAGTTTGGTATCGGTGGAACTAGCTGCGACAGTTCCATGTTGGTTGAAGTTTGGACGTGAGTTTGATTTGGCACGACGGCTGGAATATCAGCATTACTGTGATATAATATGTTTTGTATAGGAGGGACGATCTGCGACAGATCCATGGCGGATGCTGGTCCACTTTGGGCGTCGGTGCTGTCGCTGGCGTATCCGTAAACTGGGTTGTGAAACGGCACGGTGTTCTGCTGCTGAAGGACATTTGCCGTCCTGTCCTGGAGGTTCTGCAACCGGCGGTATTTGACCAGCTTTACGATCAGACAGGCGGTGAAGGCTAGGCCTAGAAGGCCGGCTGATGCCATGATGATGATGTGGACGGTTCCGATCGCTGGTTCATCTTTCTTCACTATCGCAGTGCTGACTGATGTACCTTCAATCTCTGTCGTGTTGTCAAATGTAACATTACCCTGCATTGCAATGGCATTAGTACAGCCTTGGATAACATGTCGGGTCATGGTGATGTAGGGGTGAGAACTTGTCACAGCCGGGACATGTATGTTCTGTGGGGTGCCGTATGGTTTGGTGCTAAGATCCGTATATCCACTCATTTGCTGACGCGTTGAAATCTCAAATGTTGTTGATGGAATAATCGTTGCACACCCTAACCCAGGGATAGAAACTTCGGACAGGGGCCGATTACATTGTGACGGAACACTTGTGTCACAGCAGAATTCACCTACAAGTGGAGTGTAATAGTTCGCATTGGAAAGAAAGGAGGCATAGCATGATTCAGCATCCGGGATTTTCCCACTGTCTCGCAAGCATTTCACTTTTTTGATTAGCCATACCAGTTTGCAGTCGCAGTGGAAGGGGTTCAAAGTTATGCGAACTTTTGCCTTCATAGGGGTTAGTGCAACATCACTTTCAGCCAACGACGTAATCCTGTTATTTGACAGATCTACCAGCCGGAGATCTTTTAGGCGGTTGATACAGCTCTCAAATTTGACGATTGTGATTCTGTTTCTGTTCAAGAAGATGTTAATCACCGCCGTCAAGTTGCATAGTGCCAACCACGATAGCGTTTCGATAACGTTCTTACTGAGGTCGAATATCTTCAAGTTTTTCAGCGGTGGGATATGGGGGACATGTCGGATGTCGTTGTCGGTAAGCTTCAAAACATAGGTATCGGGTGGGATGTCGTCAGGAAAGCTGGTTAACCCCTGGGATATACAGGTGACTGTCACACGCGGCGCACCGATTGTCGATGGTCTTAGGCGGATACAGTCTTTAGGTAGGGCATCACTCCTGGTGGGTGCAGCCGCGGACACAATAATGATAAACAGTGCACACGAGATGATGATTTCTTTCATCATTGCTGAGGTTCACTCTTTAGTAATAACGATCTGGTCCTACTAGTTGCGCATTGAGCCACAGTACGATTCCCGAGTAACGTTTCTGATAGACACGTTTGAAAAATCGCCACTGTCTCGTGTTGTTAGTTATCGTTGCTATTCTAGTGTTGCAACAAAATCATAAAAGCATAAAAAGACACCTAGCTTTGCACCCAATGTACCCCAAGCCAGGCTAACTCTGTCAAAACCTCTTAGTACTCCTGTACATCTGTCTGTGTACGTCTGTAGACATTAGCTTCATGAAGTGTGCGGCACTCTACAGACCTTGATTATTGCCTGTGGGAGATGGCATGCACAGTCTGGCCTTACACAAGACTGGACATTGAATATTCAAAAGCAAACAGGACAAATGAAATGTTGGTCGAAAACAAAAATTGTCTGTCTCATCTCTTCGGCAGTAAAAATATTAATCTTCACCACTGTTGGGATACTAGATTGGTTTGACACATATGTGTGGGACATGTCGGACACTGATATTTTGTCGCACTGGGAGTTCTTTTATGACCATATATATATACATTACTGACTGCATACATGTAGATGATCATGAGGTAAAGGTAATTAAAAAGGTTAAAAGTCACCCTCAACTGAGATAAAGTATTAAAAGTATTATGGTTTTCGGCTAGCTATGATGCTAACTATATAGAAACAGTGGAAGTGACTCTGCCATCAATTCACCAGGTTGTATTTCATTACAGCACTATATGTAGGTATCCATCTGAGCTATGATGCTGTTGTAACGTGCTTTATCGGGGCACCTCCTCGAACACGCGAACGGGACCCCCATTTTACTTATCTTCTGAATGCAGCTCCAACTAGGTTACCCGCCCGCGTTTTTAGCCAAGCACATCGGCCGGGCCAACCCTAATCTTTTCAATGAGTGCTTTGGGTTCTATTGCGTGCAGAGGTTTAGCACCTGATGCTAGCGCCGGATTTACGTCACCATCCAATATGACGAATGCAACGCTTGCATACACCATATGCATGCCTATGCGGGGTCCGATTTATTTACAAACAGAGATCTTCGGTGGCAAGATCGCTATGCACGTAGTGTTAACAAATACAATATCCATGGGCCAAGAGTCTTATCTTGAACTCTGACTTTTCCAGCTCACTTTTAAGTTCACTACATTTGATTTTGTATACTTTTCTGTGTACCAAATGTCTACGTTTTTGTTGTTTACATTTGGCCGTGTGCTGTACAGCTTTATGGTATATAGTAGTAGGTATGGTCGGCTTCCTGAGATTGGGTTGGCAAACCGACTGAAATGTTGCTGTGATAGGACACATTTTGTATTGGCGGGAGGGGATTTTGGAAGCGTGTCTGGTCTGGCATGGCGGCTGGATTATCACGGTGATATAACGAGTTTGGTATCGGTGGAACTAGCTGCGAAAGTTCCATGTTGGATAATGTTTGGACGTGAGTTTGGTTTGGCATGACGGCTGGAATATCAGTATTACTGTGATAGAATATGTTTTGTATAGGAGGGACGATCTGCGACAGTTCCATGGCGGATGTTGGTCCACTTTGGGCGTTGGTGCTGTCGCTGGCGTATCCGTAAACTGGGTTATGAAACGGCACAGTGTTCTGCTGCTGAAGGACATTTGCCGTCCTGTCCTGGAGGTTCTGCAACCGGCGGTATTTGACTAGCTTTACGATCAGACAGGCGGTGAAGGCTAGGCCTAGAAGGCCGGCTGATACCATGATGATGATGTGGACGGTTCCGATCGCTGGTTCATCTTTCTTCACCATCGCAGTGCTGACTGATGTACCTTCACTCTCTGTCGTGTTATCAAATGCAACGCTACCTTGGATAACATGTTCGGTCACGGTAATGTAGGGGGGAAAGCTTGTCACAGCCGGGACATGTATGTTCTGTTGGATGCCGTATGGTTTGGTGCTCGGATCCGTATATCCACTCATTTGCTGACGCGTTGGAATCTCAAATGTTGTAGATGGAATAATCGTTGCACACCGTAACCCAGGGATAGAAACCTCTGACAGGGGCCGGTTACATTGTGACGGAACACGTGTGTCACAGCAGAATTCACCTCCAAGTGGAGTGTAATATATAGTCAGCGTTGGAAAGAAAGGAGGCAACGCATGATTCAGCATCCCCAGTACTGTTTCGCAAGCATTTCACTTTTTTGATTAGCCATACCAGTTTGCAGTCGCAGTGGAAAGGATTGAAAGCTATGTGGACTTTTGTTTTCATAAGGGGTAGTCCAAGATCACTTTCAGCCAAGGACGTGATCATATTATTTCCCAGATCTACCAGCCGGAGATCTTTCAGCCTGTTGATACAGCTCTCAAATTTGACGTTTGTGATCCTGTTTCTATTTAAGAAGATGTTACTCACCGCTGACAAGTTGCAAAGTGCCAACCACGACAGCGTTTCGATGAGGTTCTCACTGAGGTCGATTATCTTCAAGTTTTTCAGCGGTGGAATATGGGGGACATTTCGGATTTCGTTGTCGGTAAGCTTCAAACCATAGGTACCGGGTGGGATGTCGTCAGGAAAGCTGGTCAGCCCCTGGGATCTACAGGTGACTGTCACACGCAGCGCGCCATTTGTCGATGGTTTTGAGTGGATACAGTCTTTTGGCAGGGCCTCACTCCTGGCGGGTGTAGCCGCGCACACAATAATCATAAACAGTGCACACAAGATTATGATGCATTTCATCATTGCTGAGGTTAACTCTTTAGTAATAACGATCTGGTCAGACTAGATGTGTATTGAGCCACAGTATGATTCCCGTGTAACGTTTCTGATAGAAACGTTTGAAAAATCGCCACTGTCTCGTGTTGTTAGTTATCGTTCCTATTCTAGTGTTGCAACAGAATCATAAAAGCATCAAAAGATACCTAGCTTTGCATCCAATGTGCCCCCGTCCAGTCTAACACTGTCAGAACCTCTTAGTACTCCTGTCTGTGCATCTGTCTGTGGCCGTCTGTAGACATTAGCTGTATGAAGTGTTGGACACTTTACTACAGACAATGATTATTGCCTGTGGGAGATGATCTGCGCAGTCTGGTCTTACAAAAGACTGGACATTAAATATTCAAAAACAAGCAGGACAGATGACATGTTGGTCGAAAACAGAAATTGTCTGTCTCATCTCTTCAGGAATACAGATTTTAATCTTTACCACTGTTGGGATACTAGATTGGTACTGGCACATATGTGTGGGACACGTCGGACACTGATATTTTGTCGCACTGCACTGGGGGGTTCTTTTATGACTGTCCCAAAAAGTAAAATTACTGAAGCGAAAATTACCATGATCAATATCTCTTATTTCTGTTTCTTCATATACGTATATATATATATATACAGAGAGAGAGAGAGAGAGAGAGAGATTTATATGTACAGATAGAGATAGAATAGATAGATAGATAGATAGATAGATAGATAGATAGATATAATAGATTGATAGATAGATAGATAGATATAATAGATTGATAGATAGATAGATAGATAGATAGATAGATAGATAGATAGATAGATAGATAGATAGATAGATAGATAGATAAATATATCCATATGTATTATAAACGGAAGAGACTATTGTCACAAAATACGTCATCAGTTCATCAATATTCAAATGTAATAAAGTCCTGGCAGAACCTTTATCCCGGCCTGAAGATTGATTAATACCATGACACATATACGATATGCATTGAATCTCCTTCTGGGCTCATCATTGCGTATACATATGTCTAGTGTACAGATAAGTAGTTACCCTCTACAGTTACAACTGCCTTATTGTGGCAGAAAGACATCGAGTTCGTAGACAAAAGACATACTTTCACCGTCTGATTTTTATTCACCATTGTAGCAAGTTATACATATTGTACATACCATTGTTCATGATTCCTATTCCTATAATACTTGTCGTTGATAGAGCACTACCTAATATCAACCAGATCTACACAATATCATACAGAACGAAAAAAATGAATACGTTTTCTTCTTGTATAACTAAGAAAGTACATGTGTTACAATAGTTTTAGAGTAAACAAAGGCTGCTACCCATTTCTCCGACATCGTACATGCAAAGAGGAGTGTACATGTGGGTTTTGCCTTTTGGTGTTGTTCCACTCCAGTAATAGCAGCCACAATACTTGTACCGGGTACTCAAAAATACACTTGTAGACACGACACTTCGAATTCGGTTTCTGGCAAATAAGGGTCACTGTTTCGTAGACGAGACATGCTGTAAAACCAATGAAAATGAATCCCCCGTTCAGCACAAGAATGCTTATAGAAATCAACAGAAAACGAAGCACGAAACGGCGAAAGCAGTCGTCCAAAATATGCTCGATATATTTAGAGCGATAAATGAGTTGAACAAACAGCATGACAATCAGGAAAGTGATTGTAGAACTCATGACGAGAAAAGCTACTTTTACCGGCAAAGCACAAAACATGTAGATTTTTCTCAAATAAAACTGGTGCGGTATTGGCAGGCATCTAGCAAATGTCATCACTGAGTTCGATTGCTCTGATATTCCTCGAAAACGTTGTCGCTGTTCTGTCATTCTTTGGCCTGCAGTTTCCATCCTAGTTGATAGGAGCGCTGCTGCGCGGTTTTGATCACTCCGCTTGTGTGAATAGTTTGATGATAACGCGACGCTCTTCACTGTGGCGAATGGACAGCCGGTTTGTAGTTCTATACCTCCCGAATACGACAGGGCCTCTTTCCCCTCGTCACAAGCCATGAAACGTCTGAAAGGTGTCGGCAGAATGATTTCATGGACTTCCAGACCACCGACTGCCGTACATCTGTTCAGACTTTTGTCTTGTAGCGCTACTGAGTTCATATCCCGCAAATCTTCCTTTGTCGTGAAGTTGATTGTCTTGGTCTTGTCGAGACTTCTTCTCCAGCCATTTTCTTGGGTGAAACTAGCCTTTACCACCGACAACAACAACACAAGAACGATAACTGACACCTGTGGAAAAATAGGGAAAAGACAAATGTGTTATTCAATGCCAAGTACCATAGCTTGAGGACAAGCTATCACTACTGACTGCATACATGTAGAATATGATCATGAGATAACGGTAAAAATGTAAACAGCAATCCTGCACGTGCACTGAGGTAAAGCATTATACTTTTTCGTCTAGCTAACAATATAGAAACATTGGAAATGGCTTATTTGCTACAATGCTCGATATAATAAGTTTATTGAAAATTCATGCCCGTAGACTAATTGCATGTTGAAAACGATGTCGAAGTACAAACATAAAGTAAAACATAAGGCATACATGTGATACAAGATCATACTATATTGCTAGTCTACAATAAGTTTCTATATCTACTAATGCAGGGTTTGATTTCTTCTTTGAAAGCAGTGGAAAATAAAAAGTCCCACACTTTCGATGATGAGTGGGCTGGATGATTTCAAAAGGAATAAGAGTTTCTGTGTATTTCTTAATCTAGAAAAGCTTTCAGAGATTTCGGATACTTTCGTGAATAATCTGTTTCTTTCGGCTTTGAATTTGGGACATTCGCAGATAAAATGTATTTCATTTTCCACTGCTTTCATTGCACACTGTTTACACGTTCTGTCCCGGACCGATAGCTTTTTTAATCTCCCTTTCTCCATTTCTGATGGGTGCGTGCTAATTCTTATCTTACATATTGCCGCACGCTGGTTAAAGTCATTATGATACAGATAATTTTCCATGTCGTAAATCGTTTTTACTTTTTTTGTAAAATCTTAGTTTTCCTTCGTCTTTCAACAAGTTATGAAAGAATACACTGCGAGCGGGCCAACCCTAATCTTCTCGATGAGTGCGTTGGGTCCTATTACGTGCTGAGGTTTTACACCTGATGCTAGCGCCTGCTTTGCGTCACCATCCAATATGACGTCAATGCAGTTCTTCACACCACATGCAGCCCGAACTAGCCTGCAGGCTTTGACTGGCCGGCGCCGGCATTTATTTTCGGGGGGAGCCCTGATTCGCGATTTTTAACATATCGGGCCAACTTCAATTTCTGGAGGGATCGTAATTGACGATTAATCTACAAACAGATCTTCGGTACCAAAATCGCTATGTTAACAAAGACAGTATCCATGGGCCAAGAGTCTTATGTTGAGATCTGACTTTTCCCGCTAACTTTTAAAGATCACTACATTTCGTTATTTACATTTCATTGAATCTATTGTGTAATTGGACTCCAAGTAGAATAGTGTTTCTCTATGTAACACTAATGGGGATCTCAACAAAACAAACAAACAAATATAGTATCCATGAGCTAGTGCTCTGGATTTTGCCTTTCTACTTAAAAGATCTTTTCTGTACCAAGCGACGTATTTTAGCATTTGTAATTGCAATGCTAATTTTAATTGAGTCGTTTTCTCTCGAAAATCATGACTATCTTAAAAATCAATATTGTGTAAATTAGCTGTAATTCAAACCGTTGTCTTGGCTGTCTACTAAATGCTAATAAAGGTCTTTTGACTTTGACATTTTATACTTTTAAATGATTAAGGTTTGATGCAGAATTCCGGGGCATGGTATGAACTATTAACCCTCGATTTGAGCTGTCAAGAAGCAAACATACAGGCGCCCTTACCTTCCCCTCGATTGTTGCAATTATCATGAACAGTGATTTTTACCGAGCTGAAAGCAACAGGCGACTTTAATTATGTGTCCACAAGACGACCAAGGGGCAAACAAACGTGTACAATTCAATATCATGCAGCTGCATGTAGCGAAACGTCTTTCCATACAGGGACACGACCTGCGGGGAAAAATGAGAACGACCAGCAAGCCTAGGGCGTGCATAACCAAGTCATAATTATAACGTTATACATGCATGAAAGCGCTGAAAAAATGCACCCACCTTTCTCATTGTTGCATACACTATTTGCAGATGTGGAATGATGTAGAACTCCTTCGGTTGTTACCCTTATGGCTAGAGATAGAGAGAGTGAAATGGCAGAGATTTCAAAGAACCGTACAGCACCTGAGGTTGACACCGCGCAACTGTACCTTCGCACCACGTAGAGCTGTGTTACCGTAAAGTGCACAATTATCGCGACCTCGATATCACGCGTTCTCACAAGCAACACCGTCAATTTTGCTTTTCCGAGTCTTAGCGTCTACGGGCTTTTGAAAAGTATTATTAAAATAATCCTTGGTATCATCCAACACGCTCTCGCAGTAAGATGGCCTGATTATTTGGAATGTGAAGATATCCATTTATACCGTAGGAGGGTTTGTTTCTGCCCGGGGGCCCAAATTATATAGATTACTGTAAATGCATTAAGTTCGCGTGGTTTTTATTTCGCGCTAAGGCGAAAATGGAGTGTTTGTGGTGGTTTTAAGTTTGCGGCCGCGCTATAGTCACGTGCAGCTACAGTATTGGACAAAAATGTTCGCGGAGGTTTTCAGTTCGCGGTGAAATGGTCGCCGCGAAAACCGCAAACATAAAACCACTGCGAACATGTATGCATTTACAGTAGATGCTGCTGAAACTGACGCCGCCGGCAGGTATACATAAACGGAGGCTAATGGCTAATCCTTTGACGTCATCAGTGCGTCATCATAGCCATGGCAACGGTCTGGGCAAGGCGTGAACAAAGAGAACGGCTCGATTTGTACATAATTACTTCAGATTACATCTGATCACGTTCGCACTTCGCATGGAGGGAAAATAAGACTACTCTCCAAGCAGAGGTTGGGCTGGCTGTTTATTGACATGTTTTTAGTCGTTTTTATCGTACCACGTGTTTTAGACGTTAAAGCCTACACATAAGTAAAATGGGACAAAATAGAAAGCCCGGCAAAAACGTCTAAAACACGTCAAAAACCAGCCAGCCCAAAATCCGCTTCGAGAGTAGAATAAGACATGTTTTTTTTTTCTTTTCTGAAAGGAAGACATGTTTTCCCCTCAAATCGATCAGATTCTAGTATACCATCGCACCGCAGTTCAGTCTAAGATTGAATATATCGAGAAGCTCAATTTTGCTCTACCTACATGATATTACGGCATGTAGCCTGAAAAATCGCACTCCTAGAGCAGGAACAACGGCCCGACTGTAACCGCCCCCTATAGACGGTGTCATTAACCTCCACCAGAGAGCTTGTGTAAACACAGGCTATTACGGCATATATTTGCTCGTTTTGCTGTAGAATTGCTTTGAACGTATGGGCTGCCAACTGTAGTAATTTTGTGACAGTATTTTTGTCTTAACAAACGTTGACAGTGATTGTGTCAGTATTAATCTAAAAATCACACACTGTCCACATTGCGTCGATATTTCTTCGACAGATTTCTTCGCACGCAGAGGTGGTGTCACCTTGTCCTCTATGATAGGCTCTATCTGTCTGGAATTATAGACGGTACATATACCTGTAAGGTTCAATGTCATTTGTATAGTTTTAAAAATAGGCGTTTTGAGTCAACACGCAACTAGTCCATATTTCCTTGTTTTTCAAATCAAGACGAATACACCTCAAAAGTTCAAACCCCTTTGTGAGCTTTTCGCGATTTCCCCATTACCGAAAAGACTGGAATTGCCAATTTCGCAGTCGTTTTATTCGCTTTTCTCGTAACGACTGGGAGCGGTACTGCAGATTAGGCTCCGATGGGGTTTATACTCCCGACTAAGAAAAATGTAAAAAATATACACGGCATTAGGCTCAAAGTCAGACGTCTTTATGTACAAAGGGAATCACCATGAATACATTTTTAAAACATTAATTGGCATACAAAAGATTAATTTTGGACGCCGCGCGAGGAGCCCTTGTAACTCATGGACCACCCGGCGAAGCGCCACCTACATTATAATGTTTGCATCACTATCTTGCAGGTAATGAGGAAGTTAAGGTTAAATGTGGACATTCTCTGCTTTCCTGTGACGACTTTGATATTTTACTCAACTGATAGAATTCATCCGCTTAATACGTGGGCAGCAGATTATAAATTGATGTAGCAATTGTAACGCTATAGCAACAAAATGTAAAGTATATACTCTGGTTTGCTGAAAGCTTTGTACTGTATGACTCACAACTTCATGTGGACTCAAATCACTTGTTTGTAACAGAAGAAATCACGTCAGTCACATTTCTACAAACTACGTAGTAGCCAGTGTGTTTATAGAATAACGTTTTGTAGAATTAGGAATCGAGTTACTTAGTAACAGTTAAAAACAAACAATGGAATGGCTTACTCGCCACTGTTAACTTGTCAATCTAGTAGTGCTTATACTTACTCCACGGCTCGATCTTGGCCATGATATTTTCGCGATTTGAAGAAAGTTAGCCTCTATCAACTTTCACTGAAGGGTTGTCGCAATGTCGGGCCCAAGGAAGCGCCTTCCGGTCCCGCCTTCCAACATTAAGGTCACTGTTATATCCAGTGACTGTCGTGACCGTCCGCTGTATCAACGGCCAGTGTCTTCATCATCCATCCACGGAAGTACAGGGAAAAGTTTGACTCCCGTCCGCCATGAAACCAAGAAACGTCTGGAAGTTAAAGTCGAATACTTCACTCTGAACCAACCTCGTGAAATATGCGAGGGTTACGACACCGGAGACACTTCTCACGGACCGTCGTCTTGGACAAGATCAAGGAGAGCGTCTTCGAGTTCTGACTTCAAGACACAGGGGATACACGGGAAAGCAAAAGCGCCCTCTAGTGACACAAATGCTAACGACAAGTCTAAACGCAGCACTTCTGATAGTGACAACGCCGCGGAGGAACGAAGGATCACAGAAGAAACCGTTAAACTCCGGACAAGTACGAGCAAACCTGACCCAAAAAGCCACAAGAAAAAATCAAGCAGGCAATCAAGAAAGTCTTCAACATCTTCAGACGCTATGCCAGAGAAATTAGGCAGTTCTGTGTGTGCAACTGTGACTCCTGAGTCAAGTTCGCCTTGCAACCTCACAAAGCATCAAAGAACGCCGGTATCAACCTTTTCACTGATTTTGCTGCCCTTCAAAATACCGATGAATACTGGGACAAATGCTGTACCTGGACAAGAAAGAAATACGGCGCCTCATAGTTCAGAATCGAAGGAGCTCTCTTCATCTGGAGTGTCACAAGTCGACCCAACTTCAAAGCAGTCACCAAAAGTCCTGCACAGAGCACCATGGGTCGCATGGGGGCGCTGGCACGAGGCCGTGGAAGACGAGAGAAGATCTGAAGTTTTGTCCAGTCTTATGTACAAATATAATAAGACCATTCCTTTCCCCTTGTTGCCGCTGACTAGACGACTAGTGAAAGGATCTTCTCTGTCTAAGAATGTTGTTCCACAGGTGTGACATAATGTTACAAATCCATAAGTCGCATTTTGTACAACTTATTTTCAGTAAGCATATTAAATGGGAGCATGTTTAACATGGATAACAACATTTCCTACAATGTTGAATTCGGTTTGGACTATATATCTATTTGTTTAGTATCAATGAAAATACTTGCTAAAACTGGTTCTATATCTAAACGTGTAAGACTTAATGTTGACTAGGGTATATTTTCCTGTGAAAAAGATTTTGACAAGAATCCTTGCGACGGTTCGTCATTTATTTTCAATTTTTCAAATTCAATAGCATTGTATATTTATCATAAGCAGATGTTCTTGCACTTGATAAGTATTTCCGTGTCACAATTCATAATCACACAGACACACACAAAACAGTATAACTGGGGAAATGCACCTTGCGATAGATAAAGAAGAAACATGTAGAAAAGGTATGCTCTAAATCTAGCACCTGTATGGCTTCAGAGGTTGCATTCATCAACATTTGCGCATTTGAAAGATCTACTTCATACTTGGAATGCGATATTTCCCCACGAGAAGTACACATGTGATATGATACAAAAGTTGCTATGATGGTAATTGAACAATTTCGTATACATTACATTATTTGTGACAAAAACGAAAAAGATTTGACGATGCTAATGAATTTTCCAACATCGTGCAAAGTTCAGTACAACAGATAAAAGAGTTGCTTCAAACAAACAAGAGTCCTTCTGCTTTGTTCTTAAGGGCAATAATGACTACTTCTCCACAACTAGGTGGCCCTGTAGCAAGAAGAATGCAGTCCCAAACACGACTGAGTTTGTGGCCCCCTCATATTCTGTTTGGGACTACATTCTTCTAACCTAGTGAGAGACAAGGCCCCAGTCATTATTACCTTCGGGAAGGTCGAAGAAGGACTATTGAAATTCCGCTCAGGTATTTTACTTTTGGTTGTGTTAGAAGAAATCTAATATCCATTGCTGTACCAACTTGTGGAAACTTTTCGGTAATGTGCAGTACACTTAGGGAATCCTGGCAAATGTTGAGTTACACTGTAGCATTGGTGACTCTTACAAATTAGTCTCGGTAATCTCATAACTTCCTTAAATCCATCTTTCTGCAGAGTCCCCACATTTGAGGTAAGGTGGACAGTTTAACATCATACTTCTTCCACAGTTACAGTATTGAAAACTGAATACTGATCACACACAGAAACCAACGGCTTTTCTGCCTTTCCGTTCCATTTTGGGTGGTCCCCTTGCTACACATACTATTAAATATCCACTCCAACATACACAGGTGAAAGCTAGACTACAAAGTTCTGTAGGCACATAGAGACCAGATCAGTCATCATCATCCCAGTCTGCCTTCTCTCTGGGTTTGGGACCTCCGGCTGGCTTGGACATAATAATCTGTGAAAAAACAAAAGACATAGGATTAAGACTAAATCATAACACTGATGTATTCTTCAATCACTATCCAGATCTTTTCTATGACATAATTACTTGTCTTTCTTTCTAGTCATTGGATTTGGGAAGACCTTGTGGATCAACTGGTAGCAACCTAACATTTGAGCTTCTGTTTCCAATTAGTTGGTAACTTGGAAACCCCAGTTCAAGTCCTGGGGTCAGGACATCTTGGTTGGGGCAGCACTGTCTTTTGGAAGGAACGTAAAATGGGGGTCCCGTGTTTGAGGAGGTGCCTCGAGAGCTTTAAAGGGAAAAGGCTAGCAACCCATCCCTGTAAAAATACAGTATACCCTGTTATTGAAACAGCAAGGACACTTGCTGCCCTATGTGCAAGGGTCTGAACGAATGATTTTTGACCATGCACACAAACTTCAGAGTTGTTATCTTTGCAAACAAACTAAGTAGTAAGCTCTGTTGAATACGTAGCCTTATCATAGTCATGTAAGTCTCTACAAATATCACTGTGGCCAATGAAAGGAAAGGTTCCCATACCTGGTCCACCTTGAGTACTGTGGCGGCGGCATTAGAGGCTAGTTTGATGCCCCACATCTTGGTCAGGAACGGCTCCAGGACATTGGCCTCCGCAACATCTTTCACTGCAACTCCCTCCCCCTGCACAACAGGGTTACACAAGGTCTGAGTACACAGCGTAATAGTTCATGCATACAAAGAGAATCAATCCCATTTTCAAGGCACCTTACAGGATTTCATTAACACCTCCATCTAAAACGAATGTCCTCTTTTCTGACAAAATAACATCCTTGGTCACAAATTATACATTAGGTAACTTATATCGTATAATCTTTGTCCTATACATGTCCCAACCCAACCAAACCCTGTTCTAAATAAGAGGTCCTACCTCATTGTCAAAGCCGACGTTCTTCCTACCCTGCTGGTGCTCAGCATACAGGTTGGCTATCAGCTCCTGGCTCTGCAGAAATCATTATTAGGCAAAAAGTTACATTTCAACATCAACAACACTTACTCGTAACATCAACTTTTACCCACACCATAGTAGCACATCAATAGCACTTTCAGTTAGGGGACGTTGACGAAAAAAAAAATATATATTAGATGCCCTATCCCTAGGATGCCATTTCCTTGGTAATTACATAAACTACGCACAAAAAGTTCGGAAACTTATCTTTGGTTGATCATATCTCCGTTGTTTTTTACCGATTTTGATGCATTATATATCATTATAAAGCTTGTGTGATTCCCTGTTCTATGATACCTAATTTATTGTGATTGAAAACCCACGGAACAAGTACCAGGACTAATAATGTGAGTGGGTCACGGAGAAAAAGTGCCCAAAATTCCCTGTTGGTGTCATACGCGCGCTGTGATATCCTATCGGTATGGGCGCGGATGATGATTCAATATACTGTTTCCTCGGTTTCTAAGGTTATTTTTAGAACACAGACCATCCAAGGTTATTTCTAGCACACAGAACATCCAAGGTTATTTTCAGCACATCGAAGAACCAATTGTTTACACCACATAAACACCTGCGTCCTGCAACGGTATCGTCATCCACAGGTGTTATTTTTTGTTATTGTTTCACAACAAACATTGGGGTATGGGGAGGCATAAGCTCCAGGGGAAAGACAAGATATGTACCAGGAACCCTCAATGCAGAAAGATATCGTGACACAATACTTGATCCGGATCCTTTCCTCCATAACATGGGGCCGAATGCCTTGCTGCAAGATGATAACGCCCGCCCACACCGGGCAGGGATCATCGCCGACCATCTCCAGCATGCAGGTGTAGAGAGGATGGAGTGGCCCTCTAAGAGCCCGGACCTGAACCCCATCGAACATCTATGGGAGCAGCTTGGGCGAGCTGTCCGTGCAAGACACGGTGGCTGACCTAGGACGACTGCTGGTGGAGGAATGGGACGCTATCCCACAGCATCGCATTGCGCGACTGGTGACGAGTATGAGGAGTAGGTGCCGTGCTGTAGTGACAGCGCGTGGCTGGATCACCCGTTACTAAGACTCCTTGCTAACCCGTTACTAAGACAAAGATTGTTGGTTTTGATAAAGAATAAACTTAGCTTTCATGAATATGTCTTGTTTATTCTTGTTGATTTTTCACAATACTCTCGTACAGAAGTCAATATCAACAGAAGAATATGTACGGAATAGCATGTTTGACTATAGTAAGGTAATCTGGGCACTTTATTTCTTCGAACCACTCACTTTAGCAGGTGTGATGCTCGTTTCATGAACTTGCAATCACAATAAGTTTGGTATCATGGGAAAGGAAATCAAATAAGCTTTTAAATGATATGTAATATATTGAAATCGGTAAAAAAATAACGGAAATATGATCGACCAAAGTTAAGTTTCCGAACTTTTTGTGCGTAGTTTACATGTACATGTGTTCTTTACACACTCTGGCACAGTTGTTTTTGTCCTCATACCAAACACTGGAACAGCATGTAAATTGATTGACATGCCAAGCTACCAAGTAATCTTTAAGCCCTTTATTTTAGAGTCCATTGGGGAACTCTGGTTCTAACAAGGAGAAAACAAAACCAAGTCCCACACACACATCCCCCCACCCCAATTTTAGGACCCCCTGTCTAAATCCTACCAAAAAGCCTGAATATTGAATAAAGATTCAATATCAGCAGATGTAGATCTACCAGTAACTAAATATTTCAAGGATTTGACCAAAAGGACAAATGCTGAGCTGAAGAAACATGGAACTGACCTTAATGCCGCAGTTTTCAGCTAACGCTTTTACGAGTGACTCAAAGGCCTCAGCGTACTTCATGATGGCGTACTGCTCCAAACCTGGGCAAGTCTGCGGAGAAAAAGGGAAGTCAGAACACAAGGTGACAACATTTGAGCAAGAGCATTTCAGGGAGACATAAGCAGCTTCTTACATCATTGTGTCGAGTGTGAAAAAGTTGTCTGAAAAATTTAATTTGTTCTAATAACCAAATATTCCTGCAGTACATAATCAATTGGTCACAAGATACACGTGTATGTAGAAAGTCTTCAGAATAATTTCTCACATTCTAACAAATGCTTCACAGAAAACAACTGTAATGTAAATGATACTCATTATCAGAGTCTACCACATTAGTGAAAGCACTGAAACAGTCACAGTCTTTCATTGATTTGACATTTGTTTATTTTTCTTCTCTACTGCCGTTGCAAGGATGAAGATCTAACGCCCTCAAGCCTTTGCCGAAAGACCGGTAGTCTAGAGTTGAGTTTCTACTGAAATACTACAGTCCTTACCTCTGCATATGATGCCAGCTGCCTGGCCAGCTCTATCTCTGTAGCCCCTGCACCAGGTATCAGCCGTTGGTCCTGGTATCACAGAGAGGAAGGTTTTCATGAAAAATGTCCTTTACTGTCCAGTATCCTTTACACACTTAAAATAGCAAACATAGAACTGGTGTATAAATGGAAATAAACTTTCGATGGACCTAGATTGTTTGTCAGGTTGCTTAGCTTATATGATTATATCTTAAGCTTTATAATACTGAATTACTGTAAATGTAGAAATGTTCGCAGTGGTATTATGTTCGCGGTTTTCGCGGTGAACTTTCAGCGCGAACTCAAAACCACCGCAAACCTTTTTGCCCACCTATGACTGTAGCACTACTATTGTTTCAAACACGAACTTATAACCACCACGAACAGTCCATTTTATCCCTACCGCGAAATAAAAACCACACGAACTTAAATGCACGTCACCAGTAAAAGTTTCACTGAGCATTTTATGATATCTTGTATTACGAAGATATTTCTCTGGTATAAAACATGTAGAGTAGCCTTACCCTAGTGATAACTTTGAAGTTGTTCACGCCGTCATCAATGGCACGTTCAATATCATCCATGATATTCTCTGTTGAGCCCCGGATGACAATAGTGGCCAGGGCACTCTCTTCTTTCTCTGAACAATGAAACAATAAGCACATTAGTTCATTACAAACATTGTATTTATGTCTTTTAAGCTTTGATATGACACAGTTTTTTTTTTGGGGGGGGGGGGTACACATTGGTTGATGAAGAGTTTTGTGGCTGCCTTCTTAATAATAATAGGCTCCTTCATGGATTCCATACCACATTTTAAATTAATTGTTTTACACTAATCAGCAAATTGTCAGCCATTTAACTACTGTAATTCTTGATTTTTTAACGGTAACTTAACTTTAGCTACTTTAATGGTCACTAGTCAACCGCTATAATTTCATCATCGCAAATATTTGATCACTAACATTTGAGACAGTGATGTATGTTCCCACCATTAAAATTAAATGATGTGAACTACTCCCTTTCCCCCAAAAGGTTAAAATTACCAATCGCAAAATCAAATGGATTTACAGTATATAGCAGACATCCATATGAGTCCAAATTGAAATATTGTCTACAAACATATGTGCATGCCACTGGAAAAAGTTAACCAAATGTCTAACGTATTGGAACTTACAACTCTTAATACTCTTGACATTGGATGAAAGACATTTGCAAAGATTGTTAAATTTTAATACAGACTCTTAGAGTAACAGGTTCAAGGAATCTCAACAGTAAGAACTTTAGCTGTGTGTCGGTGTTCTCCTAACCTTGCTTGAAGACAACAACTTTGTCTTCTCCAATCTCATCCGAGTAGACGAGGTCACAGTGGCCCAGCTCTTCTGCTGTGGGCTGGGTCTGAGTGGACAATGGAACATTACAACTGGTTATTCATACTTCAAATAACATTGTGTGTGGCCTCAAAATGTCCAGAAAGCTCACTTTCACTGGTTCTTGATTCTTCAATTAACTTCAAGTTTTTAACCTTCTCCCTGCTACCTAACCCTGTAACCAATACAAATTTGGTGGCAAAAGGCTACCTAAGCATGGAGACGGTTAAAATAGGTTCCCAAAAAAGAAACAATTTACCTACTGACAGATTAGGACAAATACTGACATTTTCACTATTACTCTCACCTCTCAAATAAACGTACCGGTACGTTTATTTTTTTTCGCCTATAGTTCCACCCGGTACGTTCTTATTCTAGACGGTACGTTTATTATTTTTTGAAAAATTGAGGCTTTTCAAACCAGGAATCCCTCTAAAATCGTAAGTTAAGGTTTATCTGCCCATATTTCCCCGGTATTTTTGCTCGTAATTCGCTATTTTTTGGCCTACCGGCGTTGATTTTCTCGCCGCTTTGACGGCCTTGTGAAAAGTATCCTGGCGGCACTCGTAACATATCGGTCGATATCGCTATGACGCTACAAAGTAAACCGGAAAAAAAGACGCGACATTGACATTTTAAAATACAATTTTCATATAAATAACTTTGATAGTCTCTGTTTATATCGTAAACCAAAGCACGCTGATCAAAAACGTGTGGAGTAGGGTGCACGCCTGCACGGGGAATAATAATTTCCTGACCACTATATCCGTAGTATCGGCAGCGCGGCGGAAGAATTATTTGTTCGCAGAAGACATGTAACACGTTAAAACAACAATCATAACTTAACTTCCCTTGTAATATGTGTTTTGAGGCCACAAAATCTCTAAAACGGCAGAAAAATGTCCGATATGATTCGGTAAACAACAGCGCGAAATCGCGAAACATGGCCGCCACTCTCAGGCATGGCGACAGTAAAACTAGCAGCATATTGCGTAGTGCGGATACCGATCTTTAAAATGATACCGTAAACGCATGGAAATATTATATTTTTTGGGCAACGATAGACACACAAGGCCATATTTATTTTCAGAGGGTTCATTTTCTTAAATAATCGTAAGATTTTCCCAATTTAGGCGGTTCATCGCGGGTTTCTAGTGTCAACACGTAATGGGTAACTTCTTAGTATGTGCGGTCTGTGACGTTGAGCTACTTTTACAGTCGATCTCTGTTCAATATTGTGGGATTTACCGCGGGAACTCGAAATCCGAGCGTCTCACTTTGTTTTCGACGCTATGGAGCAAAAGTTTATAGACATATTTCTTTTGTGGAAGGACTGTGTTCATATTTGTGTTTTTTGTGGTTGATATCTTTAGAAAATATGATCAGGTACATTTAACTTAAGTACTCTGATGATTTTTGTTATATGTCACTGATTGTCAGTCATAATAAAATGATATAACAATTTTCTTTGATCACTTGCTTCAAGTTCCAAGTAGAAAAAGCATGTATCATGTACATTTTCACTTGTTGAATTTGAAAGCACCGTGGCCCCCGGTTAGGGGTCATAGCGGGGAACCTATGCCCAATTTTTCAATATTAATATTATATTTTACGAAGAGGCGAGGAAGATCATCATGATTTGAACAAGCTATGGACAGTTATTCTGTTCAATATCTATATACTTAATAGGTATGGCATAATTGACTAAATATAAGTTACCTACCTGCTTATTATCTTATTTCCCTCTGCCAGTGACAGTTGTACATGTATGGACACAGTTTACCTAGCCTCGACTGTCGATTTTTGAAATTTTCCGGGGGGTACTTTTATTCCAGGGGGTACTTATATTACATTTTGAAGATTTGTCCGGGGGGTACTTCTATTCCAGGGGGTACTTCTATTTGAGAGGTTAGAGTACACTTTAAATTGGCACAAGTAAAAGGAGTTGAAGTCAGAAATGTAGTAGAAAGTAGAATCAAAATTTTATTCTTCAATTTCCTGGATGACTAATATTAAAAAACGTAGTAGAAAGGAGTATGATTAACACAATGCGGTGTTCGAAATATCCGCCTGCAGTCTGCAATTTGCTGAAAGATTTTCAAGATTGCAGGAGAAAAATCTAACGACCTGCAATTTTGCAGAATGAAAAAATCAGGCTCGTGATTCAATGGTTCTCAATCAAGTAAACTAGCGGCACTGTAAATGAACTTAAACTTGAAATATTTTTCACACACATGTATGTTATTCCTGTTTCAAATTTTGCTAGTAAAAATCAAAGATAGAGTGAGAGAATAAAGAATTACAGCAAGGTTGCAAAGCTAGATATGATGTAAATAAGTGAGCATTATCAGGTTGAGAAGGTTGCATGTAGTATGGAGGGTTTGCAGAAAATATCTTCAAATTGCAGAAGAAAATTTGGACATTCTGCAATATTGCAGAACGGAAAAATGTATTTCTACCACTGCAATGTGTTGTTGACAGACACAGAAATAGTCCTTACCAGCCTGGGAAGAGCGGTGGCTCCCACGGCCTTGCACAGGCGCCGCAGGTCGAACTTGGAGTTGAGCCGGACCACCATCAGGCCGTACTTGTTGGCGTAGTGAAGCGCCATGTCCGCCACCTTCCCGCCAGACACGACAACCTTGGCGCCGGTATCCGCTATCGCTTTTACTTGCTAACGAGTGAACGAGGAAAATACCCTGTTAGTGTCAATGATGATCTTAGTGTTCAAAATAATTTTCACTGATGTGCAATTTTCTTTCAATGCAGAAGTTACGAAAGATTTTTCTTTTAAAACTTAAAAAAATCCCAGATTCTTAAACATATTTCACATTCCAGATGGCAAAATTGTGTTAAGTTATTTATGTTGTTGCAATCTGATCATATAACAACCAACAAAGGAAAAGCACCAAACAACAACTATACCCAGTGAGTTTCTCACGAACATGGATTATAAATCGGTAAAAAAACTAGCTTTGGTTGTCGATGACGGTTATACATCGATGTAGTAAGATACACAAAAGTTATTCAAGGAACTGGATAAGTATTACAACTGTTATTGTGCTGAAGCACTTCACATGTAGACCCAATTCAACTTACTGAGTCCATAAGACCTTCCTCTCCCTGACTGAAGTCCATCAGTTCCTTGGCAGACTTGATGAGAACCGTGCCTTTCGTCTCCGTGTTCCCCATGTCGAAGGGACACGAGTACACCACGATCTTGGCATCCTTCGCCTTGTTGAGATCGCTCTCCGCCTCGCGTTTGAAGACCATGCCCTGGATAACCATGGACTGGTACACGCCACAGCCCTATGATAACACAGTGCACAGACTTTGTATGATATTTCTTCAATTTCCAGAGTCTAAGCGCTTAAAATGACAATAAAACAACAATTGTGACCACAAAAAAGTTACAAGAAAATTATTCAACAAGTTGAAAAAGGAACCAAAGTTTAAAACACTGACCAGCATTTTGCAGACTCGGACACTATCCACATTGAAAGCTGACTTCTTGGGATGAACCATAACTAAAAGGGAAAAAATACACATGTCAGAGTAGCTCAGAACGTCTCTCACTACAGATAGTACTAGTAATATGTAGTGTATGATATCTAAATGTCTTAGCCAACATTTTTTTTAAATGTGAAGCAATAAATCATACATGTAATAACCTTCCATCTTTCAAAGTCTTTCTTTTGGTAGACTATTATTCTATTGGTAATACATATTTCTATGTACTTCTATACATACTCTGCCAATACATGTAGTCATGTATTGTATGTACATTCAAGTGACCAATAAAAGCTATAATTGAAAGAAGACGACTTACTGCATGCTTTGGTGATGAGGTTAGCGAGGAAGTCCTCGTTTCCATACTGCTTGCTCGCCACGGCCGTGCGAATGACCTTGAACACCTCCTCGCTTTTCCGAAGGTCCTTCACTTCTCCGCACACAAGGTCTGTTGACGACAAACAAGACATCAAAATCAATGTGTCAATTATGTGGTCTTATGAATTATAATAGACTAACAGTCCCCATGGCGCAAGCGGTAATACAACCCCGCTGCTTCGCCATCTGGATCAAATTCCGTGGATCCTGGGGCCTGAGTTTGATCCTAGGGGTGGACTCCAGCTTGGACATGTTGTAAGTTGGATGGTGGCCCCGTGTATGAGGGAGCTTCGGGCATAAGCGTCAAACCTCTGCACGTAAAAGAACCCAACACACTTATCGAGAAGAGTAGGGGTGACCTGGTGTGCTTGACCAAAAATGCATGCCGTGGCGGGGCCGCCGTGCAGTTGCCCGAACAGAACTAGATTATACCCAAGGTCCCTTCAGGGATGTGGGTCACATTTTATTTCAACAGTCATATAATATGATCATAGACAACTCTGCCGAACCATTACAGACTGGAATATGCTTGATACTGTACTAGAAAAACTACAGACTAACTTAACCTTTAGCTTTCTAAGGTAGCCATTTGGTACCAAACTTGAATTGGCTACCGAGTCAGGCAGCAGGGATGATCGTTTTCATATGTATCACAAGTACCATAACCAGCAGGTGACAAATGTTTATTACCACAGAATCATTTGCTGTTCAGTTTGTAAATCAAAAGGAAAGGTTCGTCTTACCTGGCAAGATTTCGAGGGCCTTCTTTGCTGCCATGTTGTAGCCATCAATGACTTCTGTTGGAGACAAACCCTGTGCAGAAAAAGAATCAATACTGAAATTTTGTGACAATTACAACAAAAAGACAACACAAACAAACAAACACTATAAAATGTCTGGAGTTTTCAGTTTTGTAACCACCCACCATTCGAAGCAGTTCCTCAGCGTTATGCAAGAGGGCGCCGGCGAACACCAGGATGAAGTTGGTGCCATCTCCGACTTCCTGTTCCTGCATCTGTGAGGCCAGGATGATCATCTTGGCTGCAGGGTGTTGGACCTGAAAGAACATGACAAGAGAGTAGGATCATTCATATTTGATTCTGACAGGGTTTGGGTAAGAATTAAAAAAATAGAAATTCTGTGAAACTTCAGACATAGTCATGGCATGATACCATGTCAAAGTACCATCTGCAATACTGCGACATAGGAAATTCCTGGAAGACCACCATATGCCTCGTCTTTACAAATTAGTGCATAATTAGTACATGCTACCATCATACCATCTTTCAGCCAACAGAAACCTCTAAAAACGATACTTGGTTGCAAAGATAGTCTAGAGGTGACAATATCTACATTCCATGTAAATGTGACCAAAATATCTTAGAAAGGTTATCATTTGCAAGAAAATCAAAAGGAAAAGACTGCTGTCAAATTTTAACAGAAGGACCTCTGTATTTTCAACCCAGTTTATTCTATTAGTTCAGTTACTGAAAATTATCTTACCTAAATTCCCATCGCTTATGGTGTGTTTAAATTATGTCCTCAAATCTGCATACAACACATGGCTAAGTACTGACAATGTCTGACTAAACAAGAGCTACGTTGATGAAGGTTAGACATCCAGGTAGTAAGATACGCCAGAAATAGTTACTCAAGCAACTGGATAAAATTTTGAAACACTGACGAAAGACAGCGGATGCTGTCTGAAACATCTGACTGTTTCAAAATTTTATCCAGTTGCTCGAGTAACTATTTTTGGCGTAAACAAGAGCTATATTTCTAAAAACTAAAATATCAGGCAACCAGCCAACTCACCTCTAGTTCTTTCATGATGGTCGCTGCGTCGTTGGTCACGAACAGCTTTTCAAGATGGTTGATCACCATCTTGTTCATTCCTGTCAAAACACATGTATGGAGCATAATGATTGGTCTTGAGCGTGCGCTTCTTGGCTTTCAGGAACCAATGAAAAAGAATCTACTTAATCTAATGACACTGCAATAACTGCTCAAACTGGCAGTTCATAGTTGAGCTACATATTGATGTATCTACAATAATACTTAAGAATAATGCAAAGAATAATGAAAATCAATCTTTGTAGCAAATACTTAGCCTCTACCAGGCTCCAGAGGCGGCTGGAAAGAGTAGAAATTAGCCAAATAGACAGAAAAACATGCAAGAGGAGTTAGTCTGCTATACTATGGGGCACAGTTTGCCCGCCGATGGCATAATGGACCCTCTCTCCGTAGCCGACTCCCTTAGAATATACTATTCACTCTATTTGGCCAATTTCTATTATCAATCCAGCCATCCGTGGGACCTGGTAGAGGCTAGCAAATACTGAGGTCTAAACCGGAATTGATAAGCCAATATACTAGTAGTAACCGCTCTACTGCATAACATAATAGACACAGGCACAGGCAGTTAGTTGGTTATATGATCATCATACCGAACGACGCACCACAACTAAACCATCCGTATACAGTGTATAACTCTAACTGCCATTTACTGTTAATGAAAGTTTCAACATTGACAGTGATTAGAATTGGAATGTTGTTGTTAACTTACCGTTGGGTCCGTAGGCTGTCCGTGTTGTTTTGGCCAGCTCACGACAGGCATCGATGTTCCTGTATACGGCTTCCTCAAGACCATGGTATGTCTGCGAGTGGGGATTTTACACACATCATTAATATGTAGAGACTAGAGTGCTTAAGCACAGTTGAGTGCTGGGCATAACTATCCCTAGGTTATGTCTATCGGAGTTTTGAGTTGGAAAATTTGACCATATTTGCTGCGAAATTAGGCCGATCAACTTCATTCAAGCAATAGAAAATTATGTACCGGTAAATTGAATTTTTTTGGGGGGAGGGGGGATCTGTTCAACTGAATCATAGATACTCAAATCATAATTTAGAGAAGAATGAAAATTATGGTTGGTAACTTATGTAAGACTTTGCATTTCAAACAGTTGTCTACTGATTCATGATCCATCCGGAATATGGCTTCAACCAAATTTCGCTACATGATAAAGAGACAAAGATATCTCCGTCTGACTTGCAAAAAAAATAATTGACATGACTTTATCATGGTCTAGTTCTTTGCTACATCAGTTTGACATCTCACCCTGTGTCCTTCCTTTGACAACTTAACGATTTGTTGTTTTGGTACAGATCTGTATTTCAGACATATTTTTACGTATATTGGACGGCTTAAATCGGTTGTGAGAAGAAATAATTTGTGCCCCCCTCCCACGATTTGTGTAGAATGTTCTAGCAAGCTGCACGTGCACTGTGCACTTACCCACAAAAGTCACAAAGAAATGCGACAAAATATGGCGATCAAGACCTATCATTTCACACGTAAAGATCAAATACATGTTCAGGTTCCATTTTAGGGTCCGTTTAGGAGGTAAAAACCTTACCTTGGAGCCGTCTTTTAGCATTTGGGACAAGCCCGGCGCTTTTGGTACGTGCATCGCCATCTTGGATTCTTGTGGACTGGTGACAGCCTCGTAATCGAGTTAGTGAAGGTTAGCTCAGGGTTTACAATTTACCTTTATAACCAAATTTGTGTCGTTTTTCGTCAAGACTATGAGATTTTTCAAAATAAAACATAAAATCTAGGTGTATTTGAATGCCTGGATTCTCAATTTATTTTCTTTGTGGCTAAATAGTTCGCTAAATCTGGTTAAATTCGGAGCATGTAAACTCCTACGGTAGCCTCAGATTACCTCCAAATTAGGTCATAGCGTTGGCAACCGCTAGGAGGCGTTTCATACACATTGACACAGGCTAAATATATAGTCTTGTCATGTCTAATGCTTCGGTCACATTCCTAATCCGGGGCCCGGTCGGGCTGTTTGCGAAAAATAAAAAATGCATATCAAGAAAATACACAATATATGGTTAGGAGTAATATGTTTACGTTTTGAGTCTTTTGTTGTCTTTTATATCATATCTTTCGTTCCCACAATCTGCCCGGCCGGGCCCGGATTGGAAATGGGACCGAAGCCAGTAACCAAGGATGCCACTCTCGCTCAAACCTCAAGGTATAACCAAACGACATCACATTAGTCGCTATGGAAAACGAATTGATATTCTTATTAAACCTTTTCGTTAATTCTTCTTTTATTGTCAGGAAGTATAGGTTTTCAGGGACGATGGCATTGCAACGTCATTTCAAACAGCATACAATGTGAACGTTAGTTTGAATTGAGCTGCCCTGTGTAGTCTCGTACAAAACATCTCTGTCTACATATGATAACCTTATCAGTGGCAACAACACCGTTGATAGAAAGCCAAGTTCAGGCAATTTGAAAGCCGGTCACGAAGGTTTTTGTCCCACCCGTTTTTGCTAGAAGTAGATACCTCACAAGCAACATGAGGAAACAGGATGGCACAGAATCTGGGCCGATCATCTTGCCATGCCTCCTTTTCCCTAAAAACTCAGTCGCATGAAGAAAGGTTGACCCAACGGTTCATTGCCTCATACCTTACTATCTCCCGTTGATTGAGTTCCATGTCTGTACCCACTGTTTCCGCCTGACAGGGTCATGTTGGTTGTTGCCATGGGTATGTAAGTCAACCCGGCATCCAAAATCTTCCCGCTCACATGGCGCTGTGATAACAGGCACTTCAGGCCCGAGCACACTGTTGGGACTCCCGCCAGGAATTTCTCTTTGGTCAATGTTTTGAAAAAGGAATACATGTTTTCTGTGACACTTTCGGGCTTCTGGCTTTCACCATAGCAACATGTGTCCGTTGTATCTGGCTCCTTGGTCAGTTTTGCCTGCTGCACCGTTGGGGCTTGTTGTTTGCTGGCCCAGCTTTCTAATCCCACGAACCCTCGGATCATCCCGCTGGCAAATTGATAAGCCATCGCGACTAATTCGATTTTCACAATCAAAACTTCATGCAAACAAACTGAATATACGTGACGCTAAGCGCTGTGATTCAGCAGTGTTGTAGACTTCGAAAGATACCTAACTCTGTTCTACATATTTGTTACGTCAGAAAAAGGCGTTCGAACGTTCTATGATAAGGAACCTGTCGCTACGTGAACACCTGTTCTAGAACTAGCTTGGACTTTGAAGCGATATGCTCTCCCATACGCTAGTACACATTATCATACTACCCGAGAAAATGTACTTTTTAAAAGGTCTAATATGAGGGAGCTTCGGGCGTAAGTGCCTCAAGCGTCAAACCTCTACACGTAAAAGAACCCAACACACTTATCGAGAAAAGTAGGGGTGACCCAGTGTGCTTGGCCAAAAACGCGAGCCGTAGCGAAGCCGCATTGCACACTAACTGCTTGAAAAAGCATCATGCTTCACCTAAAATTAGGATGTCTTGAAACGAAAAAAACTAACGACAGTCGAATTGGGAAGTCGTTTTGGACAGCCTTGTTGTATGGAAACACTACTACCACAGATAACATAGGGCGGCAAGGGTTGAATTAGTAACAGAGTACATGAGAGGAGAATGGTATCCTTGCATGTTGAGGAAGAGACTGCGGTGTTCTTGTCTCTAGTTACTTCATCATCATAGTTACAGACTTATTTTAAACAGCAGATATGACATTTGCCGGTACGTAGCCATATTGTAATACTTAAACCAATACCTACGGCAAGGAGTAACAAAAATCCATATAAAATTTACATCGACAGTTCTAGAGATATTGATACATGTATATGGCAAAAATTGACATTTCCTTTATTAACATTTGCCTATATTGTAATACCTACGGGATATGCAAGGAGTAGCAGAAATCCATATTAACATCGCCAATTCTAGAGATAAAGAAATTCAGATAAACTAGTTATTCGGCACAACAAAAAGGCACCGTCTTTATCTTAATCAGAAATATCTGTGAATATGATAGAATTATACTTCAATCTCAAAAATGTTCTAATCGCTACATCTCAATAATTCCTAAATCATTTTACATTAGTCCTTGCAATAGTCCTAAAAACTTATGTATGAATATGGTGCACAATTTTGATTTCAGTCGAAAGATTCATTGAAATTGAAATTGAAATAGAAAACCGTCCAAATCGTGGTTATGGTAAGAAAGTTCAGTACACTTGAACATAAAAATTTATTTTCTTTGTTTACGAAGTATCACCTTTGATATCACATAAGATACGGAACACTACCTAATACGATTCGGTGATGTTTGTCTGAGCTCTTACATGTATTCTGAGACGCAAGAGGAAGAGGAATCCCCCCCTCCCCCCTCCACAATGGCGTCATGCTAGGCGTTTCAGTTGTGAAACAGCAGTACGGACAGGAGACACGCTGTGGCGAGCCACATCAGTGACGTCACGGAACTGCCACCAAAGCGGACAGCAGCTGACGTCTCGCCTAAGGAAAATTGATAAAATTTCATTGTAATTGTATTATATGATTATGTTGCATTCATGGTACATGGTTTGGTCCATTTTTTCTTGCACCGCATGAGATACATCGACATTGTCGATGACTGTTGCTGCCCTATCTTGTAACGAAAACCTTTACAACTAACGTAAACTATAAAGTGTTGATTACAGAAATTACATAAATCCATTTTTCTGCATTAACAAGAAAGTTACGTTTCAGTACTGTTGATACATAAGTTACATAAGTTGCTATTTTCTGTTTTAACAAGAAAGTTAATTTTCAGTACTGTTGATTACAGAAATTACGCCTTTTCTATACTTTAAAAAGAGTTAAAGTTGCAGTACATCATGACTAACCCGTTGAGTAAGAGCCCGGATTGACTTCAGCCAGCTTCATGGTCACCTGCAGCACAGAGTCCGTGACCTTGGCCAAGAAGGTCAACTTCTCATCAGTGATGCTGGTGACGTTGTCACAAGGGTTGTGGTAGCACTGCCGCATAGTTCCTCGGTAATTAGCTGTGAGCAAAATAGTGTTGGTCAGAGAAAAGATAAAATGAAATTACATCGTCCTCTAATGAGGGGAAGCGTAATGATTTTACTATAACTGATTATGCAATAATGCTGCCCGACCGCTTTCAGAGTGGACCTCTACTCTTCTCCACAAGTGTGTTGGGCTCTTTAAAGTGTGGTTTAACGCCCGAGGCTCCTTCAAACATCTACGGATTACCGGTGCCGGCTTCTAAAAAGCAGACCGCTAGTACTTAGCCGCTCATAATGTTTACAACAATATCGGATTTGATTGTAAGCAAGTAGAATACAATACTAGTAGTTATGATAGTTCGCAATCAGTGGTCCTTGTCTACATAAAGAGCTAGGCAGTTCATTAGAGATGAAGAGAGAGAGGAGAGAGAGAGGGAGAGAGAGAGAGGGGAGAGAGGGAGAGAGAGAGAGAGGGAGAGAGAGAGATGGAGAGAGAGGGAGGGAGAGAGGGAGAGAGAGAGGGGGGAGAGAGAGAGAGAGAGAGAGAGAGAGAGAGGGAGAGAGAGAGAGAGAGAGAAGCCTTCAATGAATTCCACAAACAAACCTGTGTCAGTCACAAGGACGCATCGAAAGTAGGGCTCTCGTACCCAGAATGACACGCAGTCACTTCTGCCCAGCAATTCGTAGTACGTAACTGTCTCAAGATCATCTGGTTTCCCTGTTAAAGAAGATAACTTCAGGCAAGTTACTCGCATTGGCATAATCTACTTCTTTTGTGGATAACAGGAATGCCAAGGATCGATCGAACACGTGGTCTCTAGATCTCATGTCCGCACCACGTGCTTGTAAAGTCGCAGCTTATTTGCAGGTCGCAACATACAGACCAATCTGTGTAACGCAAACTCCAGCTGTCCGGGGGTTTATGTCTCCTCCTAGGCGGCTGGCGGTTACGGGCGGCTGACTAGAAGCGCGATTAAAATCAGGCTGCATACAGACCGACAAACCCATCTTTACGCTCAGCAAGTACAATATAATATACAATTGTCTACAAAAATACAGGTTTCCGTACCGGCCACTGGAACATTAACGTTGATGGTGGTGGCGTTCACGGGATCTTTCGCTCTCTCTCCCCACGTCTGCTGAAACGTGGACACCGCTGCCGCCTCGTCAGGCTTGTGGACCAGAAGGAGGAAACTTCCCGCCATGTTCAAGGCAGCCGCGTCTTGTAAAACAGCTGGGAAAGCCTACAGAGAATGTACGCATCGATTCTGGCATTCGAGAAACTACTAATGAGGTCAAAAATTGCTAACTAGTACTACTGGAAAGTTGACGTTTGCGAGCAAACGCAGGGTATTTCGCTCCATCAGAATCCCTAAAGCAAAACTGAACCATTCCTAACCCCTTGACTTCGTCGTTCTTTCAGACTCCTCTTGTACCTAGTGGTACACAGGGCAGCAACACTCCTGGCTGTTTTAGCAGCAGGGCTATCTTACAGGAAGGGGTTGCTAGCCCCAGCACCTCCTCGAACACATTTTTCGAAAGACGATGCAGCCCCAACCGAGATGTCCTTACCCCGGGACTTGAACCGGGTCTTACAGTTACGAACTATCAAATTGGAACCAGGAGTTCAAATATGAGGCCGCTACCAGTTGAGCCACAGGGACATCAAATTTATCACCTAAGCAAAAGTTTCCGCACCGTATCGAATAACCAAGGACTTCAAATGCCCATGTAACCTCCGTGGAACAATAGAACAGAAAAGTCCCCCTCTCGTTGGACCCGCGGCACGCTGGCGGCGTCGCTGCGGCCGATCGAATTGACAAAGCACTCAACGAATTTCATCGACAAATACGAATCTTTTGAAGCTTTGTGTGTTTGCTGTCTTTTTTATCATACTTGTACGTTTTGATTGATATTCCCATTATAAAGTCAAGGGTAACACAAATACAGTTTAGGACGCAGCGACGCCACCAGCGTGCCGCGGGTCCAGTGAGGGGGGCGCTTTACATATACGCATACGCACCAATGGAAATACAGGAGGAAACGTTTGAATGTCTGGCTGAGGGTCATAGTTCATGATGGTTTCCAACACGAAGATTCCTTGGAATTCTGGGCCTCCTGAAGACTGGATGAACGGGAGAAGCCAGGAGCACACAAAGTCGTCTGCCCCATTGTAAGTTCCACAGGGGGTTCCGATAGCGACGCTGGCGGGGGTCGGAGCTGGATCAAAAATAGATATGAAATGTAAATGAAATGTTAGATTAAGCCTTGTCACTATTTTTTTCTCAAATACAGCGGAGGTGCTGGTTCGCCTTCAGATTTGGTGACTTTTCTCTCACGTGACCTGTGACGCAAAATGATTGTACCCGATGCTGAAGTGTCACTATGATCGATTTGGATGTGTAATTACAGCCACATTACACATAGGTGATAGGTGTTACCCTTCTATGTTTAACCAAAGAGGTTCAATTCATGGTTCCTTGATTCAACCAAGGACATTATATAGGATGTCCTTGATTCAACCAACGCTAGCATGGAAGCTGTGACATCAAATGCACACACCCTATACGATCTTCATATACGTTACACCTAACGTTAGCCTTGGTTACACTTGGCGTTGGAAAGTTGCACAAGAATCATTAGTTTGATACTAGTTTCCGTCTACCGCTAAGCTAAGACTTCTAACACATAGTGTTTAATGCAGAAAATGTTACATCTAACACCTAGTGCTTAACGCAGAAAAATGCCAAAAAATTAATATTTGATCAGTAAACCTTCTTCTTCGTCAAACGCGACGAATATGGAAGTGAAATTCTGCTCGTCATATGACGTCATCACCCTGGCGATTTCCAACATGGCCGCCATACCAGATCCATTGTCATCAACACCTGTAAAACGGTTTGAGACAGAGGATGTGATAGGCCAAAAGTACGTGGTGTCGAGGGTACCGTGGATACAAACTAAACAAGCAGGTAATAAGGGGACATGAAACATGAAACGGAAATAACAAGTAAACTTGACCTAAGAAAGAATCTATTACATTCGCCCCCTCCGGGACTTTCCATTTTCAAACTGCAGTTGTTTGTCTTTTTACATTGACAGAATACTGTGATGATTCCCCCCCCCCTTTTTTTCAGGAAGTCGCCATTGGTCTCAGAAAGTTTTTTTTTAGATTTTGAAATCGTAATAGGTACACTAATAAAAGAGCGCTGCCTAGCAGTTCTCTTTCGAACTGCAGATTATTGCTCGCAAATCCTTTTCTGGAAACTACGCTGTCTCAGAGAACGTCATTCTCTACGTTTCATCTAAAAACTATTTCGAAACCTCAAATCTATTTCTATGGAACTTAGATCTTTCAGTAGGATAGATTGAGAGGGCGCTGTGACGTATCATATCCTTATTTGCTAATTACCTGGAGAGGTGGCCACGGTGTCGTAATGTGCCCCCACAGCCACGATCTTGTCGTCTGCAGTTCCGCTCAGTTTCCCGCGCTTCACGCCGATGATGTTGATACCAGCGCTAGCGTTTCCCTAACGGTCGTTTAATTTGAGAAGAAAATCCGCTAACCATATGATGTGTCTTTGAATTACAACTAACCTGACATATTCAGTTCTGATAGAATACCGACATCCACATCTTCATAGTCGAGTTTCACTAGCTGTCGCGTTTCCTTAGGTTGACACAGTAAGCTTTCAGTGGTTTACAGCATGATTGGAATTCACATCGCAAAACACACACATGTGACAGTTCTGAAGACAGCAGAGACACATATTTACATGTACTATTTATTCTTATGATAAGAGGTACTTAAGATTTAAAACACTCACTTTTGTATCCCCGGGAGGGGGGGCGAAGTTTTGCACGGTGACCTCCAGACCGTAGTGCCTGAACGTCTCTATGATGTGTGTCCTCGCCACTGCCTTTCCTGAGGGGTTCGCTAGATGGTGCCTGTTGACTCCTAAAGGTCCTTCCAGAGATTCCCTCAGATTTTCCACGGAAACGTCATTGATGGTCGCAGCACCTGTCACATAAACGGAAAATCTGACAAATGCAACTGAAAGCGACGATTTGGTGCATGGTAGCGCCTATCACGTGCCGCATAAAAAACACTGGACACTCGTAACTAATTTAAAGCCATGGCTAATTAAAATCCTGACTGACAGAACGCCCCTTGCCGTGACCTTAGTCTAACGATACTGCTGCGTGTATCTAACCAAGTCGTGGCGTCTCGGTGGCGCAGTGGCAGGGTGTTTGCCCAGAACCCAGAGGACCTGGGTCCAAATACGGGGTCCCTTGATTTGTCTCGTTGACGTTGTGCCCTTGGGAGAGGCATCTTACACGACTTTTCCCACACTACTCAGTCTCGTGTGAAAATAAGTACCTTGCTTCGGTTAGCGCCGTTCCCCGGATAGACTTTAAATGGAGGTCCCGTTTGAGAGCAACTACTTAAGCACGTAAAAAAGAACCCACCACGCTTATCGAAAAGAATAGGGGTCCTTTCCGGTGTGAGTGGATCAATGAAATTTGTCCGGATATGCAGCTCGTACTGTTCAGTACAAACCTAGTGTGTTACGCCATGTTTCCCGGGTATGCAATACAAACAAAAATCTTACCTGTTGACAACGAGGAAGATACGTGGCTGGCTAACACAGCGATGAGTATGACAAACATTGTCGTAATCACAGACATCACGATAAAGATAGCCTCCGTTTTTGACATACCAGTATCGCTTCCCTTCTTGACTTTCACGTCGATCGTATGCTCAATCCGTGAGCTCGGTGGAAGGGGTAATTATAATATACGGAGGGAGGTATGACACGAATACTGTCAGTGACCGCCTACCAGTTAGGGTCGTGTGCTACTTTGTGGGACTATGATTAGTTGATGGTAACGTAAGGCTCAGTAAACCTTGTGATGGGCCATGGGAATGGGGGCGCGCGAAAAGGTTGTTACAGTCCTTGTTGCCAGTTGTCGGTGCAAGTTCTTTTCTGTCATCATTTTTTTATAAATTTACTGCAGTTCAGCACAAAACAAGCCTCATTGTGAGCCACTCAATGTTTTTGGTTACATTACCTGCATTATAGTTACAGATTTCTATTCACTTTTGTCGTTAGCTTTACGTTAAATACGGCCGGAACCCCGAATGATTTTAACTTGAACTTAAAATCAACGCGGGACCCTGTAACAAATAGACGCCATAAGCTAATCGTGCGAGCATCGGGAGGTCCCACCCCCCCCCCCCCCCCCTCCCCTACGTACCCAGCAGTCAACCGGGACAAATTTCTGGCTTCGGGGCCCGTCCCGGACTACCCCTCTACGTGCACCGGTGACCTAAGCTACGTAACAATACACCTAGGTGATCCATTCCCATCATTACTCTCTTGATCCATCCCTATGTCCTGTTTATTTGAACAACGAAACATTGCTTTTATAAGTAAGACTGTTGACTTGTACGGCGAAACATTGCTTTTACAAGTAAGACTCCAACTAGATTGCAACTACTAGTAGAGTATACTGTCTGTAACAGACTGTATTTCTATGTCAAAAATAACAACACAACCATGCCTATCATCACTTTGGCATATTTTCCACTTCTGTATTAGTAATCATCAGTGTACATTAGAGTGAAATTTTACCTACTTTTCTTGCATACTAGTAAACAAGGAGTGGAGTTCCTGCCTCTAAGTCGCCAGCATCATTTTACAGACTTATTCTAGACAGCAGAAATAACACATGTCTGTAACCATACAGTAAAGCTGTATTCGTATAAACCTTCGGCATGATATACAATTACAAGCAATACCAAAAATCCATATAAATGTCGAAAGATCTGGAGATACAGAAGCAAGATAATCTATTTATGTGGTACACGGGGCCAGAAAAAGCCACTCCCCCGGCTTTAGTAAGAAGTATCTATAAAGTATAGGGTATGAATATATGGTCCACAGTTTTCATTTAAACTTTTCATTCATTGATCATTTCTTATGAAAGCGAAACATCGTCCAAGACGTCGTTCTTATGGTATTAAAGAAAGTTGTACCAGTAAACTTGTACATGAACATTTTTAGTCATCCAATTCTTTGTTTACGAAGTATCACCTCCTCCGATATCACATAAAATACGGACCACTACGTATAAGATTCCGTGATATTTGTACCAGCTATATGCATTCTGGGATGCAGGCGGAAGAGCTAGAGGAATCCTCCCGTCCACCATGACGTCACTCTAGGCGCTTCAGTGGAGGAACAGTACGGACAAGAGACACGCTGTGGTCATCCAGATCAGTGACGTCATGGAACTGCCACCAAAGCGGACAGCAGCTGACGTCTCGCCTAAGGAAAATTGATGAAGTTTCATAATTTGTGATTGTATTATATGATTATATTGCATTCATGGTACATGCATGGTTGCAATGGCGTTTGGTCCATTTTCTGTTGCATCGTATGGGATACATTGACATTGCCGATGACTGTTGCTACCCTATCTTGTAACGAAAACCTTTATAACTAACGTAAACTATAAAGTGTTCATTATAGAAATTATATAAATCCATTTTTCCTGCTTTAACAAGAAAATTACGTTTCAGTAATGTTGATTACAAAAATTACAACAATCACTATTTTCTGCTTTAACAAAAAAGTTGATTTTCAGTGCTGTCAAGTTGATTACATAAATTACATAAACGCCTTTTCTATACTTTAAAATGAGTTAAAGTTTCAGTACATCATGACTTACCTGAGTAAGAGCCTGGATTGACTTCAGCCAACTTCATGGTCGTCTGCAGCACAGAGTCCGTGACCTTGGCCAAGAAGGTCAACTTCTCATCAGTGATGCTGGTGACGTTGTCACATGGGTTGTGGTAGCACTGCCGCATAGTTCCTCTGTAGTTAGCTGTGAGGAAAATAGGGTTCGTTAAAAGTTAAAGCAGGTCGTCCTCCATTGGGGGGGGCGTAATGATTTAGCAGCAACTGATAGTGATCAGCCAAACACATGGAGTGGACTCAAACTCTTGTCGACAAGTGTGTTGGGTTCTTTAGTAAGGTACAGAGGTTTAACGCCTAAGGTTTCCCCATGCACTGACGGCTTAAGCCCCCCTCTCGCTGGACCCGCGGCACGCTGGCGACGTTGCTGCGTCCTAAACTGGATTTGTGTTACCCTTGACTTAATAATGGGAATATCATTAAAAACGTACAAGTATGACCAAAAAGACAACAAAACACACAAAGCTGTCGATGAAATTCGTTGAGCGCTTTGTGAGTTCGATCGGCCGCAGCGACGCCGCCAGCGTGCCGCGGGTACAGTGAAAGGGGGGGGGGCTCTATTGTCCCCTCTGAAGCAGGCCAATTAGCCCCTCATAATCAACATCAAATCGGATTTTAATGTAGGTACTAGCTAGGTAAACATTTAATACTCATTGGAGTTCGCAATCAGGTTTTAAATGTGAACATAAAGAGCTACACAGCTTCCCAGCTATATTTTCGAGAGAGAAGCCCTTGAATGATCATGAAATCCACAAACCTGTGTCTGTCACAATGACGCATCGGAAGTAGGGCTCTCGTACCCAGAATGACACGCAGTCACTTCTGCCCAGGAATTCGTAGTACGTAGTTGTCTCACTATCAGCTGGTTTCCCTGTCAAAGAAAATAACCGCCACTTAGCGAAACTTCAAGCGACTCACTCGTATTAGTACAATACACTTCTATCACGGTGGATGACACCATGCATATGGTGAACCAGATTTAGGCAATTAACGCAAAATGATGCAGACTGTAATTTTAGTACACTACCATGCGTGACATCAGCATCCCTGAGGAACGCAGAAGCCAAGCTTGTAACGGAGAGAGGCCAAATTGATTATAATGTCAATAGTCATCTTAACCTTCTCCCTAGGCCCTGCTGCCTAACTCTGTAACCAATAGAATTTGGGTGCCAACCGGCTACAGCAGAGAGCGAAAGGTTAATTTCAGCAAGCATTAGCAAAGTTTCCGTACCGGTTACTGGGACGTTTACGTTCAAAGTGGTGGCGTTTGCCGGATCCTTTGCTCTCTCTCCCCACGTCTGTTGAAACATGGACACCGCTGCCGCCTCGTCAGGCTTGTGCACCAGAAGGAGGAAACTTCCCGTCATGTTCAAGGCAACCATGTCCTGGTAAACACTTGGAAAAACCTGCAGGGAATATAACGTTGGTTCACATAAAATCGCGGAGTGATATAAACTCGTCATTTTTAATAACGGTGTATTTAGAGATATGTGCTAGATGCAACGTCAGTTATAACGGCAGCAATGCAAACCTGACAGACTAACGTATTCAGAACACTGTCTGAAAAGCTTCGATAGCCATGCATTCGAAGATGGCGACGTCAAAAACTCTCCGTCCCTTATTGACACAGTCCGAGGGCTTCGTGGGAGAATCACACTGCATGGTTGTTCGCTGGTTTATAAGACAAATGTCACATCCGCTTCCTGCTAAACACAATTATTTACACGAAAACGTATTAGAATCTCTTTTGCTAACCAGCAAATGGACTCTAAGCGTGATCAATCATCAAAAACGCCACTTTGTTGCTGCTACCTATGGCTACGGCACTACGGCCTTTTCCCGCCACCATATTTGTTACCCATAATCCTGCTATTCAGCAGACGACAAAGGTTTGTGAGGAACACTTTTTTGTCTAAATGCTGTGTGTGATAGTGGACTGAGGGCGATGTTTTCCTCAAAGTTTGCTCCAAGCACAAGCAGAAACACATTGACATAGTGGTATTACCATTTGTACGGCATCCAGCTAACGTCCCGATATGAATAAATGTACACGTTGCCATGACGGTGTTGTTACCGAAGGCCTGATGTGTGCGCTATGGCACCGGT
This sequence comes from Branchiostoma lanceolatum, assembly GCA_035149815.1. Lineage (NCBI taxonomy): Eukaryota > Metazoa > Chordata > Leptocardii > Amphioxiformes > Branchiostomatidae > Branchiostoma > Branchiostoma lanceolatum. Next base: position 15,230,360 of record CM068866.1, read on the forward strand.
GGCTATGGCCGTTTTGTCTTGTGTTTTTTTTTTTTTGCTTCGATACGTTTATATGACCTTAGAACTCTCTTCAAGGCAATGTGGGAACAAAAGCTGCTATATAAAAGCTAATTAGCGGCAAGATATTAATGACGAATCTTCTCTACCGAATAAATGTTAGCACCTGTCCGAGAGCACCGTCATTCTGCGTGCGGCGGACAGCCGCGGTAGTTTCAAATTACAATATTATGGTATCAGCACGACTAGGAGACAAAATATAACATATATAGCATTAATGCAAAGGTAATCCATGATATTGACAGAATAACAGAAAAAAAAGGATGGTTTATTGTTCTGCCAGATTGGTTTCAAGTAAGTCGTATCGAAAAAATCCCGGTTTTACGTGAACTAACGTTAACGTTACACATTGAAACTGACAAGGAACATAATGATAACAAAGCCATGTTACATTTTGCGTGCAAACGCAGGATATTTCACTCCCATCCCCAACGCAAAATCCTAAATATTCCCCGTGATTTGATAGACTAATCCAAAATCATCCCTAACCAATATTAACAAAACCATCACCAAAGCACAAAAAAACATCACATTTTGGGGATGATAGAACAGTAGCATACGCACGAATTGGAATGGTGGAGGAACCGTTTGAACGTCCGGTCGTGGGTCATAGTTCATGATGGTTTCCAACATGAAGATTCCTTGGAATTCTGGGCCTCCTGAAGACTGGATGAACGGGAGAAGCCAGGCGCAGACAAAGTCATCTGATCCCATATCAGTTTCACACGGGGTTCCGATAGCAACGCTCGGGTGGGGAATATCTGCATCAAAAATGAATGTGAAATGTTATTTTAAAGTGTTTAAAGTGCGTTGGAACTATTCTCTTCTCCAATACACCAGCAGTAATGATTCGCGCTCATATTTGCTGACTTATGTGTTTCTCTCACGTGACCCGTGACGTAAATATTGTCAGCCATGCTGGATTGTTAAACTGAAGTTGCCAGATAAATTTGAATTTGTGCACGTGATTACAACCTCGACTGACAATTACAGTCAAACCTGTCTATAGCGGTCACTCAAGGGACTGGCCAAAACTGGCCGCTAAGGACAGGTGGCCGCTATGGAGAAAATGTTGATTAATGATGACTACGAGTGACACATATTTTCAGTACCCACTGAGATACATTTATTCACCGTACAGTACACATGTAAACATTGCATAGGTAAGTCACATTTTAGAAAGTCGATTGTTGTTACCACCTAGTTAGTTAAGAACAAAATACATGTTGCTCAGTTGCCACTTACTGTTAGTTTTCGACCGTTTTGAAACATAAAATCGTGGCGATAGTTTCCCTTAGTCTGTTGTTGTTTCACTTGCCGCTTGTCATTATCAGCTTCTACCATTATGCTAATAGGGTACTCAGAAGAAGGTCGATCTTTTGATGGCTTTATTCTTTTCAGAAAATTGCAATAGCCCAAATCTTACATCATATTAATGTTATTAATATTCTTGTAAAGCTTTTGGTAAAGTAATTATCCTCAGTGATACTTTGCAGCAAAATAAATTTAGCGCATTATACCTCCGAAACAGTGGTGTCTACCGTTGACCTTTGTGCTGCCAACCTCCTTGGTGCTGCTGACTATCAGCGCCATTTTGAAAATTGCGCGAAACACGTTTTGACTTTGAGCACCGGGGAAAACGGATATTGGGCCGGCATTCAAACATTTCCCGAACTTACTGCATCAGCTACATGTGCGAGTTGTATTTTCCAAAAAGCTACCGTAATATTTGTCCAGTCGAAATGCACAGAAATGGTCAATTTTGCTACGATGTACAAACGCAAGCCATGTGAAGAAAATTATACTGACTTCGCGTCAAACCATGGATTTTCTAACAAAGATAAAACATTCTGGTTTTCTTTATTATCATCCTATCCAGTTGAATCCACATAAATTTGATAACTGCGTGAAAAAATGAAGATTTTGAATCCGGCGTGCAGTGGCGATGCGGCTTCTACCGGCGCGCCGTGACCGTTACCGACAGTGTTACTGTACTCGCGGGACTGAAAATCGTCTGGCCGCGACCGCGTTGGACAGGTGGCCGTTATAGCCTAATTCTTAATGCTTATGTCAATGGGAAAAATCCAAGGGACCGACAAAAAGTGACCACTATGGGCAGGTGGCCGCTATGCAAAGGTGACCGCTAATACAGGTTTGACTGTACACACATAGAAATTGAAAGGCGTTACTCGTCTATGTTCAACCAATGGTGTTCAATTCATGGTTCCTTGGTTCCATCAACCAGCGCTGCATGGCGACTGTGACGTCACTTACACACACCCTACTACGATCCTTCAAGTACACAAATTATTAGTTTGTTACCAGTTTTCGGTTAAAGCCTACACTAATGGCGCCTATGCTGAAGAATTGATCTGCCATTAGCCTGGAGTCGATGCCAGCCTTGTTAGAATTTTTAGCTTTGGCCCGCTCCCAAGGCCCGATAGCCGACCCTCGAAGTGAGCCAAAACTAAGGCTGGACCGTCCAGGCTAATCTGCAGTATCCATGAGCAAACCTTCTTCATGGTCGAACGCGACGAATATGACGGTGAAATTCTGTTGTTCATATGACGTCATCACCCTGGCGATTTCCAACATGGCCGCCATACCAGATCCATCATCATCAACACCTGTAAAACGGTTTGGAACAGAGAATGTGATAGGCCAAAAGTGGGGACTGTTGTGGGTGGGTACGAACTACGTCGTCAGATAACGGGCGTAAGACAAAGGAAACAGAAATGATACAAAAAGAAAGAAAAAAAAAGCTCCTTCTAAGAACTATGAAATTTGCACCCTTGGCCAATCGAAATGCAGATGTTAGTGCTGAATTTACCTGAATCTCAGAAACTATTGTCTCTAGTATATTTCTTCATTGACAGAATATTCTGATGATTTTCTTTCTATAGGTAGCTATTGGCCTCAGAAAAAAATGGTCATTTCTTTCTTTTCGCTTGCGACACGTGCGATCGTTGCAAATCGATTTTGTTTCAAATAAGACATTGTCCAAAGAGCTGATTGAATCGTTAGCCGCCTACATCCATGGCCCATCTAGCAGTTTTCGTTTGAACTGCAGACTAGACTATAGCTTGCAAATTTCGCTGCCTCAGCTCAGAGAAGGCTTACAGTTTTAGTTTGGAGGATTCTAAAGCACAGTGACGTACATGTTTGTATCATGTCCTTATTTGGTGGTTACCTGGAGAGGTGGCCACGGTGTCGTAATGCGCCCCCACAGCCACGATCTTGTCGTCTGCAGTTCCGCTCAGTTTCCCGCGCTTCACGCCGATGATGTTGGTGCCGGCGTTTCCCTAATGGTCGTTTCAGAAGAAAAATCCGCGAAAAGTTAAACAAACAATAATATGTTTTTGCATTACAACTAACCCATTATCTCACAGTCAGGCCTAGAAAATTCTAATCGAATTCCGATATCAATGCCGCCATAGTCCAGTGACTGTGTTTCAAGCTTTCGCGTTTGTTTAGCTTAACACCGTGGTAACCTTTCAATTGCATACATCATCAAGGTACAGCACCATTGACAAGCACTTCGCACAGCATAAACAGACCATTCATCCGACAGTTCTGAAGATAGAAGTACATTTATAAATAATAAATGACTGAAAGCTTTAAAGAAATATTTTCACTGAACGGTTCAAGTGCGATAAGCTAGATAACCTACATTAATATTAATCCGCCGGGTTATATAAATCTACCACTTGAAAAGCCGTGGGTTTGAGGAATCTTTAGTGCAGCACCCCCAGGTATGCACAGTAGATATACAGGAGTGCATTATACTGTAAGCTTAGAAAACAGCTAATCAAGGCGATCCGACGATTGTTTAGATTTCTAGTCAAGAAAAGAAAGAAACTTTCTAAGCTTGACTGAACAACAATTACTCATAACTCACATTGGGATTTCCGGTCGGCGCGGTGAAGTTTTGCACGGTGACCTCCAGACCGTAGTGCTTGAACGTCTCTATGATGTGTGTCCTCGCCGCTGCCTTTCCTGAGGGGTTCGCTAGATGGTGCCTGTTGACTCCGAAAGGTCCTTCCAGAGATTCCCTCAGATTTTCCACGGAAACGCCATTGATTGTTGCAGAACCTATTACATTAACGGAAAATCTGACTAAAATCGACGATATGGAGAATGGTAGCGCCTTCCACTTGTACAAAAAAACATGTACACTGGATACTGATAGGGTAAAAGAACAAGAAAGCATGGAACAAAATCCCCAGTACGCGTAGACCGTTTGCCCTTGTCGTGTTACCCACTACGTGAGAATGTGTATCAATGCAATTAGAACCAAGGTTTACAAGCAGTTTGAACGTGACGTTGCTTAGCTGGCCACTCGTAATAAACAACACATCGATCAATAAAAGACCACGTGCTCTCTTGTTCAGTCGTAACCATTTTTATGGGGTAAATGCACTGTTTGTACTGCATGCGAAGGCCCTTATACATGTATTAGTAATTCCTTAAAAAAGCGGTGGTTATTCCTGACAAAACTATGGTTACATCACAGAACGAGGGAAGGCAACTGGAACTTCGGGACTGTCGAGAATGTCTCAGAAAGGCAGGGGAAAGGTCAAAGTCCCCCTACTTTCCCTTATACCACGCTCGTACCCAGGGCCGTGAAGAAGCCATAGGTTTAAATCGTGGGCTTAGAATTATGTCACATCAACTGCCGATCAAGCTCAACAAAATAAACTTCTGGAATTCACAGCTGTCTTTTTTGTTTTGTTTTGTGCTTTTCTTGTTCCGCGCGTAGTTGTGTACACAACTTCACAAGTACGTAACGGGCGACCTTCTACACTGGTAGTTAACCGTTATTTCTTCTAACATAAACACGTTGAAAACAATACGCAAGTTCGCTATCTTGGGGGGTAAAATGTTGCTCAAGTGTGTTATGTTATAAGAAACGGAGATTTACCTTATCGTTGGCGCTGTTAAGGTGTTAAGATTACCTCTCTACTTTGCGCTGAGGGGAGTTATGTCAAGGACCCTACTTTGCCAAGGGAGCTCTAGGGAGTTTGGCATTCTCCACGATCTGTTTATGTATTGCACGTATTACACAAAGGCTTCCAACGCTATTTGGGTGGGGTAAGCTGACGATCTGTTTTTGATCTTTTTTTTCGACGCTACGGAGGAGCGTGCCCTTATACATTGCCAGTCGGTACAACAACTCGTGCCCTAATAGAATGTATAGAATTTCTTTTAAAAAGCCATGACACCAACAATACGAGATGTAACAGGGACTATCATGCAGCAGTGATAGCACCACACCAACTGCTCAGCCTAATGGGGTCGCGACCTTTTAGCCTAGTGGTTGGAGTGCGTGAGGTTATGATCCGGAGCAGCCACGTGACGGGGACTGAAGCCGTCGGACCGAGTCAAAAACCTTCATGATTTGGCCCCGAAGATCTACTTGGAGATTAACCCCCGTTCAGTCATCGAATCGGTTCAGATTATCAGATTTTTTCTAACCGATTAGACCCATGCGTTTACAGTCGTTTTAAAAGATCATGAAATCTCATCAACTACTCCACACGACATACATAGTGGGCGTTTCTGGCAGGGTAAAGTCCATTCGAGCTTCGAACCAGTCTGGAATATGAAATCATCGCCAGTTGAGACACTGCGTAATGTAAAAATTAATAATTCATCAATTTTGAAAATAGCAGAAGATTTCTAGCCTGGAGTCCAGCCTTATCAGCTTTAGTCCGCTATCCAAGCTCCGCTCCTCGCGGAATAAAGCTAGTAAGGCTGGACTCCAAGCTACAAGATTTCACCTGTGGAGTTGAAAGAATTAAGTGAATGCGGTATCTTATTTTACGTCTGGCACTCGCTGTAATAAAAGCCCACAATAATCATGAATGACAGAACGCCCCTTGCACAAGCTAACAAGACACAAACCAAGGCTCACCTGATAACCACGAGGAAGATGTTTGGCTGACCAACACAGCGATGAGTGCGACAAACATTGTCGTAACCACAGACATCACGATAAATACAGCTTCCGAAGTCGAGACACTGCTTCCCTCCTTGCCTTTTTTTTCAAACCCTTCTTATGTTCAATTCGTAAGCTTGGATGCTCAGTAGCCTGGGTAGGGTCGTGGTATGGAATTTGATTTGACATGGATGCTATCAGTGAACATGTCCAGGCTTGGGGGTAAAAGGTCAATTGCTTAATCTCCAAGCAGATCTTTCGTTGGCAAGACATGGGCCGAAACCATGTGAGGGCCAACTCGAGCACTGGACACAAGTACGGTTCGGCACATGGATTTCTCCAGCAAAACTAAAAAGAACCTGGCCCCGATATGTTGAAAATCACGAGTCAGCGCTCCCGCCGAAAAGAAACGCCGGTGTCGGCCGAAAAACCTGCAAAGGAGGCTAACAATTGCCCCGGAAAATAAGAATGGGGCGTGTATTAAGTTAGCTTGATTCTTATTACCTCCGGGAAGGAGGTCAGTTACCTCCGACAGGGGTACTGTTTTTGTTTGTGTGTTCGCAGCAATAACTGCGATCCATTTGATGAATTTGTTTGAATTCTGGCGATTTTCCATGGCTGTATCAGATTATTTCTATCAGTAAAAATAACAAACACATAAGAAAACAAATACAATCATGTCCGTCGTCACTTGTAATTTTGAGCACTATAGACACATTTTCCACAGTTGACACATCGCTGATAATGATAAGTAACATCTTTGATATCTAGAAATATTACCAAGGAAATCGCTTAACAAGGAAATATTCGTATGTTATGGTTATATATAATAAATCGGCACAATTCGGGAAATCACTTAAACGGTCTACGTTTATCTTTTTTTCATATTTAACGAACTGGGGTTTGCATTTCTTCTATAGCGTCGGTAGGCGGCGCTCTTCGTGTTAGACTTCGAGACCTTCACGACATCCGGCCAAGCTGGATGGGTGTGCTCCTTGCGGGGGAGGAGTGTACCTCGTCGAAAGGTTCCTGTATGATGGCTTCCTTGTCGCCCTGAATGATGGCTTCCCTCTCAGCGTTCTTCCGCTGTTTACGCTTGTAGATCACTACACCAACTACGATGCAGGCCAGTAAAACTCCACAACAAACGGCGATCCACACCGCCTTGCTTTTCCCCGTGGGCACCACGCAAAGCCGCCCGGGGTTGTCCCCGCGCGCGGCCGACTGGTCCTCGTACCCGTCCCGGCACTGGCAGGTGAATGAACCCACCGTGTTTGTACAAGACGCCTTGTACGAGCAGTCGTTGTGCTCCGGGGCCGAACACTCGTCTAGGTCTGTCACGTCAAACAGGTTCAAGTCGATGTTCAAATCCGTTCCGTTTTTAAACTCCAGGACCTCACCGAACGCCGCTATCACTTCGTCCCGGCCTTCCTCAGCTGTCTGCAGGATGTGAACCTGTAAGGAATGAATGGACTATCAGGGGTTGGAAATCAAGTGAAAGTGTTAAGGGTTTTAGTAAATTTAGTATCATATCATGCATTAGTAGCATTTCTAATAGAAAACAATAATGTCACATCGTCAACTCTTCCCCTTAACTTATTTTCCGAAACACGCACGCACGCACACACACGTACACTCTCTACAGAGAGAGAGAGAGAGAGAGAGAGAGACAGAGACAGAGAGACAGACAGACAGAGAGTGTGCGTGCGTGTGTGTGTGTGTGTGTGTGTGTGCGCGCGCGCGTGTGTGTGTGTGTGTGTGTGTGTGTGTGTGTGTGTGTGTGTGCGTGCGTGCGCGCGTGCGTGCGTGTTTCAGAAAATAAGTTAAGGGGAAGAGTTGACGATGTGACATTATTGTTTTCTATTAGAAATGCTACTAATGCATGATATGATACTAAACTTAGTACATCCCTTAACTCTTTTAGAGAGAGATAGATAGAGAGAGACTGAAATGCAGGACTAGAACTAGAATACTAACTGACAAAGACTTGCATGTATGAACAATAAGATATACTCCATCTATCTGCTCCAGTGCAGCTAGCTAAGGCTAAGTAACAAACCTTCATGTCAGCTATCACGCTCCCTGCCCGGAAACCCAGGACGGTGGCCCCCTGGAACACTTCCGAGATGTTGGAGATCCGGAACAGATCCTGGACGGTGTCTGTGACCTCGGCGGCCAAGGCCACGTATTCCGTGCTCTGGTTCTTTTTGAGGTCGTCCGAAAACGGCCGAGACTTCAGTCGGATCGATAACTTGTACACGCGACTGGCCTCGCACTTTCCATTGAATCCCTTGAACCCAGGCTTGCACTCTGCACAATGCAACAGTGATTCACATGATGAAGATTGGTCATAGATCGTAGATAATAATGATATCGATATCATAGTATACATTCTAGCCCACTGGCCTCGTCTTGCTGAGCCCGACAACTGTCGGTTTGCACATGCTGGTTCTGTATGCTAGCCCTGACAATTGTCGGGTTGAGGCTATTTCTAGAATGCGTACGTTACCCCGAATCATTTAAACTCGGAATTAAAATCAACGCGGGACCCGGTAACAAATAGACGCCGTGAGCTAATCGTGCGAACATCGGGAGGTACACTTCTCCGTAACCGGCAATCCACCTGGACAAATTTGTGGCTTCAGGGCCCGGCCGGGTCGGACTACACCCCCGACGGGCACCGGCGCATTTGGGACCTAAGCATAACTGATTGACATGTGAGCAGTAGTCTGAAGGTTGTATTCAAAACAAGTATTTTACCTACTGCACAGGAACCACAGCTAAGCTGACATTCATCCAGCATCCAAGTGGGGTTCGCCTCACACTCTCCATCAGACGCCCAGGCTGGGCACAAAACGTTGTTGTCCTCACAACCTAAGATAGACACAAACGTTAGGCACCACCGTTTGAACAAAACAAAAAAAGCCTTTGCATTTTTTTCTTCTTTTTCTGTCGAAAGTGTCAACAAAAAAGTAGACTAATTTCAAGAAGAAACTATACTAGGCTTTTCGCAGCATTTCGTACTTCCTTCTAGTGATACGTGTTTTCTCGCATTTCAAAAAGGTATGAAAATGAGAAGAGACGCTAAAAAAAATCCAGAGCCACTTACGTCTGCTTGGATATTAGTATTGTAAAGGGACGGCGCAGGCACCTCGACCTTTGAATTTGAGGGTCGCTTTTCTTGAAGAATGTCGAAGCATTCGTCAACAATTCGGATTAGTTCCACTGTGGGTTGGGACTTATCAAACCGTTATGACTGACATACATGATTTCCAATCGCCAGGGAGCCGTAACCATTACGCCCACGGCCCCACACTGTATGCAGAGGGTCAATGTATTTACCGAAATGCACGAAATACACCTTCGAAATGAGATTTGATGGGTGAACACCACAGGGTGCTATTTTTCGACATAGAACGATGTATCACATAACAATGTGAACAAGAAATCCACAACAAATACTTCGCGATCCCGTCGGAAAAATATGCGACTGTGCGATCCCAGACCGCGTATTTTCTGTCTTTTCCTCTGCCATGACCCTTGTTGCCAGGGCCATAAATACATTATTCTGTGCCAACAGATAGCAACCGGTGATGTGTACTCATAACATCCTACTGTATTTCGGTAGCTTTCACCCATCTTCACGTATATTTCGAAGGTGTATTTCCTGCATTTCGGTAAAGACACGGACCGGTATGCAGATGTGACATGTATTTACCCGTTGCTGATGTCGGTACTTCGCAGGCGTTACAGCTGAGTCGGCACGACACCATCATGTACCGGGGGTTTTCATCACACTCCCCGTCCGCTGCCCAGTCCTCACACCGGTGATAGTAGTCCATACAGAAATCTAAGCAAAACAACAAAAAGGAGAAAAATAAAACCGAAAATATGGCGCGAAGATTCTTAACTCCCATCTTTGTGTTCAAGAAATGACCAGAATACACTCAGGAATATACAATAATCATAATGAACTTTTTATGGATGCAAATTGTCAGTCAAATTGGGAACACACTCTAGCCAAAAAAGCCAGTAGGAATGGCCCCAGTAACAATATGTAATTGTGCACTGTATATTTGTGAAATTGTAAATATGTAAATGTGCTGATATGCTATGTATCAATGTAAGATTGAATAAAGATATGAAATGTCAGTACTGCAGATAAGTGTATGTCCTCGAGATCTGTATATCATTTCGATTATCAACGTGAAGTGGGGTGACTAATCACTATACCGCGTATTTCATGTTGTTACCTCCATGAAAAATGGAGGTATAGTTTTTGTAGTTTCTGTGTGGTTGCAATTGTGTGCTCCTTGCGTGCTTGCTTTTTTTTGTGTTTCCGGATTTTTGTGGTCAACATAACTCAAGATTACAAGAACGGCTGGACCGATTGTGATGATGTTTGGTATGTGGGTAGATCGTGGGAAGACAAGGGTCAAGGTCAAGTTTGGACCCCCTGGTGTGTGACCTTGTTGTTGTACTGTGACAATGGACGACTTGCCCTCGTACTGTGTACGTGATCTACGGCTACTCTATCTACGGGACGGAACGGTCCAACACAACGTGAAGGCTCAACGTAAACCTGGCTACAATTCTTCTCTCCTCGTTTCTAGGTCACACTACATACGGGACCTCTCTCGGTCTCCTCCTATTGTTCTACCCTAAGGTATCATATGATAGTTCTACACAGTGCTACAGTACCTTGATGGCACGTATCACAGCTTTTCCTACAGCCCGCCAGCATGTAGCCCTGGTTCTGTCCGCAGTCCCCCTGGGCGGCCCATTCCGGACACTGGTCGTGGAGGTCTCTACATTGGTCTGCAGGAGGTATGGCTCATGATCAGATATCTATTCCGACAGACGTAATGGGCAGTCACTAACTTTTCAACGAGGGTAAGTCAGAAAGAAATGCCCTTAGATATTTCAGCCTCAAGACGTTCCTTTACGTATGTGCAGCAAAATTTCAACTCCTTTCATACAAAAATGAAACTGCTACGACACTAAAAGTATTCATTTTTGACTTCCCCTCGTACACAGAGATCATGCATCGATAAATAGAAACACAAAACTTGCCTGTACCTGCCGTAAAGGCCCCTGTCGCACAGTTGAGGAGCTTCGGCCGTATTTGTTGATCGACAGAAAGATAGAGAGTTTTGCGTATTTTTCACCTGAAAATCTACTATATCATATTCAATGGGGCTCAGTGACCTGCGAACACCGGCCGATCTTTAAAATCGTGCGATGATCGAGAGAACACCGGGCGTTTTACTGCCAAAAATGTCATTTAGAGCTTGCAGACTCGTCGGCCAATCGGGGTTCCTGCTGTGTGACAGGGCTTAACCTTCTCCCTGCTGCCTAACTCTGTAACCATTAGGGAATTGGGTGCCAAACGGCTACTTCAGTGTGCTAAATGTTAAAAGAACTGCGCCTTATAGTAACCTACAGACATGAACGCACATGTTGCGTATAAAACTTTGGGATAAGTGTGGCCTCTAGATAATCTCCAACGTGACAGAACGACAGTATCCATGGGCCAAACAATATCCAGTCTGCCCCCGTAGGATCTGACGTCTTGCCGCCGTAGGATCTGCTTGGAGATTAGCCTCTACTCACCTGCAGAGCAGGAGTCCATGTTGACCTGAGCGAGTCTTAGAGTCGTCTGCAGAACAGAGTCCGTGACCTTGGCCAAAAAGGTCAACTTCTCATCAGTGATGCTGGTGACGTTGTCACATGGGTTGTGGTAGCACTGCCGCATAGTTCCTCGGTAATTAGCTGAAATTCAACAGTTTAGTAAAGAGGCTATCAAAATTCATCCTGACCAAATTTTTTCCCCATTTTGAGGCAATTCTTACACACGCGGACTTCTTATGATACTTGAAATATGTTTAGGAATACTTTATGACGGAACTCCAAAGGCAAAAGCCGGTCATAACTAATCTCCAAGCAGATCTAACGGTTGCAAAGACCGTATCCAACTGGCAAAAGGAGTGTTTATTGCTCCGGTTGCAATAAAAATTAATTTTGCCAGTTGGATGCGGTCTTTGCAACCGTTAGATCTGCTTGGACATTAGGTTGCAACGAGATAGAGACACGGTGGCAAAAAAATTGACAATACAAATATCAAAATGAGAGTACGGCTCCTAACAAAATCTAGCGTCTGCTTTATTCTATCCCATCTCTTACATTCGTACTCATGCTTATTTCCTACGGTACTGTGTTTGATGTTCGGCCATGTTGATTTGATTATATGGATGGCATCAATTTTCGTCAATTTCCAAAAATAAATAAAAGTTTTCGACTATAGTGTAAATCACACAAAGCAGCTGCAAAATGATCAAATATATGCCGTAATTTTTCTTTAAAACATCAGATGGAAAACGATTCTAGATCGTAGAATGCCAAAATCAGGCCCAAAGTCAAAGAAGAAGATGTGAAGAAGTGAAAATGAAGAATCTATTATTCGCTGCACCATACTCTGTGTGTTAGTCAGTTGTTGAACCGCTTCCTGGACACGTAAATTTCATAATAATTAATGCAAGTTTAAAAAAAAAATATTATTCGCACGCTCGCATCAGTTTTGGGGTTCCCAGAGGATGTCATCCATATGATCAAATCAACATGGCCTTATCTATGTTCACGGCTAGGAACATAGACATAGTAAGCTATTTCAGCGACGAAGATACAAATTCTACCGGTCGAACAAAACAACTGCAGCGTAGAACATCGGTAGAACTAGTAAAAACAAATGTAGCTAGTTTTTAGGGAAAATTGGTTTCCTAGCAACCGTTGCTAAGAAACATGCTTTTTGAATTGGCTCCACCCTTGAAAATATTAAGTACATACTCGGGGTTCACCATACCAAGTTTCATGCTTTTACCACAATTTGAACAATTCTAGCTATATTTTGCACCAATCGCCTAGACTATAAGTATCTATAGAAGGAAAAAGTTGTGTAAGTCACCAACCTGTGTCTGTCAAAGACACGCATCGAAAATACGGTTCTTTCGCCCAAAATGGCAGACAGTCACTCGGCCCAAAGATGTAAGAGCCAGTTGCTGCTCTTCCTAAGAAAATGATTAAAGAAAAACTGTTAAAGATTTTTTAAAAGTCCTATTCGGCACACCCTTTCCTGCTTTCATTTGTGCTTCTGCATTTACTATAGTCTAAGTTAGGTTTTATGTACTCTCCAAGCAGAGCTAGGGTTTCGGCTGGTTTTTAACGTATTTTTAGGCGTTTTTGTCATGCCTTCTACTTTGTCATCGTTTTTGTTGTGTCGCAAACCTTGGCGAAACCCTAGCTCTTCTTGGAGAGTAGGTTTTATCTTGTATACCATATATATGACACTAGATTGTCAGCAATATATTGATAATTTCACATCAGGTTACTAGTATAGTTATTAGAATCCACACAAAACACAAGCAAAGCTTTTGGACACAATTGTCATAGTTCACTCCTCAATAAACTTGATATAAATTGAAAATCCTGACGTTTGCAGCAACGTAGACGGAGAAAATCATTCTTTGACTTTAAAGTAGATCCCGAGAAGCTGTTGTTGTAACCATACCACTGTAATACAAGCTGCCTTACAGGGTTATGTCCATGAAAAATGGAGATATTGTTTTTGACGTGTCTGTGTTTGTGTGTGTGTGTCTGTCTGTTTAACTTAACTTAAGAACCTCTGGATGAATTACGATGATATTTGGTATGTGGGTGGTTGTTGGGGAGACAAAGGTCAAGGTCGATTTTGGGCCCCCTTTCCGTTTTCTGCACCTATTGACCTGTGCGTGCTATGGTCTTGATTTTTTTTTTTTTTTTTTTTTGGTGGCAGATAGATTGTGATGTAAGGAAGAAGTGGTGTAGGTGTGGGCCCCCTAGCGGCTCGTTCGGCATGTAACGACAGACTTCTTCGCTCTGACGTACCTTCGGCCTGTACAGTGACGTCCAGTAGCCTGGCACTAGCGGGTCCCTTGGACGTCTCATTCCATGTCTGTTGTAACGCGGTCACCAGTTGGGCCTCGTCCGGCTTGTGGATCAACATGAGGAAATCTCCAGTCATGTTGGAGGCAGCGGCGTCAAGGTACGCATTCGGGTAAATCTACAGAAGAACAGCAATGCAACCGACAAGTTACCAACAAACTAGAGTTAAGTATTTGTGCTACATATACTTCAGGTTTGTTATGTTAGTTTAGCGATTACGGGGTCATTTTATAAATATGCATTGGTATAGAATTTTTTTTCTTTATATTTGAGTTGAATGTGTGTCGATTTGTTAAAAATCGAGAGAACGCTAGCGACCACAAAAACACCCCTCCCAATAAAATGGTATGGCGACCCTGTGACGTCACAATTGAAGATGGCGACCACCACACATGCCAACGGATCCAACGAAGGTTTTGCTACGCAAACCTGTAACTACAGCGAGCTAGCCTGAGTGTCATCCTAATTTAGTTCAAGGGGGAGTATTGGGGCCCTGGAAATAACTAGGATGACACTCAGAGGCTACAGCGTAGCGACTCTCGTATAGGAAACTGCTAGAAGGCCGTATATGAAGGCTACCTGTCAAGCAGATATAGGGAGGGAAGATTGAACGTCCTGGCTGGCAGTTAAAGAACTTTACCTCACGACATTCTCTTCAAACATCTGCTTGGAGATACGTACAGGCTATGGTTTTATGACATAACATTTACATAATGTACAATAAAAATCCAAAGTGCAGATTTTCTTTTAGTGAAAAGGCGTAGTCTTTCGCCATTTTCCACATATATAACAGTAATAAGAATCTATGTTTTCGCACCACTTGGAACCTTTCAGGAAAATATTGAACGTATGTCCGTGGGTCATAGTTCAGGACGTTTTCCAACATGAAGATTCCTTGGAATTCTGGGCCTCCTGAAGACTGGATGAACGGAAGCAGCCAGGAGCAGACGAAGTCGTCGGACCCGAGTTTGGTCTGACAGGGGCTGACAGAAACGTCCACGGGGGAGACACCGGGAACTGAAAATAAAACAAAACAAAAGAAGAGTTCGGAGACCTCATATCTCCATGAAATGTTCTGATGCAAATGACTTCCACATTTACATAATCTAAGCTTGGCTATGTACACCTTTAACTAACTTACACATGCCCCAATGGTTACAGTCCAATTATTCACCACTTAGATGTATTATGACACTTTTGCAAATTATCAAATTCATTTGGAAAATTTGGTATATGTTAATGTTCCACCTGCGCATAAACTACATATGTTACATTTGAGTCCTATTGTACAAACACTGGAATTATAGAATTTCCTCATCAAATTATGCAAATTACGGTCTAATACCTGGAAAGGACTGGGAAGGATGAAGATTTTAAAAAAACACCCAATAATATACGTCTTTTAGGAGTTGCTCTCACATGGTACATGTCCTATACAACGCAAGTCATGACCTGCAATAATAATTACAATGGTATATTTTGATTGCTTTTCGACTCTTCGACATATCCTCAAAAAATTCAAACGACCGCTGTATGAACGAATTGGAAAAAAAATCGACAAATCATCAACAAACCTTCGCTCTTGTCAAAAGCCACAAATATGGTGGTGTAGTTCTGCTGGCTGCATGACGTCATCACCCTGATGATCTCCAGCAAGGCCGCCATGCCGGAACCGTCATCATTGACACCTGAAACACGCGGTCATGGTTAGCCTCCGTTGCAGGCTATCCCACGGCGGTTTTTCATCTTATCGGGGCCAGGTTCTTTGGCTGGGGGGCCGTATCTGCTTGAGGCCCCGTACCTGCTTGAGGCCCGGAAGCCCCGTATCTGCTTGGGATCATGTAGCGCTTACAGGATCCCAGGCAGATACGGGGCCTCAAGCAGATACGTCCTCCTAGCCAAAGAACCTGGCCCCGATAAGTTGATAAATCGCCGCGTGAAAGCCTGCAACGGAGGCTAGGTCATGGTTCTGTTTAGGACCCCACTCCACTAGACGGCGCCCTTGCTGCGCTCTCGCTGCGACCTAAATCGGATTTGTCTAAATCCTCGATTTCATAATCGGAATATCATGCAAAATGTAAAAGTATGGCTAGAATGGCAACAAAACACACAAAGCGTAAAAATATTCGTTTTTATCT
Organism: Branchiostoma lanceolatum; assembly: GCA_035149815.1. Classification (NCBI taxonomy): domain Eukaryota; kingdom Metazoa; phylum Chordata; class Leptocardii; order Amphioxiformes; family Branchiostomatidae; genus Branchiostoma; species Branchiostoma lanceolatum. Next base: position 15,246,470 of record CM068866.1, read on the forward strand.
ACGAAATTCGTTGAGCGCTATATTAGATTTTGGGTCGCAGAGAGCGCGCCGCAAGAGCGCCGTCCTAGTGGAATGGGGGTATAACTAGTAGTAGCGAAATTCAGTCTTTACATATATGCTTTACGCGAGATGTTAAACATAGTCTCCGGCACTTCTTGTGTATAGGGGAATCCGTTACTTTGTTCCTGTCTCTTTTTTTGTATACAAACTATGCATCCATACAAACTACTAGTATACATCATTGTATGACTATTGCATTGTTTATTGAAATGAAATTTAAAACAAAAATTATTGACACCTGAAACCTAGTCATAGTTATCTCAAATGAGATATTGGTAGGGAAAATGGCAACGTTTCCAATCGTCTCGCTCTTCCTCCTCTCTTACCTCATCTGCTTGGGGATTACGTCACAGCGTTTAGTACATACACATGTCTAATCTTCCCAAAACTTACGGATGGTAGAAAACCACAATCTGTGTGGTGTCGATGAAAGTAATATTGTTTGTATCACCTGGAGAGTTGGCCACGGTGTCGTAATGTGCCCCCACAGCCACGATCTTGTCGTCTGAAGTTCCGTTCAGTTTCCCGCGCTTCACGCCGATGATGTTAGTGCCACTTTCCTGCAATGGTGTAAAATCATGTTTCTCAACACTACGCCTTCGTCTCATCAAGAACAAGATAATGTCCTTGGTCTCATTTTCTATCCAGTCTATGTGGAGAAGATCGTGACCTTTTTATCCCCGTTTTTCGAGCGCGCTGGACCCCTTGTAAAACTATTTCCGTTACCAGTTCAGATTGCGGGAAATAGGGGCATGGGGAGGGACTTTGACACATTTCTCAAATAACTACTCCTCCCCTTGTCATTTGAGCCTGCGATATGGAACAGAGGTAAGTGGAGATGGCGTAGCCTCTACCAGGCCCCGCGGATGGCTGTGAAATAGTAGAAATTGGCCAAATAGAGTGAATAGTAAGCTTAGGGAGTCGGCTATGGAGAGAGGGTCCAATCTGCCATCCTAGGACGGAGCCTGCAAATGAAACCCTGGCAAATATTCTCCCTCTAGCCGACGTAGTTAGTCTGGTAGACTAACCGCGTCGGAAATAGAGAGAACATTTGCCGGGGACTTTGGCCATGGAGGATAACATGGACCTATTAGACCCTCTCTCCGCAGCCGACTCCCTTCATACAATTGACTCTATTTGGCCAATTTCTACTATTTTCTCAGCGACCCGCGGAGACTGGTAGAGGCTAGTAGAGACTAGAGATGGCGGACGGAAAACGGGGCAGAGGATAAAAAGGTCACGATCTTCTCCACTAACCTCTGCTTGGAGAGTAAGGAACTCATACTTTCAAATCCTTCCGCGGACGCCGGTGGGGGAGAGAACCGCTAGGAGCGCTATTCAGTGATGCTACATTTTCAGCCAAAATTCTTGAATGATCAAGCAGTAGCGGCATTCATTCATTCATTCATTCATTCATTCATTCATTCATTCATTCATTCTTTCATTCATTGAATGGAATGCTCACCTCCCGGTTTCCCCCTGGTCCCGTGAAGTTCTGAACCGTGACGTCCAAGCCGTACTCTTGGAAGACATCTTTGATATGTGTCCTCGCCGCTGCCTTTCCTGAGGGGTTCGCTAGGTGGTGCCTGATGACTCCGAAACGTCCTTCCAGAGATTCCCTCAGAGCGTTCACAGACACTTCCTGGATATCGGCGTGGACAACCCCAACTATGGACATGGAGAGACATTTAAGTGACAGTTTTAGTGTCGACTGCCAGAACATTATACTCTCCAAGCAGAGGTTGGTGGGGAAGATTGTGACTTTTTATCATATTTGTCCCGTTTTTGACCGCTCTCCCTAGCCTACCAGAGCCTGGAACTGAAACAGGATGACACTCAGGCCCCACGCAACACAAAAAGTTAACAATCTTCCCCACCAACCTCTGCTTGGAGAGTAAGAAAAGTACACTATAGGAGCTTTTGCAAGTGGTTGCTATACTTCTCCTTTCAGTTGACATTCAGACAAAGCATTACTTAAGTAGCTATCATAGTAACAAACTTAAGTTGGCATTTTAACATCACATTTGGCTGTGAATAGCTGCTGTTTTTTTCAATGATCTTTTATTTCTACCACGTTTATGATGGGTCTCAACTTCAACAACAATGCGGATTCCCTCCCTATGACAATGTGAGGGACGTTTCCACAATACCCTTGGATCATCGTTCAGACACGGCAAACAAATAAAGTAAAGAATCTCGAACAAAAAGACAATGTCACTGGGAATTCTGAAACAGAAGGAGTTGTTTACTACAACAGTAGCAGGAGCTGTCTGCAGATGGTGCAGGAAGCAGGCCGGATGTCTCGTGGTGCATGGGAGTCTGCTACCTGATTAGTACATTGGCTAGTCTCCAAGTATATGTTCTTACACAACAGTTGGAGGGGGAGAGTATGGCCTCGCTGTATTATTTTGTCAACATGGTATGGGGGTCTGCATGGGGGGTGGAGGACGCTAAATTCAGGAAGGCTGACAACGCATTAGCCTCCTTCGCAGACTTCCTATAACGGCGGCGTATATATTGGGAGGGGGGGGGCAAGGTTCTCTAATGCCGGCAAGGGAGTTGTGTAGCCAAGGGAGTTGTGTAGCCGAGGGAGTTGTGTAGCTGAGGGACGAGCGCCGTTAATCCAACGATATATATATAACGGCGCTCGTCCCTCGGCTACACAACTCCCTTGTCGGCATTAGAGAACCTGCCCCCCCCCCCCAATATATACGCCGCCGTTATAGGAAGTCTGCGAAGGAGGCTAACAACGCATTACGTTAAATTCAGAAAGACTGGCAATTAATTCTCTATCAGTATTATAGATCATTACATTGTCTATGGTAAATCACTTTAATTAAACCTCCTTAGGTAAATTCTGGCGTACAAAATGTATGTGCGCTGTGGGAATCTAGACAGTGGAAAGACAAAGATGTGACACACGCACACTCCACCAAACATCTGCTTGATCGTTAAGTAGGCCTTGAATTATGCAAACCGTGCAGCGACCGTTTAATTTGGTTTGACACAAATCAGAGGAACTTCGTTCATATACATGTATACCGGTGGCGGGTCGGAGTGGACAATAATGAGTTGCTAACTACACTGGAAAAATGCATCTAGGGAATTCGTCGTATCTAAAGGAAGTACCACCAAGTCCAACTGACATTTAACACCATACTACAGTTTGCAACAGACTGCGTACGTGAAAAGACAGAGTGAAAAGTTTTGCCGTTCCTGTGCGAGAATCAGTCAACGCAGCTGGATCAACCCAGCTTTCAAAGACGAATGACCCCGAGCTTCATCCATGCAAGGACATTATAATGTCGTTGATCCATGGACCGTGAGGAGGTTATCTCTAACCTCCTTGCATGGACAGATAATGGGGGAGGGGGATACGCCGGCATCTTTATTATAAACCTTATACAACTTGTTTGTTTACAAAAGTCTATTCCACAACTGCATGTTTATCACGTAACAAACAGGATTCCGAAGATGTTCACTTTGAAGACTGTAACATGAATCTACAGGCCAGATGATAGCTAGAGCCTTGTATGGAGAAGTTTCGACTATGGTGACGTGGTCCAAGAGATCTATTTAGCATTCGACCACTGACTTTCTTTCAGTGTCTGTGTTTTCAGTTTCAGTATTCGGTTCGTGTCTTTAAAAACGATCACCATAGAAGTTATCTTTACACCAAGAACCGTTACTTTATGACCTTTATCGCCTAACCCCCTCTATCAAGTGATCAACCCCTGCAACCGGTCTTCCACCTCCATTTTGTTTTGTCTCAAGTCTTTGCAACGAAATGCATCTTTCAATTGGCATTGCACGGGGAATTCCCGCATCATCTGGGCAGAGCAAAAAAAAGGACCGTGACTTACCGATCTCTATAGATATAGCAGACAAGGCAAAGAACGGCCACAGATATCCAAACTGCTTCCCCATGGCTCGATGCAGCACTGCCTAATTTTTAACGCCCACTGCTTCCTGTGCATAGTTCAGCGAAGTTTGTACGTAAGCATGGTCACGTGAGCTCCCCGAAAAAGTGCCAAAAGAAGCTCCTGAGGGATCGCAACCACCCATACTACAGCCCTCTGTGATCCTTTGTCAGTAAAAATAGTTTCAAGAACTCTTTTGTTTGGTTGTACGACGACTATAAAGAGCTGAGTCGTGTTTGCGATAGCTCTTTGTAGGAAGGCCGATCGTCTTCTGGTTGTTTGGTCTGGCACAAGCGGACGCTGTGCCCATCTGGCCGTCATTCAACTGCACGACACAACAGTGTATGTCTCCATCTCAAGCGTTTAAGTTGGCAAAGGAACTAGGCTGAAGGTAGACGCGCCAGTGTGAACAGAAGTATTTTGGAGTCGCGTTCTTCCATGCGCAACGCGACACCGCTGAGAAACTCTAGACCGGGTCGTGTGCATCCCTTGAGAATTTGGACTAGCGTAAGGGTTTGGCTTGTGTTCAGAACAAGTACGCCTCTGCACTCAGGAACGTTTCTTTGTATACGGAGTAACTCACGTTTTGCAGTGCAAAAACTTTTGAATATTTCTGCGGGGCGTGAAGCAACGTCCAGCTAGTAGTATAAACAATCCTCTGACCTTGCAAACCCCCTTGTTAGGCCCTTGCGGGGGCTCACGACCATCTGTTTCAAATGCAGAGGGCCGGGCAGACAAAGGGGCATCGCCTGCACGTCAGTCGGGGGGAAGTTCATTGTAGATAGGCGTATTCAGGACAGCCACTGTTCTGCATAGCCTCGTGTGCAGGCGTTCTGGATGGACGGCGGAATTCTACGGCTTTTTTGTGTGCGGTTGATTTGCGCTTTTTCTTTTGATATCGGCCGCGGATTCTGATTAGCCCAAACTTTAATACTCAACACGACAATCAAAAAAGCGTCATTTCGGTGGGAGTTTGATTTTAAATCTCCTTGCTGCAACGGAGGCTATATTCCTTACATCAGAAGCCCCCCTCCGCGGCCCTGAATGCTGAATTACAATAAACAATAAACAATAAATAAATAAACTTTATGTCGACTAGCAAATTTGCTTGGAGAGTAGCCCTGAACAAGAACATTATATATGTCCTTGCCCTGGATGATCATGAATGTGTATGTTTTAATTTGATACGTCTGGTAGAGTCAAGGGTACGTGTTCTTGGATAGCCTGGAATCCCGACCTATTTATAGCTGCCGGGTCTCTTCTCTCCCTCCGCAAAATAGTTTGCGGAGGGAGAGAAGAGACCCGGCAGCTATAAATAGGTCGGGATTCCAGGCTAGTTCTTGGAATTCTAACTTAGGCCATGTAGATTTGATTGTATATATGGATGAAATCGACTCGATCGCGCATCAATATTTACCCATTTCACACAAAAAAAGAGAAGTTTTCGGCCATACTGTAAAATAAAAAGCAGTTGCAAAATGCATGCTGTAGATTGCCACAAAAATATAAACGGATACTAATGTCGTAGAATGCCGAAGTCAAAGAAGAAGTTTTGAAATAACAAAAATGATGAAGAATCTGTATTTCGGAACACCATACTCTGTGTGTTTACTTTTGTTCGTCATTCCTGACCACGTATGTTTCATAATGAAGGCAACTTTTTTTGGCCAAACTTTTTATATTCGCACGCTCGCTTCAGTTTTGGGGTTCACAGCGAGTCACCCAGATCGTCAAATCAACATGGCCTTAGCGTCGACGCGTCATACAGGGTCACACGAGGCTACGGGGATGTCTGAATGACGAACGAACAGGTTATCTCCAAGATCTGCCGGGGCGAGACAGTGGGCGACACCGGGGCCCGGGATATTGTTCCGCCCATGGATACTGTCTTGGCACCGTAACATCCGCTTGGATTACGAACAGGTGGCCTTAGGTGATGTACGTGACCTTTGTGAAAATCGTAACGCATTCTTAGTCTCTACCAGACTAACCTAGTAACTACGTCAGCTATAGGGGAGAATATTTGCCAGGGAAGTTTGGCCACCAGAGGGTTTCATTTGCACGCGCAGTCTACGCGGGCGAAAGGTGATCTTCACCGTGGACTGACTCTACTGGCTAATTATTCCTTTTTCTGCCGAATTCTACGATCCATACGCCCGTAGGAGGGCCTGGTGGAGGCTAACGTATTCTGGCTGGCCCGCTTTGCCGCAGTTTGATACACACAGGTCATCCAACCAGAACGGGACAGGCAGAAAGTGTCATATTAAAGGAGTCCTAAAGTCCAGAAGTGGGTGTTATTTTGCAAGAGATGATAATTTTAGGAAGTAAATAAAATGCTTACTACTTGTACTTCACAGTATACGATAAAGTACCCACTAGTCCTGCGCGCATAAAAAATCATTCAATATGACAAGGCCTGAATGAAAGAAGTTGGATTTTAAAAAAAGCGAAAAGAAAACTTGTCTTGTTCTGTGTTCTTTGATATCTTATCAGTTGGCCTTTTTGGTGTAGCTATCGCCCCGCATATATGTCGAAAATATTTTAATAAAAGGCTGAAGGAAGTGTCTAGGGAATACGGGGTTAATTAGCGAATATGATCGTCGCGTAATTCACCACAAATGGAATTCAGGCTGTAAAAAGTCGGCTGATTATATATTCATTGATACGTAACCTGTTGGAATATAACACCCCTTTCTTGAGTTTAGGAATACTTTCAAATGGCTTATATGTCGTTCTGGATTCCTGAAAAGATTGTATTTAATAGTTAAGCAATAATTACAATGGCCGAAGGCGTTTTAAGTGTTTGTTGATTTGACGCTTGATATTGTTGGCCATGTGGTGGAAACTGGAAGCCTCTGAACCACAGTCTGAGACTGAACTGTCAAGGGAGCACCACAGACCGACAAGGTCAGAGAGACTTGGGAAGAGATCGGCGTAGAGGTCAGTTGAAAGTGAGGGATTTGGCAAGGAAGGCTGTTAATCCGCCAGACCTTCCTGCGAACTGCAAAACAAATAGAACACTAGAAACTGAGGACTTTGCACTTATATGGCCGGCCAACTCGTCTCGCAATTTCAACATTCCTCCTTCTCTTCCTTTTTACCTTTGCCAATAAGGCTATGTTTTTGGTAGGGTTTGTATGTACATTTGTATATAAGTATGTATCTGTTGTGTATTATATGATTGTAAACCCTGAAGCAATTCAGCACTGGCTGCCATTGCACGGGTAATTTCTGACCAATAACCCATTGTTATTATCTAGTATGAATGTATGTATATGTGTGATTTAGCAGCATAACCAAAAAACTATGGATGGATTGTCTACTCTCCAAGCAGAGGTTCGGCTCCGGTTTGCTTTTGACGTCTTTTCGGCATTTTGTCGAGCTTTATATTTTGTCCCGTTTTATTGTTTGGCTTGTCATGAAACTTGGTATGTGGTTAGGCCTTTTATATTATTACATCTTCACATCACATCATGTAAAAAGGGAAACAGGACATATCTCCTTTGTTACCCCAGTCCGGGTTTCTTTTTTAGGCCATGTTGATTTGATTATATGGATGACATCCTCTGGGAACCACAAAACTCAGTGATGCGAGCGTGCGAATAAACAAAAATTGCAAAAAAAAGTTGCGTTCATTATGAAATCTGCGTGATTGAACATGATTACATGACTAAACACAGAGGATGGTATACCAAATAATAGATTCCTCATTTTGTTATTTCATATCTTCTTTTTTGACTTTGGCAGTCTACGACATTAGTATCGGTTTTCCGATATATATTTTTTTGCAATTTACGGCATATATTTGCTTATTTTGTAGCTGCTTTGCACAATTTACAGTGTGGTAGAAAACCTTCTTTGACCTCTTTCCAATTTCGGCGGTCATTTTGAACTTCCCGGGGTCAGCTGGGGGTCATGCACCAAAGTGAGGCTCAGGTTGTTCCAGCCTATGTTATAACATAGGTATGCCATCTTTGGTGGTACATTTTGCGCCTCTAAGGTGAAATATAATGCTGTAATACATGCACCCGGCATGTGTAGAAAATATCATTGTGGACATTTGGACTTGATTTTGGCTAGATTCTTATTCATTTTTCCATGCATGCGCGGATGTCATCCATATAATTAAATCAACATGGCCTTACTGTCAGTAAAACGGCCCTCCCTCATCATCCTTACTTAATGGAATTAATAAAAACACTCAGTCAAAGCGTTAAGCTCCGGTTTATTTTCACAGATTTACATCAATAAATCAAAAGAGAAACGCTGCATACAACATTTACATAACCAGCACAAACCATAATGCTGCAGCTGTATAAAATAAGCAATGTGTAGAACTCTACTGATTCCGACAAGCCAGTTACTACTAGTAACTACTACGGTAACACTGACAAGATGTACAATATTTCAGCTCACATTAATTCTATGTCCGCACACTCATATACAGTATCTGAATATGTTTCTATGCTCCTGATATTTTCCAATTATACATTGTTACATGTTCTTTAACTGGGTCTTTACAACTGAGCAGCTGGTATTATTATTGACAACAAGTTCACGTATACACACGCTGTCTCATGTCACAACAGATATTGTGCCCATTTTAAACTTTGATTTTTTGCCAATGAGATTTTATACACAGGATCTGGGTGGTCTCTATTTACACAGTTTGGCAAAAGGCACAAGTTAGTCAGACAACACAGCAGTAAGATACTATACCATGGCTAACAAAAGTTTTACATGTTGTAGCAAAACAAACCTCCAAGTAGATGTTGGATAGCCTGAGTACCAGCCTCCGTAGTGACCGCTGGCTCAAAAAAAATCACTTGCTAACCACGCGATTTTTTTTAGCCAGCGGTCACTACGGAGGCTAGTACTCAGGCTAGATGTTGGATAAATGTTGAATCCTTTTTTGACACACAGGCCTCCAACCATCTGCTTGGAGATCAATAACAAATAGTGGTTTTGGCTGTGAACTTGAGGGAAGTATTATTAGAGGAATGAAGTGATAGATTTGTCATGGTTAACCATTATAGATACTCAGCAGGGAACTTCATAAAAGTTTAAACATGCTGTACTTGGGGTAATACTAAAGCTACATAAAAAACTTCTGAAATTTGACACCTTACAAAAAAGCATTTCTGTGCACGTGGATGGAAATACTCAAAATGTAGGAGCAAGGTACTAGAGTCTCCTACAAAGATACAGGGGGGGGGGGATCCTCAAAGACCAGTCAGAAATTTGAAGGCTCTAACTCACTGCAAGCCCAATGGATATTCCAGACGTCAAGCTACATGTACCTCCCTACACACTGGAGGAGTGTATTTCCACATAGTTCTTTTCTTCATACCAAGAAATGGTCTTCAAATGGGGGCCAAGAAAACAACTGCAAACTTGACCCAAAGCTGGACATGACATCCAAACAAGGGTCCAGTATGCATTATGTTCTTCAAGGGATCTCTTTTTTTTAGTGTTAGATATATAATTTCTAGCCTAGCCATATGTAATACAGAAATGCTTGCACCAGTAAAAAATATCAGTCTTCACATATGGTATGGAACACACACATTGTTACATGTACATTAAAGCTTGTATCTGTATTTCATTTCAGCTCTTCAGACGAAAAATTAAGGAGGAGGGATTGCCGTTTTCTTTGTGAAGTGCACATTTTCCGCTTATATCTGCATTACCTAACTGCACTTGCACACCTGTAAATTGCACCTGTATGACACGTTCGTTCAGACAATATTACCTTTCAATTAGAACTTGAAAGAGGAGTATCCTGTATAAATTACTTCTGGTTATCTATCCCATTAAGGCAATTACAAATATGGTGACATAACAGACTTTACACAGTATACACCAATCAATGTTAAATCATTATTGTACACATTTTTAAGTCATCATTTCTGTACATCTTGTTATTTATGTACATCTGCATGATTCTAAAGAACAGATTGTGTGATTTTGATTAGTCTTTCCTCAGAGTTGATCAACAATGACACTTGGTAAAGTCCGAGGGATTAGAAGCAATGTAGTAGTGTTAGACAACGTCCAAAAAAGAATGTTGTCGAAGAAGGTTAGACATCCAGGTAAAGAATATTTAAAAACAATTCAATCTCTACAAATGGAAAAGATTAGTAGATTTCTTCTGTTAAAGGCATCCGGAGCATTTAATGAGGCTTGAAACTTGAATAAAGAAAATCGAATTTCAGGCCTCATAAAAGGCTCTGGGTGCCTTTAAGAGATTGACTTGTCTTAAATATCACAAGAAGAAGAGAATCATATCTTGGCAGTGAGTAGAAGTTCTACAGGCTCTTGCCTTGCTAAGATTTTCTCGGCATGAAAAGGGGTTCCACAAAATCTAAATGCTTTTTTCCTAACCCAGCACAACTGTGACAGGATGCCAACAATACTGTAAATGCAAAAATGTTCACGGTGGTTTTATGTTTGCGCAGCTCTTTACCGCGAAAATCCTTTCCATCGTGTGACTGTAGCGATACCATTGTTTCAAACGCGAACTCAAAACCACCGCGAACACTCCATTTTCTCCCTACCACGAAATCAAATCCCAACGAACATTTCTGCATTTACAGTATACCTTTGTCACAGAGAGCTCAAGTGTATGTATGTTTGCCAAGTGTTGTGATGTGCCAGCAAAGTACAAAGTACTACCACCAGGAGAAACAATTCTGCCAATTGCCCTCTCTCTTCAAGCACAATATACAACAGAAGAAGGGTTTAGATTCAATATTTACATCAAAGTACCACCATTCTTCTGTAGCAACTTTAAGGTTGACAAACAGGTTCTTCTAGATTGTAGGAAACGAAAGGAGAACCTTTTCTGATCATATTCAACAATAATGATAGTATTATTCAATTAATCTACAAGTACACCTTTGCACCAAACATTAAACACCCTTCTCCTCTAACATCGCACCAAGGAAAAAATCATTGTTCCTGACTTAAGGTTTTTGTCGCAAGGTAATACAATTTTGACTGTGACCAGTTTGGAAACCATGGTTTGCGAAAAATACTTTTGAGACGCAAACAGTGTTTAATCATAATTTGTAATTGTCAGATATTACAATATTTCCTTTTACAGCTTTTTAAAAAGTATGTCCTTTTTTTCGAGCATATGCGTACATGTATGCTAATTGAAATACATGTACTATAATAATTACTGTTATCATTCTTGAACGTAGTCAGAACATGTTGTACTTTGGTTTCATACAATCTCGTCAAAAAAGAAATTAAGGATTAAACCACAACCAAAAGGATTCCTGAGAAATATTAGCCTATAGACATGGTCCTTTGAACTTAAGAACTGTTCATAATACAACACTAAGGACTATCTACAATCACACATTGATTTAATGGATTTGTTGAAGATGACAACAAACTACAGGCTAGTGGTGCTCACAGTTCAATTGCTAAGTGTACAGCTGTCTTTAGATTTAGCACAAATGCACACAAACATTCTCTCTTACACTTGGTTTTGTGCCATCAGAAGCCCTTTTAAAAGCAAACACAAAAATGTGTGGTTTTCAACAAAACCCTTTGTAAACAAATACGTGCACAACTACAGTTTTCCCTGTATTCAAAATAGGAGTTGAAAGTACACAACTGATTTTTCCACATCCAGAACAAACTGTATTTACTCTTCGATGACGTTATTAGTGTCTTCAATACAACTGTAAAAAACCTTCTTGAAAAGGGAATCCCTTTAGATACCAGAGGGCTTACATCAAATGCACACATTTGACACAGTCAGACACTTTTCTTACAGTCATTGTCATTGATGACAAAATATCACAGTTATGCATGTACCTTTGTGCAGTCACTATTGTTAATATTTGTTACAACTTAAAACAAAGACCACGCCATATCTGTCTACTTTGCTATAAAAACTTTTTCCGTTTACATAAACATCAAAGGCTTCCCTCTGTCATGATTCACACAAGGAAACAATACTTATTACATCAATCATTCTTATCTTATAGACAGAAATTTCCCTTGACTATTTACAATTTTGACAACCAAATTCAATCAAATTGACCCAAAGTTGGACATTCCCTTGTTGTAGTCGTCTCCGAGGGCGTCTCCCTCTGAGACGGACCGTGGCGGCGGGGAGGTGCTTTGTACTGGCGTAACGGGAGGATTCGCGCCAGCGGGAGGCGGGGCGAGGGTCGGTAAAATGGCAGGGCTAGACACGATGGATGCAACCGACTCTGCGCCATTGATAGGCGGGAGGGCGCCAGGCGTAGAGGCAGTTTCGTTGGGCGTGGTGGCCGTGTTACCTTGGTAACCGCTGTATCCGCTGTCCGTGGTGTTGTTGCTCTTGGCTGTCTCGGGTGATTCTGTTGTCTTACTGGCGGGCTTTTGGTGATTGTCGTCAAGATCCTGAGCGGGAAACACAAAACAAATTCAACACCGGTGCCAAACACAAGGCCGTAAAATTCACAACTTTCAATAACTACCTTTAGCATTACTCAGGAAACCAACAGCAAACAACAAAACAACTCCTACAAACTTGCTGTCTCTGATTTTTTGGTTCCGTAAAGTAGTATTGTTGAAGGTATAGAGTGAGTGGATGTTGACAGTGATGCCACAGGGGTTAGCTGGAAAAGCATGGGTAAGTAAAAACAGTAGCAGTAGACAGGACAGAAAATGTGCCAGAATTCTGCGGAGAACAAGTCCAGGAGCGCTGGAGATTGATAGGGTTTTCATTTACAGTCCTGCTCTTACCACACAAGGGAACATCTCAAAAGTCATCAAGCCTTCTCTTTCATATCTTCCGTAAACCAAATTCGACTTTCCGTCTGGTCCCCTTCTTCCCCCTGAAGCCAAATCAGAAAGATTTTGCCCTGGTTAATAATTTCTTTTCTCTAAAAAGGATCACAACATGAACTTTTGAGATGTTCCCCCGTTCAGCCAAACAAAGTAGGCACATACATGGACTTGGGATCAACTGGAGGGTATTTCTTCATTTGGACTTGTGTCAGAAGTCTCCTGGTGAAACAAACATGTTACGTCAATTCTACCCTTTCCATACCAAATTTTTTTTATTAGAATCAGTTCTAGATGACTACATGCGAATTCTAATCTTAAATTTGTGCAGTCTCAACTACTACAGGAAAACTGATTGTTACAAGCAGTGTTCTAGCCAGCGCCCGTCATTTGACGGATTTTTGTCGCTCATGACGGACAAAAATATTGCCCAACCCGTAACCCCCCCTCCCAAATAAAGCTGAAACTGTTATTTTTCAGGAAAAGAGTTGTCATCAAACTACAATGTAAGCTTAATCTACCAGCAAAGTTTGCCCCTCAAAATGCAGAAAATAGCATTTCAGAGGGTTGAGATTTCAAAATTTTCCTAGGGGAGCATGCCCCCTGACCCCCTAGCATTGTCGTGCCTTTGGCAATCGACTGGATGTTCCGTCAAACATAACTGAGATGACAGGTAAAAATTTCAGGCTGGCTAGAACACTGGTTACAAGCATGATTTATGTCTCTTTTAGTTTAAACACTTATACCATTCTTTCTTCACCAACGCTTATAAGGTTGAATTATATTTTGTTACAACAATGCAAACTGATTCTACTCTTTATAACAACATAATCATAAACGTTGCACTCTCCTGTTAGATCTGCCATTTAGAGGGAGAATTTAGGAAGTGCAGACTTGGGAAACAACTGCACGTCGTGCAGAGGAATGCTAACAACAGGAAGAACGTTTTACATGAACAGCTATTAGCTGATGGCAGAGAATACACTGGAAGCACCAGAAACGCCATCCTAGAGTAGTGAAGGGCATTAGAGCAGCTTTATAGCTCCCTTGCCATCCATGGTATATTCCCCACTAGGGATATCTGTATGTGCTTGAGCTGACAGTACCTGCTGTGGCTGTGCAGGGGGCTGTACAGTAGTGGTCTGGGTGGGGATGGCCCCGTAGTTCCCCAGCCTGACCCCCGTGCCGTTCATCTGCATGGTGTACTGCTGGGGGGTGGGGTCCGGCTCCACAAGCCCTCGTCTGTCCAGCAGGCTGGGGGGGAAGCAACCAGACCCAAGCAATATTAGGCCCCGAAAATCAGATTTTGAAAGTCAAGTTATTTAGTCATTTCTATGCATGATTAGTTCAAACAACACTATCACAATGTATAGCGACATCCATCATGCCAAAATATGACGCCATTGTGATGTGAACTCACTGAAAATCGTCGCAGGGGTTTTTGTAGGCTCGCGAAACTAAGGGAATCATCGTACGGCATGTTTTTGCGCGGTTTTGAAATGCTCAAAGTCTGAAGCTATCACGCAAATGTGCTAAATAGTGTTTAGTAAATGTCAGCCCATAAAGATATCAGCATTCTTTTAAATTTCGATATTTTGAGCCCAAATATTGCTTTGGTTGCCTTTAAAGGCAACCCAAGCAATATCAGGGCCTGAAATTTGGAATTTGAAAGTCAAAGGGAACTAGAAAGATTAGCGTTAAGGTGTAAGGATTGGTGTTGGAAACAAATAATGCTAAGTTGAAACATTAACTTGAAAACAGAACCTGAGGGCTGTACCTAATGGTACACACAGTTTTACTCCTATAGCTTCCCTTTTCAGCTTGACAGCTCACAGTTCTTTGAAAATGTAGTTTCCACTACAGTTAAGTATTTGTGCTACATATACTTCAGGTTTGCAATGTTAGTTTAGCGATTACAGGGTCTTTTTATAAATATGACTTGTTTTTTTTCTTTTTATTTGAGTTGAATGTGTGATAGTTGTGTGCCGATTTGTTAAAAATAGAGAGAACGCTAGCGACCCCAAGAAACACCAGTCCCAATAAAATGGTATGGCGACCCTGTGAGGTCACAATTAAAGATGGCGGTCACCACACATGCCAACGGATCCAACAAAGGTTTTGCTACGCAAACCTGTAATTAGGCCTAAGGAACAAAAATGGTGTGTTTCCGGTTACCCGACCGACGCTATCAAAGAGAGAATCACTACATACCGACCCTAATTTTTTGGTACCGTTACCGGAAACAACATTTTTTCTTCTTAGGACGTATCATTTTAAGAGGATACCGAAGACTTACACACTTGAGACACTGGTTAACAGAAGTCATTGAATAGTGAAATTGATACAAGTTCATATAACAAGACAATACAGTCTTATTTCCCCCTGGAAACATGAGTAATGTTACTTAATATCTTACAAGCGACAAATTCTCTGTGAGCTTCTTGCTGTACAAAGACGCTGATATATAGATAATGGATCGATATAAAAATGTCTTTATGCCCCTACCTTGGTGTGGTGGGACCACACAAGACAGCAAAACAATTTTTCACAATCCCTCCTTGGCTGTAAGGATTATAATTATCTCGCCCCCTTTTTGAGGACCACGAGCCTTTTATCTGAAATGGAGGACAAAGCAAGAATTATCATCTTATAATGTTCACACAGAGTACAACAAGTAAGAAGACCTGCCAGATCATTTTAACAAAAAACTTTATACAGTATATGCCAATTATTTGTATACCCTTTTTCTGTATATTTCGTCTATCTGAGTGTATAGAATTCCAAAACACCAAACCATTTACCATTCACTCAATTGTAAAAATAATGCATAATTGTATAGCTCAAATCGTTAAGTTTGGCGTATTGTATTGGATCTTGACCAATTATATCGTATAAGTTACCAAAGACGACACTGACCGACAATCAAATGTTTGTATAAAGACCCTAAACCCCCAAAATCAATAATTTGCTGAGAAATCAGAAAATAATCATCGAGATACATTTGTACACACCAGAATTTTTGATTTGCATTGAAGTTTCGGTAGTGGGGACGCCGTCTACCATTCGACAATCGCACTCTTTTGTTTCTTGCTATTGTTACGCTTGCAAAAAATCAATATCGATGCCTTTGACATGCGTTGATCTCATTAAAAAACTGATTTTCAAGACTCAAACGACGAAAGTAGTTCGTATACTCACATCTTCATTAGTGGTCTGGTTGGATGTAGTTAAGTAGGTGTGGAATCCAGCCAGCCCCAGGATGGACCAAACAGAGAAAAAACACACCACAGCCTCCAGGACAGTGCAGGGGGTCAAGGAATATAACACAACTTGGCGGAGGTGTTCATAGTAATGACCAGTACACATGTACTAAGCAAAGCCCCAATAAACGTACCGTCCAAAATAAGAACGTACTGGGTGGATTTTGAGGCTGAAAAAAATACCGGTTTACATGGGAGATGAGAGTAGCTCCTCTGTACGCATGATATACATGTAGTTTGCAAATTTGGAGTCTATATATTAGGCAACATTTTATAAAGAAATGATCACAGTAAGACTCAAAAGTTCATTCATACGTTAAAGATTCAAGCACAGTGAAAGGATATCTAGCTGGGGACTGCTGCATTGCCTTCAGGAAATTAGCCTTTTGGGAACCTGTGGGACCAAGAACACCTTCATAAAGCACTGTTTTAGATTTTAATCCATTCAATTTGATTACAGATCAAAATTTACCACAATCATATAAAATCAAACTACTATAAATGCAGAAATGTTTGCGGTGGTTTTATGTCCAATACTGTAGCAGTATGGGACTACAGCACTGCCACAAACTTAAAACCACTACGAACATCCCATTTTCACCTTAGCGCGAAATAAAACCATGCGAAGTTGAATGCATTTACAGTATTCTTTACATTGGAGTCATTAACACAGGTTACATATGTATGAGTCTTTTCCAAAACTGGTGACACAGTGCTGACGTTTGTTCTCTGGCATGTAGCCAATGGCAGATTTACAGAGAGCCAAGCTTAAGCCCGCCTGCTAGAGGTTAATGTAGGGATAATCTTTGTAGAATATGTAGATGTCAACTCACGCATGATGATGTGGGTGATGACACAGGCGAAGAGGAACACGCAAAGTAGCGCCAACGAGAGGATGAACATGTAGAAGTATCGGTAATTCCGCTTTCCGACGCAGTTTCCCACCCACGGACAGTGGTGGTCGAATCGCTCTGAAATGGGAAGAGAAAAAAACTGTGCATCATTGAATGCGTGGAGTAGAATTCTTAAGGGTGATTTTGCTTTTGTGAGAACGCAAATGATGTCTATTGTATATTCCATCCCACGTATCCACAGCCCACACAGTTCTTTTCATGTTGGCAAAGGGAGGCTAATTACTAGTACACGCTGGTCTCAAATCAACCCACACATTATGGAGAAAAGGAGACAAGTAGGTACAGTTACATAAAGAGGAGTCGAACCTTAGCTAACAAGGGTAAACCCGACAACTCTAGCTTGTCTAGAAACCTAGCTAAACGATTTGTGACTTTACCAAAATAAAATTTGACTGACGCATCCTCACTGAACAAAATGCAAGCATGCATGGCTGAAAGCAGTGTTCTTCTATCTGTATGATAACAACTTTGTAATAAATTTTCGGGCTCGGCAGTAAGCACGTTTGGTGTGCAATGTGCCCGGAGCAAGTCCCAATGCCCGACTGTCACACATCAGCTAACCATCAAAGGATGTTAGTCCCCTCTCTCAGAGATTACTCCAATGTCCCACATCAAGTCATAAAGATTAGCCCTGGGGTTACTACTTACAGTCCCAGGAAAATCCCACTTACCCACACAGTTGTCGCAGATGGAGCAGTGCGAGGCCCGCGGTGGGCGGAATATCTTACACGTGAAGCAGTACTTCAGCTTGATGGTCTGCCCGTTCACCACCACCTCCTTCTGCCTGGGCGGCGGTCTGTAGGACGGTGACGGTTGGCCGTTTGGTACCTCTGTAAAATACGAAAAATCATACGCAAGGTCAACAATTAGAACACGATTTTTGTATAAAAAAATCACCACCAGTCCTTGAATGGTTGGAGTATACTGTAAATGCAGAAACTTTTGCGGTAGTTTTATGTTCGCGGTTTTCGCAGCGACTGTTTCACTTTTTTTGATACTGTAGCAGTATGTAACTACAGCGCTGCCGCAAACTCAAAACCACCGCGAACACTCCATTTTCGTCCTAGCACGAAATAAAAACCACGCATTTACAGTAGCCAATTATTGTGAACTACAATTAGAGACATAAGAATTAATGTTCTTTTGAGTGCGAATATGAACATTATTGAAATGTTTGACATTTTGGTTGCTGCAGGATTATTGCAGTATAGGCATTTCCACCTTGTACAATTTAGATCGTTGGGTACTAGTAAGCTAGTAAAATATGGATAAGTACCTAAATACCCATCCAATTTCACATTGACTCATCCGAAGCGGAGAAGATGGGACACAAGGGATAGACAGGCTTTTTAAGACATTCTGCTCAAACATGACTTGAATAGATTAGGGTTTAAAGAGCATCTGGTACTGTAGGTCAATCTTGAAATAGCTGTTGCTGCGATGCTGAAAATTACATGTTCCATCTGAGAGCAAGTTGAAGCTTGGCTGGGCTTATCCCAGGATCGTAAGGTGCACCATGCATATCTATTACTGTAAATGTATCTAAGTTCGTGTGGTTTTTATTTCGCGGTGGGGAGAAAATGGAGTGTTCGCGGTGGTTTTAAGTTCACGTTTGAAACAATTATTGACTAGTAGCGCTACAGTCATAGGTGGGCAAAAAGTTTGCAATGGTTTTATGTTCGCGCGGAAAACTTTACCGTGAAAACCGCGAACATAAAACCACCGCGAACATTTCTGCATTTACATGTACATGCATCCCACTAATGCTCACAAGTGTGTTCCCACATTAAGCTGTTAGTATTACTTATAATCATAACCACTTCATCACTTCAAATGAACATCACAAACAACTCTTGACAATACTTCATGTCAATCATTAGACTTATAGAACTGTATATCATAGATATAGGATACAACACAGTATGTTCTGTATCAACCGAGGTTCCAGCCAGACCATGGTCGGGCTGGTACCGAGAGTGATGTGGAATACACTGCATAATTGCATTTTATTTATGGCATGCCCATTCATATTTTCGACAGCAGTTTGAAAAATTCGATGGAAGCCTGTATGATAAAAGTAGAATCCCGCGAATCACATGATAACCCCAAATATCACACCCATATACATGTAGAACATTATCCCGGCACAGGTATGACATAATATAACTTATCAATGTCTAGATAAATTGTATCTTTCCATCTTAGAAAGGCAAATTTACTGGACATGAAATTTATGATGCATCTCGGTCTCTCCCTGCTGACTAATAGTATATATATGCTGTTAGCCAAATTCAACGTTGCTGAATGGATGATTTAGATAGCTCCTACCATATAACACTAAGCCGCTGACGGATCATTTTTATGTACAAATTCCGGGAAGGCTCCATTACAGCAACTAAAAGTATCATTATTCACACAAGGTTACCTGTGGGCATGCTGTAACAGATATGATTGATGGTCTGTTTTCTTTATAAACCTGAGAAGGGATGTTCCAGTTGAGAATGTGCCAACTACAACAGGGGCGTTGAACCTATTCCAAGTCAAAATCGCTATCTTCCTTCCAGGCTACCCTATACAGATTGGTCTTGTACATGAATGGACCATGAAACTTTAACTTTATTAGGGTGAATGTCCTTTAAAATGAACAAATCCTGGTATTTGCGTTTGAGTTTATTCAAATGGTTCCAGAAGAAAGGAATGCATTTACATGTGTTACTGGTGATTTAGAAACAAACAAACATACATTTCCGTGTCACACAAAAAAGAAGGCTGTCTTTCAAATGTTACAGAGATGCTTTAACTAATATATATCATTCGCCTTTCAAATTTCTGTGCTGTATTGGGAATGTTAAATACTTTTTACATCATACTGAAGAGTTATTAATATACAAAATGTGCTGCATAACTTCAAGTAACTCTACTGTACAATAACTCGAACCATATGCATCCATCTCCAAGATGTTGAATGATCAATCCCTTGACACAGGGAAAATCCATCAAAAACTTGGCAAAGACAACCCACTGGTACATGTACTGGTGTACATGAGTTAAGGGACTGCATACCTCTGCCAATCTGGACAGTACTTGCATTTGTGTGACATTACGATTTTGTGCATCCTTTATACTATTTACATGCTTGTAATAAATTTTTATACATGTAGAATGTACTTTAGTTGGTCTGGCCTACTTTTCTTATCATCCATAAGGCCACACCAATTTAATTTCTTGGTGAAGGGATTTTTCTTCTTAATTCTAGCAAAAAAAATCATGAAAACAGAAGGCTGGGGTGAAAACTTGCACCTGACCATGTTCACTCCCAGGAATTGTGTGCACCAAAGTACAAACTTTCCTCTGAGATTCCGTTTTCCTGTTGATTTTCCAATCTAGCATTTAAAAAAAAAATCTGTTAACCAAGAAATTAAAATGGTGTGGCCCAAGCATTGTACTATAATTTGTAGGTAAGGTATAAATATATCATAAATGTTACAGTACTTATACACAGGTATTGGGGAATGGAACCAGGTAAAGATAAACTTCACTGGAAGGTAATTAAGATATCCATACTCAGTATGCACTGCAACACTCAGATTTGTTTACAGGACATGGTTATTACGATAGATATGGGTTCCATTTAGATTGTTCTTGACAAGAGGCAGTACAGAGTACATGATGAGAATAGAGATAAACAAAACGGACACATCTTTCAAAATGCAAAGTACTCGTGCATAATTATCTTTCAGATCAAAAGTTGGAACTGGTCTGGCTAGTTTCGGTCTAGGTTTGGATACGGACCTTCAAAATGTTGACAAAAGTACATGCTAACAAAATGCATGTTACAATTTACTGAAAATCGCTCAAAGGTGCTTTCTTGCATCAAGAGAAGAAATCAGATTTCGAAGCGTTACAGACAAATCACAACGTCTGCTCTGTGATCATAGCCGATGACAAGACACCCGATGACAAGACACCCAAAGGCGGCATTTCCAGACATGCAACCTATTTATTCATGGATTAGATTTCATCCAATAATTCAAGGATCGCATATGGGATTTTCCTCAAAGCTCTGCCTGGATGTCACCGCAAATATATTTACGCAGTACTGTAGCTTTGTGTAAAGAAGATGAATGGATAGTCTAACACGACTTTCATTCGGTATAAAAAGCATGGAAAGAGTAATTATCTCCATGAAAAAAGGCTTTTTCATGGAGTACTGTTTTGCTTGCGTTTGGTGTTTGTGTGTATGTTTGTGTCACCGGTCGCTTAAAGTCACCATAACTGTAGAACCTGTACATGGATTGAAATGATTTTTGGTATGTGGGTGGGTGTTAGGTGGAGGAAGGTCAAGGTCGATTTTGGGCCTCCTAGCATGTGTGACTGGAACTGCAATGGCGTATTTGATAAAATCTTAAATGTAGAAGAACTGAAGAGTGGATGGACAGATCGTCATGTTCTTTGGTACACAGGTAGGTTAGACCAAGTTGTACACACTTAAGTGCAAACTATGCAGATGAGACCGAATTTGCATAAGTAAGGAGGTAAATCTTTTGCATGGGTGTCGTCGTATGCTTAAAGTCAGCATAACTGTAGAACGTGTAGATGGATTGTAGTGATATTTGGTATGTGGGTATGCGCTGGGAGGAGAATGGTCAAGGTCGATTTTGGGCCCCCTGGTTTGTGTCCCTGGAACTGCAATGGCCTATTTGTAAAAATGTTCTAAAGGGGTTTAACTGAAGAGAGGAACAACAGATTTTCATGTTATTTGGTACGTTGGTAGGTTGGATGGAGATGTACACACTGAAGTTCAAATCATGCGAAGTTATTGTGTTTGTGTGTGTGTGCGCGTGTGTGTATGTTTGTGTCACCGTGTTTGTATGTATGTGTCACCGGAAGCTTAAAATCAGCATAACTGAAGAACGTGTGGATGGATTGAAATGATATTTGGTATGTGGGTAGGTGCTGGGAGGAGAAAGGCCAAGGTCGATTTTGGGCCCCCTGGTATGTGTCACTGGAACTGCAATGGCGTGTTTGTAAATATTTTCAAAGGAGAATAACTGAAGAAAGGAGCGACAGATTTTCATGTTATTTACTTGGCAGGTAGCTTAGAGAGGGTTGTATACAATGAAGTGCAAATTATGCAAATTGGACTTAATTTGCCTAAGTAATGGGGAAATCTATATTTGCTGTGTTGGCCTATCCTATATCGGGTATCCTATATCCGCGTAAGTGGGTCAATGGTCAACAGCTGTTGGCTTTAGCTTGCCAAGCCCATCAATCAATTTAGCAACTGTTGGTTGTTAACAGCTGTTGGCGCTTAACAGTCTGTAGGGACTGATTTGACCAGACTAGAAGCTTGACAGCAGGTAGTGAAAGGAACAGTTTTACATGGTTTTAATGTAAGGCAACTCATTCCAGTCTGTCTGTATGTTTGAGGACCCCAGTTGAATAATATGGGAAAATAGCAAAGAAGAGGTCAAGATCAGTTTCTGTGGATCAAAGGATATATGATGGGGGATCCAAAGCATAAGGTATGTGAAGTAACCAGGACACATCACACATTTGATTATGTGTAAATTCACTTTGACCTGTTAACAGGCTGTTTCTTGCTCATACCATGTACCAGTTGTGGTCTGGCTTTATTTTCTCAATGGTTTGGCAATGGTACTGTGGACCACAATATATTTAACGTACAATGCTACCAGTTTATAGGTAACTACGTAGCACTTTGACATGATCTGGTCACCCGTAACCTTTCCTGCTTATCTATTGTACCCCTGTCTTTTATTCACCTGTAAAGTTGTGTTCTATCAACCGCTGTCCCTGTCCCTGTTTATAATTTACACAACTTCGTAGGCAAGGTCGGGATGTCTCCAGGTGTCAGAGATACACATGAGAGCCAAAAGAGAAGGAGAAACCAATGCACTGAGGCGTAACAGACAACATAAAACAAATATAAACACAACCACCCTGAAGCAGATAAAACATAACATAACAACCCAACAACAAATAACATACACAAACCTAACACAACATAAATAAAATAAAAAACAAATTTCATGGAGATTTTGGGTCCTCAGACTCTTGTTTATCAATGCAAATGGTAGATGGACTGAGCTACAATTTTACAGTATGCATGTACTGTAGCAAGGCATGATTACTTTTGGCCACACCAATCTAATTTGTTGCTTCTCAGATTTTTGAAGAAAAAAATTGGAGCAACAGGGCGAAAAAAAAAAACAGTTTTAGCAAATAGTCCGGGGTGAAGATAAGGGTTTACAACATAAAGAATAAGAGGATTATTCAAATTTCAGCTTTGTATGGCTCATTTTATGCAATTTGCACCCCTTTCTTTGATCTAGTACAGTACAGTAACAAAATTACCTTTTACCATGTTATGGATTGATATTGAGAAATAGTTTTAATAGATGAAAAATTATACCTTAAGATCAATATGACCACACTTTTTAGGTATACGTGCAGGCCTTTAATTTATAATCTATTTTGGTGGCTAGTGAGTTGTACAACTGAACAAATAGTAAAATTGGGAGTTAAAATTTGTGACTGGGAATAGTGACCCAATTTCTTTTTTTCAAAATGGGAAAAACAGGACAGGCTATTCCGAGAAGCAACAAATTAAATTGCTGTGGCCTTAGGACGTATCATTTAAAGAGGATACTGAAGACTTACAAACTTTAGACACTGGTTAACACAAGTCATAGAATAGTGAAATTGATACAACAGGACAGGCTATTCCGAGAAGCAACAAATTAAATTGGCGTGGCCTTAAGACATAAAACAGGATGTGGCAGTGATCTTGAGGAAGGAGAATTTTGTCATGTCCCCCGGCTGTTTTTCTCTGGCCGCCTCACATGACAACGTTACCTCTTCCTCTCTGCTTACAGCCGACGCTCGCATACAAACATTACCAGATTTCAGATAGATGCAAGCTTTTTACAGTTCAAAGGAAGAGTACTTGAGCTGATAGTGCATCATGCATGCTTCTAAAAGCTTTTCTTAGTCGCCCTCTTTCCTTTGGATGGCACTTTTGAAGTTGTTGTGTTACGCCAAAGGGCAGTTATGCCGGCTATATAGACACAGATACTTCTTTACAAGCCAAAACACCATAGAAACCTACAAATGTATGATGTTATAAAACCTTTTCAGACTGTCGGCCTATCTTTTTCATCTTCTTTTCCTCGTCTATGTGTTCCAAAAGGCATTACGTTGCTATATACATGGGTTAGCTTTCAAATTGGTGGAGTATGGATTATCAAGATGATCAGCCTGCTTTTCTGTAATGTAGGCAGCTAATCATGATGTTGTTGTCAGTCCATACTGAAGGATAGCATTACTACCAATTAAGAAAACGGATCTAAGTAGCAGATGATACTGACGAGAAATCAAGAAAAATGGTTTTGAATTAAGATAGCAGAAGACAACACTGACGAGAAATCAAGAAAAATGGGTTGGAATTAAGATAGCAGATACAGAAGACAGCACTGATGAGAAATCAAGTATGGAATTTAATATTAGAACAGCAGATGGAAATTGTAAAAATGTGATAATATATCATCACAATATTGAGATACCAAAAAACTCTACAAGGTTATAACTACTGACCTATGCAAGTTGACAGTTACTACATAAAACTGGATCTAGACTGTTTCAAAATATTATCCAGGTGCTTGAGTAACTGTCATTTGGCATATCTTGTTGATTTGATTACATGGATGACATCCTCTGGGAACCCCAAAAGTGATGCAAATGTGTGTGCAAATTTAAAAAAAAAAGGTTGTGTTCATTATGAAATCTATGTGGTCAGGAATGTTGCACAAAACCTAACACACAGAGTATGTTACACCGAAATATAGATTCTTCTTTTTTGTTTTTTCAAAACATCTTCTTTGACATCTTCTTGGAATTGACGATGGCATTCTGCAACTTCAGCATTGGTTTTCTGAAATATTTTGTTGCAATTTACATTTACAGCATGTATTTTATCATTTTGTAGCTGCTTTTTAGACTTACAGTTATGGCCAGAAACAGACGAAAATTGATGCGAGCGCAGGTGTCATCCATTTAATCAAATCAAAATGTTCTTACTTGTATGTCTAAGTCTAACCTTCATCAACGTAACCACTGACCTATTTGTCTCTCGATGTCGGCGGCTTCGTCGGGCGTGGCGCGGGGTATGACCCCTGGGTCGCTGAAGCTGGTCCGCAGCAGGGTGGACATGGTGAACACAAACAGCACGATGCCGATCACTGGTATGGCGGGGGTCAGGTTGACAGCTAGATACGGACAACTGGAGGGGAAACACAACAAGAAAGTTTTATTATAAAAGTAAAAACACCATCTCTACATAAGGTCACACCAATTCAATTTCTTGGTTGATGGAATTTAAAAAAAATGCTAGATTAGAAAATCAACTTGAAAACAGAATCTCAGAGGAAAGTTTGTACTTTGGTGCACACAATTTCAGGGAGTGAACAGGGTCAGGTGCAAGTTTTCACCCCAGCATTCTGTTTTAATGATGTCCTCGTGCTAAAATTTTACCAAAAAATCTGTTAACCAAGAAAGTGAATTGGTGTGGCCTAAGCCTAAGGACCACCTGGTCAATGTGACCATTTTTGGTGGTGTCCCTTAGATAATTTTTCCCATTGACACAAGAACATAGAATCCTGCAACACAGATTTTAATCATTTATCCAGATTTTCACGCTCCCACAAGTGGTTTTCCTGGGCAGTTTTGACTGTATATACTACCATAAGGATGATTGGTATTAGCATCACTGTAAAATCGAGCTGAACATTTCAACACAGACAAGTTAGAAGACAATATCCTGTCCTTAGCAAACAGTAACATTTGGTCGGTCTAGCTGTCTCATTAACTGTAACACTAACAGCTGTGACCATGTGTGCCAACACAAGTGCTAGATGTATATTTTGCTAAACCTTGACACAATCCTCGCAGGCTAATCTACTATTTACATACAATATGACTGACCCTGACTATGTGTTAAACAATCTGTTGCTAACAGACAGTATGAGAGACGTGGTGGAAAAGCTGGAGACATGCTACTATAATACTACAGCAACCAATTTGACCTTGGACACGGACCTCCATAAATGAGCCACATTTCCTCAAGGTCTTGACCTCAACATACCACTGTCAAGTTCACTTATTCACTTCAGCCGTGGATGCAAAGCTAGCCAAAATCAAGTTGGACATTCTTTATGATCAACCTTCAGCCTTGAATCATACAGTACTCCCTATACAGGGTTCTGAGGTAACAAACATATTTAAGCAGGCTTTCCAAGGTCTCTTATATCAGTTCCTTTCAAGGAGTTTGAAATACAGCACCCATACCATAATGAGGAACCAGACCAAATCAAGTTACATGTTCTACAGCTGACCTTCAGCAATAAAGCATACACAGTACACAAGGACTTCTGACATACCCTCCGAAACTTTCAGTGAAAACAGAAGGTTTTCTTGTATTTGCTTTGAAATGCATGATATACATGTATGATGAAAGCCAAGTCTAGAAGGCAAATTTGTCTTGTATCACCACCAAATAATATTTCTTATTTCTATCCAAACAAAGACAAACTTAAATCTGTCAGTATTCAAATATTTCTCTATACTATCTAACAATGTATTCACTTAAGACACCATTTGAAAGCTGCAAGCAAATAAATGTTCCTCCTAATTTGCGGAATTACTTTGTGCGCAGCAGTGCTTTAAAATTACACATAACAACCATGTCTAGCCTAGATGTGTGCTCTGCAATGAATCATGGATAATTTGACAACTTTATAATGACTTTGAGGGAAAACATCTGTTATTGTTAGTCTACGTGATATACTTGCCATGACCTGAGGAGATACATGTAGATACTACTGGGTAGGAAATTGCTTTCAACAGCCTGTCTAGGTGATAATACATCACAGGTAGTACGTGATATTCAGGAGGATGGGTCCAGGAGAGACACTGTAATTCTGGAAATATACCCAGTGGTTTGGATTTTACGTTTGGGGTTTTCCCAGTGACCGCGTCACAGTACACTTAATACCACCTAAAAAAATTTATTTCCATTACTGTACAGTACATGTATGCGACGATAGCGCTATCGCACACTTAAAACCTCAGCGAACATTCCATTTTCTCCTTACTGTGAAATCAAACCACTGCAAACCTAAAGGCAGTAAGTGCGGAAATTTGAACAAACCCCACAGTTCATCTCTCTATTCATCACTAGCTTGTAACCTAATGTTTATTCATACTAAATCACCATTGACGTACTAGCATGCTCTAGCCTGCCTAGCACAACTGGAACTTGAGCTAATAAATCTTCGTAAATATTCAACTCTTTTAGATCCATTTTAGCACTTGCCACCTGCCATTCTGTAACGTTAATCGAAGCTACTAAACAGTATGCAGGCGGCGTTTGGGGGCGTCCGGGCAACTGGCCTGCTAATATGTTGCAGTGGTTCACGGTTCCTTGCTTTCGTAATGACAGGACATGGAGGTAGTCAATCACCAAATTGAGCTGTACCCCACCCGCAATAAATCCTGCGTGTCGTTGACATGCCTGTGCGGGGAAACAGTTATTTGCCATGCATTTCTTCCTCGTCGCGCTTCATTTGATCCATCATTCCGGAAAGTAGGACACGTTTTGCATATTAGAAAGATTGAGGTCGCCGAATCTAACATTATATGATGATGATGCGTGATCGGACATTGACAATCAGCATTCAACTTCTCTCGTAGCCATCAAACATGTCATCTGATACGAATTTGCATTACCATATCTTGGTAATATTTCACGTAGTGCAGCAAATTTCCTGGACATCAAGTTATCATATAGCATATTTAGGTTATCTGCATCATAATGAATGGTGACATTGAATTATAATTTATATCTTATGACATGTTTTCTCCAGCCAATTAATGAACTGATCAGGCATTCAGTCAGTTATCAAGCAAATGACCTGGAAAAGGAGCAGTTACAATATGTGTATATTCATGAATAAAAGCATGTCTAAAATACAAAGGTATAATAATGCTGTATACAGATGGAACACTCCCTGATGTCAAATTTCCGATGTTAGCTATGTCTCCCTATGGCCTTACTTCAATCAGAGACCCCCCTCCCCACGGCCTCAGTATACTTACAAGATTAATACAATTATTGTTTCTATGGCTTCTTTACTTTTCAGTATAATTTCAAAAAGAATGTAACTGATGTCATGGACAAAAAACTCCTACAAAAAAGGATACATCTATATATATCTTTATCTATAGATATCAACTGCTCGCTTGAAGTAACACATGGTACTATCATTTGTTGGGTAGTCACGACAGGTACTAGTAGTCACGACTACAGTAATTGTTTATTTCATGTCCTCACAGTACAACCAATAATATTATTCATACTGTATTCAAACCTTAGTTACGTGTATGTCATTCATTTGTCCTACCATTCTTCCATTGCAATTTCCTACCATACAATCTCCTGGGTGCTATCATGTTGCTGGGTAATCAGTTTAAACCAGGGGTAACCCATACCAACAGCAAAATAGCTATGCCACTCACTACCAATTTGTGCTGTGTCGTGCACATGCACAATCCTTTCAAAATCAAGTCAAACCACTAATCTTCCAGGAAGTAGTTTTGTGCTAGGTTAACTGCATTAGGCTAAAAGCCTACTGGTTATCATGTGTAAGTACAGCAAACAGCTCATGTACCACAGACAGTTATGATATAATTTTGATAACCTCCAAGCAGATCCGACGGTTGCAAAGACCGCATCGAACTGGCAGAGGAAGTGCAATAAAAATTTCTTCTGCCAGGTGGATACGGTCTTTGCAACCGTTGGATCTGCTTGGAGATTATAATTTTGAAACAAACAATATTCACAGCAGTTTTAACAGCTAAGACTTGGTTGGATTTTATAGGATTATGACTCAGGGATTCCTTCAAATTTCAATTCAGTGAATTTGGTGAATTTTCGTTTCCTAGAGGCAAATGCCTGTAAGTCCCCACAAACATTAATTATCATACATATTGCAAAGTAACTAGGTCAGCAGCTACTGAGTTAGGTTACACGTGAGTGTAATTAAGAGTTATGAACATCTTTGTATACTTTAGACCCCGTTCACACTCATTTTTTTCAATCGCGATTGAAATATAATCGCGATTGAATCGATCCGATCGCGATTGATTTTTTCAGTGTGAACGCTCCCAATCGCGATTGAAACGATCCAAAATGATCCAATCGCGATTGGATTGTAACTACCTCCGGAGGTAGTTTGATTGGATTAATCGCGATCGGATCCAATCCAATCCTATCAAATTTTGAGTGTGAACACAACTACGATTCATTCCATCGCGATCGGCGGAGATTTCGGCTGGTTCCGGGGGTGGGAGGTCATACATGCGGGTACGTGGGGTCATAGTTCGCATCGCGCGGGAAAACAAACCCAATCCGCACGTCAGATCGCTCTTTTACAACAACAACAACTTTTCATCGTCAACAATGCCCAAGAAGAAGAATAAAACTCCGTCAGTAACCAGGGTCCTCATCGCAATCTGGGGGAGAGAGGAGGTGCAGGCCAAACTGGGGAAATGTCGCCGAAAGAGGGACATTTACCGCACCAAGTGACAATGTCTAGCGGCAAAATAGACACAAAACAAGGACAACAAGGACAAGAAGAACATTTACCAGATGATCGCCGATAGCATGCTTCAATCGTGCTTCAATCGCGATCGGATCACGGCGTACTTTAATCCACTTGGCGAAAAGCAGTGTGAACGCAAAAGTTTCTTTTACGTTCAATCGCGATCGGATCGAACAATCGCGATTATACTTCAATCGCGATTGAAAAAAATGAGTGTGAACGGGGTCTTAATCAGCACTAATGTGAAAGGATGCCTCTTAACAAGAGATAACCAAAACACTAAATAAATCTTAAGCTACAATGAGCCAGATAGATGCATTAATCTAGTTGTACTTGATGGCATATTAAAAGAAAAACACACTATATTCTCCCAAGAAGGGTGAAGGTGTCATTGTAAGTCTAAATGCATTTGAAGTGGCTTCATGAAGATCGACTAACTTTTGAAAAGATTTTGTATACTGTAATTCTCGTTTCTTTTACTGTAACTTTATGTTCACTGTTTTCATGGTCACCTCTGTACCGTGAACTTATCATCATCACCGTGAAAAACCTGTCACAATTATTCATTCCTTCACACATCTGTTTTGCAAATCACTTGCTGCCACTGTGAAGTTAAAGTTCAGTGAAAATGTCCAATTTTTCTTACACTGTGAAATTTTGCTACCGTCAAGATAAAGTGAATTACAGTATCCCATATATATAAGGAACACTGGTTAGATAAAAGCTGTAAAAGTGTAATGATTTATTTCAAAGATAATGTTTCTTCTTGCTGCAAGATCGTTATCAACAGAGCAAGAGACTACAACGTAAGTATCACTCCTCACCAACCTAAAATAATATTAGAACAATCATCTGTCTTTATTTAAAGCAATGTCCGTAACAGAGATGCTTACAAATTATACAACAAATGAGATTACTTGCCTACATGTATATTTCTCACTTTGTTGATGCTACTGTAGGCATACTTGTGCAGCCAGGTTGCACCATCATTTGAGCTCATTTGTGAGCTAGGCAAACCTGTCTGTTCATTAGTGTACATGTGTGAAAGAAAATAATATGGGAATAGAGTATGGTCGAAATACTGGGTGCATGTGCACTTTTGTGAACCCAGAATTGCAGCTGTGCACCTAATTATCTTCGCCGAGTACTTGTACTCGGAGAAGATTATGTTTTCGGTTGAAAAATCTGTTGGGTGGGTCTTTATGTATGTCAGGAGCATAACTCAAGAAAGCTTCAATGAATCTTTATGATTTTTGGTAGGTGTGTAATGGTTGTGCAAAGGAAGGTCAAGTTCAAAAGTGGTTCACCTGGCGTTTTCCAACAGTACTGCAGCAGACTTTGCCTTTTTTTGTGTTTGTATGTAGGCAAAAAAAGTGACGGAAACGTTGATGGATCTTCGTGATTTTTTGCAGGTGTGTAGATGTTGTGGAAACGGAGGTCAAGTTCAAAAATGGTTTCCCTTGCATTTTCCGTCGGTACTGCAGCGGGCTTTATATGGGTGTGAATTTGTATGTCGCCAGCATAACTCGAGGTGCTGTTGACGGCTGTGCATAATATTCAGTTGGTAGGTAGGAGTGTTAAAGAGGACGGTCAAGTTCGATAATGGGCCTCCTAGCGGATAAGTAAGGTACTGCAGCTGAGTTTTAAATTTTGTGGTCGAATTTTCTGGAAGTGCCAGGTTCATGATTTTTCACCAATACATAGGGTCTGGAACAGGGAATAGGTGGTGTAAGTTTGGCCCCCCTAGCGGCTTGTTTGGACCTGCAGTTGGCGTTTTTGTTGAAACCGTTGGAGGCTAATAACTACAGAAGGGGTTGACGGATCGTCATGATTTTTGGTATTTAAATAGCTTGGGTAATGTTTTACATAATCAAATACATATTATGAAAACCAGGAACTAATTTGCATAATAAATGCAGAAAGTTTATCTATCCGCATAAAGTTTGTGGTCGAATTTTTTGCAGGTACTAAGGTTATGATTTTTTGAGTGGTAGATAGATCTTGGGGCAGAGAGTAAGTGATGTAAGTTTGGGCCCCCTTGCGGCTTGCCTTAAACTGCAGTGGGCCTATTTGTTTGTAACTTTTGAGGAAGAATAACTCAAGCAGGGGTCGATGGATTATTCTTGTATTTGGTGTATATGTTCCTTAGGTGATGATCAACATAATGATATGCTCATTATGCAGATCATGACCTACTTCACGTAATAATTGGCATATATAGGACTGCCGCACCATAGTACGCGGCATGTGTTAGAACACACCTGGCGTCCAGAATCTAGATCAACAGCTGGCGTCCTGAATCTAGGTCAACAGCTAGCTTACTAGCTGGGCAATTGAAAAAAAAAACAGGACTAAAATGTATCTGTTATGTTTGGTATGAAGAATTAAAAGTGGATCTTACGATTGACGTAACATTGTAATTATGCCAAACAGGACCTAATTTGCATGATTAATGAAATGTTTTGAAATGCGCTGAGTTCTATGTTTGTACCCGTTTATATGCATTTAAGTCGTATTCTAGTCTTTGTGAAAGCTTGTATCAAGGTCTGTATATTGTTCTGTTACTATGGCTAACCCTTTGTAATAGCCTTAGCCTTTGGTAGCCCTGGCTGTACTTATCTACAGCCGAAAAAACAAATAAAAACAAATCACCTTTGAAAACTGTGTCATCCTTCACTGAGAAAGAGAGGCTAGTAAATATCGATTATAATCGAATTCGAAATATCAATTCTTCAAATGACCTCATTTGGATTATTGCTGAGTTTATACTAAGATAATAACACTATGCTCGTAAATTACAGGACTTTTTATATTCATGTTGGGCATTTTGAAATAGCTGAATCTGATCATTGACATAGCCAAGCCAAGTTAAACAATAAGATGCTGATTATGCAAAACAGGGTCTAATTTTTGAGAGTTATGCTACTTCACTACGTTTCGAAAATCCATCCAGTTTTATTGCGTATCTTATTACCTGGATGTCTAACCGTCAGTGACATTCCACGAGAGGACTTTCAGACATGTGGCATATCAAGCCATTGAGAAAGAGGGGAACATGATAGATATTATTTAAGCAAATAGAGACTTGAATTAAGTTATTGTTTAGAAAAAAACGGCTATGTAATGCCATATTGGTAAATGGCGGGAATTTGGTACTTACATCTGTCGGTACAATTCATATTATTTGGCGAAGATATGAGGTCGTGGAACTCTAGTTTTTCATTGTGTGTGCACCTAGATATTTTGGAAGGCTATAGGATAAAATCATAAAGGTGCTGCAGCTACAGTACACTACTAGTCTAGTATACAAAATGTTCTTGAAATTTAAGTACACTGTATCAGAAACAGCAATAACCTTTGTTGTACTTTGATGTATTACTTTGAGCAGGAGCTCGACCAAAGTAGGTACTTTATTTTACGTTGTGCACCCAATACTCTTTCTGTGCACCTAAATTTTTAGTTCAGATTCACCAGGGCAGTGCATCTATTCCCGAAAATTTCAAGCCAAGTCCCACACCGAACAATTCGCCTTTTCGTTTTGTAGTAGTTTCCATCAGAATGTGATGATACTATTGATAGACTGGGTACCATCCTCTGTAGTTTACTGCTGGTTCATTCTTTTTTCTTGGTGGTTAGCAAGCGTAAAGAATGAGCGAGCAGTAAACTACGGAGGATGGTACCCAGTCTATCAGAAATTATGTACTAGTACCTAAGCTTCACTTAATATCTATTATATAGCAACAACATGTGCAAAAGGAAAGGAAAGTGATTCCAAACCAGTTTAGCTCAAATGAACTCAATGAACAGATGAGCTAATCTTCCAATGGTTGTGACAGAGAAGACAGACGCTATGTACAGTAGTTACAGATTTAAAGGTTCATTGTACCGGGGAAATTCCCCTAGCTCTTTTCAGCAAGCACAAAGAACAGTGGACCACGGCTTAACCTCCCGTCCTAAGGACTGTGACCCTTTCCTGAAGCATGCATGTCGGGTGAGCGACACAGCCGGGATCGAACCCGGGGCTTCTAGTTCCAGAGGCAAGATCGCTAACCACTTGAGTGCGCACGCTACTTATGTAAGTTGTAAATTAGAGCATAAATCAAAGCCGTAATGTTGGCAGGGTCGAGAGTCAACATGAAGCAATACACCAATCTATCCATTCAATGTCAGGAATGCAAAAGCATAGTTTGAACGGCACTTAACTCATTCCAAACATACTTAAAATTGTAGGTCACATGATCCAAAAGGAGTGAATGTAATCGTATGATTATGACTTCACTCAATTCCTTTTTGGGACTTGGAAATTCGAATTGAAAACTCTGATTTTTGAATTGAAAATCTCTCTTAGACAGCGTCAAACTATACCTAATATTTGTTTAACTGTCAGGAAGTACATGACGAATCCTCACGTGTTGCACGACACTGGGTCGAAGGTTAGAATGCAGGAGGACAAAACTGAGTTACGTAAACTCTGGAATTATTTGTATTCTGGGCAAATTCAAAGGTTGTGGCACTGGAAAATACACGTGCTGGCATAACTAATTAGAGCCAGTGTGTGAGGACTAAATTAACTCACAGGCTGGTCCTTACAATACTGTAAATGCAGAAATGTTCGCGGTGGTTTTATGTTCGCGGTTTTTGCAATGAGCTTTCAGGGCGACCTTAAAACCACCGCGAAACTTTTTGCCCACCTATGGCTGTAGCACTACTACGGTACTATTGTTTCAAACACGACCTTAAAACCACTGCGAACAAGCCATTTTCTCCTTAGAGCGAAATAAAAACCATGCGAACTTGAATGCATTTACAGTAACTAGCTCAAGGTGTGGCTCTTGTCAAACAAAATGACAAATGGTTGAAACAACTCCCGACCATTGTGCAGTGTATAGTAGTGTAGAGTAATACTATGCTACAACTTGTATAACTATAAGAGAAAATTAGAATTTAAAAGCACTTCTTCATGATTAATAGAAGGTGAGAATTTCCTATCAGCTGGCACTAGACTACTGTCAAATATGTACTGTCTGTTTTCAGCAGAAGAACAAACAAAAGTGTCTTACTGGATCATGAATCAGCAAAAATTGGGATTGACGTATGACCACACAAGGTGAGGAAAACATGTAAATTCCAATTTGTCGGTGAACATTGATTAACCATGGGGGGTCTCATATTGTATTTTGATCAGCTGTCAAGCTAAGTATACAATGTCCTGTTGTACACCTTACACAAGACTACTTTATTACACACACGACACAGATTCATATTACGTTACAGGTACTTAAAACATGATCCAGGTATACTAAAATTTCGTTCAAGGTGGGTTTAATAATCACTGAAATCCCAAATTGATTTGCTGACAATAACTAAATAATTAAGGTCTATACATTACGATAAATCTTTCACCACTTTTACTTGATAAGTTACTGACACCAAGAGGAACAGGTGTGGTATTGTAACACTACAGGTGTGAATACTTACTCAAATCCAAAGAACAGTCCACAGGTGACCACAATGAGCGCCACGGTGAAGTAGAAGATGCCTGTCTGCCGGGCCATCATGATCCGGCCGTTACAGTGGAACTTGTTACGGCCGGGGTGAACTTCCCACTTTCTCTGCGGCATCTTCTTCTTGGGTACAGCGGCGGGGGAGGAGGGGGAAAGGGGTGAAGCGGAGGCTGAGCCTGGGGGGTCCACGGTCGGAACGACGCAGTAGTCACGGCCTTTCATGCCCTCATTGAACCACCGGTGGTCGCCTGCCTAGCCTCTGGTGTTACACCAGGCCAGGCAAGCTCGTGAAGATGTTAAAGGCGTTCTAAACGAGTCTGTGGCGGGGAAACCTGGTCCTGTGTCCCGCTTGCCCTGGAGGTGGAGTACCCTGTTCTCGCGTTCTCCCCCCACCACCTGTCCAGCCTCCTGAAAAACCACCCCTGATTCCGTCGCATAAAATCAGCCTCGGACGATCTCATAAGCCGCGCAGACACAGTGTTTCCTCACATTAGCCTCCACGGTAGTATCAAGGACTTAGTGCGGAGGAAATGAAGTCGTAATTGGACTGGAAATCGGAGAAAATATTGCTAGAAACTGTATTTTTTTTCGACACCGCTGTTTGTAGTCTCCTGATCACCAGCCTTCCCAGGGATCAGTGCGACTGACGACACTGCGCATGCGCGTCTAGGATTCCAGGTCAAAGTTTAAAGTTCAAAGAAGTGACCTATCCCACAATCCCTTGTACCAACATGGCGGACAAAGGTGAAGATGGGAGGGCGGAGGGCAAGTTATCCAAGTTTAAAGGTGATTCCTGCTGTCAATCAAGTCATCTAGGTCACAATTTGTAAGGAATACAAAGACAGGCATATCATGTATCTATAGAGTCAGTATTAGGGCCTTCCAAAGAAAGCTTATGGTCAAACTGCCGACCTAAACTGGAAGTGGTTCAAGACATGGTTTGAGCAGACGACAAAAATTATGTTGCAAAGCTAACGTAAAGTTGTTGTCCATTGACGTTTTGCAATGTGGCAGAAACTACTGACAACACACAAATAACTATAATGCACCAACGCAACTTATATTAAGCTTTGACATAGTGTCATGGTTATTTCGCATTGCATTGAAAGGAAAAACAATCCTAACTTACTTAGTCTAACTAACTACAGTACTTTTCAGGAGGAATGTTCCTGGCTGCAGTGGCTGGTACTGGTTTGCTGGCAGGCTTCAGCACAACACTAGGGATGACCAAGAAAAAAAGTCCAGACATGTTTGATAAGGTAAACAAGAATGAAAGTTATAACTAGTCCCCTAAATGTGCATCAGGTTCAGTCTGAAAGAACAAAAATGTGGGACATCGCTGTATAATGTGTATCTGTTGTATGCACATTCACCATAAAGATTTTGTTGCTTTCTCCGGATTTCAGGCAGGCCCAAAGATTTTCACGGAATGCTATATTTACTGTGTTTTTTACATTATAATTACATGTATATCTTTCATGTTCTGATCATAGGCGCAAGTAAGAGACTCTAGTGAGACAAACTAGAAAAGGATAACTTTAGAAATCATTGATCATTGTGCTGGTATTACAAAATGTGCCATGTTGTTTCTTCCAGGGGGTGGTTGGTGGTCCAGGTATTGAGAGTGGAGTTTCAGTTGGACTGAGAGCATTAAAATGGGGGACGTTCTATGCAGTAGTTGGAGTCGGAAGCCTTGCCTTTCTTACATTCAAGATCCTGGGCGTCAGTAATGTATGTAAACTTTTTCAATATCTGAGATAGATCTGTGTTTCCTTTTCAGTAAATGATGACAGCTTTTGTGCATATCATGTTAGATCTTGGCCATATTTATAACATTCTGTGATGATCAATTTTTGTCTCACATAACAATTTTTCTTCTTTCTCATGCAGTTAGCAGAGTTCCGCACAGAGATGCAACAAAAGCTGCCACGAATACCAAAGGCACGGACAAAAAATAGGGTTGAAAACTTGGATTCTTTATTTGGGATTCAGGAAGAGACCACAGAGAGATAGTGGTCAATACACTTTGCTGTACTCAGAAATACAAATACTTTTTGAAAAACAAGTCATGACAGGAATTGTAGTTAGTTTCAGATCTTGAGATATTGTCCCCACTTGATGGACGCTGGTTGCATAAGATAACTATGTCAGTTTTAGCGAAGGCAAATGTGCCATTCAGGAGGAGAATAAATTATACAACTTCATGACAATGTTAGTCTTCATCATTATCTGTTAAAGAAGACCGTTAAAGTATTAGTATTAGTTGTTGAACTAGGTGTAAATTCTTATATATTGGTAATGTTTTAAGAAAATGTTATTTGTTATCTGTATGAATCAGCAGATAAACCTTTTGGTATGAGACACCAACTTCACAGACATTCAATGGCTGGCTATATTACATGTACATTTAGAAGACAAGACATGCATTTAATATGTAAGACCCTTAAGGCCTTGTGTCTGATGACTCTAACTGAAATGTCAAAAAATGAAGGACCATACTTATTGATGTCAATACCACAAAAAATTCAGGCAAGTACGTGTATATGTATACATTTTTGTACATCCTGACGTCGTGACTTTGGGTCAATAAACTGCTATCTCACAAGGAAGGCTTAGCAGGAGAATAGATCAAACTTACAGGTGCTTTATTGCAAGTTGTAAAGAACAAAACACTCAATACCTCAAGTATGAGACCTACATTTGTATAGATTCTTGCGGATAACCTCTGTTCAGGGCAGATTGGCATAGTTACTTGTGTTACATGTATCTTTTAAGAATGACATCACAAGACATCAGAATTTATTCACTGAGTAAAGTGTAGAAGACAGTTTGCAGCATTATTTTATTCAGTAAGTTAATCACATTAAGTAAAATAATAGAATTCTTGTCCTACGGTGTGTGGTGCATAAATATATTCTAAGAACGTGTATTGAGTTTCACACAAAATCTAGTAATATTCCACAGAATAAGCAGCATCTATATGTCATGCAGTTTAACATTATGACTGCATGTTTTATTAGTTTTACAATTCATTGCCATATTACAACTGATGCAGTGTTATGGTCTGCATATGTTTGGACACTAATTAAACAACTCATGTGGTAATTAATATATATCTCCGTATGTCACCCAACATTGTTAGAAAGGAAATTCAACACAGCAAGAATTCTCTACTTCAGATGGTGAAGTAACAGACAGAAAATACATGTATAGTATGCAAGACAATGAAATGTGGTCCAAGTATAGAATAAGCCATCAAAACAATGTTCTCTAACCTTTTGTAATGGTCCAGAAATACATTAAAGCAATGATAAAATTGCACACAACAGGAAAGGTGAACTCAAAGAGCAGTAAAATCTGACATAAATTTTCCACAATCACAAACATTGCACTGAAAATCTATGATCAATACATTTAGATTTTCTATAAACTAATTCAAGTCAACAACTATTTCCACACAATATCAATGTTTGTAACATTAAAGTATTGATTCAATGCCTCTCACTCACTTTTAGTTCTAGGTAAACCACATCACTTTTAATAACAACAACACCTAAGGAAAGCCTCTGTCATATGAGTTCTTTTCCATCTACCTGTACAGTGTGTTCTCATTACATGCTGGTTCTTAAGTATATTTTATAGAAACCAACAAATTCAGAGCACAGAACTAACATTTAGAATACATTAAATTTTACAGTACATGTACAGAAAGAATTCATTTTGGAGAAACAATGTTTACCAGGCTGCTGGATTTCTATACATTGTTTATAACGTATATACTGTACATACAACTTATTAATATGTTTGTGCTCAAGCCCAGGTGATCATCATCAAGTCTTACTGACAGCTTTACAATATATGTACAGTGTACTTTTACAAGTACAAGTGTTAAGACAGCAGATGAACTAAACTGTTGCAGCATATCTTTTAAATTCAGAATTAGGTATATGTACTTACATTTTAACAAGCTTTGTGGCTAATTCATATTGCTTGGTTGGCAGAGCCATGTATTAAATGAACAAAACAAGTTTTTTGTCCTATTGCTTAGAAAAAGGTTGTAAACATTTGAGGAAAATTGATGACAAGAGTGTGGGAGACTTTTCTGTTCTGCAGAAAATTTTCTGTTCTGCAGAAAGGTTTTCAAAAGTTAAATCCTTGCAAGGTGCTGCTTGCTACATTTTAACAAGGTATAACAGACCTCTGTTTGGTGAAATATAGCAATGTTGTAACACATCAATCTCGCATGGGCCCCCTTTTCCTTCAATATTGTCTCTTTAGAATTTGACTATATTTGCTACATTAAAACTTTCACATACCTCCACTGGTACTGTGTTATAAGGCCCAGGGCTGTCTCCAGGACCCGTCCCTCCGTCCCAGGACAGAAATTTGCTTGTTGGGACAGAAGAAAATTTCACCCTGACCGTCCCAAAATCTGAAGTTTATGACATGAAATTGATGCAAAACGTATATGACTAATTCAACAACAAAAATTCAAAACATCAGTTCCCAAACAATGAGTGGGACGGAAAGACATTCAAGGCTGGAGACAGCCTTGATTAGGCCTGATGTTAGCACTGATCACACAGTTACTTCTTTGCCCCAGGTAGCTGCTCTAGAAAGTCTCTCTCCACAGCTAACTCAGCAGGAGTTGGCACTGATACGGAGGGTGTGTTTCCGCGTGCTGGACTGGAGTGTTTGGGACTGGACTCTAGAGTGACACAGGACAGCTGGGCGGAGCACACCGTGTTGAAGAAAGGGAGCAAGCCCGTCAGGCTTGATATCCGGGCCGCGTTCAGCAGAGGAGTGCCGTACTCCCATATCAGAACCCTATCAGCTTCTTCTGATGGGACCTATGAATGGCAAAGGTAGCTCGTGTCAAAGCATTGTATCTGAGTCAGGTTCAAATCGGCCTCAGTAAAGTTATAGCTGTTCTTGGGTGGCAGTGTCTGATATGACTGCCCAAGCCCAGAGCCGTATAGAAGTTTAATGCAAGACTAAATGAGAAATACAATCAGATCAAAATTTCAAGTAATTGCAAATTTTATAACAACCAAGGAATATCCAAGCTTTATTGCCCCCTTCCCCAAGTGTCATTTCTCAAATAAATGAGATTTTCCATGATATCAAATAATTACTTTCCATAAACTAATTATAAGGATTCACCATGAGGCAGAGTAACTGAGGGTCTTGAGTGGGACATGATACATTAGGGTTTATTGAAGAGGGAGTACATTGTAGTTAACCAACCTTTCTTCGGAGGAGTCTTGTAAGCCTGACGAGATGTGGTGTGAAGTCATCCCCATCCACGACCCTCTCCTGGCGCTGAGAATGTTTGGTACCATAGACACCAGCCTCACCAACAAAGGCCCAACGGTACCTTTTTTCACAGGGAAAAGAAGTTATAGCAAGCAGGACACCATCTGACATTAATCTCCAAACATGGGCAAAATCATATCAGCCGGACAGAATCTACTATGGGGGCTGGCTGTTAATCCTGGCCGGCTGATACAATTTTGCCCCGTAGAGATCTGCTTGGAGACTGATAATGTGATAATTATAAAGTGAGAAACAATACAGACATTCAGTGCAGATTGCAAAAGGACAATTTAAACTAAATACATAAGACTGCTGTAAGACAACAAGACTTTATCCTTTAATCTCAATACATGGCGTATACCCCTTGCTACATGTGTCTGTTCTAGCTACTGTACGCATTAAATCGATGCTGTCACCAAGCACATCATATAGGGAATGTCCTTGCTATTCCAGTGGCGCAAAGACATACTGGCATCACTATTGACAGGTTCTAAAAGGAGTGCCATGAACATAGCCAAAACAACATTTAAAAAAATTCAAGTCAGCGCTTGTGTGTAGATGTCATTCAGTACCAGGGACAGGTATTTTTTGCTTGTGTATGTGTGTGAATAATGTTCAGCACCAAGGACAGGTATGTTTAATTGTGTGTGTGTGTGTGTGTGTGTGTGTGTGTGTGTGTGTGTTTGTGTTTGTATTTGTGGATAGTGTTCAGCCTCAAGTACAGGTGTGTATGCCTGTGTGTGGATGGTGTTCAGCACCAATGGGCAGGTATTTTTTGCTTGTGTATGTGTGTGGATAGTGTTCAGCACCAAGGACAAGGACAGGTATGTTTAATCGTATGTGTGTGTGTGTGTGTGTGTGTGTGTGTGTGTGTGTGTTTGTTTGTGTTTGTTTGTGTTTGTGGATAGTGTTCACCCCGTGGTACAGGTGTGTATGCTTGTGTGTAGAGGGTGTTCAGTACCAGGGACAGGTATTTTTTGCTTGTGTATGTGTGTGGATAGTATTCAGCACCAAGGACAGGTGTGTTTGCTTGTGTGTGGATGGTGTTCAGCATCAACAACAAGGGATTTTCTCATTGTGTGTGGATGGTGCAGCAGAATGTTTAGTACTGGAAACGTTCTCTACACAAACAGAAACTTACAGTTGGAAGTGAGGCAGCAGGTCAGACGGCAGTGCTAGTGCCAGGTCCAGTAGTTTACAGGCAGCTAGGAACACCCTGAGCCAGTGTGGGTTGGAGGTCGGATTCACACACAGACCGTTACCCTCCACATAGGCCCAGCCTCCATCTATACCAGACATCCTCTGGGACAGGGTTCTGAAATGAGGCGGGAAAAAATTATATATAACCTTTTCTGCTCACCTATGGTATCACATATGTGACAAAAAGATAGATGATCTAATACTGTAAGTGGCGGTTTTACTTTCTTTGTTTTCATGGTGACTACTTACTGCAAGATCATAATACAGTGAAAATATGTTTTGTAATTTTACTGTGCTACAGAATTGTTTCAACTTCGAACTTCATACACCAGAGAAACCCTGTTTCCTCCTACCTTGATACAAAACCACTGCAAAAGTAACTGGGTTTACATTGTACTGTTAGTACCTTATAAGGTGCATCACTACAATGCAAAGGAAATGTAACATGCATATACAATAAAGACATGGTCTGAGAAAGCAACATCAAAATGTTGATGCATTTTTCAAGAAATTTGATACGGGAGACAATTTGGTAACAAGATGGCAGCCCCCTGTGGTTTACCGGTAAAACAGTACAGGTTTTGCTCACGCAAACCTGTAATTTATTCCCCACCTGGAGACATCAGCGTCAGCGCTGAGTTCCTGCTCCATGTGGAGAAACACCTGTACCAGCTGGGTGATGATGGTGGGCCACAGGGCTGTCAGGTGGGAGGCTGAGATCCTCAGTAGCAGCACTTTGAACAGCAAGAACACCTGCTCCTGCAGGATGGGTGCAGGGGGGAGTCTCAGGGTCTCTGCAACCCTCTCTGGAACAGAAAGTAAAGTAAAGCAATCATCCTCAATTGAGGTGAAGCATAATGCGTTTTCAAGTAGCTAGTGGTAGTGCCATGCGGCTTTGCCACGGCTTGCGTTTTCGCCCAAGCACACCGGGTCACCGCTACTCTTCTCGATAAGTGTGTTGGGTTCTTTTACGGGCAGAGATTTGATGCTTGAGGCTTACACCCAAAGCTCCCTCATACACGGGGCCGCCGGCTTTACGTGACCATCCAAAATGACGAATGCAATCCCTTACAATATTTCGCGGGCCCTAGGATCCACGGAATTTGATCCAGATGGTGAAGCAGAGGGGTTGCATTACCGCTTGCGCCATGGGGACGTGCAAACCAGGGGTAAAACAACTGTCAGAGGAGGTCATGGTTGATTGGTCTTAAGAAGTTGGGTAGGATGGTAGTAGAAAAAACATAAGGGATCACTGTAAATGCCTATAAGTTTGAAGGGATTTGAAGGGAAAATGAGAGGTTTTTAGTTGGCAGTTAAAACAAGGATGTAAGGGACAGAAGACAGAACAAGCATTTTTGCGGTGGATTTTAAGTTCACGGTAAAGAGGTTACTATGAAAACTATAAACATTAAATCACCGCAAAAATGTGGTGCATTTACAGTATGTTATTCATCATTTCATGATCCTGTTTTAATTGAAATATGCCTTATCCCTTAACACGCACGCACATGCATGCACGCACGCACACACACACACACACACACACATGCAGACATAAACACATACACATACACAAAAAACAAAGACATACGCAATCACATACACACACACACACATCTACACACACGCACGCACACACACACACGCACGCACACACACATGCAGACATAAACACATACACATACACAAAAACAAAGACATACGCAATCACATACACACATCTACGCACACACACGCATGCACACACAC
This sequence comes from Branchiostoma lanceolatum, assembly GCA_035149815.1. Taxonomy (NCBI): domain Eukaryota; kingdom Metazoa; phylum Chordata; class Leptocardii; order Amphioxiformes; family Branchiostomatidae; genus Branchiostoma; species Branchiostoma lanceolatum. The sequence continues at coordinate 15,289,863 of CM068866.1, forward strand.
AAACACACACACACACATGCAGATATAAACATACACATATACAAAAAACACATACACACACACACACACACACACACACACACACACACACACACAAACACACATATACACACACCTTGTATTTCAGGCAGATGTCTCTGGTACTGGTCTGTCTCACTGCAGAAGATGGTGAAGGCCAGTCTCTTCAGCAGCATGGCTCTCAGCTCCAACTCTTGCTCTCGACTACTGAACAGGTTCAGGGAGCCACTCTGAGTCACTGCCACTCGGGCTGGGGAAAACACACAGGAAAGATATTACAAATCAGCTTCTAGTACTCTATGGTCCTTCCAGATCCCCTAAATTTTCATCAAAATCTGTCTGAGAAATGTCTATTTTCACCCGATTTGTAGGTGAGCTGCAAGACAGTCAACCTGTTTTTGAGAAGAGCAGGACTCAAGGATTAAAACCAGAAAGCATCTGAAAAGGATACAAGAAGATACATGGGAAAATTTAAAAGTATTCCAACACAAATGGTTGTACCCATCAGGCTTTCATACAAAATAAGAAATATCTAATATCTTCACCATGAATGAATTAAATTAGACAAAGTACATTGATGCAGGCTAGATATCCAGGTAATAATATACACCAAAAACAGTTACACGTCAAGCAACTGGATAAAATACAAAAACAGACATTTCCAAAACTCTTAATCGAAATGTCAATGAGTTGAAGACAATTTAGGATGGTTCAAAAGAAGAGGCCAGGAAGACCCGCAGCAACCTTTATAGACACACTCAAGAAAGACACTGGACTTGAAGTGGATAGTTTGCTCCAGGCGATGAAGGACCGAAACACTTGGGCTGCCATTTCGACTCGTGACTGGAAGGTTTCGACATAAGCAAGTAAGTAAGCAAGCAATAGAATACTAAGTCTAAATGGATAAAGTACCCACCCATCAAGTCCCTGAATGTTGTCTTGTCGTGGGTCATCAGATTGTCCACCACAGACTTCCAGCTGGACAGGGACTGACCGTCCATCTGGAAGAAGTTCTGGTCCATGAGCAGCTCGAAGGCCTCGCGTTTCCAGGCACGTCGGGTGTACTGGTACCCGCTCAGACTGCTGAGCAGCCGCGAACAGGCGCGGAACCGAGCCATGTTCTCAACACTGGGGGAGAGTTAGTTTCATGAGTTGTACATTATCATGTTGATCTCTGTAGTGAGCATTTATATTTTGAACATAAATGTTTATCTATGTACTAGTATATGTTTCTCAATATGTTTGGGAGATAAATTGTTTTAGGGAGCTGTACACTGACAATGACAGAACTGTCTTGTTATTAGTGCAGAATAACTATTACAGATGAGTCATTTTTTTCTAATGATAAAGCAAAGAAACAGCTGCTGACCATGTCCTTGGTGCTAAAACACATTCATTGTTTTAAGGAGCTGTACATTCACAATGACAGTTTTGTCTTTCTTATTAGTGCAAAATACTATTACACAAGCATCACTTTTTCTGCTCTTAAGGCAAAGAATTAGCTTCTGTCCATGTCCTTGGTGCTGAACCACATTCATCTTGATTTTGTGCCTTTAAAAGGGCACCCAGAGCATTTTATGAGGCTTGAAACTCGAATTCAAACAAGTCAAATTTCTAGTCATTCCTACACATGGTAAGTTTCAATAACACTATATCATTACATGTCGAAATTCAAAAAGCAAAGATGCTATGTCTTTGAGTGGTGAGAAAGGTAGAAAATTCAAGCGCCAATAGACTGACCCTCACTGTTCATCACAATTAGCGGTTCGACCAATTAGAGAGTGACTGCATGTCCGTCAAGTATTTGCATTTTTATGTTTTAATTTTGCATTTCTACGTTTCGACGGAGGTGGGCGGGGCTATGGGATCAGCCCATTTACACTAGGCGCGTGAAATTAAAAGATCACTGGGTAGCTTATTTTTGTGCCGCTTTTGAGCACTTTTGATATGAAATTATCACACAAATGTGGTAAACAGTAAGTTGCATTAAATGTCAATTTCATGAATATTACAGCAACTAGAATATTTCCAGTTTTCAAGCCTCACAAAATGCTCTGGGTGCCTTTAATGCTATTCATACAGTCAGTGCTGCTCCTATCATAACTGAAAGACATTTATACTGATTTTGTATAAAAGTGATTTACATTGATATTGATATTCCTTTCCCTGTGCTGAAAGGCAATCACAGAGTACTGACTGTCATACACACTGCCTATATCTGGAGAAGACAAGAAGCCGTCATCCATACCAAAGTAAAGTTTTCACTGAAAGACATTCGTATGGATTTTGGAAAAATTAAGGATTACTGTCCCTGGTGCTGAACAGCAATCAATCACATAGTACTGACTGTCATACACACTGCCTATATCTGGAGCAGATGAGAAGCCGTCACCCATACCAAAGTAAAATCTTTACTGAATGACACTCGCATGGATTTTGTGCAAAGGACATACTACTGTCCCTGGTGCTGAACAGCAATCACATAGCACTGAATTGCATTCACACTGCCTATATCTGGAGAGGTGGTATCACGTGGTGCAATCGGTAGGGTGTTTCGCCCAGAACCGAAAGTTTCCGGGTTTGAAACCACTGGTATGACCCGATGTTGTGCCCTTGGGAAAGGCATTTTACACGACTTTCCTCACTCCACCCAGGTATTAATGGGTACCTGACTTCGGTTTGAGAAGGTCATATTGAGGTCACCTGCTGACCATTGTGACAGTTCCACAAAGTGCAAGTGTGGAGCAAATATGTATCTGTTGTGTATTATGTGATTGTAAACCCTGCAGCAATTCAGCACTAGCTGCCATTGCACAGATAATTTCTGACCAATAAACCATCATTATTATAAGATTAGAACACCTTCACCTATACCAAAGTTAAACAGTGTCTTACCTGTGTGATCTGAGGTAAGGTGTGACATTGCCCATGATGGCGGTGAGAAGTGGTAGAGCTCGCTCCTTCTCTTCACTACCAAACATTACGTCCAGCAGTGAAGCCAGCAGCTGATTCAACAACAAACAAAACATACATCTGTGTCAGCAAGGTTATTACTATACAAACAGTAGTGGACAAAAAGAGATTTAACGTTTTGAGAAAATTTCTCTAAATTTCTGTCTGTTAAGCCAAAAGGGAAATGGCTTAGAGAAAGACCCAAGATAACACTAGAAACACAGTGCAAACGGACAGGGGGAAAAAATGGGGTTTTAAACAATAGGGGTGATGGAAGTCGTAGTACAAAACTGACAACTATGGAGGGTCTTTGTTTGCCGACTGATACAACATAGGTTGTATTTGATAGTTATCATGTACAAGCTTTCATGGGGAAGATCTGTACCAAACGTGAATCTAAAAGAAAAATTAACACAATTTTGGAGTACATTACATTTTTTGTACATTGTGTAATATGTGTATTTTTGCCATGTTGATTTAAATGAACAAAGATTAAAGATTAGATTAACTAGTAAACTTCTACCAGAAAGCATCTGTACACTTTTAACCCACCTCAGCTAGAAGCGACAGTGCATGTACACTGTAATGAGAACTGTTGGGGAGTACAGCAGGCTGGGTGGGAGGGGGGCTGGAGGGGGGAGACGTCGATGGGGAGTCCTCCACGTCGGAATGGGACAGGTTCGGATCGGTCTGGGGTCCGGGAATCACAGTAAGGCTGCGGCGAAGCCACGTGGTCTGCTCCAATGACGAGCCAGCGATGGTACTGCAGGATTCTAGCAGCTTCTGGGTGACATCCTGGAATGTTTAAAAAATATTGTGAGCTAGTGCCATAATGACACCCTCCCAAGCAGGCCCGCTATTGCTCGGTAACGTTACCTCCCATAGTGGCCCTGCCCTTTCAAGCCTGTAAAATCGCTTCTGGTGATGTCAGCACCAAAACAGCTTTCAGCCAATCAGAGGGTTGGCTTAAGCTCATCTAGAGCAAAAGCGCAAAGGACACTGGGATGCTATCAACCAATCAGGTAAGTAAACGTCTTACATCGCTACTTTTGGTTCAGAGCAAAAATAACGACTGTTTGGGCCAAATAAGGCTAGCTCATCAAGTATTCATGAGCAACTGTCAATAACGTCGCCAGAAGCGATTCTACCGGCTTGAAAGCGTAGGGCCGCTATGGGAGGTAACGTTATCGAGCAATAGCAAGCCTGTTCGGAAGGGTGCATAATGATTACCTGAATAATTGCAAAAGACCAGTCAAAAGCAGTATGGATACATAAGAAGTGAATAAAGCAAGATAAGGGAAGAAAAGAATAGGGAAATAATGAGAAGGAAATACTCAAGGTAAAGAATTTACTTCAACAACTTTCCTCTGAGCACAAGCCTGTATGTGAAAAAAGGAATCAAAGACAAAGCACTGCATTAAAAGCATAGTTATAGAACAATCAACTGAATGTAAAGAAGGAAATGCAGCTGATTATATTCAATTGATCCCATACAATTAGGACACAATCAAATATCAATCATCAATATCTCAACTACATTTCATTAAAGAAAGAAAGTTTATTGCAAGTTCATGCCCGAAGGCTAATTGCAGAAAAATAGGATTGAAAGTAAAAAGTTGTTCTGTTCACAATAATACACATACAAAGTTCATTGCAAATACATGCCTGGGGGCTAATTGCAAGCACAAACAACATATAATAATGATAAATGCAATGATATTAAGGGCTACATCAAATATCATGCTTCATTCTAAAATCTACATGGAGCTAGTTTTGTTGGGTTTGACTGCTTCTTTTCAGTGGAAGACAAATACAAATTAATAATATGTCTAATTTGACAAATCAGCAGTAGCTAGGCTTAAAATCTTTAAAAAGTTGTATACCTGCAGGTCTCTCCTGTCCCTCCTATCCTCTAACATGGGGCACTTCTGTACAAACTGGTTGAGTATCCCCAACAGTAAAAACACTCCGGGTGGGGGGAGGTCCAGGGACAGGCTCTCTCTCAGTAAGGCCAACAGAGATGTCCAGGAAGCCATCACTGTGCCATTACCCATTCTGACAGAAATAACAATTTGATAGTGTTTTAAAAAGTTATCATGGCTGGTGTGTAATGCCGAAGGGCGGTTATACCGGCTATATAGATACAGATGAATTTTATACAGATAAAGATGGCAAGGCGCATGCATATATCAACATTTACACCTATTCAATAGACTGAGATACCTGTTTCTTTCTTTGAATGTGAGGAAAAGCCTGACACTTTTAAAATACACACAAAACTCTTCCATAAGAGCGTGTTCAAGAAATTTGTTTCCTGTAGTAAGGCTTTGCTGCCCCGACGGCTGACTAAGCTATGGGAGAGAGTGAGTGAGTGAGTAAGGAAAAAGACAGTCACTGCTTTTGCTCAGTAAGACAAGGTGGTGGAAACAACTTGATGTATGTACCTCATGAGGAAGACGTAGAGGAACTGCAGCATGCTGACCTCTAGGATAGGCTGCTTCCTGTCCTTCCCAGATAGGGGAGGGGACTTCACAACCTGGAAAACAGTCAGTAACAAACAAGAGTTTTACGACCTCATACCTTTGCCAAGTGATATTAACCTTTACAACTGATGCAAGTACTGTTTAAGCAGTCATCATCATCATTGGTCGGCTGCATTGCAGGCGACTGTAAGCAGCTTCTTCCAGTTCTTTCTGTTTAAGCAGTAGTACTGTATTCATTTCTCATCAATCATTCAAATGAGGTCTTCATTTGCATAATTGATATCTATCAAATATTTCTCTCTTTCTCAGTGACATATGAACCATTAGAAGCTGCAAGGGGACCCATTATTGAACTTGTAAAAGTAAAAGCATATTCAAACAACCATTTCTGCATTTATAGAAATTGTAGGGATACTGTTCTAGGAATATTGACAGGTGGACTTCTACAGTTGTTCAAGTGTTAAAGGAAAACTAAGAAACTTGGCAGTACATGACGTCTGACCTGAGTGACAGTGTGAATGAGGTTGTCCATCCTGACCACCTTGATGGCGCTGACCAGGTCCACTAACCCCAGCTGCTCAGTACTCGCAACAGGCAGAACCTAGGGGAAAGGGGGTAAATGTTTGAACATATTAATCATAATAAGATCTATTTTGTTTTGTTCAGATACCACTGGATTACATAAAAAAAGTTAAAGGTATCTACTTTCCAGAGAGAGATTTAGAGGAGCAATATTCTCTTTACACATGTGTGAAAAAGAATGGTTTATGATATATAAACTTACCACAATAAAATATTCAGACATAATTATGCAATTCTAAAGACAGTCCTTGCTATACACACCAAAGTTACCATGCAGCCTTCCAAACTAGATGTTACAATGTACAACACTCTAGTCAAATATCAAGACTTAGTGCAGTTGATTGCTGCTGTTTATGATAATAAGAAGTACAAGATAACAGCATACACATGTACATAGCAAGTCAAAAAGGCAACAAATATGAGCAATGTTTCCCAACCTTCTCCCTGCCATGAGACTTCCTCTTCCTGTCCCTCCACACGATCGCCACAGCCGCCATCAGGGACGTTCCATGGTGGAGGGAGATGGGACTCAGTAGCTCCAGGATGTGTTGGCACAGAACTTTGGGAGAGCCCATTATCCAGGCAGGAGGGGGTTGCTGTGCCGCCCTCTGTGCCCTCCCCTCCCCCTGTGATTCGGCCTGTTTGAGGATGCCCCAGGCCGTGGCGAGAGTGGACACTACCCTGGGGAGGATGCTGATGACGGCACGTCGTGCTTCAAGCAGAGGTTTGACTTGGTTCTCCCCCTCCCCACCATGGCTGGGCAGCTGAAGAGTAAAATAAGAAGATTAGAATAACTCTTAAATGATGAAGTAAAGTACTTTTAAGCTATTATCAAACCTTCATAGATACATGTACTAGCATTAACACATTCAAGTTGATGCAGGTTTACCCTCAAAACCACAAAAATGTCAAGAAATAGAAATCCAAACCTACAACTGTTTAAAGTTCTTTGACAAAACAATTTTTACACACACAAAAAAGGAATAGTACATTGTTGAAGATTTGACATTGAGGTGATAAGATTCTCAATACAAAAGTTACTCAACCAGCTGGATAAATTTTGAAAAACAGTCAGACGATTCAGACAGCATCCACGTCATGAGTCAGAAACACAATCATAGAATAGTGATAAAGTCAGCTTATATAAGCAAGTACCTTGTCCTCTGTATCCACACCAAACATTCTCATCAAGCTGTGGAGGATGTGGGTGGGGCTGCCGTGGTCCTGCGAGGACCCAGGGGTGCCCACAGCAGGCTGGAAGCTGATGCCTGACGGGGGCACAATACTGTCCATCAGGCAGTAGTGGAAGATCATGGTGAGCCCCTCCAGAATACTGACGAGCAAGTCAGGACACATGGACCTGGGGAAAAAAATTTCAAATCCAAGAAAATCTTAGTTACTTTTTACATGTTTGCAAATTGAAAGTTTTACTATCCCGTTTTTGCGGTGATTCTCCACTAGAATTCGACATCTAGACTATGTCTCCACTAGAATATGACATCATAGATATGCGCTTCCAATGTATTAATAAATGTGAACTTAAAAATACAGTCAAACCTGGCCGGGCAACCACCTGGCGCAGGCAACCACCTGCCGTCAGAGGACACATTGAAACAGTCCCATCCATTTTTACATAATTAGTTAAGACCCTCTCCCAAGCAATCAACTGTCTTCCCCAACCAGCAACCACTTTTTTGCAGTCCCAAAGGGGCATTCACCCTCCCCTGAACAACCAAAATAGATTGGTGGTTGCTCGGCCAGGTTTGACTGTACTGCAAAAAAATCATTTCCCCTTATAGTTACTTACATTTGTATACCTCAAAGTTAAGTCCCAATGGGAAAAAAATGAATTTACAGTACTTGAAGCCAATTTTTTTGAGAATAGAGTTGATTTCAGACAGGCTCCTTTAAAAACCTGTGTATGTGACAAGCCATCTGTAACAGTCAGTGGAATGTGAGCCAACAGATCTGTTCTTACCATTTGGGGTGAGAGAAGCTGTGTGAGTACTCCTTTGCCAGAGTCTCCACATTCACACACAGCTGGGTGATGATGGGAGTTATGACTCGGGGTAAGGCCTTCCCAAGGTAAGGCAGGGAAGACACAGCCATTGTCACCTGTGGTAAGACAGGGTTTAAAGCTGTTGTATGTAATATATGTGAACTGGCATCTGCAGAAGCCAATAAAATGCTAAATTGTTTTCTAGCTGTAGCTAACTTTCTTCAGTTTGGTAGAAAGCAGCCATTGATAATACTACATCCCCCTCCCCACTTGACATTTTGTGACACAAAATATATCAAGCATCTCTACTTAATGTCTACCTTTCATCAAGGACATTATATCCTTGCTTTCATTGAAGGCAGACATAATGTTTTTTTCATGATCTGAATTTCCTCCTACTACTATAACATAAAGCGTTTCTCTGAGGTGACGCCTAGTCACAAAATCTCAAAATTAGATGGCTCAGTTGCAGTACATCATTGTGCCTGTTTTGTTTCTTACCCAGTGAGGGTGCATCATGCCCACTTTAGGCTGCCTTAGGGCACTCAGCATGGTCCCCAGGAACATGCCCTGTGCTGCCACGGGCTCCCAGCTCACGTAGCGGAGCGAGACCGCGCCCTGTTCAAACTGGATCCTCAGTCGATCCCACTCCGTCATGCTGTCTTCACTGTCAGTCTTACTCCTGTGTGAAAAGACCTGTAGACACAGAGCACTGTCATTTCTTAGTAAAAGCACATTTTTACTCTGTCATACCCTTAATGAAAGCACGTTTTCTTTTATGCCTTTCACATGTTCTGCTTGACTTAAAAGATAAGGCCACACCAATTTGATTTCTTGGTTCTCAGATTTTTAAAAATAATGTTAGATTGGAATATCAACATGAAAACAGACTCTAGGGGGGAGAGTCTGTACCTATGTATGCTCAGTTTCAGGGAGTTTACAAAGCAGATGCCAGTTTTCATTTCCTCCCAGCCCTCTGTTTTCATGATGTCCACTTGCTAAATTTTCACTTAAAAATGTCCAAGAACCAACAAATTGAATTGGTGTGGCCTAAAGATTAAAATACCATGATGTTCCACACACTATTCTGTACAGGACTGGATTTAAACATTCAGAAAAAAGCACACTGTCACCATCTATTTCACATCTTTTTAAAAGGAAAAGGAAAGGGATCTCGAACCGGTTTAGCTCAAATGAACTCAATGAACAGATGAGCTAATCTTCCACTGGTCGTGACAGAGAAGACAAACGATATGTATAGTATTTACAGGTTCATTGTACCCAGTGCCGGGGAAATTCCCCTAGCTCTTTTCGACAAGCACAATGAACAGCGGACCACGGCTTAACGTCCCGTCCTAAGGACTGCGACCCTTTCCGGTAGCGCATATGTTGGATGAGCGACACAGCCGGAACTCGGGGCTTCTAGTTCCATAGGCAGGATCGCTAACCACTGGACTAATCATGCTACCGCTATTTTATAGCTTCACCTTAGCTTTATAGCTTTTATAGCCTCACCTTGTCCTCCAGTACAATGATGGCCAGTAGCAGTTTGAGTAGCTGCCTCTGTAGTGCTTGATAACCTGGGTCGCTGGGCTCCCAGTTACATCTGGAGATGGTCTCCCTGGTCATGTCATCTGTGTCACTGTCTGCTAGAAGGGCTGAAGGGGAGGGAACATGTAAAAGGGACATTTTGTACATGTCATCCCCTGTGATTGTACATATGTAAATACTTTGCGTTTGGGAATGCTTCTCATTATTATGTATAAGCAGCGACACCTATGCTGAATTGCTATGTGAACCAGTCAGAATTGCCTTGAAGAAGGTGAGAGATGGTCACCGAAACGTCAGTGGAATAAATCTCTTAGTTGTGTAAAAAAGAGTCTTTTTATTCCGTACATTTTTTTCTTTTCTTACATTGAAGTCACAATGGTATTTGAGATGAAATGAATGGGAAACTACTTAGAAAAGACATGAAAGTCATGCAATTACTTGTGCAACAAATTTGCATTGAGGAACTAGCTATGCATGATAAAAAAGAATAAGGACAAATAGGATAATTTTTCTCTAAGATATCACATACCAGAGTCTTTTCCAGCACTGTAGACTGTTGCTAGGAGACAGTGTAGCACCGCCTTCTGTACCTTACATCTGGACAACAGGTCACTGATGTAGGTGGCAAACCCTCGGCTACTCTCTCCAACCACACCCACCTAGCATGGCAGGGTAGCACAAAAATGTTTTCTAAAATTCCTTACATGTTTAGACTATAGTATAATCATATATCGTAATCTAACACCCACAGAGATACAATGTAGTGTATCATTACCCATTATGAGAATGGGCATTGAAAGAGTATGGGCAGCATGAGAGTATGAGAAAGAGGATGGACATTGAACACACAACACTACCAGTGGGCTTAAGCCCCTAGGCCTGTTGTAGTGCTCGCATAGCTTTGTGGCCCAAGGGCTATAGAAATGGAGATGTACATATAGAATACAACACGGGGTATTCCGTATCACCTGAGGTACCAGCCCGACCGCGGCCATCCGACCCACGGGAGTGCTGGGACCGAGGGTGATGCGGAATACACTGTGTTGTATTTTATTTATGTCATACCCACCCGAGAACACACAAATTTCAATGCAGAATGCGCCAGAAGTAGAGAGAGTTTTGTGTACTCGAGCTGTAACAACATTGATTCCAACCTCCGAATCTGGTATTTGAATTTTTGACGGCGCCACAACCGGCGCACTCGAAATACATTCTAAATATTCTATGGAAGCCTGTGTGATACAACTTAGAACCCTGCGTGATACGGAAAATTATCACACGGTCCAGAACACCCGTATCGAACGTTTTTGCGGCCCAGGTATGACATAAACCACTGTATCCACCAAGGTGTGGGAATGATTTTAACTTAATTTACTCTACAACTTACCAACTCTGACAGAAGCACTGTCAATACTTCTGCGCTGGCTATTTGCACATCTTCGTTTCCCCGTACGTCGGCCTTGGATGCGTCCAACATGATGGGGTAGTGCCCACGCAAGAAGTACAGGCATACAGACACCAGGATCTCCAGGTGCATGCAGCTGCGAAAAGCACCTGACAGCTCGGAGGAAATTTTGTGGTAGAAGTCTTGTCCAAGAAGAGACTGTCTATGTCGACTGAGAAGTCCTTGTAGCACAGATTGTAGGGAAGACCCAGAACTGTGGATGCTTGTGGTGACAGTTGCACAGATGAGAGCTCGCCCTGTAAAGAAAATACCAGTACATGTATGACATGCTGTAAATGCCTTTAAGTTCGCATGGGTTTTTTTCATGTTAGGGAGGAAATGGAGTGTTCGTGGTGGTTTTAATTTTTCGTTAGAAACAATTAATAGTAGCTCTACATTCATAGGTAGGCAAAAGTTTTGCGGTGGTTTTAAGTTCGCGCTGAAAGTCCACCGCAAAAACCACGAACATAAAACCACCGCGAACATTTCTGCATTTACAGTATTGTTTAGCATAACTTACGAACAAATATGTCCAAAACAAATTCTTACTTTATACTTTACAGTGGTGCAGTTTTATACATATAAAACAAAGGTCTCTAGTATGTTAAATGTACTCCCACCCATTGTAAAACACAAATCAGTCATTCTGCTTATTTTTGGGAATTTTTGTCATCACTACTTGCTACCCGATCTAGTGCCATACTGCACCTAAAGATAAAAATAACCCTACAAAAGTCATGTAAAAAATTATAAAACAGTAGATTGTAACAAAACACAATTCATATACAATGCATACAAATGTGTAAGGTAGAAAACTCTAGGCTATAATGTACCTGCAACACTCAGCATGGACTTGAGAGTGGCCAGTCCATGCAACACCTGCATGTGTTCATACACCTGGATGTACAGTAACATGTGCTGGTTCAGCGGGTGCACATTAATGGACTTTGCCTCCTCCACCTGTTCCCCTACTGTGTTCTTGTTCTCAAACTGGTTGGGCACTGGCGCCCTGGCCCCCACTCTTAGGGATGCTGGTTTAGGAGGCAAGGGTGGCGGTTTCCTCTTCTCCATAAGCGTACGACCGACAGAGCTCAGTATATCCTCTGGAAAGCTCGTGCTCCGGTTTCTCAGTGACGTAAGAATACCCTCTCCACTCTGCTGCGACTGGTCTCCCGTGGGAAGAGACATACTACTGGAGTATTGCCGGCTCTCTGGTTCCTTTTTGGGAATGACAGTTTCCAGGATGTCCTCGAGTAGACTCTGTACCACCTCCGGGCCCCCCTCCCCCGTCAGATCCTTCATGGTGCTTACACCGACTCTCTTGTCATGGGCTGTACCGTCTACAGAGCTTTCGCTGGCAAGGGAGGCTTGTGAGCCTAAGGGATTGACAGTTACGGACACTTCGGGTGGGCGGTGCAAAGGCGCTCCTTCCTTGCTCGTGGTCAAGACTTGTTTTCCAGCTGGAGTTAGAGTTGTACATGCTGCGACAGGTTGTGGCGTGGGGTATACTACAACCTGATCGGGACTGACCACACGGAAGCACATGTTCCCGTCTACGCAGCTGATGCTACGGATGCGGTCTTCAGCATCGGATTCTGCTTCGTCGTCCTCAAGAGGGGGAGAGGGGGTCTGGGCAAGCTGCTGGGCTTTGTAGTAGGGCGACACACGTGCTGTGGAGGGGTGAAGGAGGAGAAGAAGGAGGGGCTCCAGGATACGGGTCAGCTCCCCCCTCTGGACAGAATGGAGCAGCCAGGTCAGAGCAAGGGAGCGTGGGATACTATCGATGGAAGACAGGTTGTCCAACATCAGGAACATACATCTGAAAAAAATCGAGAAAATATCAACATGTCACTGACAATTTTACATAGATACAGAAATATTGATTACTAACTAACAAGATATAAGACAAGGTAAACGGAATTCCTTACATGAATACTGTAAATGCATTTACGTTTGCATGGTTTTTATTTCAGGGTAGGGAGAAAATGGAGTGTTCGCGGTGGTTTTAAGTTCGCCTTTGAAACAATAGTAGCGCTACAGTCCCAGGTGGGCAAAAAGTTTTGCGGTGGTTTTAAGTTCGCGCTGAAGACTTCACCGCAAAAACCACGAACATAAAACCACCGCGAACATTTCTGCATTTACAGTATCTTATGTGACATGCAGGTGATGAACTGCTGTCGATACCTGTTTTTTAATAGAAATCATGGATGATGAAAATACCTGTCAAATGTTCTGTAAGGTCCAGGCATGTTGACCAAGGTGGATAGTTTATTACCACTGAGGTGCCACAGCACACAGAACTTCCTAAGGGCTGAGATCTGTTTGTTCTGAAGAAACACATCACAAAATGAAAATCATAACAGCAAAGGGTTCTGACACTGTTCTATTTAGTGTTTTCTTTGATACTGAATACTACTAGATTACCAGTCCTTTAGATAAAAGTCAATGAAGTCCAACTTAATCACAAAGGCTAAGATAAAGATTTACTTTAGTGTTAAAATTGTGTCTAAAACATGTACAGACAAACCTGTACAAGTGGCCACCGCTACATAATAGGGCTTGAAATACTGGGTGCATGTGCACCCAAAATTGGAGCTGTGCACCTAATTTTTGACTGTGGGTGCACCAGTGCACCTAGATATTTTTGAAGCCTAAAGGGTAGGGATCAGTGTTCTCGCCAGCCTGAAATTTTTACCCGTCATTTCAATTTTGCTTTGGGGAAGAACATATCGAGCGCCGAAGGCGCGAGGCGTCGCGCCGGAGGCGTGACCATTCTAGGGGGGTCCGGGGGTATTCTCCCCCAGAAAATTTTGAGATCTAGACCCTCTGAAACGCTATTTCCTGCATTTTGAGGGACAAATTTCCAGGTAGAATAAGCTTAGTTTAATGACATCTCTTTCGGTGAAAAATTACACAAGGGTTTCAGGCTTAATTTTTTGGGGAGGCGTGCCGTCATCGCGGTAATATCGAATGTTCACAACTTCACACACAAGCTACACTTCTATGTTGTATACAATCGGCAAATAAAATAAAATTTAGCACAACAAAACTTTATTACGTATCAGCTACGTCCTACAAAAAATACACACAGAATAAGTCGGCAAAAATAAAACACAACTTTTCAACACTACTTCTGTATGCGACCTGTAATCATCGAACATAATGAGGAATTTGACACCCTACTTTGAGAAAGAACGCAATAAAGATGTCCATTTTTTTGTACCATGTTTTCCACGGTTAATTTCTCCGGTAACTGCACTGAATGTGTTCAAAAGTTGTCGATTCAAGCCTTCCAACAGCCGCTTCGTCGTGCGATCCTTGCGATTTCCTGCGATTCCCGCCATTCCCCTAACATCTCGCAAATTCACGCTTAGCTGAAATCTCGCGAGTAGCGAGACTCGCATGTCATTGGTCGTTTTTTCTTGACGCAACGGAGACGTGCGCTGTGATTGGTGGATTACAATATCTGACGCCTGTTTACCATTTCTTGCGGGAAGAAAGTATGTTACTCAGCCGTCGCGGCTTGAACTTTAATACTGTTTAGTACACAGATTACAGAAAGCCTGATAGCTATAGGAGTATTTCTGAATTTTAAGGCTTCTTTGATGACAATAACTGACGGTGAACCGAGAGGGACAAAACAGAAATAAACGTCAGCCTGATGCGACCCGCCAAAACTGTAGTGGGGAGGGCGGCGCATGACGCCGAGTTTTCGGCGGCCACCAAATATTACTAGCAACCTCCACGGCGCTCTCTGTGTGTTGCTGGGGTTGTCGCCGGCGGGCATTAGAAATGATTTAGATTGCCCTCGTCACGAACTTCCGCTGATCCTCTGGAGTTTTTGAAAATTCTAAGCTCTGTCTAAATATCTTCACACACCGATTTTTGTCCATTAAAAATGACGGGTTGGGCAAAAATTTTGTCCGTCATGAGCGACAAAAACCCGTCAAATGACGGGAGGACGGGCGCTGGCGAGAACACTGGTAGGGATACTATTGTACACTGGTATACAAAACAATTCTTGAAATTCAAGTATCTGAAAAAGTAATATAACCTTTGTTGTCCTTTGTTTGATGCATTACTTGTTGAAATTTTGAAGTTAGCTATAGAATTGCAGATTGAAATTCTTAAGAGCGTTTATCTTAAATATGTTCTGCTGACATTCAGCTTTATTTTTTGTTGTGCACCCAAATTTCTGTCTGTGCACCAAATTTTTTTGTTTGGGTGCATCAGAGCACCTATTTCCAAAAATGAATTTCGAGCCCTGCATAAGGACCACCTGATCAATGTGAACACTTTTTGGTGGTCTATTACAATATTCCAGTGACACAAGCATCAAGAGTCCTGTTAATGTTTATAGTGACAACCTGTCCACAGAGACATGATTTTATTGATCCCTAAGTGATCTTCTCACACCGTTTTGACTGGTTTACAAATAGGACAGTGGGCCAAAATATCTATTACTACATCAATCTCATAGGATAGAAGCTGTCTTAACATCTGAGTGACTCACAGGGTCCTTGTCCAACATTGCAGTACTGATGACATCCTGGCAGGTGGCGGGGGAGGGTGCCAGGCTGTGCAGCTGTTGGAGGAGGGCGACGCTCAACTGGTGCTGAGAGGCACTGGTGTCCGACAGGTACGACCACAGGATGGCTGCTACAGTCTGGAGGAAAACAGAAAAAAATCTAATTATGAAAAGCAATGAAAACCTTTGGATACACTTTGGATACAAGTTTTCAACACATTTTACACTAGGGTGTGTATCCAGTACCGGTACAATCCCACGAAAATCATTTAGGTACATGTACAGGTCCAAAATACTGGGACATTGATGTACCAGTTCTGTACCTGAATAGACTTTAGTTATACTCATGCAAGTATATAGCTTTTGGACTTATTTTTTACTACAGTACACATGTGTTATTCCTACCACAAACATTACTTTAGCACTAGAAAAAAAATGATCATTGAATGGGTGTTAAAATCAGCACCATCATTGATTTGAGATCCTCTCAAAAGCACCATACCAGGGTTCTCTACATAAGAGACCTTAGGTCTAAGTTAAAATTAAATTTTTAGTCATGTTTCTTTCATTATTGAATACCACTTAACACTCAACTTTGATTACAGTAAATGCAGAAATATTCGTGGGGATCTCACAGTAGGGAGAAGATGGAGTGTTCACGGTGGTTTTGAGTTCACATTTGAAACAATAGTAGTGCTACAATCACACAATGGCCTGGCTTTTTATGATGGTAAAGAGTTCATCACGAAAAATCGCAAACATAAAACCACCTCGAACATTTCTGCATTTACAGCACTATTTGTCATTTTTCTTTACTTACATGATACAGTGTAGTTCTAGTGTTGATGTAATCCAGTTGACTGGGTAGCAAGGCTGACATGACCACTACTGTCACCGTGCCCTCACTGTGTCTGTGGGCCTGATGGCTACGAGGAAGGGCATCTGGGAAGAAAAAATACTTTTAATGTAATAGTAAATACATTCAACATACCTGATCATAAGGTCTAAGAACAGAACAGCATCTAAAAGTGGAAAAAAAGCATCAATAAAGGGATTGCTAGCGACTTCCATCAATGTACACTACAACGCTGAAAAACCAATCAAATCAAGAATAGAAAAGCACTAAACAACCAATCAGCACCAAGGACAACAACAGTCAACTAAAGCAGCACCAACGACAAGACAACCTTTTATCAATGAAAAAATTAGGATAATGAAGGATTTCCATCAAAGTTCAATGCAACACTGAAGAACCAATCAAATCGAGAATAGAAAAGCACTGAACAACCAATCAGCACCAAGGACAACAACAGTCAACTGAAGCAGCATCAATGACAAGACAACCTTTTATCAATGAAAAAATTAGGATAATGAAGGATTTCCATCAAAGTTCAATGCAACACTGAAGAACCAATCGAATCGAGAATAGAAAAACACTGAACAGCCATTCAGCACCAAGGACAACAACAGTGTACTAAATCAGCACCAATGAAAACAATGTTCAAACAAAGAGGGCATCTGTCCAGGCCATGGCTGCCGGCATATGCTATGGAAACAATAGGCCAACAAAGATAGATATAGACACATTCAAAGTAACAAATAGCAATGACAGCTCTGTGAAACTTAAAGAAGGGGAATCATAAATGCCAACATTAAGATTCTTGTGACCCACCTGCAAAGTTTTTGTCGGTAGACATAGTGGACCTGCACAGGCTGATGAGTTCCAGACAGGTGGAGATGGCCACAGTCTGGACACCAAAGTCTTTCACACAGCAGCAACAGGCCAGTAAACCCTGCAGCCAGCTGGGCAGTTTGTCTAGAGTACAACCTAGAGAAAGAGAACAACAAAATGTTTGTTTGTTTCTCACCTAACTTTTACTTATCATGCAGTGTTCTAAATACGCGTCTGTAGTCTGCATTTTGCTGAAAGCTTTACAAGATTGCAGTAGAAAAATTTAACAATCTACAATTTTGCAGAATGAGAAAATCAGGCTCGGGATTCAATGGTTCTTGATTAAGCAAACTAGCGGCGCTGTATATAAACTGAAACCTGCGACGTGCAAACAAGTTTGATGTTTGTATATTTGCAAAAAATATATTCAAATTGCAGAAAAATATTTTGACATTCTGCAATATTGCAGAACACTGGAAAAAAGTATTTTGACCACTGAAAAATAGTCTAACTTCAGCAATCAGTTATAAGTACCTAAGGCACCTGGATGATATGAAGACAATTTGTTCATATCAATTTTTCCTTTTTTCAATCAGTTACATCTTTGAATAAGTAACAGTCAACTCACCTCCTTTCCCTGACGACAGTTGGGGTAGTGTAACGTCTGTTTCCTCGCTCGAACAGTATGTGGGGAAAGAAGAAAACTCCAAGAGGAGACAACAGCAGGCAGAAAAGGCCTTCTGTTCCTCTGCATCATACTTCTTCTCTACCAGGTGTACAGGTTCAGGTACATAACACCGTCCACATGGGTTCCCATGACCTAGTGTCTCTGGAATGTCTTTATCTGTAAGCAGCATCTTCCCACTTGAAGACGTGTTAGTTCTCCTCACGTGTGTTTCCCAAGACAGTTGTTCCATGTTCTTCTCAATGATGTCTTTACTATTGATGATTCTGCTTGACAGGAATTCTGAGAACAATTTTAAGAAGTTGAGAAGACACATCTTGACTGGTGACAGCTCCTCTTGGTCTTCATCAGTTCCTAAAGTCTCTGTGTCCTTCAAGTTGTCTTCGTGAAAATTGTCCCTTTCGTTGAAGTCTTTATTGTCCTGCCCCTCCTCTTGTTTGCCATCATTTCCATTGTATTGCACAAAGTCAGTAAAAGCGTCATCGTATTCGTCAGTTGTACATTCAGAGTCGGGGCTCATTGTAGCGTCCTCCATGCTAGGCGTGGTTGCCTTACTGTGCTCCGCGGATCCTGACATGGTCCGTGTGTCTGCCGCAGAGCTTGAGAGTGAGTCACTACTTGGATCCTTCTGTGGTGTCAAGGCACAAGAACATAGCGGTCAGACTTTCAAATAATCTACATTTTACCTCTTTCAGCCTTTGACATAAGCAAGCAGTAAGCAGCAGCCTGTGAATGTTACTTGAAATAGACACCATTTTTATTCAAATGTACAAAAGTGTAAACAAAAGGCATGAGTCTATAGTATAATATGCGACTCACATCACAATTGGTATCAACTCTTATCTACAATACTGATTCTAGAAAGTTTCTCTTACAAGATGCAAGCTTGGTCAGCCTGAAACTTTGAGAGAAAATGTGTCACACGAAACATTGCTCAACAATCTAAAACTTTGTCTACTTTATAACATTATGGCTAGAAACTTATGCTGTTGGGAAGGACCCCTGCTCTTGTCAATAAGTGTGGTGGTTTCTTTTACGTGCTCTGCTCAAACACGGGACCTCCATTTAAAGTCCTATCCGAGGGACGTCCCTAACCGAAGCTAGGTACTCATCAGTGAAGTGAGGAAAGTCGCGTTAAGTGCCTTTCCCAAGGGTACCTCTGGGTTCTGGGGCAAAACACCCTACCACTACGCCACCGCGATGCCACCAAGGTTACACATTTGTATCTTGTTCCCTTCTGTTAATGATCTACTCACCTTAGGGGAAGGTAGCGTGCTTGAGGTTGGTGACTCTGACCCCAGGGAAGGTAAGACTTTACTGAGTAGCTTAGAACAGAGGTGGAGGGAGGCAGACAGCTCAGACAGGGCCAACTTATCAGCCTGTTGTGTCAGCGCAGTGATGATGTCATCTAGTAAGGCTGGCAGGTGGACTGTCTGGATTTCTAGATACGTTTCCTGAAAAAAAAGGAGAAAACTCCATGTTAGTTCTTTTGTACGTAATTAACTAACTTATATGCCACAGAGTATGTTATCATCATAGACTTAGTTCCATTTTAAATGTCTTTGCCTCATGTGCATTTTCTGTTTGTAACACATCTTCCTCCCATGTATCACTGTACATACATATGTATAGAAATGAAATTATCTCCTTGATTTGTACTGGGATTCCAAGCCTAAAAGTATGTCATTAGCATAGTCATTGTTAAAAATATCACTCACTTACCAACTCTTTCCATTCCTCTTAGTGCATATCCATACCTCTATTGTATTTTTCTTTATGTACATGAAATGCATCTTCCTTTTACTCTTCTCATACAAATGTATAAATTGCAATAATCAAGTTGATTGGACCTTCCATGATACAATATAACCTACACAAAACCATCAAAGATTTTGCCCAATGGCATACCAGAGACAGGATGTCTAGGAGGACCTCCAACAGTCTAGCCAGCCACGAGCAAGTCCTGCCCCCCTCTACCCTCCCCTCAGCAGTCTTCACACAGCACTCCCCAAACAAGTGTCCGATGTAGCCCCACAGGTAGGCCGGCTCAAAGGCACTGAACAGCAGGTTAGCTGTCTTGATCAGCTCTATGTTGGCCTTGGTGTTCTTGGCTAGTTTGGTAGAAGTTGAAGCTGTTTTCTTGCTATTGCTGTCGTCACTGGTTTCTTGGCTGTGTCACACAAAACAGTAGCAATGTCTCTATCATAAATATGCATGTGATTACGAATTGATAGAAAATACAAGTACCCTATGCCAGGGCTGTCTCCAGCTT
The DNA here is from genome assembly GCA_035149815.1 of Branchiostoma lanceolatum. Lineage (NCBI taxonomy): Eukaryota > Metazoa > Chordata > Leptocardii > Amphioxiformes > Branchiostomatidae > Branchiostoma > Branchiostoma lanceolatum. The sequence goes on from CM068866.1 coordinate 15,310,049, forward strand.
TAAATTCTTTTCCATCCCACTCATTGTTTGGGAGCCGATTTTTTAAATTTTCATTGTTGAATCTGTCATCTTAAGCTTAAAAAAATACATTTTCATCAGTTTTATCTCATGAAATTGGTACCGAAGGGGTTGAATTATTTTCCGACTCAACAAGCAAATTTCTGTCCTGGGACGGAAGGAGGGGTCCTGGAGACAGCACTGAACATAGGCGACTGTTTTAACAAAGTACAACATAGGCAACTGTTTTAACAAAATAGACTACTGTATAGCTCCTGCAAACTATTCAAGCATTGTATACTAGTAGTATTGCAAAATGCCAGAAAACTCAAGGACAGAGGATAGAATTTATAGTTTTTAAAACCTGAAGTAAATTTTACAATAAACACAGTGGAATGAATTGACATAGATTTACTAATACCTTGGTACTGTTTCCTCATATCTCTCTACAATCCCCTCAAACACGTCCATGAGGACATCTGTTACGATCTGAGGGCCAATCTCAGGCTTGTCCATCAGGCTGATGAGGATCCTCAGGGGGCGTAACATGTCAGCTCTCTCCTCGCCTTTGCTACTGGAGGAAAAAATGATTCAAACATCCTTAACAATAATTACAGGTTTGCGTAGCAAAACCTTTGTTGGATCCGTTGGCATGTGTGTGGCCGCCATCTTGAATTGTGACGTCACAGGATCGCCATACCATTTTATTGGGAGGGGTGTTTTTAAGGGTCGCTAGCGTTCTCTCTATTTTTAACAAATCGGCACACATCTATCACACATTCAACTCAAATAAAAAGAAAAATTCAATACCAATTCATATTTATAAAAAGACCCCACAATCACTAAACTAACATAACAAACCTGAAGCATATGTAGCACAAATACTAAACTCTAGTTTTTGTCTCTTATCCCTTGCCTTCGATTTTTAAGTCAATAATTGACGATGATTTCTCTCTAGGCAATGAAAATGATCTTAACCTTCTCCCTTCTGAATTAGCCTTTTGGCATGAAATTTGTATTGGTTACAGGGTAAAGCTGCAGGGGAAAGGTTATGCTTTAGAGAAGGTTATCAATAAGCTTGCAGGAGGTTGACATTTACGATTACAGTTAACACATTGGTTTAAGATTGTTGTCAGAGTTTTAAAATGATCTACAATTAATTGACCTTGGTCAACGTACATCTGTATCTGTATCCGTATCTATATAGTCAATATAACCGCCATTCGGCGTAACACACCAGCTTCGCAGGCACGCAGCGCAGCAGCAGCTGGGCATATTACGCCGAACGGCCTGGATTACATGTCACACTTATTCAGCACCAACTATGCTGTAACGGTTGACATGACCTACACATATCGCTCATCCTCATTTAAATGTACACATTTTGTAACTTCCGTTACCGTTTGAAGTAAGACGTTCCTGACATTAAGATATGCACATATGAGGTGCCAAACTGTCATTTTTAAAAGCCAGAAAAGTTTTAAGTCGTCATAAAAACGACAGTTTGGCACCTCATATGTGGCATATCCTAATGTCAGGAACGTCTTACTTCAAACGGTAACGGAAGTTACAAAATGTGTACATTTAAATGAGAACGATATGAGCGATATATGACAGTCACAAAAACCTATAGAATACTGACTTTGATGTTGCATTGTACTGCTTCTGCAACACTGTCTTGACACTTTCCACCAGAGGCTCTTTAGAGTAGGTCAGGAGGTACTGACTGGCGTTCTCACACTTCATTGACCTGTTGCCCATGTGCACAGAATTGTCTGTACCTGAAATGTAGAAAACAAACATGTGAAAATCATACAAAATTGTCCTGTATGTCAAAGACATGACGATTGATTGCTTAGCTTTACCTGAGTCTGAGAAAGACAGATTCATTTTGGTAAAAATTAACAAAGAGAAAATATTGAGATACAGAACTAACATGGAACAAAAGATGCAATGCATAGCATTCACTTGTTGAAATGTATGTTTTATTGCTTAAGCAAGGATCTGAATACATTTGACACTACAAAGTGATACAAAAGTTAGGGGCAAACGCAGGGCTGTCTTCAGGACCCGTCCCTCCATCCCAGGATGGAAATTTGCTTGTTGGGACAGAAAAAGATTTTACCTTGTCCGTCCCAAACTTTATGACATGAAATTGATGAAAATGTATCTTGAAGTTCGTAACCTTAAAATGACAAATCTAACAAGGAAAATTCAGCACATTGGCTCCTAAACAATGAGTGGGACGGAAAAAGATTAACAGCTTGAGACAGCCCTAGGCAAACGGTAAGACATATTACCCAGAAGCCATGAGTAGAGCCTCCTGTTGAGTGACATATCTCTCCTGAGCATGACTCCGAGTGCCTGGGCCAGCACAGTCACCATGTCCTGTCTGGTGATGGGGGAGTTGTGGAAGGGGAAACACAGGAGCAAGAGGTCCAACAAACACCTCTGTACCAACACGCTGTAGTCTTGGACAGCTGCGCATAAGGATTGCACCTGTAACATGTGAAATAACTATTGAATCACTGTAAACACCTCTGTACCTACACACTGTAGTCTTGGACAGCTGCGCATAAGGACTGCACCTGTAATGTGAACAGTAACCATTATTTTACAATACAAATTATACATCTGCACCAAACCACTGTAGTCTCAGACAGCTGTGCAAAAGGATTGCACCTGGAATGTGAACAGCAACCATTATCTTACAATACATACACATCTGTACCAAAACATTGTAGTCTTGAACAGCTGCACATAATGACTGCACCTGGAATATATACAATAACCATTGTATCAGTATGGACCCCTCTGAACAACTGCACATAAGAACTGGACCTGCATCTGGAATAAGTGCATGCCGATAGTTTCATCACTGCTACATCACTATAGACACTGTCTGCAGTCTTGGCAGTGACAGCTACATATGCAAGGACTGCACCTGTAGCATGGAATCACCACTAGATTCAAGTAACAATTAACATCTTGCCTTGCACATCCTTCATCTTACCTTTCATTCTATTGACAAATGAAAAGCTGTCACACTAGCTTTGTGAAGATTGAGTTGATAAAAAGGATATCACTAACAGTCAATAGCTAAGAGATTTGAAATCAGTGGCACTGTTTTCTGAGAATTAATTCCCCTAATCCATATAACACATACCAGTAAGTTAATGTCCGACCCCAGTACGTAGAGCTGGTCCTCTATAGACTGTGTCCTGTTGACGTGTGACAGCAGGAAGGTGATGGCAGGCAGCCGGACACTGCTGCTAGTCAGCACACACTCCCACAGCCCCTCGTAGAACACAGTCTTCCCCACGGCCAGGCTGAACTGTTCCAGCAGGTGGTTGGTCCTGTCGTAGTGCTCCGAGCCCTCCTCTAGCCCAGGTAGCAGGCCCTGCAGCAGGCCAACAAGTCCAGGCCAGAGGGCGGTGCCAAGGGGGAGGTAGTGCTGCTCGTAGATGTTGAGTAAGGCAGGTCGAACAGACATGGCCGCATTTGCCAGCAGGGGAAACAAACCTGTAAAAAGGAAGGAGAAACACGTAAATCATAGTTGTACACTTGGTGCATTTCAATCAATTCGGAAGGAGAAAATGATCAAATCCTTAAATCTAGCAGGTTTGGTGACACTCCTCATTACCTCCTACGGGGGTATTCCAATTGGTTGTGTGTTTGCATCCTCCCAGCAGGCCCGATATGCTCAGTTCAGTACCTCCCATAGCGGCCCTGCCCTTTCCAGCCAGCTTCTGGCGACGTCATTGACAGTTGCTCATGAATAATTAATGAGCTAGCCTTATTTGGCACAAACAGCCGTTATTTTTGCTCTGAACCCAAAGTAGCGATGTAAGACGTAACCTGATTGGTCGATAGCATCCCAGCGTCCTTTGCGCTTTTGCTCTAAATGAGCTTAAGCCAACCATCTGATTGGCTGAAAGCCATTTTGGTGGTGACGTCGCCAGAAGCGAGTTCACAGGCTGGAAAGGGCAGGGCCGCTATGGGAGGTAATGAACTGAGCAAATCGGGCCTGCTGGTAGGATGTGTGTTTGCAGCTATAACGTCTGCTAGCATGAGATGATGCATGTTGATCCTGGACACCGTAGCAGTATTTTTTTACATTTTAGAAAGCAGCTGTAAAGACTTCTATAATCTAAGAACTTTGAGATCATATTCCGTAATTGTATAGTTCAGAAGCTCCCAGTAAATATACTGTATGCAACAAGTAATAGATATGCCTTTACCTGCACTATATATGAAGAGGTCCTGTTTCAGCTTCTGGTGGCCACTGATAGTGAAGATGATGTCATAAGTCTCCAGTGCCTTGAGGTGGACTCCACTGGGCAGGGCAGGGTGCATGCACTGGGACAGACGCTTGGCAATCATCAGTCGTTTGGGGACCACATGATATTTGCTATTTGCCTGGAGCACCTGGAAAGACGAAGAATGATGATATTTATCAATTTGAAAGCAATTTTGATGCAATGGTTCAAAACTATCATTCTACTGGACAGGTCAAGGCTTGGTATATTGAGTTTAACCTCCTTGATTGAACTGCTACAATATCCAAAGAATAATCTATTTTTTCAGTTTATCTCCTTTTCTTCATGTTGATACAAACTATATAATCCTAGATTTGTCTGACACCAAACTACATGTATCGATTCTTCATTCTGTCCATGTCTGTTCTCTTTCATTTCAGTTATTATATCTTCCTTGTATCATAATGCAAGAATCTCTACTCCATTTAACAAGGACGGATTACTCTTCTTTGAAACATTTCAGATCTTTTGTTCTCCATAATTGAGCACAATTTAATGGAGAACTAAAAGAAGCATACATTGTAGAGAGCACCATGCTACAGTCGCTAATCCTTCGGCCGGGAAGCAAATTTACCCCACCAGCACAGTTAGCACACGGCCCCAAATTATCTCTAGCACTCTAACTAAGCGCAATAGATATTAGAGATCAGGTGCTCAGAGAGACCGCGTTTATCGCGTATGATATGCTCCTCCTAACATCGGAACCCGACCTGACATGGAAACGCCCAAGAGGTCGCCCAAGAGGAAGATGGGAAGACCAGATCTTCCACAAGGACTGGGGATCACCAGAAAGGACTGGAGGGTCTACGTCGAGAATAGACCAGTCTGGCGAGCCCTATGCATGTCTGCAGCAGCATAATGCCTACGAGCGATTGATTGATTGATTGATTGATTGATATGCTCCCCCTGCCAAATGAGGTTATTATCGTCTAGCGCAAAGAGTCTTGTATCCAGGCTACATATACATCCCTGACACTGACCTTGTTGAGTTTCCCCAGTGCTGAGATGAGGTCTGCCCACTCTGTTGACACCTCGAAGCTCTTGAGCGCCTTCTCGACGGCAGCGACGTACGCGCGGTACTTGGAGTCCGTCAGCAACTCCATCTCCTCCGTACTGAACATACTCATTCTGACATGAGGAAGAAAAAGTGCCATCAGATTACATGTAATTACAATGTAATGTTATTGACTTTTATCAGGTAGCTTTCAAAATACTATACTGTACATATAGCTAGTACTAGACTGCCATCAAGTACTATAAAGGTTTTGTGTAGTACATCATATCACTATGAATATAATTATGTTAAACTTGGAAACAAAATACATTCAAGTACCCTGAGAGTTATGAACCTAGATCTAGGTTCATAACTCTCAGGGTACTTGAATGTATTTTGTTTCCAAGAGGATTGATGTGTTAAAAAAATTCTTATTTTCATAATCATATATCATAAAAGTTGGATTGAACTTGTTGCCATGATCAAGTACTGTAGGAGCATCCTCATTAGCTAGAGTAGATAGCTTTAAACAACACTTGCAGTCAGATGTGCAAAGGTTAGGTGTGACAGGTCTTTCAGTATAATAGTCAGTATAACCAGCTGCTATAGTGCAGCGTGCCCGTGAAGTTGGTGTGTTACACCAAAAGGCGTTTATTATAGCTATACAGATACAGATACATTTATAAGACCAACAATGGTGTACATACATGTTCATTATTGTTAAGAGTGGATGAATGGATGAATGGTATAATGATGATGGCATAGTTGCATCACATAAGGGTGTGTATTGGACATCTGTGAACAGGTCCATCAATTTAGTTATCTCTTATCTACAACTATATCGGCATATATAGCACGTCAACTGATGATGATGATGACATCTGCATACCTCAACATTCTGCTGCAGTGGACACACGTCCGCGTACATGAATGACAGGCGTTAAGAGAATAGAAGCAGAATTTTTCATATCATGGCACTCAGTTTTAGCCTATAAATATATGCTGAAAGTAAGAGGTCACCACATGACACTCCCGGCATACTGTGGCAGCTTGTATATGTGTGTCACTGGCATTGTGCCAGTATGGCCTGGAAGGCTTACAGGCTTAAGTGATATCATATGCACCATGCCAGCTGGGAGTACAGTACTCACTGTCCATTCCATGAATTTTAAAAAGTTAACCCTAAAATATATTCAGTTGATCAAAATAGCGTTATCATCCTAAATATCCAAAACTGATAAGTGTGAAATGATCTAGATCTGGAAAGAAAAAGGGAACAAAAAGGAAAGAACGAATGCCTAAGTTGATTTGCCTTTAGAAGAACGAATAACAAACATCGCCATTGACGTACCTAGCTAGGCTTTAGCAGTAAATAACACTTGTACTCACCTGTCAGTTCCGGGTTCTCACGTCCAAAATAACAAAACTTCAAGATCTAGTTTTAAACGATGTCAGCTGACTAGAATTGAATAATCTCGTCTCAGAAGACCCTATATTCTCATCTTGCAGTCTCATCCTTCATTAGGTCTCATGCGTTCGGTAGAACCGTCCTAAATAAACTTTATATGACTCATTTTCAGGTGAGAATCGCCATCTTGAACACGTTACTATATCCGGAGATGACATCCACTTCCGTCTCCGAATAATGCGCTATGTATACGTAAAATATCTTTTAAATCCAAATATTTCAAATGCAATCGACACAAAAATATGATATAACAACTGATTACTTAATTTTACAACTTTGTTTACAAAACGCTGGTAATTTGACTTTTTGTGAATTTTGTTTTCTTTTTGGTGTCATTGACCCAATGCGAATCAGCAGTTCACAAATCACGGGCTGAAATATTTTTACGGAACAAAATGGCGTCCGACGACGACGATGTTCCAGGTGAGTAATTTGATATCAGAAATTCGATTATTAATCCAATTCTCCAACAACTCTCAGTAATATTTCTATCTCGTAATGGCTCTACGTTTCATTTAAGAGCAATCGAGTCATGGCTGATCATTTACTAAGGAAACGAATTGGCGGGAAAGGCAAAAGTTAGCGATGATCTGTCAAGCGTCGTCCTAACGCCGGTTGCTATTTGTCAACTACTAGAGGTTGCTACGCGCCTCCCACCAGCGATTATGTACAAGATCAAATATCATAAATGATATCCGGGCCAGTAAACCAGTTTGTTTATGGTCAGTAGATACTTTGATAGCCTACTGACCCATCGATCCTGTGGATTGCTATGAAATTAGAAAATTTATGGACAAAATATCAAATCATAAGAAAACATATTTGTTGACTTACTTTAACGTTATACGATTATCTAACGTTACATGTTTTTTACTGATATTTTACTCGTGGACGTGGTTAAACGTTTTGTGACGTAAAAATTGATATTGATTTTGATTTTTGAGTAATGTCTTGTCTAAAATTGGATAAAGCACAACACTATAGAAAATTGTCAGTGGTTAACTCAACTACAGACTACAAATTGACACGTAATGCGATAATTACAATGATTGACCACACTTTAACCTTAAGGCCAACAGATCATTAAAGACATAATGGCTTCCCACTGCAAACGGTCACTGGAATTTGCAACAGCTGGTTAGGCAAATTTTAGTCAAAAATTAAAAAATTCAAACCACGTATCCCATCAAAATAATATTTGCAATAAGCTTTTGTAAACATTAATTTCTATTCTTGATGTAGCCGCGACTGGCAGGTGCAATGGTATATTAAGTCATTATCAAACTGAGATTATTGCTTTATACAATAAAACTGGTCAGTGGTTGCTACGACTGCTGTTTAACTCAGGGTTCGAAATTTTAAGCAATTTGCAATTTGCAAGCGATTTGCACTTGGTTTGCAAGTAAGAATAATATGAACTTGCAATTTTGAAAGTTGAAAATACCAGTGGATTGTGACTTTGTGTAAGCACTGTGAAACAAAATCGTACATGTAAGTGCTAACTACTAAACAATAAAGCCTACATAGATGTATTTAGATGTTTAGTTTTCTAATAATGCTATAAAAGTTGCTATGTCAGGCTGAGTTTGTATGTACAGCAAAAGCAGTTACATTCTGACTATAATTCTGCAAGTTGATTTTTCAAATTGCAAGTAAAATATTTGCCAAGTTGCAATTTTGCAAGTAACCAAAAAAAGTATTTCGAACCCTGTAACTCTACAAACTTTGCATACATAGGAGGAGCCATGCAGTTTGAAACAATGGCACACTAGTAATACAAAAGGCAGGTCTCTATACATGTGTAAGCAAGCTGTTGATGAAGTCAATCCATAGAACAATTATAGCATTACAGTGTGTATCTTTTCACTTTAATTTGCTCGCATGTTAAGCCTTTCTTTCAATGTCTAATCCTATTGCAAACACTACTGAGAAGCATTATTCCCAGACCATATTCCTTTTCACATGCTAATCAGGTAGGGAGATTGTACCTTTTGTAGATTCGGAAATATGATAAGAGGCAAATGTGTGGAAGAAAAGAACTTACATACTGGTAAGTTCAATAGAAGAAAACCTTAAGCCAGGGGTTTTGGGTGGCTTGTGACACCCTATATTGAGTATACTAAACACACTGGAAGGGTTGGTAGGGTGGGGCTGCCATTGCCATTCTTTGGTTAATTGTTGATAGCATGCTACGGTAGTGTAGGGTTCCAGATCAAATGAAAGATATTTAAGAAAAATTGATGTAAAACAAATTCAATATTTCTCTACCTTTCTTTGGCTCTCTCGTTATGGTTAATTGTTATCTTTTGCATTGCAGGTGCTGGAAATAATATAGTAAGGCTCATAACCAAACAATGGCCAGATTGTCCTTTTCAAGTGTGTGACTAAGCAATATAAGCTATTGGTGGTGTAAAATGACTTTGCCCTGAATTCAAGTCTGCTTGAATGGCTTGCATGGCTGCTTGGGTATGTGCAGGTGAAAGTCATGCCTCAGAGCATTTTGAAGTCCTAAACCACAAATAGCAATCAGCCATTGTAGTTACCATGGAGATCATATAAACAAAATAAAAAGCTCTTAATTGAGTCTTATTATATTTAAATGCAGTACATGCCTCTTTCTCATAGCAGACATGTGTTCTGGTATAAGAATAGGTCAATTTGCTTTCCCCGTGAATACTTGACATTTGTATATTCTATTGTGGTGTTTTGCTGGTAGTACTGTATTTTGCTGTATTGCCTTGATGCAGTTTTGCCTTTTTGCTAGTATAATATATCCTTACACATGTGCAGACATTATCTATAACAACTGACTCTTTTTTTATTTGATATTTAGAAACTGGTGCCATCTTTACATTTGGGAAGAGTAAGTTTGCGGAGAACATTTCCAGTAAGTTCTGGATCAGGAATGACCGTATCTGTGCTGTGGCTTGCGGAGACGAGCACACAGCATTAATCACAGGTAAGGAGTCAAGTTCAAGTTAAATCTTAACGGCTTAAGAAATTTGAGTACAAATAAGTCAGTTTTCAGGTTGTTGAGAAGCCCAACTTTGGATTTTTAAGAGCATGCTAGCAACTAGTTTTCTGATCAAATTGAACATATGTTTTTGCTTTGTTCCTTTTTAAGGGTTCCATGAAGCACCAAAGTTGTTTTGGTTACCTGTGAAGTTCAAGTGCTAACAGCTGTAGATTTGTTTGTTTGAAACTCTAATACTAGGTTTCTATGGGCACTCTACAATGCAAAATGTCATGTTCATCGCTCAATCTACAAACTGTGTAAAGGTGGCCATGGAATCATGTGTTGGTGCAGAAAGTCTTTGAAAACGGGCTCAAGTTTAATGTTTACCCATGGCATTGTTCGATTACGCTCCAAAAATGTTGGATCAGAGATCCAATTACAAATACAACATGACTGGTGTAATACAGTCATGAGAAAACATTGTCATACATTTTTGTCTCTTTTAATAAAATCAATGTTGTTATAATGCTTTCAATGATTTTTTCTCCCTTTTAATTTGTCTTGCCTCTTTGTCAACTTAGAAATGCTCATTACACGTGTACATGTTACCTTACAAGAAAGATGTTATATTGAATTGATTGTTACTGACCACATATGATTATCAACAGGATCTAATTAACAAAACTATATGACCACTCATACTAGCTGAGTCCACTTCACAAGTACTCTCATGGGAAAAATTGGCCTGTTCAGCTTGGATAGCACTTTGAGTGTTGTTGATGTTGTCTCCCTTTATTGTTTAGACAATGGCCGTCTGTACACGTTCGGTAGTAACGACTGGGGCCAGCTTGGCCTGGGACACACCAAGACTGCTGCTAAACCCAGCTGTGTGAAGTGTGAGTATTGATAATTATTATTAATATTTGGCCAGGCAACACCTGTTGTATGCTATCATCATAATGTAACAATGGAAACACAATGGTGAACAAGGTTAATACGGTTAACTTCTGTTATTGAGTTAACGGTGCACACCCCAGTTCTTCCGTGACCGGGGTCTGTGGTAGTGCACGACAAAAAAGTGACGAAAAGGTTTCGAGGGGCTGGGTTTCTACCTCGAAATTTTTTTCTATGAGTTTTATCCTACGTGAACATGCCAAAATTTGCCCATTATTTTTGACGTGAAATTTATGTTTTTTTCTTCTAATTTACTAAAATTAGAGAGGTTGAAGAAACAAAACTCAGTTGGTCTTGAAGTGGAAGGGATAGGCTTTCATCCCATACACAGTTGATTTACTTCGGAATAATTCCCTGGAAGAGACAGTACCTAGACTTGAGGGTGCGCAGCCTCCAATTGAAACCCAAAATAAACTGGAATGTGCTCCCTTTATTTGTAGATAATTGAATTTTATAGGTTCTAAAGCCCCTGTCACACAAAGCCGACCATGCCCTCTTGACCTTCTCCGGACCGTGGTTGGGAGTTGGTGGTTAGCAAGGTCATCTGTGGTTGGGAGTTGGTCAGCAAGGTTGCCTAATACTGTAATTCAATTTATCTTCACGGTAGCAAAATTTCACAGTGTAAGGAAAATGGACATTTTCACTGAACTTTAACTTTACGGTGGCGGCAAGTGATTAGCAGAACAGCTGTGTGAAGGAATCATAAATAATAGCAACAATTTTTTTCACTGTAATGAGGTTACTGTGAAAACAGTGTACATAAAGTTACAGTGAAAGAAACAAGAATTACAGTAGTCTATAAAAGTTGTCGGTGCCAGTCGACTATAGTTTTTAAAAAATCAAGTTAGGAAGGTCATATTCTGCTTGGATGCAATCAGAGGAGCAAACTGAAGTTAGAGTAGGATGGATTCCAGGCTACTCCCAACCCAACACAGACATTGGAAAGGTCAGAGTAAAGTGGAAAGGTTCTGAATGTGTGACCAGGGCTTTAAGTCTTAAAGGCATCCAGAGCATTTTATGAGGCTTCAAACTTGAATAAAAAAGTCCAATTTCTAGTCATTCCTACACTAATCTTATAATAGTAAGTTTCAATAACACTATACCATCTGGCTCCATCTGGGTGCCTTTGATATTGTTAGTTTTTCTTGACATCAGGCTTTGCACTATTGTTGGGTTCCGTGGGCAACAGATTTGACAATTTTGCATTCAAAAGGTAAAAGTGATTGTATGAGTAATTTGTGTATTTTCAAAACAATGAAAAAATGTGGTTCTTTTTCCATGTTAAATAAGACTGGGAGGGTGTCAAGAGGGTTAAGAAATGGATAGACCCTCCAAAGCTCATTGCTGGTATTTTGTATTGTTAACAAAGATGAAGACAGAATTAGATTGAGTTTTGTTTTGTTTTGTTTCCAGCCCTTAAGCATGAGAAAGCCAAGCTTGTGGCCTGCGGGAGATCACACACACTTGTAGCCACAGGTGAGCATACCCTGTCTGGTGGAACACAGATGCACTATTGTATACTTGCACTTGTGTACCCATAGCAAACTACAGAAGTTTGGGGAATAAACAGATGGTATCGAAAACAATGGAAACGAGCAACACACATGGCAAAAGTCTATTATCAAACTTACATTGTCATTTTGATTTAAATACTGTAAATTCAGAAATGTTCGCGGTGGTTTTATGTTCGCGGTTTTCGCGGTGAGCTTTCAGCGCAAACTTAAAACCCCCGCGAACATTTTGGCCACCTATGACTATAGCGCTACAGTAACTATGCTTTCAAACGCGAACTTAAAACTACCGCAAATACCCTATTTTCTCCCTACCGCGAAATAAAAACCAGGCAAACTTATATATTGCTTTGTATAAAAAAAGCAATTACTTGAATCGATTGGTTGATCAACTCAAAAGCATTATGTTCTCTGATTTTTTACAAGTTCCCTATGTAATTAACATGATTTTATGCCAAATTAAGAGCAATTTCTTATTTCAGAGGATGGTAAACTGTATGCCTTTGGTAATAATGGAGAGACTCAGCTAGCAGTATCTGGCATGCAGACCTCCCCTTCTCCTGTATTAGTTGAGTCCATGACAGCACAAAATATCATTGCGTTATCGGCTGGGACAGACCATTCTGCTGCTCTCACAGGTAAGGTTTTTTTATTTTAAAGGTTGGGTACAGTTAGACAAGAATTTGGGCACACTTTTAGATCCAGAGAGTTTTGCTTTCCACAGATTTTCAGACCTTAATCATTAAAGGAAACCCAAGCAATATAAGGGCCCCAAAATCATATTTTGAAAGTCAATTTATTTAGTCATTTCCAGGCATGACTAGTTCAAACAACATTATCACAATGTACAGCGACATCCATCATGCAAAAATATGACATTGTTGTGATGTGAGAACTCACTGAAAATGGTGGCCAGAGTTTTCGTAGGCTCGCGAAACTAAGGGAATCATCGTACGGCACGTTTTGGGTGGTTTTAAAATGCTCAAAGTATGAAGTCATTATGCAAATGTGGTAAATAAATAAGAGAGTGTTAGTAAATGTCACTACCATAAAGAATTCAGCATTTTTTCTCCATATTTTGGGTCCTAATATTGCTTTGGTTGCCTTTAGATATTGTTAAATGTATATGTATCCCAAATCAGAATGTTTGGTGGTCCAATCTTGTTATTGTCTGCCCATGACAACAGACCACTGTGCCACACCCAAATGTGGTATACTATGGCTAGCACACCCAAAGAATGCTGAACAGTTTAAAAAAGCTGCTATTATAAAGAGTACTGCTAGGGGTCATTATTGTGGAAACCCCACTGCGTTCAATTGATATTGATCACAATTTTCGAAGTGCTTTTTGTGATCAACCTTTTGCAGTAAAAAAATGGAAGTGGACTAAATAAAGGGAAAAGTTTGCTTGTAGATATAACCCTATGAATGAATGAATGAAATGTTATTAATATGCCTTGTGCTTTATGCCGCCAGCCCACATGGGCTTATTATAAGACAACAAAATGATATGATAAATGATACATACAGCAAGGGGAGGGAGGTACATGTTTAATCATTTGTGGGTATGATAAAAGCCATTTTGAGGAACAAAATATTAATAACATATTTTAGTCTACTTTGTTAATGACTCTACACCTTACAAATAATCCACATTAAAATGTCATTTAAGTTATATACATAGTACTATTCAAGTTCAATGCGATATGTTTTTGAACCAAATGATATTTGGAAAATGATATGATCCAATAATCCAGGAAAATAATGTTTTCTGAATACATGTTGATTAAATTTCAAGTTGCTTGCAATTGCAATTGGAAAATTGTAGAACTTACTAGAAGATAAGGAAAGGCACTGAGCTGCCAGGAATGCTGCTGAGTGTTGTTACTACAGCAAATCTAATTAATTCTGACTCATAATGCAGCCAATGAGGACAATGTTATTAAAATGATAGGATAGCAGATAAATGTCTTCCTTTGTGCAAGCTGTCAAGAGTGATATTGATTTTATCATGTCCTTATTCACAGCTATGACAATGGTATAGCAACAGTGTCCACACAGCCCAATTTGTTATGGATACCAAACAAACTGCCGAGATTATTTCTCGTTACATGAATCTAGCCGTGTACTTGATAGTGAGATTTCAATCCCGATTGTGTAGGTGACGGTAAGGTGTATGTTTGGGGAGGAGGGAGCGAAGGACAACTAGGACTAGGCGAGGACACAACAGAGTGTACCGAACCAACTCTTCTGGACTTCGACTCCAAAGCCATCAGCGTTTCCTGTGGTTATTACCATACAGCAGTTGTTACAGGTAATTTAATCACTCTTGACAACAAGTTCAAACAAAAAGTACTGCTGATATTCTTAAGATGCATCAAATAACTTCACAGTAAATGTAGAATGGTTTTGAATACCTGTTTAGCCCGAACATTAAAAGCCCGGTGTTTCCTGTGGTTATTACCATACAGCAGTTGTTACAGGTAATTTAATCATTCATCAATAGCCAGGCTATTATATTATATCTTGACAGAATATGCAATTGATTTTGCAGCTTATACAGGCTTTGGAATAAGTCTCTCAGCAGACTATATTAATAATTCATCCTCCTGTGTATAAGGATGTGCTTTGCAGACATTGTTATGGTTTTGATGAGCTTTTTTGATATTACAAGTTTTGTTTGTCAGATACCATTTTGCAAGCAGCAATCTACTTAAACATTAAATTCCACCCATGTAAGGAAAACAAAATAGTAGCTCAATCTTAGCCTTTCTTACGGTTCACTGATAATCTATATTAGCTTGGTAGTACAAGATACAGTTTGTGTGTGTCTTTAGTGTATACATCAAAAATACTATCATAATTCTTACATTTTTTTAAATGAAGAGTGAATTAGGGAAGCAGTATATACCAAAAATCTGGTGCATAATACTATCATAATTCTTACATTTGAAAAAAATGAAGAGTGAATAGGGAATAGATATAGCCAAAAACATTTTGTAGCCATTGTAGCAAACTGTTTGGCACAATAAATTGCTGTAACAGTTGATCTTTTGGGTTAAGCAGCTGATCCTATGTAGGTCGTAAGATTATCATTTCATAAGAAACGTGATCTGATTAGCCTTGTTTGGTTGGCTGGTGTCTCACAGACGATGGTAACCTGTACACGTTCGGAGAGACCGAGTACGGAAAGTTGGGGCTGAACAACTCGGACCTTGACAGCAGCGACACCCCACAGAAGGTCACGGGAATCAAGGAGAAGGTCAAGTTCGTGGCGTGTGGAGGAGGGCATACCACGGCCATAGCAGGTACGTCGTGTTTAGAATGACAAGGTGGTTACATGGTTACATTACAAGCTGGCTTTGTGTTGGAGAATACAGAAGATACTCAAGGTGTAGACCATGACTGAATGACTTAATTTTGTATACTACCCCCTTGCTCATTAAAGCTTGTATAGTTGTGGTGACTTACTTGTAAAATGTTTAATACTTGTAAACAGCTACTGATGGTTAGGTTGCCTTTTAGAGCCCTTGACACAGAGTATCTTATGACGGGTGTAACCAAGGAGTGAGTGAAACCTAGGATGGTACTGCTTCAAAGTTGTGGTACTTATCAGAGCTGGAAAAAACAAAAAAAAGGCATCTTTTTGATGATTAATACTGACAATAAAACATTATTTTACAAGGCATCACTGCACCTCACTTTTGATTAGCAGGAGAGAACACTCCATTTTCGGCTTAGCGCGAAATAAAGACCACGCGAACTTAAATGCATTTTACAGTAATTCTCTGCTTTAACATTTCCATAACAATGTCATCAATAAGAATGCACTTTGACGTCTTACAAATTCATGAGGTACTGTTGGTAATGAAGTATTCAGTCAACACTATTCACAGTTGACAGCTCAATAAGATAGCTGCATTGCTTCCCTCAGAGAATGGTAACTATTTACACGGTGTACCAGGATACAGACAATGGCATGTACGAGTCTTAGAGTGTTGACGTACACAAAATAGCTGTCGGCTGAAATCCAAACAAGTATGTGATCCGTGAATAGTTTCATCAGGTTGGTAAGTCACTGAATAAAAGGACTCTTTTTACACAACCAAGAAGTTATTCCACCGCACCGACGTTTCGGTGGCCATCTGTCACCTTCTTCAAGGCAATTCTGACTGGTTCACATAGCAATGCAGCACAGGTGTTGCTGCTTAATATACATAGAGTCTTTTTATTCGGTAGTATGTGATATTTGTGAATTTTGTACATTTCGCTGTTTTAGTTTGCATGTGTTACTGTTAAATTGTTTGGTAATTATACAGTTTTTACGGTGCTTTTAAAATGAAAATGTGTCAGACTCTCCAGCTTTTAAATTTATTCCCGTCACGCTCATTGTTTGGGAGCCCGTGTTGTTGATTTTTGTTGTTAAATCTGTCGTTTTAAGCTAATGAAAGTACGTTTCCATCAATTTCATGTTCAAAGTTCAGACTTTTGGATGGATGGGGTGAAATTTTTTTCTGTCCCAACAAGCAAATTTCTGTCCTGGGACGGAGGGACGGGTCCTGGAGACAGCCCTTGTCTGATGTTTCTTTTTTTCGAAAGCATTTCTATTTTAAGTTTCACACCAGATGTTCTTCCCAAATGGCTTCACTTTAAGCTATACTGTAAATGCATTTTAAGTTTGCATGGTTTTTATTTCGCGCTAAGGGTAAAATGGAATGTCCGCGGTTGTTTTAAGTTCAAGACATTGCTAAAGTCTCATACTGCTATGGTTACCGTATTGGAAAATAATGATTGCGGTCGCTTTAAGTTCACGGTAAAATGGTCGCCGCGAAAACGCAACATAAAACCACAGCGAACATTTCTGCATTTACAGTATGTACATGTAGAATTGTAACAGTTGCTCCACCGTTATTGACTGGTCTATCGTGTACTTTTCCGCAGAGTCTGGTGCAGTCTACACGTTTGGGAACGGCGCCAGTGGCCAGTTGGGTCACGGAAACTCTCTCCTAGAGTCGCCGACCCCGCACAGGGTCGAGAGGTTTCGGGACGCTGACTGTAAGCACGCATCGTGTGGGGAGAACTTCACTGCAGTAATTACAGGTGAGAATGCCTCACGTTTTGTTTGTGTTCTAGAAAAATTTCGAGACTTTTTGAAAAAAAATCGAAATAAAAAAAAAAGTATTGAAATTTCATTTTCAATAAGCATGAAGACTCTCACTGGGGGGTATTATGATTTATTGGGTAAAAGAGAACCTTTCCACAAAATATCTGACACATAATAAAAGTCAAGTACTATGTAAAAGTCTATGTAAAAGTACAATTGTAAAAGTCTAGAAGCAATAGTCCAAACCCAAAGCGCTAATTTAATCTGCTGGCTGTTCCTGGCTCCCGGGAATCGAACCCGGGCCCGCCAGCATACAAACCCAATGCACTTACCACTTGGCTAAAGTAAAAGGTCTGGACTAGTTAGACTGGTCAGTAAGTAGCACTTCAACCACACTGTTACACTTGTCTAGGATAACTTACTGTAGTTAAGAGGTCAGAATGGAAATGTAAGAATTTTGTGTGTGTATGGAGGAGGGGTTGGATGTCTCTGTACCTCAACTGGCAGCAGTCTCACTGTTGAGTTCTTCGTTCCAATTAGATGGTAACTCTAGGAAGACCCCGGTTCAAATCCTGAGACAGGACAATTCGGTTGGGGCTGCACCTGTCTTTCCGAAGGGGCGTTAAATGGTGGTACCGTGTTTGAGGAGGTGCCTAGGTTAAAAAGGAAGGGCTAGCAACCCCAGTGTAAAAAAACGTGCCGCTTAGGCACTACAAGGTGAACAACAACAAGGTCATGAAAGGCTTAACATACATTTTAGATAGCAACACCTCAAGGTACAATTAACAGACATCACATGTCTGTTTCTTTCCTTTTAATGTTTTATGTTACCTTCATGTATGTCTCCTAATGTTACCTGGGGTTTTCTTTGTTGCTATTGGCAGCACTTGTGCACAGCTTGTTTCACACAATATCAAATGGCAAGAAATACAACACTGTTCTTTGGATTACATTTCCAATTGGCTTTAGAAGTAACCCTATACAAAGTGGATTGTTTCCAAGGTTGCCTATTAAGTGCTTTCTACATAAGTGGGATCAAGACTTTTCATGTTTCTTGCGCAGAAGCATTTGGGGTGCAGTAACAGTTGACGTATTTCTAATAATTGCATAGATTTGCAACCATCTGGTTTGATGTCTACAATTACTGCACTTTAGAAGACAAGCTAGGGGCCACCACTCATATCTACATACTGGTAGTGTAGGTAAGAACAGGCTAGGATTTTTTTTCCAGTGTGTGTGTGATGAGAAGTTGCACAGGATTTTATCATGTATATTTGCCTGTTTGTGCCAGGCTATATGTGAACTAAAATGGTTAGTTGCCATGGTGTATTTATATGATATGGTGCTATGTTATCTGTTGTGTTCTGGTATACTTTGTGCATTTTTTCTTTGAATCAACAGCTGTTAAGCTTGTATGAAGCAGGCCAGAGGGGTGGAAGAGTAACTTTCCTCCTAATCTGCAAAGACAAATATTTTGTCTTGTTTTACTGTGCTTTCAGCATGGTAGTTAACATTAGTTCTGGCACTTTCTGCCTCTCAGAGATTGCCCTAAGGTACAGATCGTGGAAAGGAAACAGAAGTATTTGGAGAGTGCCTTTGATGGTGAATGTCATGTTAGCATAGTGAACTGTGACGAAAGGTTACCTTCCGACTTGTATTGGGGAAGAGCCGTGAATAAAGCTATAACCTACATTTGGAGACTGATGTACTTACCCTGTTGAAAACATGGCTGTAGATTGTGAAATAGTCAAGTTGGTTTTACCGGTATGTTCACAGCTTTTGAAGTGATCTCACTCACTCACTATCCAGTTTGACATCTTCTGTTTCCGATCACTTGGGGGTTGGACGTGCTTGCACATGGGTGGGGTACTCATCATACTGCTCATGTATATTCTATCTTGCATTGCGTTACTACTGTTGTTACCTCCTTGTAGAATTGAGGTATACATGTGTGTGTGTGTGCGTGTGCGTGTGTGTGTGTGTGTGTGTGTATCCGCAGCTATAACTTAAAAACGTCAGGATAGATTACGATTATATTTAGTATGTGGGTATAGGTGTTGTGGACGCGAAGGTGCCGGTTGAATTCGGGCCTCATGGTGGTTGACCTTGATTCAACAGTGAACTTGAAACCCCATAAGCTCCTCTTAACCCCTCCTACAGCAAATTTAACACTCCTCGCAAACTTAAAACAGACTTACAGTATTTCCCTCCCCTATTACCTGCAGGAAAAGGCCATCTGTACACATTTGGTGACGGCAGACACGGGAAGTTGGGGCTCGGAGACGAGAGTTTCACCAACCAGTTCAGACCGTTTAAAGTTGCCAGGTTCAACAAATTTCAAGTACAATGGGTAAGATAACAACTATACATCTTATACGACGAGTTCTATTTACCATCTAGATAGAAAATAGTCAAACTTAAGTGTCATTTTATGTTTACTTACTAGTCTCATTGCAACAGAGCCACTGAAAACGCATTGTACTGATTGATGTCCTAACTTGCATTTTAAAAAGTAATAAAAAATTCAATACATGTAGCCAGTGCAATGAAATTTCCTCTCTCGTTCATGTAAAAATAGTGTTTTCTGAAAACATCTGAAATTTAAAAAAAAATCAATTGTCTACTACTGTGTGCGGGTTGTGACATCACAGAAATGACACCCCCATTGGCTGATATGGCTAGGAGCCCTTTCTGTGACGTCATGTTACCCATTATGATTTGTCCCAATAAAGAGCACACAGTAGACAATAGATTCAAAGACTACATAGTACATATTGTATTTGAGATGTTTTCAGAAAACGATTGAAATTTTTACGTGAAATTTCAATTCACTGGCACTTTTAAAGGCAACCAAAGCAATATTCGAGCCAAAAAATGAAAATAGAAAAAAATGCTGAAATCTTTATGACAGTGACATTTACTAACATTGTTTACCACATTTGCGTAATAACTTCTGCATATTTTAGGATTTTAAAACCTTGCAAAATTGTGCCGTACGATGGTCCCCTTACTTAGTATCGCGAGCCTACAAAAACTCCGGTCACGATTTTTAGTGAGTTCTCACATCAGAACAATGTCCTATTTTTTAATCATGGACGTTGCTATTCATTATGATATGCTGTTTGAACTAATCATATAAAGAAATTAATAAATTGCCTTTCAAAATCAGATTTTTGGGCCCCTAATTTTGCTTGGGTTTCCTTTAAGTAACTGGTATGTATTTCTTGTGTGTAGGTTGCATGTGGCGGTTGCCACATGATGGTGATAGCCTCGCCTAGGCAACAGAATGGGGAAATCAGCAGTGAGAGCTCAGATGAGGACCCGTTGATGGAAAGTATATCTGGCCAGAAATCACTCAACCTCAGTAAACACAGCGCAGAGAACAAGGAAGAAGGGGAGGATTCTCAGTCACCGCTTCTCGCTTCGCTCACGCCAAGGGCAAGAAGAAGACAGATGGACGTATGTGAAGTGATTTTTCTTTAAGAAAACATTGCTTACTGTGAATTAGGAAATGCCATTTAAGGCAGGGGTGCTAGAGGCATTCACAATGTTGATAAATCTTGAATTGGATATTGGGTTTGAGTAAGCATGCACTAGAATGTTGCTGTAAATTTTTTGCAAGTCTTAGAAAACTTAGTTTAAATACATTTAAATTTGTGTGGTTTTTATTTCGCACTATGGCAAAAATGGAGTGTTCGGGGTGGTTTTAAGTTTGTGGCAGCGCTATAGCCACATACTCAGTATTGGACACAATTGTTTGTGGTGGCTTGAAGTTTGGGGTGAAACAGTCGCCACGAAAACCACGAACATAAAACCACCGTGAACATTTCTGCATTTGCAGTAGTTCTCTTATCCCTGTGTAACAATGTAGTCATGGAAATAAGCCAATGGTATGGACAGATTGAGGTCAACACTTATACCCTTCTTTCAAACATAATGTCAAGTCACATGGAGCTAATGTGTAATGACTACAGATTAAAGTCAGAACTCAGCCCTCGAAATCCTTTTTCATAGTGCATGTTTCACACCGATAAGTGTGTCCATGAAGGCTTAATGTTTGTAATTTTGTACTTGTGTTCCAGGGTGGACCTTTACCCCCGTTGAACCGTACACTGCCCCCTATTGGGTCGGAGGCGGGCAAGCTCCCAGCGCTCAGTAAAACTCTCCCCCCCATGGATGGAGTGGATGGGAAAGCCCTCAAGCCTCTCGATAGACCACTTCTCGCGCCACTTGATAAGCCACTTCTCGCTCCACTCTCAGAAAAAGGTGAGGGAATCTTAGAGTCCCTTTTCACAAACTGTCTTATACATGAACCAATAGGACGGAATTACTATACAACGTTTAAAGGCAACCAAAGAATATAAAGGCCAAAAAAATGGTGGAAAAAATGCTGAAATCTTTATGGCTGTGACACTGTTTAGCTTGCGTAATAACTTCATACTTTAAGCATGTCAAAACCTCGCAAAAATGAGGTACGATGATTCCCTTAGTTTCGCGAGCCTACAAAATAAAAAACGCGACAATTTTCAGTGAGTTCTCACATCACAGCAACATCACATTTTAGCATCATGGATGTCGCTATACATTGTGATAGTGTTGTTTAAACTAATCATGTATAGAAATATCTATATAAATTGACTTTCAAAATCCAATTTTCCAGCCCTAATATTGCTTGGATTTCCTTTAACTAGTAGTACAAATCACTACATACATTATATAGATTTCATTGTTGTATGATGTATTGCACATGTGCTGTCGTAATACACAGTGTAAATTTTAGCTCTTGAACAAAAGAAAATTAAGAGGAACAACCTTTAGTCGAATCTTTGTTCAGCTAACAAGGACTGGGATCAACAGATTAGTTTAAAGTGATTTTTCCACCACATGTAGCTCTACACAAGAGTATATATAGGTGTAGGTCTGAGAGTTGTTCTGTGTTAACTGTTGAGTATAATTGCCTCTTGACATGTGTATCAGGAGAGTCGAAGCCTGCAGAGAAGAAGAAGAAGGATTCCGACTCAGGAGAGGAGTCAGAGAGTGAAGAGAGTAGTGAGGAAAGTGGGGAAAATTCAGACCTGAATAAGGTAAGTGATTTAAATAAAAACAATGTAGGCTTTAGTTTGGAAGGGTACTTTTTTCCTTATTCCATAACTGCATTTTAATTCAGTTAGTCCTCAATCTCAGTGAGTTGAGCTTGTTTCTGACGTAAAAGAGATACTGTTTCAGTCCTACTCCCAGTGTCTGGTAGGACTAAAAAAGCAACAGTAACACTGTAACACAGTAACATGTGTATGTAATTACCAGGGAAACAGGGGGTCCTCTGTGCATCCAACTGAAAAAGAGGGCGTCCAACTTCCTTGTTATTTCAGTATCGTGCGTCCAAAAGATGCATAGACGCATGCCTAGCTAAAAGCCTGGTCCTACTCATGTAACATGTAACCTTGAAGTGGCCTTGGGTCTTGTTACCAGGTGACCATATTGAGTAAGATTTTTTTTTAAGTGTCCTGTCTTTCTCATTTTTGTCCTTTTGGTGACAAACTGCTGAGATCAGGGCTTTGGGCTCACCTATCACCCTGTACTCCCCCTTTGGTAGTGTTTTAAACAGGTGATTTTCACTGCCATATGTAACATTTACATACCCTTGGTGATTGTTGTTTTGATAAGCACATGTTCACCCTGGCACATGTTGTTGCAGACACACGTGCTGAAGGAAAATCCAGCCAATAAAACAAAAGAGCTGTCTTTAGTAAGAACTGCAGACTTGCCCAAGGCACGTAAGGAAGAGGTAAATGCACCTTGTACACATAAGATTCTATGGTTGACAACTGACAGTTTATTTTGTTTTTCTTGCCATTTTCCAATGAGGTTTGTGCAAGTTACAATCATTATTTCTACTGGAGCTGTGCATCATATATAAACAATTGGCTCACACATTAGGTTATACAAGTTGCTCATCAAGCCGTAATAGCAACAAAAAAATCCTAACACCTTATCCTCACTATCCAAATAGTTTGCGCTTATTGCCAATCACTGTCGAGACTATATGACTTTTATTTAAAGAAATACTCACTGTTGAATGGTGTACTTTCTTTAAGACAACTTGAAAGTTAGTGGTTCTAAGTAGTGTACACCACAGCTTCTTGCCACTGTTTCACCCATGCTTTACACACTGCTGTTCTTTCACAGAGTGATTCAGAAACAGATTCAGATGAATCTGACGATGACTCAGATGATAATGACCAGAGACATGCCCCACCAAAGGTGATAGAAGTCACGTTGATGTAGTCTGCTCTTGCTGTAGAAGTAGTATTCTTTTTTTTAGATTGAAAGCAGTGTTTTATTACAACTTAGGGCTCGAAATTCATCTTTGGAAATAGGTGCACTGGTACACCCAACCCAAAAAATTAGGTGCACAGAAAGAATTTTGGGTGCACCATATAGAATAAAGTTGAATGTCAGCAAAACATAATACATTGTACAAAATCTAACGCTTCAATTTTGGGTGCACAATGTCATGCAATCACTATTTTGAGCCCTGTAGTAGTAGTAGTCTTTTTAGTTGTCATATTTACTTTATGTATTGATTATTTATTTGTTTTGGAAGGTTGGATTTATTCATTTAAAGTTTTTCCTTTTTATGTTTTTCTCTCAGCAAAAAATGCAAAAACAGAAAAAGAGGACAAATTCAATCATGTCTTTGAATAATGTGATACTATGTGAAAGCTATGCTGCTATTAAGAATATGCCCTGCATCTCGGTTATGCCATGACTATCTGCTTCAATGGGCAAATCTCTGATAGGTATCAACATTTTTTGAAACCGCAATTTAGAAAAAGGGCGACAAGAAAGCTTCATCAGAAGACAAGAAGACAGACAAGGAAGATGATGCAGAAAGTGGATCTGGAGAAGATTCTGAAGAAACAGATAATGATTCTCCTAAAAACAAGGAAGCCTCAGCCAAGAAAGATAAAGCTAAAGAAGAGGAAAGTGAAGGAGACTCTACTGAAAGTGACAAGGAAAAAGGTGATTTTTTATTTCTGTTATCAATTTTGATTTAGGTGATCTATGGATGGTTGGAATGCATATATTTATAGTTTGAGCTCTTCTCATTTTCAATGAAACATGCCTATAGTTTTGAACAGTTGTCTACTGTGTGTTCTTGAAGCCATATACAGTAGATGGTATATTTGAAATTTGGGTCCTGTCCTTGGTACTGAAATATAGTTACCAGGACATGGTGATGGTTTAGCCTGTTAGCACAAAAGGTTCTAGCCCCCGTTGCAGGCCTTCCCACTAGCGTTTTACTAGCGACTTTTTTTCAATTTTTCCTTGGGGGGGGGGGGGGTGTTGCGTATCTGCTTGAGCCCCCATATCTGCTTGGGATCGTGGTAATCACTGTGTGGAAGCCACGATCCCAAGCAGATACGGGGCCCAAGCAGATACGGGGGCTCAAGCAGATCCCCCCCCCCCAAAGAAAGTTTTTGTAAAAATCGCTAGTAAAATGCTAGTGAGAAGGCCTGCAACGGAGGCTAAGAAGGTTCAAGTTGCAGTTTGTTTTACTGTTTGATTGACAGTTTGGCATTTTTCTATACATGTTTGAATAATCTATGGGACGGTTCACTTGTTGAAACATAACCATTATTAGTGAGTAGTTACAAAAATTTTGATGACAGTTCCTTCTTATTTTCAACAGAATCTCCTAAGAAAGACAAAGACGAGACAGACGGACCACCTCCTGAAAAGCCCGGTTTCTTTGCATCACTTTTTGGTACTCAACCACATTTCAATTTTCAGTGTTGTCCTTTGTACTAATCTGTGATGTTCTTGTGGTGTAGTGTGTGGTTTTGTCTTGCATGTCTGAGGAACTTTCTAACATTACATTATATTATGTTTTTCCATGCAGGATTTGAAATCATGATTTCAAAGCTACTGCATGTTCAACACAAGCTATCGCAAACCTTTAACTATCAACACTTCAGTTATACATTACTGTACAATTGTCAAGTTGAAACAATAACATTAGATTGCATACACTGTATACGTTTTCTTTACTACAAAGAATTTCCCCATAACTAAATCTCAGGACTTGTTGAATATTTTTTAATGTCAACAGTTCAAGCAAGTTCTTCTTTCTTTTTTCATCACAGGAAGGAAAAACAAGAAACAAGAGAAGCCAAAAGAGGAAGTTAAGAAAGCAGAGAAGGAAGAAACAAGTGAGGAAGATAGCAAGGAAGAAGACAAAGATGAAAAAGAAGACAAAGACGATAAGAAGAAAGACAAAAAGAAAGATAAGAATGACAAGAAAGACAAAAAGAAAGACGATAAGAAAGGAAAAGACAAAGACTCAAAATCAGATGAAGAAGAAAGTTCAGAAGACAACAGTAAGTCTGAGAATAGTTCTGGAGACAAAGACAAATCAGAGACTGAAGAATCTGAATCTAAAGACAAGGATGGAAGTGAGGCAGGGAAAGACAAGCCAAAGGAGGAGGCCAAGCCACAAACTAAGTCTTCCAAGGTGAGCATTTTTTCATAATGAATTTGTAACCAGAAGTTTAAACCACTGAAACGCACGAGGCAAGTAGTACAGTCTCCTGTGAATTGAACCCAGGTCACCAGCGCACAAGCCCAACGCACTTACCACTGGGCTAAAAGGTCCGGAGCAGTTAGACTGGTCAGTAAGTGACACTTGAACCATACTGTTACAGACTTACAGTTTATGTTTTTCATCCCAAATGTCACTGTAAAGTAATCATGGCATCCCAGTACTAGTGTACAGCGTGTAGCTAGATGATGAAGTGTTCAGATACTAGTCTTTGTTTCTTACATTGTCTAAGTAACAGTAATCATTTTGGGTCAGAAGTATTGTACACAACATGCATTATGTAGCAGAAATGTCTTATTCACAGCTTCTGTTTTTTTCCAGGCCTGCACTATATTATAACACAGGAGTGACAACTTGGGAATGCAGCAGCTTCTCAAGTCATTCAACGATCTTCTCACTGCAGCAGTCACAACCATCACTTCTCTCATGGACATTCCACTGTCAAAAATTCCTAGGAAATCAAAATCCTTACAGAAGGACATCATGCCTTTATATCTAAAACACTTTGGAACTTAACTTGTGCAATAGAGCAGATATATTTTTCAATAGTTTCTTGAAGAGAAAAAAAAACACATTCCACATGTTGAATCACTGCACAGTGTTTTGATAGGATTTAGTTTTGTATGCAGTATATGCCATTCACAGTGTAGTTAGACAAAAAGACTCTGTACTCCCTGTCAGTGCCTGTGCATTGCGGTAATTTCGGGAGGTACAATGAATGTACGAGACACTTGCACCGTGCACAATGAAATCATTCACACCATGTCATTTATTACACATCTTTAACCTACTGGTACAGCATCAAACAGACAGTGATACTGGTACAATCGCCATGCACTTTCCTACCAGATCGTAGAATTGTCATTTTTTAGGATATAACAGTTAAGATTAGAACACTACCAATGTATTGTTGTCAGTAGTGAAGACCTGAAGTTTAGGTTTCCCTTTTGTGCATGAGGATTTGGGAGACATGTGGCCGTACAGGCTTGAGAAAAGCACAAGTCGTATAGATACCTAGTTTATTTTACTTAAAAGTAGTCTAAAATCAAACTAAAATCAAATGCAGTCACCTCTTTCTCTCACTGCTATCCACAGTCAGGCTGTGGCGAAGAGTATGGAACTTTGTGTAGCTATAAGATTTGAACACTACATCCACTTATTTGCTCTCGATTGTATGATTCTAACCAGTGCATTGCAGGCAATCATAGATTTAAAAGATTAACCATACCACATTTAAATTTATGGTTTGTTTTCTTTTAAAAATAACAGGAAACATTGGAAGGAGATTAAAATTCCTAGACAATCAAATAGACATAAAAACCTTCCTTTAGACTAAAATACATAAAATCAAAAAAAAAATTAAAATCCAGTGTAAATGTTCCTATGTGCATTGAGTATCTGCCTGCATATCATATATCTGTTGGACCACTGGTTCAATACATTTGGCTGCCATTGAAAAGGATTTTGTTATCAATATTCCGCTGCAAAATGATTATACATACTGTAAATATAATATTTTGTAAATAGTGGTTATTGCTTAATGTTCTTAATTTTGTAAAGGTGTTGATTGAAGAAATGATTGTGTTGGGTAGTGATAACATCTGATTGTGGTTTGTGATTATTAAATTGTTTCTTTCACAACTTGGAGCTCCCCTTTTTTTTATTAAAAGTACAAAGTTAACTAAGAAATGTCATATTTGGGTAGTCTCTTCCAGACTTCTTGTGTTGCTATGAAAAATAATAAAAATTGGCTAAATACATGTTGACAACTCATACAGGCTAATCCTGGCATATTATAAGGCAGCATTTTGGCCTATTTTTCAGCAACCCAAGTAATATGGTAGAAACATTATCCTACGCAGAGCTTTGCATGTAGCCCATACAATATGCTAATACATGTACATGTAGAACTACCTTTCCTAACTGCTAAACCGAGCTTAAGTTTCCCCTTTTGTGGATGTGGCCTCTAACTGCTGTCAGTTAATCAGAGAATTGGCTATTCCAATAGAAAACGTTTAGGCAATTTTCTAATTGGCTGGTTAAGGGCCATGCCCACAAAAGTGAAAGGTCAGTTTAACAATTGCATGTCATAGAATTCAGATTTTTGGACAGATAAGGTGAAAATTTTCTGTCTCAACAAGCCTACCCAAGGTACTAGTATATTGTATTGACTGCGGCAAGGCACAAAGTAGGACTAGGAGAATCGGTAGAGACCGCTATTTGGGATCTGCACATGCACGTACAGTACTCTTAATTTCAGCACAAAAGTCTTTTGTAAACTGAACAGATACAGTACATGGATATCACATCTACAGTCTTATTCATAATTTGAAAACGGATTTCCTGAACCGGATGAGGAGACTGGCAGTCTTGCGGGGCCTTTCGAAACCTGGGGCATGTCCGCATCTCTCCAGCATGTCAACCCGACAGTTGGGGACACCTTTTTCCAGAACTGCTGCCGCTGATGGTGGGAGGATCTGAGGACAGAACATAAGGTGTCATGGCAGAACATAAGGTGTCATGGCAGAACATAGCAGAATATAAGGTGTCATCTCAGAACATAGGCTGTCATGGCAGAACATAAGGTGTCATTGCAGAACATAAGGTGTCATGGCAGAACATAGGTGTCAAGACAACATAAGGTTTCATGACAGAACATAGGTGACATGGCAGAACATAAGGTGTCATGATAGAACATAAGGTGTCATGGCAGAACATAAGGTGTCATGGCAGAATATAGGGCGTCATGGCAGAACATAAGGTGTCATGGCAGAACATAAGACATTTATCAGATAAGAACAGGTATCAAGATTTTGTATGTACATTGTGTGCCTGAGCTCACTGAATGTCCAACAGTACATACCTGATCATGCATCCCCCAGATGACCTGGGTTGGGGCTGTAATTTTGTCCATATACTCATTTTCAAGGATGTTTGGGGTTTTCCTGGACTCTGCTAACACTGCCAGGGAAGAAAACATGTCTTTAGAAGTTACATGTCGCCAAAAACATATGAGACATCATATACCATGACATATTCCAATTCAAAGGTAGGAAGTTACACTCTCCCAAAGATTATTCATCCCCTATGTGGTTCTATTAACGTTAGAACTAAGAGGTACTGAAAGCACTCCCATATATGTATTCAACTTCTTGATTTACATGATTGTATGTACTATGTTATTCTTCTACGCAGGGCTTTCTGTCATGTACCTTGGGCAGGCCTGCAAAACCGGGCTGAGGTTTCCACCTAGGTGGGCATAGCCTCTTACCAGCTGTCAGCCAATCAGAGAATCGCCTAAATGATTTATTTAGGAAAAGCCAATTCTCTGATTGGCTGACAGCTGTTTTACAATACATGCCACGCCCACAAAAGTGGAAACCTGTACCTGGTTTAGCAGAGTATTCTTAACTAAAAAGCTTTGAGCTAAGATCTAAACTCTAAACAGGTGAATGATGTAATACTATGTGAAACAGTCTCAAAACTCACTTTTCCTGTACCAGTCATGACGAGGTCTCCGTAGCTCTAACAAACCTTCCAGGATCTGTGGGTAAATAGTAAAGGAACTGCGTTTTACATTACCAGTCTTCCCAATGCAAAGAGCTATGAAAACAATACAGCCTAGATCTAAACAGGTAACATTTGCTTGCATGCATGAAACAAGTCTGTGAGGAGCACAAAACTCGATAATATGTAACATAGAAAATAAGGGGACACAAACAAATCATAGCATTGTGTAGCGTGCGTAGTCCAGTGGTTAGTGATCTTGCCTCTGGAACTAGAGGCCCCGGGTTCGATCCCGGCTGTGTCACTCACCCGACATGCACGCTACCGGAAAGGGTCGCAGTCCTTAGGACGGGACGTTAAGCCGTGGTCCACTGTTCATTGTGCTTGTCGAAAAGAGCTAGGGGAATTTCCCGGGTACAATGAACTTGTAAATACTGTATAAAGCGTCTGTCCTCCTGTCACGACTAGTGGAAGATTAGCTCATCTGTTCATTGAGTTCATTTGAGCTAAACTGGTTCGAGATCACTTTCCTTTCCTTTTCATAGTACACAAGTTCATTTGATCTCGATTGTAGAAAATAACACAATGCTCACCATTTCAGGTGGTTCTGCAGCCTGCCAGTTGTAAAATACTTTGCTCAACATCTCCTTTATAGCTGCAGTACTCTCTGGAATCAGTAGGGATCCTAACTGCTCAAGCGGTGGTGTTCTCACACCTGCAGTCAAAAAGAGTCACAACCACAAAGGTCAACCATGTAGTGCTATTCTGTTTTATTACCTTTGCCAAGAGGATTATGTTTTGGGGTTTGTGCGTGTGTGTGTGTGTGGCTGTGTAAACAACATAAAAATTGCCGTGGATAGATCTTAATTATGACATTCAGTCTGTGGGTAGGTATTAGCAAATTGATGGGCCTCCTTGCAGCTTTTTTATGATACTGCAGCAGAAGTTCCCGTTTTGATATCTTTCTATGTAATGTTGCGCATGCAAGAGGACTATTCAATACGAATCACATTCAAATGCGGGGCTGTCTCCAGGACCTGTCCCTCCATGGACGGAAATTTGCTTGTTGAGACAATTTTTTTTTTAAATTGCACTTTATGACATGAAATTGATAAAAATGTATTTCTGTAAGCCTAAAATGACAGATTTAACAACAGAAATGAAGAACATGGACTCCCAAACAATCAGTGAGATGGTAAAAAATCTAAAGCTGGAAACAGCCCTGTCCAAATGTGACAATCACAATTCTACAACCTTCCATCACCCATGGCAGCTTAGGTGTAAACATAAACATACCTGCAGGACACATCAAAGTGACAGCAGACACCTGGTTGGGATGACTGGCAGCATAGCAACCGGCTATTGCCCCGCCCATGGATACCCCCACTATGTGGAACTGCTCACGATCCAGTCCGATGGCACCAACAAACTACACATATACGGTAGGCAGAGATAGGCCTTTGATAAACAAATACACGTAGAGCCTACCAATACAAAAGCATTTAAATTTACCGTTAGTTTTATGTTTCACTGGACAAAAGTCAGAATACTGGACACTGAGCAGGACTAGTTTATGAGAGGTGTAAAGGAGGCCATATACATCAGGGCACTCCAGCCATCACTCAACAGAGACAGTGGGTGTTATAAACTTCCTGGCACGTTTGACCAATTGCTGACGTCACGTTGTGACGTAACCGTAATGACACGTGTCAATAAAGTTACGTGACTGTAACTCTCGCGAGTTTATGTTCGGCAGTGATTGGTCATTATTGATCCTGAAGAAGGCGACAGTGGTCGTCTAAAATTTGAATACACAGTTAGTGTGGGAAGAAAGTTGAGCACTGTATTAGGATTAACACAGATGAGCTTCCGTGGGCATTTAAATGTGTCTGTTTTGTCACAACATGACTTATCAGAATGAGATGAATACAAATATAAAAATCGTCATGATTTCTTAATCCCATCAAAATTGCACCACATTTGCATGTAGAATAGACTCTGAAAGTCCTACAGAACACACAAATATATACACACATACCTGATGTAATATTACCAGACCATTCTTGAAGCTCAGGTCATCCTTTGGTTTAATCTCAGTGTCTCCATGCCCAGGTAGGTCCACAGCAATCATGTGCAGGTGTCCAGGCAGGTACTATAGGCAATGGGGGTATTTAAGACTTTTAAATGGCTTAACAGTCATAACTACAGTGTTTTATGCATGGTACAATGGGATAACTTGTTACCTAGCTGTTTGGGCCTGGATGGTACAATTCATGATGGCAAGTAAAATGCAAACACGAAGGGCCTTGGCCTTCAAATACGAAAGTTTTGTCGCACCTGTAGCTTTTAATACTTTTTTCATACACTTTTTTGATACTTACATGTGGACATGTTGTAAGGGATTGCATTCATCATTTCGGATGGTGACGGCCCCGTGTATGAGGGAGCTTCAGGCATATTAAGCCTCAAGCGTCAAACCTCTGCACGTAAAAGAACCCAACACACTTGAGAAGAGTAGGGTGCTTGGCCAAAAACGTGAGCCGTAGGGAAGCCGCATTGCACTACTAGCTTAAATGAAAAAGCATCATGCTTCGTCCTCAGTCTGAGGTTTGACCGCTTTTTTGCTTTGTGAACATTGTATATGTATTATGTACAGGTTTTGTTATTGAAATAAAATGTGAAAAAAAATGTATTCTCGATTTCAACTGGTACCTTTATCATTTCACACCATGTTTCTTTCCTGTCCGTGAATCCATGCAGGAACAAAATGGAGGGTTCCCCTTCCTGTGGCTGTCCACGTTCCATGTACCCAAACTGTCGCCCTGCGACGTTAACGAACTTGATCTTGAAACCCGTTTTCCACACATTGTACCTGCATGGTGATTAAAAAGTACATGATTTGAATGTAAAGGCAAAATGGCATGTACATGATAGAAGAACCCAACACACTTATCGAGAAGAGCAGGTGTGCTTGGCCGAAAACGTGAGCCATGGCGAAGCCACATTGCATTATCTAAGCTAACGAAAAAGCGTCATGCTTCGCCCTCAGCCTGAGATTCGACCGCTTTACCTTTTTTTACATGATAAGTACTGTGTCTTGTTTAAAATATTCGCTCACTCACACAGATTCACTCACTCTCACGCTGACTGTCATGATCACTCGCTCATTCTCTCGCGCTCATTCTCTCGCGCTCATTCTCTCGCGCTCATTCTCTCGCGCTCATTCTCTCGCGCTCATTCTCTCGCGCTCATTCTCTCGCGCTCATTCTCTCGCGCTCATTCTCTCGCGCTCATTCTCTCGCGCTCATTCTCTCGCGCTCATTCTCTCGCGCTCATTCTCTCGCGCTCATTCTCTCGCGCTCATTCTCTCGCGCTCATTCTCTCGCGCTCATTCTCTCGCGCTCATTCTCTCGCGCTCATTCTCTCGCGCTCATTCTCTCGCGCTCATTCTCTCGCGCTCATTCTCTCGCGCTCATTCTCTCGCGCTCATTCTCTCGCGCTCATTCTCTCGCGCTCATTCTCTCGCGCTCATTCTCTCACGCTCATTCTCTCACGCTCATTCTCTCACGCTCATTCTCTCACGCTCATTCTCTCACGCTCATTTACTCAGTAAAACCTCAAAGACATGAAAAAAAACTTTTACAAAATCAAGTATTGGCATCCTAGACCTATAGATAAATGCAGAGACCCCAGCCAATTGTTATTAGAAGATTATGATATTCTCATCTAGGGGTTATCAAAGAACATCCTGTCAATAGTGCCAATCAATTCTTATTGACATGAACATCCTGTCAATAGCCTCGCCTAAAACTAAAATGTATATATATAACCCCGCTGCTTCGCCATCTGGATCAAATTCTGTGGATCCTAGGGCCCGAGTTCGATCCTAGGGGTCGACCCCAGCTCGGACATGTTGTAAGGGATTGCATTCGTCATTTCAGATGGTGACGTAAAGCTGGCGGCCCCGTGTATGAGGGAGCTTCAGGCATTCGTCTCAAGTGTCAAACCTCTGCACGTAAAAGAACCCAACACACGTATCTAGAAGAGTAGGGGTGACCTGTTGTGCTTGGCCAAAAAACGCGACCCGCAGCGAAGCCGCATTGCACTACCACTAGCTACTAGTACTTGAAAAAGCATCATGCTTCACCTCAAATGAGGCTGCCTTGAAACAAAACGAAACGAATATATTTCAGTAGGCCTGGGGTAGAGTCTGAGCTTACCATCTGAGTAGGATGAGTATGTAAGCAGGACGGAGATAGTACACAAACACGGCGGCAGCTACAGACACCAGAGTGCTCCCTCCAGCCAACAGGACTGGTGCAGGTGCAAGTAGGACGTCCATCTCAAGTCAGGTGGGGTTGCAGGTGAGGTGAACACCTGGACTCCTGGACCCTAGAGGTATGAAAGCAGAGGGCAAACTCCTTGTTAATGTTAGACAGTGTACTAGCCTGACGAATCGCGCTCCTAGTGTCCAGCCGGTTTCCGTGACCGCCTTTAACCTCCGGCTGAGAGCTTGTGTAAATACAGGCTAGACAGTGTACTGAATGATGTTTCAGCAGCTCTGTTGGCAACAACAACAACAAAACAAACACTATGCCCTATTGTTTACATACAATGTGCTAGACAAAGGCCGCTTATGATCTTTATGATGATTATGATCAGTGACGCTGCATAGAATGGGGTGAATTCATTTCAAACAAATACCCAGATCCTACACAAAAGTACTTAGATACAGAAGAAAGTTTAACTTCAAAACCCCACAGAAATCCGAGCAAATAGGGGTAAAGGCGATAAAACATGGTACCGACCAGTCAGCTGAATGTCACCGTGGCTATAGAACAGCTGTCGATTCGACCGCTCGAACGATGACCTTCGCCCTGGATCTTCGCCTTCAACGCTGCCCTGCCACCTAGCGGTTTTGCCGAGAGTTGTACAAACGTGACTGATGGCATATGATGAAGTGAAGTGAACTTTATTGCTCAACAATCGTACATGGTACAATGTATGGCATGAAATCAACAATCTGTTCTACAAGGCTAATCTATCCTACAATTCTAAGAACAAAATATTTTCGAAACCAGTGTATTTGTTACAATATATAACCGTTAGTCATGTATAGGTAATTCTGTCTCGCTTTTCGAATGATTTATGGAGAAATTGACCTATGTACATGGATATGGGAGTCGGACATGACAACAGTACATAGAAAATATCGCTCTGTGTACCAGATAAGGTGAAATTTGTCTTAGTAGTAATAGTCTGTAAAAGCATATCTCTCTCTTTGCTATAAGTTGGACAATTCATCACAAAGTGGAATTCATCTTCAACACTTCCATTACATGTGGGACACAATCTCTGAGTGGCTGGTGTGTTGTGCACATGTGGTGTCGACCCTTTTCAACTTCTAAGCAATGTGCACTGGTATCATAGTAAACAATGTCCGCAGGATAGTTTGCCGGGTGTGGGCTAAGGTGTTCGGTACCAATTTTAATACAATGCAGTGCATTTCACAACGCACGACAACGAGATAACAAAAAAGCAATTAGCAAAAGGACAATTAGCACAATATTAATTAGCGGGGCGTTAATGAATGAATTACAATGGACCTTTATGCCTGTGGAAGTTTGAACAGTGCAATCATCCTATTTCAACCTCCTTGGTGCAATCAAGGAGGTTCAATCTAGAATTTTTGACACAGAAACAATTAGAAAGCCAAGCTGAAAAATCTATGAAGCGCGTAAGAAGGTAGGCAGAAAATACAAAGCAACAAGTATATTTCAAAATCACATTGAAGGGGAACTTAGTGTTACAGCTACAGTCTATTACTCTCCAAGCAGAGCTAGGGTTTCGGCTGGTTTTTAACGTGTTTTTAGGCGTTTTTGTCATGCCTTCTACTTTGTCATCGTTTTTGTTGTGTCGCAAACCCAAGTTTGTCGCAAACCCAAACTTGAGTTTGCGACACAACAAAAACGATGACAAAGTAGAAGGCATTACAAAAACGCCTAAAAACACGTTAAAAACCAGCCGAAAACCCTAGCTCTGCTTGGAGAGTAACAGTCTATGAGCTACAGCAAGGAGGTTATATAGACAGCTAAACATGTACACATACCTGGGATCGGAGGTCACGACTGATTTCTAAGACAATAGCATCTCCCAATTACCCAAGCTCAATTCGTATAACCAAGAACCTTGGTATAACAATGAGCTACTCTTTCATTGGCTACTATGAATAGCCCAATCAGGGCTTACTTTAATGTCGACGTCCTTCGAAATGGTCTAACTCGTGACTAAATACACTAATTACATATATATGCCAAGATCATGTCCATCAAGTTATAACACCTTTTTCCATTGATGTCGAGGTAGATTACGAGTTCAGTAACGCAGATTAACGCCAGCTGCGGAATGTAACGTTACCACATCATCAAGATGATCTATGATTATCCAAAACATGGAAATGCTACTACAGTGCCCAAAAGCGCAGTACATCACCGAGACCTCAATAACTATCGACATGCCAAAATTCAAACAAATCCGTCCAAAAGATTCCGAGTTATAGCTGCGAACTCACAAATATTCCAGACGATTATAGTACAGTTGTACCCCCGTAGGAGGTAACACGCATTTTGTAACTTCCGTTTGAAGCAAGGAGGTTTAATCATTAAACCTCCTTGATCTAAATGAGAACGAGCGAACAATGCCCACGTAGGGGTGAAGCTCCCTTACGAAGGTAACAAAAGACACGAAACGTTGTTGTCTATGAACTTCGTTGTTGTGGTCGCTCTGTTGCCACAGCTTCTAGTGGTTGTAGTGTAAAGGAGGTACTAGTATTACATTTTCAACAGTAAAGATGCAGCTTTATTCTGCATGAACGAATCCCATGACTTCTTCTGTGATAGATCATACTTTTTTTATTCATTTATCTATTTATCAATCTTTATGGTGGCTCCTTCAGTCAACTGAGTAACTGATTTTCAAGGGAGTCATTAAGAGGAGCTCGAAAACAGGTTGTTTCATTGAAGTACATGGCTTCTAGCCTCGGTGCCATCCGATTACAGCCGCTACCCTAGTAGCGAGAGTATATGAGCCTCGGTAGTAATCGGATGCCAGACTACACTGCTTTGCCATATATAGTGATGACATTTAAAAGACCAGGGGAAAAGCTTTTGTGACGTTTAGTCAGCGTCTGATTGATGACATTACAGCCTGGGACCAAGGACATTCTGGGACCGAGAGTACTGGTTTTGAAAAGGGTCTGGGAGGGGTTTCTGATGAATGCATCGCTGTCAGAGAAATGTCACAATGTCCTCCCATACCCCCTAGCTAAGGTTTCCACTGGGAGGTGGCCACACACCTACAGGTAGGGTCACCTGGTTTCTGAAGTATGAAGGACATGCAGAGCTTCGGCAGCCTTTTAGTGTCTTTTATGGTATGGTTCAAGTGCATTGTGTTGTATCTTTAGATAGGTAAGAGCACCTGTTCAGGGAACACGACAGACACTAAGTATGTATAAGTAACATTATGAGTTCAAAACACTTGCGAAACACCATGCCTTTACTGGTATCATCACAATAAAGAAATGACTGCATCGATTCTTAGCTTCGTGATAGATTTTCGTGTCAACAATAACCTGAATTTGTCTTGAATTACGCTATTTTGGAATACTACGAACGCACACGTGCTAGTATTCTAAGGCGCATTAGAAAATTAAGCAGCATGATGTTTATCATCTAGATTAGTAAAGCCACGAGTTAAGAGATTTCCTTACAATAACAATTCTAGAGTTCCACCATCGGCCACCTCATAACTTCGCTAAATGATATTTACCTTTCTCAGTGACATATACCACGTTTTTGAATGTTCTATCATGGAATGCAGCGGATTTATAAAATTTCCTCATCAATTATGCAAGTCACCTCTTGATTAGCACAATTTGCATCTAATTATGTAGATCGCTACTTAAGCTATCGACGTACCAAAAATCCTGACGATCCGTCAACCCCTTCTTGGCGTATTCTATTTCTAAATCTGAAGCAAAGTTGGCATCTGTAGTCCCAAAACAAACCGCTAGGAGGCCTAAGCCTAAACACCACTTATACTCTCTGGCCGAAGAGCTATCTACCACACAAAAATGCGACCATAGCATGTCCAGAACACGAGACGATCGATTACTGTACCCCTGGCGGAGGTATTACAAAGCTGAAACATAGATATTATTTGAGACACTCGCCGACAATGATGATATGAAGATTCGTGA
Organism: Branchiostoma lanceolatum; assembly: GCA_035149815.1. Classification (NCBI taxonomy): domain Eukaryota; kingdom Metazoa; phylum Chordata; class Leptocardii; order Amphioxiformes; family Branchiostomatidae; genus Branchiostoma; species Branchiostoma lanceolatum. The sequence goes on from CM068866.1 coordinate 15,347,718, forward strand.
ATTACAGATTAGCACAAATTATTGAAATTTTCACAATATTACAGCGGGAAACATTAAATCGTATTTTTTTCAACCCAGGACTCTGGGTCAGCGTTTCTTTTTCTTTCTTTGACAGATCCGGAGAGAGAGAGAGAGGTGGGCGAGGACATAACAGTTAACCCCTTTGATATTTTCGGCAGCTCTCTTTGACGCTTTGAATCAACGTTAAAGGCAACCAAAGCAATATTAGGGCCCCCAAAAAATGGAAATAGAAAAAATGCTGAAATTTTTATGGTGGTGAGATCTACTAACACTATTTAGCAGATTTGCGTAATAACTTCATACTTTGAGCGTTCTAAAACCACGCAAAAACGTGCTGTATGATGATCCCCTTAGTTTCGCGAGCCTACAAAAACCCCGATTTCCAGTGAGTTCTCACATCACAACGACGTCGTACTTTTGTATGATGGACGTCGCTATATATACATTTTCAATAGTGTTGTTTGAACTAATCATGTTTAGAAATGACAAAATAAATTGACTTTCAAAATCTATATATTTTTTGGGGCCCTAACATTGCTTGGGTTTCCTTCAACTGAGCTATATGAGTGCTTTTCTGCGCACTTTTCGACGGGGCATGGTGTATACCTTGTTAGCCGTTCATCCCATCGATCCAAGAACAACGCCTAACGGCTGAGTGGTGGCGATCCAGAGTTATGTTTGATTGTTGACTATATCCGCCCAAGTTTACGACCACTGCAATGGCCGCTTTGACCTTCCACTCCAAAGAACCATACCGGCAGTATGTATGTACGGGTAAACATCGATCTAAGAAGTCCATCCGTGGAGATGTACAAACAGCGATTCGTGCATTTCTTGCAGACAAGCTTAAGAAAAGCTGACAAGGCTGATCGATAGTTTTGTGAATGTCAAATTTGTCTTGAACTTGACTAGACTAAATTCACACATACACGAAACCTCGCTGCCCTATTGATTGATTATGCGGAAAGCGAAAGTGTGATCCATTCACGCGCATGCAGCACACGGGTCCTCTTACTCTCCAAGCAGAGGATGGGCTCCGGCTGGTTTTTGACGTGTTTTAGGCGTTTTTGTCGGGCTTTCTATCTTGTTCGGATCCCGTTTTCTGTTTTCTTAAAAAAAATATTTACACAAAATAGAAAGCCAGACAAAAACGCCTAAAACACGTCAAAATCCAGACGGAGCCCTACCTCTGCTTGGAGACTAGGATCATCTGAATCAGTACACAAACCCTTGAATGTATATTGGGTCCGAGTGCAGATTTGTTATGAGGTGATTTCTTGCTCTTTTATCATGAAAAGAAAAAAGGTTTACATTTCTGGGATTCGTTTAGGCAAATAGGTTGTATTGAAATATATTCTATCATTGGCTTTGCCCTGCGTGACCGGTCGGATCTTTCGCGTGCATTGAAAACTCATCAAAATGCAAAGAGGGAAGACACAAACAGGATTTTCCTGTGTACGTGTTTGCAAAGAGGTCTGGTTGGCAGCTTTCCTATCTCTGAAAACATCTGGACTGTGCGGATTTCTGCTGCGTTGGGGTATATTAGGTGCTGACCCTAGCTTTTCCCCTGCTTGCAACAATGATCTACCGGATTTAATTGAGTCTCTAAGATACATGGAGCTATCGTTTTGGTCAATTACGCGATGTAAAAGACTAACGCTCTCGGAGACTCCTTGCCCCACGACTCAATTTCTTACCTCTAGATCTATTGGATCTTATCAAGAGGAATAATCCAATCAGCTGCAGTAGTAATAGTTACGCCAGCACACGGAACTTGAGCCTGGCGTACAAATAGAGAGTATAATTGCACTGAGCTGGAGATAGATGATACAGTTCACGAGTTTAAGTAATGGACCAATTTTAGCCTGGGACAAGCGTGTAATCAAGGAAAGGGCAGCTCGTTTGAACACACCACGCACCTGCCTACGGGCCGAGATGGCATCAAAAGGATAGCCTGTGTTAAACAATCTCTCGCTGGCAGGGACTGACGGTCTGCTAGCATGGCTTAGTCAAATTATAGCTTGGAAAGAGAACGTTTGCCAAATCACTACGATTTTATAATTAGATTTCTCCGTAATTTAGTTTATAGATTAGACTATCGATGATATTGCATCTCTCTTGGACGGCGATCAAAGTAAAACATGTATCTTCGAGTTTTAGAAATAAACGCTGTTTAGAGATAGCCAATGGCGCTCTTTCTTTGCGTGGAAAATAAATGGGTAGTACATTTACGTAATTCGGGCAGAGAAGACTCGATGAGTAGTCACTTGATTTATCCAGTGTATCTGATCTTTTAATTAAGTTACCCGAAAGACATAATCATGATAATGTTGTTAGCGCTGCTAATTAACGGAGCGAATGACTATCTGTCTATCGCCATTGGTTACGAGATTTGTAAAAAATCTAAACGAGTTTTGGCACCGTGTTTTACATATGTCTATACATTATTACTTAGGTAACTCGAGTTGAACTCTATATTATGTTTACCGAAAGTTGATATTTTGTAAACCCAGTGTAAAGAAAGGGGCGGCAAACAACACAGCCGGGCAAGACAACAACACTGGATCACTTTTCAGTTGATCTGCTGCGATTTCTTTTTGTTTGAGTGAAAATTGCCCTAAAGCAGGGGGTAAATAGAGTAACTCTGTTGCGAGACCATATATGGAGTGTCCCATGGGACCCGCAGAGTGACCTACTGTCCTCCTCACGGCCGCTTCACTTTAACTCATGAATTATTCATCCGACCCATCCCGTACATCCCTTCCACTTTCTGCATAATTAACGACATTGCCTGCCACTGCTTCAAAATTTTTATCGCCGCACAGACGACCGTGGGAAAGCGTGTCGTTCGGAGGGAATTAGTCTTTCCTTTGCGCATCAGGTGTAGGTATTGGTCAGGACTACTTCTTGGCTTGACACGCGTACGTTTGCTCGCGGCAAACAGTCGTCCAGATGGACGGATGAGCTTAGCTCGCAATTGGTACTGTTTGGATTGTAAGTACGGGAGCGCTGCGGGGGATTAAAAGTACAAGTACGCTAGCTGCACGCCCATGGGAAATCAATCTGTGCCTTGGCTTGCCGCCAAAAGCCAATCACTGTTGCCGGGAGGACGCTTGCACACACGCACGGCCGCGTACGCGTGAAGACACGGTTCACTAGCGATCAAGGACGCGCGGCGGTAAACGTTCTGGATGGGGCTAGTACTACCACTGCACGCGGGGCTCATGTCTTGGCTCGTGGCGACGATCCTCCTGTGTTTATGGGTCACCACGGGGCACTGCCAGCAGAACCCGGGCTTTGCTTCCCCCGTCGCCAACGTGGACACGATCGTCGGACAGCCGGCTATCCTGCGCTGCACGGTCAAGAACAGGGGCGACGCACGAGTCAGCTGGGTCAAGAACAGCATTCCTGTTAGTATGGGAGGCGACATCTTACTAGCCGACAAAGATCGCATGTCACTCATCAACACAGGAAGACAGTACGATCTCCACATCCAACCTACAGTCCTGGAGGATGAGGGGACCTACACGTGTGTTATCTATTTCTCATCAGGGTACAACTCTTCTTCAGGGGACCTGACAATCTTGGTACCTCCCACCGTACAGTCAATGACAGTGAACGGCCAGGAAGTCAGGGATGACCAGAAAGTAGTAGTGGAAGAGGGGACAGACACACTTTTTAACTGCACCGCTACGGGCAAGCCTGTACCGAACGTCATATGGAAGAAGCTCGGCGAACACGGTAAGGCAAGCGTGTTCTTCCGGAATAGCACGGTACTCATGGCGAACATCAGCCGCACGGCGTCGGGACGGTATAGCTGCCTGGCTTCGAACAATGTTTCGCCGACGGACAACAGAGTGATGGATTTCGAAGTCCACTACGTGCCAACGGTGATCCCTCAGCGGTCAGAGGTCATGGCAGTGTTGCGAGGAAGGACGTCGTTGAGGTGCGACGTGGATGCCTTGCCGGCTGCGACAAAACTGGATTGGTACAAAGATAATCGCAAGATCTCGCAGGGACAGAGGTACGAGTCGACCGGAGGGACGACGGGAACGTTGATCTTGGAGCTCAGGGATGTACGAGACGGAGACTTCGGAGAGTACATTTGTCGCGTGACGAACAGAGTTGCCATCAGAGAAGCCACCGTTACGCTTTACGAGGTGGCGACACTTCCTCCGACTACGCCGGGATATTCTGAACTTGACGTTGGAAGTGGTCATCGGTTAAGTTATACATGTATTAGCTTATGGATAGTACTTATAACACTCATACTTCAATGATGATGAAAATATGAAGATCATCGCTCATTCAGGTAGAATATAGACTATAGCATAGCGAGCCTGGCAGATGAGATTGCTGTTGTGTAACAATAGACCAATGCAAGTATCTTTGATATTTGCCCAGGGGTAAGAAATGTAATTTATTGAGCTGCCTATATCTCTAATGTGTGCAAATTACTGCCAGCCTGTAGGGTACCAGCAACATAGGCTCAGAATTGTAGATAAGTCTTTTTATCACAAGGCTTTATATAATGACACGGTGTGTGTGTGTATGTGTGATTGTGACTGTAAAATGAGATAAGCGCTGTGCTTGCCAGGAGCCTTCTTGGGAAAAATAACTCCAGGGGCTTCTGAGTTAGATTTGGAGCTCAGTGTGACAGAAATACCCTTCGGTGGGTGCTTATCGTCAAGTGTGATGTCTCAATAGCCTTAGCACCAAAATTGGCACTGAAGGACATAAATGTACAGTGATGGTAGCACTTAGCTCTGCATGCACCACATAATTGAAATTGGACTCCGGACAAAGTCCAGAAAAATCCCTTCTGATTGTCTACATGACAGTAAAGGCTGTATCTGAGTACAGTTTAGTGTAGTTCAAGTTGTCCAATTCCAACCTAGGATTACTGAATGGTTTTTGTGATGTGATATGGAATCATGGTGTAAGGAAAGGTTAGAAGTCGTCAGCAATGTCCGTTGTAAATTTAGCCTACGAAAAGTCTTAGCCATGTTAAGAGGTTGAGCATGGTTGGAATTGAAATGTGATGGGCTGGCTGGCAACTTGGTGGTGAATTTCACATTCAAGGGTGGACAAGGAGGATTGTAGGGATGGGGATGGGTTGGTGCGAATGTTTTGACAGGGTGTTAGTTCTTGCATTTTTCTGTTTGTTGTTTTGTGGTTTTTTCTCCCAAAATGTTGGTTTGAAAATATTATGTATAAATTTGTTGATCATTCCAAATTTCATACAATTCCTCGCTCCCCGGTTTTACCCAATGCCACTTTTTAAAAACCGTTGTAAAAAAAACCTCTACTTCTAATGTTATCAATGCAAAAGTTAAACCATTTGTTTTAAACCAAGTCATAAATCATGTACAAAACGATTGTCAACCAATAATGTTAGCCAGAACACTCGTCCGCACTACATAGTGCCTGGATAAAACATGTCTTCTGTTAAATCAAGGAGAATGGTTAACGTCCTAGGTTAGATGCACTTTAGCTGTCTCTTGCACTTTGAAAAAGTGACAATTTTGTGCTGGCTAAAAGTGTTCTGGGTCATATACGTGGTGGTTGTCACATATTCTTGTAGCCATTAGCGTACGGAGGAGTCCAGATGCTCGGTTCTAATTCATTTGGCGAAAGTTGTGTTTGCCATATCTGAATCTCAGAAGACCTAGGTTATAATGTCAATGTCATACTGAAGACCAGTCATCATTTTTGTTAATTAGATTTGGAGTTTTCGATTCTATTGAGTAACTCATTTTGAATAAATGATGTGAGGAGGGAATAATTTGAAGTGACTGTGTTACCTTCAACGCTGTGTGTATGAAATATTATACAGAGATCAGATATGAGTTTAAAGTATGTTTGTTCAATACAGACATTGCTATCTGCTCACCAACTCGGCTCCAAGGTTAATAATGTGACCCGTCCATGCGTCATAGATGAGTAGTTTCTTATTGCCTATAGCGTGTGATCTCTGAAGAATCTTCAGATACACACATCACAACTGACAAGTGTTGTTTTAAAGGAAAACTTCACTCAATTTGCTGGATGACTGGTAGATTTTGAGCAGGTATGAGCAAATATGATAAATACTTCACATCCAAAAGTCTACAATGTTCAATTTTCCTTCAGAATGCTGTGTGGATCTGTTGTTATGCTTAAAACTTTGTCAATTTTAGCAAATACATGTAAAGTTGATATATTATGTTGTGAAAAATTTCATTTGTGTACACTACCTGGTATATTAAGTATGGTGACAAATCAAATTTGGAAGAATAATAGCAGAGCAAGCAGGTCAAGTACATTGTATAGCTTTGAACAGATGGTTGTAAGTCAGCCATCATTCTGAAACCATTATTTTTGTACTGTATAATTTGCCTACTAATTAGGATATTGTATTTCAAGCTTTAATTCTGGAGATAATTGAAAAACAAGAGTGACAAATATACTCACAGCAGACAATGTAAACATCTAGGGACAAACATGGCATGCATGTCCTTGTTTGTTTTCGACTTAGGACAAGGAGACACCCAAACAGTTGGCTTTTGTCAGACCCAATGGTTTTGATTTGAAGTAATTACTTGGGAAAACAGTGTGCTATCTTAAACATTCATCAAATTGTAACATTTTTGATATTCCCTGTGGTTGTAGTCACAAATGTCAAAGCACTTTCCGAATAAAGAGATTTCATGTACAAGATGAAATGTGAACTTTTCCATGAATGGATGAAGTTAAGTCAATTACTACATTGAAAAATGACCTGTGATAGCAGCTGGGATGCAACAATGGTACCAAAATGTTAAAAGTGATGTGGCAAAAATCTGGAGGAAAGGTCTTAACTTTCCAAGGTAACGTTATCCTGAAAAATGAATGATGCTGTCATAAAACATTACAGGCATCCTTGCCAGCCACTGTTCCGTGATTATGTTGAAAGCGTCTGCTTGCTGTGATAAACCTACTCTAAAGCATCACACATCCTTGAACGCTGTTCGGGGATTCAGGAAGGCCCCGGGCTTGCGTGACGTATTACAGATTACATGGGGAATGGTAGTTCTGGGACACCTTCAAGCAGACACAAATTTAATCATCCAGAATTACGATATCAAGCAAAGCAATAACAGTTTCCCCAGTGCTCCAGTAGGATCGAATTAGGCCTTTTATCATTTTAGAGCAAATATTACTCGCAATGTGCTCATGATCTAGCTAGTCAACCGTGTATTTACAGCTTGATGCACTCATAGGGAATTCACAAAAGACTTCAGGGAAAAGATCAAATTTTGTAATAATACTGTTTGTAGCCCTGGGTCAGATATGATTTTATGTATTTTTTTTTCTATTTTATGCTTACTGGAGCAGATTTAGACTGATTAAACCGCTGACCTAGGCTTTGTTGGTGGATACCTTATTTGGTGGATACCTTATTTGGTATTCTGAGCATGACGGCCTATGGGATGGGTCATTGTACAGGGCCAATTGGTTGTTATTTTAAACACAGCTCATTTCCAAAGGTAACCATGTGATCCTAATGCTGTGCAGTGTGTTGTGCTTCAATATCTGTTGTTGAAGTACAATGTAGTAGTATCCAGTATCTGATAATTTATAATACTGTAATTCACTTTATCTTCATGGTAGCAAAATTTCACGGTGAAAGGAAAATTGACATTTTCACTGAATTTTTAACCTCACTGTGGCGGCAAGTGTGTTAAGGAATCATAGATTATAATTACAACACATTTTTCACGGTGATGATAAGTTCACGGTACAGAGGTGACCGTGAAAACAGTGAAGTTGAAGTTACAGTGAAAGAAACAAGAATTACAGTATTTGAAGGCATCAGAAAAATGTCACAACATATTACTGGGAAATGAGGACTCTTATGGTCCAAGTTGCAAACTGTCAGGTACTATGAAAAAAAAAGATCACCCAATGCCAGATTTGATCAATTTTATTGATTGCTCCCTTTTCGCTCTGTTTTCCTTCAAGTACAAGAGTGATGATAGGAGAGTTTGGCCTCGTATTTATGTCGAATATATTCCTCCGAGTATTGAAGTTATGAAAAAGGGTTTCCAACAGCACTGCTATCTATTATCTTCCATTACCTTTTACCAAAATATGTATCGATCCAAAAGGCTCTGGTTCTTGCACACTTCAGATGAAAAGTGAATGAATTATTTATCATTTTAATATTTCATTGTTGTAGATTTGTAACCAGTCTGGAAAATTATGTGATGTCATATTGTTGTCACCATCTTGTTTTTTTCCATATTTTGTGTGTATTTTTTACATTTTGGCATTGATATATTTTAGCGTGTTCCTTTGTCGGGATAACATAAAGTATCGACTTCGTTTTCCAACTCTATGTAATTTTGACAAAAGAAGGATGAATTCCACTTGTATGCATATGAATCATCATATGCTTATAATGTGACTGTACATAACTACAGTATCCATTAATATTTGTAAGTATGAAAATTGATGTGTGTGTGTGTGATGTGACCATTCTCTCCACTTACCCAATGTTTGCTAGTTGTGGCAAAGGTCAAAGCACAGAGGTGTATGTAATAAAACAAAACTGATGCTTAGAACTGTAGGCTCAATTCATGATTTTAGGGGGTAATTCCCCAAGGGCAGATCTTATAGTGAGTGGTAAGAAAGCTGTGTCTTAGAAATAGATTTTTATAATGTTAAAAGGGTAAGGGCATAGATGTTAACACTGTAACGTTACCTGTATATTCAACTGGTAATTGAGTACATGTATTTGGTAAAGGCAACGATTCTGGCATACACTGTATGAACCAATTTTTTTGTTCAAACTATCATCCTATTAAGAGGAAACTTTAAACCTTTCGTTTTATATCTACAGTAATCATACTTTGTAACCTACTCATTACACTTGTCTAATAATGACGAACCTCCACATTTCTAGACCTTAAAATGGCTTGGAGCAAATACCATGTTTTAACCCTTAACTCACTATGTTAATACAACCTTCAAATTGGTCCATGTATGACCCCATGGCAGAAAGTGGCTTAACTAATCTAATGACTCCACAGCATTATATTTCCTCTATATCTCAGACTGTCCATTTGCACAATCTGACACCTAAATCCCTGGTGGAGCCCAAGCCAGCTTTGAAGATTATTGATATTTTTGGAGCCTGCCACTTTTGATATTACGATGATCTCCCGACGGGCTCTAAAAAGTGGCACAACACTAAAGAAGATTGCACAGTCATCGAATCCCGATCCGCAAACTTTCAAAGGCCAATAAAAAACCTGTGGTGACTTCAATGAGGCATTATATTGCAAAACAGCTCTAGCTCTGGAAATATTTCTCGAAGGTAACGTCATAAAGTCGGAGAGACAATACCAGGTATAACAGCAATGAAGAACCCATTTGAAGATCTCTTTACATCTAAGTCTTGTACTATGCGGGTTGTTTAAGCTCAAGCCATTGGTACATGCCCCATGGTGTAATCACTATGGTAATCTAAAAGCAACTGTATGTATGAGTGGCTTTGGCATGTTTTCAAATGTCTTTTTGCAGCATTTTGCATGTCTTTCTCAAAGTTCATTTTCAAACACCCTACTAAGGCCATGTTGATTCAACTATATGGATGACATCCGTTGGGAACCCCAAAACTGATGCAAGCATGCGAAATAAATTTTGGCAAAAATTTAAATTTGTCTTCAATATGTAATAAAGTGTTCAGGTACCAAGCAATAAATTCTTCATTTTTGTCCTGTCACATCTACTTTCACTTTGACTCTGTGGTATTTCATGACGTTAGTATCAATTTTCCAATATTTAGCAATATCTGCTTATTTTGCAGCTGCTTTATACAATTTAGTATTTAAGTAAGGTGGAAAACTTTTTTTGAGAAATCAAAAAAAATCGATGTGCCTGCAGATACTAGTACTGTAAATGCATTCAAGTTTGCATGGTTTTTATTTTGCAGTAGAAATGATAGTAGCACTACAGTTATAGGTGGGCAAAAAGTTTTGCGGCGGTTTTAAGTTTGAGCTGAAAGTTCACCGCGAAAACCGAGAACATAAAACCACCGCAAACATTTCTGCATTTACAGTATCATCAGAGTTAATATAATAACAAAACGTTACAGATATACATACAATAAAGTTGAACATCTGCTTGGAGATTAGTGTAAGGGTTGTGCCAGAATAAAATGATCTGCATTAATGAAGGTCTGAGATCGTTGATTTATCATGTACCATAGTTGTAACACAACTGACTGGATCAATTTGTATCTGCGGCCCCTTGTCCGCCTGCCATTCATCAGCGACTATTGGAGATTGTTCAGACCGTGTCACATCTCATTCATACGCGTTTGCCGGAATTGTTCTCCAGCGCACCGTAACGCGAAACCTTAACGACCTTTGTCAAAGTAGGGGATGAAGCCATCTGTTAAATGGACATGTCCCTTCACAGGGCCTAATCCAGCACAAGTGTGCAATATATATTGTAGAGAGCACCTATGGTGGCCCAAACTGGGGCAATGCAGCTGCAAGTATGTGGAGAAATATAATATTTGAAGCCTGAAGATTCAAAATTGCAAATATAGCTTATATTACTATTAGCCTGCCTGTTTGCATACATTTTTAATAGACACACCCTCATCTTTATATCATTTCCCCACGTTGCTGCATCCATTTATGATTTTAAAAAAGGCTAAAATTTAAACTGTTAGATAATCTGCTCAATATGATATTGTTGCAAAAATGTTGGCGTTCTGCAAGGTATATTTCAAAGGACGTTTTTGTAGCCTCCATAGCACTCACTCTCTCTGGGCCTTTTTCGGGGCCCCGGCCAAATGGTTACCGACTGGCTGCACAAACGACCAATACAAAAAGAAGTCATCAGCAAAATGTGTATTATAAGCCCCCCAAAAGGCCTGCTATAGAGACTACAAAATGCCCTTTGAAATATACCATGCAGAATTCCATTCTCAATGCCACATTGACCACTTAACTATAACATTACAATGTTGTGAATAAAACATGAGCAAGACCAATAGGAGACAAAAGTCTACCTTGCAAAGGCAGACTCATACAAAAGTCCCTTCAATACCTGATTCCCTATGAGATCATTTCCAACATAAAAAAGCACTAAAATGGTTTGCAAAACAATTTTGTAGTATCTTTTATGACCTGTTAATAGAGAAATGCTGCGGCTTAATTAGATTAGCCTTTCTCTATACAAATTAATTAGACGACAGCAATGATAGCAAGCTCCACGTAAAATTTCTGTGTAATTTAATTAGGCTAGACCAAGGCAGTTTTGGTTTGCTATTATTAGGTCAGTTTGATATGGAAACAAAGTCTTTGTGATAGACTGTAACAGTTACAATATTACTGATGATGATCCACTGTATTCTGCGGCTCGGAGGTTACTACAATATTACTACTTCATCGAAAAGTGTAATACACAAAACCAATAAAATGAATGACAGCCGCAGCAGTTTAGAGTGAATGGTCAGCATGTCATCAAGGTACAAGTATTCAGCAGAAAATTAATTCAATTTAAATCTAACATTAACTCTCTAACCTTAAATGGAGGTTAAAATAAAATGTACTTCAAAGCACAAAATGTCCTGACTCATTCCACCAAGTTGGAAATACTGTCTTGAATGACCAACCAACCAACCTCCACGTACCATTCCCGAGTATCATATTACATGTTCAAACGACCTTTCCGACAAACTTGACCTTGACAATAAGATCAATATGACCTGGAGGTTAACTCACTAAACATATTTATACAGTCAAACCTGGAACAGCAGCCAACATCTATGTATAGCTTCATATCTTATACCAAGTCGTAAAATCTTACAATCAGGTATTAGGCAGATGGCCAAGAAACTGGATGTAGGGTTAGCCTGGCCGGGATGGGGCACTCATGGACAGGATTTAATCATTACTGTAGGAAATTGCAGGGATGTCTCGCTGGCTTTTATGGCCGAGTCTTTGCCACTCACACAGCATTATGTCAAATTTATAGCTTCTTACCTGACAAAGTATTGATTAGGCCAATCAAATTCAATTCTTTGTATTCTGGTTCCCCTCTTTGTTTCTTTCACAGGCTCTGAGTGACAAAAGAAATTGACATTTCACAACCAAATTAATCCTTCAGTCTGAATATTGTGCAAGTCTTTTCTATTCAACCTTAATTTGTAACCAGAAGAAAAAACAATTTTTTACAATAATTGTACAGCCCACTTCTATCTATGGTCAGGTGTTAAGCCCTGCCTTAGTGCATCACATGTTTTTGAGTTTTTAGCCTAAGCTGACTACCACTAGCCAATCATAACACCTCAGTTTTGATCTGCTCAGCTACTAGAAGAGTTAAGCTGTAAGCTTTGTGTGGTAAGTATCAGCTACCAGTAATGGAAATAAAACTAACTTAAGCAGCTTATGAAAACACCTAGGAAAGTAGATATTAGTGGCTGTTGCTTACCTAATGTATCCTGCCAAGCTTTGATCATTTTTCTGTGACCCAGCTTCAGTATCATATCTAACACAACTTCTCAATAAATCATTGAAATCATAAGTGACAATGACAAATACTGACCAATTTGATTTATTTTTCATTTAATTCATTATCTTTTATGTATACAGTAACATAATTAATATCATACCCCAGATAATTGTAATTGAAATAATAACTCTAATCATCTTAGCTTTCCTCCGATTCAAAAAAAAAATTGACAGCTGAACCCTTCTGCTAATTTGTTTCGCCTAATTTGGATCATGAATATAAGCCTAATATTGGCAAAGAGATTGTAGATTTATTATTAGTTTAACCCTTTCCTACTGCCTAACCCTGTACTGAAGAAAGAACTCGTAGCCAAAGAGCTACTTCAGTGTGCTAATGGTTAAAAACCAGATATAGCAAAGGTACATGTACTTTAGATGCATTTAGGTTTGCATGGGTAAAGCTGTTTGCGAATCTTACTATGGTGTCGCTGGGAACGATATGGGTGAGCATGGTGTTAAGTATAGCACCACTTCCTCCGATGCAGATACGCGACTCGGAACAGAACTTGGCTCTCTCCACATCACTGTGTATGAAACAAGTAAGCTTCTAGTGCAAGGAACGAGCTATCTGTTGTGGTTCGTTTCGCATTACAACATCCTACAAGGGATGGTGTTATCGGACATGGCCGAGAGCTTTAGTGACGACCAAACCCCCGAGGAGGAAACTATCTGCGCCGTCTGCAATAAAAGAGAAGTAGAGGGGGACGAGTTTGTTGAATGCAGTAATTGTTTGAGCTGGACGCATTTCAATTGCACAGGACTTGACGATGCTACAAAATCGTCATTAAGAAACCCAGACGAAAAATACCATTGTATCAACTGTCACACCCCACGAGGCGCCACACGCACAGCGGTGACTGATCCACCAATTAGCACCTATTCAACCAGGGCAGACAAGACAATGACAACTCACAAGACCACTACCGACAACAGTCCACATGCAAATGACGACACCACCATAACAAAAGTCGTGCTAAAGTTGGAAACAAAGGACACACAGCGCTTGTCAACCTTGTATGATAAAGTCGAAACTCTCCAAAATGCTCTCGTGAGTATGGAGTCAAGCTTGGCCAACATGAAGATCCAAGCCAATGGGTTTGAGTCAGGTGTGTCCGAACATCTGGGTGCAATGGAAAAGAAAATGGAGTCCATTCAATGCGCTTGCGCCTCCAAAAATGTCGACTCGGAATCCAAAAAGCTTCGCGAAGAAAACGGAAAACTGCGGAACAGGGTTCTCCACCTAGAGGAAGAGATAGCAGCTCTCAAAACTTCTGCGTCTGCTATGAAAAAAGAAATGAGCGACATCAAGCTCTCTCAGGACCTGATGAAAGTTAAAGTTGGAAATGTTAAGGAGCTATTGAAGTCCTCAAAACACGCCACCCAGCTCGAACCAGTTCCAAGAAAGAACGATGTCACATATGAAACCAACACAGAAGAGCCCGTCTTGGAGTATACACTACCAACTGCAAACCGCTTTGATGCCTTAGTCGAAGAAGAAAACAACGAAGCATCTGCTAAGAAAGATTCCCAACCTGAACCAACACGTGCCACCGTACCCGAATTGATTGACACCCCACCAAAACGTGTTGTACTTATCGGGGACTCCAACGCACAAAAGATAAAGCCAAACCTGCTGTGCCCCTCTTCAGACATGCCGAGGCCCTACTGGTCCCCGAACCTGTACACAGCACCTACAGTTTTAGACAACCTGTCTAAAGAGGAGATCACACCCAACACAGTGATACTTCACCTTGGGACCAACGATCTGATGTCAAAACCAAAAGAGACAGTCATATCAGAGTTTGAAGTAGCTGTGAGTACCACACAGTCACTATTCCCCGACGCCGAAGTGGTACTATCAGCTGTCCCTCCAAGAAGAGAAGCAAACTCCTACCGCCCAAACATCAACAATGATATCTTGTCCGTTAATCAGCACCTCGAGAACATGTGCAAAGCGAATGACACACTGTTATATGTCGATCACCCACAGCTGTGGAATGAAAACAACTTTAATGATCATATGTTCGAAAAAGACGGGTATCACTTGAATGAAAATGGTACAAAGATCCTGGCCTTCAACATGAAGAGGAAAGCTACAAAAGCCCTGGGTCTTCCGTCCTCAAGAAAACACACAAGATCCCCGCGTCGTCATGGAAACGCAGCCAAGGCTAACCGTGGTCACCCTACCCCATCTTCACAGCCCAGAGGGAGGAACTATGATGGTAACGGGTACCAGTCCAACAGACGCGGGGATGTCAGATCAGGTCCTGCTGATCAGTACCGACCCAGGAGGTATGAGGGACGGGGGAAACCTCCCTCCTCCTCATACAGGAACTACAACAAGTTCCACAATCAGTCTACGTCACCACCAGGGGCACCCTCAAGTCAGAGTGTGAACGCACGGGGTACTACACAATGGGGTCCGTCCACACCGTTCTCACCTGGTGCTACAAACAGCCGTGCGAACTTTGCCCCGCCAAGTTTGCCAAACGGCGCGCCAACGGTTAGACCTGATCGTACTCCGATCCCCCTACCACCGTGGTTCCACGATTGGCCCTCCCCCGCAGAAGTGTATAGCAGACCCCCGGTAGGCGGAGTACCCCCCCAGTGGCACACCCCTCCACCGTTCCCGTACCTCAACGACCCCCGGAGTGCCCCCCCACCATTCTGGCGTATGGTGGGTCAGAAGTAGCAGGGAATGCCGGACGCAGACCAGCACGGACCGAAGTAGTCTCCAAGCAGACCTACGGGTTGGCAAAGACCGTATCCAACAGGCAGAAGTAGTTTCTATAGCCAACCCAAGTCTATGAGACTTGGGTTGGCTATAGAAACTACTTCTGCCTGTTGGATACGGTCTTTGCCAACCCGTAGGTCTGCTTGGAGACTAGGACCGAAGCAGCCTGCACCTTGTGGACACGGCCTATGATGACGTCACGGCTCATCTTTCGGACTCTATCGTTTGACCTCGCGAATTTGAACTAAAAGTTATGTGCGTCTCTCAACGGCGTTCAAAGCCGATGAGAAAGGCTACATCGAAATCTACTTGTAAAAACAGAAGCTTTGGTATTTCCATGGGCTTCTGGAACATTCACGGACTTGGTAAAAAGTTAGAGGATAGTGAATTTATTAGTCAGTTTACTGGGTTTGACTTCTTTTCCCTAATGGAGACCTGGCACACTGGTGAGTTATACTTTCCTAATTATCTTTATTTTAGCAGTAGTAGAACTAAATCCAAGAGAGCCAAACGAAACTCAGGTGGTATTCTGTTCTTATTCAAAAAACAATACAAAAATGTAGTTACTAAATTGGAAAGTAAAAGTGAGGATATTCTCTGGGTTAGGATAGATAAACAGTTATTCAACTATGACAGGGACATATATCTGGCGTCTGTATACATCAGCCCCCAGAGGTCAACAATTCATACAAACAGAGCGTATGATATTTTTGATATACTTGAAGAAGAAATCTCACTTTACAGTAATCTTGGTGAAATACTGGTGGGGGGTGATTTTAATGCCCGAATAGGTACCCTGCCGGATCATATCACTGATGACTTTCCAATTATGGATAAACAAATCCTTCCAAACGACTATAATTTCGACCACCCTCTTCCTAGATCCAATATGGATGAAGCACAACCAACAGTTTTTGGAAAAAATCTAACTGATCTTTGCATCAATAGTAAAGTTAGAATACTAAACGGAAGAACTCCGGGAGACCTCCTTGGTAAACCAACATGCTATCAACCTAAAGGGTGTAGTGTGGTAGATTATGTACTAGCAAGCGAGGAAGTAGTTCTACGCAAATCAATATTTTTCCACATTGAGGCATTATCGCCATTCTCAGATCATTGCAAACTTATCCTACTGTTAGAAGGAAATTCAGGACCTTTTCAGCAAAAGGAAAACAACTTGCCGACTAGACCTTACCGCAAATTTGCATGGAGCGCAGATTCTAGCGAAAAGTTCAATAGAATACTCAAATCAGCACCCTTGTCCACTAGCATCAATACATTCATTCGCAAAAACTATGAACTAGAACCTGAATCATTAGAACTTGCATTACAAGACTTTGTTTCACCACTACAAGAAGCCGGACGTAAGTCTCTGACCCTGCATTGCACAAAAACACGAAAGCAATGCCGTCCGAATCAATTAAATAAGAAAAAATGGTTTAACCAAATGTGTGCTTCAGCCAGACGAGAACTGCAAAACCTGGCTAAGTTACTATCCAAAAATCCTCGTGACCCACATATTCGGGGCTCCTATTTTGTAAAGAAAAAACAATACACCAAATTGATACGGAAAAACAAGAAAGAGTACAAAGAAAATATTTCTAAACAGTTAAACTCATTCTGCGGTAACAACACTTCGGGCTTTTGGTCACTACTAAAAGAGTACAAATCTGATAATAAAACAGAAAACCACGATATGATCCCAGCTGAAAACCTACATGAGCACTTCAATAAGCTTTATGGTGAGGACCCAAACGAAACAGTTTGTAAACCACGTAGCAGCTTTGAAATACATATAGAGAAAGAGCTATTGAAGTTAGAAAAAAATCTCGAAAATAACCCTTTGGACACTCCGATTAGTAAAAATGAAATCAAACAAGCAATCTCTAAACTTAAGAACGGCAAAGCCTCGGGTAGTGATCTCATTCGCAATGAGATGCTCAAATGCTCAGCGCACATTATTTTAGTACCATTAGTCAAACTTTTTAATCTATTCCTGTCTGCAGGATACTTTCCCCAGGAATGGTGCAAGAGCCACATTGTTGCATTACACAAAGGTGGTGCAAAAGATGACGCAAATAACTACAGGGGAATTTCGGTGACAAGCTGCTTAGCCAAGCTATTCACCTCAGTTATAAATACAAGACTTACAACATATTTAGATGAATACAAACTAATCTCTCCTAACCAGGCAGGTTTTCGGAAAAACTTTGGTACAAACGACAACCTATTTGTTATGGACTCCTTGATTGGTAAATATATATCCGGTAATAAACGGCTTTACGCCTGTTTCATAGATTTTAGAAAAGCGTTTGACTCCGTTTGGCGCGAGGGGCTCAGATTCAAACTACTTAACTCGGGAATAGGGGGGAACTTTTACAACGTAATCAAATGTATGTACGAAAAACCCAACACTTGCGTCAAAACGCCTTCCGGCCTAACACCACCTTTCGTCACTAATAAGGGTGTTAGGCAGGGCTGCAATTTAAGCCCTACACTTTTTAACTTATTCATCAACGATTTAGTGCAGGAGTTAGACCATATAGAATGTTCACCACCCACTTTACATAACCTACTGGTATCTTGTTTGCTATATGCTGACGATGTCGTTTTATTCTCTGAATCCGATAAGGGATTACAGTGTGCCCTAGACAGACTAAATACGTTTTGTTCTAAATGGAAGCTGCAAGTTAACCTAAAGAAAACTAAAGTTATCATCTTCAACAAATCCGGACGATCCTTCCCAAAACTAACTTTCTTGTTCGGACAGGACAAAATAGACATTGTTTCCTCATACTGCTACTTAGGCATTACAGTAACATCTTCCGGCAGCTTCTCTTTGGCCAAAAAACAACTGTCAAACAAAGCCCGTAAAGCCATATACAGCTTCAAATGTCTAACTCGCTCATCAGTTTCGCCCGATAGTTTACTGAGGATATTTGACTCATGTGTCAAACCCATTCTATCATATGGATGTGAAATTTAAGGTACCGAGAGACTGAACGACACGTCACCGATTGAAATTACACATAACCGTTTTTGCAAAAACATTATTGGTGTTTCCAGGAACAGTAGTAATATAGCAAGTAGATCCGAATTAGGTAGACTCCCTCTGGACATTGAAATTTCTGTCCGTCTCATTAAGTACTGGTTACGCTTGACGCAATTGGACATCGCTACGCACCCATTGCAGAGAGACGCACTCCTATTTCAGCATAGCTCTGTTGCACATACTAATAGCCGTAGAAAAACATTGTTACAGCGAGTTAAAGAAATCCTTGATTGTAGCGGTTACTCATATCTCTTCACTCTGATAGTTCACTCTGTGACCCCAAATATGTATGTACTCTGATAAGGAACAGAATTTCTGATATGTATATCCAGACATTCCTTCATAATCTAAGTGCCGATACAGGTAAACTGAGATTTTATAAAACTTGTAAATCTGTATACACTAGAGAGAGGTACCTAGAACTTGCTGATTTTGAGTCGCGCTCGGCCATCAGCAAATTAAGAATTAGTGCTCACTCCCTAGTAGTAGAGAGAGGACGATATAAGAGTTTACCAGTGTGCCAAAGAATTTGTAAATACTGTACGTCCAAGGCGGTGGAAGACGAAACACATTTTATTTCCAAGTGCATATTTAACAGCGACGAAAGAACCGAATTATTTAAACAAGTTATCACGAAATATCCCTACTTTTGCACACTCACGGATGAACAAAAAGCTACCTTTCTCTTGAAATCACAGAACCCACAAATACTAGAAAAAGTGGGACTTTTCGTCTTCCACTGCTTCCAAAAAAGAAGTCAAACCCAGCTAATTTAGATATAGCCAACAATTGTATATAGTACCAGTAACCTATTGTTACAGCAAAGTCAGACACAGTTTACTGACGCATGTATGTTTTTCCTATGTTTTTATCATGTATTTGCAATTAGCCCACGGGCACGAACTTGCAATAAACTTCTTATTTAATTTCGCGGTAGGAAGAAAATAGAGTGTTCCTGTGTTTTAAGTTCGCGTTTGAGACAATAGTAAGACAAGGGGGTAGGAGGGCAAAACAGTTCGCGGTGGTTTTATGTTCCCGGCAAAGAGCTTACTGTGAAAACCGCGAACATAAAACCACCGCGAACATTTCTGCATTTACAGTAAAGTCAGAAAAAAGATGCACAGAGCCTCTCTGACTATATAACTGTATTGCACCCAAATTCCATTCAAATTCCTGGCAGAAGCTGAGTTCTAACACAAGACCTTTAGGTGTTGTACAGTATTGAGTACCGCAGATTACAGAGACATATGAGTGCTTCTCCAGCCTATGCTCGCCTAATCTATTGTCCTGTACAAGCGTTATCCATCAAACCAGTCTGCTGAACCTGTGTCGTGTGCGTCATACAATATCCAGCCTCGTTGTGCTGGGATTTCCCTCCGAGCTGTTATCTATCAAACTGACAGACGGGTAATAATTACTGGAACAGTTTCAACCCAGGAGCAAATTTCCCCGATGTAATATTACATGGGGGTGCTTGGATACATGATTTTGATTAGGCAAATCCCACTGCAATTTGTGCATTTGGACAATAAAAACTTTATGATCATAGCTGTCTTTGACTTATTACACAAGAAAATGATTGAACAGCACTAATATATAATTACTCACTAAGTAATCAGATATGATCCATTGGTATTGTAATTCTAAAGGAATGCTTTACTGACATTTGATAACTGATGCTAAAAATTAAAGAAAATGGTCCCAAATCACCTGATAAAATTGTCTTCACCTCATTTACATAACATATCATCAATTCATAGCTTTTGGTTGAAATTTTAAGCCTGGTGAATCACAGATCTTTCTCACTGAAAGGTAGTGAATGCTACTTGAAATGTCTGACCATTTCCAAACTGTACTCACAGTTACTTCAAGGAGGTTAAACCTCCTTGGTTACTTGAGTAACCGTAACCTTGTGCACCCGATACAACAATATTAATCTTTTCTAATTTCATAGAATTAAACGAACAAATCCCAGACCCAAATTTACATCAAATTATTATTGTTACAGTAATCTTTCTTACATAACACCGGAAGGAAATCTATTTGACAGGAAATGTTAACTTTTGTTCTGCTTCTTGGCAAATTTATCTCTGAAGTTCAAGATCAGAGATGCAGCCTTTTGAGGAGTTTCTAAAGGAACGGTGTGTCCGCAGTCCTCTATGATGTCCACCTGTAGAGGCGCTGTCATCTCTTTCTTTATCACATCCACACAGCTTATGTGCAGCACCTTTGGGTTCAAAACACAAGATAGACAAAATGAGTAATCATATTTGGCATGTTTTTATCTCCATGAAAAATGGAGATATTGTTTTGGGTGTGTCTGTCTGTTTGTCTGTTTGTGTTTCCGGACTACTCTAGTCAGCATAACTCAAGAGCCTCTTGATGGATTATGATGATACTTGGTATGTGGGCGTTGTGAAGCCGAAATTCAAGGTCGATTTTGGGCCCCCTGGTATGTGACCTTGGTACTGCAGCAGAACTTCAATTTTTGTATCTTTTGACCTGGACGTGCTGTGGTCTTAATTTTTGGGTGGCAGATAGCTTGTTTAGGAATGTGCACTTCCTAATCAAAACTGCTTCAAATTTTTCATTGCTTGATCAATTATAAATTAATAGCTGATGAAAGGTGGTGGATGCTGTCTGAATACTTTGCGCAAGCTTCCAACCTTCATCCTGAGTATCAGTCTAATTTCTCATAGTTCAACTATGATTCAATTTGTACAAGAAAAATATATGCGATGCTAATGTACTTATTGCACTCAACACTGTACAACTGCTCAAGACATGACAATTTGTCATACCTGCTCATGTCTTCCCCATATCACCTGAGTTGGTGCAGTGATCTTGCCGAGTAAAGGGGTGAGGACATCTTCTTGCTCCAGGATAGCATCAAACACTGGAACAGGAACAACATGTCAGCAAAGTTAACATGTTAGATAAGCTACAGAAATGTCTTCAAATGGCTTATTGAATAATCATAGAATACAACATGGTGTATTTGGTATTACCCAAGGTACTGTAAATGCATTTCAAGTTTGCTTGGGGGTTTTTTCGCGCTAAGGCAAAAACGGAGTGTTCGCGGTGGTGTTAAGTTTGCAGCAGCGCTATAGTCACATACTGCTACAGTATTGGACAGAAATGTTTGCGGTGGTTTTAAGTTCGCGGTGAAACGTTCGCCGAAAAAAACGCGAACATAAAACCACCGCGAACATTTCTGCATTTACAGTACTAGCCAAACCAGCGGAGAGAAAACACAACTTCCATCCAAGAAAATAAACGTACATTTCATGTCAATGCGAAATGCTCCAGAAGTTGAAAAAATTTTGCATCCACAAACAAAAAATTGTAACATCAATTTTAATGTCTGAATCCGGTATTCAAATTTTTGACAGCGAAGCGTGTTTGAATCATTCTATGGTAGCTCATGCAATACAACTTCGAAGCCTGTGCAATAGCGTAAAATATGGACCGGTCTGAAACACCCGTATTGAACGTTATCTCGGCCCAATTATACAGCCTACTGTACAAAGTTTGAGAAACCTTGAAATATTTCAAGAAAGGAGATACAAGTGTGACCACAACAAGTTACACCAAACTGATAGAAAATAGCAAGACACTTACATTCCTTGAAGAAGCTTACATGAGGCTTCATGTAGTAGTCCACGTATCCTTTCAACAACTGTGTTGGAGATAATTTGTAAACAATTTATCACCTGGGGATTTTTATACACACTTGACAAGAAGTATTATACTCAGGGTATGTGCCAAAATGTAAGACTTCGTGCAGTTCATTTAAATTGTTGTCTTCCCTCAATAATTGTTTTGCTCAGATCTTAACATGCTGCTGCAGTTTCAATCTTAATCCAAAGCCGTGCACCTTATTTTTGACTGCGGATGCACTGGTGCACCTAAATATTTGTATAGACTATAGTGTTATGTACAAAAAGGTTGACTATAATTGTACACCACATTCTTGGCATATAAGTGTCAGAATAAGAGTGAAATCTTTGTTGTATGAGTTAGTTGGGTTTTTGCAGTTAGCTATAGAATTTGAAACTGAGTTCTGAAGATTATGCTGCATTGATTCTACTTTTATGTTGTGCCCCCTTTTTTTTCACCTGAATTTCTTAAGGTTAGGTGCACCAGTGCACCTATTCCCTAAAACGAATTTCAAGCCCTGTACAGCCTTAACCTTAGCCTATACATCCAACAGTTTCAGTTGGTTTCCGTACCTGTTTAGGAGGTATGAGTGACTTGTTGTACAGACAGATGTTAAACATCTCCTCTGCCTGCTCCACAGTTTCAGGGACCAACAGATATTTGTTTCCCTGGTCGATCTTCTCAAACACGAGACTCTTCACTGTAGGCTTTATACCTGTGGGAATACATCAATAGAAAAAGGAAACATTTTTTACATAAAAAGCTTTATCTTTCAGGGCTCGAAATAGTGGGTGCATGTGCACCTGTGTGCACCCAAAATTGGAACTGTGCACCTAATTTTTGACTGTGGGTGCACCAGTGTACCTAAATATTTTTGTAGGTAATTGGCCTTTGAAAAGTAAAGGTACTACTGTGCACTAGTTTACATAATATTCTTGAAATGTAAGTATCAGAGAAAGTAATATAATTTGTAACAGTTATACTTTATTTGATGTATTACTTGTTTGAAATTTTGATGTTAGCTATAGAATCACAGATTAAAGTTCTTAAGAACGTTAAACTTTGTAAGTATGTTTTGCCGGCATTCAACTTTATTTTGTGGTGCACCCAAAATTCTTTCTGTGCAGCTAACATTTTAGTTGGGTGTTCCAGTGCACCTATTTCCAAAAATGAATTTCGAGCCCTGTCTTTATATCACAAGTGAACCATGATATTCTGAAATTATGTATCTGTATTTACATCTGTATAACTGCCCTTCAGCGTAGCACACCAGCTTTGCAGACACGCGGTGCAGCAGCGGTTATATCACAGCAAACAACCTGTTACACCTAGCTTTTGCACCTCTAGCTGCAAGCGTTCTTTAAAGCTGTTCAGCTAAGCAGCCCCAGGGCCTACTGTACTAACTGGTGATAAAAAATTCCACTTTATGATAAGTCTAGGAAGATACACATTTTTTTAACACATCAATCCTAGGTTGGTAACTCTCAGGTAAACTTGAAGGCATGACTGATAAAAATGCTGATATCATTTACATGTAGCTCATTAATTGCATTTCATTAAATGCAGGAAGGAGGTTTCAAACATTTATCAATATTGTGTGTGTGTGTGTATGTGTGTGTGTGTGTGTGTGTGTGTGTGTGTGTGTGTGTGTGTGTGTGTGTGTGTGTATGCATGTGACTGTGTGTGTGACTGTGTGTGTGTGTGTGTGAGTGAGTGATTGTTTGTATATTGAAGGTAGTAGTCTAACATCATTATATTAGGCCCTAGCTATACATGTAGGTAGCTAGCATTACCACAGCATTCAACAGTTCAACAAAACCATTTGCTACAATGTACAAGTACTTGATTATGATCCTTACCAGTGGGCCCCGTCATAGTGAGTAAAGACACTTCTCCAGGATATAAAGCTGCATAGCAACCTGCGAGGCCGCTACCCATGGAGTGTCCTAGTACATGGAGCTGCCCATGGTCAAGGCCAATCACGCTGACGAACTACAAACGAACAAAACATTGCTGTAAAACTTTCATTGCCACGTTAGTTCTTACATGATAAAACTTTTTTATAGAGGACAAATTGTTTATAGAAAGGATGCATTGCACGATTCCTTCTTATACGAGTCTCAAACACGACTAAGTCTGTATAACAGCAAGTTTCTGTCCCCTCCCCACGAGCATTTACTGGTGGCTGCTGACTAGAAGGGCGATTGAAATCAGGCTAACACACGACATGATTTTTCTTCAATGTGCTTTCATGAGCAGAACAATAAAAGTAATATAGGCCTGGCCTTGGGGAGTATAGATTTTATTGACTGATCTGGTGGCTACATACGCTGAAATTTCTCCTGGGTATTTTTCAACATCACTTAAGACACTGGATGACTGCCAGAGAAGATCTTGTCCAAGACAAGATCAGATATCTACCTGGTGTAGGTTGGCAGCAATGGCCTCTATGCTAAGATCAGCCTTGGCCTTGATGCTGGTGTCTCCATGTCCAGGTAGGTCTATAGAAATCAGGTGCAGGTTCTTTGGCAGGTGCTGCAGGTAGAAACAATTCACAGGAATGTGTACAACCACATGTGATCCAAAATAGAGCTCAAGGGAATTGGTACTCTTCACAATTATCAAAATTCACACCGCGATTGCAGATTGTATGTACTAGTATGATAAAACACTGTCTAGATGAATCTTCTTTAGAAGTACAAAATACACAAAACTTTTAAAACTGAAAAGAGGTACGGAGATATTAACTGTAAGTCTGATTATGTAAGACAATTGGATGGATGGAATTTCATATGGAAGGAGACTAGGAACTTAACAAGTCATGAACCCCCTGCCAAGATTTTTAAATGGGATAACCCTCAGTGGTATCTTAAATCAGCTCCAGGGAATACTCCATGTCCTTGAGTGTCCAACATAGCAATCAAACTACAGCAGAAGGAAAATCAGTATGAATCAAAATTCAAAAAATCAAGACAGAAAAGCCGCACTGACCATGATCATCTCACAAAAGCTCTCCTTAATGTCTCCAAACCCATGGATGAGGAGAAGTGATGGCTGGTTCTTACTGGGCCGGCCTCTCTCCAGGTAGGCAAACTGTTGCTCCCCCACTTTCACATACTTGATGGTACAGCCCGCCCTCCATGTGTTCAACCTGCCACATTCACCAACGTTAAAACTTTCCTTTTTTTCCCTTTTCAAACACCCCAATTTTGGAACTTTCTAACCATTTTCACATCTATTCTTTTTCTCTTGCATGCAATTCTGCCCGCCCTCCATGTGTTCAACCTGCCACATTAACAAACATGAAAACTCGAGGCGTGTTGGCAAATGTTTTCACAATCCTTCATTTACAAACGCCTCATGTGGACCTTTCCAACCATTTTCACATCTATTTTTTTTCCTGCATGCAATTCTGAGCGGTCCCCCGAAAGTGGGAAATGGAACGAAATGGAACGAAATGGAACGAAATGGAACGAAATGGAACGAAATGGAACGAAATGGAACGAAATGGAACGAAATGGAACGAAATGGAACGAAATGGAACGAAATGGAACGAAATGGAACGAAATGGAACGAAATGGAACGAACTAAAACATACGTAACATTATGAAATGTAATACCAGTAGATAGCGAAATATAAGGAACGTTGTAACATTCACAGTAGACGGGAACAGGAAGCAAATACATAATATAACGTGTGTTATTTCTTGAATCTATTTGGTAATATTAAATACAACGTTTTTGCCGCGTTTGTGTGGCTAGATTCTTCCCTGAAAATGGGAGAGCCGCGTGCAAAGCGCTCGGCCGCTCTTCCTTGATTTTGCCAACTATCTGCAAATGAACTGCTGCAAATAGCAGCGAAAACCAGCAAATGGAACTGAGTATCGAAGTAAGGACTAGATTATACACAAGCTGGTGGTAACATTGCATCTCGTAATTCACCAAGAGGGCATGAGGCAAGCGTAATTTCATTATTCATACAGCGTGTTTGCGTGTTGTGTGAACTGTGAAATACACATCCTGCTCGTTCACACCCTCCCTTTGTATTGTCGTGAACAAGTAAGCAGAAATGTCTCCAGAGGTAGTTCTCAGTCCACGTCCGTGGTTGAATGGAGTGTGAAATTTTACATTGGTGACGCAGCGCAGAGAAGCATTTGCATATCATTAGCGGAGGGGTCCATTTTCCGACAGCCGACCAGCCGAACAATTGGTTGTATAAAAATCGTTGTTGCGGAGATATGCATATGATACGTACTAGTTATGGACTAAAACCGTATGTAAATAAAACTTGGAAGTCGGAGTTTGATTCAACCTGTCGGTAACACACCCACGTACACAGTTCCGATGCGCTGGCAACATTGGCGGTCATTTGCATGCGGGGCTCCATTTGCAACACGCAAACACACTTTATAAATAAAAAAATTACGCTTGCCTCATGCCCTCTTGTTGAATTATGAGATGCAATGTTACCACCAACTTCTGTATAATCTAGTCCTTACTTCGATACTAAGTTCCGTTTACTTGTCTTCCCTGCTATTTTCAGCAGTTCATTTGCGGATCGTTGGTAAACACAAAAGAAGAGCGGTGGATCTCTTTGCACGCGGCGTTCCCATTTTCAGGGAAGAATCTAGCCACACAAACGCGGCAAAAACGTTGTATTTGATATCAGACAGATTCAAGAAATAAAACACGTTATATTATGTATTTGCTTCCTGTTCCCGTCTACTGTGAATGTTACAACGTTCCTTATATTTCGCTATCTACTGGTATAACATTTCATAATGTAACACATGTTTTAGTTCGTTCCATTTCGTTCCATTTCGTTCCATTTCGTTCCATTTCGTTCCATTTCGTTCCATTTTGTTCCATTTCGTTCCATTTCGTTCCATTTTGTACTTTCAGGGGACCCATTCTGAGTGCATCCATTATGTCGATGACTAGTGCCCCCGCTAAGGTGATGCCAAATATGAAAAAAAATGTACAATTATCAACAAAAGAGGGTCTGCATGCTTTTTTCTGTAATTAGCTATAATTCTAATACAACGTTAATCCTAGCCGGTCCGCTATAATTCAATGTTAAGCATTGTCGGCAAATCATTTGTGAAGTGCGAGTGGTCGCTATATTTCTATAAAGCATTTTATTTGTTATCCAGAATTCATCCATACACTCAGATACACATTCTAACTATCAAGATATGCATTGCAAGAAAAATTAGACTAGCTGTAGACTGGTCAGTTAGTGGAGGTTGATCCCCACTGTTAACATAGCCATCAACTTTACCTTTGAAAGAAATATATGATGTAGGCAGGTTTGGTGTAGTATAGGGAGACAGCCAGGGCTAGAGTGGTCAGTACAGCTCCTCCAACCAATTGGACAATTGTAGAGATGACCTCCATCTTTATTTGAATTTAGCAAATGACCACTTGAACTGAAGACTGGCTTTATTTGACCTGAAACAGATGACATGATAATGAGGTCATGTTGATTATTATCATGATTATCTTCTGGGAATGATTATCATAAATAATCTCGGACAGTATCTAAAATTCATGTCTTTTGTGAGACACTGTTCACATGTGAGTAAAAACAAACAAATGACATCAACCAAGCTGGCTAGATAGAAAATTCACATGCAGCTGATCATGATAAAAAATACACACAAAAACAATAAAAATGGGGTCAATCATTCAACAGATCAAAAATCATTACATTCTAATGTTTGGTCATCCTCCATTCAATGCTTTTGAAAATTTACAATTTCATACCTGTTTCAGAAAGTCTCTTGATTTATCCTCGAGTAAAGTTTCCACTTTTGACCCCTACTAGTACCCCTATCCAGCTAGTAGCTAGTGACCTGTGACCAAAATCATTATACAACGTTACACCTAAACGTTAACTGACCTACTTTTTCTTCCGCTTCAAAATTCCCACGCTGTCACAAACGTGACCTAGCTTAGTCTCGTAACGCAGCGAGTATTGTCAATGTTATATGCTGAATAAGATACTGTGCCAGCTGGACGGAAGGCAGAAGCACACGTTTTCCGATACGACACCAGGAAACCAACGTTTGCCTCACCTGATAACTGAGTGATCTTCCAGTTTGACCTGTCTTCTGAGGTCACTCGTCACATGGTCTAGCATTGCCATCTAGCGACATATATAAGCATTGCAGTATTTCAGCACCAAGGATAGGTCATGTCGCATCAGGACCATGGGACAGACCGTGTACAATGTATCAGGCAAAGTTTTTCTGTGGATATGTCGATATATTTGTAATACGCTATAAATGTCCTTTACAACTTTCTTTTTCAACGATCCATGCTATTTTTCCGTTTATGGTCACTTTTCAAATGTTTTCTCCTCGGTTAATCACTCAAACATTGTCTGTATCGTGCTTTTACTTGATAACGAAGTGATCACAAGTAATCCTGATTGTCGCACGGTGTAGCAACGCTACCTGGCGAAATATGTATGCATTGCAGAT
This sequence comes from Branchiostoma lanceolatum, assembly GCA_035149815.1. Taxonomy (NCBI): domain Eukaryota; kingdom Metazoa; phylum Chordata; class Leptocardii; order Amphioxiformes; family Branchiostomatidae; genus Branchiostoma; species Branchiostoma lanceolatum. Next base: position 15,376,221 of record CM068866.1, read on the forward strand.
CATTACGACAACCCATATGGCCTTGATAGATCTTGATATTCTACTGCTAATTGAAATGATACATTTTCTCAAAATATCAAGCAGCTGCTATTACCAGTAATGCAGCATTTCTTATGACCACTTTGTAAATCATTGTAATGGTTGCAGTGGTTCTATTTTTGCAGTGACCTCTCCATTGTGCATTCATTCACAGAACTAGCCTCCACCAGGCCTTTAGTAACGTAATGTTAACTGGGCAGAAAAGGGAAAAATTGGTCAGAAAAGGCAGTAATTGGCCAAGAGAGTTAATATTTCTGTCTGCAAATGAAAACCTTTTGGCTAAACTCACCTGGCAACTAATGGCCCTTTAGCCGGCATTCTGGTAGTCTGGCAGGGACTACAACTGTTTCAACTGCATTAACACAGACTCTAATTTTCCCCTTCCATGGTGAAAATTAAGTGCTGGCAAAATAAAGGACTTTACGGTAAGTACAATGACAACTACTTTGACATTTCTGTTGGTTTAATTCATTTACACGTCATTTGTACAGTAACATATAATTATGTAAGTTGTAACCAATATCATGCCCTGGCCAGAGGGCAGTCTTTGTAGCTTTATTATCCCTACATTCCACATTCTGAAGTGTAATTCTTGTACATGTATTACATAGCATAACAGTGATGTATGACTTCTTCTCCACTTTAAACCCCAGATAATCCATTGTCCTGTCCAACCGTTATCCATCAAACCAGTCTGCTGAACATGTGTCGTGTGCGTCATACAATATCCAGCCTGGTTGTGCTGGGATTTCCCTCCGAGCTGTTATCTATCAAACTGACAGACGGGTAATAATTACTGGAACGGTTTCAACCCAGGAGCAAATTTCCCCGATGTAATATTACATGGAGGTGCTTGGATACATGATTTTGATTACTTTAGTAGATCTAGGAAAAATCCTACTGCAATTTGTGCATTTGAGCAATAAAAACTTTTAATAGCACTAACTTGTCATAGATTGTAAAGAAAGTGATTGAAGTGCAACAACTAGTAATGGCATTACTCTGGAATAATTACATGATTACATTTCTTATGGACTATACAGTTATATATTGAGCAATAGATATGATCTATCTATTGAGCTTATTAGAATCATTTACAATAGTTGACAACTATATCAATCCTGTGATATACAATGTAAAATTCACTTCTGCAACTTGTCAAGCCAATAATTCTCGAAGACTTAATTTACCTGAGGATGTTAAAATCATTTACAGCCAATTCTGGACCACTATGGAGAGGACTGACTTCAGCTTTGGAAACACTTTCTTTACTGACAATAAATGATATGTTTGCAAAGCCGAAATCAACCCAGCAGAAAACTTTCTATGATTTCTTAGTTTCATTCTACTTGTTGACGACTGTTTCTCTAAAGTTCAGGAGAAGAGAGGCAGCCTTTTTGGGAGCTTCTAAGCCGATGGTGTGTCCACAGTCATCTACGATGTCCACCTGTAGGGATGCTGTAATCTTTCTCTTTATCACATCCAGGCCGCTTATGTGAAGGGCCTGTAGGATGAAAAAAATCAGGACGATTCTAAGTGATATCTATAGTAATATGACATCTCAAAATTCCAAGAGTTATAGCCTGTAATGTTTTGGAAGTAAACACACAAACAAACAACAGACCTAATGTCTGCTAATCGGTGAATGTCATAGGTGAAAAATAAATGAATGCTACTTTAGAGATTGTAGATGATTTGATTAATATGATGCTGGCATCTATCACCAATTTGTACTTTTTCTACAACAAAAATTACGCCTCTAGAAAATGTCCAGTTCAAGAACTAACTAATTTAACAGTACCATGAATTGACAAGCGTTCAACAGAGAAAAATTAAACAAAGTGTTTTGGGGTACTAGGTGATCACAAAGTTGGTCTGAAAAGAGACAATGTAGTTCGTACACACCTTGTCATGTCTTCCCCATATCACCTGTGTTGGTGCCGCAATCTTCCCAAGATAAGGAGTCAGTCCATCTTGTCCAAGTTCCAACATAGCATCAAACACTGGAACAGGAATATGCCACACAGAGGTCAGCAACACAAGGGATGTGGAAGGGATAAAGTGATTAGATTCATTGAGATTTACCACACTTGGCAGTACGAATGGCTCAAACATTAAAGAAAACAACATGTATACCAAAATTACTGACTTCACTGACATTATTAATAGCAAAGAAATGATCACATAACAAAGTTCCATCCAACCAAGGACATTATACCTAATAGTATATAATGTCCTTGATCCAACTGATACCCACTGATTAATAGTATTGTCAATGAAGGTTAGACATCCAGCTATCAAGATAAACAAGGAGACAGTAATACCCAAGCAACTGGATAGATTTTCCAAAATCACTCCAGTTGCTTGAGTAACTGGTCCCTTGTGATTAATAGTTTCACTCACGTTCTTTGTTGAAGTTTATGTATGGTCTGGAGTAGTCCACATATCCTTTCAAAGCCTGTGGAGGGTGTACAACTAAGATTAATATTTGGAGCCCATAAATATTTGCCAATTTCATCTGATGAAAGAAAAAAAATTCACATTGGAAATGATTTTGTTAGCAGTTGGCAATAGAGCATGTGCATTATAGTTGTTATGTGAGGGTGAGGGGGGGCAGTAACTCGCTCAATAAGAGAAATGAGCAAAGGTTGCAAGCATGCATTCCTTACTTTACGAAAAATATGCCTAACTAACTGTGCTGAGAGGCAGTCAGGCACCTGACAAAGCAGAACAACAAAAATTAATAAAGCACAAACAAAACAACATAAAAAGCAGAATTATTATTAGATGGCAGGCCATATGAAAATGTGATTGCAAATTTCACTTTCAGATTAGAAGCTCATCCAGATTCATTGTTAGTATTAGCCCTTTTGTGTTATCTTCAGAATCTGTTAATGCTCTTTTCATACATGTAGATAATCAGGTACTACTAGATAAGTGAAGGAACCTCGAAACAAAAATCAGACATTAAAAAAAAAAAAGCTAACAGATAAGATAGTAATGTGGCTCTATTCTTACAATCTACAAATAATTCAGCTTTAAAGGCACCCAGAGCATTTTATGAGGCTTGAAAACTGGAACGTTTCTAGTTGCTGTACAGTAATCTTTATGAAATTGACATTTGATGCCACTTTTGACGACATTTGCATGCCGATTTCTTATCAAAAGTGCTCAAAAGCGGCACACAAATATGTTACATGGTGATTTTTTAGTTTCATGGGTCTACTGTAAATAGACCGATAGCATAGCCCCGCCCAACTCCGTCAAAACGTAGAAATGCAAAATTAAAACATAAAAATGCAAATATTTGACGGACATGCAGTCACTCTCGCATTGGTCAAACCGCTAATTGTGATGGACAGTCAGGATCAGTCTATTAGGGCTTGGATTTTCTATCAGTTCTCACCACACAACGACATCGTATCTTTGCTACTTTAATGTCAATATGTAATGATATAGTGTTATTGAAACTTACTATGTGTAGGAATGACTAGAAATTGGTGTTTTTTTAATCAAGTTTCAAGCCTTATAAAATGCTCTGGATGCCTTAATTTAAACCACCTAAAAACAACAGCTTCAGTTTCCGTACCTGTTTAGGAGGTATGAGTGACTTGTTGTACAGACAGATGTCAAACATCTCCTCTGCCTGCTCCACAGTTTCAGGGATCATCACATGTCTGTTTCCCCGAAAAATCTTCTCAAACATCACACTGTTCTCTGGGACCTTAATACCTGTGGAGAAAAAATTAAGACAAAATATTTCATATCATATCAAATATGCTACTGTCATAGTAAGGCTGCCATAAATCTCAGCTACTGGTATCATAATTTTATCACTTCATCAATTATCATAATTGTATCAAAAATTACTGGGAGGGGCATAATGTCTTCACCATTTGTGTGTGTGCGTGTGTGCGTGTGTGCATGTGTGTGTGTGTGTGTGTGTGTGTGTGTGTGTGTGTGTGTGTGTGTGTGCAGTCTAGATGCCTGTTTGAAAAATAACTTCAGAAATAAAAGGTGTTGTTTTATGTGTCTAAGAAGTTTTATTTCATGATGTTTTGAGGTTGGCTTTGGTTTGGGATTGAACTTTGTAATAGCTTGAGATTATGATGTAGGTGCCAAATTATTTTGGGGCGAATTCTTTTTTTGGCAAATAAATTTGATATGATATGATATGAACTATTTTCTTTTTTTTGCAGGAATGCTAATCTGGGGCAAGGTAACTTCAAAGGTAGACAGTAGAAATGATTTGATCTAGACTTAAGTTCCTCAAACCAAGGAGGTTAAGAACATCCTTGCCAAAACCAGATCTATAGATGTTAAATAATACTCACCACCAGGACAGATCATTGTGAGAGCCCACATCTTCTCAGGATATGATGCTGCATAGCAACCAGCGAGGCCGCCACCCATGGAGTGTCCTATCAGATGGAGCGGGCCACGGTCAAGGCCAACTACGCCGATAAACTATAGATAGCAAAAAAACATGTCATGACTTATGTGACTTACACTGAATGTAGCATAAGCATTTAAACTTTTTCATAAAAAGCTTTAACACATTTATAGAAGAACTTTATTGCACGAGTATTGTATATGGTACAATGTATGGCAACACTTACTATTAAACTATTTAACTTAGCAATAGCGGCCACCCCTGTACATACCTGGTGCAGTTTGGCAGCATAGGCTTCAACAGTCAGGTCAGCCTTAGCCTTGATGCCAGTGTCTCCATGTCCAGGTAAGTCTACAGCAATCACGTGCAGGTGTTTTGGCAGGTGCTGCAGGTAGAAACACACGTTCCATGTGTACAGCTGTTTGTGGTCTAAATGGTCCTAGCTGAGGTGACCATTGACTTGGTGCACAGCATCAGTCTATTTAACTAATCTCTAAATCTTCTAAAAGGTCTTTTTTTTTTCAACAAATCTACTGTCAGTGATAATTTAAGTCTACATGAGGGCCTTATTAGATTTTTTTCTGTCCTACTCATTGTTTGGGAGCCCATGTTGTTGATTTTCGTTGTTAATTTTGCCATTTTAAGCTTACAAAAACACATTTTCATCAATTTCATGTCACAAAGTTTAGATTTTTGGGTGGAATTTTTTTCCGTCCCAAGCAAATATCTGTCCTAGGACGGAGGGACAGGTCCTGGAGACAGCCCGGGTCTACATATAATCTTCAAGGGGAAAGAATCCTTGACAACTGACTTTCCCACTTTTCATTTGCCTTATGATTTAAACAACAACCTTACCAATTCAAAGCCAGAGGAAGGAATACTAGCATATATGAGACTGAGTAGTTATAAACTGACCAGGATCATCTCACAAAAAGTCTCCTTCCTGTCTGAGAATCCATGCAGGAAGAGAAGCGATGGCTGGTTCTTGCTGGGCCGGCCTCTCTCCATGTAAGCAAACTGTTGCTCCCCCACTTTCACGTACTTGGTGGTACAGCCCGCCCTCCATTTGTTCAACCTGTGTCATATCATAAGGACCAGTTAAAAAAACAACTCTACAAACTGAGACTCTTAGAAGGATTGTCCTTTCAAAACACATCAAACAAAATTAAATGATAATGCATTAGGTGCCTCAGATATTCTTAATTTACCCCCAACACATTTTTTTGTCTTTCCTAGATTTTTTGTCTGCTTATGATATATCTTGCAAAATTTGTCCGAAACGGAATACTGTAAATTCAGAAATATTCACGGTGGTTTAGTGTTTTTCTTTTTTTACTTTTTGCCCGCCCATGACTGTAGCGTTACTATTGTTTCAAACGTGAACACTCCATTTTCGTCCTAACGCGAAATAAAAACCATGCGAACTTAAATGCATTTACAGTATGTAATTTCTGCGATATTTTTAAAACTCACACTTAAAAATACCTCATAGAAGGCTCCACACCAAAGGTGATGCCAAAAACAACAATTTAAACTTTAAGAAAAAGAGAAATAAATGGCTTCCAATTTGTTACCTCAGAAAGAAATGCACGATGTAGGCAGGTTGGAAGTATATCACAATGATAGCCAGGGCCAGAGTGGTCAGTACAGCTCCTCCAGCCAACTGGACAATTGTAGAGATGACCTCCATCTTAAAGGACCTCCTAGTTACAAGTTAGATTTATTTGACCTGTATCAAAGTAAAAGAAAGAAAAGGATATGAAAAAAATGTAATATTAGTAATATCATCAGGATTAAAAATTTGTAGACGGCCTGGTTAAAAAGGATTTCAATAGCCTGTCCTGCTGGCATTTTTTTACGCGATTTAATTCATTTAACGTTTGTTTAATTTCCTAATCAGGTTATTGGCCCCTGATTTCTTCTGTGCTGCTGTGGCATACTTATTTCCGCATTTGATGCGTTTCACTGCAATATGACAGGTTCAGTTGAGAAATACCCTCAACCCGTACATAATTAATATGTTATGGGACCCGCATACAGGCACTGTATGTGCTACCCATATACATGTATCATATACGTGGGCCCAGCAGGACAAGAGTTAAGGCCCTCTTACACATTACAAACTGAAATTGGCTTGGGGCCCATGCTTTACACCTGCCATGCTTTAATCATGCCACTGTATCATGTGTTTTGTGCCGCGTAGCAAGCAAGCAGATGTAAAAATTAAGAATTTTAACGTTTCTAGAAAGGACCGGTGCTCCTGCGGAAAGTGTGAGCTTGAGAAACGTTACGGCTTTGCCTTTCTACATCTGCTTGGAGTTTAGGTACATGAATAATGGACAGCAAACTCGAGGGCCTGATTGGTTTGTCGGAGACTATCTAAAAGCTAGGACGGACTTCGGATCCTGCCAACTTTTGGATATATCACCGTTATGCAGTATTAGATGAATGAAAATGTTACAGAAAGACGATTAATCATCTATCCTCTTCTAGAATCGCATGGTTGGTCACATCATCATCATCATCATCATCATCATCATCATATTTCATACTCTTGGTCGCATAACCGGAACTTCAGATTAAGATTGGGAGCAGTATAAGTACCTGTCTTTTGAAGACAGCTGAAATCCCCTGCCTTACCTGTCCTCCGACATGTTCGAGTGATCTTTCACCCGGTCTGTTGGTGTCCAAATGATCCGCCCACCTGTCCCACCGTGCACCACTGCCCCCTATCGAAATATGGCAGTACCACAAGTAATGATGTCAAGGGATGGGCCATGTATCAGAAAAATTGTAGGGAGTTTATTTTATAATAAGCCATTAATTGATATAATTCCTACTTTTACATTTTTATTCGAAAGCAATTAATGTTTTGTAATATGATTACTACTGTAAGCCTAGTTAATTTTTGTCATTCTAGTGAAACCATTTCAATATTTCTTTATAGCCCCTACAGACCTGAATGGTATATTCCCAAGGAGTCCCAGGGGTAAAGGTCATCACCATCGCATTACACTAAAATGTCAAGAAAAGTATTTGTTTATAATGATATATGTTATTAAATGGACAAAAACGGCTTTTATACAAATCTTCAAATTTATTAAAAGTCTACTTGGAATGTAATTTGTATTTGAATGTGTTTATAATCAGCAAAGCTTGTGGCCATTCTACATTCGAATGCCATCCTATTTTCCCGCGCATTTTTAAGATGGCGCCGGTTGTTGTGAAGTGTGTGGTCTCCTACAGTTCGCAGGTGAGAATGAAGATTTAACGATAAATAGAAGTTTAACCCGTCCCTCAAAAAGTTCCCTTAAATCTCTAAAGCTGCCTTGAATTTTTGATGATCAGTGGTTTTATCTTATGTCTTTTATGTGCCTGAATTATAGTTTTCGTGCTTGTGGGGAGGGGGGTGGTGTTAGAAGTTCACGTCGCGCAAGAAGAGTCCTCTACGCAATAAATCACGGAATTGCATACATTTTTTCATGACAGCATTATAGCCGCGTCTTTGTAGTGTCGACAGCTAATAATTTTGTGCCAGTTGTGGTCCTTCTACTAGTACTATTCTAACTTTTTTTTAAAAGAAGAATGAAAGGTACAGAACACAACAACAACTGTCATAGACATCTGGATCTCATAAATTTGCATATACGCTGCTAACCCAAACAAAAGAATCATTTGCAAAAGAATGGCGACATTGTTCTACTGTGACATTCATGTCTTGATCATTTGCATATTTTATTAGAGACTAATCAAGGCATAGAGATGTGTTAGATTACGGAACTAGACAATTTGTTTTAGCACTCTAACTTTCCAGGATAACCTGTGTATCTTTGATGCCCCATTATGTTGTCCAAAGTTTAGATGTGACAGGCAGTCTAAGCTAAGTAATAAGCCCATTCATGATTGCAACTACGGATGTGCAGTGTCAAAGGTAAAGGGAGGCCGTCCAGCACAGCCTAGAAGAGTGTGAAAGCTATAAGTACCTAGGAATACATATATCTCGAAACCTGAATGACAGTATACACATAAGTGAGACCCTTAAGAAGGCTAATAGAACCACAGCAGCATGCAAGTCTACAATAATAGGCCACAACAGTTTTAACCGCTTTACTTATGGTGACACACTATGGAACAGTATCATTGTACCAAGCATAAACTATGGTAGCAGTATCTGGGCACCCTCGTCAATTAAGGACAGGACCCACCTTGAAAGTTTACAATACCAATTTGGCAAATTCCTGTTTAAAGCCCCGAATGGTACAAGTAAAGCTAATGTGTTTGGTGAACTTGGATGGGAATCTATTACAAGCTTACAGGACAAACTTAGACTAAAATACTATGACCGACTCGTAAAAATGGAAGACCAGAGATGGCCAAAACTAGTACTTCTTCAAATTTTTGATATGATGAAGAAAGGGAAAACTATACAATGGTACTGGGTTAAGCACATGAAAAATCTTCTCACATCTATAGGACTGCAGTGTTCTCACCAGAATTTTTTCACAGCATAGGGGTCAGGTACAGAAGGCCAACTTAACGCGGTGCAAGTCACGCATGGAGTGATGAAGACATGACCAGAGTAGGGAGTCCGGCATGTTCCCCCGGAAAATTTGTAAATTCATAACCCAATGAGACATTATTTCATGCATTTTGAGGGATAAATTTTGTGAAGTAGAGTTTTTCCTCTGTCACAGCCTCATTCTAAAGCCAAATATGAACTTTTTATAAGATTTATGAAGGGTCACAAGGTTCTCCAGAAAGAAACACCCCTATGCTGGTTGAAACACAGCATAGGGGTCCAGACCACAGCATAGGGGGTCCAAATCACAGCATAGGGGGCCCCTATGCTGAAAAGGCCTGGCGAGAACACTGGCCGACTGGACCACATATGGTGTAACCACTCACCTATCAACAAACACTGGGTTAACTCAGCACTAAGAATACATACCGCCCAACAGAAAGACACCTTTTTAAACACCATGGCCTCTAGTAAACAGACTGTGATCAGTAACAAGCATGAGCCCAGATTTGAAGACTATCTAAAAGACTCCACAAACACAGATGGAAGTATATTAAAATTCAAAGCCAGAGCAGAAGTTTTAGAACTAGAAGGTAGGAAACTATCCTGGAAAAAATACAAAGGAAATGGAAAATGTACCAACTGCAACCTGGAAGAGGAAGAATCAGTACATCATTTCCTATTCATATGTCCTAAATATACCAGAGAAAGAGTCTCCCTATTCACCAACCTTGAAACAGAACTCACACAGGCAGGGGGAGTTCTTCTATGGGAAGCATTTACATCTAGTAACACTGAAATGAAAAAACATCTACTCTTAGGATACAAGGGTCCATGGGATACAATCATTGATGTACTTGCTAAGAGGTACATCCACAACGCATGGCTTACAAGGAGCTGCAACACCACAAGTTAATGTTAATGCCAACTGTGTTCCATCTCCACTTCACTACAGTTTTAATTAAGTTCAGTTTTATGCAACCTTACATCTATGGAACTACTCTATCCACATCATGTGATCTCTACTATTATTTTCAAATTGATTGTCTAAAAACCAGCTATGTTGCTTATGTAGACCATTTGTCACCCAGCCTACTTTTTGTTATGCCTATTATAGTTACACGATAACTATGGTTTATCATTGTTAAATCTCACTACTCTCTGTTGATTGTTATCAGTTACTATGTAACATCATATCCTTAAACCACAGCTACATGTAAACCTAGCCTGTTATAGCTCTTCGCACTAACTGTTTACACCCAGATTACTGCCAAGACTCCACTGTTATTATTATGTTTAGCCATAAGTATGGCTAAACATATTGTTTTCTCTCATGTTTCTTCTCCTCCTGTCAAATCTTCAAATGGATTCATCTCTGTCATTTTTTGACCAAATGACCTGAAATTTGGTACAGAGGTAATGTAGGCAAAAACCAATGTGCGTTCTTTTCCTTGTTTTGATATTGACCTTGAAAGTGATTTTATTGAGGTTTTTAGGCTATTTTTAGCATATCTTGGCCTCCTGCGCCCTGGTATTTCAACCGAATGACCTGAAATTTGCTGTATATGTGGCTTGAACAAATATTTAAAGGACTACATTCCCATTTTCGGCATACATATATTCAAAACGATTTATTTTGGGCTTTCTTGACAATATTTGCCACTTCTGTCACTTTCAATACTACATATGACCTACAGGTCATTGACCCCTAGTGCCTTGCACCTGGCCTTGCATGCCTGTGAGCCTTGCGACCACCTGATTGGTCAATTGAGTTAATCTAATTACATGGCGCAGGTGTAGGCTAGTATTCATGCCAAATATGGTATGGGAATTCCTAGGACATGTGATTACATGTACATGGCTTTGTTCACTCTTTTTTTTAAAAGATACACATCTCCAGTTCATATATGTATTAAACCAAAATAATGTGAAATTTGGCATGTACACAGGCCCTCATTCAAATGTTTGCCATACAGCCTTTCAAAACGATTTTTTAAACAAAGAATTTTTTGGTTTCGTTATTTTCAACCCAAAGTGTATACTATTGAATCATGCATTCAAACAAAGGGGTGTCACATTTTTATATTTCACCCATTTTTGGTCATTTCCTTCTTCTCCTGTCAAATCTTCATATATATCATTATGTATACTATGGAAAACTTCATTCTTCCCTGGGGTTGATCTTTTTTAATTCAATTTTGAACTGGGTTGATTATGCGCAAGAGTGTAATTTTCAGCGGATATTTTTCCACTGGTCTAGTTAACATGGAGATGGCACGGAATATCCCATTCTTGCAAGGGGAGGATTCTGTAATTATTTATTTCAATTTTGAGCTGGAATGATTATGAAAAAGTCCATTTGTTAGCAGAAGTGTATTTGTTACTTAATAAGTGGATATGGTTTGGGACTGGTCCATATTGTGTTGAGGTGCTACTGGAAGACTCCACTCCTGTATGGAGAGACTGATAATTGTTTTTAAACTCAAGTTTGATCCATTTTTTTAGTGGAAGTATTTTAGAATGGTCCATTGTTATTTTGGGAGTCCATTTTTTGCATGGCGAGGAGCATGGCTAAACATGCTGTATTTGCTCGCAAATGTTGCCTTTCTAGTTTATATTATTTTCACCTCCCCCCCCATACCACTATGGTTAAATAAGTAATCCACCTGCCACCCAGCTGGCACTGTTTATCATACAAATCATACTCCCCTCGAGTTGTGTATTGTTATTTATATCAATTTCGTTTGTTTTTAGTATATAAATTCCATTGTTTCCTGCTTCAGCTAGGTATTGAAATGTTAGTTAAGGTTTACCATTTATCTGCTATCATTTTATCTATATTTTATTTTTACTGCTATAATATTACCTCTATGAACTTCTTTGGCTCCCATGCACCAGCTAATACTGTTACTTTATTTTTACTCTTCGATACTCTCGACTAGATTTTGTATATTGGTTAACTATGATATCTCAATCTGCGTTAAGTATGTACTTTTAGCACTCGGCGCTGCCGATGTGCCACCGCTTCAAAGGTGAATAAAGTTCAAAGTTCAAAGTTCAAAGTTCAGGGCCGCCCGAGTGACTCTGAATGACTACCGGCAGACTAGCAGCGTGACACAAATGCTCAATGACCTGCAGTGGACCCTTCTCTCTGAAAGGAGGAGGAACGCCCGCCTCACCTTTTTCTATAAGCTAGTTAATAACCACATCAATATTAATACAGATAGTCTACTGAAACCAGCTCAGGGGCGCAGCCGGGGAAGCCACACGCTCAAATTTCAACCACTTTACGCCCGAACAGACTCTTACAAATATTCATACTTCCCCCGCACCATACCCTGCCTGGCGCGGTTGTTACGGCTCCCACCGTTGAGTCTTTCCGCGCCAGGCTGGAGGCCTGCCCGCCTTAGCCTGGGACCTCCTCCCCCCCTACTTTGTCCCTGGCGGGGTTATTTGGGGGTATCTATGATGATGATGATGATGATAGTAAGGTAAAGGCCCCTGAGACGTAAACAAAACCCGTCGGGACGTTGTTATGCAAATCTAGACAATGTCGAGATGAGAACTGTTTACAAGCCAGGGGCCTTCACCTTTGACACTGCACATGCGTAGTCGCAACCGTGAATGGGCTTATTCATTCGCTGTCCGAATCTAAATTGGCGAACCAGGCAGTGTATAAAAATTCTGCATAACACACCATAATTTGTCAAAATACAGTAACTCAAGCAACTGGATAAAATTTTCAAAATTTTATACAGTTGCTTGAGTAAGTTACTACTAACTTTTTTGTTTGTATATCTTATTACCTGGATGTTTTCATCAACACACCAGCTCTACATTTGTATGTCTCTTCCATCTGGTATAACCCATGCATGGGGATTGTTTGTTCCATACTCTGCTACAAGCTCATCATGTGTTATTGATTTTTGTTTCAGGACTCTGTCCATAAGGTGGACAACCTGCTGACAGCCCAGGGAGGGAGCTGGAAACGCTGGCTGTGCGCCTCTGACGACAGGTCAGGGGTCATGGAGGCGGAGCTACAGCTGGACAGGGCCTGCCATATCGGCTATGTGGACATCGGTAGCTCATCTGTTTATTTTTTATTTGCCCCTTGTAATGCATTTACTTGTAAGCTGTACTGCTGTACTAGTATGGCCACTCAAATGTGGGGCTAGTTTTTCCCCATTCAAATCTCCAATTGCAGTGCTTGTTGTTTTGCTTTATACACAGTCACTTTGCAAAGCACCTCACAATCCTACATTCCTGTACCAGTGTTGCAACTTTTGTGATGTATTGAAGATATTCTGACATTTTATCTGCAGCCGACTAACAACAATGTGAAGCATTCACAATGAACACTAAAATACTTCCTTTGGGAAAAAAATGTCATAACGACAGATGTCACCCCAACTGTGTGACATGATAATTTTGAACAATAGGATCAATGAGCTCACCCAAGTTTTGTGGTTTCACAGGTAACTGTGGTTCGGCGTACGTGGAGTTACTCGTCGGACGGTCATCCTGGACCCGCTCGCGGGAGTACGTGACACTTCTGCCCGCAACGATGTTCATGAATCCCATGGAGAGCAAAGCAGGGAAGAACAAAATGGTCGTACGGATGTTTAATGAAAGTAAGACACCCCATTTATAGAATAAAAGCATTGCCTTAAACTGATGTTGTATATGCAGGGATCTCCCCAGAAATATAGAGCAGGATGGGGATTGCCAAGCACAGGATGCTTGTGGCGAGGGGTGAGGTCTGGAGGGGGGGTGCGCACCCCTCAAGAGAAGAGCAGCCATTGTTGCATTTCCTGCAACTTCAGCTTTGCATTTTGTCTACAATTAATGAAATCTCGAGTTTTTAGCAAAATTACTGGCTTGGCAGGGAAAAAATTGGAAGAAATACCCTAACTTTGAAAAGCAACAGGATGGAGCTGGGAATAGAACAGGATGGAGGAGCTCCACTGTACCATTCTTTTGGGAGATCCCTGATATGCGTGTGAAAGATAGGTAATCATCATTCTGTATATTTCTTTTTCAATGGGTTTCAGTTACCTGTAGCTTTCTGTAAATGAAACAGACCAAAAAACTACAAAAGGTAGAGTTGCATGACTATTATACAAACAAAATGAATTATTTGGGTCATACAGTTGCACTATGGTTGAATCAATATTTACAAATGCGCTGCTGGTTTTTCTAATGAGATTTAATTATTTCCTGTAGGTCTGTTTTCAGAAGAGGGACGTAGCGAGATGTGGGACCGTGTACGCATCATCTGTCGTCAGCCCTTTCGCAAGGATCTGCAGTTTGGACTGTCGTTTCTGAGACTGCGTACCCCAAGCACAGATGTTTCTAGTCCTCCAAGTCCAAGAGTTACGGTATGGACCATTTGGTTTTCAATGAGCATCAAATGATTCTGTTTTTTTTGCCACGCAACCACAATGGGGTTGCTGGCCTAGTGGCGGGTATGATGATGTCCTCCATTCTGTCCACCCTTCCTTTTCTTCCAAGCTGCAAACAGTCTGCGCCTCGCCAGAGGGCGCTTCATGCAAGGCCAGACAATCATATTTTGACATTGCTCATGGCTGACTATAGTTGGTAAATGTGTATGCGCAGACTGCTAATAATCCGATTCCTATTGGCAATCTAAACGGCATCCAAGAAGGTTTTATTATTACTTTGACTGATAAAATACACAATACAATAGTGCGGCCATTAGCTATCATGCAGCAAAGGATAGGGCGGCAAAAACTGTAACGGTTTTCATGCAAGATGTACATATGTGACGATCGATGGGCAGGGCGTAACCAAGTCTATACAAGTCATTACACGTACAACCACCATTTCATCCTAACCATTATCTAATGGTTGTGTGGCCAGCTTATTTAAAAAGCATTTCTTGTTGTGTTTGTGTGTGTGTGTAAGCCATGAAGTGGTTGGAAGTCCCCATCATCTTTGTAACATCCTAATGACAAATCATCACCTCCATGTTTCAGATGCCCTCAGTCACAAAGGTCAGACACAACAGTAGTTCCAGACAAGAAAGCACCGCACCTCCCCAAACCCCTGGCACAGACACAACTGTTTCCACAGAGTGGTGAGTTCTGCTATTTCTGTTCACCTACATGTATTGGTGTTTTACATCCCTTACAATTTATTTACAAAGCAGGGCTCGAAATAGTGGGTGCATGTGCACCTGTGTGCACCCAAAATTGAAGCTGTGCATCTAATTTTTGACTGTGGGTGCACCAGTATTTTTGTACTCTATAGGGTATAAATGGTTCTCTTGTACACGAGCATACAGAGTATTCTTGAAATGTAAGTATCAGATATCAATATAACCTTTTGTTCTACTTTATTTGATATATTGCTTGGTTGAAATTTGAAATCTGGATAGAATGACGGATTGAAGTTCTTAAGAGAGGCAGAAGCGTCAAACTTTATCTTATGTAGTGCAGCCAAAAATGTTTCCGTGCACCTAATGTTTTTGGTTGGGTGCACCAGTGCATCTATTTCCCAAAAAAAAGAATTTCAAGCCATGCAAAGGATTGTTAACATGAGACTGAAACGTTGTTGAAAGAGACAAGTTGCAAGATTCACCAGACCTAACACACAGCCATGTTCTGAAATATTTGCGTCTTATTTAACCATTTTTGTCTGTCCTGTAGGAATGAGACCATAGAGAGCACAAAAAGTAGACTGCTAAAAATGGCAGGTACATCAGAGGATCCTTCAGAGCACCTGGGGCGTAGTGCGAGAATGGTGGTGGCAGCAGCCAGCAAACAGAAGGGCAAACATGCAAAAGGGGACAGAACAGTAGATACACCTACTGGTGTAGTAAACCAGGTAGGTTAGCTTGTTATAATGGAAGCTCATCTGTGTTGGTAGTAATCATAATACAATGCTAAACTTTCTTCCAACACTATGGTATTCATGGATCGAATTTTCGACGACCACTGTCGCCTTCTTCAGGATCAGTAATGACCAATCACTGCCGAACGTAAACTCGCGAGTTACAGACACGTGACTTTATTGACACATGTCATTACGGATACGTGACGTCAGCAATTGTCAAGAAGAAGGCGACAGTGGTTGTTGAAAATTTGATCCGTGAATACCTTAGTGTTGGAAGAAAGTTTAGCACTGTATTAGGGTTAGCTTGTTTTACAGTCTTCGTAACAGCTTGCATATCACAGGAATGTTTTGATTTTTCTTGATTTAACATCAGAAAGAAAGACCTTATTGCAAAATTTAGATTGTCAAATGACTTTTCCACTCTGATATCAGAGTATGGTTATAATGTTATAGTATTGTATTTGTTATTGTGGCACGATCACTGTACTGCACTGCCAGTCAAAGCCTGAACTGAAGTCCTTAAACTAACATTTTGTTGTCTCTCTTCCCAACAGTTTGAAGTCCTGAAGTTTTTGGGAAGCTTGGATTTCACCAAGATGGACATGGACACTGTTATGTACTCAGGTATGGTGCCATTTTTTTTTTCGCTTATGATTTATGAAAGAAATTGAATAGTCTGCAATGCTATGAAATAGATTTTGTTTGTCCTAACATTTTGATTATTGCTTTCGTACAATCTTAGAAACTAACCCTTACTCTCACCACTTGTTATCTTCCAGACCTTAAGACACAGTACAAGCAAGTCCTGGGCCGTAAGCTGACCACAGAAGAGAAGCGTGTGTTCCTTCAGACGACCCAACAGTACCTTGAACAGTACTTCTCTCAAACCAAAGACTCCGAAACCAAACAACAAACCAATGGTGGCTCCACCAAACAGCCAGAAATAAAAGCAATGGCTTCTGAATCTGTACCAGTATTGAAGGACACATCAAGTAAAAGAAACACGCAACAACAGAAAACAGTACCTCCTGTAAAAGTCCCTGCCACAGAGGTAACAAGGAAAAGAGGGGGGAAGCAAAAGCAGCAGAGTTTGCCGCAGCCCCTGACAACGATTACACCTGTAAAGGTAAACAATGCGTTAACAAGCAGGCAGCTCAGGGCATCGTTTCTGGCCAGTGTTGTGGACAGAAGAGATGGGAATCAGCCGTGTGAACAGATTGATGTTACAGCTGAGGCAAGCTGTAGCAAACCAACCCCCAAGAGGAGAGGAAGGAAGGCATCTTCTGCAGCTGGCTCAGCAAAGAAGAGACCCAAGAGATGTAACAGGTGATTATCATGTTCCATTATTGTGAATGCAGAAATGTTCGCGATGGTTTTATGTTTGCGGTTTTCGTGGCGACCGTTTCACCGCGGACTTAAAACCACCACTGAAATTTTTATCCAATACTGTAGCAATATGTGACTATAACACTGCTGCAAACTTAAAACCACCGCGAACACTCCATTTTCACCTTAACGCGAAATAAAAACCACGCAAACTTAAATGCATTTACAATATCATCTTTGAATCCTTCGGAAAACAGAGAAGAGCAGAAAGTGTAGCCCTAAATGGTAGCTGTATAGTTAATTTCTGTACACATACATAAAAGGTACTTATTTCCACACAATGCTGGTGACTGAAGTGGTGATCTTGAGGTTGCAGTTCTCTTCTCTGCCAGTAGGGGTGCTCCATAGAATTCTATCATGCCCAGTAGATGCATGGTACTCAGTAGATAAATGGTACTCAGTAGAAATCTGCCCTTTTCTATACAGTGTATAGAAAAGGGACTATTTGTATTAACAAGGTATCCTTTACCCCTTTCTTATTCTGTTATGACCTCGTCCTGGCACTAGATCTTTCTGCTACCTAGTTACTCTCACACCTAGTAATAATTTGTTGTCCACATTTCCAGAGATGTTGTTTTGATACATACCTGTGTTCACATCTTGCAGGAGTATGTACCCCGTGGGTGACACTCAGGTCATGGATGAAGAGCCCTCCTGTTCACAGAGCTCCTGTGGGAATGAGCCGTGCAGTCCAGAGGCATCAGAGGTTTTGGCAGAGTGTCCGATATGTGAAGGTACGTACACTTATGTTTGTTTGTTTGTTTGTATTGCATACCCGGTAAACCGCCTCATGCTGAACACGCCAGGTTTATACTGAAGAGTAAAAGCAGCTTGAATTTACATATTCAGAGAGATTTTATTTGATCCACTCATATAGGGAAGGATCCCTACTCTTTTCCATAAGTGCGGTGGGTTCTTAAACATGCTCGAGGTGTGGCTGAGGATTACAGAATAGTTCTTTTAACAAATATGGAGGTTATTTAAACATGATACCTGGGCTGTCGCCAGCTTTACATTTGTATCTGTCCAGGGTGCAAAATACCTGGTTGCACATTGCACAGTGCAACAATATTTCGGTTGGTGCAAGTTAATTTCAAACCCAGGTAGCGCAGTGTGCAACCTTATATTTTGAGCCAAAGATCTCACTCGGAGCCCTGGAAGCTCACTAAAACAGTGTCAGTCTCATAAAATTCGGTAAATCTTCAATTGAAACAAAGAAATCAACACTTTTTTCGTTTTAAACCATCCAAAACCCTTCAGAGATGGTGGAATTTGAGCTGAAAAAGACGAAGACACACTGCACTCAGCTAAACAAAATGTTGTTAGGTCAATGGGAACACAATACTATCTAATTTATATTTTGAAATATTAGTAGTATTATATGCTACATACAAGCTTAATTTGATGAAATCGGTGAATGTTGCTGGAGCAACCTGAAATTTGGATGTGCAACCTAGCATTTGCCCTAGGTTGCAACATGGGCAACCTGGCTCAAAAAAGTATTTTGCACCCTGCTGTCCCACTCATTGTTTGAAGCTCATGTTGTTGACTTTCATTGTTAAATGTGTTGTTTTATGCTTACAAAAATACACTTCATGTTATGAAGTTCAAATTTTTGTGGAGGAATGGGGTGAAATTTTTGTCCATCCCAACAAGCTAATATCTCTCCTGGATTGGAGGGACGGGTCCTGAAAACAGCCCTGGTAGGAACAAGGAGAGAGTCCAAGAGACATTTTTTTAACTGGCATGTAATAAACAATTTTATACATTGTAAGATGATTTCATTCTAAAGATACAAATGTTTACTTCTTACAGGGAAGTACCCATCTTACATCATTGAGGCCCATGCGTCAGAATGTACCGGGGATTCACCTGATGACGACTTGCCCAGTCCTTCCAAACCTTGTGGATCTCGGCATGATGAATACTACATGGCTCCAGCAAGACTCGTGGCCTGCCCCTTATGTTCTGTGAAGTTTCCACCATCTGTTATCCAGGACCATGCGAATGCTTGTGCAGACAGAGATGTTATATGTGTATTCTGAAGTGTGAAGTGATCGGAAGAGAAAATACAGACGTATTGTGACAAATGGCATAAAGCTACTTTGCCATTCTGTAGCTCTGTGTGTGTTAATGACACCAGAAGTTGCTATTCCATGTATATTATTTTGATAATGTTGTGATTTAGCAATCAAAATTTGCCTCTAAAAGATACATGTTCATGTACATGTACACATGGATGTGTAAATTCATGATTTTGCTACTTGTACTTTCTTTTTTTATTCCATTCATTTATTTTACTAATTTATTTTTCTATTTTTAGTTTGCAGATTAATCTGTGCACGCAACATAGTGTATCTGAAGTTTTATCTATTTGCAAAAGACCGTTGTATAGTCACTTTTAACCAATTGTTGCACTTCGGTTCTTTTTTAGCATATCCTTGAGTACCCTTATGGACATGCATCTCATGGATGTATGCATTTGTTATTGTTGATCTATTGAGACTATTCCCTTTATTTAGAACGATTTGTAACATCACAGCATTCTGTAGAATTTGTACAGATATTTCAAATTGTTTTATTTTTGAAACTTGTACTTTAAAACTGTACAATTTGTACATTTATACTGATAGTTATTCGAAATACATTGGCATGCTCTACCCTTAATCTGTGTTGTTGTTTTTTTGCATCTATTGAAGCTTTTGGTAGACTTTGTTTGTTGGATAGTCTTCAAGAAATGAAGGTTTTGTAGATTATCAACATTGATAAAGATTATGGTCTCTCAAAGATATTGTCAAAAACGAACAAGCAGCCAATAAATTCTAGTTATTGACGAAGCCCCTCCCTCAACAGTCACCGATGATTTATCACAGATTATTGTAAATACTGCCAACAAGCCCCCTGACCCATCCTCTCTCGGTTGACAGGTACATTGATAGGTGCAGTATTATCCCTACAGCTGGCATACTACTAGTAGTATACACCATTGCATGTATCTATTTTAGACCACTCCCCATTGTACAGCATTTCATCAGCACCCTATTTAAACATGTGGACATGATTTGATAGGATCAAATGTTGTTACTATTTGTGTCCCAATGTTACGAGATGTTAAGGAGTATCTCACATCAAAGTTCCGGTTTTGAAGTCTTGTGTTCTAAACCTGCCATAGTCATGATTTCTGAGTGGTAGATAGGTCTTGGGAGGGAGAGTAAGTCGTGTGGGTTTGGGCCCCTAGCGGCTTTTTTTGAACTGCAGGAGCCGTTTTTGTTTCAAACTTTGAAAGAACATAGATCAAGAAGGGGTTGACGGACCGTCATGATTTTTTGTATCTACAACCTCACATCAAAGCCCCTGCTGTTAGGATCAACATGTTTATGTGCCTTCTTGGAAGTCTGTTGTTGTGGACATAAAACATAGAAATAGCATCACCTTCACTATAGTATCCAGTAACGTGATGTTTTCTAAGCTGAGTCGTACTTTCTGGGAAGTCGCCCAAGGTTTTGATTTTATTTTAAAGAACAGGAGCTATTAGAAAACAAACCGTAACATGTATTTGCTGATTGCAACAGTGGGAGTAAGGATGAAAGGACATGCATACATATCAGTTACATTTTATCCTTACAGAAGTTCCACAAATAGAAGGGAGAAATTGCAGGAATCGTTTGAAAATTGAAAATCAATAGCACCACTTTTGTTGATGCTGCTCGCGTGGTACAGACACTGCACAAAAATAAACAACTGCAACCGCAAGAGACGTAAACATTTGAGGGGCTTTGCTCCTTTAAGGGAAGTCATAACACAGCCCAAATCTGCGTGATGCCTAGTAAAGACCAGATAACCTACATAGCTACGCTGATGACGTAGGTGGGTGTTTTTCTATCAGCGTTAATAACAATTCTTTAACACAGGAAGGGAAAATTGAGCTTGTTTAGACGCATGTCTGACGTTGGAATAGATCTCAACAAGAACCTCATACTTTACCGTCAATGGACAGATAATCTGTGTTTTCGGTTTCTGAGCATTCTGAATCTTGTTGACTTACTCTCTTGAACTCTTCAATTCTTACTTGTAAAGTGGCATTTCTCGGGCTCCTTTTTAAAATAAGTTTCGTTGTGATGATCAACATTGAAGATGACCTTGGTAACTGTTCTTGACCTTCAATGATTTAAAAGGAATCTTACTCATTTGGCGAGCTAATTCTTTAAGACCAGTTCTTCTAAGGCTAGAATGGGAATATTGTTATCACGAATCCTGTCTATCTCTGAGTAAAGTAAGAACGAGACGTGGTTCCGGACTGACGATGGTCTCCAGATAATGTCAGCGGCATATCTGACATGTTTGGGATACGTCACACGCCGATCGTTCGCTCGACTGAAAACCAGAGGGCTGCGATGCCAATGGGGGTCCATAAGGTTACAAGAGGTTATTCTTTTGGTATTTATAGATTTTTCTAGGATATCTTTACTTGATTTGTTGAGCGCTGGCCTTTGTCTTTCTAGAGTCAAATTTTGAGTCATTTTCTTTCTAGAGGGAAAACCAGAGGGCCGGCCATGATACCAATGGGGGGGGGGGGTCCATAAGGTTACAAGAGGTTATTCTTTTGGTATTTATAAATTTTTTCTACTAGATTTTTCCTTGATTCTTTTAGTCCTGTCGTTTTCTTTCTACCGTAAAAATCGATGTGCAATGTTTTATGCGACTTATTTTAGGTTATCAGTGATCTAAAATCGCTCGTAGT
The DNA here is from genome assembly GCA_035149815.1 of Branchiostoma lanceolatum. NCBI lineage: Eukaryota > Metazoa > Chordata > Leptocardii > Amphioxiformes > Branchiostomatidae > Branchiostoma > Branchiostoma lanceolatum. The sequence goes on from CM068866.1 coordinate 15,398,154, forward strand.
CTTCTTATTCGTCTCTAGCTAAACATTTCTTTATTTCCTGAGATCAGTTCATGTACGACTATATCAATGCGACAACGCCTGTTTCATGAGTACCCAAACGTTAACAATAGTCTCTAGCTAGTAGTGTGAAGTTTAGTTCTAATCCACCTAGAGAATATACCGTATACGTTGTCGAAATGATTCTGAGAAAGCCATCAATGTAAACATGCTCCGCATTTGGTTCATGAGGGACAGGCCACAAAGAAGGGATTGCGGTCTTATAATAAGCTACCAAAATGGACGAAAACAAATTACACACGTCCTTGACAGAGGGCAAATGCATGGACGACAACTTTTGAATATTTAAAGATTCTGCAGTATAGAAAACTGTATAACTCAGCGAAGATCACCTCTTGCAATGCCCCCTTTGATTCTTTCTTGTCAACCTATTGGTTAAACCACCCACTGAGATGGCCTGGAGTCGTGGTCAAACGGCACGTTTCAAGGTCCATATGCTTCTGCTATCATACCCTAAGGTCACTGCAAATGGTATGGGCCTCCTAAAAATATAACACGGAATTCCAACAGATGGCCCATACGACACAGCCACTCGACGTGCGATATTCCTGGACTGACTCTCAAAAATACCTTCATTCCGTATTTTACTCCGGATTTTAGCGTTGAAATACGTCATTAAAGCACCCCCCCCCCTTGATGTTGATAAAAACGACACAGAAAGCAATGTAAGATTTGTCTCCACTCTCTTGTGATGTTTGGAGCGACTTGCTGTTGTACAGCACGCATATAAGATATATCGACCATATTTACATTTTTATACACTCTCGATTGCTTTTTCATCGTATTTACATCGGTGATGCTATGACTCACTGTTCTTTCAAGTCAATATTAAATTGTACAAAATATGTGTGTGACCTTTGACCGTTGATCACCGTTCCGTTCGTCCTGTGCATTTGCTTGTCGGTTCATTTTTTTTATATCTTTACAAAATTTCTTGTAACTTTTTACTTTTCCACACTTTCGCACATTAACTGGAATTTTAAGAACGAATCGCTACGTTTATATCTGCACACTTACCTCAATCGTCATACTAGAACCTTTCTCTACTTTCTTCTACTTTGTACAGTGTCTTACTTCAAGTCTTCATGACATGTACACTCACATGTCTTCGTCACACGTCATGAAGTCATCTTCTTCAGAAGTGCTCTTGCTCATCCCTTTGAAAAACATCCTTTTGAATTTCCTCTTTCCTTGTCGCGTCTGGTCGATTCTGTTCAGCTGCGGGCTCTTCAACGTAACGGTTGTCTCGGATGTGTACGAATGTTCTGCCATGTTTACTGATGACGTCGACGCGTCATCCCAGTCCGCCATGTTTGTTGGACTTGATGGTGGTGTGTATGTGTCCTCTGATTCCGCCATACTTGTCAACCGTGTTGGCTCGGAAACGCACCTGGATTTTCTCCCCCTAGGTAATGATGAGCAAGGGGTGTCGATCTGGCACGTTTGGAAGTCGTCGTCGGATGCATCATCTGGCATTTCTTCCGGCCAGGCGAATGTAGGAGACGTTTCTTGGTCGACGGGAGAGGGTGTCTTTGCAAAAAACATACGGGAGGGTGGTGGTGTGTGTGGCGGAATAAACGCTGGGCTTCTAGGAGGAGTCGGACTCGCTTTTGCTGTGATATCCGTTATCGATGAACATTGGCTTGGAGTGAGACTAAGTCTTGGGCTTCTTGGAGGAGATTGTATACCTGGTGTCCCTGGTCGTTTCAGTCTTGGGCTTCTTGGGGGTGATTGTATTGGTGTCTGTGGTCGTGATATTCTTGGGCTTCTTGGTGGTGATTGTATGGGTGTCGTTGGTCCTGACATTCTATTAGGTGAAGCAGGTGGGCTTGTCAGCGATAACTGGCTGGTACTTAGTCGTGCTGACTTTGAGACCGGACTTAACTGGTTGGGCACTGATGCCGTTGCTCGTGATTGGTCTGATGCATCAACAGGTGCGCATGGTGTGGCCAGAGACTCCGTACTAGCTGTCGCATGGTCTAACTTTGTCAAAGGTAGGCGTGAGATAGTCGGGCTTGTCTGTGCCATTGGGACATTGGTTGGGGTGTACACGTCGTCTACGGGTATTTGTAGAACACATGGTGTTGTCTGCTTTCTTATCCTTGCGGAATCGGCCGAATGCCTCCTTTTGGTGATAAATGCGTTATTTTTGATTTCGTCTTCGTCTTCAAACTCTGGGGCGACGTACGCTCTTCGAGCACGCGTGCGCGGAGTGTCCGGGGCTTGATTCCGCCTGACAACCTGGTCCGTCACGACGATGGAGGGAGTGTTGTGTCGTAACGGAGGACTTCTAGATCTGACTAACAGGTCGTTGTAATCGTTATCCGTGACAGAGTCTGTGCGAGGAGATCGCAATGGTTGAATGGTCGACTCGACCGCGTACGTACCTCTACAAGGGTCTCTTCCAATGACGTCTTGTCGCCTTAGTACTCGTCTTCTTTGCACGGGGCTGTGACCAATCAAAGAGGATCTTGGTACCTTAGGACTTGCTGGAAACGATTGAGCTGGAGCTGTCTTCTCTAGTCTCTGCGCATGCGTGTGTGATAGAGCAGGAGGTCTTTTCATCTTCGGAGTCGTAGGACATGGCTGACGACTTGGTGCTGGCGGAAGTGACGTATTGTGCGTGTCTTGAACAGGAGGTGGAGGTTGTGATAGAAGAGGTGATCTCTTTGATGGCGAAGGCTGGCGATTCCCCGCACCCTGGTTATCATCTTCCTTGTCGTCTTGCACATGCCCATCCGTACTGACCGCCTCTGGCCTTGGAGGTGCAAGGAGGTTGGACGAATGTCCTGTAGAATCGACACAGTTCTCCTTATTTCCGTCAGCCGAGGCGTTTTCCTCGCGATCGGCTGCGAACATGACATCTTCCCGCTTTACCTTCCTCGAGAGTTTCCGTTCGAGCCGCCTGACTATCGACGGTCTGCGGTCGACGCGTTCTCCATTGGCAAGAACACGAGGTTTTCTCTTCAGCCACGATGGTCTTCTTTCGGGTTCGTTAAAGTACTTGCTTTTTAGGATTTCATCTGGAGTTGGACGTGACCTTGGAGTCCAACTGAGCATCCTTTGAATGAGATCTTTTGCCATTGGAGTAACCGAAAATGGTAGAGACATTTTTATCAGGAATACTTTCGATTGCCGCTTTAGTTGGTCAACTTGTCTTGTGCTGATGCCCTTTTCCTTAAGCACACTCTGTCCGATCAATATTCTGTACAGGATGCATCCAAGTGCCCACACATCTGCTTTGAAACTGAAGCCATCGCCGGATAGCACTTCGGGAGCGATGTAGGTCGGAGTTCCTCGTATCTTGGACGACTTGCCGTCGGCAAGGTTCGTAGCAATGCCGAAGTCGGCTATTTTGACCTCCATGTCTTCTGTCAGTAAAATGTTTCTTGGTTTCAAGTCCCCGTGCACGATCTCCATGGCGTGTAGATAGCTGGTTCCCTCGACTATCTGACGGAACCAAAACTTGGCCTCGCTGTCCCCGACCACGGGTTTCTCTTTCAACATGTCCTCCAGTGATCTGCAGCAGTATTCCATGACCAGATAGAAGTGTAGAGTGTCCTCGAAGAAGCTATGGAACGCGATGACGTTCTGGTGAGACAGCGAGCTGTGGATTTCAATCTCTTGCCACTGGGAGTTGCATCGGTAGCGGTCGTGGTAGGCGTCCTTTTTCCGGATGACTTTGATAGCAAGTTCCAAGTCCTCGGTATCGCTTACCTTGTACACCGCCCCGTACCCTCCCTTCCCGAGCAGGTCGCACACTTTGTACTCCTCTCCTGTGTTTGGGTCGGTCAGGAATCTCGGCCGAGGGGCGGACCTCGGTAAGTGCACCTTGATAGACATGTTGGTCCCTTTCTCTCTCCGGCTCCACTGTTTTATCTCTGGTGGTCTTGCGCGGAAATCGTCATCAGGGGTTAAATATCCGCAGCCTACTCTTCGTATGGAGGCTGCTATCAATAAACACTTACAGAAGCGGCCCAAAATAGCAGCTGGCCCGTTGCGTCAGGCACGGCATGCGCCAGACTTGGAACGTTGTTGACTTAAGCGTGCTTTGGCGGTGCCCTATATGTAAAACCCGGATGGACGAACCGTTCACTTCAAGGGATAGGATTTCTTTGTTATTTTTTGTTCAATCATCGTAGTATCATAGATAGTACTACGTGTCTATACATACTTCTTGACAATATATCTCCTTGCTATGTTTATTAATTTTTATGAAGAGTAGTGTTATGCGAAGTCTTCCTTTTAATTAATGCAGTCAAGGCCTCAGCGTTCTATTCACATCCAAGTCTGTGGACTCGTCCGGGAAATGACGTAAACGGCGGACATCTATGCTGATCGTTGGCTTGATAATTGGTTCCAGGCGAATCTCAAAAATAGCCTTATCAGTGAACTTATAATCAAACTGACAGCAGGGCTTAGCGTCCTGAGGTCAAGCCCCTTACTTGACTTATAAGTTTATAAGTCAGGATTGAACTACAGCGAGAACACTCGCTTTAAGAGAGCGGAACGAAACACGTTTTCATCTTTAGAGTTACGAACCCCATTTCACAGTGCTGATATATCTTATCATTACTAACAGAGAGGGAAAACTAAGCTTCAACTAATACTAATGTTACCTTATTACTGTACGTATGATAAACTGAAACAGCAGCTTGGAGCGGTCAAAAATCTTCCGCATCGATTATTTGACATCAAAAATGCGATAAGAAATTAACATGTCACGTTGATTATAGGGTTGAAATATCATGACCAGCAAGAAGTCAAATCATCACAGGCCTAACTTGTACCGATTGATAGAATGGGTGGTGGCACACTGCCAGCTGAAACTGTTATGTCTACCGCTACTTGGTCTGTCGCCTCACCCAATATTGGCCGTCGGCATGACGCACGTCCGCTCCTTGGGCACACAGGTCTGGGGACCTCACACCCTACCGAAGAATATTCCCCATCGTACCCATACTACTGAAGCTTTATTAGAACTCATAACTTTTCACAACGGCTTTAACTTGCTGTGACACACTTGATACGTTTAGAGTGAAAGCCATTGAAGAACAATTTACACTGAGGCTGTCATTCAAACCTAGCCTCTATGATATATTATATCAATATGTATTTGATAGAGTGATATTGCACCCCAGACATACATGTTTACTGTTACCAACATATTGTATTCTAGAGCGTTAGCATGTACATTATTCCATAGATTATTTCTACTGTTAGCCATAGATTAGATTAGTTCTCTATATAGCTATATTTGCAATAGCTCAATTTTCATGTTCGTAAGTTGCCATACATTGTACCAGTTACAATTGTCGCGCAATCAAGTTCTTCTTCTATTGTATAAAAGCAACGATAAACATGACAAGTTTTGTCAAGCTATCTCACGCTTTTATCTATCTTTTTATTGTTAATACACACTTGCCCTCTGTTTCTGGGATAGCTATGAGGGCAAAGGATTGTGAGCAGACACAAGATTCATTGTTGTCAGCCATTCCACTGTGATGAGGTGATGGTCTGACGCTAACAATGTTTGAGAACATTTATATATAGCACCTATCCTCTAGAGTAACAGCAATACTCTGGTTTCCGTTGGACACTATAGCTAGATAATCCCTGGTCGAAATTCCACAGCACTGCTCGAATATAGTTTAATGTTACCTATATTCATATATGAGCTGATACAAAGAAATTCATACTCTTCAGTACATGTACTAGATATTTGACACACAGACATTATACTCGTGAATAATTAAAATTGCCTAAATGAGACTGGAAATTAAACATATGGTGCTTTTCAGACGACCGTATTATCTCTGTAGACATTGGTTGATGCTTCATTTTTACGACAAGGTTAACTCTGTTTTATAAGCCGTCTGGTGTTCCAGGGTCTAAGTCATTGAGGAGAAAGTCTGAGATCAGTGTGGGCTCTCAAAGTTTGACGTCAGAAGCTGTTCAGCTTATCGCCCGTGTGGATACGGCCCAGCTGTGGTCTGGAGGGGGATTTGTCTAGCTTAGAGAGGGGCCAGACGGGAGATTGTGCTATTTATAGAGAAGCACGTAGTCGTAGGCCATCTGTGTTGTGTGTCTGTTGTTTGTCCTCTCACCCCATTGACTGTCGAAACGCATTGACGTCACCAGCGGAACACTGGTTTGGGTAATGTTTACTGGCAACAGGAAAGGCTCAACAGTTTTAGTTGATACTATGGGAGCATAGGGTTCACTGTACTTGTGCTGATGCTTTTGATATCGAGTGTGTTTTTCCAAGCACAAGTTTCGTTTCGGAATACACTAGGGATAATACTATGGCTAATCAAATAGGTCATAAAGTGCAGCTAAACTTCTATGCTCCATACATCATATTGCAGTTCTTTTGGTTGCACCATGATGGTCTAATCTAAAGTAGCTGAGCACATGGATAAATCGTCACCATACTGGTCTGCTTTGCTAACGATGTTAGAGCTGCTTTGTGCCACTAACGAGATTGAGCAGTATTACATGTGGTACCGATTTTACATAAGGCCTCGGTGCGTCTTAACTCTGCTTTTGACAATAATAATAATAGTAATAATAGTAACAATAACAATAATAGCTTCAATCAAGCACAAACACACACATACGTATACAGATACATGATCCGACCAACGACGGTGAATACAATTTAGCAACAACTGATCAATCAGAGTATTGGAGATTCTTTTTACACAACCGGTAATTCTCACCTGCTGACGTTTCGGTGAGAAACAGCAGGTGAGAATTACCGGTTGTGTAAAAAGAATCTCCAATACTCTATGTTCTACCAACCTGATGAAATTATTTTCGGAACTGATCAATCAGCTGCAGTCCGCATACCACCACAACTGCCTATCCATCTCGGCTTAACATGTCTAATCTGGACTGTGCCAAAGAAATCTCGGACGGAAAGGGAGACTTATGGGCAATCTCAATGGCCGCCTTGGCGTGATTCTCGGCGTCTTGGACATGGCGTCTCCTCAAGGCCAAGTCAGACTTGGCCAGGTGCCAGTAACACCTGTATTAACAATACCAACAATTTAAACAAATAAATAAATAGATAAGGAACATGAACATCTTAAGATGTACAAAGACTCCGTCCACCTTGGCCTGTTGTACTTTAACTATAAATGAGATTGATAACAACAATTTAGACAATCTACCTTGTCCGACTGGCGATTCCTTCCCACATCTTTCCTTTCACCACCTGGAGGCAGTTTTCGGCCATCCGCAAGGCGTCGTTTGCCACCGGCCTCGGCTGGTCCTCCTCTTTGTCCCGTATGTCCAATAACAGCATGCCGAGTCTGACGTATGCTTTGCCGAGTTTGCTGTGGCTGGTTAGGCGAAATGTTCTCTCTAACCAAAACAGATGTAATGCTTATATTAGCATAAAATCTCACCTCCTGGGCACATACGATTGTCATGAATTAAACGATAACTAGAGTGAATTACTAGTATTTGTGCTACATATACTTAAGGTTTGCTATGTTAGCTTAGCGATTATTTTTATATTTTGGGTATTTTTATAAATATGAATTGGTACTGTTTTTATTTTCATTTGAGTTGAATGTGTGATAGTTGTGTGCCGATTTGTTTAAAATAGAGAGAACGCTAGCGACCCCAAAAAACACCCCTCCCAATAAAATGGTATGGCGACCCTGTGACGTCACAATTCAAGATGGCGGCCACCACACATGCCAACGGATCCAACAAAGGTTTTGCTACGCAAACCTGTAACAAGTAATGCACCGAAGACGAACCATTGTCCTACCTGCTTTATAATCTGAGATGGCGCGAAGAAAGCTATCCCTCGCACGTTGAAATAATTCCTTATTTGGGGACTCGCTGTCGCTGATCTGTTGCGCAATTAGTGTTGCACGGTTGTAGGAGACGCCAGCAGATTCGATTCCAGGAGTTAGGAACGTTGCCATCTGAAATATTGCAAAAATGGAGTTCAAATTATATGTACACAAACACGAACTATCATATGCCCATTGCTACATGTGTGGCAGTGCATGTCTGTAAAGTAACGTGTCATATCGGTTGAAGTGAGTTGTTCGTACTTGCCAGGAAACTTCCGTGAGTCCATTATTATAAGTTGGCTTAAGCATGTTAAACTTGAACCTATTATCTACTAGTATTAAGTCAAATGAAAATTTACATTCACAGATTAAGTAGTTGAATCTTAACTTGGAAATGCTGATCTTTTAGGAGGGGTAGCGCACCTTCTCAGCGTCGTAAATGGCACTCTCCGCTTCTTTGTAATTCCCTGCCTTTCTCTTGACAGCCGCTTTGAGGTAGAGGATTTTCAAGAGATGCAGGGATGGATTTGCAGTCGTAACGTCAAGTTCCGTTGCTTGTTGAAGCTTTTTAAGCGCAAGATCCAGGCGGTCTTGGAAATAGGCAGCAGCGATTACCTTCATTGGTGAATAAGATAAACAAGTCCATGGGCACATTCTTATATTTATCAATTCAAGTACTTCAGATTTTAAGACACTCAATGCTACAGATAGATTTAACTGTATCTTTAGATGCAACAGCTCACACAGTGTTAAAATAGGCAAATACATAAAATATTGTTTTGTTATTAGAAAAAATAATGATAATCATAATTAGCCCAACTTGAATCATGTAAAACCTAAGATAGTCATTTTGTTGTAGTGGATAGTTTTATTCCATACTTATGCCTTGTTCTATGTTAACTGTTGTTGCCATACTTTGTACCTCCTACAATAGTCGTGCAATAAAGTTCTTCTGCTATAAAGTTCTTCTATAACTAGGTAGAGGTTGTTTAAGAGTAAGTAAATGGATGGGATATGGAATGCTTCACATATTGTGGAATTAAGAAAACAGATAATCACACCTCTAGGAGTATCATCATCTTTTCATCTTCATCTGTCGCCATCTTCATCTGGAACTTCGCCAGGCCGTTAAACAGTCCCCATTGCCCTGGAGTAGTTGTTCATACCAGGTTAAGATAATTAACGTGCACGTGATAGTAAATATGAAAGAACTTGCATATTTCGATCTTTAACAAAATAAATTTAGAGAGGGTTACCTAAGTGCATTAACTTGTGACAATAATAGATTCTTAGCGAAAGAAAAAAAAAAGGAAATACTCACTGACCTTGCTCCCCAAGCTCGCGCAGTTGCTCAACGATGATGACGATTTTATGGGATTTGTACACTGAAACATAAGGCGGCAGCGCTCACAATTATGATATACCCACTCTATACGAATATCATTAAATGTTTTGTTTGATTTTATTATGGGAACGTTTCCACACTTTCGATTTATGTCTAATATTGAGAAATTCATTCTTATCATGCGTTTTGACCATACAATATTAAACAAGTCCATCTCAACTTATATTTCTAACATCACGAAGAGACGAGATGAAGCCGAACCTATGAATTAGTGTAGTTTTAGAACCATTGTATTAGATTAGTGATAGAAACCCTGTATTCTGTAAATATATGCCAGTACTTAGCCCGTGATATATATAGGGCATGAATGTATAACAAAGGTTATTGTTAACATGACAACCATGTGTATTCAACAAACGAGCAATAGTAGGGAACACAGCCTGTTACCTGATACTATAGAACCAGGAGATCTGAATAGGACACTGGCACCAGATACCGCAGAAAGATAGTCGCTGGCTAGTTGTAGTGCCCCGGGTCTGTTATAGATCTCTACTGTCTGACTGTCGTCCACTACCCGGACTAGCAGACCCTCGTCATCGGTACGCACCGTGCCGTTTTCTGAACATGAGAAAACTGTGTGAGAATTACATCCCAGTAATACTCGGTTGAAAGATTTACCATTTTCTTACACATGTATTTCGCATGACTGAACCGGTAAATGTATATCTTGTAGTTCTTCATTTCATGAAAGGCATGCGAATTCATGGGCGTGTTTTAAAAGTCACGATATTTTGTCTTTGATAATAAGTTTACTGCAAATTCCTGCCCGAATGCTAATTGCAAACAACATACTGATAAAAGAACAGGGTACAAAATAGGTAAAAAGCGGCTTAACTAGATTATAAAAACGTAATTGTCTATAACTACGTGAAGGGTTTGACTTCTCTTTTGTAAGCAAAACGTTGTATAACCTTTGTATAACCTTTTCTATAATTTGTGGGTAATACTTTATGAAATATCACAGAAAACTCGCGTAAACTCACCAGTGCCCAACGCGCCGTCGGGAAATGAAACGTTGACTGAGGAGTTTTCCCCTGCCTGGACGATGACATTCCCACCACCTCTAATTTCCGCACGGTTACGTGTCGTACCTTACGAAGCAAAAACAACTTGATCAAAATGATCCTGGGGTTGCATGGTGACATTCGTACGCTGTGTCTAAACGAGATCATAACAACTTAACCATGGCTATGGATAATTAGCTTCCGTTGTAGGCTCCCTCCGGATGTTTTCTTCTAAACGAGGAGGTTTGACTGTAACCTCCATGTTTTAAGTTACCATTTTATGATTAATTTTAAAAAGAAAACGGTAACTTACATATAAAAGAAAACAACCAGAATGTGTTTGCAACGGAGGCTTCCTACGAACAGTATCATTTTCACCCCTATCGCTATTAAATAGTAAGCTATGATATGTAGATGCATTTTGCTTTCGCTATTGTATATCTACACGATTTATCCAACTCGTCAGTTGTAACGGTTCCTGCTTCTGTCGGTCAGTATTGACCATGGTAAAATTCTAATTCACATGTACAGCATTACATACTACAGCTTTGGCTATGGCTAAACGGCCTTATGCGAGAATCACAGTTGTAATATAACACAAAGCAAAATACCACAGATTAAGAAGAAGAGGAAAGTAAAGCAATCGTTATCATGATATATCATCGGTGGACTCCCTACCTGTGCGGTTTTTCTTTCGGATGTACCGATATGCAAAGCCCGCCATGATGAAAGGTGTGAGAAGCCATAACCATGTTAACCACGGGTGGAGTGCATTCATTTCACAGCTTGTAGTCGTGCACAGAAAAAGCAGAAGACACTGATTATCAATCATTTCATTTTGCGCTTAATCATTCTTTGTACATGTATCAAAGAGTTAATGATCAGCCAGCTGAAGGAATCGTATGCAATGAAGCAATAGCTGGGGGTACTTAGCTCTGTAATATTAGTGACGCTAGAATTTAAGAGTAGAATAGGCTGAATCACCGTACAAACACGATACTTTCTCTTCCTCTTTTACTACTAAGAATTACCTGACGCGCGTGTGTACACGTGACACGTCCCGTCGTCATGGTCTCGCTTAAATGCGGGGATTCCCCTCGCTTATCTGACTAAGCGGCCGGTTATAGAAACAGTCTTATGACTGCGCACTAACTCACCCATTACCTTCAACCAAACCTTCGCTTAACAAGATCGTAGAGGATCAAGGTTCGATCAATCACCGGTAGCTAGCACCTGTCATCTACTAGTATTTCTCTTACAGGTCAAATCCGCTACAGAATTACTCGTTCGGGGCGTAACACAATGACGCAACACCGTTGATGTTCTGAAGAAGATTTACTTACTCACCTTGACATCGTCTGTACTCACAATTTAACCTCTGTAACACCAAATCAAACCTAACACTACACGGCAGGCCTACTATGTCTTAGTCTGATGAAGGTGTTAGTATATACTTGAAGAGCGGCCACTACTGCATAACGCTCAGTACTGGATTTCGATGTGTGGCCCGGATAAAATTACTATTGAATGAGGTAATATCTATGCCATGATTGGTCGGAAGGACCTACTCTAGAAAAGGGTGTGTATGGTTGGGCCGGGGCGCTAGATATTGCCCGAAAAATTATGGGTGTCAGACGGCAACTTTTATTTTGTCAGTTCTTCTACTAAGCAAGGTTAAGATGTCTTTATGTGTGTGCCAAAAACAATTGTAGTCGTGAAACCATTGTTTTATATGCCCGATCATCTTGCTCGTCTTACGTTTCCCCGGACTCCTATTGGAAATGTTATCAGCCATGTCAGCGCTGTCCTCCTGTGTATAGAGGTTCATTTTGCCCTCATTTCCGGGTCTCGCCCTGAATAATATTTGCTTTGTGATTAAACATTACCTGAGTCTGTGCACTGCCCTTGTTGGAATACATTTTGAAAGTTGAAATGGTGTCGTGACTTTCGCCCTACAGGGTCTTGTACAGAAATAGCGATTACGTCGAAATGAATTCGACGTCACTATCACTACCAACTGAATTTATTTATTGAAAAACGGGGCCTAGGCATTATCATAATCTAAACTCCAGCAGAATCAAGTGGGTCTGGTTTGCATAAATATAAATCACCAGGGGAAACGTTAAATTGTTACATGTAACGTTATAGATCAGAAAAAAGAGGCAGAGGGGTTCCTGCAAACTTTCACTCAGTCGAAGTTGTTTTGTGTTCAAATTTCTTCCACCATCAAAGAATATTACAGGTGGGAAAAGTGATCCAAAGCCTGAAGCATGCTGGGAACAGCTGATCACTTCCTGTAAAATGGCGGCCAAGAAGTAGTTTTTCAAGTCTTCTCCTCAAACAAAACCCCTACAACTTAGCGCCAAACGACTATCTTTCCTCGCCACAAAAACACACCGAAAGAAGAAGACTTTCAAGATGGTGAACATAACGTGCACGCCTAAGGACTGGCCTCTGACCATCATCTGTAACGGCATGGTGTATGACGAGGAAGAACCGCCACTAACGATCTATGATGCACACTTCTGGATCTACCTGGGCGTGTTATGGCATCATTTCCGTGTCAAAATTACGTACGTAAAAAACGTCACGTTTTGGCGTTTATACGTGACGTATTGGGGGTCAATACGTCACGTATGAAAGGCCTACGTCACGTATGCCGGAACGTACGGATACGTGACATACATATGGTTTTGCAATTTCCGTGTCAAAATTACCTACATAAAAAAAAGGTACGATTTCTCGTCCAAACGTCACGTATAACAGGTCATACGTCACATAAGGCATATACGTCACGTACTAAACGTGACATACATATGTCGTGGCATTTTAGATCAAAATATCGTATCTACGTAGACGTCACGTTTTGTGGTTATACGTTACGCACATAAATGGGTTATGTTAACATAACGTTAACGTTAACGTAACGCATGTAGGCCCTTCAAGTTATTATAACAAACAACGTTAACATATAACGTAGTCGTAGTTATCATAACGCATTACGTTAACGTAACATAGTCATTTACGTTATCATAACGCAGAGCGCTAACGTAACGTACACTAGAGTGAACCTTTATAATAGGCGTGTTCTGTTTACGTCATTGGTTTATGTTGTGTATAACGTCTACGATAGACGCGTTCTGGTGACGTCATCAGTTTATGTTATGTACAACGTGTATGATAGACTTGTTCTTGTGACGTCATCAGTCTATGTTTTGTAAAAGCCGCAGCACACAATGTATTAGTGTGGGTACAAAGTAGTACCAAGGAGGTTTTCTATATAAAACCTCCTTGGTAGTACGGACACAATTTTTGATGCCTGGCTAGAATATCCTATGTGAGCATTAGCCAGATTTAAACTGTGCCGTGGGATATACTGTCTGAATTGATTAATTGAATTGTGAACCATTCTGTTCGTGTATATTCGAAAGTGCGCCATACTACGCGTCAACCCGTTCATTGAGTGAACTCAACAGATAGGCGATGCTCTTGTCGACTGTCCGCATCAAATCGTCGTCCAAATTCCCGAAGGTCGCGTATAGTATTCCTATCCTCTGCCTCGTATTCGCTCAGACTTGACCACAAGCCCTTTGCGAAATCCTTCGAGCGGCTCTTGAAATGTAAATCCTCCAGGGAACGGGGAACTTTCTAGTCCCGGCGCAGAGAATCGTAGTGGACCTCGGAGCGTGCACGTCCGACCCGACACTTGCCAACGCCATGAGGTCCCTTGTGTCCCTTCACGGGTAGAGTACAAGCACGACTGAGTACTTGGAACCTGCCATGATCCTAGCGCGATGCCGGAAGCGGTGACCTTGAAGGACGAAGACGAACACGAGCTGGAAAAACTTGAAATTTTAGAGAGAACGGACAGCTGTGGCCGGTACGCGCCCTGTGATCGCCGAGTGACTGTCGGCGGAAGTGGTCTGAGCGGAGATGCAGACGGGTCTGGGGGGGACACGTGCTCAGGACCCGTATGTCGGGGGCGGAGCTTGACCACGGAGACGCCAGACTACGCGTCAACCCTTCCATGGTGATCAGCCATTGGTTGGAAATCAAGGTGGTCGTGAGCTCGCTGCTTGTGTGGATTACCGCCCAGCGGGCCGGGTGACAGTTTACAGTTCACCATACTTTCTGTAAAGACGCATTGCATTATCAGAATATGAATTTACATGAATGTTATAGCCGACTATGTCACTTGATGGATAAAATATGGGGAAGTATAGTAGAGCATTTGTCATCGATAGTGTAACTATTAGTATTGTGACATTCGTCCCATTCTCATCCATTTGAAACCTGAAATTGTTGTCTGGCCTTGTTTGGATCTGAAGTGTTTAGATTTATGTGGGTTAGGATATGGAGGGATCACTATGTACTTCTGTGGAATACTGCCATACGGAAGTAATGTTTTGGTCTGTATATTACAATGTAAAAGCAGTGATGGGCGATGGTTTTAATCCCATATATGACCGCGGCTACAAGTACCCGCGAGAACTAACAGACACAATAGCTGCCCGTACATCGATTGTACTCGAAGATTCCCTCTCATGAACTTTCCAAGCCCCTTTGTGTCGATTTTGTAGACACTCTGGCAGATCACACAACAAGGTGGTCTTTATGGAACCATCATACAATCACACCTTTTTGTCTCCAATTGGCTTATCACAATACAAACTAATGCACCTGGTGGTAGGGAGAGCGGCAAAAAAAAACCCCGGGACATTTGATATAAAGGTCACTATCTTCTACTCTCCAAGCAGAGGTTAGTGGGGCAGATCGTCACCGTTTTATCATATGCCCCGTGGTTTTAGTTTGGATGGGGCTAGCGGACAGAAAACGGGGCATATATTATGATAAAACGGTGACGAGCTGCCTCACAAACCTCTGCTTGGAGAGTAGTAAGGGACAATTAGAGAACCCCGCGGCCGTCGCTCAGAAAAAAATTATCTTTCATTGCCTCCATTGCAGACTCCGTCCGGCCAAGGAGGTTGGTGAGGTTGTTTACTTTCAAGTTAAAGCTTTACTATTACATTTTTTTGTTATTGCTGGCCTTCTCGGTCTTCCCGGACAGCAATAAGAAGAAGAAAAATGTAATGGTAAAGCTTTAACTTAACAAAGAAAACAGCCGTAAGAGTCTGAAATGGAGGCTAGATCTTTCAACCAATATCGATCTTCTAGGAGCTCTTCACATCTGCTTTGAAGCCCAAGCATCTGCTTGGATCACAAATATCTGATGGATCCCAAACATCTGCTTGGAGCCACTACCATGTGCTTTTCTAGATAATTTTCCATTGCTCCCAAGCAGATCTATAGGTCCCAATATCTGCTTTGAGTCCCAACATCTGCTTTAAGCCTCTATATCTGGTCGGAGCTCCAAACACCTAATTGAGCAGAACGAGAAAGGCACAAGCCTCACTGAGAGCGCCAGCCCTTTTTAGCTTTCCACGTCCGCTCGCCACGACCCGCCACCTGGCTGGAAAAAAAGAGCTGACACTCAGCAAGGAGCAAGCACTCAGGCTAGAAAGGCATATCTATATATAGAAAGCACATGTTAGTGGCTCCAAGTATATGTTTGAGCTCCAAGCAGACCCTATCTCCATAGCCGACCCCCTTCATACAGCTGACTCTATTTGGCCAATTTCTACTATTTTCCCAGCGACCCGACTGATAGAGAAACTTTTATTGTGAGAACATTTACAAGGCTCAACCATAAAACCTCCTTGGCTCAACCAAGGCGCGAACCTCCCACTGGGACGTGCGCGGGTGACTGGGTTTGTGCCAGAAATCGGTCATAAAAAGATTAGTAACCCGGACATTCGTACGGCTGTTAACATTACCACGCGCGAGGAGGGGAGGCGACAATACAAAAGGTCACTATTGAATAGAAATATTCCGCCCTGTTTGTTATCGCAGATCTTATAATTAGGTTGCAAAACATACTTCTTCTTCCAGTTTGATACGGTCTTCGCAACATATAGATCTGCTTGGAGATTATGGCACATCTATGATCTAGAAAAGAACATATTCCAAGCAGATGTTTGGGCTCCAAGCAGATGTTTGGGCTCCAAGCAGATGTTTGGGATCCAAGCAGATAGTTGGGATCAAAGCAGATGTTTGGGATCCAAGCAGATGCAGAGAGCTCCAAGGAGATCGATATTGGGTGAAAGATTAAGCCTCCATTGAAGACTCCTTCCGGCTATTTTCTTTTTCAAGTTTTACTATTACATTTTTCTTGTTGCTGTCCGGGATTAGGACCGGGAAGGCCAACAATAAGAAGAAAAAAAATGTTATAGTAAAGCTATAACCTGACAAAGAAAACAGCCGGAAGGAGTCTGCAATGGAGGCTATGAAAGTTACGGCCGGGCTTCTCTTAGCATACTACTCTGCAAACATAGGCTGGTGGAGAGTTTGTGACCTTTTTATCAAATGCCCCGTTTTTTTGCCCGCTCTCCCCACCAGGTGCAAGTTTGTGATATTTACTGGAGACAAAGAGGTGTGGCTCTCTGATGTTTTATGACAGGAAGATTGTAAAAAGACCACCATGTGTGGTCTGTCAGAGTGTCTAGCCGATCGATGGAAATATGTGGACGATTTAACACTCGGAGAAAACAGAAATGTGCGCAAACAGTCATACCTTTATGATCAAGTGGATTCACTTGAAGTATGGTCCAACACTGCGCAACTTTAAACCCCTAAGAGTATGTTTACCATAATACAGTGTGATTTTAGCCTTGGAATGTCATGGAACTCTCTCTCTCTATCCAATTTAACGTCTTTTGTTCCCCATCATCTGGGGGGTATGGTGCTGACTATGTCTTATGAAGAGCCCACCTCCCCCTCCACCCATAACTCTCGGGGGCAAACCCCTTCTGATCCCTTCTGGCAGTGATCGCTGCCAAGTAAAGTGTTGGGAATCTGGTTTCAGTCTAATCTGAAATGGGACAAACAAGTCTGCGAGTTTACCAAGAAGGCCAACAAATTTATGTTTATGCTCCGGAGACTTAAGACGTTCGGTGCCGCAGATCCTGGAATACTGTGTACCCGTCTATTAGCCTCTACCAGTCTCTGCGGGTCGCTGGGAAAATAGTAGAAATTGGCCAAATAGAGTCAATTGTATGAATGGAGTCCGCTATCATGGGGAGAGGGTCCAATAGGCCGTAGCCGACTCCCTTCATATAATTGACTCTATTTAATTTCTACTCTTTTCCCAGCGACCCGCAAGGGCTCGTAGAGCCTGTTATAAAAGTACAGGGGAGTTGATACCGCCGCCCGTTACGAACAAAAACATTACTTCCGTGTGCCAGCATTTATAGATCAGCAGAGATTGTACTCGTATACAAAACTCCCTACCCTGGGAGACCAGGCACCGTATATCATTCCACAGAGGTACATAGTGATCCCTCCATATCCTACATAAATCTATATATTCCAGATCCAAACAAGGCCAGACAATAATCTTAGGTTCCAAATAGATGAGAATGGGACGAACTTGCATCTGGTGGGGAGAGCGGGCCAAAAAACGGGGCATTTGATAAAAGATCATAAAAAGGTCACAATCTCCCCCACAAACTTTTGCTTGGAGATTAGGAAGAGACAGTCAAAGAAGCCCGGCCGTCACTCAGAAAAAATATATTTCATAGCCTATATTGCAGACTCCTTCCGGCTGTTTTCTTTTTCATGTTATAGCTTTATCATTACATTTTTTTTCTTATTGTTGGCCTTTCGGTCCTAATCCCGGACAGCAACAAGAAAAATGTAATAGTAAAACTTGAAAAAGAAAATAGCCGGAAGGAGTCTTCAATGGAGTCTAAATCTTTCACCCAATATCGATCTCCTTGGAGCTCTCTGCATCTGCTTGGATCCCAAACATCTGCTTTGATCCCAACTATCTGCTTGGATCCCAAACATCTGCTTGGAGCCCAAACATCTGCTTGGAGCCCAAACATCTGCTTGGAATATGTTCTTTTCTAGATCATAGATGTGCCATAATCTCCAAGCAGATCTATATGTTGCGAAGACCGTATCAAACTGGAAGAAGAAGTATGTTTTGCAACCTAATTATAAGATCTGCGATAACAAACAGGGCGGAATATTTCTATTCAATAGTGACCTTTTGTATTGTCGCCTCCCCTCCTCGCGCGTGGTAATGTTAACAGCCGTACGAATGTCCGGGTTACTAATCTTTTTATGACCGATTTCTGGCACAAACCCAGTCACCCGCGCACGTCCCAGTGGGAGGTTCGCGCCTTGGTTGAGCCAAGGAGGTTTTATGGTTGAGCCTTGTAAATGTTCTCACAATAAAAGTTTCTCTATCAGTCGGGTCGCTGGGAAAATAGTAGAAATTGGCCAAATAGAGTCAGCTGTATGAAGGGGGTCGGCTATGGAGATAGGGTCTGCTTGGAGCTCAAACATATACTTGGAGCCACTAACATGTGCTTTCTATATATAGATATGCCTTTCTAGCCTGAGTGCTTGCTCCTTGCTGAGTGTCAGCTCTTTTTTTCCAGCCAGGTGGCGGGTCGTGGCGAGCGGACGTGGAAAGCTAAAAAGGGCTGGCGCTCTCAGTGAGGCTTGTGCCTTTCTCGTTCTGCTCAATTAGGTGTTTGGAGCTCCGACCAGATATAGAGGCTTAAAGCAGATGTTGGGACTCAAAGCAGATATTGGGACCTATAGATCTGCTTGGGAGCAATGGAAAATTATCTAGAAAAGCACATGGTAGTGGCTCCAAGCAGATGTTTGGGATCCATCAGATATTTGTGATCCAAGCAGATGCTTGGGCTTCAAAGCAGATGTGAAGAGCTCCTAGAAGATCGATATTGGTTGAAAGATCTAGCCTCCATTTCAGACTCTTACGGCTGTTTTCTTTGTTAAGTTAAAGCTTTACCATTACATTTTTCTTCTTCTTATTGCTGTCCGGGAAGACCGAGAAGGCCAGCAATAACAAAAAAATGTAATAGTAAAGCTTTAACTTGAAAGTAAACAACCTCACCAACCTCCTTGGCCGGACGGAGTCTGCAATGGAGGCAATGAAAGATAATTTTTTTCTGAGCGACGGCCGCGGGGTTCTCTAATTGTCCCTTACTACTCTCCAAGCAGAGGTTTGTGAGGCAGCTCGTCACCGTTTTATCATAATATATGCCCCGTTTTCTGTCCGCTAGCCCCATCCAAACCAAAACCACGGGGCATATGATAAAACGGTGACGATCTGCCCCACTAACCTCTGCTTGGAGAGTAGAAGATAGTGACCTTTATATCAAATGTCCCGGGGTTTTTTTTTTGCCGCTCTCCCTACCACCAGGTGCATTAGTTTGTATTGTGATAAGCCAATTGGAGACAAAAAGGTGTGATTGTATGATGGTTGTATAAAGACCACCTTGTTGTGTGATCTGCCAGAGTGTCTACAAAATCGACACAAAGGGGCTTGGAAAGTTCATGAGAGGGAATCTTCGAGTACAATCGATGTACGGGCAGCTATTGTGTCTGTTAGTTCTCGCGGGTACTTGTAGCCGCGGTCATATATGGGATTAAAACCATCGCCCATCACTGCTTTTACATTGTAATATACAGACCAAAACATTACTTCCGTATGGCAGTATTCCACAGAAGTACATAGTGATCCCTCCATATCCTAACCCACATAAATCTAAACACTTCAGATCCAAACAAGGCCAGACAACAATTTCAGGTTTCAAATGGATGAGAATGGGACGAATGTCACAATACTAATAGTTACACAATCGATGACAAATGCTCTACTATACTTCCCCATATTTTATCCATCAAGTGACATAGTCGGCTATAACATTCATGTAAATTCATATTCTGATAATGCAATGCGTCTTTACAAAAGAAATCTTTATTGACACAACAAAAGTACAGCGACTTCCGTACAGAAAGTATGGTGAACTGTAAACTGTCACCCGGCCCGCTGGGCGGTAATCCACACAAGCAGCGAGCTCACGACCACCTTGATTTCCAACCAATGGCTGATCACCATGGAAGGGTTGACGCGTAGTCTGGCGTCTCCGTGGTCAAGCTCCGCCCCCGACATACGGGTCCTGAGCACGTGTCCCCCCCAGACCCGTCTGCATCTCCGCTCAGACCACTTCCGCCGACAGTCACTCGGCGATCACAGGGCGCGTACCGGCCACAGCTGTCCGTTCTCTCTAAAATTTCAAGTTTTTCCAGCTCGTGTTCGTCTTCGTCCTTCAAGGTCACCGCTTCCGGCATCGCGCTAGGATCATGGCAGGTTCCAAGTACTCAGTCGTGCTTGTACTCTACCCGTGAAGGGACACAAGGGACCTCATGGCGTTGGCAAGTGTCGGGTCGGACGTGCACGCTCCGAGGTCCACTACGATTCTCTGCGCCGGGACTAGAAAGTTCCCCGTTCCCTGGAGGATTTACATTTCAAGAGCCGCTCGAAGGATTTCGCAAAGGGCTTGTGGTCAAGTCTGAGCGAATACGAGGCAGAGGATAGGAATACTGTACGCGACCTTCGGGAATTTGGACGACGATTTGATGCGGACAGTCGACAAGAGCATCGCCTATCTGTTGAGTTCACTCAATGAACGGGTTGACGCGTAGTATGGCGCACTTTCGAATATACACGAACAGAATGGTTCACAATTCAATTAATCAATTCAGACAGTATATCCCACGGCACAGTTTAAATCTGGCTAATGCTCACATAGGATATTCTAGCCAGGCATCAAAAATTGTGTCCGTACTACCAAGGAGGTTTTATATAGAAAACCTCCTTGGTACTACTTTGTACCCACACTAATACATTGTGTGCTGCGGCTTTTACAAAACATAGACTGATGACGTCACAAGAACAAGTCTATCATACACGTTGTACATAACATAAACTGATGACGTCACCAGAACGCGTCTATCGTAGACGTTATACACAACATAAACCAATGACGTAAACAGAACACGCCTATTATAAAGGTTCACTCTAGTGTACGTTACGTTAGCGCTCTGCGTTATGATAACGTAAATGACTATGTTACGTTAACGTAATGCGTTATGATAACTACGACTACGTTATATGTTAACGTTGTTTGTTATAATAACTTGAAGGGCCTACATGCGTTACGTTAACGTTAACGTTATGTTAACATAACCCATTTATGTGCGTAACGTATAACCACAAAACGTGACGTCTACGTAGATACGATATTTTGATCTAAAATGCCACGACATATGTATGTCACGTTTAGTACGTGACGTATATGCCTTATGTGACGTATGACCTGTTATACGTGACGTTTGGACGAGAAATCGTACCTTTTTTTTATGTAGGTAATTTTGACACGGAAATTGCAAAACCATATGTATGTCACGTATCCGTACGTTCCGGCATACGTGACGTAGGCCTTTCATACGTGACGTATTGACCCCCAATACGTCACGTATAAACGCCAAAACGTGACGTTTTTTACGTACGTAATTTTGACACGGAAATGATGCCATAGGCGTGTACGTGGCTTTGGTCATGGTTGCAGGTAAGACACCTCAAACTACCTGTGCTTTGGAAAAATTCAGAATTTATTCTTTCACTGAGTATAAAAGAAAACCCTATTAAAAGAGTTTGTGGAGCAAGGACTTGTTGATATGAATGTATGATGTCATATAAACATGATACGCCCCTCCCAAACATTCCCGGATTCCTGTATAAATTAACACGTGCAAATGAAAATTTGTACTAAATTGACTAAAACGCAGTAGAGAGAAGTTCTACTGACAAAAGACGTGTGAACGGCATGACATTTTTTTTAAATAGGAGAACTTCTACTACGTTTTAGTCAATTTAGTACAAAGTTTCACTTGTCTTTTGCCCCCCTCCCCATGCACATGTTGACACACCCATAGTTCAATAATTTGCTTATTAAAGCGTAGTCTTCTATTTAACGTTACATTATTGTGAAATCACCTGTACTGGTAGATAATTGCTCCAGGGTGTGGTAAAAATTGTCTGCAGGGTTCCAGACAAGAGATGACTTCTACATTGACATGGCTAATTGACAAGATGTTCCTGTCAAAAGTGCAAACTGCAAAGAACTCTTATTGACAGGAAGCGCAGGAATAGGTTTGAATCAGTATAACATCCAATGAAAGGATCAGTGTACTAGTAATAGCTCAACTGGTAAAACCTCCACTTATAGGCCTTGCATCTAGAAGTTGTGGGTTTGGTCCCCGTTAAATGACTTTTGTTAATTCAATGTTTTGGATGATATTATCTCTTTTGGACTTCACCATTCAAAAATTTCTGCAGTGGGCAGGAAGTGGTCTTAACTCTTAAACAATACAATACAGCTTGACAATACATAGGTGATAAGGTGTAAGAGAAAGGGTGATAAAAACTTAATGACTGCCCCCCTCTCAAGTCCTAAAATGGACTAACCTATGTGTAACTGTTTTATTTCTTTCCCAGGTTTGATGGCAGGGTTGACCATGGGTCTACTGTCTATTGACAAGAACAGCCTGAAGGTCCTGAAAGAGTCGGGAAAGCCGAGTGAGCGGAGGCACGCAGCCAAGATCATACCTCTCGTGGAGAACCACCATCTTCTCATGGTGACCCTTCTGCTGACCAACGCAGGGGCAGTGGAGGCCATGCCTATCTTCTTAGACAAGATCTCCAACCCCGTCATAGCCATTGTTGTGTCAGTTACGGCAGTGCTCATTTTTGGAGAGTAAGTTACTATCACAGTGACCATAGCAAGCTCTATGGGCTTAGCCCCTTTCTAAGCTTATATTACACTTTTTGCTGATACAGTTGGCTACACAAACAACCCAGTACAAAAGGAAGTACAGTTCAAAATCTTATCCAGTTGCTTGAGTAATTATTTTTGGCTTACAAAAAGAAGTCATCAGCAATGTGTATTGTATAAGCAAAAAAGGCCCATAGCTGCTATGGAAGCTATATCACATGTGTCACCAGCAGCTGTGAATTAAATCAAGGAAATAATGTTCCAAAGTCTAAAACATACGTTTTTGTTGTTGTATCCCAATAACAGATAAATGTAGTGCATATTAGTAGATCTATAGAAAAAAGTCATTACTTTTTTTGTAATTGGTTTTTGATAATGGTATAACTTTTGTCTCTTTTTTGACAGGGTTATACCACAGGCAGTCTGCTCTCGGTATGGTCTTGCTATCGGAGCATTCCTTTCACCGTAAGTTTTTTTTTTTCTTCTCTTTAACGGCCAATTGGAATGTATATTTATTCCTGCCTTATATGTGTATACAATGTATGTTCTTATGATCTGTGGAGTATATATATTTTCTAGCAATTCAAATGACAGAAGTGTTAGTGATGTTGATTAGACAGTTGTGGTGCATGGTGGCACAGTGGCAGGGTGTTTGGCCTAGAACTCCTGGCTTCTATTTCAGGGTCCCCTGATTTGTCCCATTGACGTTGTGCCCTTGGGAAAGGCACTTTACCTGACTTTCCCCACATCACTTAGGTGAAAATGAGTACCTAGGGACGTCCCTAGGATAGGACATGAAATGGAGGTCCCGTGTTTGAGGAGAGCCACACATCGAGCATGTAAAAGAACCCACCACACTTACCGGTATCAAAAAGAATATGGGTCCTTCCCGGCGTGAGTGGATGAAATAAATCTGTCCAGATATGCAGCTTGTACTGTTCAATACAAACCTAGAGTGTGTTACGCCATGAGGTGGTTTAACGAGTATGCAATACAAACAAACAAGTTATGAAGATGTTGTTCTATTTCACCTCAGAGTGGTTCGTTTGCTGATCTTCCTGACGTTCATCGTCTCCTGGCCTCTCTCCAAGTTGCTGGACTGTTTACTAGGAGAAGACCATGGCACTTTCTTCAGGAGAGCAGGTGATTACTTTTCTTCAGAAATAATGCAAATAAAACTATTTATACTTCAAAACTATCATAATTCAAAGGTGAGTTGAAAAACCATCCAATAAGTAGAAAGCAGAGGCAAATATATATATTTGTGAGAGAAGTATTAGTACTGTAAATGCAGAAATGTTCTCAGTGGTTTTGTTTGATGTTTTCGCTGTGAACTATTCAGCTCAAACTTGAAACCACTGTGAAACTTTTTGCTCACCTATGACTGTATGACTGTATTACTAGTACTATTGTTTCAAAACTCGAACTTGAATTTGAAACCACCGTGAACACTCTATTTTCTCCCTACCTCGAAAAAAACCCACACGAATTTAAAAGCATTTACAGTATCATGTGTCAATGATATGTTTTATGTGCTTATTCTTGTCACAATTCACATGTAGATATCATAACTTTGACATTCTGTCCTTCTCATTATTTTCCATATATTTCCCTGCACTCTTCTCAGCTTCTTGCACCTTTGTATAGGGCCTTCTAGGGGTGAACCTTTGTTGGTAGGTTCCCAGCTCTTATACTTATGTGAATATGTTTGTTCTTCTTTGTTTGTCAAAAAAATCTTTTCCTTCTTTATGTACTTTTCTTGCTTATCCTTTACCCACATTTTTATGTAGGACACTTGACTGTAGCACAGTGTTGGTGATGTGTACATGTATGGTTTGTTACCAAACTCTTCTGCCATTCTAGAGTTGAGGGCTCTGGTGGACATACATGCTGAAGAGGCAAGGGAAAATGAGGAACCCCTGAATGTAGATGAAGTTCTCATTATACAGGTGGGATGCACCTCTATACAGATATTGGAGTATGAGTATATAAGTGGCATCGTGTGGCGCAATCGGTAGGGTGTTTCGCCCACAGCCAAGAGGTACTGGGTTCGAAACCATGCCCCGATGTTGTGCCCTTGGGAAAGGCACTTTACACGACTTGCCTCACTTAGGGACGCCCCTCGGATAGGATGGGAGGTCCCATGTTTGAGGAGAGCCACACCTCGAGCACGTTAAAGAACCCACCGCACTTATCGAAAAGAGTAGGGGTCCTTCCCAGTGTGAGTGGTTCAAAACCTACAGTACGCACATGGGGCAATTGTCGTATTGAGGTCACCTGAGTTAGCACCGAATGGCAGCCGCTCCATACTCTTGCGATCTAGCCCCACCAATTGTGCGCTCCTCGCAATTCAGCCACTGGCTGCGAAGAGAGAGTAGTCGGCCTACCCAATAATGATATCAATAATATTGTCTTAATTGTTGCTGTAACTGATACAAATAGGGAGTGCATGTATGTGGTTGCAAACAAATAATGTAGTTCATCAACTTATCAACAGGGTGCGCTCCAGATGAGAGAAAAGACTGCAGGCTCAGCCCTCACACCTTTTGACAAGGTGTTCATGCTCAGTATCGATGGGAAGATGGACCAGGAGACGATGGACATGGTAGGTGAACTCTTAATCGTTGAGTCATGATTACAATTATTATAGTTTTGCATTTCCATGAATCTATTGCAATGCTGTAAATGCATCTAAGTTTGCATGGCGAAAATGGAGTGTTCCCGGTGGTTTTAAGTTCACATACTGCTACAGTATTGGACAAAATTGTTCGCGGTGGTTTAAAGTTTGCAGTGAAATGGTCGCCACGAAAACCGCGATCATAAAACCACCACGAACATTTCTGCACTTACAGTATATGAAACAGGAACCAAAATATCTTTGAATTGTCCTGACACAACATTTTGTACTTGTTCCAATTTGCTTCTGGTACCTCCAGTACCAACTTGTTGTTTTACTGTTTGTCATTTTTGTTAACTGTTTTTTGTGCCCACCTGTAGGTCATTGCTGCTGGTCATTCCAGAGTCCCTGTGTATGATGGAGAGAAAACCAACATTGTTGGGCTCCTATTGGTCAAGATGCTGATCAAGTTAGACCCAGTAGCAGCCACGCCCATACGGGACATCCTTAAAGAAACCCCACGGTTCTTACCAGACGTCAGGGAGGACACACCGCTGTTTGACCTACTGAACGAATTCCAGCAAGGAAAATGTAAGATTTTTTGCTTTGTCATTGCACAGTGCTAATAACCTGTGCAATGGTGGGTAGGGGGGATATAGTATTTGCCTTGCCATACCAAATACTTGACAAATTAGGCTTGCCACTGAGGCATTGCCAAAAATGGTGCATAATTCTTTCTCTTCTTATCACTCAGCACTTATGAGACAGGGTATGGGAGTTAAACACACACTAGTAGACTAGCCCTCGACTTACTTTTTTAGTGGCCTTTGTGGTCCTATGGCTATAGAAATGAATATAGGCACTGCCCCTATACACTGAAAGGGATTTTAGCTAAAGTTTCATTGTGAAAGGTGATGGTGTTGTGCTTAGCAATCATAACTTAAGGCCACAAGGTTGTGGGTTCAAATAGTGTTGATATTTCTGAACACTGAATTATACACAACCAGAGAATAGAGTTTTATGTATCCCCCTGTTATGTATTGATTGTGATGCGTGCCTTACTGAAAACCCAACTTGTGTTCCAGGTCACATGTGTGCGGTTAGAATGGTAGATTCAACTGGTGAAGCTGGGGTGAGAAAACAAGTCTTGAGTTTTCATGCGAAGTTTGATTACTAACGAAGGACAGGCTACACTTGTGCCCTCCTTGGCTACAATAGCCTGGGTACCATCCTCTTTAGGCTGAATCTTTTGTGGTCCAGAAACGATTAGCCAGCGGTTACTTCCGAGGATAGTACCCAGGCTAGGCTACAAAGTATCATTGGTGCAAATTTACAGGGTACCTCTTTACTAATGGGTTTTAAGGTTATCTGTGTATCTATTTGTGTGTTATATGCTTGGTGGATTATAATGGTGGTTGTCTCTTTCTATGCTATTTCCATTTCTGTATGTCTTAACAGCAAACATTCTCTTTTTTCTCTCTTTTTACGCATGCTGCATGAATGTCTGTTGCTCAGACACAGGTAAGCTTTCTTGAACGTTAAGGATGATTTCCAAAATGATAATCTTTGAGTTTTTTGGTTATGAAAGAAGTGATTCAAAGTGACAGTATCATTATGAAATAGATTTTAAAAAAGGAAGAGTGAAACATAACTTTTGATAGTAACAAAAACATGTATACTAAAATAGGTGGGAAGAAGAGGGAAATGGTATATTAATAGAACCACAATAAGAAAATTACATTATCTCATTAGATAGAATGATTTGGTAGAAAATGTAATGCAAAATGATAAAACATAGATAGATATCAGTAACTTGATTTCCCAGCAGATGTGTAAAGGCAAAATGGTGACGTTTCTCAAGCTCCCAGTTCTCCAAGCAGCGGGCTTTTCTACTTTCTAGAAAAGCCCACTGCTCTCCGAACTGGGAGCTTGAGAAACGTCACCATTTTGCCTTTACACATCTGCTAGTGAGATTACCAGTTACTGTCAATCATATAGAAAATCTTGATCTCTATTATCTAACAGGATCTTCTTGGTGTGATCACGCTGGAGGATGTGATAGAGGAGCTGATCCAGGAGGAGATCATGGACGAGTCCGATATCAGCGCTGATGTGAACCGCAGAGTTAACCTGGCACGCGCCAGGGCGTCACGACAGTTGTCCAGGGCCTCCCCACGACGGGTAAGGATAAATATGTTTACCGGTATGTCATACCTGGGCCGTGAAAACGTTTGATACAGGTGTTCCACATCATGTGATAATTTTCCGTATCATACAGAGTTCTTCTTTTATCACACTGGCTTTCATAGAATATTTAAAATGTTCGATTGTGCCAGTTGCGCCCCTGTAGAAAATTTGAATACCGGATTCAGCGGTTGGAATCATTTTTTTTTCGTTGAAGGACACAAAACTCTCAACTTCTGGCGCATTTCGCATTGAAATGTGTTTCTTTCAGGTGGGTTTGACATAAATAAAATACAACACGGTGTATTCCGTACCACCCTCGGTCCGGCAGGTACCTCGGGCGATACGGAACACACTGTGTTGTATTCTATATGTATACATGTATGTGTGTCTGCTTGTATAAACATGCATGTCCAGGGAATGGATACATGTACATGTTTTTGACTAGCTCAATACATTATTGATCCTGAAGAAGGCGACAGTAGTCATTGAAAACTTGATCTGTATATACCTTAGTTTTGGAAGAAAGTTGAGCATATAATGTACTATGACTACTACCAACACAGATGAGCTTCCATGATACTTTGAGAAAAGCAATACATAGAGTTTTATACATTGTAGGAAATAGGGGTTGTGATCTTGATACTGGTAATCAGTCACCAGCATCTTTTTCAGCCTTTGAGAAAGGATTCTGTAACCAATACAAATCAGGTTAGCAATCCAGCTTAAACACTGGTACTAGAAGCCTCAGTAAAAATGGACTCTATGATGACACAAATGTTTATCTCAATTGAGGACTCTATTCTGAATATTTGAATGGACAAAATGCTGATTCTCCATGATTTGATGTACAAAATTATTGCTATGGCCATGTTGATTTGATTATATGGATGACATCCCCTGGGGGGACCCCAAAACTGATGCGAGCGTGGGAAAAAAAAAAAGTTGGGCAAAAAAAAAATCATTATGAAACCTACATGGCCAGGAAAGATGAACAAAACTAAACACATACAGTATGGTGTACTGGAATATACCTTCTTCAGTTTTGTTGTTTCAAAACTTCTTCTTTGACTTTGGAATTGACTTTGGCATTCTACGACATTAGTATCCGTTTTCTGAAATATCTTTTTGTAATTACAGCATGTATTTTCTCATTTTGCAGCTGCTTTGTACAATTTACAGTATGGCCGAAAACTTCAGTCTTTTCTTTTGGAAACGGATGTAAATTGATGTGCGTTCGTATGTCATCCATATAATCAGAACAACATGGCCTAACTGGCACATTCCCTTTGCTATAAATCTTCTAACAGCAGCTTGATTTGGTTGAATTTCAGACCAGTGAAGCAGGGGGGCGTGACTCTCCTGAAGTGGAATGCTGCTACCCCTATGGCTTTGACGAGACCACCCCCCTACTCTAGTAGGAATGGTAATGTCTGACGGTACATTCACTACAAACTTCTTACCCTTTTCTGTATAGGTGGTCTCAAGGGTGGTGGTGTAAGGAAGATATGGCACAACAAGCACTTTCTAACATGGTCACATCATGTGTAGTAGGACACATGCACTGCATGGGTGTTGTTATTTGTTATGAGCACTAATGTTCCAACACTGACTTACAAATGTACCTTTCTGCGTAACCACCGTTGGGTGACTGTTTTGTTGTGTTTTGTTAGTAGTGCATTTTTCTAGAATACTTAGAGGAAACCCAAGCAATATAAGGGCCCGAATATTAGATTTTAAAGTCAATTTATTCTGTCATTTCTATACATGATTAGTTCAAACAACACTTTCACAATGTATAGCGACATCCATGATGCAAAAAATATGACGTGGGTGTGATGTGAGAACTCACTGAAAATCGCAGCAGGAGTTTTTGTAGGCTTGCGAAACTAAGGGGATCATTGTACGGCACGTTTTTGTGCGGTTTTAAAATGCTCAAGTGTGAAGTTATTACGCAAATGTGCTTAACAGTGTTAGTAAATGTCACTTCCACAAAGATTTGAGCATTTTCAAATTATTTTTGGGCCCCAATATTGCTTTGGTTGCCTTTAATAACACTATATCCTTCTTTTTTACTGACACATTTTTGTTTTCTCAGTTTCTGTGTATTATCAGGTTCAAGTGAGGGAAATGCGTATGCATGTTTTAATCTTCAGCACTTTATGACATCGACATTTTTACCATTGTATTCATAATTTTAATCTATACAAGTAGGAAACTCTGCATTGTACAGATTGCAGTTGCCTAAATTTGCTGTATAACAGAAAGTTGAATTGCTGAATCAACAGAAGCCTGATAAATTTTTCTGTGTTCTGTCTCAGCCACGAAGTGTATCAAGAGGGAGTGACTATGGAGCGACCTTGAACATCAATACAGACCACAGCGAGTCCGCAGGGCTGATAGACAACGAGTCACCTACAGCCGGCCATATGTGACATCATAGGTATCAAAGGAAAAAAAAGGCGTAAGAAAAAAAACGTTGTGTTTCCTATTACGGTCCTGAAAAAATTAAAGTCAGTGGGTATGGGTTCTCTCTTTTTCTTTTCAAACATTTTTCGGCCAAAGTGATCTAAGAAAAACAGTTTAACAACGTAAAACTTAAATGCAGTCAGTAACCGGAAACATAATGTTTATTTTCCTAGGCCTAGTCTAGAAGAAGGGAACAGCAATAGCAGCAGTTTATATTGCATTTGTACTGGCTATCATCTGGCTACCATTTGTAAAAGAGGTCAGTAATTCATGGAATAGTTTTATTATGATAGGACACACATTGATAGAGCTGCTGAAGGTATGAAACTGTTGCACCAGTATTTAAGGCAAATAGCACATATACATGTATTGCTAGTCAGTATGAAGCACTACTACCATGCTGAACCTATTTTAGTGTTATCCACAGCATGATATGTATGGTTTTTCTTTGTATGTTACTCATGACATTTATGTGAATAATGATAGAAGCATTGCTATGCAGAAACTGAGAAAGATTCATCTATTAGTATTGAAAGCAAGCTGTATTTTCCCACATTTCACTTGTGTAAAGCAATAACTGTACAATATGTAATAATTGCCATGTTTTCCATAGGGAATGTAGAAAGATAATTAGTAAAACTACATATTGATGAACATCTCATCAAAACTGAAGTTAGTGGGGATTTTTTGCAGAAATTTTTAGGTGTATGGGCCAGTGCAAATGGTGATTTTGATATCATAGCATTAGCAGAGATATTAGTAGTGGACAGTTGAAAGTTGGTGGAATATTATTATTAATACATTGAGGTTATAGCATATTTTTGCAAATACAGAGCATGAATGATTTATAGCAATGTAATAGTAAAGGGCTTGCTGCTGTCTAATTACATTAATGCAAAAATAGCATAAAATCAAAATAATGGTGTCTTTGGTGAGTTGGTTATCAATACAATGTATAAGATGATGAGTACATTTTTTGTATGTAGTAAGATGTTGCTATGTCTTACATGAATGATCCTAGAGCCAAATCATAGCAAGGATCCTCTTGGTCTGAAAATATAATAAGATTGTAATTCTATTAACATTTGGCTGCTAATTATCATTGTGTATATAGCAAGCACTGCAAAGTTTAACATAAAGCAATAAAACTTTTTGTACTAGACAAACCTATAGTATACTTTTGAGTTTTCAACCTTCTGTTTGCTTCTAATACAGGTGTATGAAAGAAATACCACAGCCATGGTCATTACACACAAACTTTAATTACACTAGCCAGATACCACGTTATCGTTTAGAAATACAACACACTGGTAGTTATTAGGAAAAGAAAGAAGATTCTTGATCCTGAACTAGCTACCATAATACATGGTACACATTGTAAAATGTCACATCTGTTCAGTTTTGCAACAAGTCGTATACTTTGGAATGTTTTGCAATACTGGTACAGTATAAGGGCAGTAATCATGTACATAATCTACAGGCTAGGGGTGGTCAAGAAAGTACTTTTTCCCTCTAACCATGTACATGTAATCAATATCCTCCTTGGTTGGGGATGGATTGATTGGTAAGTGGACTCAAGTTTGATAAATACACATTCATTGGTTGACTATCCATCTTCAAGTTTAGTGGTCACACTTTGACTACATCCTACATCACTACCTTTGACTTCGGTAAATATTTTACACAGAAAACTGATAACATGTATACTCAACACACAAACACTGATTATTATTCATAATGGCAACAGTTAATACTGATAATAGGACAACGTTCATAAAAAGCCTGATTTTCTTGTATTTGTCATTGCACGTGTTGCAAAACTTAAAAAAAGGAGATGTCATAGTAGAAATCACATTGAATCAACAGTAATATAAAAATGATTTGCTTTCACTGGGATATTAAAGCATACTGTTGCACATACGTAATTTCAATACCATCAATGGTAATCTGATATATTTCACGGCAGTTGAGTGGAAGAATACAAGGTGATTTAGATTGTAAACCATTGGCACAATAATATTCCACATTTTCATTGGTACACATTACTACTGTTTGCTTATAACACCATGTACAAGACTACAGCAATACAAGACTATAGAGGTACAATAACATAGAAATACAAACTATAAGAGAAGAGGACTGTATATAGCCATACAACAAGACTAGGGAAATACATGACCAAAGAACAAAAGTCTACAAAACAAAAACATGATAAACATTTTCACTGTGACAAAATATGTGCAACCAATACCACTTTACAAACACTGTCACAATGTTTAATCCAACATATACAAACATCAATACATTATCAAATGTACTGATATGTTAAACACAGTTTTCCAGCCAGTTGTCTGTTGTTCCAATACTGAGAAGGAGTTTTTAACCACGTGTTTAGTCATCAGGCTTGCGTTTTGGCTTCTTGGGGTTGCGGGAACGACTTTTAGCCTTACAGAGTGGGCAGATGGGAGCGTTGCGGTGGATCTGCTGATGGCAGGATAAGCAAGCCTGGAAAAAACAGTTTCAGGTAAGTTTGGATCATAATTGTGAAACATACACATACAAAACAGGGCCTGGCAACAAGCAGACAGCTTAGTTTCACAAGAAAGCAGAACATTAAAACAAAAAAATATGGTAATGCCTTATACATGAACAATCATTTGTGACATCAATATGGTTAAGAAACAATTATTCCTTACCATCTTCTTTTTTCACTACATCATCTAACCAGAATATGATAGAAGGATAGACAGCGCTTTTGATCTCAATTCGTTTTTTTGTTGTTGACTGGAGTGGTAGGAACCACAAAAGTTGTGTTTTACTATGATACTTCTATATACAAATATCATGCTTTCTCATTGTTGCCTTACATTGCGGCATGTCCATTTGTTGAGCAATAAAGTTCATTCATTCATTCATACTATCACTTCCTATTATTAGTGTACAAAAACCTTCTGATTGATGACTTCAAATTAGAAGGGTGATGACCCCTGACCTTCATGGGAGGCGGCTGCTGCCGGAAGCCCCGTCCTGTGTCGCCTTTCTGTCGCGCCACTTGGAGCTCCTGGGCTGCAGCTGCTGCTGCCGCAAGGGACTCTGGGATAGGAGGATCGGTCTGGTCCGAAGCCCACTCTGCCTTCTGTTTCTCAAAGTACCTGTGATTGGATAGAATATCACTGAAATTTACCTGAAGGGTAGATTTCCCATATACATGTTTTTCACACGTACAATACACATATTTATATCCATAACAATATATTTGCCATCATGAGATTGCATGATTGACTGAGATTGTACATGAGGGTCTACAAAAGGACAATTCTAATCTCATTCCTCCCTCAAAATCATTCCAATTCGTTCCCAGTGCATTGGTATCAAAGTTTTTTCTACTTGGGCTGCATTTTTGCACCAAATTTGTCTTTGTCACTTCTAGGTCTATCGGCAGAGACCAAGTTAAGAGTCATTGCATGAGAAAACCAGGCAGAGGCCGGAAAATGGGGATCGGCCAAATCGGCTCATATTTTGTATATGTGATAGGTATGCAGAACTATGAACAGCCATATAATTAAAACCGTCCTGGTATTTATGGTTATGGAATTAAGGGACAAAAAATGCATGGTTTTCTCGTGCAATGACTCTCAAGACTTTTAAAAGTGTACTGACTGAGGGGTGATCCTTTCGTCCTCCTCCTCCAGGCTGGGGAGTTTGTCCAGCCCGATGGAGGCCCGCAGCTGGTCCACGTGTTCCTTCAGGGGGCACACCTCCTCGTACATGCGCTTGGCGGCCTCCAGGGATCGATTCCTCTCCACCTCTGCCTGCTTGATGGTCGTCTCCATCTAGGAAGAAGTCAACAAAAAAATGTACATGTATTTGTTTAACCATCTTGAATTACAATTTTTGATGGACGTCTCCTTCTAGGAACATTGAGTTAATAAGAGACAACAAATGATGTAACGACTGTTACGTGTATGTGTTTAACGATCTTGAATTAATATTTTTGATGGCTGTCTCCATCTAGGAACATTTAGTCGACAAGAGACAACAAATGATGTAACGACTGTTACGTGTATGTGTTTAACGATCTTGAATTAGAATTTTTGATGGCTGTCTCCATCTAGGAACATTTAGCCAACAAGAGACAACATATCAACAAATGATGTACATGTATGTGTTTAATGGTCTGGAATTACAATTTTTGATGGTCGTCTCCATTTAAAAATAAGAGAACAAATCTTTGCAAATTCTAAATGTTTGACTACACTGGTTCTAATGTTCTCCTTCCTAGTAAGTAGTGCTTAGAAAATCTAAACGCAATCATGACAGACAGACAGAAGCAAGTAGTGCAGAGGCTGACCTCTACCCCATGGTCAGATTCTGACCCGTGGTGCCTAAAGTAATCAATGCAGAATGGTCAGAGGCCCTTTTCATACTTAAATTTATTTTATTTTTCAAGGAAAAATCATGATTGAAAGTATATTGATCTTGCTGGGGGTAACTGTAGTAATCTCTTTAGATATAGACGTTGTTTTGGCAGTTCGTTTATTCCTTTGTTGGCAGAAATTACACTATTTACAGTACTTCCTGGCTGCTGGGACCCTTACCTAGCCAGCTGGGTACCATCCTCCGTAGTAACCGCTGGCTCAATCGTTTTGCTTGCTTAAGAAACTATTGAGCCAGTGGTTACAACAGAGTATGGTACCCGTGGTTAGCAAGCAATCAAGAGAACTCCTGGATTAGATCTGACTTTACCGAGTTGATGAAGAGACAGAGTTCGTCTTGAAGGCTCCCATAGTAGCATTATATTGAGCAAGCAGTTACTATGGAGGATGGTACTACTACCCTTACCAGGTTGATATCGGCATGGATGAGCCTGAGTTCCTCCACGTGAGCCATCTTCTCCTGCAACAACATGTCCATCTCCTCTCGGTACTCCTTCAGACACACGTTCTCCTGTTCTGTCGTCTCCACGTCCTGCTTAAGACGCGCCTTCACTTTCTCCAGCTGAAGCATCTTACTCCTTAACACACAACAAAACATTTTGGTTACCTTGGCCAGGCGGTTATGTGTTGGGAAGCATTACTGTGTACATCTGTATGTGATTGTGAACATGATAACTCGATCTAGAAGATCTTGATGGATTGTCTTGATATTTGGTATATGGGTAAGGTGTTAATATTTTGAGACCTACTTGATACCTATTTGTATGATAACATAGTACAGTTGTCTACTATAGAGTAGAATCTCGGGCCATGTTGGCTGTAGTGACTCTGGAAGGGGGGGGGGTGTATTTTGTTTGCAGTCTTATCATGTAGCCCTCTGTTGGCTAAAACTATGTAAAAGACAACAAGCAAAAAATACACCCTCAAAATTAGTCGCCACGGCCATGTAAAAACTGGAGTACTAGTAGATGATGTTTGTTATTAATGTTAATAAATTCTCAATCGTCAAAAAAATTGACCGAACAAGCTTGTAAGTAGTAGCTTGTAAGGGGTACATTTTCTGACTGTTTGTTATTGCTTATACCAAGGAGGTTTTATCCTTGCTTATACATATTGATTAACGGTCCCCCATAGTCGCACCCATAAACAATGAATCAGCCTTTGTACGCGGCACAGCCACGCCACCAAACGGCATCTGCCGGCGATTCCAACAGAACTGAATACACTTACACGGCACTATGGCCACCTAAACAGTCTATGTTTTCTTATATTAGGTCCACAATGCTTATTTTTGCAAATCTGGGGCGCACTCACCGAATTTCCTTCAGGGTTTCGAGCTTGCACAAAATCTCTGCATCTTCGGACGCCATCTTGCCTCTCTCTAGGTCATTAGTGTTGACCCACGCACGTGACCCTATAGCTAATTCGATTTCTCCCGATGATCCTTATCATGTCGCGGTACGTGGTCTAAAGAGTTAGCCTCTACCAGGCCCCGCGGATGGCTGGGAAAATAGTAGAAATTGGCCAAATAGAGTTAATAGAATGCTAAGGGTTACGGAGAGAGGGTCCAATATGCCATCCTAACGGAGCCTGTAAGTGAAACCCTGGCAAATATTCTCCCTATAGCCGGCGTAGTTAGTCTGGTAGAGACTACTAAAGAGAGTTGAGTGTTGCGTTTTTAACCAAGGATAGGGATAAAACACACGCTATATATGTATGAAATTCAGCTAGGTTTGAGGGCTACACTATCGAAATCCAGCAAGTAATCGTTGTTCTTAACCGTGCTCTTTACCAAGGTCCTTGTCTTTACTTAGAGAATAATAAAGTACCGATGGTAAAAAAAACACAACGACAACAACATACAACCCAATGACTTGTATTCACAACCAATCGGGAATATTACAAAAACAATAACGCACATTATCAATTTTACAGAATTGAAAACATGAACGTGTTCGTCATGAAATGAATCACAAGATGTACATAATGAATTGACACAATTTAATCAATAAGTAATTTAGATTGACCTCTCATTAATTATGAACAACTCAAGTGAAACACGTGCTCGTAGCAACATCGTTCAATCTCATGTCTGGGAGCGTCTTTCATAAGAAATAGTGCATATGGTGCGATATATTGTGTTATTGTAGTATGTGTCTCGCGGCAGCTAGCAGATTAAAGCATAACAGGGTAAAACACAGGATATCGCACAAGCAAAACAGTGAGAGAAATTACTAAATATCAAAGTGCTCTTTTTGACAAGTACAATTCACAGTGGACCACAGCTTTAAGAACTGCAGTCCTTTCCAATAGCATGCATATTCATAAGGGGTGAGTGACAACAACTGAGATTCAAACTGCCAAACTTTACGTACAGAGAAAGGGTCACTAACGTTAACCACAAAGCAATGAATCTATCAATTAGTAGACTTCAAAAATAGCGTCTAGCAAGATTAGATCGCTGTAGGTCATTACGTCATCATTTGTTACAGATAGTTGTCGCCTGACTCATACTTGCCCTGTATTAAAACACTTTGTGGCGAGTGGAACAGTCTCCTGGCTACCGGGATCGAAGCCGGGGCCGCCAGTCCACAGGCCGCGCTATAACCGCTAGGCTAAAAGGTCCGGACCAGTTAGATTGGTCAGGTAGTGGCGCTTGAACCCCTCTGTTACTGAGTATTTTGGTAATCATTCCTCTCTCTACTGTTATCCGTTTTGTTTTCCGTTTTAGTGTTCTTTGCCCAACGCACCCTCACAACGTCCTTTCGATACACCAGTAAAGCTCTTTCAGTGCTTAAGGTTCTAAAGTATAACTCCTGGTCTACATAACCAGTTCTCGGTGTCTGAGAGTCAATATACGTATGGGGCGATGCGCCAGGGTTCTCAAGACATGTGTCAGTTTCAATTGCGGGACAACTTGCTTGTAGAAGACGTTCAAGTCTTCTGACGTCATCGTCGTATTCTTGCAGACGTTCTAGTCTCTGGACGTCGTTCTCGTTTGGTCTATGGTAATGGGAATTTGCGACCATGTTAACGTTGCATGCAACAGCGCCACGCACTCTCTCGTGTGCACCACGTCTAGGAGCACGAAGTTTACGTAAAACTTTCTTCCCTATCACACAAACAAACGCGACGAAAAGCATGGAAGCGATAGAAGCTGCAGTGATGATGACAGCTTTCGTGATCGTGAAAGACATCTTGGTCTCTGTGTCTGCAGTTTTGGTCATGTCCATTGTCTGCACCTGCTTGCACCCAAGGCGTTTCCACTCAACTCTCTTTGTATTCTTTTTCCTCGCAACAACAACGGGACAGAGGCTGTACAGTGTCGAAGGAATCAAACCTTTCAGCACGGAAACAGACCCTTTTCCTTGCAGACAGTATACGTGTTCTTTGGTCTCGGTGGAAATAATAACAACGCGGCGAATGATCGAGTCTGTGGTATTGTCCTCCCATCGTAGTGAAACAGATGTCGCTGTAATGTCAGCAATGTGAAAACCAAACGATTTGTCGCCTGTTCCTGCTGTTGCCACCTTTTCCATGGACGATTTCCTGTCTGCTAATGTTTTTTGAAAACCAAACGATTTGTCGCCTAGGCCTGTTCCTGCTGTTGCCTTTTTTTCCATGGACGAAGTCCCGTCTGCTAATGTTTTTTTAGGTTCTCCACAAAATGTCGACGGTGATTCCACACACAGAAGTACGTCCCTCCACGTCACAGTTATTATAGGCTTGTCAGTTCCATGCCATCCTTTCGTCTCACGCTGTTCCGTTTCACAGCGATACAGCCCACAAGCATGAGTCGTCACATTCCTCAGTAAAAGCGGAGAAGATACATTTCCCACTGTAATGGTTTCATCAGGAAAGGCCCGGGTCCATCTGGTGGGTATGCTCTCCTGTTCGGACCTACATGGCAACAACACATCGCTCCCTTCTTTGAGAATAGTTATGATTGGAGAACGAACATTGACATCAGTGTTGACTTCTTTGCAGCCTCTCTGGTTAGAATAAAGGTCCCAAACAGTCCTAGCGTTAGTTCGCCATTCAAGTTTGTGTATCTGACACGATTCTGATTGTTCTGCCGTAGTGGAATTGAGGAATTCTACAACAGGTAGGGACGATTTCACAGAGGATATACTGCTGGTACACTTTAGCGGGTTCCCCGCGAATTCGGTCACAACTGCAGCAGGCAGACGCGCGATTTCCGCCGGGATTTCGGAGATGTCATTGGCGGCGACAGAGACTGTCCTTAGTGCTGAACTGCTGATCAACGATACTGCTTCAAGCGGAAATTCTTCAAGGTGATTATCGGCCAGTTCTAGTATCTGTAACGCCGGCAGTCCCTGAAATGCGTTTGGGGAGACTCGGGTGATATTATTGTTTGCCAGAAGCAGTCGTTGAAGCGAACGCAATGGCGAGAACGCACCATCATTTAATGTTGTCAAAACGTTGCTTCCAAGGTCCAGGTCTAACAGTTTTCCAAGTCCATCAAAAGCACCTGACCCGACATCTTTAATGTTGTTCCCGTAGAAATCAACATACGCACTGATGTGGTCTTCCTCATGGAAAACACCGTCACGTATAACAGCAATACCTTTGCATCGCATGTCGATACTGTTCTGTCCATCGGTACTTGAATATGCAGCAAGGTATTCCGTGATGTTGCTTCTGGTGAGATGAAGCCCAGTTTTCCACTCGGCTTGACCGAAACATGGGTTATCGGAGCGCCTGGCATCCCCTAAAATCACTATGAGCACTAATGAAAAAACGTATGTTACAGAACGCACCATCGTACCTGAGTTGTAGGTCTGAGAGCCTCAACTTGCAAAAAGAAACGTTTCTAACGGTGCTGAAGGGAACACGTAGCCTGTGTTTACACAAGCTCTCGGCCGGAGGTTACTGACCCCCACCCCAATGGCGGTTACAGGACTGGTCGGCCGCTAGGAGCTAGATTTGTCAGGCTAAGGAACACGTATCTTCTGACAAGCAGTCGTCGTAGAATACTGATGCTCAGATGTTCATTATAGCAATCGATAGGTAGATAATCATGAAAAATTTCTTTACATAAAGCACAATAGCACGGGGGTACTTCAGATGGCGACCGCACTCAGTCTATTCTGTACACAAGGCGAGTTATATTTCATTAAGGGCCCAAGTCACGTGGAAGGTACACGTATACTCTAGTCCAATAACATTCAGACAACAATTTTTATGATAATGTACGACATTGACTGTTTCAAAATCTTATCCAGTTGCTTGAGTAATTATTTTTGGCGGATAATGTACGAACCCTGACAGACGTGACTTTGTTTTGAAAGCACGTGTAAAATCAATCAGACCACCGCGATAACATGTGTTCATCAGTTATCATTGAATAAATGATTTAATAACGAAATGAAAGAACAATTTCCTTCCCAATTAGTAATAGACACACACTATGACAGCTTGATTAACAGGGAGGTCTGATAGCAGACATGATAAATTTCCTCTCGCCAGTTAGTGACACCTCATATGGAACGTACGGACGTGTATTGCATGTGAATAAAGGTATTCATTTTCAGCACACACATGTCTCAGCCCAGCATTTCTGTCTCCATAGACAAGTATAATAATGATAATAAAAATAATGGTTTATTGGGCAGAAATTACCCGTGCAATGGCAGCCAGTACTGAATTGCTGCAGGGCTCAATGGTCGCAAGGGTCTGGCCGACTGCCATTCGGCCTTTCCCAACCGAAGTCAGGTACCCATACAAACCTGGGTGGAGTGAGGAAAGTCGTGTCAAGTGCCTTTCCCAAGGGCACAACATCGGGGCATACTAGTGGTTTCGGTTCTGGGCGAAACACCATACCGTTTGCGCCACACGACGCCACAAGTGTAACACCACATAAGATTTAAACTCTCTACATTTGAGCCGACAATCTTTAACCTGGGTCCCATCCATGAAAGCGTACAAGAGGATCGGGGGTAAAACTGAACAAGGAAAGAACCCTGGTTAGCCCAGCATTATTATCGTTATTAAAATGTTTGCACCTAAACAACAGAAGTCAGGATGAAGTATTCCATCTCGTGGGTTGGTCCCTGACGCGGTGAAATAACGTCACCAAGCGATATAAAGCAAAAGTGCAAAACATTTTTCCGGACTGACTCTCTGACCTGGCCAATCATCATCCCTTCTTTGTCGAATTTTACGACCCCTTACCTTCGTAGGAAGGCCTGGTGGAAGTAGCCTGGATAGAAGGCTCTCTGGTATTTTTTCGGGCTTATAACAAACTTTCTGCTGGTGACTTCTTTTCGTAATGGGTCGTTTGTGCAGCCGGCCCGTAACCATTATATCCAGTAGGTGGAGGCTAGTTCGTGAGAGATGACGAAGGTTTGCTGTGGCCTTAGGGCGTTTACGCATTCCAGAAGAGACCAACAATTTGGCGGTCATTCTGACGATTTTTTCCCTAGCGGGCAGATGCAATACTGTAGGTACGGTATTCTAACAGTCCCGACAAATTTTGCGTAAAAAAAGTTTAAATTGAAATTCAGTACCATTTTCAGTCAAGGGCTTTCAAACAGGGTGCCCTTGAAAATGAAAAATAGCTTTTAAAATTCGAAGCGACCTGTTTCACTTGTTCACAAAGATTCGAGACGCAAAGTTTTAATACACTCTCACAAAGAACTCCAAGGTCAACAAGTTGTCAGAAGATCGATACCCATGGTTTCCCACTAATTGTTTTCCCCACCCGCAATGCCATTCAAAGATACAGAAGGATGGTTTTTAGACCTGGAGGTGATTAGTTTTCAGCAAAGAAAATCGAAGGCTACCCAAGGGGTCTGATTAAACGTGGTCAAAAGGGCAGCCACCACCTGATTACCACCTAAAGGTTGTAGCTATTTTCTTTTCACTTCAAACTTCTGGGAGTTGATTAATTTCCTGTTTGTACATCTGGTACACACTTAGCTTGCTGTCGACTTGGATTAAGCCTGTCTTCACTGGTTAAATCAACACGTAGAAAAAGGTGCGATGCGCCGAATCTGCGGAAGAGACGTAGCAGCTACGTCTTTCATGCGAAGGTCGACAGAGTTCAAGCCTAGATTATTATAGAAAGGTGTATAGTATGAATGGTCAGAGGCGGAAAACAATTTTCTGCTGGCTTAGGTAACGACAAAAACGTCCACACATTTTGAGTTTGAGAGTAACAAAACATCGACCATGTATAGACACTATACTATAGTGTTACTGAATATGGTTTATTCAATTCTTTTACAAGAATTGCTCATGACGTCTTATCTACGATTATACAGTGAAACCATTGAAGTAAAACCATTAAAAACCAGCCCTTAAGCTTGTTCCTTTAGTTCCAAATCCCTGGAAGAAAGGCTAAGATTAGTACAGGTGAAGGTGGAAGCACGAGTTCTGGGAAACTGACCCGACCTTAAGCTTCGGTAAACAATTCCTTCAACAGCAATTTCCCGTAGATTTCACGGTTCCCTTCACCGTGTCATGTTTAATAACATCCTCGGTGGTATCAACCAAACATGTCAGAGAAGGTTTCCAGCCTCCGGGTGTTTTCATTGCTGCGGTCGACGATGTGGAAATATCGAGGAAGCCTTTCCCTTTTATTGTGTAATGAAGGACTAGCTTGGTTTTCATCAGGTATTGGACGCACCAAATCTTGTTTTCCACTTTCGTTTGTGATCAGTGTGATAGCCGGTAGGGCTATTATCTTCTGAGTAAACCTGTTGAAAGTGATGATAGAATGAACGCTCGTCTGTGTTGGTGCGACACAAAACTTCTTTTAAAAAAACCTTTATCAGGCACAAAGGAATAATTCACCATATTTTCGACCGTGTGCACTGGTCTTCATTGCAGTTCACTGTTGCAAACATCAACTTTTAAAAGCCCCGGAGAAGATCCTCAGAAGAGGCATAGAAAATAACAAACGCAGCACACCTTTAAAATATGTAGTCCACTATCATAGAATGATAGCTTGATCCGTGTATAGTTTCATCAGGTTGGTAAGTCAGTAAATAAAAAGACTATTTTTACACAACCAAGAGATTTATTACACCGACGAAGATGATAATGATGATAACGTTTCGGTGACCATCTGTCACCTTCTTCAAGGCAATTCTGACTGGTTCACATAGCAATGCAGCACAGGTGTCGCTGCTTATAGATGCATTCCCAAACGCATTGCTATGTGAACCTGTCAGAATTGCCTTGAAGTAGGTGACAGATGGACACCGAAACGTCATCATCATTATCATCTTCGTCGGTGAAATAAATCTCTTGGTTGTGTAAAAAAAGAGTCTTTTTATTCAATGATATAGCTTGATGTCTATTGATCATTTTTTTAGGTATGATGTTTTATGGTCCAAATGAGACATTACGGTTCAAGGGCTCTTCGAGACCAGCTTTTCAGGTTTCTCCTCTTGGACAATAGGACCGAAATGGTCGTTAGATTGTTGACAGCTAG
This sequence comes from Branchiostoma lanceolatum, assembly GCA_035149815.1. Classification (NCBI taxonomy): domain Eukaryota; kingdom Metazoa; phylum Chordata; class Leptocardii; order Amphioxiformes; family Branchiostomatidae; genus Branchiostoma; species Branchiostoma lanceolatum. The sequence goes on from CM068866.1 coordinate 15,441,314, forward strand.
CTATGATCAATGTGCACGAAATGCTCTATGTTTTTTGTCTAAATTGCTTCACTGGGAACTACAAATAAAACAGAAAATGTAAGAATTTCACACACTTCAATAGTGTAGTTCTGCTATGATCAGTTCTTGTATTTGTTACAAAAGTTTATTAAACTTACTACAGTAAGTGGACTTTTTCACCACCAATTCTCACAGCATAGTAAGTTACTGTAGCTTTAACAGAGCAAGAGAGATATAAGAATCTCCTGTGAAATTTGTTTACTGATTGTTCAATGAAACGCCAAATCTGGTCTTCTTATCGGTAAGATCTGGTGATCCCACCACGCATGCGTACCGTGGCATACGTTTGTACACATTTGAGGTAAAGCTCAGTGGGCACATATCCAATTCAATCAGAAGTACGCATCATGGATACAAAGAACCGGAAATATCATTGATATTTGCCGAAATTTGTTTGATCAACAGAAAGATTTTGTGTAGAATGTCGTTAGTCATATGGAAATCATAAAGTAAATCAAATCATAACAACCCAAATATTGGTACACGTAACACAAGTTTGGATTGTTTACAATCCACTTCATGATGTTGCATGACAAGATATGGCATGCAAGCATTAATTCCAAGTCTACATGCTTTGTAACTTTAATATTACTACCTTTAGAACTCATAACTATGCTTTAACTTCTAGATATCGCCCTGATATGTATCATGAATAAGGGGTTTCCTTTAAAAATTTGTATGCAGAATATCACACCTGGGACGCCGAAGAGGAAACGTCAAACCATTAAAGAGAGTGGTTTCTGATCTCGACAGTCCTACCCTAAAAGAAAAGCTATTCCTTTCATATTTGTCTGTCTATAGAAATAGAAAATGGCTGTCACTTATCGGTTGCTTGAAAGCATCCTTAAATGAGCGTAGTAGGCGGTTCCATTACATGGCTTTATTCACCATTATGTGATACCATTGCCGTGGGAGGGTTGTGCGACATTGGCGCGACAATTCCCGGAGTTAACTTGTTATCACAAACTGCACATTTCCGAAGCGTGTTGTCAGTGCTAATGGAATCGTGCGAGTGAATAACGTTCAAAAATAAAGGCTTTGGCAATGAAGAATTTACCGTTACGACACAGGGTCTACCAGTTAGTCCCTCAGCGAACTAGAAGGATGTCGACGTTCAAGTTCAAATGCAACGTAAAGCTACCTTTTCCTCATGGAGACACAACGTTACAGCAATCTGCGTCATTCAAGGGCCTTTTCCAAGAAGTTGTCCTCGACTGCTTTTGAATGCCACCCAAGAGATGTCAATTGCACGATTTTGTGTGATTTCAAGCTTTAAAGTTGACTTCCACATGCGTAGCGCCTGTGGAATTGTAGTGTTAAACGAAAGAGAAAGTCATTAGAAAATACTTTCGTCTTTACTTTAGAGAGAACACTTTCCTCCCATCTTGGAAGAGTGGAGATTACCACTGTCCTAAGACACTTCCTTTCACACCGGATGTGACGTCATTGAGAAGATCGATCTATGTTTGATGTATGCTAAAAATAAATAAGCCTCCGCCAGTGAGCTGGAAGACCGGGATCATACACATGCTCCCGCTGTCACCAGAAGGATATAAAACCGCTAATGATAGCAAGGAGATTTAAAAGCTGGCTAGACGGAGCTGGTAAACGGTGTAGGAAAACGACAGCGATACATGAAGACTTCACGAATACTAAGGTAAGATTTCGTGTTGCGATATTTATATGAAACATGTACTGTCTTGTCGGAAATTTTCTCTTTTTTGGTTTATACTTTTCTTTCACTTACCACAGTCTCCCTTGTATGTAGTTTCCCTATTTTATCGCTGTCTCTCGCAAGTTATTTCGGGATATGTAAGTAAGCTATTAGATTTTCTTTTTTACCTATGTAATGTGTATGTTCTATGAGTATTGTAAATGTCCAAGGACACCTGAAAAACAGGCCGCACATCTGGCTTTGATTTTATAGTTTCCCCTGTATGTAGTTTCCCTATTTTATCGCTGTCTTTCACAAGTTATTTCGGGGTATGTAAGTAAGCATTAAATTTCTCTTTTTAACTATGTGATGTGTAGGTTCTATGAGTATCATAAATGTCCAAGGACACCTGAAAAACAGGCCACATGTCTGAGTTTGATTTTTACGCTGGTAAAATAAAAAAAATATATATAAATAAATAACTTTGGTGTGACGGGTTTTGTGCTGAAGAGAGGATACCTTCGCAACCATCGGTTAGTTTATGCCGAGAAACTCGTATTAACGTAGTGTTCGAGTCCGACGGGACCTTCAATTATTAATTAGCATCATGCATCTTTCTCAACATTAACTGGTTGGCAAATTCTAACCATAATCCTTAAATCAATCAGTCAATCAATTAGCCAATTAATTAGCCAATCAATACCCTGCGATCGTAATGAAAAACAGCGCCACTTTTCTTTAACAATCATTGCTTAAGTTGTCGGGGCTGTTATCGAATTATTCCTTGCATTTGGTGGTCGATTCCAAACTCTTATGTATAATGATGCCTCGGAAGACACAAACACGTAATTCTATTGTCTAGTTGCGTTGCCATCTGCTAGATTGTTCATGACATTTTTCCGTGCTACTGAGTGACTATTTCTTCCAATCGGCAAAAAAAAGAAAGATTAATGGCTAGCATATACATGTAGCTATGTCACAAAAATAAATGTGTTCTATTCTTCCCCCTAAGTCGGTGATATTTCAGACGCAATTGTGTAATATCTATAAAGCTTTTAAGATATTAAAATGGTTTATTGTCCGATTTTGGCGTGCAAGGCTAGTTAGTGAGCCCATCGTAGCTTATGAGACCCATCGGGGCCAGCAATCCCTCTAAATTTAGGTTTCAAGTCTGTTATAGTTAATCTGGAGGTTGATAATGATGCCTATGGGGCAGCGAGAATTCTCTTCCACATGTTGAACACATGTGAGTGGAAAGAATTCACCAAAGGAATACGAATGGACTGTCGGTGGCTCTGGTCCAACGTTTATTCATACCGAAGCTTTGATACACGTGAAGTTGTATCATTTGTGCTTGTAGATTTTGACTTCACACTCACTTGCGAACGCCAAATACTGGAGATTGATCTGGAAATAACATTGTGTGAAATTTGTCAGCCCAAGCGTCCCTCGTAGGGGAAAAATCCTATTCTCCAAGCAGAGGCTTCGATCGAGAGGGGTAGTTTTGTCCGGGATTTTTAACGTTCCTCTCAAGCCTCTGCTTGGAGAATAGAAAAATCCAAATTTCAACAAAAAGAAATATAACAACCCAGTCAATAGCAAGGATATCACTAGCAGTTCATCTGGGCACTTAAAACAGTCTGCAGTGGTACTGAGTGACAATTTCTTCCAATCGGCAAAAAAAGAAACAATTGCTAGCATATACATGTAGCTATGTCCCAAAAATAAATGTGTAATATTCTTACCCCTAAGTCGGTGTCATCAGATATTTCAGACGCAGTTGTGTATAAACTATAAAATGATATAAGAAATATAAGAGATACAATTGCAAGGATATCACTAGCAGTTCATCTGGGCACTTAAAACAGTCAGCAGTACATCATTTTCCAGCAGCATCTATAAAATTGAGAAGACATGGAGTAAAAAATTCCATCTACTGAACCTTTGAGTTAAAGATCTAGATATACGTCTATTTACATCCAAATTTGGACATACGTGAGGTACAAAATTGTATAATTTGTATATATTGGCTCCGCACTTGCGAACACACGAGGAACTGAGCTATAAATAGCAAGATGTTGAATTGGTAAACTAAGGGAAATCAAATATCAAGAAAAAGGCTACAGGATAAATAACGACCTCGTCAAAAGCAAGAATATTACCAGAGGTTCTTGTAAGCACTTTTGAACAATAGTCATGTTACATCATCTTCTAGCAACAGCAACAGCAACGACAGATCGACAAGACATGGTAGAAAAATCCAAATTTTGTTAGATGTTTTCCTCATTATGAAAACGAAATGCCATTTATCCCACCGTGATATTCACAGTCTATTGCATGTCCCCGTGGTGCAAGCGGTAACGCAATTGCGACCCCGCTGCTTCGCCATCTGGATCAAATTCCGTGGATCCTAGGGCCCGAATTTGATCCTAGGGGTCGACTCCAGCTCGGACATGTTGTAAGGGATTGCATTCGTCATTTTGGATGGTGACGTAAAGCCGGCGGCCCCGTGTATGAGGGAGCTTCAGGCATTAGCCTCAAGCGTCAAACCTCTGCATGCAGAAGAACCCACTTATCGAGAAGAGTAGGGGTGACCCGGTGTGCTTGGTCAAAAACGCGAGCCGTGGCGAAGCCGCATTGCACTACCACTAGCTACTTGAAAAAGCATCATGCTTCACCTCAAATGAGGATGCCTTGAAACGAATGTCTAACTAGGTAATTTCATCTTAAACTGTGAGCTAATGATAATGTCTACCAGACGAACTACGCTGGCTGTAGAGAGAATAATTGTTTTCATGGGATTTTGGCCACCATAGGGTTTCATTCATTCGCCAAGAGAGGGAAATGTTAACCTTTCCGCGGACCGACTCTCCTGGCCAATTAGTACCCTTTTTACCGAATACTACGATCCATACTTCCGTAGAAAGAAAGGCCTGGTGGAGGTTATAGCATAGCCCTTACCGCACGATTATACAGCTCACTATTGTACGCCACGAAGTTGCCGTTTTTCTCGTGTAATATTCAAGTCTCAATTGGAAAAATGGGCCCCGCCTGGCCATGGCAGTTCACGGGCTATTTTTGGCACTTGTGGGGGTGGCCCCTACGTGTCCCCTGCGGTTGCCGGGCTATTTTGGGACCCGGCCGGGACCCTGAATTATTTTAACTTGGACTTAAAATCAACGCGGGACCCGGTAACAATTAGACACCGTAAGCTAAACGTGCGAGCACCGGGAGGTACCCCTCCTCCCCGTATCCGAAATTTGTGGCTTCGGGGCCCGGCCGGGCCTACACCCCGACGGGCACCGGCGCAATTGGGATCAAAGCATTAGCCATCAATCATTATATCCCGACAAACTGACGGAAGCAATCGGCCGCTCTCCCAGGAAATCGCTCCTGATTGTGAGAAATGACCCAAGCCGTGTGAATGGAGGAATGTCCAATTACAGGGGAAACGTTATGATTTATCGCTGAGAAATTGACACGATTGGAATTTTGATTATTTTATAGCGGAAACGGAGGTCCCTTCAAATCTGCAGCAAAACTTGGAACTAGGGAAATCTTAATCCAGTGGGTATGTACCAAAAAATCGTACTTTTCGTACTATCGTGTTGAAGTTCGAAATGTTGATTTTGTCCGCATTACGTAGACTTTGATTTAGATTTTCTCTGCAATACGCAGTCCCCCGAGTAATATACAAGAACGGAACAATCAAAAATGGTCGACAGTGTAAAATGTATATTGATTTTCAATACTACGTAATGCGCACGGTGCTACGGAAGACCTTAATGACGACGGAATCGCCTTTACGTGTAACTTCTATGCAGCAACACGTACCGGGGCATGTCTTTATGATCCTTTTCTGTCCTTCATTGCCAAGATTCAGTCGTCGGGGATGACTGATAATCGCACTCTTGAGCCTTAAATAACAGGAAAAACATGATAACGGCTAGCAAAAATGACAGCTACGGTTGCGTACGTAACCTCTCTCCATAAGATATATCCCTGGATCAAATAGTAGCGCCTTGAAGAAACAAGGCCGCGAGCTCCATTTTATTGGTTCATCCTTTTTGGTTGATCCTCGCCAAAATTGGTTATATAGGAATCGTTTTGGAGCGGTAAATTGTTTGCCAAGGTCGCGAGGAATATGAGGTTTTATCCGGCTTTTGGACGATATTGATGCCTTATCTGTGTCCTCCAGCATATTACTGATTCGAAGATAGTACACAATTGATTTGGAATACATGATGTAGACTTTAATGAAGACTGTGTATTTCTATCAACGAACGGAGCAAAGTGGATACATACTGATCGAGTGATTTATAATCAACATACACGTTCTCAAATATTGAATGATATCTGCTATATTAACGGTAAGAAATTGATACAAGCTTGAATACGGGGAAATTCATAAGTAACTGAAAATGATGGAGAAAACGTCTTATATAAAATGTGTGTTTTTATCTCCATGAAAAAAGGCTTTTTCATGGAGTACTGTTTTGCTTGCGTTTGGTGTCTGTGTGTATGTTTGTGTCACCGGTCGCTTAAAGTCACCATAACTGTAAAACCTGTACATGGATTGAAATGATTTTTGGTATGTGGGTGGGTGTTAGGTGGAGGAAGGTCAAGGTCGATTTTGGGCCCCCTAGCATGTGTGACTGGAACTGCAATGGCGTATTTGATAAAATCTTAAATGTAGAAGAACTGAAGAGTGGATGGACAGATCGTCATGTTCTTTGGTACACAGGTAGGTTAGACCAAGTTGTACACACTTAAGTGCAAACTATGCAGATGAGACCGAATTTGCATAAGTAAGGAGGTAAATCGTTTGCATGGGTGTCGTCGTATGCTTAAAGTCAGCATAACTGTAGAACGTGTAGATGGATTGTAGTGATATTTGGTATGTGGGTATGCGCTGGGAGGAGAATGGTCAAGGTCGATTTTGGGCCCCCTGGTTTGTGTCCCTGGAACTGCAATGGCCTATTTGTAAAAATGTTCTAAAGGGGTTTAACTGAAGAGAGGAACAACAGATTTTCATGTTATTTGGTACGTTGGTAGGTTGGACGGAGATGTACACACTGAAGTTCAAATCATGCGAAGTTATTGTGTTTGTGTGTGTGTGCGCGTGTGTGTATGTTTGTGTCACCGTGTTTGTATGTATGTGTCACCGGAAGCTTAAAATCAGCATAACTGAAGAACGTGTGGATGGATTGAAATGATATTTGGTATGTGGGTAGGTGCTGGGAGGAGAAAGGTCAAGGTCGATTTTGGGCCCCCTGGTATGTGTCACTGGAACTGCAATGGCGTGTTTGTAAATATTTTCAAAGGAGAATAACTGAAGAAAGGAGCGACAGATTTTCATGTTATTTACTTGGCAGGTAGCTTAGAGAGGGTTGTATACAATGAAGTGCATATTATGCAAATTGGACTTAATTTGCCTAAGTAATGGGGAAATCTATATTTGTAGTGTTGGCCATTGCATTGCCATCTGTTACTTGTAGTAGCTATGGCCATCTGTTACTTGTAGTAGCGAAAGTGGGTCACCCCCCCCCCCCCCAACATGTGTGGGTGATACCATTGAGCGATATAGAATGGGGGGAACTGGTTTAATGAATGAAAGACCTTCATTGTGCATTCATGCCCCGAGGGGCTAGGTACAGGCCGTCTAACTTAACACATGAAACATACAAGGACACAAATACAACAATACAAGCTGTAAACATATAGAATAGACAAACGTGTTATCAAACTAAGCTAGTCCAATGGTGTCGACTTCTTCTCGCTTCTTTGTACATGTGTAAATGTATGAACAGACAATATTTCTAATACAAAGATTATCCAGGCGTAATGAAAATATGAATTTGTCTGTTACATTTAGATGTTTGAAATATGGGAATTTTTCTTTGATAAGGTTAAAAAGTACACTTCTTTTGCTATCGTATTATTTACAATCTAGGACGAAATGTGCTCATCTTCTACTCGATTTAAATTACAATGTTGACAAAGTCTATGTTGTAGAGGCGTGCGGTTGTGCCTTCCTGTTTCGACATGTAATCTGTGACAGCTAACCCGGAGTTTAGTAGTAGCCACTCTGTGTTTGATGTTGCTAATGGATAAATACTCTTCTTCTTTATACAATGACTTAAACAGACGGTAGGTTCGGAGTTTGTTGCTGTAAGATTTATCCCTGTTATCGTTGTGGATTTCGGCTGAGAATGTTTGAGTATAGATGTCTTTTAATCGTTGACTAATGGAGTTAATGATATGTGACAAATTTGTTCCTAAGGATACTTGGCTCCAAACGAAGGCATAACCGCATTCCTCTAGCATGTTACGGACACCGGACGCCCAGCATTTTTTGCCATTGGCTTCTAATTGAAGTTGGCATAACAGGGCGTCGGCTTGTAATAAAAAACAAAGTCTCATGGAGATTTTGGGTCCTAGGACTCTTGTTTACATTTTGAAAGTTACGCCAAACAGCACTTACATAAGCAAATGGATATGCTTGGGAAGACATACGTATATACTTAAGTTGCTTGAGTAACTGCTATTTGACGTATCTTATTTCCTAGATATCTAACCTTCACCCAAGAAGGTTTTATAAAACCTCCTTGCTTCACCGTAGTACCATTTTGAAAGTTGTCAGCGAAAAATGATTTGCCCCGATTTGAGGGAACTCCAGATAATACAAGCGTTAAGGTACATCAAGTAGAAATGCACGCCTGGAAATGGAGGAATACGTCCCAAATGTATACTTAATAGATACATTAGACTGCAGTTATGTGAAGTGAACCCCCATGGCGTGGTTCTAGGTACCGCACGGGCCCATTAGCCTAGATATACGACTGTATTCCACTCTCCTCATGTGGCAAAACTCGCGGAATGTTCTTGCAGCCTCTAAATCTTCTTCAATCGTTCATACTCATTGTCCCACGGCCTTTGAAGTCAATTGCCTGGAACAATGAGCCATGCCCATGGAATCCAGTATTGGAAACTATTTCTCTACAAACTGTGATATCATCCTTCCTAGGTAAGGACGACGTCGCCTGCTGTGTTCATGGGTGACGACAAGCTGGGCGTGTCATCACAAGGAGACTAGGTGAGAATGTAAAATTGCTGCGGTATCTTGGGGGCAAACCTGCCGGATAAACTTGGTAAGAATCACAGCGAACTGTTGGATTGATTGATGTAGATAACGTGTGTTCTGTGAATGATTCTGGTCAGCTGTTAGCCCAACGGTACACAGTCAAGGTTGGATCGCGTTTATCAGATCTGCACAAGCGCGCAAGGCGAGATCTCCCCCGTGACTCACACCCACTCACCTGTCTTCATCTGGGACAAAAGTAAGGCCCAGACCCTGGCGCTGCGGACGTGGTGCGGAATAGTAAAGACGGGCGTGTGGGAAAAAAACCCTCGACCATTTCAGAGGAACTGTTCCGTACGAGAGGAGTGCTGCCACGGACGGGTAGGCATGGGGAACACGGGCGCCTGTGAGGTCGACTCCGCGGCACCTCCCGAGTGGACCAAGGTGGTCGTCGCGGCGATTTTAACCGTCATCGCCCTGACGGGACTGTTGGGGAATGGCACCGTCATCCGGACTGTTTGCGCCAACAAGAACATGAGAAACATCCCCAACATCTTCATCACGAGTCTCGCCATCGGGGACTTCCTCGTCATGCTCACCTGTGTGCCGTTTACGGTGGCCATGTACTTCCTTACGGAGTACGAGTTCGGTAACGTCATGTGCAAGCTGACACCGTTCGTGCAGCTGACGTCCATCGGGGTGTCCATCTTCACGCTGACGGCTATGAGCCACGACCGGTACCAGGCTATCGTCAACACCATGAACATCCGGCGGAGCCACGCCTTGAGCCGTACCGTGGTGGCAGCGGTGGGCATCTGGCTGGTCAGCATGTCCCTCGGCATCGCAGACGTTGTACACTCAGAAGTCATTATCTTGTCCCAAAACAACACCAATCTGTCTCGGATCACGATGAAAACTTGCATGCCGTTTTCACCCGAGCTCATACCCGTGTACCCGCGTGCTCAGACCATGGGACAGTTCGCTGTGCTCTACTGCGCGCCACTCATGACCATCGCGGCGTTCTACATCCTCATCGCCCGGCACCTCCTCATCACGTCCCGTAACATCCCCGGTAGAAACAGCACCGTGGCCCGGCAGATGGAGACCAGGAAGAACGTAGCTAAAACCGTGCTGATTCTCGTTACGATCTTCGCCCTGTGCTGGCTGCCCGTGCACGTTTTCAACCTGTGGCGCTGGTTCGCGCTATTCCCCTGCTACCCTCCTTCGGATGTCCACTTCTACGTCATGGCAGTTTCCCAAATTCTCATGTACGCCAACTCCTGCGTCAACCCCTTCGCGCTCTGTCTCTCCAGCAAAAGTTTTCAAACCTACTTCCGTCGGTACCTCTGCTTTTGGTGCAGAGACAACAACGAGAAGGTGAAGTTTACAGTAACTACTACAAGACCTGTTCGGCAGTTGTACAGCGTGCCCCACAACTGTCGAGATATTCCCGGCTCTATGGAGCCATTCCAGATATCCCCATCCCCGTCTCATCCGACACAAGTAACCAACACCACAAGACTTCAAACTGACGATGGGGTGTGCCAAAGTTCTAGATACAACAGCGCACTTGAGTAACAAACTAACAATGCAGCTTTAGAATCACTACGTGGGGTTGTTCAAACATGCAAGTATGTTTCCATCGCAACCAAACAAAACAAACAAACACATCAATCTAAATTAGTGGAACAGCGGCATGTGCAACAACGGATTCCATCAACTTTTCTTCTCTCATCTAAACCTCTATTTACACGTGTAAGACAGAAATACAGAAGGATTTGTTACATGTTTATAGGATGTGTTTGAAATCTAAATCATTGTTAACGAACAGTTGCAATGGTATATGTCCGTGGATATCTATTGCGCCGTTGTAAAAAAAGTCAGGACATATATTCGGCACTCAGGGGACGCCATGACAATGGACACAAGATGCTTATACAGTCGTTTATACAGGGAGATAGAGGACATGCAATTAACGACGATTGAACTTTTTATTGCAAAAGCCGTACAGTGACTGTTACCTATGGATGGAGGTATGTTGTCTTGTGTAAGACTTATTATAGATAATTGTGTACAAATGCAAACATGTAACTTTCTAAAGATTTGGATAAGAGGTCGTGATGCCAATGGTTGTACCATACTGATGTTAGAATCCTTGAAACGTGTTTTTTTTAATGGTCGGCCAAGTTAGTTCCGATCAAAATTCACAATCTGGACCATATTGAATACTACACTCTCTTTCCTATATGAAGAATATGTCAACTGACGCTTCTCCCTTGAAACACTTTTATTAATTAATAACTTTTTTTGCTAGCATGCTGTAAAAAGATTCAGATCATTGTGTACATATTATAAAAAGATACCGTCAAAGAAACCGGCAGATATGATGTATATGATATAATACAAAATGTAGATAACAGTAAAGTGATATATAAAGATGACAAGATTATGTGACACGTACAGTACATAATAATGTAATATTCAAGAAAGCTATAAACAGATATCCATGACTGTGAAAGAAAATAAAGAATAGTACATGTACAGCCAAACAAAGAATACTTTCCAGTCCAGAATGTATCTAGTTTGAAATGTAAGAAGGTTGATGTACATGAGTGTTAAAGATGCTAGGAGTGTACCCATGTAAGGTCATGTGTGACGGTATGTCATGATCATGTATTGAGATATGTTGTTGATAGTAAGTTCCCACTGTGGTATATTCTAAACCTATATACAATAGTAAAGGTAAAGTCAATAAATGTGAATCTATTTAGATATACGTTGATAAAGATCTGAATGCTACGCCTATGTCAATGGTCTGGTGTATTATTCGCACGTCGAGCCAATTCAGACGGAATTACAAAACTATTAGAACCTGGTATACGTAGTTGACCCACTTTTAATCGTTTCCCTTGTACCACCACCAGTGGCACTTACATTAACCACTGTGATAATGGATCGAAATCCCAGTAGATTTAGTTTTTCTTCTTCAGGTGGACTGAACCAACCTTACTACAAACTTTAATAAATAGAAACAAATGTTGAAGTATATATTGACATCACCAACTACGTGCTGAGCTGTAGATGTAGTATAATCCTAAAGGCAAATGCCTTTCAAACCATTAGTTGAGAGAAGAAAAACTACAAACTTGGGAATGCTTGCAATTCTCAACGTATCATAATCTACTGAAGCGATGTCACTTGGTCGCGATCGCAAAACTATTGCATGGGTACTTAACCTCCTTTTTCAATCGCCTCTTTTGTATAGCACCACGGATTTCACTTAGAACGACCCTCTTACGTCCCTCTATGTGTTGCTTTATCAAGAGATGAAGTGAGTGCTATGTCAACCTCACTACGATCTAGTTTGATACATAGAAAGAAACGACGAAGGTATATCATCGCACATAATGTTCAAGCATACATTGATGTTATCAGTTAGGTGCTGAGCTGTTTATGTATGCTAATACACAGGCAAATAGTTGTAGTTGAGATAAGAGAAACTGCAAACCAATTCCCCTTGGGAATACAAGCATATTCTAACGCACATCGCATTCCAACGAATTCTCGAGGTTACGATTAGATATCGATGGCACTACAAAAATGACAAAAATTGGACGAAATAAACATTCAAAACATTGCTTCCTGCAGTATGCCTAAGGTCCATCAATGAATGTAGAAACCATCCAATTGAACTAAAGGTAATTAAATCACATTAATCTATATTCAACCTGCATCCAAATCACACTTGGTTTCACCCAATAACGACAGACATACTCAGTCACGTCGTATTACACACTTCTTACGGTCACGCACTAAACAGGGCTCGAAATTCATTTTTGGGAATAGGCGCACTGATGTACCTGACCTAAAAATTTAGTTGCATAGAAGAAAAATGGTGCACAGCATGGAATATTGTAAAATGTCAACAAAACCTAATTACATTATGCACAAACCACTTCAAAGATTGAATCCAAAATACTTTTCAGCGAACTTCCAAACTTTAAGTAATGCATCAAAGGTCTTATTATTTCTACTGAACTTGAAATATTACAAATATGCCATATATTAGTGCACGATAGTACCTTTACTTACATAACCTTACACCGGTGCACCCACAGTAAACAATTAGGTGCAGGCACAACTTTGGGTGCACAAAAGTCCATATACGCCCAGTATTTCGAGCCCTGATACGAGATATATGGTTAATGTATAAAAGGTTATCCTGCCTACCCCTACACCAGGACAAATTATAGTTCCATGTTATCTAATGCATCTATCGATCACACAAACGCCAATGCAACTAACCAACAGTGTGTGTTTTAAATACAAAGTTAGCCTGGCCTATAACAAAGGAATGTTGGCTTCCCACCAAACACGTTGTGACCAATGCTTATCTAAAATGAAACTTAATGCAGTGCTAAGTATAGTTATCCAATTAAATGTCCGTGATTATACTTAAATTGGACTCAGACTTACAATAGTAGAAGATTCTAATCAAGTCACGACTCTTTAATCCTACCCAGAAGTGTGATGGGATTCAGTGTAGATGCAGGTTTCTTTGTTGTGGAAAGTAACTTAGGATCAATCGCAGTTCAATTTAAAGTTTTGAAAGGTTGATTAACTGTGACTACCGATGCCATTCTGATACAAACGCAGCACTTTCTCTCATCCCGTCTTGAATCGATTTGCACAAACTTCAGCCCAAACTTTTATCTTCACAGGCATCGTATGTTGTTATTCTAACTCAAGACTGAAGTATAATTCCATACCAAGAAATTGCCCAAAACAGAAATTACTCATTATGTGAGCTTTGTACCCTACTGTTTTTCATATCTTATCTTAGAAAAACACCCTTATATAATATTTATATCATAACCACCAAGATCACAGCGTGCATCATTTTAATATCCCTCATGTATGACATGACTACCAAGGTTACTTTCAATGTCACCTTGTCATAATAAAGCTTAGCGTAAAGATGCAGAGGTCAAATAGTTTCACAGTTTGACAGGAAAAGATATATTTTTCAAATTTGTACTGAAAGATGTATATTTTTTGACCGAAAGAGAGACATCTTTTTGACTGGAAGAGATAATTTTTTGACTGAAAGAGATCGATTTTTTGACTAAAAGATATATATTTTTTTACTGAAAGAGACTTTTTTTTACTGAAAGAGATACATTTTTTGACTGAAAGAGATATGGATTTCGACTGAAAGAGATAAATTGTTTGGACTGAAAGAAATACATTTTTTGGACTGGAAGAGATATGTTTTTTTACTGAAAGGGATAAATATTTTATACTGAAATAGATATATAATTTGACTGAAAGATATATATTTTTTAGTGAAAGAGAAATATAATCTTGCTAGAAGGTAATTTTGAAGTCCATGCTACGGTCATAACACGTATTATACCCATACATTATCCGCAAGTTATGTGATACCAATGAATATTAGATGGAACAACCCTTGTTTTGATTGGCACTGCAAGCAGGAATAGCTTATTAATAATACAAATATACTGATAGATCACCAGCGTTTTGAAATAGATACCCTACAAAAGCATAACACACCTTATCGCGTTTTCCTTATGTTTTTAATTGGTTTTCAACCTCCTGTGAATTCTATCCTTTATCCTATTTCATACCCATTCATAAATCACTGTTCCCAAGGATGTAAGTATTATCTCATCTACTTGTACATCTTTAAATGCCATGTTATTATTGTAGGATAAAGGTAATAATCAAAGATTTACACGTCATGATAATACACCTATTAAGTCAAGTGATTAATCATTTGTGGTATTTTCTGTGTGTATCAGTAAACTACACTGATCCGGGGCAGCCAAAGAAACGTTGACAGCAAATCACAGGAGACGAGAGAGAATTTATTACCGCTCGCTGCAGATATCAAAAACCTCTCTCTGATAATATGTAATATTCATATCTGAAAACCTTGCTGACACTAAGGGAAAAGGGAGACGATATCTCATAGCCAATGCGAAACAATAACCGCCCTATGTTGCGCATTGTACCCTGAACTCAATATGAAGAGGTTACGTAGGTGGACTAATGTCTTTTTGGTATTGACCTGATATTACCAATGGGTATATGGTACACTCTATCTACCCTCTGTGGGTCACAATTTCTGGCTAATGGCAAGCCATTCTTAATATTCCATTCTTCGCGTGCTCTGGGATTATAAAATCAATTGACCATTGACCAGTACTGGTATTCAAAGAACAATCTTAAAGCCTCTCTTTCCCCTATACGGCGGTGCAGTGACAAAATTGAATCTGTGAAACCATTGATTTCATAATCGGAATATGATGCAAGTAGAAGTATGATTTAAAATACAACAAAACACACGAAACCTAAAAGAAGGTCGTTCTATATCTCTGAAATTCGGTTAAGTGACCTGTCAAATCTGTGGACCCTCAGCGCAGCGGTCGCAGACTCTAGCGAAAAGGGGAGTGATTCTTTTCAATAGTGACAATACGCAATACCAGCGGAAACTAAATTCCTAGTGTCTTGTTCTCTGCACATATCTTTTCTGCTTATCAGAACCCGAAAAAGGTTTCGTCAACACAGAAAATAACACTAATAAAACACCTTCTGCCTAATCTGTGACTTCGTGACAGGCCAAAGAGAGGATCAATTCATAATCTGTCGTCTTTTTGTTGGGTAAGTTATAAAGATCATCTTTCTGTGATTGAGCATAAGTGAAAGTAATGCATTATTCAACAGATACAATGAACCTAGGCTGTTCTTCAATACCACGAAGACCAAGTATGTGAAAGAATCATCTTATCGACCTTATAACCACCAACCAAAACCTTAATGAGTCTTTCACTTATCAAAGAAGAAATCATTGATTCCCAATACTTCAGGGAAAGCGTTGTTGCAGGTCATCGACGCTTAACGTTAACATTACGGGTTCGATTCAAACAATTGTCTTGATCACTATTTCTTTATCTTAACTTAACCCATTTAGCCAGTAGCACAACATGTTGGCATTTTGAGACAGGCGTTTTCTACGTGTTTCATTTGTTATAGCAGTATTTGTAAGATAGAATACTATAACATATTAATCGGCACTTAGGGGACGCTATGACTAAGTATTTGCCCTGAACATAAATTGTGATGGAATCCTCTTCCATGAAGATTGCAGTCCTCTCAGTTTTGCTAACTGAGATCATGTATTGAAGGGCTGAGTCGTACATGCCTGTAATTTTGCTTCCAGGATTGTGTGTTGGTACGTGACGAATGTCCTGTCAGATCTTCCATTAGCTTCAAAATAACGGTCGTTACCTGGCTTTTCTTCCCCACACGCGGCTCGCGAAACTGTTTTATTCTCCCCTTCTGCACGAATTAATGGTGCTTTACCACAACACCGCGGAGAAATTGACTCTGAGTCAGCATCCTTCGGTAGACATTATGTGGTAAAGGCCTAACGCGGAGGTTGGAAATGGATACAATCCACCTGATCTCTCGTGGCCATAACAATGCTCTCAAACGTTGGCTTCACATCTCATCAGTTGTTTATGCATTTCTGCACAACACGAGAGAAGTTACAATGCTAAACTTTCTTCCAACACTAAGGTATATACATGGATCAAATTTTAAACGACCACTGTCGCCTTCTTTAGGATTAATGATTCAATTTTAAAGGCAACCAAAGCAATATTTCAGGGCCCAAAAAATGGAAATAAAACAAGAATGTTGAAATCTTTATGGCAGTGACATTTACTAACATTGTTTAGCACATTAGCGTAATAACTTCATACTTTGAGCATTTTAAAACCGCGCAAAATCGTACTGTACGATAATTCCCTTAGTTTTGCGAGCTTACAAAAACTCCGGCCACGATTTTCAATGAGTCCACATCACGACGACGTCATATTTTTGCATAATGGACGTTACTATATATTGTGATAATGTCGTTTGAACTGACCATGTATAGAAATGACTAAATAGATTGACTTTCAAAATTCAATTTTCGGGGGATAAAACTTCTTTACCTTCCTTTAATTGGAGCTACACAGATATGATGATTTCGTGGGAAATGCGTGGAACATAAAAATTATAGTGACACTGTGTACAATTGGTTGCCATTGAGTGCACACGCCACTCGTAAGCAACTCCTAACGCATACTTGCAGGTGTTCATCTAGACGTAACGACATCAATTAACCTAGAAAAGATGCAGTGGAAATGTTTCCCTCACCCCAGCAGTTTCTTAAAGAAAGGTAATCCTCCTTATGTACATTAGACCGATGATGGCGTTTCATGAAAGCCAGCACTCCGTTTGAATAACACAGCAGGGACCAACTTCACTCAGCTCTTTGATAAACGTCGCCTCCGGCAAAAACACCTGTGATGAAGTCGTCGTACCCTCTCTTTGAAAGTTAAATACATTTATGACAAATTCGCAACCATTTTCCATCAATTTAGAAACACAAGTCAACAGTGATAAAAGACACCACCGAGCAAGCTGAAAAGCAAATTCATAGCGGCGGTTTGAAAGGGTTGGGATTGTCACTGTGAAATATACGTTTACTGGTCACTAACTGCATTGAACACCAACAAATCATCTCTGAAACTAATGAAATCAAATACCGGAGTTTATTGGTGCTGTCAATGAGCAGGTACGTATCTTATTACCGCCTTCCTATTGAAGACTGTACACACAGTTTGCCAGCGCTATAGGCAATAACAAATGGACTAGGATTGGGCTGAATGCTAAGTGCCTTACTAAGTGTCCTAACGTTCGCTCAGACCCTTGTAGTGCATAGTGGCACAAAGAGTAGCACGTTTCCTTGTTTCAACTGGTAGCAGGGTATATGTTTTGCCATCCTTTCCTCTTAAACGTACTCTTAAAAGGCACCTCCTCGAACACGGGGCGCCCATTTTATACCCCTTCTAAAAGACGATGCAATCCCAACCGAGATGCCTGTCCATGATTGAACCGGGGTCTCACAGCTACCGAATGATTGGAACCAGGAGCTCAACTGTGAGGCTGCTACCAGTTGAGCAATAGGGACATCTCCAAGTGTCCTAAAGTGCAGACTTTTCAAAAGTGTCATTTGCGGTTTCTTAAATGGTTCAATTGATTTTCGGAGGACTAGATGGAAACTCATTGTTGAAAGTCGTGTTATACGAGGTCTAAAGAATCCCTGCTTCTTTCTTTAATTGTTTTTACATTAAGAAAACACCAAATCGATAGTAACGGTCATTTGGACCATCGCTGGTGGACTCTATAAGCAAGGCAATCAACAGGAAGTGTCGTTACTTCTCGCGAGACTTTAGTAGCAGATTACTGAGGTGTGACTTGCACATATTGATGTCCAGTACAAATGGTTTTGCCGATGGACATGGAGATCCTGTGACCTAGAAAAAGTTGTATGGCTAGAGGAAAATGCAGGATTGTTCTGTGCCCGAAAGTAGAAAGCTGAAGTAGTCTATGTTCATTGATATCGAATTTGACCAACCAAAATATCGAAATATTCTGTCTTTTTTGTTATATCAGAATGTTGTATTAACCTCAATTAATTTTTCGCCGGGTTACCTAAATCCGTCACTTTGAAAAACAGTGGGTTTGAGAGATCTCTAATGCAGCACCAGCACCCCCCCTCCAGGTATGCACAGTTTATATTAGCGTTCATTATACTGAGGGACGTTGGGTTGGAGATATGTTTATAATTTGGACGTATCCTTTCAGGGTAGCGGAAATATGCCCTCAGGCTGCAGCTGGTCGAATTATGTACGTAGAGCTCATAGAGGTTACATTCTCGTGTGGTCAGGATCCAAATCTGGGATGACATTCCAAAACCTGTGCCGTAGACGAAAGTTTAAAACAGTCATTGGTTCTCAGCCGGCTATAAACCATTCATGTTACAAACAAGAGTCTTAGGACCCAAAATCTCCATGAAACTTTGCTTTTTTATTAAACCAGTTCCCCCCATTCTATATCGCTCAATGGTATGACCCACACTGGCCGGGCAAGGGGAGAAGTGGCTATAAATAGCTACTGACCTAGATAAGAGACCAACAGATGGTGCGACCTCAAAGCCCACAATAGAGTAGATATTCCTCATTACTTATGCAAATTCAGTATGAATTTGCATAATTAGCACTTCAGTTTGTACATCTCTGTCCAACCTACCTGCATATCAAATAACATGAAAATCTGTCGCTCCTTTCTTCAGTTATTCTCCTTGGAAAATATTTACAAACACGCCATTGCAGTTCCAGTGACACATACCAGGGGGCCCAAAATCGACCTTGACCTTTCTCCTCCCAGCACCTACCCACATACCAAATATCATTTCAATCCATCCACATGTTCTTCAGTTATGCTGATTTTAAGCGTCCGGTGACACATACATACACACACGGTGACACAAACATATACACACGCGCACACACACGCAAACACACTAACTTCGCATGATTTGCACTTCAGTGTGTACATCTCTGTCCAACCTACCTGCGTACCAAATAACATGAAAATCTGTTGTTCCTCTCTTCAGTTATACCCCTTTAGAACATTTTTACAAATAGGCCATTGCAGTTCCAGGGACACAAAGCAGGGGGCCCAAAATCGACCTTGACCATTCTCCTCCCAGCGCATACCCACATACCAAATATCATTACAATCCATCTACACGTTCTACAGTTATGTTGACTTTAAGCATCCGACGACACCCATGCAAACGATTTACCTCCTTACTTATGCAAATTCGGTCTCATTTGCATAGTTTGCACTTAAGTGTGTACAACTTGGTTTAACCTACCTGTGTACCAAAGAACATGACGATCTGTCGATCCACTCTTCAGTTCTTCTACATTGAAGATTTTAACAAATACGCCATTGCAGTTCCAGTCACACATGCCAGGGGGCCCAAAATCGACCTTCACCTTCCTCCTCCTAACACCCACCAACATACCTAAAATCATTACAATCCATGTACAGGTTCTACAGTTATGGTGACTTTAAGCGTCCGGTGACACATGCATACACACAAACACCAAACGCAAGCAAAACAGTATCTCCATGAAAAAGCCTTTTTTCATGGAGATAACAAAACTTCCTATTTTGTACAAAATTGGTGCATGGAGGAAGAAGGAAAAGAGGGGGACAATCCGTGACATGAAAACGAACTGTTCAGCGCGATCTTGCTGAGATGGGCTGGAGCTGGGAGGGGGGCAGCGGGCAATAGTAATAACAATGGCGGCCCGCCTCAGTACGTAGAAGAACTGGAAAGCGGCGAAGATGATAATGGTGATAATGATGATTCTGTACGCATCTAGTCCTTTGGGGCCGTCAACAGAGGCCGATGACATCCTCAAGAAGCACCGGTGCAGACCAACATCTAATCATCGGGAATCAATCATTCCCCATCCGCTAATGAGTCTAAAAACCGTCCTTATCCGACATACATACGATGTTGTGATGTCAGAGATTTGGCAAATTAACTAACATGCGGGAGTTGCTTTCAGCGTAATTACGAGATATATCACAGTACTGTTGCGGCAAAGCAAGTTTGAAAGTTTTCTCACGTTTGTCCTGGAGTCCCTTGCTTCCTGGATGGAGTAGGTACAAGACTGGAATGTTAATGACAACAAAGTATTATTACTTCCATGCAAAATGGAGGTATTGTTTTTGGCGTCTGTCTGTCCGTTAGTGCGTCTGTGTGTCTCCGGATATGTGTGGTCAGCATGACTTAAGAACTTCTGCATGGATTGTGATGACATTTGGTACGTGGAAAGGGGTTGGCGAAGGCCAAGGTCGATTTTGGCCCTTCTGGTGTACTACTTTCTTTGTATCTTTCGCTAGTTAGTAAAATATACATAGAGAACAATTCATAGATTATGTAAATGTTCAATTCATTTGCATAATTTATTATGAAAAACTAATATGGATTTCTTCGAAAGTAAAGGACTTTGTCATACATTATATGCAGTTTGGGTAGAGGAGACCATAATTAAAAATAGATGATGATAATTACAGCCTTATTTTCATATGACATAATGAGGCAAGATTATCAAACAATATCAAATAATGAATCTAAGGCTCTTAACATTTTATTGAGGTATGAGGTCTCCGAACTCTTGTTGTGGAAAGTAGGCTAATCTGTCTTGTAGCTCAAGCGTGGTTATTTCTTGCGGGTTGCGCCATTTGATCCCACATCAACTCAGTAAGCTTCGATCGATAAAATTCATTGTTTTTTTACTAGGCTGGATCAACCCTATGGCTTGCATGGGGATTTCCGTCTATACCAAGCATCAGTGCCTTTGTAAATTGCCATCAAGGGTGGTCATAGAAATAAGAATACCATGTCGATGTGTTTACGCACATAAAACATAATTACACGATGAGGTGTCTGCCTGTGCAAAAACAGAGATCATGCAACAAATCATGTCGGATATCCCCATCGTCATCATATCTTCTCGCTCCAGTTCTTTTTTGTCTGTTTGTTTTATTCAGATCTCCATTAGTGTAAAGTTTTCACAATCCTACACTATTCTTCTGGATCCATTGGCGGGCTCTGGGGTTAGCATCTGGACATCCCCAATACCATTGCACGCCTGGTTCAATGCCAATGGTGACAGATGAGATATCTTATAACAAAGAAGGATGCAATCACAGGATGTGGTTTCTGTGGCAAAACGCCTTTCCAATATGATACTTTTTTGTATTTCCCAATAGGGCAGTATATTGGAAAGGTCAACATTGTCAATGGAATTCCGCAGACCGTCCAACTCCTAACCCTGAGAGCCTTTGGGCCAATTAGAAAGACTCACATATATGTGCGTCTTGCTGATTGGCTGATTGGGATTTGAGTTATATAACTCAGAGCCAGCGATAGATACAGTAGAAAAGTGGGGTCGTGTGGCGCAACGACAGCGTGTTTGGCTCAGCAGAATCAAGTGGTCCCGGGTTCGAATCCTGCCGATCTTGTACCCTTTGGAAAGGCACTTTAACATCAAGACCATGGGCATTAAAAAGCAGAAACAGAAAAGAAGGAATAACGTCACCGTGTCTAACGTCATTTACAAGGATGTAAAAATGATAATCTTAGAAATTAACTATTGTTTAGTGACTTTTACTTCTTAGACTAGAGAATCGTTCAGTCTAAATTTTCTATGACAAACCAGTCAAATATCGCCAACATTATTTGATTGATACGCGTTGTGGTCTAAAAACAATTTTTCATTATTATTTTTCATTATCAAAAACAATATTATTTTGGTGCCTGAAATGGACAAATCTCTTTTTACAATGGGTGCATGGCATCGACCAGAAGGCAACCTTGTTAAAATTTGATCAATATTGTTTGATGTTTATATAATAGTAAAGGGCAAATAGGGATCTTGTCCTTTGACCCCAACGGAATATTTGAAGTTGACTGCATCGATATCTGATAAGTCTGTATTAGGCAGGTACATGTATCTTACGGCGGAATATCATAAAGTCCGTTAAAACGAAATACAAAGAATGGATGTTACATATGAATGGACTGTTAAAATCAACATTATTTTAATACCTTAATCACATAGATATAACAGGCAAAAATCGAAATTGTGTTGAATTAATGGAAACATTTCTTAGCCGAATAACTATTGACAACAGATGTTGTTTCTAAAAATGTAGCCCTTCCATTTTCTTTTTAGACCAGGTGTCACAGGGAAACTGTAGCAATACGTTAAGAGTTCTCCCTCCCCCCGGAAACATTAAATTGTCATTAAGGTTTATCGCAGTGCGGTTCAGTACCATATGTCAAGTACCCAAGAAAGTCGATTTCTATCGATTTTAATTTACCTTCTTGGGTCAATACGGTCTTAGGCCCCACAGGTCAATTCTCAGCCCCCCCAGATGAGGTTTTGAATCATTAAATTTCCATTTCAATAGTTGATTTGAGTATTAGTACCTTCTATTTCTGTTATAAGTATTTGACATGCGAACAGCCAGATTATATTTAGAACGTTAGGAGGCAGACTATATCGGAAATCGTTAAAATCGTTGGACAATTTCTCTGTACAGAGGAAATTACCGTATAATAAAGAAAAATATTTCTTTCATATTCCTTACACCGATTTTGATTTCTGTAAAATAAATGGTAAAAATACCCACTGAAAATACACCTCTTTTCAAGTCTTTCATATTACTTACAACGATTTTGATTTCTGTAAAATGAATGGTAAAAATACCTACTGAAAATACACCTCTTTTCAAGTCTTTCATATTACTTACACCCATTTTGATTTCTGTTAAATAAATGGTAAAAATACCCACTGAAAATATACCTCTTCCCAAGACTTTCATATTACTTACACCCATTTTGATTTCTGTAAAATAAATGGTAAAAATACCCACTGAAAATAAACCTCTATCCAAGTCTTTCATATTACTTACACCTATTTTGATTTCTGTAAAATGAATGATAAAATACCCACTGAAAATACACCTCTTTTCAAGTCTTTTATATTCCTTACACCGATTTTGATTTCTGTAAATTAAAGGGTAAAAATAGCCACAGAAAATACACCTCTTTTCAAGTCTTTCATATTCCTTACACCGATTTTGATTTCTGTAAAATAAAGGGTAAAAATACCCACTGAAAATATACCTCTTTTCAAGTCTTTCATATTCCTTACACCGGCCATATATACCCATTTTGATTTCTGTAAAATAAATGGTGAAATTGCCCACTGAAAATATACCTCTTTCCAAGTCTTTCATATTCCTTACACCCATTTTGATTTCTGTAAAATAAATGGTAAAAATACCTACTGAAAATATATCTCTTTTCAAGTCTTTCATATTCCTTACACCTATTTTGATTTCTGTAAAATAAATGGTAAAAATACCCACAGAGAATATACCTCTTTTCAAGTCTTTCATATTCCTTGCACCGATTTTGATTTCTGTAAAATAAATGGTAAAATTGCCCACTGAAAATATATCTCTTTTCAAGTCTTTCATATTCCTTGCACCTATTTTGATTTCTGTAAAATAAATGGTAAAAATACCCACTGAGAATATGCCTCTTTTCAAGTCTTTCATATTCCTTGCACCGATTTTGATTTCTGTAAAATAAACGGTAAAATTACCCACTGAAAATATACCTCTTTGCAGGTCTTTCATATTTCTTACACCCATTTTGATTTCTGCAAGATTAACGGTAAAATACGCACTGAAAATATACCTCTTTTCAAGTCTTTCATATTCCTACCAGCCATTTTGACTTCTGTAAAACAAAAGGTAACTCTATAAAAGAGGCTGCTTTTTAACTTTTTACCTTAGTCGTTGTGTTCGTGATCAGCCAGGGTGTCTGCCACGCTGTCCATCAGACTGTCTACCTGTCTGTCTGGCTGTCTGTTTGACTAACAACCTGTCTGTCTGTCTGGCACCTAGACAACAGTCTTCTCATATCTCCTTATCAGGTCATCGTTTCAACACTGCCCCCTTATGCCCTCACGTGTGGCTGGCAAAGTTCAAGTCTAACCTCTGACCGTGGGTATTCAGTTCTTGTAGACTGGATGACGACATGCAATCTAATGAACTGATGTGTATCATCGAAATGGAGTGTCTGTACCTTTCACAGTGAAATGACATAGTTCGAATACATTTTCTAAGGCCAATCTCCAACCAGGCCTGCCTTGCAAGATGGACACCTTGCGACATCCAGATGTTTTGCAGTGTTGCCTTTCCAGCTGACATATGGCATACTCGTACACTCCTTCTAGAATTCGAGACGAATATTGGAAACAAGACATAGAGTGTCTTAGGAGAATCTACCTCTATTATCAATAAGCCCGTGATTTTTTGGTGGTGTTGAAATGCATTTTAGCTGTCTATTATGCTCACTTTCTTTAGGGGTGCACCCTTTTTGCGCACCCTGCTGATAAGAAAAGAAATTAGTTTGATACAAATCAAGACTCGTACCCCTGTAGTTCATTCGTCTGCTTCCAAATAGGCGTGTTACTTTTCTATTCTATAAAACTTTAATAACGAATTCTGTTAACCGCGCAGAATGACAAGTTAAGTCGGCTGTCTGCTGTGTCTGGGATGGATCAAGATTACATACCCAGCATGCACGTCTGTCACGATTATCTAACCGAAATTGAATTCCAGGTGGCAGTTGTTGTTTCCAGGAACCCATCTTCGACAAATTGTGCTAAATGAACTCCTTCATTCAACTAATTCCGGGATTTGGTGTATCATTAATTGGTTGAACCATGGCGATAAACTAGTTCTAGTTCTAGTTCTATTCAATAGTCTGTAAACCCCCTAGTAGGGGTATCGCACAGACGGGGTGAGGCGCAGCTGCAGTGTCCGGGTTATGGGTGTGATGACAGCAGCCTGCTCTTGAAGGTGTCCAGTGAATTGAACTAGAACTATCGTAGATCACCAGACAATTCACTCACCATAACCATATTGTTGCATTATTAATGATAAAGATTCTGGATCAAAAGTTGAACTGTAATTTCCAACACATACAAATTGAACTTACCAACATTTTCTACTTCAGTCTTTGTTAAGGAATGAGTAATCCACCGTTCCTGTGACGTCACGTTAGGCAGATAGACCACGTGGCTCGATGAGCAGTCGGGATCATGAGTTGCTGAAAGTCTATGGCAACCCCCGTCTCTGTTGGGATTGTTGTAAAGCCCCGCCATAGAATTTCTACCAACACTGATGTTGTTTATTCGTGGGCCCCTCACGTATGCGATATACCCGCATAGCATCACGTTTCGTAAGATCAGCACATGAGTAACTTATAATCATACAGATCAATGCATTTGCCGGTATGATTGAAGTTTATTCAATGATATATAAAGTTATCTGTTTTCCTCGAAAGTCAATAATAAAGTTCTCAGTGCCGTTCTTTTTGTGGGATTTGCCTTTCCCGTTTTCATTTTTTTTTATATTTTTCAGTGTTAGAATCGTACAGGTAGACATCTTCACCCAAGACTAAATACGGAGATGACAGCACCACTACACGCTCGACTGTCTTATTCTGGACACGTTTGTGTCTGCAACCCCGCATCATGGCCGAGTCATAGGACAGTTCTCGAGGACACTCCGACGCCATTTTGTCAGCTGTATCTGATGAGGTCCCGCTGACGACGTGTCTACAGCTCTTCCTCCGATGTCAATCATGGGAGGTTACATGAGAACATCCTACATTCACATCTGATCTCTGATTTCAGTGGCCCCTTCTCTCTGAAAGGAGGAGGAACGCCCGCCTCACATTTTTCTATAAACTAGTCAACAACCATATCAATATAAACACTGACAGTCTACTGAAACCAGCTCAGGGGCGCACCCGGGGGAGCCATACTCTCAAATATCAAACAATCAACGTTAGAACAAATACATACAAATATTTATTCTTCCCCACACCATCCCCGAGTAGCACGGTTGTGACGGCTCCCACCGTTGAGTCATACCGTGCCAGGCTGGAGGCCTGCCTGCCTTAGCCTGGGACCTCCTCCCACCCACACCCCTACTTTGCCCCTCGTGGGGCCATCTGGGGGAACACCATGACGATGATGATGATGATCTCCTTGGGTCGACAAACAGTGGTCAAGGAAAATAGAAGTTTGAGGGAAACTTGAAGTGGTATATGAAATTAACAGCAAATTTAGTTGCGCCATTTATTAATATCAATTGTTCTTTGCCAGTTGTTAAAACCGTATACGCAAAAAAGAATTAATTTATACACCATAGTTATACACCATAATGATTTTGACAGGCGGTCCAATATTTGTAAAATGAAAATAATTAGTGCCGTCCAGTGGAGATTGAAAAAGGACGTTATAAAAAGATACCGATCAAAGAGAGATTGTGCACGTATTGTACAAATAACAAACTCTTCATTTATTTTGTAAATACCCTCACTACTAGGTTGAGAGAAACGGGTTTGAATTTGCGAATGAATTATTATAAAAGAATTGCAACAAACTGTCGCATGTAAAAGTTTTGCAAAGAGTTTTGTTCCGACTTAAAAAAGTAACATAACGTATCTACTAGTGAGACGTTAATCTACAGTTTTACACACCAGGCATTCTAAAATGTCTAAGCAGATGATTAGTGATTAAAACATTTCGTAACATGATAGCTATGATTGCAATACACCGATAAGGTTATAAATTAACATTTAAATAACAAGACATATCAGTATGGTATTTTATAAGCACAGCTTAAAGGTGGATCTTAGATGGTGGATTATCATCAATTCCGTAATCCCCTTCATATACCACATGACGTTTTAATTAAAATCATATATGAGACAAAATGTGGTCTAATAGATATGTCGACAGCGATTATGTCGATCGTGTTTCAGATGTCGTCACGCATGATTTCTTTCCATTGGTAGCTGCTTTCTGTCAAAATTCTGGAGCTAAGAGGCGTTTATTTTTATGAGCAACCGTGGTGACCTTTGGGAAAACGGTGATTACACTCTAGGACACAGCACTATTCTACTTCAAGTAACACCCCCATTCTACGTGACAGCGCTCTCGCCGCGATCTTGCTGTGACCTAGATTTGGTGAAAACGCAGTGAGTGCACTGAACTCACAAAACGTGCTCAAGTAGAATCCCTCCGGTGACCCTTGCGCGCGCTCTGCGAGACCAAAATCTCAAATGTCAGCAACGTTCATGAGCGACCAAAGATTTAACAGATCACTCAACGAACACCAGTGATAAAGAACGAATTTCTAAACGTAGGAAAACACGGTACGGAAACTCTAAAACGATAACGACAGAGGAGACTGTTTGGTTCTTTACAGAACACCAATAAGCTAGATAGTAGAAGAACTTTATTGCGCGACAATTGCAACAGGTACAATGCACCGCAACTTGCAGATACATGACAATTGAACTATTTCTAATATCTAACAATTTCAGAGCACCAATCTAATACTGTACATATGAGTAGAGACCATCTATCTTATAGTGTACATGCTAATGTTCTAAAATAGTATGTTGGTAACGTCCGTGAATAGTTTCCTGACTCTTTTTTACACAACCAAGAGATTTATTCAACCGACGTTTCGGTGACCATCTGTCACCTTCTTCAAGGCAATTCTGACTGGTACACATTGCACTGCAGCACAGGTGTCGCTTGGGGCCGCATTCTTAAGAAATAGATGATAATCGTTGCATTGTTAAATTTTTTGCTCGATAGTTGTGTATGTGTTACACCTCTGTACGTTTGGGATCGCATTGTGATGTCATTCCCTGTAACTGTATTTATGTAAATACTTTGCGTTTGGGAACGCATCTATAAGCAGCGACACCTGTGCTGCAGTGCAATGTGAACCGGTCAGAATTGCCTTGAAGAAGGTGACAGATGGTTACCGAAACGTCGGTGAAATAAATCTCTTGGTTGCGTAAAAATAGTCTTTTTTATTCAGTATGTTGGTTACGTTAACAGTATGCTGCGTCAGTAATTTATAACATGGTCTCGTTTTTGCATATAGTTATGTTTAGCCATAAGTATGGCTAAACATATTGTTTTCTCTCATGTTTCTTTATGTTTAGCCATACCTAGTATGGCTAATTATGTTTAGCCATACCTAGTATGGCTAAACATATTGTTTTTACTCATGTTTCTTCTTCTTCTTCTTCTTCTTCTCCTCCTGTCAAATCTTCAAATCGATTCATCTCTGTCATTTTTTGACCAAATGACCTGAAATTTGGTACAGAGGTAATGTAGGCAAAAACCAATGTGCGTTCTTTTCCTTTTTTTGATATTG
Source organism: Branchiostoma lanceolatum (assembly GCA_035149815.1). Classification (NCBI taxonomy): domain Eukaryota; kingdom Metazoa; phylum Chordata; class Leptocardii; order Amphioxiformes; family Branchiostomatidae; genus Branchiostoma; species Branchiostoma lanceolatum. The sequence goes on from CM068866.1 coordinate 15,469,879, forward strand.
ACCTTGAAAGTGATTTTATTGAGGTTTTTAGGCTATTTTTAGCATATCTTGGCCTCCTGCGCCCTGGTATTTCAACCGAATGACCTGAAATTTGCTGTATATGTGGCTTGAACAAATATTTAAAGGACTACATTCCCATTTTTGGCATACATATCTTCAAAACGATCTATTTTGGGCTTTTTTGACAATATTTGCCACTTCTGTCACTTTCAATACTAATAGGCGCGCGGCATGCGGACGCGTCCATTTTGATACTGTGGGGGAGTAAGTTGAATGTATCATTATTGATATAGGGTAAGAACAAGGTATATAGGAATGTATGCCTAAACAAATATGTCAAAGTAGTTATAATATCATGAAATGTAGATAAAAAGGATATAACGCCGGGTTCAACACCTTTTGCTGTCGAACTTGCATACACATCCCCCCGCTGCATGTCGGTTGGAAAGCTTCTGCGGAATTTTCCATCACTAGTTAGCACGCTAGCAGACGACACTCTGCGTCACGACCAACATTTTTCTATCGTCAGATAGCAGACAGTACTAACGTTACCAGGTAAGAAGGGCTTAAATATCCCGAATTCCTTCCCTACATTGTTATCTTACGTATAGAGATATTTTTGGTAATTGAGAACTCTAAATATATTGTGTCGCTTTCGTTTAGTAAACACATTTGAAAATGCCCGCTCTGTAATTTTCCATTCATGGGACCGCAGGCAAGTGCTACACCGGCGTCGCAGTGTTTTCGGAATAAAATAATTACCGTTCTCCCTTTAAAACAACCGCCACCCAGAAAATCTTTACATTTCCAGTAAGTAATAGTTACTTGACATTTAATTGATGAATACATTGATAAATTTGATTTCTTTTTGTAGCCACGTTTTATATGTGCGTATTACATTTTGTTGTTTTCATGATTAGCACGTTCGCCCGCTGCAGACGACGGAATTTTCCATTCACGTGACAAGTGACCGCAGGCAAGTGCTATACCATCGTTTTTGGAATAAACCCCCAATCCGAAGACACTTTTGGGCCTTACCCTGGAATTTGTTTACATTTTTAGTAAATAATGGTTACCTTTTATTAAATAAAGAAATAAATAAAATATATTTCTTTTCGTGGTCACATTTCGTATGTTACGTTTTGTTGTGTTCCAGCATGTTAGAAACATTTAAATCGGCGGGTACAATATTGATATAAGTTTCGAAACTATCACAACATATAGATTCATCTTTTGTTCGTACAGTTTCGAACATTGGTTAAATGAGCCATACGAAAGCAATTTACACGTCCCTGCTAAGTAGCTGATAGCACCTAATGATAGACCAATAAAGACGCCCCACCGCGAGAAGCCTGGCCGGCGATCGTAGGTGTTTTGTTTACTTTCGCGGTATCAAAAATTTCCACGTGAAGAACGCGGTTGGGTACTCCCAAAATCCTACTACGCCGGACAGAAAAGTTTCCATTAAATTTGTTAGAAATCTTGAATAGATCTAGTTTTCTATTGTTAAAAATCCGTTTCAAGGAAACACGACACACACTACGCTACCGGCACGGTACGGGGGTGTCGCCAGCCGAACAAATTCCCCGCCGCTCACGTTAACCCGCACCCGTTGTTTACGTTTGGAAGAGGTGAGCTGAGAAACACAACGCTCGTTCAAACCTTACTACCGTTGACTGTCACGCCCTTCGAAGCGGTAAACTACAGTCCGAAGATTTCTGTGTGTCCTTCAACAACTACAGATAATCGAAGACTCGTCACTGCATGGCTAGCACAACAAAACAACGAGCGCGCTCAGCTTCTGTACTTATCGCCTCGGCAAAGTTTGGCGACAAGCTGGAAGTTTGCTTACGAGGAGGAAAGACCGGACATAAACATTTTACGTGATTATCGGGAAAACACCATGTTCCGTTGAACTGGGTGGTCAAACTGCAGTTTAGGAAATTTTATAACAGAAATTAACTTAAATCAATGATTTTATGAATGTTTATTTCAGCATTAGTTATTCCAGATATTTTCAAACTCCAAATTCTTCAACACAACACGGGAGATCGATTCTCCTCAGACTGGCGCGCAACTCCTGACAAAATTGATTGATGATCTCTCTGCCGCCGACTTCATACATGATCAAAGACATCAAAGGCGGGCGGAGGGCGGTGCGCAGGGAACTTGAATATATAATGTGGCGAAGTTGTTGCACAAGGAATTCTCACGCTGAGGGGTACATGAAATAATGCTTACAAAATAGACCTCTATGAATCGGGCCACATTCAGCAATGGTAGACGGATTCGGGGCATGCCGCGCAAAACACACGGTCTCGCTGGGGACAGGCGTTTTGGTCCCGCACGTTGTCGCCGCTACGCGATCGAAAGCACGCCGCTGTCTGTCTCGGACCAACACGCGTCTCCCGTGATGTGTAGCGTCCACCAGGCTTTCCTGCGTACGGGCGTATGGATCGTAGAATTCGGCAAAAAAGGAATGATTAGGCCAGTAGAGTCAGTCCCCGGTAAGGTCAATGATTCGCCCGTTTGCGCTTGTAACGTTAAATGAATTTACCCTCTGGTGGTCAAACTTCACTGACAAACATTCTCCCTATTTTTATCATGAGCTTGCGTAGTTACATCGTCGCGCGCGGGTGACGCTCCGTCAAAACAAATCCGCTGGTGGTCTAGCGTGGCCACCGAAAATAGACGGAAACACACAGGAGGACTTAGCACCTTCGTTTACGGGGCAATTGTGAAAATCTTTTGTTACAAATTGTTCGAACATTTGGATAGATGGTTTGAAACTGTTCTAAATAAAGAGATTTTTGTGAAGTTACGTTCGAAATGTTTCCAACATATGTTAAATAAGTTCAAACATGTTATAAGTTTTAATTCTTATTGTTTGAACAGTTTATAACTATTGTGACTTAGACATTCTTTTAATCAAAATAGTTCAAACATATTACAAATATTATATTAAAACCCTCTCGGTGACTTGGAACTGACTCGTATTAAACCAAAATGATGCAAAATTTGACATGTGTCTGCCTTGGTCATGTACACAGGCCCTCATTTAAATGTTTGGCATACAGCCTTTGAAAACAATTTTTGAAATAAACAATTTTTTCGTTTCGTTTTTTTCAACCCAAATGTATACTATTGAATCATGCATTCAAACAAAGGGGTGTCACATTTCTATATTTCACCCATACTATCGCTGCAATATGTTGTTTTTGGTAATTTCCTTCTTCTCCTGTCAAATCCTCATATATATCATTATGTATACTATGGAGAACTTAATTCTTTCCTGGGGTTAATTTTTTTAAATTCAAATTTGAACTGGGTTGATTATGCGCGAGAGTGTAATTTTGAGCGGATATTTGTCGACTGGTCTAGTTGACATAGAGATGGCACGGAATATCCCATTCTTGCAAGGGGAGGATTCTTTAATTATTTATTGCAATTTTGAGCTGGAGTGATTATGAAAAAGTCCATTTGTTAGCAGTAGTGTATTTGTTTATGTGGATATGGTTGTGGACTGGTCCATATTGTGTTGAGGTGCTACTGGAAGACTCCATTCCTGTTTGGAGAGACTAATTGTTTTTAAACTCAATTTTGGACTGGGGTGATCCATTTTTTTAGTGGAAGTATTTTAGAATGGTCCATTATTATTTTGGGACAGTCCATTTTTTGCATGGCGAGGAGTATGGCTAAACATGCTGTATTTGCTCGCAAATGTTGCCTTTCTAGTCTTCTTCTTCTTCTTCTGTCAAATCTTCAAATCGATTCATCTCTGTCATTTTTTGACCAAATGACCTGAAATTTGATACAGAGGTAATTTAGGCAAAAACCAATGTGCGTTCCTTTTCTTTTTTTGATATTGACCTTGAAAGTGATTTTATTGAGGTTTTTAGGCTATTTTTAGCATATCTTGGCCTCCTGCGCCCTAATATTTCAACCGAATGACCTGAAATTTGCTGTATATGTGGCTTGAACAAATATCTAAAGGACTACATTCCCATTTTTGGCATACATATATTCAAAACGATTTATTTTGGGCTTTCTTGACAATATTTGCCACTTCTGTCACTTTCAATACTACATATGACCTACAGGTCATTGACCCCGAGTGCCTTGCACCTGGCCAAGCTGGAAGTTTGCTTACGAGGAGGAAAGACCGGACATAAACATTTAACGTGATTATCGGGAAAACACCATGTTCCCTTAAACTCAGTGGTTAAATTGCAGTTTAGGAAATTTTATAACAGAAAACAAGTTAAATCAATGATTTTGTGAATGTTTATTCTAGCATTAGTTATTCCAGATATTTTCAAACTCCAAATTCTTCAACACAACACGGGAGATCGTTTCTCCTCAGACTGGCGCGACACTCCTCTCAAAATTGATTGGTGATCTCTCTCTGCCGCCGACTTCATACATGATCAAAGGCGGGTGGTAGGCGGTGCGCGGGGATAATGTAGCGAAGTGTTGCACAAGGAATTCTCACGCTGAGGGGTACATGAAATAATGCTTACAAAATAGACCTCTATGAATCGGGCTACATTCAGCAATGGTAGACGGATTCGGGGCATGCCGCGCAAAACACATGGGCTCACTGGGGACAGGCGTTTTGGCCGCTGTCTGTCTCGGACCAACACGCGTCTCCCGTGATGTGTAGCGTCCACCACCAGGCCTTCCTACATGTCCTACGTACGGGCGTATGGATCGTAGAATTCGGCAAAAAAAGAATGATTAGGCCAGTAGAGTCAGTCCCCGGTAAGGTCAATGATTCGCCCCTTTGCGCTAGCTTGTAACGTTAAATGAATGTACCCTCTGGTGGCCAAACTTCACTGACAAACTTTCTCCCTATTATCATCCTGAGCTTGCGTTAGTCTAGTGACTATTATGTGCCGGGAATGTTTATCTATCGCACGTCTTGGAAGGAAGTTCAACCATGATAAATGGTCGGCCGTTGCGAAAATTTGGAATCCCATGCTGTTGATTTTCGTGATTGAATCTGTAAGAAAATATATTTTCATGTCGTTCATGTTTTTGGGACGGACGCCGGGACGGGGTGAATTTTTTCTATCATTTTCGTCCCGTTAGTAATGCAAATCGAATCGTGTTGCACAAGAGGCAAAACACTAAAAACGTGGGTCTTGTGGAGTGTTTTGGAGCGGGAAAATGCCGGATATTAGCGGTGCCGAACAGTGTACATCGTCGCGCGCGGGTGACGCTCCGTCAAAACAAATCCGCTGGTGGTCTAGCGCGGCCACCGAAAATAGGCAGAAACACACAGGAGGACTTAGCACCTTCGTTTATGAGGGCAATTGTGAAAAATTTTTTTGTTACAAATTGTTCGAACATTGAAACATTTGGATAGATGGTTTGAAACTGTTCTAAATAAAGAGATTTTTGTGTAGTTACGTTCGAAATGTTTCCAACGTATGTGAAATAAGTTCAAACATGTTATAAGTTTCAATTCTAATTGTTTGAACACTTAACAACTATTGTGACTTAAACATTCTTTTAATCAAAATAGTTCATATTACAAATATTATATTAAAACCCTCTCGGTGACTTGACTCAAATATGTTGTTTTTGGTCATTTCCTTCGTCTCCTGTCAAATCTTCATATGTATACTATGGAAAACTTCATTCTTCCCTGGGGTTGATCTTTTTTAATTCAATTTTGAACTGGGTTGATTATGCGCAAGAGTGTAATTTTCAGCGGATATTTTTCGACTGGTTTACATGGAAATGGCACGGAATATCCCATTCTTGCAAGGGGAGGATTCTTTAATTATTTCTTTCAATTTTGAGCTGGAATGATTATGAAAAAGTCCATTTTTTAGCAGAAGTGTATTTGTTAATCAATTAGTGGATATGGTTGTGGACTGGTCCATATTGTGTTGAGGTGCTACTGGAAGACTCAATTTTGGACTGGGGTGATTCATTTTTTTAGTGCAAGTATTTTAGAATGGTCCATTGTTATTTTGGGAGAGTCCATTTTTTGCATGGCGAGGAGTATGGCTAAACATGCTGTATTTGCTCGCAAATGTTGCCTTTCTAGTTGTATATAAATTGATAGAAACAGTTGTAGAAGAATGTTTTTCTTAAGTGCTTCCCACGCCTTTTATGTGCATTCGAAATTTTGCCCTATGGAGTGACCTTGACCGTCTGAGCTGCATGTATCCCGACTTATGGGCCTACCTGTAGCAATCAAGTACAAAGTTCCACATGGCTAAAGTAAAACAAATGGCGACAATTTTGTTTTCGAGGCGCTTCCCTCTTTTACGCCTCTCGTGTGCAGTTTCCTCAAGTTAAATAGATGAGCTAGCACCCAGCCTATCATGTTTACGGTGCGCACACGTCAACAGGCGTACTTCAGAACTCATTTCCTTTATTGCATGTTCCTCACGTACTCAAGGAGGCCATTTTTTTGTGAAATTACAACTCCGTAAAACGCACGCCTCGCTACGATCGAGCTGCGACCTATAAATTTAGAGGTCGCTCAACGAATTTCGTAGAAACGTTTTTTTTACGCGTTTTTTTTCAGTCATGCGTTCACATTTTGCATTATATTCCTGTTCTTAACTCAAGGGTTAGGTGAATATCTCACTGGAACGGCGGCACTTTGGCGACCTCACTGCGACCAAGCGATTTGACAGAACGCTCAATGAATTTCATCGATGAAAAACGAATCTTTTTACGCTTTGTCGTGTTTGTAGTCATACCTGTACATTTTGCATCATATTACCATTATAAAGTCAAAGGGTAACACAAGTCCTACATAGGTCGCAGGGAGGTCGCCAACGTGCCGCAGTCTAGTGAGATACCCGCTTTACACAAATCCAATTTAGGTCGCAGTTTACTTAGTGGGCCTTAGGCAATGTTCATTCTATTATATGGATGATATCCTCTGCCTCTGGGGACTCAAAAACTGAAGCGACCGTGCGGATAAAAAAGTTTGGTAGACAAAGTTGCTTATTATGAAATCTACGAGGTCAGGAAGGATAAACAAATCTAAACACACAGAGTATGGTATACTAAAATATTAATTAGGTTCATTTTTGTTTTTTTCAACACTTCTTCTTCTTTTTCTTTGAATTTGACTTTGGCATTCTATGACATTAGTATCCATTTTCAGAAATATCATTGCAATTTACAGCATATATTTTCTCATAATGCAGCTGCTTTTAACGAGTTACAGTATGACCGAAAACATTTTTTTTTTGGAAACGGACGAAAATTGATGTCATCCATATTATCAAATCAACATGGCCTTAGTTGGAGAAAACAACATACAGACGGTCAGTCATGTATACATGATGGCTTGTCTAGATTTAGACAGCTTCATGATTGGAACGTAGGTTACGAAGACGGCAAGGTCGACATTAATCGTACTGTCCTTGGTGCTGAAAAGGTTTCCGAGGAATCGTACGTCCTGCATCGTAATGTTTTGTTTTCGTTCAAAGTTAATTTGGAAAGAGACAACCGAAGTACACGCTTCAGTTGTTTCAGTGGAAAGTAGTAATCTGACGGAACAACTTTGAAGGTCACTTTATGTAAGAAACGTTCACCTGATAAATGATGATGGGGTCGTGTGGCGCAACAGCAGAGCGTTCGGCTCAGAACTAAGTGGTCCAGGGTTTGAATGTCATGTCACCGATCTTGTGCCCTTGGGAAAGGTACTTTACATTACTTTCCTCACTCCAACCAGGTGTAAATGGGTACCTGACTTCGGTTGGGGAAGGTCACCTGGTGGCGCCGAATGGCAGACTCCCAGAACCTTGCGACAGTTCCACAAAATGCAAGTATGTATACATATAAAATATGTATATGTTGTGCATTATGTGAAACCTGTAAACCCTGCATCAATTTAGCACTAAAAAAGCTGTAATTTCCGACCAATAAACCATTATAGCAGAACGTCATGGCTCAGAAGACAGTTGACAGCAGGCTATAGCTAACTCCGCATCAATATGTATACACTTTGGCTCCTTTCTAACTAATTTTGGACAGCAACAGAGGTACAGTCATTCCAATCCTTCTTTATTGGCTCGATGTGTGAATGAAAGCTCTACTGGAACGGATTTACGAACATTACGCCTTGATCTGGGAGAGATTTCCCCTCGGACAAACAAACGTTAACTGTTACGTGCCTTGGAAGGCTTTTCCAATCTACAGGAAATAAAAGCGCCAACGGAATCGGCGTGATTGGTCTTGTTTTAGATACCTTTGCCATCTCTAACAACTCGAGGCTTTTATGGGATAATTAGACCCCATAGGAGCAAGTTAATTGTAATTCATATTGAGTAAACAATTCTTAACAAGCTACAGAACTGAGTGCACTGGCTGATGCCATAATCAGTGTGTGACATGGTATAACACTAATGACAGGGTGTTTGGCCCAGAACCCAGAAATCCTGAGTTCGAATCCTGATATGCCCCGTAAACGTTGTGCACTTGGGAAAGGCACTTCATACAAATTTCCTCACTTCTCCAAGGTGAAAATGAGTTGATCATAATATGGCGTTAAATGGAGGTCCTGTGTTTGAGGAGAGCCACACCTCGAGCACGTAACAAAAACCACCACACTTATTGAAACGAGTATGGGTCTTCCCTTGTGTGAGTGAAATAAATAAATCTGTCAGGATATGCAGCTTGTGCTGTTCAGTCCAACCCTGGTGTGTTGAGCCATGAGGCGATTTTCGGTAATACTGTCAAAATACAAACAAACAAAATTGGAGGTACATACACAATAGTGACTTATACATTCTCACAAGGAAAGCGTTTTAACCACATCGCCTAGTGACTGGATATAAATATAGCAATGATATACTTCATTCAGCTGTTACGAAAGTGCAAACTCCTATTTGATCATCCAGTGGGGGTACATTAAAACGCTAAGCCCCGCTTTTTCACGGGGAGGAACACAGAGACGGAATCCTTTAGCCGCTTAAGATATGGCCTAGCGGGAGCGGCGATTCAAAAGAGAGCACATGTGTTGACCCAAGATCTCTTCCGAGAAGCCTATTTGCGTCTTTGAAAGAACCGAAAAACTTAATACCGTTTAGCATGTTGCAGCTGGGCACTCTTTGAAAGAATCGAGAAACGTGTGACATTAATAACGTTATAGCATGTGCCAGCTTGGTACTATTGATAACCACAAGTTGGGCGTCTCGGGGCATTTGGCCATAAGACCAGCAAAATATAAAAGTCAAGGTTGTAAAATAGCGATGCAAGTTCATTTCACAGGTTGACAGTTTCTTTGATATCTGCCTTCTCTTGTGACGTCTTATCTATCACTTTTTATGTTTTCAAAGTTTTTTGTGCAAAGCACTTTGTTCCTCTACTGATGAAAACGCTGGTGAGAAGTAAATCTATGTAGTGCATACCTCCACGAAAACCGTTTGATAGTCACAACTTTAGGTCGGCAGGAAAATGTGCTCGAAAAGCGAGCTCCCGGCCGTCACATCACCCAGCTATGGTTGGGAGTGGTTCGGGAGCTAGATTGGCTGTGATCGGCTGGTGTTCGGCGCACACGGTTGGATGCACAAGACGGCTGTGGCCGGGAGGTCTGGAATGGGTTGGCAGGCCGGGAGTTGTAGCCTGGAATCCAGACCTATTATAGCTCCCGAGACTCGGGAGCTATAGTAGGTCTGGATTCCAGGCTACGGGAGTTGGGAGTAAGTCAGTAGTGGGCAGGGTGTGTCAAGCGTTCTTAAAGGAAAGCTACACAAAAAATTGAAAATCCTTCTAAGCTATGCTTAATTTATTCCAAAGTCAAATTCTTACTTCAAGTTGTTTCACATAAGTCCATCATAGTTCTGGGATTTTCCATTGTTTGCAATTTATGCCGTGCTGACGCCTTCTCGCATGATAATTGAATTATGTGACGTCAGGGTTTCAAATTTTTCACCTGATGATTGAATTTTAGAACACTGAAGTCATATGATACAATCATCAGGTGAAAAATTTGAAACACTGACGTCACATAATTCAATTATCAGGCGGGAAGGCGTCAGCACGGCACAAGTTGCAAACTGTGGAAAATCCCAGAACTATGACGGACTTATGTGAAACAAGCTGATGTAAGAATTTGACTTTGGAATAAATTAAGCATAGCATAGAAGGATTTTAAATTTTTTGTGTAGCTATCCTTTAAGCCCCCCTCTCACTGCACCCGCGGCACGCTGGCGGCGTCGCTGCGTCCTAAATTGGATTTGTGTTGGAATGGGAATATCATTAAAAACGTACAAGCATGACCAAAAAGACAACAAAACATACAAAGCTTTAAAAAATTCGTTTTTTGTCGATGAAATTCGTTGAGTGCTTTGTCAATTCGACCGGCCGCAGCGACGCCGCCAGCGTGCCGCGGGTCCAGTGAGAGGGGGGCTCAAGTACAGTAGTGGTTATGGTGTTTTGGGGAGTCAAATTTCACTCTTAACTAAAAGATGGTCAAAGTATTTCCAACCTACCGCCAACATTTGTTGGCTAATGATCAGGAGCCATGTAAATTTTCAAAGTGTTCAGAATGATACATGTTAGTACACAGTGCGAACGCTTTAATGTTAAAACATTAATATCTGTAAAACCGACGCGTGGAAAATTGCCTGAACCAAGTGCATAAATTGTGGTAAGGGAAATGTAATCTCGCCACGAAGCAATCTTATTGACTTTTTCTTTCCTGACATCACGCAATTTTTGTTGCGACCGTACAGTAGTCAAATGTGTCAACTGCAATCTAATTAAATCTACACACTAGCCAAAAGTTACAAGCGTCAAATCTTGGTTGTGTATGGGAGAGCGGGTTATTGTTTTAAGTTACGGCGGATATCCGATAGATGTCATCCTCTGACGTGATTTGTATTTTGAGGAAACTGTCAAAGAATTCAATCAAACAGTAAACCCTGGCTTCTCAAGTACGTCGTATTTTTTTCTTACAATTGTAACACAGTCACGTAATTTATTACAAGTTTGCAAAGTTGAGGTGCCATCGTAGGCGTTGCTTAAGACCAAATTCACGAAGATACAAACAGCGCGCATTTCCAAGAACTCTAGGTAAAACATTCCAAGAAAGCTTTAACCCATGGATCTATCCACTGCTGTATCTACGAGTAAAAACTACATGGTTATTAATTATGGGATTTATGAAAGGTTGACCATGGAGGTTGCAAACCTTGGGGTTTCGCCCAAACAATAACTCCTAAAACTGCTGTGCGCCTAACGTATCCTATGGACCTAAGATAAAGACTCCTGTTTTACGCATTTAGAAATACATTCATCAAAATGCCAACGCCTTCCTGTAACGTTCCCACCTGTCGTTTATAAGTTATCGCGATTCTTATAACTGTCTAGACATGCTAGGTCCATTTTTGGTAATCTTATAAAAGATCGATGTGCCGTTGAGTCGATGCAACCATTTCTCCGCTGGGTATGCAAAATTTGTCAGTCGTGACCCTTCTCTCCATTCATCGATGGCATAAGAGGAAACGATTTCATATAAACCATTAAATTATTACACAGACCTAAGCATTGTGCAATCACTCAAGCTATAGATGCAAGAGCCTTCTTATATCTGTACGGCCGTAAACTACAAACTTGTGAGAACTTTACGCAAAACAAAACTTCGAACTTTCCAAGCACCGGTTGTCAGGATAACCACCTCAATTACACAATCTTGTATTGAGACCAGCTGCACTTGTAACGGTATTTTGGTGTGCTTGGGAGAATATCTGGTTCTCCACCATATTTTACAGCTGAATAAGGTGAAAGATTGCTACTGATTCTTGAGTTACTTTAAGACAAACGTAGCGGTAAAAAAGAAAAAAAAGCTGAAAGATAGGTGTGTTGCAGGGTCATGCAAATAAATGAACCGAAGTCTGTTGAAACCGACTTTATTAACCTTTCCATCATGGTAAGCTGTGTCCAAAGCTCCCTTACTTCCGCTGACGGTTTCATTTGGACGAACGCCAGGATAGAATTGCACTGACCACAGGAATGTAAAAGCCCCCTCACACTGGACCCGCGGCACGCTGGTGGCGTCGCTGCGGCCGATCGAATTGACAAAGCACTCAACGAATTTCCACAAAAATCCACATAAAACGAATCTTTTTAAGCTTTGTGTGTTTTCTTGTAATTGTATTTTTGATCATACTTGTACGTTTTGAATGATATTCCCATGATAAAGTCAAGGGTAACACAAATCCAGTTTAGGACGCAGCGACGCCGCCAGCGTGCCGCCGGTCCAGTGAGAGGGGGCTTAAGTGTTCCCTCCGATACCGTTTTCTGTGCCAACACTGACTTCCAGAGATCACATGTGAAAACGTGTGTGAGAGATGGTCTTTCAATGAATTAGCTTTAATGATAGCACACTCTCTATTTTACGTTCATATATATTTGAACTTCTGAAAGTCCCCTCCAAGGAAGATTAGACACACCAAACATTGCTATAGTGGCAACTGCTCTCAAGACTGTAAAGGAGATGGTTATCCTAGCAACTAGGTGTTTGGAGATGGTTATCCTAGCGACAGGTGTTTGGAGATGGTTATCCTAGCAACAGGTGTTTGGAGATGGTTATCCTAGCAACAGGTGTTTGGAGATGGTTATCCTAGCAACAGGTGTTTGGAGATGGTTATCCTAGCAACAGGTGTTTGGAGATGGTTATCCTAGCAACAGGTGTTTGGAGATGGTTATCCTAGCAACAGGTGTTTGGAGATGGTTATCCTAGCAACAGGAATGGGAGTGTCTAATAGTGGTAATTCTTGATAGTCTTCATAGTTATCTATTATCATCTTAACTCAAGAAGAACGCAGTACAGTTTAACCGATATAGCAACTCTGGACCTGAACATGAGTCACATGACGCCCCTACGTGTCACGGACCACTAGTCTCTTGCAGTGAACGTTCTCAGCAATCTTTATGATCCGGCCTCAACTTGACGTTGATGGATCACGACGCCTGAAGGAGGAAATGGCAGAGCTACTTTTAAGAAGTGCATGGATTGAGGAAGGGCAATTCAGGCATCTACTTTTATCAATAAAGGCCCGAAAAATGAAAGAGTGTTGTCAAGAGAAGGAAAGAAAAAGGGAGAACACACTAAGATAACTATGAGTTTCCGTGACCCTCCTCTCTCTCTCTTTCTCTCTCTCTCTCTCTCTCTCTCTCTCTGTGTGTGTGTGTGTGTGTTTGTTTGTTTGTTTGTGTGTGTGTGAGTGTGTGTGTGTGTCTGTTTGTTTGTGTCCAAGTGTGTGGGTGTGTGAGTGCATGTTTGTGTATATATGTGTGCGCGCGTGTGTGTGTATGTATGTATGTATGTATCTATGTGCGTGTGTTTGTGTGTATACACTAAACATGGCATGCAAAGACGCAGGTCCATCTAGATCCTGTATTCGATCTTGGTCCCTCTTTCATTATATATGTATCACTTTTGACATCACTTAGTAAATTTGTATCAATATCTCCGCAGTACATTTTCAAGTTCACCTAAATTGCTTCTGTGTTCAAACTTAAAAAAAATATAGATAAAAAGTTAGTGCCACCTACGTAGTTTATATCTGCTCTCAAACATCAAATAAAAACTGAAATAACACTTTTATTGGTCCTTGGGTGTTTAGAGTATTGGTTTTACTCTTTGGAGTGACGAATGTAAAATGTACGTTATGAACGCTGGATGACTCAACAGACAATGCCAGTATCTGAGGGGCGCCAGTGAAAACTGCAGTATTCAGTAATGACGGAGGTCGCAGTCTCCCCGGCACCAAAGTCCTAAGACTGCATACTTTGTCAGCCTTAGCCAAGGCCGCCATGTTTTTTAGTCGACGGACCCACAGTATATCCCTTTGCCGCCGCTACAATCATCTGTCTGCGTTGATTACTAGCGTATAACTATGCTGATTGTTTTTGGCCGCAAACTTTACAAAATGTCAATACGCAACTCATACAGACTTGAATATACGCCCTAGTGTGCCCCCCGCTTTGTCAGCCTTAGCTATGGCCGTCATGTTTTAGTCGACGGCCCCACTGTATAGCCCCCTGCCGCCGGTACGAACAGACTGGCTGGGTTGATTTATAGTGTATAACTATGCTTCATTGTGGGGTATGGGGAGGGAACACCAAAGGGAGTTTCCAATGCAACACATGGTTAAGCCATCAAAAACAATCACTTTAAAACACATGTATATACATTTCAAACCTCAAATCTTTGCCACCCCTGCAAAGCTGAATTTGTCAGGTTTCTTTAGGTAAAAAAGCAGGAGGTCAACTTCTGCATTTCAAGGAGCTAAATCCAGAAGTTTCAGATGAGACCAGGAAGTATATCTCCCATTCTAATGTATCAGTCCATCCAGATGAGAAGGGTTCAGGGGTCAACCCGAGGTCAAAACATGCCAAAGGTCACCTATTTTGGCCAGATCTTTAAAATACACATTCTTCTGTCCTCCCTAGCAGAAAACTGGACCATTCTGAGCAAGATTTGCCCAGGAAAAAAATCATTTCAACATAAGTAAACAAAATAGTGCACCGTGCACTCTACTGCGCAACTCATTAGACGGTCCCACCCCATACTTTTGTTGTGTCAATAAAGATTGTATTGTATGTTAAAGCTAATATGTCTACGTGTTTTTGTACTTCTATCATGACATGCACTACCAATAACTTAAAGGAAATAAATACACTACATTTCTCCTGTCTCCTCCGAGACTAGCCCTTGCTGATAACATAATTGGCAAGTACCCACATTTGTCATGCTGTCTGACCTTCAATCTTGCTCTGCCCATGAGACTTATCCAGGCGTGAGCACTCCCCGTCGACACACAAACTAACCCAATATCAGTCCCTGCACACTTGTACTAATAGTCCTAAACTCAATTCACTCGAAATATGTAATGCCTTACGGTACTATTATCTGATTCACGCTTCCAATGTGTACATATGTCATCCACATTTAGGATCCGTCAAAAAAAAACTGTATTTCATTTTAAGAAAGTGAAGAAAGTTTGGGTACATGTTAGTGACCTTGCCAAGGTGAACATGTCAGCCTTGAGACTGAACTGCGTGTTTCACATTATGGAGGTCGCTAACCGCCACAAGTACCCAAATTTTCTTTACTTTCTTGAAATGAAATACTGTTATCTGATTCGCACTTCCAATGTGAACATATGTCATCCACATTTAGGATCCGTCACAAAAAAAAACTGTATTTCATTTCAGGAAAGTGAAGAAAGTTTGGGTACATGTTAGTGACCTTGCTAGGGTGAACATGTCAGCCTTGAGACTGAACTGCGTGTTTCACATTATGGAGGTCGCTAACCGCCACAAGTACCCAAACTTTCTTTACTTTCTTGAAATGAAATACTGTTATCTGATTCGCCCTTCCAATGTGCATAGTTGTCATCCACATTTAGGATCCGTCACACAAAAAAAACTGTATTTCATTTCAGGAAAGTGAAGAAAGTTTGGGTACATGTTAGTGACCTTGCTAGGGTGAACATGTCAGCCTTGAGACTGAACTGCGTGTTTCACATTATGGAGGTCGCCAACCGCCACAAGTACCCAAATTTTCTTTACTTTCTTGGAATTAAATACTGTTATCTGATTCGCGCTTCCAATGTGCACAGTTGTCATCCACATTAAGGATCCGTCACAAAAAACAAAAAAAACTGTATTTCACTTCAAGAAAGTGAAGAAAGTTTGGGTACATGTTGCGGCTAATGACCTTGCTAGGGTGAATATGTCACCTTGACACTGAACTGCGTGTTTCACATTATTGAGCTCGCTAACCGCCACAAGTACCCAGATTTTCTTTACTTTCTTGAAATGAAATACTGTTATCTGATTCGCACTTCCAATGTGAACATATGTCATCCACATTTAGGATCCGTCACAAAAAAAAACTATATTTCATTTCAGGAAAGTGAAGAAAGTTTGGGTACATGTTAGTGACCTTGATAGGGTGAACATGTCAGCCTTGAAACTGAACTGCGTGTTTCACATTATGGAGGTCGCTAACCGCCACAAGTACCCAAACTTTCTTTACTTTCTTGAAATGAAATACTGTTATCTGATTCGCACTTCCAATGTGAACATATGTCATCCACATTTAGGATCAGTCACACAAAAAAAACTATTTCATTTCAGGAAAGTGAAGAAAGTTTGGGTACTTGTTGCGGTGAGTGACCTTGCTAGGGTGAACATGTCAGCCTTGAAACTGAACTGCGTGTTTCACATTGTGGAGGCCGCGTAGGAAACAGCGTAGCCAATGGACCAGAAAATGAGCTCACTCACAAGGCGGGCTAGAAGAGACAGGTTTCACGACGGTCATAATTTCTTCTCATCTGAAGATAACACTGCTGTCATCTTATCAAAAAAACGTCTTAGAATGAGAGAAGAAATGTAAGAAAAATAATTTCGATTCATTTTGAAGAATTTGTACATCAGGCACGTTTTGTATATTAAACGAGAGTTTAATACGATATTACAACGTTATGGAATCCAATGAATTTTGAAATATATGAACACAATATCATTAGGAAGAAGCTGGGGAGATGACTGTCTGAATATCAGCACACAAGAAAATGCTTCATGGTTATCTTTGTAACTCCGAGGCTTGATCGTTACATCATTCAAAATCATAACCAAATTTGGAAATACTATGTCTTTAATGCGTGTAGTTCCGCACGTCAAACCTTGAACTTGATTTAGTTTTACAAGGGAAAAGGGAGGACCAGACGACACATTTTCTCAGAAAAGAACATCTCCAAGCACTGGGAGGCTTTATAATGCCAGTCGTTATGCGCCAAGGAGGAACGAGATAAAATACAATGACGTACGTAGTTCTTCCGTTTTACAAATATCTTGCTGAGCATACAGTCTGGACTTTCGGCGGAAGAAAGGCGTAGGCTGGTCGGGTGACATCATTGGCCACCATATCTTCATGATGGAGGACGCTTGATAAGAGACTGAGGACGCGAGCTCTGCTGACTATTTGGTGAGAAAACCAGCGATGAGTGACGACGTCCAAAACGCGTTGGTAAGAAACTTTCTTTTCTTCAAGGTTCTAACGTGTGATTCTGGATGTATGTCCGGTTTCCCATTATTTGTGTCTTTTCTGAGAAGAAGTTGTTTGAACTATATACAAAAGAGCGACGAACCGACATAAAGATAGAGAAATCTTTATTGACACAACAGAAGTACAGCGACTTGGGAATGGGATACAAAATGATTAACCTACGTTCAAAAATATGCATACTTCAACATGTCGAGTTTAACCTATCACTTACACTACTAGTTCTAATATCTAAACATTCTTTGATATATTTACCTATTTGTACACAGTAAGGAATGTCTCCTTCTAGAGTGTATTTGAATTTATCTATAGAATGGAATGTATCAAATTCTGTTGAGCAAACGGAAATTAGCTTTGAGCGTCTATTATGATGTCGTGGACAATCTAGGTTAAAGTGTTGTTCATCTTCAATTTCATTTGGACAGAATGGACAAATCCTCTCTCCGGTCATGGGGAATTTTATGGTATCTTTCGATTTCCACATTCAATCTATGACTACATATTCTTATCTTAGTGATTGCTCTACGAACTTCAAAATTATGTATATCCGATAGGTATTTTTCTTGTCCGTGCATTTTCTTTACCACAGAATGAATGTAAAGTTTTGAATTGTTTTGAATAGAAGTATGCCATTCGTGTATGTACATATCCTGTAAACGAGTTCGTAAATGATCAGTTAACACATCAACTTTGTATGACCTAGGGTTTGTGGACAAGAAAAATACCTAAATCGGATATACATAATTTTGAAGCTCGTAGAGCAATCACCAAGATAAGAATATGTAGTCATAGATTGAATGTAGAAATCGGAAAATATCATAAAATTCCCGTGACTAGCGGTTTTGTCCATTCTACTATCCCATCTGTTGTACTGCGTGAGTCTAAATGCATGTCTTGATTGTTCGCTGCACTTTCCAGCCAGTCTCTATAAAATACTACCGATTCCATGCACGCTTAAGGTTACAATATGACGGCGCCAGGGCATTATCTAAGTAATATATTTCTTTCTCGTTTTAAAGCTTTCGGAAATGAAATATTCGGTGCCAGCAAAAATCGAGGAGAAAATATAGTACGGCTTGGACGTTTTGCGCGACCGACATCCTGGCTCGACGCCTGCTTTTCGATTCCTCAATTATATTTCACTCCCCATACCATAGGAAATATATCGTTTTTTTGTCATGTTCTTCTTCTTCTCTTGCCAACGCTTGAAATCGATTCAACTTTTCCATTTTTCGATCAAATGACCTAAAATTTGGTTTAAAGGTAAAGTGAACACAAACAACCAGATTTGTTTCTTTATTTTTTTTATAAAGGCCTTTAAAATAATTTTATTGGCGTTTTTTTGCCATTTTTAGACAAAGATGTATATTCTGGACCCCTGTTCCATGGTACTTCAACTATATGACCTGAAATTCGACATAAGGGTACTTTGGACATGGAGTGAAATATGCTGTATTTGCCCACGAGCAAATGTCGGCCTTTCTAGTTCATTTGCTTTTTGTCTGTCGTGTGTCGTCCTACGAGCGACACTGAGCAAGGCGCCACAGATGTATCATATACTAATCGATCACAGTGCTAGACAGATCGCACCACACGCAATAATGGGAGAATATTAAGATTTTAAAAGCTGCAGCTGCGCTCCCTTCTCCGTACCCATCCATTCTGTCCACTGCGGGAAGCAGGGATGTTCTCACCATCGGCAACTTGTCATCCCCTTTAGGACTTATTGGTAGCGAGTTTACCCCCCCCCCCCCCAATTCCACAATTCCACTAGGACGGCGCTCTTGCCGCGCGCTCTCTGCGACCTCAAATTTAACAGAGCGCTCAACGAATTTCATAGATAATCGAATCGAATCTTTCTACGATTTGTGTGTTTTGTTGTCTTTTCAGCCATACTTTTACATTTTGCATGATATTCCAATCATGAACTCAAGGATTACACATACCCGATTTAGGTTGCAAGAGAGCGTAGCGCAATCGCCGTGTAGTGGAGCGGGGGCCGTAGCGATCGATAGAGGCAATTCTGATTAAGCCAGCGGAATAAATCTAGTGTCTCCCGACATTTGCGTTATACGCCGTCAGCCAGTCTCCAGTGCGTGGCTTTTGCGTACTCTGACTTCTTCGTAATGCTCACATCATGCATTTCTTACTTGTTGGAAGCAAGCCACAGCGAGAGAAAAAGCAGTAAGTTGATTTTTGTCCTTCGCACCCACTCGCTTTGAATTCTGCCTGACTCGGGCGATCGTCAGGGATATACTAATGGTCACATTCTGAAATAATACCAGCGTTGTATATTTCTAGCTTCTGTTGTTGATCGTTCCGTGGAACCGAGTATAATCATACAGATGGAAAAAAATTCTCCTTGCAGAAAAATGTTCACTGACAGATAAAGTCCATCTACATACTGTTGGACAGTTTAAGGTTGTAATCAACCCATCTATGGCTAATTCAGAGCAAATTTAGCGTAAACTTAGTCATTTCGGATTGACCTTTCTGGTTTGCCCTATTTTTATAGGTGTCGATGATTATTATGATATTTTTGTATTAAATCAAACTTTATCCAGATATACAAAACATACAAAAACATGAAACAAAAAAATACAGGTGTACATACACTGACAAATAAATACTTGTGGCAATAATCAATTGACATTACAAAACAAGGTATTAAGGTTCATACTTTTTGTTGTGCTTACATATTTTGTATTCTATCATAATATTCGCGTATTCAGATAGGTACATAAGCTCTCTGGCAATGCGTACACTTCCTTCAGTTTGAAGCAAAATTCTGTTTCCGTGAGATAGATGTTTCTTATCTAGTCTAATTCAATCGCTAGTTTCTAACCACATTTTGTTGTGCGTTACATATTTTGTAGCTTATCATGATATTTTTCGCATATTCAGAAAGGTACATAGCCTCTCTGATAATGCGTACACTTCCTTCAGTTTGAAGCAAAATTCTGTTTCCGTGAGATAGATGTTTCTTATCTAGACTGATTCAATCTCTAGTTTCTAACCACATTTTGTTGTGTGTTACATATTTTGCATCTTATCATGATATTTTTCGTATATTCAGAAAGGTACATAGACTCTCTGCCAATGCGTACACTTCTAGTCTGATTCAATCGCTAGTTTCTAACCACTTTTGTTTTGTAATAGCAATTGGATTGTTGCCACAAGTATCTATTTGTCAATGTATGTACATCTGTATTTTCTTGTTTTCTGCTTACATATTTGGTATTTTATCATGATCTTTTTTCGCATATTCAGAAAAGTGCAAAGCCTCTCTGATAATGCGTACACTTCCCTCAGTTTTCAAGAGCAGCAAAATTTTGCTGTTCAAAATTTTGTTGTTTCCGTGAGATAGATGTTTCTTATCTAGTCTGATTCAATCGCTAGTTTCTAACCACTCAGGTGAAGAGACGCGCCATTGACTATGCGGCGCCTCATTATCTGCACCGTTCCGAGCCATTAGCCCGGTGACTCCTTCTCTATTTGCCTTGGCACTTCACTTCGTCAAAGGAGATAATGGGGGGGGGGGATCTCTTCCCTTAAGTGTTTTCAGTTGTGCCAACTTACGTAGACTGCTTTTTACTTCTTTTCAAAGAAGTCCCGAGAGTTGGTGTGGATATAGCAAATCGACGACTGCAAAATGAAAACTGAAACGAACGCTACACAAAAAATTGAAAAGCCTATACTATACTATGCTTGATATACCATTAAGTCAAGTTTTTACTTCAAGCTGTTTCACATAAGTCTGTCATACATGTAGTTCTGGGATCTTCCACCTTTTGAAACTTATGCCGTGCTGACGCCTTCTCACCTGATGATTGAATTATATGACGTCAGTGTTTCCCAACGAGAGTGAATAGTGCTTTTCAAACACTGACGTCATATCATTCTATCATCAGGTGAGAAGGCGACATCACGGCATAGGTTGCAAAGGGTGGAATATCCCAGACCTATGACGGACTTATGTCAAACAAGTAAAAACTTAACTTTTGGGTATATTTAGCATACATGTAGTATAGTTGGATTTTAAATTATTTGTGTAGCTTTACTTTAAATGAAACCGTCAATACAGATGAAGAGGAGACAGAGACGGATACGTTTATGATATCCAGCGAGTTCAATTAAGAAAAAAGAGGTTGTCAGGAACTTCTTCTTTCACTGAATATTTCTTTCTGGGTAAGTGAAATTTCAAAGTAATAATCTTTGGACGGTTTGGTCTTGTTGACGTGTATACTTGAACATGATTTCTAGTCACGTACGTTCGTATTATTGCGTTTCTACTCACTCACTTTAATTCCGGTTCAATATCCAATTCGACATGGTTGAACAAAAAGCAAGTGTTCTCAGATTAACTGTCAGAGGAGAACAATAGTTAAATAGCTCGCGTGCCTAGCTACATCATAACTCGTCGGGGAGTTGACAGGAATCTCTCGGAGTAATCTTTCAGCACAGCGGCGCGGAAACTCGCGCACACACGGACTGAGGAAGTGGGCGAACCGTTAAAGAATGGCAAGGCATCGATCATGTCGGGGTCAACCTTGTATGTTCTCTCACGTTCATGGCCAACCTGAACGTGGCGGAATGCGTGTCTGGCTACGTTGTTCATTCCCCTAAGCGCTGCATACATGTCCGTGCTATGTACGACAAGCTTGAACAAGTTTGTAATTTCACAGGTTCGCTACCTATTAAGCCCCCCTCTCACTGGACCCGCGGCACGCTGGCGGTGTCGCTGCGTCCTAAACTAGATTTTTGTTACCCTTGACTTTATAATGGGAATATCATTCAAAATGTACAGCTATGACCAAAAAGACAACAAAACACACAAAGCTTAAAAAGATTCGTTTTTTGTCGATGAAATTCGTTGAGTGCCTTGTCAATTCGATCGGCCACAGCGACGCCGCCAGTGTGTCGTGGGTCAAGTGAGAGGGGGGCTTAAGTTACAAGGGTATCTATTTCCTCATAGTTCATTTTTGCCAATTTTGTAGACACAATTTTATGCGTACTATATAGCCTCCATTGCAGGCTCACCTCGGGCTTTCTTTTAGTTACCGCTTTCTTATCACATTTTGTTCTTGTTACAGACACAAATTCTCTTAAAATGTCATAATAAATCCGGCTACTAAAGGAACACTAACTTGAGGGAGCCTGCGACGGAAGCTACGTAATATGCTATCTTAGAAAACGCTTGCAGACGAGACGGCGAAGCGAATATGTGTCGTCTAACCGGAGCTAATTGCTCGGCGACATATGTCTGCTATATGGCATTGAAGTCCGATCCTAGTGAAGTCACCCGTAATGAGCTCGTTTCAGGAAGCGGCTGTCGAAACTGAAAAGAGACAACGCCGAAGGACATTCATGAAGATGACATTTTATATCAGACATTTTAATGGCGCCAGTTTGAGTTCCCCCGGGACATGCTGCATGGATCATAGAACGCGCATTCGGGCGTTTAACGGTACTAATTCAATTCAATTCAAACTTTATTGCACAACGAACGTAGCCGGTACAATGTATGTCAAGTTCGTAAGTAGTACAAAATATCAAGAAATATATGTCTTTGCCTATTAACCATGCTAGTGAGTTCTACATAACGTAAGACGAAACACTAGATTATTCTATATAAGTGGTACAGTTTACGTATGTGGAGCATGGATTATATGATAATACACAGGAAACTAAGTTTACATCAATTGCCTGCGTCAGAGATGATTCGATTTCTTTCCAGAAAAGAGGTATATATATATATTAGCCTATGTACAAGGAAACTGCGTGAGGACATGACATAAGTAAATCAAAAGTCTCTGAGCTTGCCTTAGATGGTAGGGTTATATTTGCATTGCGGGCGATAACATTCATAAGTGTCTGTCTTTCTTCAATATACGTGGGACATTTTAAAAGAAAGTGGGATTCAATTAACATGACGTATTTCATAGATATCTCCTTATACCTTGTGAGCGAAGCTTATAATCTAAAATTATCTCGGTGAATGTTTAGGCTGTTTTCTACAAGACGGCGACTACTGAACAACCGTACAGCGACCAAAATTGGATTTGTGTAGCCCATTATTTCATAATAAAGATATGATTCATGATTTGAATGACAGTATGATTTAAAAGACAACAAAATACATCAAAACATGAAAAAATCGTTCTTTATCAATGTCTACGAATTCGTTGAGTGATCTGTAAAATCTTTGGTCACTCAACGTTCACTCAGCGGTCGCAGCCTCTAGTGGAAACGGGGTGTTAATGAGGTTGGCTCGCATTGGCCGACATTTAAAGCCCCCCCCCCTCTCACTGGACCCGCGGCACGCTGGCGGCGTCGCTGCGTCCTAAACTGGATTTGTGTTACCCTTGACTTTATAATGGGAATATCATTCAAAACGTACAAGTATGACCAAAAAGACAACAAAACACACAAAGCTTAAAAAGATTCCTTTTTTGTCGATGAAATTCGTTGAGTGCTTTGTCAATTCGATCGGCCGCAGCGGCGCCGCCAGCGTGCCACGGGTCCAGTGAGAGGGGGGGGGGGTTAACATGTTAACAGCTAGGCATGTGTCCTACCGGGTTTTAGGTACACTCTTGTACTTGCGCTTTAAATGTCAAGGCGCTCTGACTGCTTATGTTGTTGAGAAATATTCCACAGCTATCAAAATTATAAAAGAAACGTTGATTTGATGTTTGCTATTGTTCTAACGTCATTGTAGACTAATGATTAAATGTTGCCAAAATGAAACGCACTCAACAGGAATAATTGAGGAAATGAGTCAGCAGAAATATCGTCATGAATTGGCAATCAATATAGATATGCTTTTATATCCAATAATCGATGTCATGGAAGGAAATGAAATCCCCGATAATGGTGACCTTCCTCAATATCATCAATTCCAACTTCTCATTTCCGGTTACCGTCGCGACGATATGATGTCATATCCGGTTTAAATGCGTGAATGTCTAGATTTATAAAAAGAATTCAACCTCCTCGAACATTCTAACAACGTAGCAACCAAACAGACGTCACCGAAAAATTACAGAATCGTCGACGCGTATGTCAGACTGCCCGAGGGAATTTTATTATCTAAGCCTTGCACTCACCATCAGATATGAGATATCTGATCATCGAAAATTATAATTTGAAAAATATATTAGGAGTGAATAAATGAATAACAAAACACGGTAAACTTTCACTTAAAATATGATATCTTGTCAACAATTTGCCAGACTCTAGAAAATCAATTAAGAGCCATTTAAAGTGCGACCAAGTGTTTCTGTACAACGTTTTAACTCTCTAGATTACTTTGGATGCACTTTTGGTGTATGGGATTAAGGCATCTTGTTTTTGCTTGCTCTCTCGTGCAATTCTCAGCCGAAGTCTCAAAATAACTCTAAAGCCTCCCTCTCACTGGACCCTCGTCACGCTGGCGGCGTCGCTGCGTCCTAAACTGGATTTGTGTTACCCTTGACTTTATAATGGTAATATCATTCAAAACATACAAGTATGACCAAAAAGACAACAAAACACACGGAGCTTAAAAAAATTCGTTTTTGTTGGTGAAATTAGTTGAGTGCTTTGTCAATTCGATCGGCCGCAGCGACGCCGCCAGCGTGCCGCGGGTCCAGTGAGAGGGGGGCTTTAGAGTTATTTCGAGACTTCGGCTGAGATATGCACGCGAGAGACTCTTCGCGCGGCTTGTCACTCAAGTAGTGATTGCTCCAAAAACGTCACATTTAAGTCACGTCCTTTTCTTCAACCTGCTGGAACATTGCCTAGATAAAAAGCTTACATTAAGACGGCTTCTCAGAAACAAATGTACGGTTAGAATAGTGTGCCTCTGGTGGGGATTCTGTGTGACATCGTGCGTTTAGGAGATAGCTAGTTGCGTCGTCTTCTCGCAAAATGTATCACTTATCACAAATTTGGGCTTGAAACTTCCCAAGTGATCTGTTTAACGGAGTATTAAGGTATTGAAGCTGACCTGGATGCCGAAATTCGTCACCCATTAATATTTCTCCCATGTGAAATGTGATTCCGTTGCAGGATATCACCAAGGACTATGGAATAAAATAGTTCAGATACCTTGTATAATGACTCGGTGGCTAAATGCCCCCTCTCACTGGACCCGCGGCACGCTGGCGGCGTCCTAAACTGGATTTGTGTTACCCTTGACTTTATAATGGGAATATCATTCAAAACACACAAGTATATATGACCAAAAACACAAGAAAAACACACAAAAAAGATTCGTTTTTTGGCGATGAAATTCCTTGAGTGCTTTGTCAATTCGATCTGCCGCAGCGCCGCCGCCAGCGTGCCGCGAGTCCAGTGAGAGGGGGCTTAATACTAGTGTAACTACTGTAAACGTGCGCTATTACACAGCACATCACGTTCATTATCCTCTTCTCTCTACAGCTTTATTGCCAGATCTACTCCGCACTTCTTTATTCTCCAAAGATCGACTGACCTTCATCATTCATAGATAAGAGGTTCCCAAAGTCCCACATTTCCTTCACCGTAATTTCACTTCTGGCGAACATTCAGAGGATTCATCTGATCCTTTACCATTTGTTCAGTTCCCCACAGAAGAGGTTTGCAATCCCGAAAATAGTTCTATTGAAGAAGAAACTTGCGGCGATAACCATCCGGCGAATCATTTCATTTCCACCAAGGCCACTGGCTTAATCTACACTGGCTATAGGATTTAATAACATCTGATATATTACTTAAGAGCCCATATCTTCACATAATGTCGCAATAACCCTGTGCAGTGTGGCGAGTGAAGAGGATGTCTTACGCCATGGTGTTGGTTATTCGAGGGCAAGGCTTTTCTTTGGTCAAGATTTTCTTGCTCTTGTAGAACAGCGATGAATGAACATAACTGGAAGGGGATCTTCTTGTGTGATGGCCACACTCCAGTACTCCGCGCAGGAGATTGGTTTGGTACCTTTGGTAAAAGTAGCTGTAAAGTGGCCTTTTTCCTAGGATATGTTGATATTTTGGAGCTGGATATTACAGGTAAGGGTTTCTACCTTCGTATTGTGTTGAAAAATCAGACTTTCGTCCATGTTTGTGGTGTCTGTAGGCCGTAGAAGTTTTGTGTTTTTGTGTGATTATCAGGTAGAGAAATGGGTCAAAGGTCAATTTTTGTAATCATGGCCGAATTCGTAGCGGTTGTGCCGATTAGAAAGTTGAAATTATGCTCTAGATTGAAACTTTAGAGGTCTGACACACCTGCAAATGCATGTTTTTCATGGACTAAAACTCAGGTAGGTGACTTCTGACAGCCTCTTTCTTACATGACTACCATGTATTGAGATAGCAAGCTTGATTACTGTATTGTGACCTGATTATGAATGCTTCACGATTACTGCGTTTGGCCCTGGGGTCTGCGATAAGTTGAGACTTATACGTCATGTGGTTCCTACGGAGTTTTAGACTAGACTTTCACCCCACAAACCTAAAAAATCACTCAATCAGGAAAATTACCCCGTCGTTAATTCATTACATCCTATTTATACATTCCTAGATCATCTTTACTTGCGTAGAAGCTTAAGGAATGTATCCTAAACATCAGTTTTACGTTTTATACAGTCTTCCATTCCCCCTCTTCTGCGATCTACGATCTATCTTTTCTGTGAAGTAATAGATGAACATAAAATCATACAATATCCTGAACGGATTTACTCAGGATTTCGCCGTCCTTTTTTCGGCGATTATTCATTTCCTCGTATTCCTAAAATGAGAAGTGTTTTTATCCGTTAGACTCCTAATAAAGAAAGATAACACTCGACAAAAATCTGTATTGACACTCGACTAAAATCTGTAGCATTTCGGCATTGTGACTCGAACTCTCTGTCCCCTAGGATCTTTTATTGCCTTTTTAGTCCACCCAAGGCGAGCAGGCGTAATGCTTTACAGGACCTACAATACTCTGATAGCATTAACAGCCAATCCCGTTTCTCTCGTGATGAATAACAGCTATAAGAGGTCTTGAACTCGACAGGAAAGGGGACTGTCGCCATTTTACATCCGGGAACTAGACTAGCCCGATGTGCCTCATGGGAAAATTGGCCTTTCCCCTCATATAACGGCACTTTGATGCCACAAGAGGTAACAAACAGTTTTATGGGATATTGTTATGATATACAATAATGAGCACTTACCAACTATAAGAACAAAAATCATTATTCTTGCTATCTCAACAACGTTAGTTTGGTGCACCTCTTTAATGATTTTTTTAAGTCGAAAAAAAAAACAAAGGATACATGCAAGCAAAACAAACCTGTCGTCTTCCTTTGAAGTTTCCGGCTTTGAATTCTAGGGTATCTGTATACTTCAGATAAGAACGAAGTGTACTGGATATCCAATGATCCATAAAGTTGATTAAAGCCAAGCTTGTACACTTGATTGCCTATAAACCATGTAATTTTTGGAACGGAAAGATCACCTTAACTATTACCCTAGTTTCTACAGCCGTTCGTGCCAAAACGAATCACATAACCTAATTTACTAACACCAACGATGGCCTCCAGTTAATTCCTCATAATCTATATGATAAATAAACCCCGATACTAATTCTAATGGAATGACTCCAACAGGTCAAAACTGTATTTCACGGAGATAATTAGATTACCATAACTGTCATCACAGCGATGAGTAATAGGGTAATAATAAGGATATTAAATGTCCTTTCAAGAGGTAATAGCTTTTTCAACTCTTCTGATGAGGCTGGCTTTGAGATAGTTTGGTTGCCTCGACAGGGGGTGTTGTGAGGGAAATTTCTGCTCGGCGATGAAGAACTTCTAGATCTCACCAACTCAAGTCCTGTGGAGATTTAGGTTGGCACAGATGAGTGAATGCAGCGGCGGAGTAACGACGTTACAGTAAGGGTGATCTGAAGTGTCACGTAACGAGTTTCATCTTGGTCGGATGGTGATTGGGTTTTCAGTCGTTACGTGTTCGGACGAATATTGCATGAAGATTGAAATGAGCCTCTGTAGCCTAGTAGCTACTCCCGTGTAGATACGAATACGATGTCTATTTCCTGACAAGAACCCAAAGGTATCGCTAACTTTGATGGAAACACGGAATCTGACAGTGGGGAAAAGGAACATCATGATCATTGCAACGATTTCATGCTCACGACTTCATGGCCTTGGACGTCCAAAAGTCGTTATCGCTACTTTCCTCTTTAATGTAGGGAACAACCTAAGATTGGAACTGTTGCCAGGCGCATAAAATGAACACCTTCAGTAAACGAGATCTGCTCTTGCCATCAAGGCACCTTAACGTTTACGTTTTGACATCTGTCTTTACATCATCATATAGACCATATAGATACAACCTTGAGTTATATCCAAGGCACGTTAGGTTCTAGTATCATCTTAGTGGCTTCTGTCTGTATGCACCCTTGTAGACACTGGGCTGAAAAATGCAAAACTAGACTTCTCGGGTCTGCTAAAATTATGCGCGCCTACATCACACACGCCTACACACACTTGTACATACATATGAATTATAAACTCGTATATAATGTACAAACGCTGGTACCATCCCTCCAGTGTGTGTGTTTTTTGTGTGAAAAAAATACATACCATAGTCTTCAGTAAGCGTTGATTCCGACTGTCAACCTGTTGAATTAGATAGTCTGTGCACCCACATTTCGCAAAAAAAGCCGTCCGACTGACACGCCAATCAAAAATCAAGTTTTGCCCATACCATGCACCTGCCCAGCTGTTTATCAACTGAAGAATAGACAAGTTCGGAAATTGCCTCGTACACTTTACAACTGGGAAATAACTAGCCCTCTGCTCTGAAACGCTTCAACTGGGATGCTTTATTATCTATAACGGGTAGAACATACAGATTAGTTCTGAAAAATATGTCAGATTATTTTGTTCTTTTTGCAATCTAGTTTGTATGCATAACATATCAAGAGAGAAAATTGAAGCGAATGCTATCCATGAATTTTCTATTTCTTTCATGGCAAATTATCTTTTTTTTTCAATCTATTTTGTATGCATGAGAAACTAAGAAAGAAAATTGCAGCAAATACCATAATGAATAATTCATTTTTTCATCTAAGAAGGTTCGTCATCGCTACGTCAATATTTACGAAAATCCTGGACACTCTACAACAAGATGACAACAGGTTCATTATTTGTTCTGTGGGGTGACTAGGGTCTTTCCCATTTGGAAAATGTTATTACGCCATTTCCTGTTGATTGGTCGGGCGGTTTCGTCACAACATGCTGGCTGACGTGCGCGAACGGACCTATGGTACATCATAGTATTGATCTGTGGGCGGGGCTTAGCCAAACCCCATATCGTAGCATACAGTATAAATAGTCAGCGGTCATTTCGAGATGGTCAGACCGGTAGATCTGAAAATCGTGGTCGGGAGATTTCCCAGAAAGAACTGTAGTAGGTCTACGTGGGTGCGTGTTCTTCTACACTACGGTGATTCCTGAGGTAGGTTGTTTTCGATTGATTTTCTAGTGCAGCGTTGTGGTAGGTTTAAAGGCGGTGAGCTTTAGAAGGACCGAAAAATATCAGACTTTGATGACCAAAATTTGCCCTTTCTTGCTCTTTAGTTTCATCAATAGATGTTTTATTTGCAAGTTCTTGCCCGATGGCTAATTGCAACATGAAACAATGCATAGAGAGGGTATACTGTACAGATAGAGCCAATTAACAATGTTTTCATGTAGAACAAATGCTTATTATGAGAACTACTACGGAATACAATCTACGCTTTTTGTGTTTTTTACCATCTGTCGAATCGCCACAACTCTCTTATTCTGTTCTTTCGACCATTTATATGTAGTCTTGTTCTAATTATTGCTTTCTGTAGGTTTGTATGTGCATTATAAGCTCTTGTGCGTGAAGTTGGTTCAGCAAAACAAAACTATAAACCATAGCTGTATTTAAGTAGAATTCAAATAATCATATCAATATCATTCGATTTATTCCTTCCTTCTTATTATTCCTAATATAACGGTTGATGTATACCTTCTGCGTGAGTTATCAACGGTAGGATCCGAGCCAAGAATGAATGGGATTTACTGTCAACATAGTTAACCAGAGCCTATCGAAGCTATTTCACGGCCCATGTAGCAAATTTACTCGATATCCGCAAGTGAATTCCGTACTTTGTTTTCAATCCCACAGTCGTTTTAAGTAGCTTATGACTGTGTTTTCCTTGCCACCGCTCACTGAGTCCATTTTGTGTCTATTATGGTGCGTTTGCTGATGATACATCTAGATCTAGACTAAGCCAGTGTACATACTTACCTTGCCGCACCTCGGGTGCACCGTGCACTTGTGCTATCAACAGCTTACGTCTGAAAACACGCCAAGGAAATTTATTAGTCATTAGAGTCTTCCATGGCAATCTATAACAGATAAGCCATTATGTCTTTTGCATCGTTCGCTGCGTGTTTAACTGTTTCATTCAAAGAGTTATGAGCAACATTATATGAACTGATACGCTTGAATTATGAGGTAAACCTCACAATCTGTTGTATTTCCCTTGCGGAATAAAGTATGGGGTTTGTTTAACAGTACTGAAGTCACGACATCGGCAGGTATCTCGACATTCAAAACTTTACCTCTGGCAGCCGTTTGGCTATCACAGAGCTCCATTCGCTTGATTGTCAAGACTGGCTATGACTCACCAACCGACATTTAGACCTTTTGTTTAAACAAATCAAACGGTAACATAAAAGTAGGAAGTGGACTAGCAATAGCTTCAAAGCCAAATGCTATTACCCGCCGTATAGCACCGTCCATGATCAGACAAGTCGTTTCCAATGTGCCAACATCTTCTGGAGCATTATCGTCGTGCTCTGATTGTGCGTCAATTGAAACTATTCCCTCTGGATTTCCCTACCCTGTACATAGTCTGGTAGCTTTTTGAGAGCTCTAAATGCTGACTGATTGACTGTACCTGAGATAGTGACGGCTGGAACAGTCGAGTAACAAGAAAATGTATTTCTGTGTTGCAGCTAATTCGCTGGTGAATCGAGAGACACCATCGAAGCTTTTATCGGCTTACGTGGAGAGACTACCGGTGGTGAATTGAAGCGAGGTAAGCTCTCCAAGTTTTTTATCGCCTTCAAAATTCGGAAGCTGTGGCGTTCGTCCTGTCGTGCGTTGTATGCAGATAAAAGGAATGGTGAACAGTTCTCTTCTGAACTCTTCCGCAGACTCGAAAGACACGATTGATTCGAAGGGCTTTACGGATCAGGTGGGCTTTGCGGCGTGGCAATCTGGTGATGAGTTCAGTAATATTACTAATCTGACACAAGAGACTTTCGCGTGGGCCAGCATGGAGCCCACTGATAGCGACGGGATCGAACAACCGCCGAAATGGGCTCTGGTAATCGTGGCGGTGATCTTCTCCACCATTGCACTGACTGGCATCCTTGGCAACGGGACTGTCATCCGGATCGTGTGGTCCAACAAAACAATGAGAAACGTCCCGAACATTTTCATCGCAAGTCTGGCCATGGCGGACTTGTTGGTTCTGGTCAGCTGTGTGCCGATCACCGTGGCTAACTACTTCCTCAGTGAGTACGTGTTTGGCGACATCATGTGTAAGCTGACGCCCTTTGTCCAGTTCACGTCCATCGGGGTGTCCATCTTCACGCTGACGGCCATGAGTTACGACCGGTACCGAGCCATCGTCAAGCCGATGAGCCTCCAGGCGAACCACGCGCTCAGACGTACGAACATCCTGGCCATTTCCATCTGGATAGGAAGCATGTGTCTGGCCATTCCGGACGTCGTCTTCTCGAAAGTCGAAGAACTTAACATCATAACCTTTAACGACACGAACCCTAACGACACGTCTGTTATATCCCTGCGCTCCTGCGCCCCGTTTCCGATGGATTACAAACCGTTCTACCCACAAGCCAAGGCTCTGGTCCAGTTTACCCTGATGTACTGTATCCCACTCATCACCATCGGAG
This sequence comes from Branchiostoma lanceolatum, assembly GCA_035149815.1. Lineage (NCBI taxonomy): Eukaryota > Metazoa > Chordata > Leptocardii > Amphioxiformes > Branchiostomatidae > Branchiostoma > Branchiostoma lanceolatum. The sequence goes on from CM068866.1 coordinate 15,501,916, forward strand.
TGTTCTACGTCCTGATCGCCCGTCACCTCATCCTCTCTGCCCGGAACATGCCCTGTAAGAACATGTCCACGGTTCGACAACTGGAGGCAAGAAAGAACGTGGCCAAGACCGTGCTGATCCTCGTGGCCATCTTCGCCCTGTGCTGGCTTCCCGTGCACATCGTCAACCTGTGGCTGTCGTTCTCCTGGGGGAACTCCCCCCTCCCACCCCCACCCCTGGTGCAGTTCGCAGGCATGGTGGTGTCCCAGGGACTCATGTACTCCAACTCCTGCGTCAATCCCTTCGCGCTGTTCCTTCTGAGCAAGAGTTTCCGCGACCTCTTCAAACGGTACCTGCTGTGCTGCTGCATCACCGAGGCCGAGCGCAAGAGACAGTTGGAGGAGAACGCGCTGAGGACGCTGAGATATACGGCCCTCCGTCGGACTGTCACCACCACCAACACCAACAACACCACCGGCATGACACGGGCTGACACGTGCTTGTCAACCATGACAGTCCTCTAAACACCAGCCAAACCCTCGCGAGACTTTCCAAAAATCCTCGCGAGATTAACGAAAATCACGAACTTTCCTCAAATGGTGAGCAATGGTTCTTCTTATGTACGTGAGACTTAATCTTTTGACAAAAACACACAAGAAAGATGAAATGTATACAATTCCATAGTCAGCGACAAATCCAGAAGTGTAGGATGTAGGATCTTAGAGAAACAGTTTCCTAAAGATCTCGCATTCGCCATCTATGAAACAAGATAACGTTTTCTTAAAAGCATCGCATATTGTATGGGTAATCTTCTTATTAATAGGAACATGTGCGATGCTGTGGGTTTAATCAATAAAGCTAATGACAGTACATGGTACCGGAAAAAAGACATGTGCACACCAATCCGATTAGTTTGAATTCTACTCTTGACCCAAACGTAGCTGATAATATGGAATGAGTTCTAGAATAATGACAATAAAGCTAATGAAATTACACGGTACTGGAAATAATAAGCAAGAAATATGTGCACACCAATTCGATTAGTTTGAATTCTACTCTTGACACAAACGAAGCTGATAATATGTTATATGAAATGAGTTTTAGCTAATGACAATAACGAGGTTATCAGGTTTTCGAAGATCTCAATAGAAAAGTAATGAAGTAACATTCATCTTAAGGTCGAAAAGACCTTAAGATGAATGTGGTGTCTCTCTACATTCCAAAACACATTTAGTATTCGTAGAAAAATAAAGGTCACAAACCGATTGAATGCTTTAATCAAAATTCGGCCGGTATAATTTGGGACCACAGTATTCAGACGATTTAATGTACAGTATCAAGATGTCCAAATTGATGGAACTGTAATTGATTGTGTAGGAAATAAAATTGAAATGTGCTGAGAAATAATTGCATGAACATAAGCCACATGTAGCTTATGCCCCTGTCACACATTCGTAGCTCAGTAAGAAGTAGCATGATGAACTGGTTGTGAAATGGTTGGGACTTTGAGTGATTTCTTTTCTTTTAGATAGTTGTGGGTGGTAAATTTCTGTGATTTTAAAATCAAGCGTCTGTGTTGTCAGAAAACTGACAAAACGAGATTTGCCAAGTCATGTTACGAAGGCACTGTAAATTGCGTAATGTTCGTAATTCTGTGAAATGAAAGAAAATCTGTTGCTTTGATTACTGTTTGTTTTGGGCCAAAACGGGAAAAAATGTGACAAAATATGAGAATGTGAGAGTTTTGGAACCTTTCTGCGCTTTATGATTGTGTTTTATTATAATAAAGAGTGAAAGAGAGTAATTACTCTCAAAGTGTCTACCAGATATATATGACATAGCTTACTCTCAAAAGTCACAAATGTGTTACGATAAAGCCACCATGTGTGTGTTAACTGCTTAACCGTGTAGTAATTGTCCAAATGTACCAGAACAGCCTATATGTGCCATAATAACAAATATAATGTATTCTGGTCATGTGACATGCCATACTGAGTAGTGCTGTGCCGTTGTTTGTAGTAACATACACGTCTAAATAGTAGTATAAAGATGGAGGGATGAATAAGATTTGATGTTTTGTTTCTTTGATGAAAAACTGAAGAAATATTCGTATACTTTGTACTTAAATTAATGGTGAGATATATTTTATGCCTCTCGGATCAGTGTAGTGTACTATAAGATATAAACGATATGTAGTAAAAGTCAACTTGTGTATAGAAAGAAGACAAGATATGAGTAATAAGTTGTATTTTAAGATGATATTTGTTGTCTAGTAATTGAATGTAGGAGAAAGTGTAAAAATGACCATGCATATCATCATGTTACAGATACACATTTGCAGGTATGCCATGCACAATAGTGCAAAAAAATAATTTTTCCCACTGTTCTTTGTTAATATGTAGACTATTTCAACGTCATCTCCATCCACTCATAATCTCAAAACAAGGAATAATATGTCTAATATTCGGAAAACGCAATAGCCGACAGCCGTAAGCAACAGTGTTTATCTTATTCTAGATAACCCACGGTTCTACGTATATCATTCCAAAATGTTAGATAGCATAGAAGATAGATGTTGTATTTTTCTGGAAATCTCTAATGTATACAGTTACATGTACATCGAAAGTATTGTTCAATTACAAAGATAAGGAGAAATGGTTTTGTTTCTGATTAATCTTTGCTCAAATGACGTTCTAGTTTAGCGATAAGAGGGTATTTATCTCTTCTTTTGTATCTCTATTCTTGGGGATTTAAAGATGCCCCTTATGACAGATGCCCTGTCTCCCTGAACAATTGATTTTAGGAAGGTGTCTTCACTAGAAGCGCCCCTTTCATACATTTTGCATAGAGCCATAAGGTCCATATGAATTATTAAACCTAGAAATAAGAAGCAATACAAGATTGATTCGAAACAGGTGCCCACCTCCTCATTGATTAATGAACTGTGATGGAATCAGCCATATTAAGGTGAGTTCACAGGATCTAGGATTAATGAAATCATTACGTCTTATCAATAAATTGATATTGCATCAGGAATAAAGGTAATTGTGGCGTCGGAGTGGCGCAACGGTTAGAGCGTTGGACTCAGAACCAATAGGTCCCGGATTCGATGCTCACCATGCCCCGACGTTGTGCCCTTGGGAAAGGCACTTTACACAACCTTACCTCACGGTGAAGTGACGCCCTCCGAGTCTCTTCGGCTAATTTGTCTAAAAGTGTGCCAAAAACACACTACGGATTTGGTGCCAACATCTAGCACATTTGCCACCAAGAACCGTACAAAAGCACAAAAATCAATAAAGGCAAAGCAGATCTAGACGTCAACAAAGATACTTGGATGTGACAAAACGTTCACCGTCAATTGAGTGAAAAGTTCGCGCATTAAAAACATAATCAGAAGTAGATATATTGTTCATACGGGGTTCGAATGTTAAATTCCATTTACCTTTCAAATTGAATGTTGATGCATGTTTTGGCAAGGTTCTATCAGTATATCATTATTGTGACAACGATAAAAAGAATTGGTATTTCTAAAAAGCCGACATCTTTTAACAGAGACATCACAGTGAAGTAAAAGCGTGTTGCTTTTAAAGCTGCATTTCACCACCAACGGCTCCATTAATAACATTGTTGAGAGGTCCCAGTGTGCTTCCCTGTGGGACCCAGCACGCACATCTCTATTGGCCTTTACCGGTTCGTACATTATTGCTACGGACAGCAGCTTCCTGTGACATCCATCAACCTACTGGTGATTGAGCCCGGGGCGACGTATTCCGGCAGCTTTTTGGCCTTCTACATCTAAAAACATATATTGCAGGAGACGTTAAAGGATAACTGATTTTATGGCAAATTGTGTTTTCTTATCACGTGGACGTTACTGCAATGGGGAGTGTCGCTATGTATCTTGATATAAATGTTAAAGCCTGCAAACGAACATGGCACATAAAATTGCATGCGATAACAAAACTACATTTCTGATGGAACTTTCCATAACCCCCTCACGTAGTGACCACCTCCACTGCCATGTAACATTCACAATTACAATAGCACAATAGTTTCCATTATCTTGTTTTAGAAGATAGAAAGAGTAAAAAAAACAAATTGTTCCAAGACCAATAAAGCGATTGTCCGTAAGCACACACACAATGAATCAACCTAAAGCTTGCACGATTTTAGAGATCAAGGTATGCAAGGTCCAGCACAGATAAAGCCATTTATTTATCACTACATCCTTTACAACATGAGTGCAATATGCACATCCTAGACCCCTAATGCACCAACACGTAAAAAAACTACATGAATCGTCCAGAGGAGACAAATACAAATTTACCCTTCCTTTACCCAATAATTAATTGTCAAAACCCAGTGGGTATTCAAAAAGATTTTGGGAGTGTTAATTTGTATAAGAGACATATGGAACCATGGGTTGCTTTTTTTACACTCCATCCGACGTTGTAATAAAACATTATTATTAACTGATGTTCACTGCCCAAGGCAACATGGCCGCCACACAAATCAACAAGAGAGATACCAAACCATCGTGTTTTAGAACAATCGATATCTAATATAAAAATGAGTCGGCGTAACATCTGGAGATCTGTGCGGTACGTTTAGATGAACGAGTTCAAAAACCTACCTGACAAATCATTGAGCACTAGTACAGGCCATAATTCACCAGACAGTATAGATCAAACTGAGATAGCGCTGAATAAACTATTCAGTGACACAACGAAAGCAGAGGAAGCTGTCCATCATTGAACAGATCTAAGCAGCCAAAGATACTTTCAAAGTAAGTTGCCCAAAGGTGAGATTCCGCAGATAGCCATTTCGACATTATCACTTAGAAAGGTGACCTTGAAACTTTGCAACAAAACAAGTTGAACATAAAGTAACAGTTACAAGCGATCCATTGCAAATGTGATTTTAGAGATCATTCCTGCGATATTTGATTCTATCCAATGGGAGATGAGTATTCTAAGGAAATGCTCGGGCTTTCAATTTGAGCCCTTGTAGCTGGAGACGGTGTTCCTAGAATTTATCAAAAAGAAAGCATTGACTTGCCAATAATCAATTTGGTCTATATTAGACACTGCACTGTGTTACTTTCTAACCATTGTCTGCTGAAGCACTAAAGTAATGGCATGATGTGCCGAGGCTGATTTTAGTCTGCAAAGTTTTCTCCTTGGAACCGTAGGTCCACAAAACCACTCTAATTTCTTCCCTGCGGAGAAGCAACAAAGCGACCAAAGCGCCGACCATCCAGGCGAGTCGTTCATCCGGGGCATCTGCTGACCTCATCCGGGACCTTTGGTGACCTCTTCCTTTCAAAGGAGGTTAATGGCGTTCTGCATGGGGTGTAAGGGAGTGTTGTTGCACTGTGGATTGACAATCCAGACATGCAATGGGTCGGGGCTGAAAGCATTAAAGGATCTAATTTCATTGGGTCGTGAAGACGTTTTTAAGCTTATAATGCACGCTATATGACGTCTTGTCATTGATCCGATACCTAGCATTATGGGGCTTATAAATGAACATGTTATTTCATGCTAATTATATAGGTTCTGATTTCTTACCACAATCAATTTTTTCACGCTTTATCCGTTAGTTTCATGCTTCTATGTCGATAGAAATCTCAGACATAAAATAGCAAAGCTTGTTAACTAGAATTTACAAAATGTACCATTTGAGATGCAATGCATATTGTTATGTCATCAATTTTCTTTAAATTTTAGTTTGTGTTCACAGACACGTGACTCTAATACATTCTATATTTTACAGGTTCTTTAGAACCACCTGTGGATTCTATCGCTTCCAGGCAAGGCTTTTACGATACACTTTAGGTTTGCCACAAAATGGTCCCTGCGCGCCCAGTGTGAGAGAAAGCACTCAATCTGACCTCCGGGGCCCGCATAGAACATACTTCTTCACTAAGAAAAACCTTATGGCACGTACAATTGAATAGAGTACGAGATAGGAACAGGCTTGCAATTTGGGGAAAAATAAAAGTCTAGAAACGCGGTTTCTAAAGGGTGCAAACATACGACCACCACGGTATTGGTCAGTCCAAAAAGACTCATTAGTAAAAATCACACCAATTATACCCCAAAAAATATCATGATATTTTGTGTGACAGTCACAGTCAACTTTGTAAGATTGCACAGTTTCAATTTTGAGGACTTGCAGCCATTAATTTACTTTTTTGTTTGTTTTGTGACCTGGACCGGGTTCTCAAAATGGTATTATGTTGCCTTCTGTTTATGAATAACTGGTTGTTTTATTTCTAATTATATCATCCCTGATCTAAGAATGCTCGAAGAGATTATCATTATCTTTCCTACTATAATTTGTTTATAATAATGAAATAATAAATTTGATAAGGGTCCATATGTCCTCAGTCTAACCGTCTAAATCAATTGCCTCAAAGTGGTGTCATGTGGCGTAACGGCAGGGTGTTCGGCCTAGAACCAAGAGGTCCTGAGTTCGAATCCCCCTGACGCCACCGGTGTTGTGTCCTTGGGAAAGGCACTTTACACGACTTTCCTCACTTTGCACAGGTGTATAAAAAATGGGTATGCTGTTATCTGTACGTGGCACTGTTAATATAAGTTATAAAAACTTGTCTGTCGAAAACGGAAGTAAAAAAAAAAATTGCCTCAAACTTCCGTCGGTTGATCCTAACCCCAGGCTGTTGTCGACGCTCATTAAGTTTATTGTCCCCTTGACACCGAACACTTAAATCTGGATGATAGTTCAAGGTTGTAGTGTAAGTGGTGTTACCCACAGCCAGCAACTATTCGATCATGTGAGTGACCTATGTGTTGGTGAACACGAGAAATCTACTGCGATTTCGTCGTAGCAAAATGGTGTTACCGAGCCCACTGCCAGCAACTATTGGATCATGTGATTGCCACATGTGTTGGTGACCACGAGAAATCCACTGCGATTTCGTCGTAGCAAAATCCATTGGTATATGAAAGTGATCGAAGCCGATATTCTCATCAATAATACAAAGCCATTCCTACAACAGATACTGGCCTCATCATTGTAAAGCCTCAGCTAGTGACCTTGTAGACCTTTAGCCGCAGGTATTACAATATATTGCTATGTACAAGCAAATAATATAACCACAGCCATACCCGCAGCGTATCTTTTCCGATAAGGTACAATTCTTTGACCTCAAAACTCATTAAAGGCTGACCAACAAGAAACGCATCCTATCATAAGTCCATTTCGATAGTTGAATCAGATAGCGTATACCGGAGATTGATTTGCGTCATACCACCAGGCAGAGGCTCGTGGATTTGTTTTTGATGGTCTCGATTACTTCAGCCGGTGATGCGAGAGAAAAATCGATGCAACTTTGCCGAACGGTGACACGCCGTATTTGTTTCTGACTGATAAATATTTGAACTGCGCCCCTGGCTTTCTGTGGGTCACCATCAAGGAATGTTCCAATAATGATTCGGTCAAAACAATTGCCATTAGCAAAGCATAAGGCAAATGTTCAAGAGACGTACGTAGCAACGTTTCTAAAGTGGCATTACTGAGCTACTATTAGATGAGACACTACATGAAACTTCTCTCACGACATGTTGATGTAAAACTGTTTTATGTTTTAGAGTTGGTTTCCTCTTGACACTTTCAAAATAAACTGTATCCCAAGACAGCTATTTCGTAAACCTACAGCTATAAACAGCATTGATTTTCACTGAAGTTGCGCCGTCTTTGTATTGGACTTCGCCTTTAACGACCTGTCGGCTTCTTTTGATCTTTTCCTCAGCCGGTATGGTCATTTGGTATGCTCGTCTTAAATGAAGATTGACATGACTGTAAACTATAGCCTAGTTTGTGACTTTGCCCATCGTAAACAAACTTCCAATATATCGGAGAAAGTTGTGCCACAGGGACTTTTTTTAAGACTTGAAACGTGTGATCTGTTTGAGCTGCCGCAGGACATCCACGTCTCGTGTGAAGATTGAAAATTTACTCGGTGTATAGTAACTCGTCAAAGTGAGTAAAACATGACATCGAACTCATTGTTTAGAAATTATCTAATAATTAGATAGTCACGCGGTCAAACAGTGGCAACTCATACGTTGATGAAGGTTAGACATCCAGGTAATACGATACGCCAAAAATAGTTGGCGTATCGTATTAAGCAACTGGATAAGATTTTGAAACAGTCAGGCGTTTCAGACAGCATCCGCTGTCTTTCGTTAGTGACTAAGGAAAGACCTGGTAGATCTAGGTTTTATACCAAAACTCTGAATAGATATCTTAATGAAGTGAAGTGAATGGGAACTCACTATTCATGATCTTCACAACACAAAGGTATTAGACATAGAATGAAGACCAAAAGCAACAATGACTCAGGGCACTAACCGAGACCTCAGGAAGGAGACCATTTTATCTGATACTCAACTTATTTTGACGCATAGGAAACCCGGTCGATACCAGGCGTCACCACACAGTCTCATTCCACCCACAAACAGATTCTGCTCATTCAGCCTGAACGTTCAGATATCTCTTCATCTCTCCACTGGCTATACGCATGAGGAATAAAGATGATAGAACCCTTCCGTACTTCTGAAAATGAATCGTTTACCCCCATAGGATGTGTGTATTAACCTAGGCATCAACTAAGGATCACAATATGAGATTAGGCAGGGATATTGGGAGTTATGTGTTGGAAAATGTTAGACTTTCCTGAGATTACTGTTAAGGATGTCCTTGAACCGGAGTTAGCCAGATATAACTGCACACGTATTTGCTCATCTGTACAAGTGGTTCTCTTCCTCACAGATTCTACCCAAAATGATCATCACATCAGTTGCCGTAAGGACTCCAAAGTATTACATATCGTAAGAGTTAGATGCAGATTATGATAAAATACCGGCGCTAGATGATAACATTCCCCGTAGTAAGAAGGATAAGCCACTAGGATCTAATTGTGCCTCCTCGGGATATGTTGACGGTGCTGTGAGTGTATCTTCATTTGCTAAATACAGAAACTGACTTTATTTATTTGAATTTGTTTATTTTCTATTTCTCTGTTGGAAGCGTTTTACAAGCAGGAAGATTACGAGGATAGTTGTTTTGAATGATATAGGATATTCCGATTTCAAATTTATGATTGATATCATGAGGGAGAAGAAAGTACGGATGTTTTTTATCGCCAGATTCCCTACGGACTGCTCGCAAATTGGGACTCATTGAAAAGTTTGAGCTTCAATCCCATGCCAACCGCAATTACAGTTTGATCTGCTGTAAATAAAATGTCATTAACTGTTTTCCAAGGACGTTTCCGAGTTAGCAAACTCCGAAATCAGGGAGCTATTGCTCAAACACCTCGGGATTGCTATCTATATAATCATCTGCGTTGTGATTGATGGCACGACTTAAATTATTTCAATCTTCTACACTGCCTGTGGCTTTGGAGATATCAACAATAGTCCCACAGATTTCCCTCTGCGTACACTCTCAGGTGGAAACCATGGGCTGGGCGCGGCAGGATTCAGATATGATGAACGGAATAAATAATAATTGTCTGTGCAGGGATATCATTTTGGACGACCTGAAGGAAGTAAGCGACTCAATATAGTAAGCCTGTCTCTGATGTCTTAGACAGACAGGGGAAGACAACGTACTTAGATGCTGCATGGGGAATAATTCGCCGAGACCGGAAGAAGTGAAGTTTTGATACAGAATGGGAATATGGGTCCAAGTACAAGTCTACATGGCACACATAGGAAGATGGGACAATCTACATAACTCGGTAACCAGAAAAATGTCCCAATCCCACAAGGCAGAATTTAACGGGTTTAATGTTCTTTGAATATCCATAGATTGAGCTCGACGTAAGTTACATTTAACAGAGAGAATGAAAAACTAAGTTTCGAAATGCAAAAAAAAAACAGTTACTCAAGCTACCGGATGAAATGTTGAAACAGTCAGACGTTTCAGACAGCATCCGTTATCAGGCTTTCATCAGTGAGTAATGGAAAAAACTGCAGAACCTGGTCATCCAGTTCTTTCCATTAGTCACTGACGAAGGATAGTGGATGCTGTCTGAAACGTCTGACTGTTTCAACATTTTATCCAGTTGCTTGAGTAACTATTTTTTGGGCGTATCTTATTACCTGGATATCTAACCTTCATCAACGTATGTTTGGAAATGTCTAAATCCCGACTGAGTTTCTGCTTCTACCTAGCTTTTGTATCAACAGTAAACTTCTAATAAATCTTTGCGTTCCCAAGTGGGCGATGAAAACAACTGGTCGACAGAACTGAAACACCTCTCCTATGAGTTGAGAGTTATTCTCTTGTGATAGACTGTAACACTTCTTAGAAGACTTTTGGGTCGATATTACTACGACGTATATTACTACGACGTCACTAAGAGTTTGTATCAACAGTTAACTTCCTATAAATCTTTGTTCCCTCGAGTGGGCGATGAAAACAACTGGTCGACAGAACTGGGCTACATCTCCTATGAGTTGAGAGGCATTCTCTTGTGATAGACTGTAACACTTCTTAAAAATCATTTGGGTCGATATTACTACGACGTATTTAACTACGACGTATATTACTATGACGTCACTAAGCTTTTGTATCAACAGTTAACTTCCTATAAATCTTTGTTCTCTTGAGTGGGCGATGAAAACAACTTGTCGACAGCTGCAGAACTAGGACACATCTCCTATGAGTTGAGAGTAGTAATAAAGTGTAGCACTTCTTAGAAAACTTTTGGGTCGATATTACGTCCCCTATGACGTCACTTTGTAATCACTCTCAGACAATCTGAAGCTGAAACCACCACCCACCCATTGCGAAGTTCCTGTTCCCGGGGCTAAATTGTATATCGATTGTTCCCGCAAAGCTAAAAGTATTTTATACTCAGCATCTTGGTCATATGCTGAAGGCGTGGGCAGGCGTGACGTCATGAAATTTTTAGGAGTCGAAATGACTGAAGAAAAGGGAATAAGAAAAGGTCAATTTAGAAACGCCAAGATAGAAAAGATATCTAGTATCTCTATTAGGACATGTAGCCTAATGCCCCCCACTCACTGGACCCGCGGCACGCTGGCGGCCGATCGTATTGACAAAGCACTCAACGAATTTCATCGACAAAAAACGAATCTTATTAAGCTTTGTGTTTTCTGTTGTCTTTTTGGTCATACTTGATATTACATACAGTTTTGGTGATACTACATACATACGTTTTGAATGATATTCCCATTATAAAGTCAAGGGTAATACAATTCCAGTTTAGGACGCAGCGACGCCGCCAGCGTGCCGCGGGTCCAGTGAGAGGGGGACTTAAGAGTGGAATAATCCGGATCTAAACCTGACAGGAAGAAAGATGCCGATCCAATGAAACTTTTCTCGACTTTATTGGACAAAGTCCCACATGGAATTGTGTCTAACGGGATAGTGTCTAACTTCCAAGAGAGCATCAACTCCACAACATGCCAAAGTGTCGATATGTACATCTCCCAGTGGATGATATTCAACCAGTATCTCTCAATTTGTATCTTACCCTACGTCAATCATACAACCCCTACAAGTCAGCCTTTTCAATTTCAGATAACTATACCAAGTTTTTTTCCCATCACTGCCCCATGGCCCTGTCTGATTTGTTAACGTACTTCCTACTATCCAAATTAAGGAATCTCAATCATTGCTACGTCCAGATATTGGCCCAACATTTGCACCTGATTCTACCCTCGTTATACCAGCCCTTTGCGACCCCACGGTGAATCGAAGAAACGGTGATTCTTAATAGTAATGCTGTATTCCTTTGTTGCATCGTTAGAGCTGACGGCCCTATAGAATAATGGACCATTAGCAACTGTCTGGGGATATTAGGCATACTCAGGAGTGAATGCAAAATGCGTGGGAGGGAGAAAGTATGTGGGTGGATGACGTCAACATGTAGAACAATTGCTCTCGGTAGAACGCCCACCTAAACTGTATAATACCATAACTATGTCAAAATTGTCGTCACTAATGCATTGACGTCATCCATTGTCCATCCGTCCAGAGAAGTAACGTCCATATTCATGAATTCTGAGAAGTATTCAAAAAGTTTTCTGAGTTCAAGAATTTCCATAACTTTCGAGGCAGCGTAGAATTTGGAAGGTATTTAGACAAAAACACCCGAAAGAACTCATCTTTTGAATGTGCTACAATTGTAATTGATACAGAAAGGTATGTAGCAAAAGCATCACCAGCACATGATCGATTATGATTTTGAAGAATATTGAATTTGCTGATTTTAACCTTACAGGTTCGGTATGGGCTCACTGAGTATCAGAAGATAGAAAGCAAACGTATGTAGTACCTCATAAACTTGAGTAAGTTGAGTTACAGATAAAGTTTCTACATCTCTCAGTGATTCTTCAGTAAATTCACTCCATTTTCTCAGTCAAATAACAGGTCGTATTCTGAGCCATCCTTCTTCCGATGGAACAAAAATTGACTGTATGAGGCAATTACTTTTGTGTCATAAAAACGAAGCTTCAACCAATAAACATACATAGAGTCTATGTTGTGACCACACAATATACGACGATATACGCTATTAAGTGCAAGGCTAGTCATAAATATTTTACTAAAAAAGATTCGTTGTCTCTGGTTTTATATTTTGAAGATTGGACAAACATGATAAAAAAACTAATAAAAGAAGGACATACGTCGTAACACAAGGCACAGGAGTGGGTAAACTTCGGGTTGTAGTGTTATAACCTGTGTTATTTCCTGTATTAGCAGTAAGGACCCGTTTACTACAAATATGTAACGTTATGAGCAACTCTCCATTATTTTTAATTACAAGAGGCGTCATAGCTGATTTCAGGCCAGTCTTTTGGCATTGTGTTGGCATAGCGGTTAAGGTGTTTGGTCTAGAACCCAGATGTCCTGGGTTCGAATCCTCTGACATGCCATCGATGTTGTACCCTTGAGAAATGCACTTTACACGGCTTTTCTCACTCCAACAAGATGTAAAAATGTAGTACCTTGCAACTGACTTGGGGAGGTAAAAGGCGGTGGAAGGAAAGGGTTGGGCTCCGCCCACCAATACCGCGCCCTAGACACAGTGGATAAGAACCAACTACCCCTATGGCCTCAAAAAGCTTTGGGACTATCTTTATCTTTACCCTTTACCTTACCTTTACTTCAATTCATTCTAACACTGCGTCCTTTTCTTTCATACACAATCTGACAACCCTAAATGCGTGACCCAAATTGCGCATTTCCGTTAAGCTTGTCTATTTTTCCATATTTGTGCTGGTTACGGCAGAGGTCAGCGCAAAGAGGGATGTAAATCCTTGCTAATTGGAGCCTAGACCTGTCATTTTTTTTGTAGCAAGGACTGACGTCGCTAATACTGATCTTTGCCTGATTTAATTAAGGTATTCGGCCAATTACAAACTAGCGGCGCCAAATGTCTTGGACAGCGAGGCTTCGTAATACACGGACTGAAACAATTTAGCAAATCTATAATGATATCTTTTCTCTCTAATAAACGACTTCCTTCGTAAACTTAATATACCATAAAAGAGTCTGGTAGTATCAGATAACATAAACTGTTACAGAAGACCAATCAGAACTTACACTCAATACATGTACAGTATTGTGTATGTCTACGTGCTCAGACCAGAAACTGGCCCCTTGCTTTCCAGGAGGATCCTCCAAGCAGTCCTGTCCCTTGCCCTAGCCTCTGCTTCCCGACTGTTTAACAGTGTCCTTTACAATTTGGTCTTTCCATCTCTTCGGTGGTCTTCCCCGGGGTCTGGGAGTGGCGAACTCCTGGCTGTAGGCTTAGTACACTTGTGTTTGTGTCGGTCGTCTTATGACGTGTCCAAACCACCTCAGCCTTCTCGTCTGTACCATTTCCACGATGGTCTTTTTTGCCCCAAGTTTGGCTCGGATTTCAACATTTGGTATGCGATCACAGTAGTAATGGTCAGTTGGTAAAGAATCGTTTAAGAAGCAAATCTTAAAGGCAAACTACCTCTTAGGCCATTTTCAACCAGACGACAAGCGAAAATATTGCGACCAAAATTGGATTTGTGTAATCCTTGATTTCATAATCGGAATATGATGCAAGAGATAAACGTTTAAGAAAGCCAACAAGTCGTTCTTTATCTATGAAATTCATTGAGTGACATATTAAATCTTTGGTCGCTCAGTGGTCGCTCAGTGGTCGCTCGGTGGTCGCTCGGTGGCCGCTCGGTGGCCGCTCGGTGGTCGCTCGGTGGCCGCTCAGTGGTCGCTAAGTACTAGTGGTCGCTAAGTGGTCGCTCAGTGGTCGCTGACTCTTGTTGAACGGTTCGTTAGTGTAGAATGTTGTAACCAAATCAAAGTGCTCCAAATCTAAACGCATCAACCATTTGATAATTTGATTGCAGAATCTCTTCCATAATGGTCCTATTGTCTCCAGTAGTTGTAAATCAAGTGGCAACAGACTACCAACGATGTGAGTGACAATAAATTATACCTTTCCGATGAAGAACATTAGGTATTGTTCCGGTCTAACTGAGATCATTTGTTTTAATTTACAGATCGTCTTTTCCTTGTTCAGTGCTGTGATCACGTTATACATTCAAGTTATTTGAAAACCTTTTTTCCAATATCGTGTTTTGTTAGGAAGCAATTCGTGTCTACAGTTTAATTCTAGCCCTAATTATGATGAACAGAATCTCTTATGATTTCTAAGTGGAGAAAAAAGGTATCATGATTCATCATAAAATGTCAGAGGGTTTGATATAGCAACACTTGTAGTGGTTACGAGAATTGAAAGACAAAAAGTGGGCGACAGACACACGAACACACACAAACAGACAAACAAACACACACAAACACACACACACAATCACGCACACACACACACATACACGCACACACACACACACACACACACATACACACACACACACCGCACACACACACACACACACATACACACACACACACACACATACACACACACACACACACACATACACACACACACACACACACATACACACACACACACACACACACACACACACACACACACACAATAAAACAAATGAGTATACTTATAGATATCCTTCGATCCCCTATTGAAGAATGATAAAAAGACAGTCGGACGTCCGGGCGGAGATGGATGGAACGAAAAAGCATCCACCTGTTCTAGAATTCGATTTCAATGGGTTTCTATTAGAGCGATGTGACTACATCTCAAAGCGGGACGAGTGATCGGGGATTTGTCACCATTACCGGCGTAGTTATAGGTAAAGCCCCCCTCTCACTGGACCCGCGGCACGCTGGCGGCGTTGCTGCGGCCGATCGAATTGACAAAGCACTCAACAAATTTCATCGACAAAAAAACGAATATTTTGAAAGCTTTGTGTGTTTTGTTGTCTTTTTGGTCATACTTGTATACGTTTTGAATGATATTCCAATTATGGGTAACACAAATCCAGTTTAGGACGCAGCGACGCCGCCAGCGTGTAGCGGGTCCAGTGAGAGGGGGGGGGGGGGGCTTAAAGATTTTTGAAATATTACCGTCGCGTCTGTTTATATCTGGGGCATTGTGATGAACATCCTCAAGAGACCGTTTGTACCAGAGTCTATCCAGAGGGTAAGAGCGATGCTGTTTAGAGAAATGGGCACTCAATGTGAGCCGTAACGAGCTTAAACGGAAATACAGCCACTATTGGGGCTACACTAGGTCAAACTGTTCTAGGAAGTAATTTATCTTGCGGTCCAATAACACAACCGCAGAGAATATATACCTTTTGGGTGGAGGTTTATTGCACACTTTTATCATAGTTTAAACTGGCTCCAGGCGAGAAAATGTTGCAGAGAGCTTGAGCTTTAAAGTTCTTTTCGTGATATATATTATATATATTGTGACGTGACATGGAAAATTCATCTTTCAGCAACTAGTGACAGAAAGTACCTATTACGCACTTTAAACCAAGCGTGTATTTAATCCTAGGCGTAAGAGATTTGTATGCAATGTCAAAACATTGCCGTAAAGTTCTATTTTACTGTAGCGTAAGACCTACGGAATTGCGGAAATATATGATTCAATCTCTTTTTTTTCGCAAAGATCGTTGCCACTGTGCTTCAACGTCATGAATCAAGATAGGCTGCGTGTGGGTTTTATGTTGTTTTTTGCTGGAGTTTAATTTGGTTTATGACGTTATCAATTTCCGAGCTGACCAATAAACGAAATTATGAACTGTAAAAGTATAATATACCATACCGCTGGAATTTAAAAGGGAAATAAGATGATATAGGGAGATATGGAACCGCTGAGTGGAGTTTGCAATGGCAAGATCAGAACTAATATCTCTACACAAGGTACTAGTATATCAGGGGGTTTGCATCACTTGCGCCTCCTAGCGGTTTACAATAAAACTTACCCTCACATTCCCATCAATGACAAAGGACAACAACCGTTCTGAACATGAAATCAAAGATCTCATACCTCCATGAAATATTTAGAGTTTTTATGTATTTTTTTGATACCCTAGCCTTATCATGCACTTGAACAGTTGGACACCCGATGTCCCAAATTGAGGTCATTGACCCGCCTAGCAGACTAGCTGTCATACTGTTATCCTGCAGTCCCTGAATATGCCGCCATGTTTCTTCGATACCTCAATAACTGCCAAAGAAACCAAAATCCATACAAATCCATCAAAGGGATCTTGAATTATAGGTGTGAACACAATACACAACCAAAAACGATACCCCCGTCGCAGGTGAATCTCCTTCCCTGAGGTACCTAAAATATATGGTACATATCAAAACGTTTCAGTGTAGAATTTTGCTCTATCGAGTAATGTTGGCTGCGAGACACCAACTATAATCAGATAGGTTTTCTTATACTTAAACAACTATTACTAAGGTCTTACCATGGTTTAAGTAGTCAAATAAACCATCGGCATGCACATAAAAAAACACTGGATATCTGCACATGAGTAATAATTCATTATCAACGATGGAAGTATGCTAGCAGGGAAAGTATTCATTTTGATAATCTGCTTTGGTTACTATGACGTCCGTCCTTATGAGTCATTGCATGAGAAAACCAGGCAGAGGTGGGAAGATGGGGGTCGGCCAAATCGGCTCATACTTTGTATGTGTGATAGGTATGTTGAACTATGAACAGCCATATAATTAAAACCCTCCAGCTATTTTTCGTTATGGCGTTCTGGGACCCCCCTCCGAGACCCTCAAAAATCCAACAATTTATAGCTGAAAATTACTGAAATTGCAATGGCTACCCTGACAATTCTGATTAAGATACGATTATAAATTTTATATTTCCATATAGCATGGGTTCCCTAGTTTTACCTACCAAAAGTTGAAGGTGAAGCATTGAAGTTATGAGGGTGTACTAGGGGGTTACCAGAACCAATGAAAGCAGAATTTTCATCTCTTGGAATTTTAGTCATTTTCAAGGGGCATTATCTGCCCTGGGCAGTGGCTTTGGAGAATGGTTTTACTGTTGCTGGAGAGAGGAACATCTACTGATTCAAAAACAAGCGTCGTTTAATTGGGATACATATAACGCGAGCCGTGAATAGGGGCTCTTTATGGGGATTTTTCGGGTTTGGGGCTATAATAAATCAGGTTGTGACGTCTCACTACGGGGTAAGTTATGGCAATTTTTTCTGCCGCTGGGTGAAAACCATGCAGAATTGTCATAAAATGCTAGCACAAATCAGAAATGTTCATTTGGGCTCTACATGGGGGATATGAGGATACTTAAAAAGAAAATTAAGCTTGTTTTGCACATTTTACAGTTGCTCTCTAAGAATTAGTTAGTTTCACACTAAATAATCATATGCATATTCATTTCTTAAATGTTACATAATGAAAAAATGCTATGTATGGGGGTTATCAGAACTCCACATTATCATTGGTACACACCCGTGCACATGGGTGCAGAACTACATATACTTTATATGGAAAATAAAGAAATTAGACTATAACAAATGTCAAGAACAATTTTAGATTTTAGCTAAATATATATACTTCTGGTGGCCAATCAGGATCAGAACAGGTTTAACAAACTGCAGTTCACAGATTATAAAACTTTCAATGTGTTCTCAAAAACGTAGCCCATTTCTGTAGCATGTAATGTAATTTTCATTCCCAGGGTTACACAAACCATATTAAAATGTTGATACTACATGTATCTACAAAATGCATGCAATTCTTAAAATCATTCCATAGGACCATTGAAACAGACATACGCGTTGAACAGATGAATATCATTATACAAAAATTGAAGTTCAAGATCATGCACATCAACTTGTTCTTCACTCAGTCTGACTCTCAAGAAGGTGATTAAGGAGGATGTTGGTTTACAGGATGATGATCTTTATTCTGCCATGCTTCAAATGGACTTGTAAAGAAACTTGTGTCACCTCACAGAGGATGAAATGAATGTAATAATACAAAATACAACTGTTGCCATCATCTATCATTTGTGAGAAACGAACATCTGCAAACGCGCCATATGTGAAAGGCTGAATGCCTTGAAGCTGATAGGAGTGACGCATCGCAATTTCCACGTACTTGCCACTTGTCACTAATACGACCAGTACCGGTATACGGCCGCGGGAAAGCCTCCTACATCTGCGCACCTGCACATGTTGGGCTGTTTCTATGGACTTTTCTTTGTTATGAAGCATTGACTTTTAGCATTGCACTATTATCTGTATTACGGCAATAATACATACAAAGAATTTCAGTGATGCCCTTAACTTTTTTCAATCTTTGAGATTTCACATTACATTCCCATAACATTGTCAACATTGACAACCTCTAACCGCCTGCAGCAAATGCATGTTTTGGTGTTGTTGTTTTTTTTAAAATTAAATGCTGTTAGTTTTGATACTGTATTGGTTAAACAATATTCAAAACTATTCCAATTGTAGCATAGTATACATAACCACTTAGTTCCCAAGTACCTGGCTTTCCTGCTAGCCAATAGCCAGGTGCCTTGTATTGCATGAATTGTGTGGATTGTGTCATTTTAGATTTTTTAGATGGGTAAAAGAGATTGAAATTACTAGTTACAATCATTGGCTGAGTTCTTCGAGAATGCTTGATACCAAATATATAATGTTCTTTGAAATGGAACAATTGCAACTGCAATGTACAATCTGTTGATTTCATTATGATTCATGTACTGACCCAAACTTATAAGTATATATATATATATATAGTTTAAAACTATTCCCAGATATTTGTTACAGTGACTGTCTTGTTTCTTGATTTTCCATATAGCTGCGGGTACCCGTGATATCACATATATGGGTCCTGATAACCCCCATCCATAGCCTTTTCACTATTGACCTCTTTATAATTGCACATACTTTTTTAGTAAGTAATTTACTGATTAACGTCTTAAAAAGCAACTGTAAAATGTGCAAAACAAGCTTCATTTACTTTTTAAGTATCCTCATATCCCCCATGTAGAGCCCAATCAAATGAACATTTCTGATTTGTGCTAGCATTTTATGACAATTCTGCATGGTTTTCACCCAGCGGCAGAAAAAATTGCCATAACTTACCCCGTAGTGAGACGTCACAACCTGATTTATTATAGCCCCAAACCCGAAAAATCCCCATAAAGAGCCCCCATTCACAGCTCGCGTTATATGTATCCCAATTAAACGACGCTTGTTTTTCAATCAGTAGATGTTCTTCTCTCCAGCAACAGTAAAACCATTCTCCAAAGCCACTGCCCAGGGCAGATAATGCCCCTTGAAAATGACTAAAATTCCAAGAGATGAAAATTCTGCTTTCATTGGTTCTGGTAACCCCCTAGTACACCCTCATAACTTCAATGCTTCACCTTCAACTTTTGGTAGGTAAAACTAGGGAACCCATGCTATATGGAAATATAAAATTTATAATCGTATCTTAATCAAAATTGTCAGGGTAGCCATTGCAATTTCAGTAATTTTCAGCTATAAATTGTTGGATTTTTGAGGGTCTCCTAGGGGGGTCCCAGAACGCCATAACGAAAAATAGCTGGAGGGTTTTAATTATATGGCTGTTCATAGTTCAACATACCTATCACACATACAAAGTATGAGCCGATTTGGCCGACCCCCATCTTCCCACCTCTGCCTGGTTTTGATTGCCATTCCCCTCTTACCTACTTATTCGTTTAGAATGTCGTCATCTGCAAAGAAATGACGACAAACAGTATAGTCTTTGTGGTTTCATAGTAGGGAAATTTACAACACACTACATTTTACTAAGAAAACTGTAACGGTCCTACATGGACCACTCTCTTAACTATCAAGGAGAGTGAAGCAAGCCTCGATACAACGGAGTAGACTTAACTGCTCTCGTTCAGTGCTAGCAAAACCGTTATTCATCTGAAGTAACGTGAGACTTTCCGCAAAATCAGCGGAATAGATCCTAATATTTACCAGCAAAATGTTTGCTCAGTTCGTGTTGCTATCGTCAGTGTTGCTAACAGTCACCTGATTCGTTCGTCACAACGTAAACTGTTGATAAGAATTTCAGTAACCACGGAACGTAGTTATAGTGTTTGCCTTTGTTTATCTTATCACAAGTGATAAGATGACGTGACTAAGAGATAAGAGTTTGGGCGGGTTATTCTGAGGTCATGGCAGTATACAAGGGTAGAGAGAGATCACGATTTTACAGGCATGTTCATGGTCTCTCATAAAATAACGACCTTTAAGACTGTTCAATAGCCATGTTACTGCAGGCATGCATTTTGATATTCTGGAGACAAACTTCAGTCTTTCCTAACAAATCGCTTTGCCCCACTTAAGAGACTACCATATTACAAAGTCAACGTCTCATCTGCTAAGGAATGAGAACCCTCTACAGAAAGTTTGTCTGTAGAAAGATGCACAATCTGTGCAGATTTTGAGGCAAAGTTTGACATGTACAAGGAAAGTTGAAGAGAAATCTTACAGCATCTTGGGCAAACCATTTTGAAACCAAGATAGGAAAGTGCTGGTTTTCGAACGTTGACAAGTTTTTCCTTGTTGTCTATTAAATACTAGTAATACCCAATCCGACAATGCTAGTCTACAATACTGCTTCAGTCTATCTTAAGTTGCCTAAAGCCCTGGTTACACATAGACGACCATGGCTTCCCGACATTACGCCAATCATGGTTGGGATTCGGTTGTGGGCAAAGTCGGCTGTGGTTGGCAGCTTTCCGGCGCTAGCCAAGTGTGTAAAAATAGCTAAAACCTTTTGCTGTGTATAGGGGTGGGCCTGGAATGGGTTGACTGGTGTTTGGCTGGTGGTTGGCAGGTGGTTGGCTGGTGGTTGGCTGGTGGTTCGCTGGTGGCTGGGAGTAAGTCAGCAGTCAAACTTGACTTTAACCGCACCATACGCACTGCTAACTTACTCCCAACTAGTTCCCGACCTACTTATGTCTTACCCCAAATGCTATAGACTAATCACTGCTAACTGTTTCCAAACCAACGTGACTACTACCAGAACGTGTGCCAACCAACCCGACCTTCACACAACCGGCACCCGACCAAAAAAGCCATAGAGGCCGTATTGATTCTAATTCGATCCCTCCGTGACGTTGACAACATAAAGAATTGATAATTTTAATTGAAAACGAAAATGACCTCTCTTAAAAACTGCTGTTTGTGGCCAGTTTGATTCGGGAGTTTGCAATCGGTTGTCAGAAGTCTGCGGCTAGAGGTGGGGATTTTTGGAATTAGAACAATTCGGGGCTCGGTCGGGAGTAAGTAGTGAACTCGTTGGAAAATGATTGTGAAATGGTTGGGACATGGTTGTCACCAAAAGATAGGCGTAGCCTAAAACTATTCAGGCTGCTCACAACCTACTGCGAATCTTTGTTGGCTAGTAGTCAGGGGCGAAGTAGGGGGAAGGTCATGGGTGTGTAACGGGAGGTTTAAGTCCATGTAAACAAATAACAAAAATTTTCATGAGTCATGGTTCACAATGACTGAAGGAGGCGGGGCGTCTCTTTGGCCGACTGGTTGATCTGATAAGGATGCTTTAAAATGACTCTAATATTATAAAGTCACCAAACGACTGGGACTGGTAGAAGCAACAGCCCACAACCCTTCTGCAAGAACAACGACCCTCACACCTTACCAGCTCCAGACTACGGGACAACAAGAGCAATGCGGGGAGTTTGTACCCTCCTCTTGCTGCTGTGTGGCAGCACATGTCTGCTTGCCTCAGCCATACCCAAAGAAGAGGTGAGTGGGAAGATTTATATTTTCTTTTTACTGCTCCCGTTGGATGTTAAAACTTTTTTGATTTATAACGTTACCAGAGTTTTCAATCAAATATATGAATAACAAGAGGTAAGTGAGGATATCTATATTTTGAGACGATTTTGAGTCAATACTTTATACTGCTCCTGTTGAGCCTTGAAAGATTTATACTAAATTATAGAAAGAATATACTAAAAAAGAGGTGAGCAGGAAGACTGATATTCTGAGACGACTTTCGTCAATACTTTAAAGATTTATACAGAAGTTTCAAAACAAACACGTCAACAGCAAATGGTTTGCCATGGTATCCACGGGAGTTAAAGACTTTGATATGAACGAGAGCAGTTCGGGCCGGTTGACCAAGTAAAGCTCTGTTTCTTGTAAGTTTGTATTTTCAATGCGATGCGTGGTATACTATACGATCGAATGTACGTAGTACAAAATGTGTAGAACACGAGTGCCACATTGCATGCTGTGTTTCTCGTCATCATCTGTGATACTGGACTGAAAGGGAATATTCTGAATGAATGATCTGTCGTTCTTCTTTCCCGTCCGCAGATCCTTGGCGCTGTCAGGGACTTCCAGCACTCTACCCATGGTAAGAAATAACATAAAATGGAACCATTCTGTCAAAGTAAACTTCTGTTGAGTCTTCAACCTGTAACACGGTGGCCTCGGGGTTAGGGTTGTTGACTCAGAACTTGGGGGTACTGAGTTTCAATCCCTGACACACCCCGACCAATCGATCGCTTTGAAACTCAGATTCGAATCATCCATGACCAGAAAAATCGCTTTCTAAGTTGCCTTAACGACTTAATCTGACAAAACGAACTCGCCAGTGAGATGCTGGGAGGTGTCAGGTTTTAAAAGATGCTTTCAGATTGACAATTTTGGCACTTTCGAAGTGATAGAAAGTGACCTCGATTTAACGTTAAAAAATTGTTTCTACTACGAGGTGGTTACCGGTTATGTAATACAAACGATATAACACAATACAAGCACATATTATTGGAATAAAAATAGTTGAAGATCACGTCTGACAATATAAAATGCATTTGTGGCTTCTTGTTCAATTTTGATTGTAACCAACATCAGACGCCGGAGATTTCACCCACCAGGCGTCTCTAGACGTGCTCGGCCGGTTCAACCTGCTGTGGAAGTTCGACAGCGAGACCATCACGTTCGAGGCGCATGCGCAGACCACGGGGTACATCGGACTCGGCTTGTCGCCCAATGGTGGCATGGAAGGATCTGACGTCATCATCGGATGGGTGAAGGACGGACAGCCCTTTATAACGGTAAATAAGTAATAACAAGTACCTGAACGTAATAATTAAGATTCGAATTGAAATAAATTTGTATTCGAATTGAAAATTGAAATATACCATGTAGGGATCCTTCCCGGTGTGAGCGGTTCAAAACCTATTAGCCCTTTGGCTGCACATGGGGTAATAGTCGTATTGAGGTCACCTGAGTTAGCGCCAAATGGCAGCCGCTCCAGATTTCTAAGCTCTTCGCAACTCACGAAGTGAGAGTAGTCGGTCCAACAAAAACAACGTTGTTATTGTGTGATATGCTAATGATTAACTACACGTGTACGTGCCCGCCTGGATCATTGACCTGCGACACAGTGACCTCTGCTATATACTTCATATGATACTGTTAGAGTGTCCTGTGTAATGCTTCGGTCCCAGTTGGAAAAAGGGGCCCCGCAGGGTAGTTCACGTGCTGTTTTTTCTTTACACTTTCGGGCGTGAGCCAAACGTGGCCCCGTCGGACACCCTACGCTTGCTGGGCTATTTTGGGGCCCGGACGGGACCCCGAATCAATTTAACTCAGACTTAAATTGAACGCGGGACCCGGTAACAAAAAGACACCGTGAGCTAATCGTGCGAGCACCGATAGGTACTCCACCGGTACCCGGCAGTGCACCGGGACGAATTTGTGGCCCGGTCGGGACTACACCCTCGGCCCGACGGCCACCGGCCCAATTGGGGCCAAGGCATAACAGTGAGGTCATGTGTCACAGGACCGTTTTGCGGAGGGTTACTTCGAGCCGCGGCTGGACGCCCACCAGGACGTGGAGCTGTTGTCCGGGTACGAGAACGGCACACACACCGTCATCAGGTTCCGCAGGAGGCTCAGGCCGTGCGACACTGCGGAGGACAGGGAGATCACGGTGAGGATTATCATGTACTGTTCTGCTGTGATTCTTCTTTGTTTTCCCTTATGTACTTGTTCGTTTGTTTTTCAATCTGTGCCATAGATTACGGGCTAATAGAGTCGTGTATTTTAACTAAGGTAGAATTTTTAAAAAACTCAGCTTCCACAGAATTCAGATGAAGACATTCTGAAAGAGTGTATAGGCATGAACGTAACATTTGTTTGTCTCATACAGAAGTGTACATGTATTTGTTTAGATCCCGAAGTTTACTGACTTCATAGTGGCTGCGTATCCATCCTAGAGTGAAACTCGATGCCACCAAGCACCATACGGGCATTATCTAGCAAAGTACTGTAAATGCAGAAATGTTCGCGGTGGTTTTATGTTCGCGGTTTTTGCTGCGACGTTTCACCGCGAACTTAGAACCACCGTGAATATTTTTGTCCAATACTGTAGCAGTATGTGACTATAGCGCTGCCGCGAACTTAAAACCACCGCAAACACTCCATTTTCGCCTTAGCGCGAAATAAAGACCACGCGAACTTAAATGCATTTACAGTACTAGATAGCTTTAAACAACGCATGCAACTACTGAATCTCTAGCAAATGACGCTAATAAGCTAATAAGAGGACAGGTACCTTCTGCTTATTATCTCCATGAAAAATGGAGATATAGTTTTGGGTGTGTCTGTCTGTGTGTGTGTTTGTTTGTCTGTCTGTTTGTCTGTCTGTTTGTGTTTCCGCACTACTGTAGTCAGCATAACTCAAGAACCTCTTGATGGATCACGATGATATTTGGTATGTGGGTAGGTGTTGTGAAGCCGAAGTTTAAGGTTGATTTTGGGCCCCCTGGTATGTGACCTTGGTACTGCAGCAGAACTTCAATTTTTGTATCTTTTGACCTGGACGTGCTATGGTCTTGATTTTTGGGTGGCAGATAGCTTGTGATGTAATTAAGAAATGGTGTAGGTTTGGGCCCCCTTGCAGCTTACTATGGTAGCAATTTGAAATTTGAAATTGATGTAAATATGTACATATCATGTAATGTTATGTTATGTGTATGTGTCCCAATGTAATCTGTATGTTCAGCATGATGTGACTCCAGGAAGAGTAGTGTAGTACACTCGTGTACTCACTAATGGAGTCCTTTTACCAATAAACCAATAAATAAATAAACTGCATTGGCGTTATTGTGAAAATCTTCTAAGGGGAATAACTGAACAAAGGAAAGACGGATTTCCATCATATTTAGTATGCAAGTAGCTTAGACAGAGATGTACACAATGAAGTGCAAATTATGCTAATTGGGACTTAATTTGCATAGCTAATGAGGAAAATCTATATTTGCAGTGTTTTCCATTATAAGACTCACATACATGTAACATATGCAGTTTATGGAAAGTGGAGCATCAAGAGATACCAATTATGCAAATAAATTCCTGATTTGCATAATTAATGCAAAATCACCGAAACTCATCAAATTGGAAAATTATAGGACTATCAATATTGCAACATGTGTAAGTAAGATAAATATGTTTAGGATTAAGCATATATTATATACATGTGTAAGTCATTTGCATAAATAGAATTGTTCATGGAGATATGAGGTCGCGGAACTCTTGTTTTGAAAGCTTTGTACCTCACCAAATCATCTAGAAACTGAGACTAAGAATAGTTTCACCAACTTTGACCCAAATAGGAAGACACCCAGCGAGTCATCTGGTCCTTTAACGACCACGACCCCGTGGACCATGGCCATGTCGGACAGAACGGACCACATGTGCTGTACCACGGCAGGAACCGCGGGACTAAGAGCATTATCCTGCTGCAGAAGAACCCACCAAGCCTGGATATACAGGACAGCAATATCCTAACCCTTGAACTGACCAGCCAGAATGTAAGTACATGTCCTATTGCGATTGTTATGAAATACTTATCAACTTGATGTGAATCTCCTTCATACCAAGAACAAAGCAACAAAATAAACCTGTTGTCCACCAATGTGCATGGAGTATGAATAAGTTTATCGGTGTTAATGATGAAACGCTAGGAACGAATAGTTGAAAAGCAACTTGCCGCTGTCAAACAACTTACTGAAAATTGCCACAATATCACGGGATGTAATTATATGGTACATGGTACATGTGGTACATATGCTACATGTGGTACATGTGGTACATGTGGTACATGCGGTAC
This sequence comes from Branchiostoma lanceolatum, assembly GCA_035149815.1. Taxonomy (NCBI): domain Eukaryota; kingdom Metazoa; phylum Chordata; class Leptocardii; order Amphioxiformes; family Branchiostomatidae; genus Branchiostoma; species Branchiostoma lanceolatum. Next base: position 15,528,529 of record CM068866.1, read on the forward strand.
ACGCGGTACATGTGGTACATGTGGTACATATGGTACATGGTTTTAAAGGTGCCCTAAGCGATTTCAGGGGGTAAAACTTGAAATATTCTGGGAAAAACAATTCTGTTTTGTGAGATTGAAACTGACATTTGCTTCCCCATTCTAGCACATCTGCATCATTATTTCAGACTTTGGGCGTTTAAAAATAGCACAGAAGCAAGCCACAAAAGGAGTATTTTATTTATTGGGTCCCCCCAAAAATCAGCCCAGAATCCAGCCGTAACGGTTTCCAGTCGACAATTTTCGGTAACTTCCGGTCGCGTGACGTCACAATGCCCAAGCACATTGAGCCATGACCACGTGATCATTTCTTCGGATGCGTTCGGGATTTATCGGTCAGAATCGTGCATGTTCGGAAGATTTGAAATGATGGCTGGCCTCGAAGTGCTCAGATTTTCAATGAGTTACTACCACACAACGACATCACATTTTTGCTCCATGATGGTCGATATGTGATGGTATAGTGTTATCTAAACTTCCTATGGACAGAAATCAGAAAAAAATTGATTTTGAATACATGACTTTCAGCGCCCTAATATTGCTTAGGTTGCCTTTAATGGTACATTTATGAACATGAATGTTACTGTACGCTGCTACTCCAACCTGTATCCTAACCGAATTGACCCACAGGTTCTGGTTCCTGCGAAGGAGACGACCTACTGGTGCAACACCATACGGCTGCCTACATTGGACAGAAAGCATCATCTTGTCAAGGTGATTCATGAACTTGCATTGCTTCATACGATTCGAATCATATCCTATGCTTTTGTTGCACCTAACTCTAGTACAGTCAGCTGCAGTACCTGACATTCATCACGAGAATACTCTCATTAAATACAAGTGCTAACATTTGCTTTGTCCTGGTGCCTTTTTTTCACTTAGCTTTTGGACAGACAAGGACGACGTGGCACGGCACTCAAGTCTGTCATAGATTATTTCAACAGTGTCACGTACAGAGAACAATATACCAACTTCTACACCTGGGTGGAGTGAGGAAAGTCGTGTTAAGTGCCTTTCCCAAGGGCGGTGTGGTGTGGGCTCGAATAAAATCCTAAACAGGGATATGCGGCTCCGGTGTCTTTTCTGAAGATGTGGCGTGAGTGTGTACGGTTGGCTTGAGGTTGCCCACTACTACTGCCTGCCTTTCCCAAGGGCACAACATCGGTGACGTCATGGGATTCGAACCCGGGACCACTGGGTTCTGGGCCGAACATCCTGCCGTTACGCCACACAACCCCACGTTATTTGTACTGCGCTATTTGTACTGCGAGTAATAAAGTAAAGGTCCATAATTAATTGGAGGTTTTTTAACAGAGAAGATAAGGGTTAGGGTTAGGTATAAGGTATACAGGGTTGGGTACAAAGCATATAACCAACCAAGAACTTTCACGTTTTGACTCATTACGTGTGTCCGTTTGTCAGATCGAACCGATCATCCAGCCGGGTCACGAGTCTCTGGTTCACCATATAGCCGTGTACCAGTGCAAGTTGGGACAGGTCCCTCCATTGTTGGACGGGGGTCATGAGTGCAACCATCCCAACATGCCGGAAGAATGGAACAACTGCAAATCCATCATGACTGCCTGGGCAATCGGAGGAAAGGTTAGTATATTGCAGAGTTGTCACCTGGACCCGTCCGGCCCTCCCTCCCGGGACAGAAATTTGCTTCTGGGACAAAAAAAGAACAATTCACCCTGTCCATCGAAAATATCTGAACATCATGACATACACTTTATGAAAATGTATTTTTGTAAACTTAAGATGACAGATTTAACGACGAAAATCAACAAGATGGGCTTCCAAACAATTAGTGTGACGGAAAAAAATTATGAGCCAATTTTAGCTGAATCCTGACTTATACATCAATCCAGTTGTGTAGACCGGCAGATTATGAGATCACCTTGCCCTAACGGTAGCATCCATAAGCAAATATGTCCCACAGGCTAAAAACCTCCTGTTTCCTTAGGGTTTCACCTATCCAGACCATGTGGGCTTCTCCCTTGGGACAGACAGACGAGCAAGTATTCTAGGAGGAACATTTCTTTTCTAAAATGGTGCCATTGCCCATTGCTTAGGATACGGTCATTGCCACCGATGGATCTGCTTGGAGATTAATTGACTACAATGCTCTTTCATGGTATCCCTATAGGTGAACGGGACAGTTCTGGACTGAAGTTCTACTACACGCCCATAGTGAGGCAGTATGACGCTGGTGTACTTGACGTGGGAGTTAACCCCCAACCCACACACGTCATCCCTCCCGGGGTCGAGAGTTTCGACACCACCGGCTTCTGTTTCGGTCTAGACCCGGTAAGGAGGCGAAATAGACGATATTTTGTCTTTAATGGTTACAAGTGTTCAGTGTCCATTTTAGGTTTTCAACAGTGTCAATTTTCGTGACCTAGTGAGACTAGACCAAAGTCTAGAGTAACTGTTTCCTCATTTCAACGTGATTGATCATTGGCCGTTTTGAAATTGACAATACTATGCAACTCGATGATCAATGTTTCTTCTTCATATTTTATCATCCACGTTACAGCTCAACCCAGTTTGAATTCAGTTGATTTACTCGAAACAATTATTCTACTTGATACCATAAGTTTGCAATTCGAATTACTAATATCTTAGTTGGAGTGCAACACATAAAAGACAACAAGCAACTCATTCCATTTACATCCCCGTTTCTTTAGATGCTGCAACCACACTCGTTAAATTAATTTCATGGATTAGGAATGATCTTTTTACCTGTCTGTTTAGATTTCATGGGGTTTTTTACGTTTACGTCTTCCATCATGATCTGATCTAAATCAAGGCTCATACAAATTGACTTTTGGTTACTGAACGGTCTCTCAGTGATCGCCGTCTAGTGTAAATATAATGGAGACTTACTTCATTCCCCTTGCACCGTACAACAGCATCTACAGGAGCTTGGCCAGCCCATCAAAGTGTTCGCCTCCATGCCCCACTCTCATCTGGCCGGGGCAGCCATACGAACTAAGCTGGTCAGGAACGGCGTGCTGCAGTCTTACGTCGGACGGGACGAGACGTACGACTTCGACCTGCAGGAGATCCGACTCCTTGATCCGGAGGTCGTCGTGAAAGAGGTAAATTAAAGATGAATTCGTCCTTGGTGCTCCTGACTATCGTTAGATTTGTGCCGGCGCCTTTTAGGTACTAAAATAGATACCATGCTTGCGTCCTGTAACTAACCTCATAGACAGAATCCTATACACAGGACTTTTCTATAATTGTTGATAGTTTTCTCTATCATTTGTCATACAGGGTGACCAACTCATCACTAAATGCACCTACAAGACCACCGACAGGACGCAGGTCACTATTGTAAGTTGTACATCGAAGCTGAGAACATTCAGCCTTTCTTTTCACAGTGATTGTCATACTTTACTTTTAAATCATTTCTATCAATACCATCAAATTGCAGGTTTTGTTTCCTTTGTTTCGTTTTGACATAGGAATGCTTTCAGTGTATATATGTAAGTACTTTGCGTTTTGGAACGCATCTAAAAGCAGCTACACCTGTGCTGCAGTACAATATGAACCAGTCAGAATTGCCTTGATGAAGGTGACAGATGGTCATACGAAACGTCGGTTGAATAAACCACTTGGTTCTGTAAAAATAGTTTTTTTTATTCAGTGACTTACCAACCTGATGAAACTATTCAAGGAATGCTTTATGTATAACTACCTGTATCGTAGATGTATATTTGTTGCACTTTACCATCATATGGTATTTCAAGTGAACAGCTCATTTATTCAACCCATATTTCGGTTGTTCAGTATTGAACCTGCATGATACAGGACAGGGTATTCCGAAATTACACCAAATAGATATGACATCTAAAGCCCCTCCTCTCAGTGGACCCGCGGCACGCTGGTGGCGTCGCTGCGGCCGATCGAATTGACAAAACACTCAACGAATTTCATCCACAAAAAACGAATCTTTTTAAGCTTTGTGTTTTTTGTTGTCTTTTTGGTCATACTTGTACGTTTTGAATGATATTCCCATCATAAAGTCAAGGGTAACAAAAATCCAGTTTAGGACGCAGGGCAGCGTGCCGCGGGTCCAGTCAGAGGGGGCTTAAGCAGGCGAATTCATTTTCAATATTAACTGCCCCCTCTCAAACTGTAGGGAGGATTGAGCACCAGACAAGAGATGTGCCTGAACTTCATTCAGTACTACCCGCGGATCAAACTGAGCACCTGTCACACCGCGCTAGACATCAATCAACAGGCAACCTTTTTCGGTGTCCACTATGCCGGCTGGTAAGTACAAAACTAGTACCGTTCCCATCACACTGGTGCTATTGTCTGCATTATGAATGAACCGTAAGGAATACAACATCTGTTAGAATAGACACAGTCCATAATTCCCAAAAAAATTTTACGTTCAGCACCTTACTTTAACGGACTGATAGAGTCATTTTTTATTTATCCATAATACTGAAAATACATTTAAGTTCGCGTGGTTTTTATTTCTGCGGTAGGCAGAAAATAGTGTGTTTCGCGGTGGTTTTAAGTTCGCGTTTGAAACAATAGAAGTGCTGCAGTCATAGGTGGGCAAAGACTTTCGCAGTGGTTTTGAGTTCGCGCTGAAAGTCCGCTGCGAAAACCGCGAACATAAAACCACCGCGAACACACCGTTTACTGCGTACCGCAGAAATAGAAACCACGCGAACTTAAATGCAACATTTATGCATTTACAGTATTAGGTACATTGGCAATATATGTAAACTGTGGACGCATAGCAAAGACGTTTAATGTTAATTGATTACCGTATAGGGAGTATCCGTTCCCGATCTACTACCCGGCCAACATGGTTAACCAGACCGTGATTGACGTCATCAATCAGCACCCATGGACCAATGAGGAGGCTGAACGTTTCGAACAACACGTTCGTAACGGTCAGGTGATGCCATTCAACAGACCGGTGAGTTCCACATTACCGATATAACAATCTACAAATCAACAACGAAAACCTCTGTAAGGTTGTAAGAAAGACTCAAATAGCCGTTGAATTCTAATTCTAATTCTCACTTAAATGCAGGACGTATCATTGACATTATAAATGCTCTATTTGGCATGTAAAACGAGTTAAATCGCATTTATATTGAGTGAATTTATCACAAGAGTTCCGTTGTTTATCTCTAGGCTGGTGCCAATGATGGGCAGCTGCGTGACCCGCCTCCTGACCCCACCGTACCGGATGACAACTCCCTCTCCATCCCAGGGTGCTGATGCCGTCGTTCCCAGGAAACAAAGCGATCGTGACTCGATAGATTTTCGCCGTCAATGGAGTAGCTAGATCATGTCTGATTTGTTTGTTCTGAGTCTGAATGCATAACTCTAGTGGTAGCCAAAATACAATCGCAACATAGCCACGCAATAAAAGACCCCAATGCATATATAACCTGTCAATGAAGGTCCCTTGTGGTAGAGCACTAGAGACAGGGTAACACAGTCAGCATCAGGGACAGGAAAACAGAGTCAACACTAGGGACAGGGTAACACAGTCAGCGCCAGGGACAGGCAAACACAGTCAGCATCATGGACAGGGAAGACAGTCAGCACTAGAGACAGTGAAACACAGTCAGCACCAGGGACAGGGAAACACAGTCAGTATCAGGGACAGGGAACAGAGTCAGCACTAGGGACAGGAAACACAGTCAGCACTTAGAACAATGCAATCGGGGACAGGGGAACACAGTCAGCACCAGAAACAGGGAAACACAGTCAGCACTAAGGACAGGGAAGCACAGTCAGCGCCAGGGACAGGCAAACACAGTCAGCACTAAGGACAGGGAAACACAACACTAGGGACAGGGAACACAGTCGGCACTAGGGACAGGAAAACACAGTCAGCACCAGGGACAGGGAAGCACAGTCAGCATCAGGGGCAGGGAAACACAGTCAGCACTAGAGACAGCGAAACACAGTCAGCACTAGGGACAGGGAAACACAGTCAGCACTGAGGACAGGGAAACACAGTAAGCACTAAGGACAGAAAAATATAATCAGGGACAAGGAAATACAGTCAGCACCAGGGACAGGGAACACAATCGGTACCAGGGACAGGGAAACACAGTCAGCACTAAGGACAGTAAAATACAATCAGTATCAGGGACAAGGAAATACAGTCAGCACCGGTGCACCAGAGACAGGGAAACACAATCCGCACCGTGCAGGGAAATATAGCACTAGTGACAGAGGAACATCATTGTCATCATATAGCGGTTAATGCGGGGTAATTGCGTCAGAATCAAGGAAAAAGAAACACAGTCAGCGTCAGGATCGGGGAAACACGGTCAGCACCAGGCACAGGAAAGCATAGCCAGCACTAGGGACAGGAAATATTAGAGACAAGGAAACACAGTCAAAAAGAGGGACAGGGAAAAACAAACCGCATCAGGGATAGGAAAACACAGTCAGTACCATCGACAGGGAAACACAGTCAGCACCAGGAATAGGGAATGGCCTATCATGGCTTGTCCTTACCAAACGGAATCATGTAATGCTCAACCTAGCGGATGATCTGATTAGTACGAGACTCTTTCCCCTCTTACTTTCAACGGACATTTGAGCTTCAAGGGAAGATCATGTGAGGTTTCAATATCAGCACAAGTCTCTATACTACGGAATCTGTTTGACTCTGGTTCAGTGCCAGCAAGACCGAGAGCCTGTAGGAAAGACTTTCTGCTACATCAGCGAGATAGGTCCTAATATTCACCAGCGGAAAGGATTGGTCTCTTTGTACTGCAATCATGGTGCATAACAGTTGCCTAATGTGTTAGTCCCAACGAAAGCAGATAACAACTTTTCAAAGTTATCAATGTCCATATAACTGCAGGAATGCCATTTTAAGAGAGGGACGTTTTGGTTTTCTTTAAACGATGACGGCAACTGTTTTTCCTAACTCAAATCTGGTCTATCTGGCCTGTCTAATAACGTAATACACAACCCCAAGCTAGTCTACAGTACTGCCTCAGTCTTTCACAGGGTGCCTAAGTCCATGTAAACAAGTACATACATCCACATGATCATTAGGAGTCTGTGTCCACACAGCAAAGATATCTTCTGTTTGTGTTGTGACTAAAATTTGCATGAGTCATAGTTTGTAAGGATTGAAAGAGGCGGGGCTTATCTTGGACCGACTGGTTGATCAGATAAGAGTGTTTTAAAAGGGAAAGGACACTCTGAAGTCACCACAGGACGGAGACCGGCAGGAGTAACAACTCAAGATCTGCGTCCGTTCTGCGAGAACAAAGACCCTCACGCCATACCAGCTCCAGACTACGGGACAACACGAGCAATGCGGGGAGTTTGTACCCTCCTCCTACTGCTGTGCGGCAGCACATGTCTGCTTGCCTCAGCCATACCTAAAGAAGAGGTGAGTGGTGAAATTTGAAATTCTTGTCTTTAACACTTTTGCCGCCGCTGTTGGATGTTGAAACATTAATGATTTATACTAGAGTTTGTGAATGAAATATGTGAATATCAAATGGCAGTTCATGCAGCTGACATGTTGTCCACGCGAGCTATTAGAAGTCTTTGATATGAACGATCGCGAGAGAGCAGTTTGGGCGGGTTGACCACGTAAGCCCCTGTCGTATTCATAACCGTGCCTATCCAGTGTCTTGCCCATTCAGGGTAAGGGTTAGGTTGGGCAAGGTTCTAGATAGTCCCCGCGTATCCAACAGCGTGCTTTTGCCCCAGGCACTATCCAGAATTGGGCCTGAGCATGGTTCTGGATAAAGCACGGTTCTCGACGCCATAGTCCCTTTTAACTAGACGGCAATCGCTGAGCGACCGTACAATGACAAAAACTGGATTCATGTGACCCTCGATTTCATAATTGGAATATGATGTAACATCTGTCGAAGCCTCTTGTGAAAAAGGGTGTAAAAGTCTGTTACGATCAAACAATGTTTTCGTACGTTTTGCTTTATCTCAGGTGATTTGTGATGTGCTTCACGATCGAAGCATGTAGGTCACTTACAAATGCCATGTAGCATGTTGTTTTTCTCGTCGTCATCGGTGATCAAGGACAGGTAAAGATATGCTGCATATAAATAATCTGTTGTTCTTCTTTCCCGTCCGCAGATCCTTGGCGCTGTCAGGGACTTCCAGCACTATAGCCATGGTAAGAAACAACAAAAAATGTAACTTTTCTTTCACATTAAACACCAATTGAATTTTAAGTCTATGTACTATTATCATTTATTTGTTTCAGGCACTCACTGACCCATAGTTAAACAATATATACACATAATCTAAGTGCATACAAAACAAGCAAACATCATATCCTATATATACAGACGTTCCAGAGGTTTGGGAAGTATGTGTTCCGATAGAATGAATCTGACTTAAGTACAGCCTAAACGTTAACAATGGTGTTAGATGAGTGGAAAAGACGGTAAACAAAAGAATAACACTGTTTACGCCATCTTTGGTAGTTCTTGGGAAAATGACAGCGGAGACTGGTATTCAAATTGTAAGGGTAGACATCATTGGTAGTTCTTGGGAAAATGACAGCGGAGACTGTTTACGCCATCTGCCATAGAACGTATCATGTTAAAAACAAACATCTCACTGGCACTACAGGTTCTAGGTATTGAAATCAAACTTGTTTTAAATCACATTTGTTTTAAAACAGTTGGGAATATACTAAATCAATCGCAATTTATCGGAACTCAGCAATGTGGCATCGTGTGGCGCAATCGGTAGGGTGTTTCGCCCAGAACCGAGAAGTCCCGGGTTCGAAACCACTGCTATGCCCCGATGTTGTGCCCTTAGGAAAGGCATTTTACACGACTTTCCTCACTCCACCCAGGTGTGAATGGGTACCTGACTTCGATTGGGGAAGGTCGTATTGAGGTCACTTGCTGGCGCCGAATGGCAGCCTCTCAGACCCTTGCGACAGTTCCACAAAGTGCATGTGTGGAGCAAATACATGTATGTGTCTGTTGTGTATTGTGTGATTGTATACCCTACAGCAATTCAGCACTGGCTGCCATTGCACGGGTAATTTCTGACCAATGAACCAATAGCTATTTCTGACTAGTGTCATGTTTTTCATTTCTTGTGCTATTTATTCATCAACCACAGACGCCGGAGATTTCACCCACCAGGCCTCTCTAGACGTGCTCGGCCGGTTCAACCTGCTGTGGAAGTTCGACAGCGAGACCATCACGTTCGAGGCGCATGCGCAGACCACGGGGTACATCGGACTCGGCTTGTCGCCCAATGGTGGCATGGAAGGATCTGACGTCATCATCGGATGGGTGAAGGACGGTCAGGCCTTTATAACGGTAAATAGTTTTAACTAGTCACCTGCACACATTTTAGTATTATATCAATTAATATTCAAATAAGAATATGTACCATGCATATGTATGTATGCCGATAAATGACTATGTTTAAATGCAACAACTTTTAGTACTTTCCGACTGTTTTTATCTTTGGAACGGTACGATATGCTAATGATCAACTGCCTCGTATCCGTCTGGTTAATCCGACACAAACACAGCGACCGCCACTGTATGATACTTATCATACTGCTAGAGTGTATTGTTGAACATTTGTGCAACACTTGTATCACAGGACCGTTTTGCGGAGGGTTACTTCGAGCCGCGGCTGGACGCCCACCAGGACGTGGAGCTGTTGTCCGGGTACGAGAACGGCACGCACACCGTCATCAGGTTCCGCAGGAGGCTCAGGTCGTGCGACACCGCGGAGGACAGGGAGATCACGGTATAGTCCTCTCTCACTGGACCCGCGTGACGCTGGCGGCGTCGCAGCGTTCTAAATTAGATTGGCGTTACCCTTGACTTTATAATGGGATTATCATTCAAAGCGTACAAGTATGACCAAAAGGACAACAAAACACACAAAGCTTACACAGATTCGTTTTTGGTCGATGAAATTCGTTGAGGGCTTTGTCAATTCGATCGGCCGCAGCGACGCCGCCAGTGTGCCACGGGTCCAGTGAGAGCGGGGCTTAAGGCTTATGTCAGTCTCATACAGAAACGTATTGAATAGCAGATATAGATCCTAATGTTAACTGACCGAATATTGTCTGCATATCTATCGTTTACGAAGAGTAGAACCCGTTCCCACAGTAGAGACATTCCCACCAGGCGGATTACCATACACTGTTTAACTGTGTTTCTTTTCCCGTCTCCAAACTTTTATTTGTTTACCAGGACACCACTAGCCTATTTTTCTTCATTTTCCGATGAAGCAGGTTTGACAGAACATATAGACATGTCAGGGACAGAGAAACCCAGTCAGTACTAAGGACAGTGAAACACAGTCAGCACTAGGGACAATGAAACACAGCAAGCATCAGGGACAGAGAAACACGGTCAGCACTAGGGACAGGGAGACACGGTCAGCACTAGGGACAGGGAAACACGGTCAGCACTAGGGACAGGGAAACACAGTCAGCACTAGGGACAGGGAAACACAGTCAGCACTAGGGACAGGGAAACACAGTCAGCACTAGGGGCAGGGAAACACAGTCAGCACTAGGGACAGGGAACCCAATCAGCATCAGGGACATGTCTACATACACCAAAGCTATATCAAAAGAGGATAGGTGCGCAAGCTTAGTATCTCAAGGAATCATCCAGATACTAGAACGTTAATGTAATGTTTCACTGACTTCGTCCCGAATAGGAAGACACACAGCGCGTTATCTGGTCCTTTAACGACCTCGACCCCGTGGACCACGGTCATGTCGGACAGAACGGACCACATGTGCTGTACCACGGCAGGAACCGCGGGACTAAGAGCATTATCCTGCTGCAGAAGAACCCACCGAGCCTCGACATACAAGACAGCAATATCCTAACCATGGAACTGACCAGCCAGAATGTAAGTACATGTCCCTATGCGAGTACTCGTATACTTGATATGCATCTCCTTTTAGCGAGAGCAAAGCAACAAACTTAACTGATTTTCATTGATGTATCCGGATTGTGGATGAGCTTCCCAATGTGAATAGTGAAACACTAGGGAAAACTTGCTGCTGAAAAAACAACTTTCTAAAAAACAATTTGTGTCTTAAATAACTTGCTGAAAATGGCTTGAATGTCACGTTATTAAGTGGTATAGCTTAGTCATTTGTACCTGACCCATCTTATTGACAAACATGTGTACAGGTTCTGGTTCCTGCGAAGGAGACGACGTACTGGTGTAACACCTTGCGGCTGCCAACGTTGGACAGAAAGCATCATCTTGTCAAGGTGATCCATGAACTTGCACTGCTTTGAATCCTATGATTTTGTTACACTTAACCCCAAAACAGTCAAAACTTGTCTTTCATGACATGTATTTATGACGTCATTCACGTGACTTTATTGGCTGGAACCGTATAAATAGGGTATTCCCATTAAACTCAAAGGTATGCAAACAAATTTCTTAACGGAAATGGTGACTAACAGAATATAAGTGTCTGCTAAGGCTTGTGTTGTCAACAGCAACAGCAATGACGTCACAATGACGTCTTAAAATTATGGCATATATCTTTTAGCTATCCGCCATCTTGGGTCCAAATGCAATTTTTTTAGCAAAAGAAAACACACAATTAAACCTAATGAAAATAGACTAGACGTAGAACATCTTTACTCATTACGTGTTTTCCGTTTGTCAGATCGAACCCATCATCCAGCCGGGTCACGAGTCTCTGGTTCACCATGTTGTTGTGTACCAGTGCAAGTTGGGACAGGTCCCTCCGATGTTGGACGGGGGTCATGAGTGCTACCATCCCAACATGCCGGAAGAATGGAACCTCTGCAAATCCATCATGACTGCCTGGGCGATTGGAGGACAGGTTAGTGACAGCTATACAAGCGAGTCAATTTTAGAATACTCTACACCAGCTCAGTTGTGTAGACCGTTAGACCATGAGATCACATAAATTGTCTTAACGTTACCATCAAAGCAACCATATCCGCAAGGCTGATAAGATCACCTTTCCACCAGACGGCGTTCGCTGAGTAACCGTTCAGCGACTAAAATATAATGTGTATGAAGTATTTAAAAGACAACAAAAAGGTTCGTTCTTGATAGGTATATACATCAACGAATGTTTGGAAATTAGAACAAGCCATGTATAAGTATACGACATGTATGTATGTGTGTATGTAGAGATCTTACAAAAGTCGCTGTACTTTCGTTGTGTCAATAAAGATTGTTGTTGTTGTTGTTGTTGTTTTTAATGCCGTTGTGATTCGATGAGCGATCTTTGATCAAACAGTGATCACAGAGCGGTCGCAGCATTTAGGGGGAAATCGGTGTCAATGGAAATGTCGGCGGCACAGGGATCAGAAAATACTGTAAAATATTGTTATATCAGCCTTTCAAACTGCACAGCTTACCAAAATACACTCCAATGTCTCCGTAGGGTTTCACCTATCCAGACCATGTGGGCTTCTCTCTTGGGACAGACGATGATCCGGATTACGTCATGATGGAAATGCACTATGACAACCCGAAACGGATCAGTGGTAAGTCACTCGTTGTAAGGACAAACGTAGCAGATCTTGTGCTCATGAAACAAAGACGCAACTTGTCTTAATGTCGTGCCCCCCCCCCTTTTCTTACCTCCAAATGATAAGGAGGCTTTTATCGGGTATGGGGTAAAAGAAACAGAATAAGGTCCTCGCATATTTAATAATATCAGAATTCGCGAATCTACATTCAGTCAGGGACGGCATTGATCCAGATTTGAAATAAACACTATTGGATTTAGCCGATGGGGATTCACACCCACTCAGAGTCGGATACGGATTGTTTATACTATAGTACAAGGATTCACGAATCTGGATCAACCCCGTACTAGTAAATCCAGATTCCCGAATCTTGGTATGAAGGGGGTCAAGTTCTCGAGCTCGTTACGGTTTAGTCTTACCTGAAGATCTTACCAGTTCAAATATACACTGAGGACTTAAGGCCCACTGTTCAGGTCACACTGGGCTTAAAGCAACAACTGCAATATACTTTAATGTCCCTGCAACAGGTGAACGGGACAGTTCTGGGCTGAGGTTCTACTACACGCCCAATGTGAGGCAGTATGACGCTGGTGTACTTGACATCGGAGTTAACTCCGCTACAACGCACGTCATCCCTCCCGGGGCCGAGAGTTTCGACACCACCAGCTTCTGTTTCGGTCTAGACCCGGTAAGGATACACAATGGACAATATCTTTTCTTAGATAGTGACAGATGTTCATTGACTATTTTAGTTTTCCAACAATGTCAGCTTTGGCGACTTTGAAACTGAACCAAAGGTCTCCAATGGTGTTCCTCAATGCGACCTGATTAATGCCGATTGTTGAGAATTTTGAAGTTGAAAATACTCTACACGTCTTTTTCACAATATCTTTCAGAAATCAAGCTACTCCTTTCATTAACTTCATTCACATACTTCATTCAGTCAGCAGCAGGGACAGGGAAATATAGTCAGGGACAGGGAAACACAGTCAGCGCCAGGGACAGGGAAACATAGTCAGGGACAGGGAAACACAGTCAGCGCCAGGGACAGGGAAACATAGTCAGCACCAGGGACACGGAAACATAGTCGGCACCAGGGACAGGGAAACATAGTTAGCGCCAGGGACAGGGAAACATAGTCAGGGACAGGGAAACATAGTAAGCACCAGGGACAGGGAAACATAGTCAGCGCCAGGGACAGGGAAACATAGTCAGCACCAGGGACACGGGAACATAGTCGGCACCAGGGACAGGGAAACATAGTCAGCGCCAGGGACAGGGAAACATAGTCAGCACCAGGGACACGGAAACATAGCCGACACCAGGGGTAGGGAAACACAGTCAGCACCAGAGACAGGGAAACATAGTCAGCGCCAGGGACAGGGAAACATAGTCAGCACCAGGGACACGGAAACATAGCCGACACCAGGGGTAGGGAAACACAGTCAGCACCAGAGACAGGGAAACATAGTCGGCACCAGGGACAGGGAAACATAGTCAGCACCAGAGACAGGGAAACATAGTCAGCACCAGGGACAGGGACACATAGCCGACACCAGGGACAGGAAAACATAGTCGGCACCAGGGACAGGGAAACATAGCCGACACCAGGAACAGGGAAACACAGTCAGCACCAGGGACAGGGAAGCGTAGTCAGCGCCAGGGACAGGGAAACGTAGTCAGCACCAGGGACATGGAAACATAGTCGGCGCCAGGGACAGGGAAACACAGTCAGCACCAGGGACAGGGAAACATAGTCAGCACCAGGGACAGGGAAATACAGTCAGCACCAGGGATAGCTAGGGAAACACAGTCAGCTATTCATTTAATCTAATTAATTCCATTGTACCGTACAACAGTACTTGCAGGAGCTAGGCCAGCCCATCAAAGTGTTCGCCTCCATGCCCCACGCTCATCTGGCCGGGACAGCCGTACGAACTAAGCTGGTCAGGAACGGCGTGATGCAGTCTTACGTCGGACGGGACGAGACGTACGACTTCGACCTGCAGGAGATCCGACTCCTCGATCCGGAGGTCGTCGTGAAAGAGGTAAAGGAAGAAGTCGCCTCTTCTGTCATTGTGGCTGTTCACTTGTAACATCTATTCCGGTGCTTGAGGTTAAAAAATACAAGCCTTTCTTACTTCATGTGACTAACTTCAAAGTCTAGATCCTAGACATGTACATTTTTCACAGTTTTTTCTATGTTTTATCCTATAGGGTGACCAACTCATCACTGAATGTACCTACAAGACCACCGATAGGACGCAGGTCACGATGGTAAGTAGTAGATCGAAGCAAAAATAAATAGAAAATAGTTTTGTATTGCAGCTATTGTCATCAAAATACAAAGCGGCGAATTTGCCTTTGGGAGTATCATAATATTGCATACTTGATTCCGTGGCGTCGGCGTGGCGTAACGGTTACAGCGTTGGACTCAGGTCCAAAAGGTCCCGAGTTCGATGCTCACCATGCCCCGACGTTGTGCCCTTGGGAAAGGCACTTTACACGAACTTCCCCGTCGGTGGAGTGACGCCAACCGAGCCATTTTGGCTCATCTGTCAAAATGTGTTCCCAAAGCACACTAAAATGTGTGCCAAAAACACACTACGGATTTGGTGCCCCAATGTGCCAAAAAAAAATCTGCACATTGACATTCACCAAGAGCCGTTATAATATATCATTATTATTATCATACTTGATTCACAACTCGACAGCTATTTATTAATTCTTACGACCAAACTGCTACTTCCTAAACTGTAGGGAGGATTGGGTTCTCGGGAAGAGATGTGCATCAACTTCATTCAGTACTACCCGAGGATCAAGCTGTCACGTTGTTACACCGCGCTCGACATCAATCAACAGGCAACGTTCTTTGGTATCTACTATGCCCACTGGTACGTACAAAACTAGTACTGTTAATCTAACACGTGTGTTTTGTCTGCATCAACATTGGACCATCAAGAGATCTTATGAAAACACAGTCAAAATTGTAATAGATTCCAAGAAATTTAAACACCATAACGGACTGGTAAAGTCATCTTTGATCCAAATGTAGCAATGTGTTGATATATCAAGATAATTATGTATCAAATTATCAATGATAGTGAGTGTATAAGCATTATATGATGAATATGTTTGTCTTATTATCGTAGGGAGTATCCGTTCCCGATCTACTACCCGGCCAACCTGGTTAACCAGACCGTGATTGACGTCATCAACCAGCACCCATGGACCAATGAGGAGGCTGAACGTTTTGAACAACACGTTCGTAACGGTCAGGTGTATTCAAACAACATTCCGGTGAGTTCTACATCACAGCTGTAATCTAACATTGGCAGATGCCCACTGCAAAAATACTACGAACTAATTTACAAGATTGTCAAATTTACTAGTACTACGGTCCCGTTTCCGATCCGGGGCCCGGCCGGGCAGGTTGTGTGAACGAAAAATATGATGTAAAAGACAACGTTAACAAAAGACACAAAACGTTAAAAAAACTCCTACCCATATATTGTGTAATTTCTTGATGTGAATTTGTTATTTTTCGTTTTCGCAAACAGCCCGGCCGGGCCCCGAATTGGAAATGGGACCCAGGCATAAAACAGTAACGTTAGTTGAATCTTACAAGCAAATTCATTTTTCCCTTCACCACGTGTTGTGCACTTGTCTCTGCTTGGATGCACAAATTGAAGAAATAAGATTACACAGAGTATATGATACAGAGTACTGACGCTCTTTTCTTTCCAACTAATTGCAAGTAAGCATTTATCAAAATGTTTTCTAAAGATGACGACCATTATTTCATTGGTTGAATGGCGGATCTGTGAGGCATTCAAAAAACTCTAGTTATATGGCGTGTAATACTGTTGTTTACCGCTAGGATGAGGCAAATGATTACCAGCTGATTGACCAGCCTGCTGACCCCACCGTACCGGATGACAACTCCGTCTCCATCCCAGGGTGCTGAGCTGATGTCGTCGTTCCCAGGACACACAGCGATCGCAACCCAATCGATTTTCATCGTCAATAAAGTAGCTAGATTATGATTGATGTGTGTGCTGAGTCTGAATACATAACTCTTTTGGTAGCTAGAATATAATCGCACCATAGCCGTGCAATAAAGGACATGAATGGAAGATCTATGATGATACAAGTATTGCCCTACCTCCATAAGTTTGTAACCCACTGAAGAAAGTTTGATGTTTAGCTATAGAGACAATTTCTTGTCGCATAAGAAGAAAGTGGTCCAGTCTGACTTCCGCACGTGCTGTCATATTGGTATAGGTCGCTATGTGACGCTGTTGGACTGCGAAATAGGTAGGCATACACTTCGGGGAGCTCTCTTGAGGTAAATACATGTAATGCACATTTGTGTTGGAACTGAGCACCGCTCTAGAAATCAACCAACAGGCAACCTTTTTCGGTTTCTATTATGCCGGCTGGTAAGTACAAAACTAGTATCGTTTGCATCATACTGGTGCTATTATCTGCATTATGAATGAACCGTTAGAAATACAACATTTGTTAGATCACACACAGTCCATAAGTGAAGGAAAGAAAACGATTATCACCAGGCACAAGGAGCAGTAACATTGCAAGGACATGCAAAAACAGTCAGCACCAGGGACAGAAAAACAAATCAGCACCGAGGACAGGGTAACACAATTTGCATAAGGAACAGAGAAACACAATACGGTCAGCACAAGGAACAGGGTAATACAGTCCCAGTGACAGGGAAACTCAGTCAGCACCAGGGACAGGCAAGCACATTCAGCAACAAGGAAAGGTTTGGTCTCTTCTACAATCATGATGCATTACAGTTCGTTGATATATCAGCGTGTTTGTCACGACGAAAACAGATAGCAACTTTTAAAAGTCATCAATGTACATGTTGCTGCAGGAATGTTATTTTGACACAAAGAGAGGAAAGTTTTGGTTTTCTTTGAACGATGACAGTAACGATGACAGTTTTATTTCCTAACTCAAATCTGGTCAACCTGGGCTGTCTAATAACGTAATACCCAACCCCAAGCTAGTCTACAATACTGCCTCAGTCTACCCCAAGGTGCCTAAGTCCATGTAAACAATTACCTACATCCACATGATCATAAGCTCACACAGCAAAGATATCTTCTGTTTGTGTTGTGACTAAAATTTGCAATCGTCATAGCTTGTAAGGATTGAAGGAGGCGGGGCTTACATTCGACCGACTGGTTGATCAGATAAGAGTGTTTTAAAAGGGAGAGGACACTCTGAAGTCACCACAGGTCTAAGACCGCGGCAGGAGTAACAACGTCTCTTCTGCAAGAACAAAGACCCTCACGCCATACCAGATCCAGACTACGGTACAACACGAGCAATGCGGGGAGTTTGTACCCTCCTCCTGCTGTTGTGTGGCAGTACATGTCTGCTTGCCTCAGCCATACCCAAAGAAGAGGTGAGTGGGAAGATTTGAGATTGTTTGTCTTTCACACTTTTACCCCTGCTGGATGTTGAAACATTTATGATCATACCAGAGTTTTTTTAATTAAATATGTGACTATCAAATGGCAGTTCATGCAGCTCAAATGTTGTCCGCGGGAGCTATCAAAAGTCTTTGATATGAACGATCGCGCGAGAGCAGTTTGAGCGGCTGGTTGAACACGTAAGGCCCCTGTCGTATCCATAACCGTGCCTATCCAGTTCCTTGCCCATTTAGTGTTAGGGTTATAGGTTGAGCAAGGTTCTAGATAGTCCCGCGTATCCAATTAGAACGTTTTGCCCCAGGCACTATCCAGAATTGGGCCTGGGCACGGTTCTGCATAAAGCACGATTCTGGACGCCACAGCCCCTTTCAACTAGACGGCAATCGCTGAGCGACCGTACAATGACAAAAACTGGATTTATGTGACCCTTGATTTCATAATTGGAATATGATGCAATATGTAGAATTATCATAATTTAAAAGACAAAAAAACACTAAACGTGTAAAGATTAATTCTTTATCTATGAAATTCGTTGAGCGATCTGTGAAATGTAAGGTCAATTTAAACAGTTGTCGAAGCCTCCAGTGAAAAAGGGTGTAAAGGTCTGTTACGATCAAACAAGGTTTTCGTACGTTTTGCTTTATGTCAAGTGATTCGTGATGTGCTTCACGATCGAAGCATGTAGGTCATTTACAAATGCCATGTGGCATGTTGTTTTTCTCGTCGTCATCGGTGATACTGGACAGGTAGAAACATGCTGCATGAATAATCCGTTGTCGTGCTTCCACGTCCGCAGATCCTCGGCGCTGTCAGGGACTTCCAGCACTCTACCTATGGTAAGAAACAACAAAAAATGTATAACAATTCTTTCATAGTAAACACCAATTGAATTCTAATTCTGTGTACTATTATCATTATTATTTATTTGTTTCAGGCACTCACTGCCCCATAGTTAAACAGCATATACACAGCAACATAATCTACGTACATACAAAACAGAGATCAAATCCTATATATACAGACGTTTCCAGAAGTTTGTGAAGAATGTGTTGCGATAGAATGAATCTGACTTAAGTACGGACTGAACAATGGTGTTAGATGAGTGGAAAAGACGGTAAACAAAGGAATAGCACTGTTTATGCCATCTCACTGGCACTACAGGTTCTAGGTATTGAAATCAAACTCGTTTTAAATCACGTTTGTTTTGAAACAGGTGGGAATACACTAAATCAATAGCAATCTATCGCAACTTAGCAATGTGGCATCGTGTGGCGCAATCGGTAGGGTGTTTTGCCCAGAACCGAGAAGTCCCGGGTTCGAAACCACTGGTATGCCCCGATGTTGTGCCCTTGGGAAAGGCACTTAACACGACTTTCCTCACTCCACCCAGGTGTGAATGGGTACATGACTTCGGTTGGGGAAGGTCATATTGAGGTCACTTGCTGGCGCCGAATGGCAGCCTCCCAGACCCTTGTGACAGTTCCACAAAGTGGAAGTGTGGAGCAAATATGTATCTGCTGTGTATTAAGTGATTGTAAACCCTGCAGCAATTCAGCACTGGCTGCCATTGCACGGGTAATTTCTGACCAATAAACCATTGGCAATTTCTGACTAGTGTCATGATTTTCATTTCTTGTGCTATTTATCAACCACAGACGCCGGAGATTTCACCCACCAGGCCTCTCTAGACGTGCTCGGCCGGTTCAACCTGCTGTGGAAGTTTGACAGCGAGACCATCACGTTCGAGGCGCATGCGCAGACCACGGGCTACATCGGACTCGGCTTGTCGCCCAATGGTGGCATGGAAGGATCTGACGTCATCATCGGATGGGTGAAGGACGGACAAGCTTTTATAACGGTAAAATAGTTTAAACTACATGTATAGTCACCTGCACACGTCTTCGTATTATATCAAGTAATGTTCGAATAAGAATATGTACCATGCAAATATGTGTATGGCAAGAAATGACTATGTTTAAATGCATCAAATTATAGTGCTTTACAATTTCTTTTATCTTTGGAACGATACGATATGCTAATGATCAACTGCTTCGTATCCGTCTGGTTAATCCGACACATACACAGCGACCTCCACTGTATAATACTTATCATACTGCTAGAGTGTATTGTTGAACATTTGTGCAACACATGTGTCACAGGACCGTTTTGCGGAGGGTTACTTCGAGCCGCGGCTGGACGCCCACCAGGACGTGGAGCTGTTGTCCGGGTACGAGAACGGCACGCACACCGTCCTCAGGTTCCGCAGGAGGCTCAGGCCGTGCGACACTGCAGAGGACAGGGAGATCACGGTAAGGATTACCACACACCATTTTACTTTGTTTGACTAAATTCCCTCCAAATTTTATTGTTAGTAGTTCAAAAAGTATTTCAAAATTCTGTGATTTACGTTTCCATTAGCATTATAACGTAGCATGATAAAAGATATTTATGTCAAACAGGCTACATGACGGACAACACAGAAAAACATATTTGAACACAAGTTGAACATACATATAACTTAATGTTAAGACACACGCTGAGCGACCGTGCAGCGACCAAAATTGAATTTGTTTTCCCCTTGATTTCATAATTCAGTTATGATGCAAGAGGTAAAGGTATGACTTAAAATGAAACAGAGCCAAAACGTTTTAAAAAATCATTCTTTATCTCTGAAATTTGTTGAATGATCTGTGAAATTTTTGGTCGCTCATAAAAGTTGCTGACATTTGAGATTTTGGTCGCGCAGAGAGCGCGCAAGGGTCGCCGGAGAGATTTGCACGTTTTTCGGGGGTTCGGCGCTCTCACAGCGCTCTGGCCAATTCTAGGTCGCAGCGAGAGCGTGGCGGGAGCGCCGTCCAAGTGGAATGGGGGTATAAGAACGCGCAAAGGTCGCCGTAGAGATTCCACTTGTCAATGAGCACATTTTCCAGGAGTTCGGCGCTCTCACAGCGCTCTGGCCAATTCTAGGTCGCAGCGAGAGCGCCGTCCAAGTGGAATGGGGGTATAAGAACGCGCAAGGGTCGCCGTAGAGATTCCACTTGTCAATGAGCACATTTTCCAGGAGTTCGGCGCTCTCACAGCGATCTGGACAACTTTAGGTCGCCGTGAGATCTCCGTGAGCTCGCCGTCCCAGTGGAATAGGGGCCTACGGAAATCATGTAGATACTAGAATGTTAAGGTAAGAACCGTTTCGCTGACTTCGTCCCGAATAGGAAGACACCCAGCGAGTTATCTGGTCCTTTAACGACCTCGACCCCGTGGACCATGGCCATGTCGGACAGAACGGACCACACGTGCTGTACCACGGCAGGAACCGCGGGACTAAGAGCATCATCCTGCTGCAGAAGAACCCACCAAGCCTCGACATACAGGACAGCAATATCCTAACCATGGAACTGACCAGCCAGAATGTAAGTACATGTCCCTTTGCGAGTACTTGTATAAAATAAAGGAAAGTGATCTCGAACCAGTTTAGCTCAAACGAACTCAATGAACAGATCTAAATGGGTAAATCTTCCACTGGTCGTGACAGAGAAGGCAGGCGCTATGTACAGTATTTAAAGGGTTCATTGTACCGGGGAAATTCCCTTAGCTCTTTCGACAAGCACAATGAACAGTGGACCACAGCTTAACGTCCCGTCCTAAGGACTGCGACCCTTTCCGGTAGCGGATCGAACCCGGGACTTCTAGTTCCAGAGCCAAGATCGCTAACCACTAGGCTACGCACGCTACCTAATACTTGATATGCATCTCCTTTTAGCGAGAGCAAAGCAAGAAACTTAACTGATTTTCATTGATGTCTCCGGACTGTGGATGAACTTCCCGATGTGAATAGTGGAACACTAGGGAAAACTTGCTGAAAAACAACTTGCTGCTGAAAAACAATTTGCTCAAAAACAATTTGTGTCTGAAAAATAACTTGCCGAAAATGGCTAGAATATCACGTTATAAAGTGGAATTATCTTAGTCGTTTGTACCTGATCCATCGTATTGATATACACGTGTACAGGTTCTGGTCCCTGCGAAGGAGACGACGTACTGGTGTAACACCTTGCGGCTGCCAACGTTGGACAGAAAGCATCATCTTGTCAAGGTGATCCATGAACTTGCACTGATTTGTATCCTATGATTTTGTTACACTTAACCCCAATACAGTCCATACTTGTCTTTCATGACATGTATTTATGACGTCATTCACGTGACTTTATTGGCTGGAACCGTATAAATAGGGTATTCCCATAAAACTCAAAGGTATGCAAACAAATTTCTTAACGGAAATGGTGACTAACAGAATATTAGTGTCTGCTAAGGCTTGTGTTGTCAACAGCAACAGCAATGACGTCACAATGACGTCTTAAAATTATGTCATATATCTTTTAGCTATCCGCCATCTTGGGTCCGCCATCTTGAATTTTCAAAAAATGCAATTTTTTTTAGCAAAAAAAAAAATACAAAATGAAACTTGATGAAAATATAGACATAGAATATCTTTACTCATTACGTGTTTTTCGTTTGTCAGATCGAACCGATCATCCAGCCAGGTCACGAGTCTCTTGTTCACCATATCCTCGTGTACCAGTGCAAGTTGGGACAGGTCCCTCCGATGCTGGACGGGGGTCATGAGTGCTACCATCCCAACATGCCGGAAGAATGGAACCAATGCAAATCCATCATGACTGCCTGGGCAATCGGAGGAAAGGTTAGTGACGGTTACATAAGTGAGCCAATCTTAGTTGAATCCTATACATTAGCCCACTTGTGTAGACCGTTAGATCATGAGGTCACCTTGTCCTAACTTTACCATCAAATCAACTATATCCGCAAGGCTGATAAGATCACCTTTCTACCAGACGGAGATCACTGAGTCACCGTTTAGCGACTAAAATATAATGCGTATGATGTGCAAGGTATAAGGTAATTAACGTTAAAAGACAACAAAAATGTTCGTTCTTGATAGATTTATACATCAACGAATGTTTGGACATTAGAACAAGCAATGTATAAGTATACAACACGTTACATTTCAATATGTTGCTCTCTCCCATATGATTGAACTCATTTCTATGCACTTATTTGTATGTATGTATGTGTATGTATGTATGTGTATGTATGTATGTCTGTATGTATGTATAGATCTTACAAAAGTCGCTGTACTTTCGTTGTGTCAATAAAGATTGTTTTTTTTTTGTTTTTTTTGTTGTTGTTGTGATTCGATGAGTGATCTTTGCTCAAACAGTGATCACAGAGCGGTCGCAGCATTTAGGGGGAAATCGGTGTCAATGGAAATGTTGGCGGCACAGGGATCAGAAAATACTGTAAAATATTGTTCTATCAGCCTTCCAAACTGCACAGCTTACCAAAATGCACTCCAATGTCTCCGTAGGGTTTCACCTATCCCGACCATGTGGGCTTCTCTCTTGGGACAGACGATGACCCGTATTACGTCATGATGGAAATGCACTATGACAACCCCAAACGGATCAGTGGTAAGTCACTCGTTGTAAGGACAAACGTAATAGATCTTGTGCTCATGAAACAAACACGCGTCTTGTCTTGATGTTGTGCCCCCCCCCCCTTTCTTTTTACCCCAAAATGATATGGAGGAATTTATCGGGAATGGGGTGAAAGAAACAAAATAAGGAGCTCGTTTATACCAGAATTCGAGAATCTACACTCACTCAGGGACGGCATTGATCCAGATTTGAAATAAGACCTATTCGATTTGGCCGATCGGGATTCACCCCCACTTGGGGCCGGATTTGGATTTTTCATAGTAGGATACACGAATCTGGATCAACCCGTGCCATGGTAAATCCAGATTCCCGAATCATAGTATGAAGAGGGTCAAGTTCTCGAGTTCGTTGGGGTCTAGTCTCACGTGCACCTGTAGGTCATACCAGTTCAAACATACACTCGGGGCATACGGCCCACTGGTCAGGTCACACTGGGCTTAAAGGAACAACTGCAATATACTTTAACACCAACAGGTGAACGGGACAGTTCCGGACTGAGGTTCTACTACACGCCCAATGTGAGGCAGTATGACGCTGGTGTACTTGACATCGGAGTTACCTCCACTCAATCGCACGTCATCCCTCCCGGGGCCGAGAGTTTCGACACCACCGGCTTCTGTTTCGGTCTAGACCCGGTAAGGAGGCACAATGGACAATACATTAAAAAGTGACAGGAGTTCATTGCACATTTTAGGTTTCCAACAATAATATCAGCTTTGGCGACTTTGAAACTAGACCAAGGTCACTAGTGGTGTTCCCCAATGTAAAACTGATTAATGCCGATCGTTGAAAATTTTGAAGTTGAAAATACTATACGTCTTTTTTTTACAATATCTTTCAGAAATCAAGCTACTCCTTTCATTTACTTCATTCACCAGCTTCATTCACATACTTCATTCAGTCGGCACCAGGAACAGGGAAACAAAGTCGGCACCTGGGACAGGGAAACATAGTCAGTGCCAGGGACAGGGAAACATAGTCGGCACCAGGGACAGGGAAACATAGTCGGCGCCAGGGACAGGGAAACACAGTCAGCACCAGGGACAGGGAAACCTTGTCGGCACCAGGGATAGGGAAACATAGTCGGCACCAGGGACAGGGAAACATAGTCAGCGCTAGGGACAGGGAAACATTGTCAGCACCAGGGACAGGGAAACATAGTCGGCGCCAGAGACAGGGAAACACAGTCAGTACCAGGGACAGGGAAACACAGTCAGCACCAGGGACAGCAATGGAATCACAGTCAGCTACTCATCTAACTTAATTAAATCCCTCGTACCGTACAACAGTACCTGCAGGAGCTAGGCCAGCCCATCCACGTGTTCGCCTCCATGCCCCACGCTCATCTGGCCGGGACAGCCGTACGAACTAAGCTGGTCAGGAACGGCGTGATGCAGTCTTACGTCGGACGGGACGAGACGTACGACTTCGATCTGCAGGAGATCCGACTCCTCGATCCGGAGGTCGTCGTGAAAGAGGTAAAGGAAGAAGTCGCCTCTTCTGTCATTGTGGCTGTTCACTTGTAACATTTCTGCCGGTGCTTGAGGTTAAAAAAATACAGGCCTTTCTTACTTCATGTAACTAACTTTAAAGTCTAGATCCTAGACATGTACATCCTTCAAAGGTTTTTTTTTCTATGTTTTATCCTATAGGGTGACCTACTCATCACGGAATGCACCTACAAGACCACCGATAGGACGCAGGTCACGGTGGTAAGTTGTAGATCGAAGCACAAATGAATAAAAAAATAGTTTTGTTTTGCAGCCATTGTCATCAAAATACAAAGTGACGAATTTGCATCTGGGTGTATCACCATATGTATCATCATATAGTATACTTCATTTGCAACCGGACAGCTAATGATTAATTCTTACGATCAAACTGCTACTTCCTGAACTGCAGGGAGGTTTGGGTTCCAGGGAAGAGATGTGCATCAACTTCATTCAGTACTACCCGCGGATCAAACTGAGCATCTGTTACTCCCAGCTGGAAATCAATCAACAGGCAACCTTCTTTGGTATCTACTATGCCGGCTGGTACGTATAAGACTAGTACTGTTCATCTAACACGTGTGTTTTGTCTGCATCAACATTGGACCATGCATCAAGAGATGTAACGTTTTATAAAACCACAGTCAAAAGTTGTAATTAATTCCAAGAAATATAAACATCATAACGGACTGGTAAAGTCATCTTTGATTCAAATGTAGCAATGTGTTGATATATCAAGATAATTATGTATCAATGATAGTGAGTGTATGTGCATTATATGATGAATATCAAAGACGTTTGTCGTTTATTATCGTAGGGAGTATCCGTTCCCGATCTACTACCCGGCCAGCATGGTTAACCAGACCGTGATTGACGTCATTAATCAGCATCCATGGACCAATGAGGAGGCTGAACGTTTCGAACAACACGTTCGTAACGGTCAGGTGATGTCATACAACTTTCCGGTGAGTTCTTCATCACAGATATAAATCTAACATTGGCAGACGCCCATTGCAAAAATACTACGTTCTAATTGGCAAGATTGTCAAAGTTACTAGTACTACGGTCCCGTTTCCGATCCGGGGCCCGGCCGGGCAGGTTGTGTGAACGAAAAATATGATGTAAAAGACAACAAAAGACACAAAACGGGAAAAAATACTCCTAACCATATATTGTGCAATTTCTTTATGGGCATTTGTTATTTTTCGTTTTCGCAAACAGCCCGGCCGGGCCCCGGGTTGGAAATGGGACCGAAGCATAAAACAGTAACGTTAGTTGAATCTTACAAGCAGGCACAAATTGAAGAAACAAGATGATACAGAGTATATGACACACAATACTGACGCTCTTTTCTATTCAACTGATTGCAAGTAAGCACTTATCAAAATGTTTTATAAAAATGACGACCATCACTTCATTGATTGAATGACGTATCTGTGAGGTATTTAAAAACATCTAGTTATATGGCGTGTAATACTGTTGTTTACCGCTAGGATGAGGCAAATGATTACCAGCTGATTGACCAGCCTGCTGACCCCACTGTACCGGATGACAACTCCGTCTCCATCCCAGGATGCTGAGCTGATGTCGTCGTTCCCAGGACACACAGCGATCGCAACCCGATCGATTTTCATCGTCAATAAAGTAGCTAGATTATGATTAATGTGTGTGCTGAGTCTGAATACGTCACTCTTTTGGTAGCCAAAATATAATCACACCATAGCCGTGCAATAAAGGACATGAATAGAAGATCTATGATGATACAAATATTTCCCTACCTCCACAAGTTTGTAACCCACTGAAGAAAGTTTGATTTTTAGTTATAGAGGCAATTTGTTGTCGCAACAGAAGGAATTGGTCCAGCCTGACTGCCGCACGTGCTGTCATATTTGTATAGGTCGCTATGTGACGCTGTTGGACTGCGAAATAGGTAGGCATACACTTCGGGGAACTCTCTTGAGGTAGATACATGTAATGCACTTTTGTGTTCGAATGTAAGGCAAGAAAACGATTATCACCAGGCACCAGGAACAGTAATACTACAAGGACATGCAAATGCAGTCAGCGCCAGGGAAAGAAAATCACTGTCAGCACCAGCGACAGAAAAACAAATCAGCACTGAGGACAGGGTAACACAATTAGCACAAGGAACAGGGAAACACCATACAATCAGCATAAGGAACAGGAAAGCACAGTCAACACCAGGGACGGGAAACTTAGTCAGAACCAGGGACAGTGAAACACAGTCAGCACCAGGGACAGGGAAACACAGTCAGCATCAAGGATGGAGAACACAATCAGCACTAGGAAGAGGCAATATCCTTACCAAACGTAATTATGTGATGCTCGACCTATCGGACGATCTGATTGGTACAAGGGTCCTTCTACTCTTACCTTCTACAGACATTTTGGTTTCTGAAACTGAAATTCTGAAGAAAATCATGTAAGGTTCTAAGAATAACATGCGGTCACGACACGACGTGACATATAAAGTCTCTGTCTCTGTTTCACTTATCATCTTCGCCAAGAAGATGATGTTTTGGGTAGCGTTTGTGTATGTGTATGTGTATGTGTGCATGTAATTGAACAGCATAACTCGAGAAGGTCTGGATAGATTGTCTTAATATTTGATAGATGGGTAGGTCTTGAAGACACCTGAAAATGATTAGATTTTGGGCCCCCTAGCAGCTTGTTACGGTACTGAAACTTCCTGTTTTGATATCTCGTGTTCTGGACATGCTATGGTTCTGATTTTTTACTGGTAGATAGCTCTTTGGACAGAGAGTAAGTGACCCCCTAGCGGAGCAGGTTTTGCTTCGAATTCAGACTTTGAAAGGTAATAACTCAAGAAGGGCTTGGTGGATGGTCATGTATGTAGATAGCTTGAGTGATAAGTTACATAATGAGATACGTATCATGCAAATCTGTATCTAGTTCATGATAGGACTCTCAAACACGTGACATATGTAACTGGACCTATGGAAGTGAGAAATATTAATAGATATCAACTATGCAAATGATATTTTATATTTTATTATTCTGAAAATTAATAAAAAGAATGAATATAGAAAAAAAAGACGAAACAGACCCTGTTTGGCTCTGGTTCGAGAGCCTGTGGGAAAGACTTTCTGCTACATCAGAGAGATAGATCCTAATATTTACCAACGGAAAGGTTTGGTCTCTTTGTTCTGCAATCACGGTGAATTAGTTATCAGATCTGTTAGTCACAAAGAAAACAGATGATTAGAATTTCAGTAACCGTGGAATGTTATTATAGTATTTGCCTGTGAGTACCCTACAAGTGATTAGGAGATAAGAGTGCGCGAGGGTTATTCTGAGGTCATGGCGTACAAGGGTAAAGAAGTGAGCTCAACAACACTGCATTTACGGTCTCTCGCAAAACAGTGACTCTCAAGACTGTTCAATGTGCGTACATTGTCTGAGTACAATACAATAAAATACAGTAAAACACAATAAGATATAATAAAATGCAATAAAATACAACAAAATACAATAGAATATAATAAATATAATTAAATACAATTAAATACAATAAGATACAGTACAATAACATACAATGAAATACAACAAAATGCAACAAAATACAATACAATACAATAAATACAATAAATTTGATAAAATAAAATGAAATACAATACAGTATAGAACTACCATGACAGTCAAAAACAGCATAGCCATGCAGGATTATAGTAAACAACCTTTGGTCCTTCACCAATAGTACACATCTGAAAAGAGCAGACGAAAAAGTAGGGAAACTATTTGAAGACAAACATACGTGCATTTCTTGTACCACCCGGCATCCGCCATTTCCTGGGAACGGAAATAGGAAACGCCTGAGTACTGTTTATACACAGCTGTGGCAGTCATGGTAAATATGTGATGACGCATATTTAACTGATACACACGATAAATGCATTGAGGCTACAATTGCAAAAGAAACTTCATCAGCAATGGTCAGCTGCATCAAGTTTTCCTTATGGGTTTTGGTGCTTGTCTTGGCACTCGACTTCGCGTGTTCAGGTAAGCAAGCCTTTTAAAATTAACTATAGTTCTTTTGTTGCAATTAACGAAATCCATCCTGTAGAAATACTTGCTGTTATCCCAATGCCGATAGAATGGACCAATATGGCCCTCATTCCACCAGATTGCACGTCATTTGGTTTGAATACTAGGTCACAGGAGCCAAAAATGTACAACATTTGTCGAAAATAGCAACAAAACGCAAAATTAACCATTTTTAGTAATGTTTGAAAAAGAATTGTGAGTGAAATCATGTGGACATATATCATAGGCATCCCCATATCAAATTTGAGGTCATTTGGGTTAAATACCTGAGCTCAGGAGCCCAATTTTTTTAACCTAAAAATGGCAAAAAAAACGTAAAATTAATTTTGGACGGAAATTGAGATGCCTCCATATCTATATTTGCTAAGAATACATTCAACAACATGAGTGCCAAATTGCATAATTTTTCAGCTATGCCGCTGGACTACAGACGCCAATCGCGCTGCGACTATTATATAGGGTTGTCAGGCCAGCGCAATGACCAAGTCAGCAGAGTGTTAACCTTGCATTCGGTAGATTCCATGATCCAGCCGAGTCATACCAAAGACGTTTGAAATGATGCATACTGCTTTCTCTACTTACCTTAGCACTCAGAATTTGGGGAAAAATATGGTAGTTGAACAAACACACCTACTACTAGTGAAATGACGTTAACCCCCTGTTGTAGTGATTGCACAAAGTTGTGTGGCCCAAGAACTATTGAAACAGAGGTGGGCGTCGCCATATGCACCCTCTTGTGCGGAAAGGACTTGATTAAATCTTGGCTGGGAGTTATCGTTAGATGCAAACTCTATTCCCAAACTAGTCATAATCATCACTAATCGTTTCTACCTGCCCAAAACAATTAAGATCCACCAAACCCTGCTTGAGTTATCCTCCTCCAAAATTTAGGTAAAAAATGCCCACTGTAGCACCGTAGGAACCCCCCCAGAATACCCATCTTCGAACTTGACCTTCGTTTCCCCGACCCCCAACAACCTACTAAATTTCATGGTAGGTTCCTTCATACTGTCTCACAGATCATGGAGTTGCCCATGTGACTTTGCAAGTTGTGAATGACGTTGATCCGAACTGGGTCCCATACACCACTGTGGTAACCGTACCTGCCGGGCAGTCCGTCTACAAGTTGCTACTGATTGCAAGAGAGACCATTCCTGGCTTCACGTATGTACCTAGTTACAGGATAGAACAAGGTC
The DNA here is from genome assembly GCA_035149815.1 of Branchiostoma lanceolatum. NCBI lineage: Eukaryota > Metazoa > Chordata > Leptocardii > Amphioxiformes > Branchiostomatidae > Branchiostoma > Branchiostoma lanceolatum. The sequence goes on from CM068866.1 coordinate 15,558,830, forward strand.
ACACACCAGGGGGGGCCATAATCGGCTGTGTCCTTCGTCTTCACAAAACCTACCCACATACCAAATATCATCACGACCCATCCAGTTATGTTGACCACAAATATCCGGAAACAGATACACACACACACACACACACACACACACACACACACACACACACACACACACACACACACACACACACACACACACACACAGATAGAGAGAGGGGGGAGACAGACAGACTGACAGACACAGACAGAGAGAGAGAGAGAGAGAGAGAGAGAGAGACTCTCACGCACACAAACACACACGTTACGAGTAGTTGATAACCTGAATACTCGATAAACGTTCGATGCAAAAGCAGGTTACTGTGGTGACTGCATGGCTCATCACAAGTACCTCAGTCGTTCTTTCAAGTTGGTGATAATGTACATTCAAAGTAAAGATTCGCACGATTGGCATGTACATCAGTTAGCCTGGACGGCTTATTTTTTAAATAAGCCGGTTATGATTGTACAATTTCTCTGGGAACATGTACAGTTAGATTCCTCACACCTTCGGCGCTTGACACTATACACCCCCCACCTCAACATTGAAATTATGCGGCTGCCGCCAGGGAATATGTACTATGTGTACGTAGGGTGATGTTTTTCGAGAAAAACATGTTATCTTTACAAAATATTGATTACCTCATTATCAAAAGCAAATATCCATGGAACTCTGAGCAAACTTCCGACCAAACAGAAGCAAGTCAACAACCAGGAACAAATAGTATGCCGCTGAATGAAGACGCTTGTTTATTCTCCATTCTAAACAGGTTCGAGGCGACCTACCACGCCCAATGGGGTCATCATGTCACGTCCATCAACCACCTGGCTGCAGACGATAATGTCAACACCTTCTGGCAGCTTGAGGACATGAATGGCCTGCCCCACGTCCAAGGTACACGGCACTGTACGACAACATAGCCTTACGTTACAGACTGTCACTGTTCATTCCGCACTTTTTTTGCGGTTTTGTCGCTTAAGCCCCCCTCTCACTGGGCAGAAACTAGTTGGCAACTAGTTCCAAATGACGTTCGCCAACTAGTTTCTGACCAATAAGAGGGGGGCTTTAGAATAAGGAGAAACAGTAAGGTTGCAAGATACTCCGAAAAGCTAAAAGGAATCATGCAAATAAGGAGAGAAAGACGGATGATCCCGCAACTTGACTTATTGTGAAAGTGAATGTTACCGTGACTCCTCCTTGGCAATCAATCGGCGAACTTGTACGTGGGGATAAACTTCTCTTCCGTATTTTTATGTCTGCTTAGTAATTCCTGATCGTCCAAAACAAACTCTATCACCATAAATGCAAAGCTTAAGGAATCTGCTCCAGCGGCTTCTCTGCTACAGAAATACAGTAAGTGCTCTTCTCTGACTGTCCTCTTGTCATGACTGCCACAATCGCTAAATGACGCTTTTTGGTTTGGCGACTGTAAAACGAAGCAAGCGAATATCTCTATTTCATTTTTTTTCCCTTTTGCTGTGCGTAATTTCAAAGTAGATTACGCACAGCAAAAGAAAAAAATTCAACTGATTATAACTGAAGAAATACGTATTTTCCTAGAAAAAAACCCTGGGCACTTATTTTCAGCGCACCTCAGGAAGTGGTAGCCAAGGCTGGTTCATTCGCCCTCTCCACCAATGTGCTGTCGTATATCGAACTGTCTTAGGTATGGTCTTATATAGATAGAATTATGATTACATGAAAAAGGAACAAGCTTTTGAAACACTGCGGAAAGAAGTTCTCACACTACAGCTTAGTTTAGACGCAGCAGTAACTGTTGCCTTATTTTGGGGGTTTGGAGGTGGTTACTTTCAGTCAACTTTTCAACACGTGCCTTTTTCGGGACTGGACATGTCAAAAGAAAGAACAAACATTGAAAATGTCCAGATAAATGTCCTGGTATAAACACAACTCAGTTGTGTTTCTTCTTCTTTTACAGGAATAGACTGGGTCTATTTGCACGAAGGAGATACTGTGGTGTGGCGTTATACCACATATGACCCAACCGGCTTTGACTTTGACTAAGAATGGTCAATGAAGGATGACCCAGGCATATCATCTGGATGACACATCTTCGTTACAATATTACAAATAAAGATGTTCTGTGCTGCACACCGGCTGGTTATTTTTTTCATGGAGATATTGTTTTGAGTGTGTTTGCGTGTGTGTATATCTGTGCGTCCGGATGCTTAAAGTCAGCATAACTGAAGAACGCCTTGATGGATTGTAATGATATTTGGTATGTTGGTAGGAGTTGGGAGGAGAAAGGTTAAGGTTGATTTTTGACCCTCTGGTATGTGTCACTGGATCTGCAATGGCGTATTTGTCAAAATCTTCTAAGGAGAATAACTGAAGAAAGGAGCAACAGATATTCATGTTATTTACTATGCAGCGCAGGTAGCTTAGACACAATGAATCGCAAATTATGCAAATTGGAATTGAATTTGCATAAGTAATGAGGATTATCTATAAAATGTGATATAAATTATGCAAATGTGGGCCTAATTTGCATAATATATATTTCATGGAGATTTGAGGTCTCCGAACTCTTGTTCTATCTTGAATTGTGTGGTCCTTGTCTAGAGGGAGAACGAAGGAGAAACTGCCATAGAAAAAATCAGGCTTGCGATTAGTTCTACAAAATAACATTGAGAGATGGCATAATGACCAACCCTTGGGCCTCGGTGGTAAGTGGGCAGGAATGTGCTTTAGTCAGGAGAAAGTAAGAGAATTAGAAATAGAGAGATATGGAGAGCAAAGGGCAACATAAAAACATTAGTCATAGAACATTCCATTTCATAGAGATACAGTATCATACATAACAAATATGCCTTCATTTAGTAAAATCCGGAGGGAAAATTATTAAAAGATGCCCATAACGTTGAATCATCTTCAACATATCGTAAAATGCTACGGCAAATGATCTGTTTCAGCCTCTAGGATTCAGAAAGTCTTTTTTAGATTAATTCGTTGCATGTCATCATAAGTCATGCATATGTTATCTGTGATAACATGCGGAGGTCGACATAGACGTCAAGACTATTTGGTCGGCAAATTACCTGGCAGTGCGGTGGGGCAGGTTTAATGGGGCTAGGTCAGCGGTCATGATAACAGCGCATTGGGGAATGTCTTTTTGATGTTGTGATTCACGTACTAGGAATATGAATTACTCACATGCACAGAGAGAACTCATTTTTCATGTAGATGTATTGCTTGTCAATGTTGATATGCTTGGTTTGTTTCCCCGTTCTACGATAATTCCTTTGTGCTTTTGCCGCCCTACCTTAATATAAAAGAATACTATACCAAAATGAAACATGTCTGTTAAAAGAGTTATCCAAACATTATGTTGGCGTTGGCCTCCTGAATAAATATTTTCACACTGCGTCTACTATACTACCCACGTCTGGCTAGCCTCCAGCATGCTATACTACGTACCTCAGGGCCATGCTTTCATCAGGGCAGCTTCATTACTATAATACACAGTGGACTCCTGATAGATTACTGCGGTCACGTTTAAGTGGGTAAAACTAACCCCCGGGAATTATCCATAAAAGTACTGCGTGCGTATGTTCTGTTGATTAGACTACCAAAACGTTGGCTCAAAGTCAAGGGTAATCCCAATTCATCCCTAGGACTAAACCACATGATATAAAGCCGTGACTATCAAAATCACAACGTTCTTGTACACTTGTATTGTTTTCTAATCGCTATAGCGTTTCCAATTTTGCGAATATAAACCATTTTCTATCCCTTTTTATATTCATTTTCATTTTCTCCCAGTAGTATCATAAAGTGCCTATATGTGCACGATGATATGTAAATGTGACATTTCATTTCATACGTATAATTGCTGAGTTGGAACCTGACTAGTTGGTGTGTTTTGTAGTACAAACACGAAATTTGTCACAGCAAATAGTTTCACAAAAAGACGCCTTCACATTGGCATATACATTGTTCTATAGATTATTTCTGTTGTTAGTCATAGCTTAGACTAGTTCTTTGTATTTGTTAACTATTAGTAATAGTTCGACTTTCATTTGCGAACGTTGCCATACATTGTACCAGACACAATTGTCGCGCAATAAAGTTCTTCTTCTTCTTCATTGTACTCTGTAACTTTCACAGAAGGTGGTTCCTCGCAAATATGACATGTTTGCCGAGGCAAGAAACTTGACTGTGACGCATTTCCTAGCGCTTATCACCATGTACACGATGTTCAGAATGAAATACAAGTTCACAAATCACGGCTTTATTGCTTGTAGACACAAGGCGTCTGTTGTGACTTGTGCAATTCACAGTATGCTCTACCACCGACCATGACGTAGCGGATATGTAAAGCCTCCCTCTCACTGGACCCGCGGCACGCTGGCGGCGTCGCTGCGTCCTAAACAGGATTTGTGTTACCCTTGACTTTATAATGGGAATATCATTCAAAACGTACAAGTATGACCAAAAAGACAACAAAACACATAAAGCTTAAAAACAATTCCAACAAAGTCGACACAACAAGTGAAAAGTACAACGTCTTCTGCGACATACCAACAAACATTCTATGAGGCTAATCTACCCCTATAATATAATAGACTATGTAGTGTGGGGTGATGATGTGCTTTTACAATTATTGGTGGAATTTCTAACGTGTATGCATTCTTTTCTATATTGTCTTATGTGTACGCAGGAGTTTTCACATATTAGTACATATACATGTATATAAGGCACACGAAGAAGAAGGCACACGAAGGCAAGAAGAGCCTATACAATGACTTTCTTAAGTGACTCGGAGTGTGCTTAAAGTGTGCTTAAAGCGTGCCCCAAGCGTACTTGAAAACGCGTGTGTAACCCGGGCCTGTAACCGACCGGCACTTCCGTGCCAAAATAGGACTCTACAGCCATATGAGGACACATGCGACTAGGATGGATGAAAAATGCAGTCCTCGTCATATTGACGGACGAACATCATATATATGGAGATGTTCTTTGCTGTTTGAATCCATTGACAGAAATCTTTGCGTGGTATACAGGACGATGAACTTGAAGAAAATTACATTTCAAACATGAACACTTTATGTTTGAAAGGTAATTTCCTTGCTTACAGTGTTTGTTCAAAGTGGAGAGAACAGACAGTTTGGAATTGTTTCGATATTCGAGACTAACGTTAACGGTGTTTCCAAGTGCTAGTACATGTATTCACAGCCTGTTTCTTTTTGCGTGTGTGTCGTAAGATCTCGTAAGGTCCCGGTGTTGCTACTCCCCGCTGTCAAGCAGGGGCCATCATCATCTGTGGACATGCCGAGGAAATGAGATGGCCGTGTTCTTGAACTTAGGTCAGCCTCCAACATCAATACGTGTCTTCGGGGTCAACAAGCGAGCAGCCCCTGCAATCTTATGTTGAGTCTTCACTTTTACAATCTACAGAAGAACTAAGTTTCACACAGAAGAAGTTAAAGTTATGATAAAGTCCTCCCCGCACCAGACGGTGCATACGGCGGCGCCCATCTCCGTTTCGGCAGCCCTGGGCCACACAACTTTGTGCAAGTCACTACAGCAGGGGGCTAGTCTACTGGTAGTGGTGTGTGTTTAACTACCATAATCCCAAAGATATACACAAAAGAAGTACAAGCCAAAATCACAATATTTCAGTAAATATGCAAACTGAAAGGTTTGATAGATAGCGAATGTTGAATTGTTAGGAATCTCAAGAACAGTTTTTTTTGCATGTGAATTGTGCCAGGTTATTTTATGCTCCAGAGCCATCCACAGTTTTTCAGTAGACGCCCAGCTTGAGGCACAACACACACTAGCGCTATCTGGAAATTTGACAAAAGTTTGAAGTTAGAAACTGGTCTCCAAACAGCTTCGCTAATGTGTTTTACCCGTTGCCTTCGGGAGCTGAACTTCCAAGATGAAATGAGTTGAAAACATCGCCTTCCTACTTCAAAGCTTTCCCCGCCATCACAGCTATTTTGGTAGGAAGTCGTCGGTATCGAAGAATTTTCCGTTGTGAATGTCACGTTCGCGTGTCCTAATAATGTTTGACGTCTAATGTCTTTTTGCCTTGTGGCTAAAGTAATAGAAGCAAAGAAGGCAGCTGATAACGTTGTTTCCACCTCGAAAGCTCCCCGCAAATACGATCTGTTCACCGGAGAGTTAAAGTGCCTTAAGTTTCTATCCCAAGCTTTTACGCTGTGAATCCGCCGGGTGTCAGAAAAGCTCCTTGGTCTGTCTTTTAGCATGATGTGCTGTGTCTTTTGAGCAGCGCTTCGGGGAAATGAAGTCTGCTGAAAAACACATTCCAAGCTTCTCACAATTACGATTGCTTTACAGCGAACGAACGTAAAGCTTTCATCCAACGCTTTCACAAGGTAAATGTAGTATCCGGTCTCCTAATGGCTTTTTCACACAGAGCCTTGGGAAACGTGAGTGCGTCGGTGAAGTCAGCTGAAACATCGTCTCCACCTTAAAACAGACACTCATCCTTGATAGAAAGAAAACGCTTTGGACATGAAAAGATTCTAAACTCTTACAAATGAACTGTTAGTACAATGTTCACGTCTAGCTTCCTACAGGAATACAAATATATCTGGCTTCTCATGGCGAGGGATCGTCTGGTAAAAGTTACTTTCGAACTTTTACTGTCTTTCGTCTGGCAGTCTGGCAGTAAGTATTTTGGACGAGAGGCGCCAATGCCGAATTCTACAATACGTTAATGCTTCTTTGGCCCTTGTTGCACCTGATTAATCGAATCTATTATAAGTTGCGGTTGGGTGCACTCCTAAACGCAAAGAGAATACTACATGTAGTTACCATTATCGAGAAGACATATCGCTGGCATTATCCTTGGCACCAGGGGTGATGGGATTTCTGTATTTTGCTTTCAGAGTAGCTGTTATTAAATCACACGTTAGAGACCAACGGTTTAGATTTAATACCGTCTTCTGGACAAATTCTTACCAAAGGCGAGGTGCTATCACTCACGGCTTGGTATCCAGTAGGCGTAAGTGCATACTAGCCCCCCACCCCCTTTTTTACAACATGCTGTGGCCTAGTTGGGACAAAATATTTGGCAGGTCACCCAGCAAATCTCATGGACAAAGAGCGAATCTGTTTTGATGTTTTGATTGTGTTCTGTTGTCTTTTAAATCATTATTTCGTAACGTGCATCATATTTCAAATACTGAGATAAAGGGTTACGCAATTCGGCCACTCAACGGTCGCTCGAAGGTCACCGTCTCTGTCAGTGGACCCGCGACGCGTTGGTGACCTCGCTGCGTCCTAGATTGAATTTGAGTTAGCCTTGACGTTACAATGGGAATACCATGCAAACGTACAAGTATGACTAAAAGCACAACAGATCACACAAAGCGTAAAAAGATTCGGTTTTCATCGATGAAATTCGTTTAGTGCGGTGTCAAATCGCTCGGTCGCAGCGAGGTCGCCAACGCGTCGCGGTCAAATGAGAGGGGGAGTGGGAGGGGGGCAATGAAACATGAGCAATACTTGCAGAAGTAATAAAAGCGATCCCGCTGAGCCGACGCGGCTGCAACACCTTGCAATAGACCATGACGAATGGTGCAATCACTCAAGACGTTTCCCCTAAATCCTCCTCTATCAAGGCCTGATTGCTGACCAATACCTGTTGAACCGGTGTGAAGCGGCTAACATGATTCCCGATAATGAGCTACTCCTACCCAAATGTGCTCTTGAAGTACCAACGGTAGTGATTTCTTTTTACGGTTTTCTTGGGATTTCGATGGAGGCCAACAGCATGTTTGTGGACATGAAGGGAGCAAATTGGGATGGAACGGAGATTGCAACGCTTTATCTAATATCCCATTTTATAGTCAGTGCCAGTATGCAATCAAGCAGAGGTTCGGCTGGTTTTGACGTGATTTTAGATTTTGTTGGGCTCTCTATTTTGTCCCGTTTTCTTTATGTCGCCAAGTCGGACCCGAGTCTCTACTTGTGGGGTCGTGTGGCGTAACGGCAGGGTGTTCGGCCCAGAACCCAGCGGTCCCTGGATCGAATCCCCGGACGCCACCGATGTTGTGCCCTTGGGAAAGGCACTTTACACGACTTTCCTCACTCCACCCAGGTGCAGAAATGGGTATATTGTTCTTCTAGATCTGTACGTGGCACTATTGAAAAAAGTTATGAAAAACTTGAGTGCAGTGCCACGTTGTCCTTGTCTGTCCAAAAACGACGTAAAACAACAATCTCTACTTGGATAGTAATGCAAATGCAAATGTTTGTTGTTTTCAAATATAGTACATGTTTCAAGCACCGTATAATTGGAACGAGATCTTAGGGTACTGAGTAGAGTAAGGGGGCATTGCCCCTTTGTCTGGATTCAAGACGTCCAGAGGACTGGGACTAAAGTCAGACAAAGTGTCTGGTTCCTTGTCAGATCTCAGCGTTTAAGAGTTTGGTTCCGTCACGGGGTGCCCACAGTTTAACTGCTTCAAAGCTGCCATTACCGTAAGTGCTTCAAACGCCTTACGTGTCAAACCTCCCCACCGGCGACGGATTCTCTATTTGTGGATAGCAGGGATGAGTATGGTGAATACCAGATGTGATGTTAGGCCCCCCTCCCACTGGACCCGCGGCACGCTGGCGGCGTCGTTGCGTCCTAAACTGGATTTGTGTTACCCTTGACTTTATAATGGGAATATCATTCAAAACGCACATGTATGACCAAAAAGACAACAAAACACACAAAGCTTAGAAAGATTCGTTTTTTGTCCATGAAATTCGTTGAGTGCTTTGTCAATTCGATCGGCCGCAGCGACGCCGCCAGCGTGCCGCGGGTCCAGTGAGAGGGGGGCCTTACCGGTACCAGGACTCGTGGTATCCGGCCACATGAAACAAGCAGGCGGCAAATCAACTTTATTAGATGTTTCCATTGCCACATCACTATAATGCCGAATGTTAATTTCGGGTAGCTGTTCAGAGAAGAAGAAGAAGAACTTTATTGCGCGACAATTGTAACGGGTACAATGTATAACAACTTACGTACATGCGAGTTGAAGTATTGCCAATTGTTGACAAATATAATAGCTAATCTAATCTAATCTAATCTATCTATGACTAACAGTAAAAATAGTCTATGTAACTTACATAATGTACATGCTAACGCTCTAGAATACAGTATGTTGGTATCAGTATGTTGTGTCAGTAATGTATGATATTGTCTCGTTCTTGCACAGAGTTATAAACAAATTTGCCTACATGGATGGATATATGAACAGGGCATGATAATATCATATTGAATATCTCTGTCCTGGTAGGTGGTGATATTGTGTCGGACGTTCAGATGAAGCGAGAGGTTGGTATGGGAGGGGTAGGTAATGAGCCCCTTCCTTGCATCTACTTGGATATATTGCTTGCGTCTCTAAATATTTCTCTTGTTTACGAACTTTTTATTCCTGTGTGACTAAAAACCTGGTAGCCTTCAACAACTGTCATAAAAAGTGTTGTGTGAAGGAAAAGACAAGGTTTCAAGCAATTCATTTCTGCTCCAAGAGAGAGAGTCGTAAATTGAATACACAAGCAGCTTTACCCCGGCAATAAAAGAGATCAGTAGTGATGTCATATAACACACCGCTGTTGATGAGATCGGTGTCGCGGGATGTTTGCCCATTCATGTCGACGTACGTCATATAAAGGCAATAAAACGAATGTGTGCCGTATATCACAGGCTCACTTGCGTGTGTCGCAGATGGATTGTTGTGGTAGAAGGAAACTAAAGGAAATCACCAGAAGTAAATATAGTAAACAAACATGAGTCCCAAAAAGGAGGCAAAAAATACGGGCACTTTTGAATGAAGTGTTTTTTTATGAGTAGATGTTTAATATGGACCAGTAGCTGCTGTATACATGTGCGTACTCTTATACAGCAGTCAACTTTATATGCGTTTGAAAACATGCTCCATAAACTCCATAAAAACTAGTTGTACTATTTGATATTTCCAAACTTTTTCTGTCCTTACTAAACGAAACGACAAAGGCACCTCTTGTTATTCTTCTCTCAAACATTGTGTTTCGTGGCGGGATTTACAAATGGAATCTTTGTGTACTTCATTTAACAATAACATTTCAAAATTGATTTTCACACAGGATTGGATTTTAAAAAAATCATATTTTGCAAATGCAACTTGGGCTGATGACGCCATGAGTTGCTGCTGAACTGAAGACAGTCAAGGGATCTGGTTAGTTATATCATCCATCACTTAAAGAATGACAAACCCAATTGTAAATCACCATTTTAACAATACGGGAACGGAAATATCCGCCATGATACCTACTCAGAAGACCTTGGGGTATTCACTACGATTACCTGAGGGGAATTAAGAGCCGGATCTAGATAATTACCTTTCTCACCCCAATCAAAGCCCGTAATTCTAGCTGAATTGGTAAGTGATCATTTCCAACCCAAAGGTTTTAAATGCATCGTGGTTACGACAAGCTGTATTGCCTTGGTGTGTCTTTGTGATTTACGTGGGTATATTAGTCTCTTAAGCTAGCTGACTAGATACTGAACTGATAACAATGATGATGATGATGCTTACTTGAAGATGCTTTGATTAAGAACTGTACAATTTTGGTAGCCTTCACCAGGCCCTCCTACGGGCGCATGGATCATTGAATTTGGCAGAAAAAGGAAATTATTAGCCAGTAGAGTCAGTCCACGGTGAAGATCACATTCTGCAAATGAAACCCTGGCAAATATTCTCCCTACTATAGCCGGCGTAGTTAGTCTGGTAGAGACTGCTATGTTGGCAGGACTCAAGGGCTGATCTGAAGGAGTTAGTTAAAATGTCCCTCGCTATTAATTAATTTTTTTTCGAGGCTTTGCTAACATTCCCAAGCCCTGTCCACTAGAGGCAGGGACCGCACTACGACCCAACTTTTGATAGATTCCTCAACGAATTTTATAGATAAAGAACTAGTTTATCACATTTTCTGTGTTTTGTTGTCTTTTAAATGATATTATCCCATCTTGCTCATATTTCAATTATGAAACTAAGGATCACACAAATCCAATATTGGTAGATGTATATGATAGCCGTCTAGTGGAAAGAGGGCATAACTCATAAGACTGCACATAATACTAGTATGTGGTGCGATCTTACTGTGAAACCAATTTCTTTTCGAAAAATGATTTTGAGACACGCAGACTTCTTCAAATCAGTTTTTTTATGTTCATTGATTTTCCGTGTAATGAAATAAGACATAATGTGTGTGCGAGTGGATACTAAAGTATGTACAATTGTGGCCACGACTGTAAAGACGTGAAGGGGAATGAGTTTTCACCCACAACAATGGACTTCCTCAAGGGGATCTGTCAATCTAATGATTAACTTCAACATGGTGGAATGAATGAACACCCACACACAAATTACTACGCGGACGGGCTTTTTTCTACTCCAAATAGAGGTAATCACCCAGAAATACGTTTTCGCACAGTACTATGAACTTCAATACAAGCAAACATGCTTCTGACAACACATATCACCCTCAGCATAGCCCAATTTCAACACACATAATTTCTCATCAACTTCTCCATATTCGCATCATCCGATCACGGACACAGAGACTGCCAGCAACATCTTTCCAACTCATCTCCTAATCAAACCAGCTGAAAAAGAAACTCTGAGCCTTTCATTTTCCCTTCAGGGACCTTTCTTTATCAAGATATATCATATTTTTGTCTCGGATGAAATAGATCTAATAGACGTGTAGACTGCGGGAGTCAGACACCGGTGAGTTGAGGCAGGTCGGTAATTTGATGTGGCCTTTGGATAATGGAATGGTGTATGGTAATTAGTGGCTGACACTGTTATGTGCACGGTGTAGTCGGCACGTTTGGGACTGATTGGTTTTCCCTAGGGGAATAAAGAAAAATCAGGCTACCTTGAATAAGGCATTAATCAATTAGCTCCATTCTGCAAATGGCAATAGTAGGCTCGACCTAAGTGAGAGGCAAGGAGTTCACGAAAGATCCACATATAGATAACAGCTAGAGACGGAGAGATGACATACAGACGAAAGATTATTAGCTCAGGCAGTCGGTGTCTGCAATGGGTATTGTGTGGTGAACAGATCATTGTGTTCAAAGAATCAGTTCTAATTGTTGATTTATATGTATAAAGACATTGCATGAGTTTATTGTCGCCACCGCAACTACATCGTCGAAAAAAAAAGTCTAATGAACCCAAAAGGTAGTTCATTTACGAAGTTTTTCGATGGCTAGATCAAAGAAGAGGGACATGTGATGCCACCATTGCAAATAGGTATCGACCACACCTCAGCTGTATCCGCTTGTATTTTCGATACCAGTGGATATATTCATCACATTATTTAAACGTTGACTTTTACTAGACTTTTACCTCCCGGTTCCTCGCATGATTACCTATTTGTAACCGGGCCCCGCGTTGATTTTAAGGCCGGGTTAAATGATTTGGGGTCCCGGCCGGGTCTAAAAAAAGCTCGGCAGCCGCAAGGTGTCCCACGGTGCCACGTAGGGGTCACGCCCGAAAGTGAGTGTCAAAAAAACATTCCGTGAACTTCCCGGCTGGCGGGGCCCCTTTGCCAATTGTGACCTTAGCATGACCCTGAGAAGCCTTTGCAAATACCATACATGTTGCGAAGAGCTTTATAGGTTGACACTCACGAGAGGTTTGGACCGCAAAAAATTGATTAAATTGAAAGTTAAGACAGGCAATTTCACCCCTCTTTTCCTCGTGCGTGACTCCTGATTCCACATATGAAAGTTTCTTGGCCTTTGGGAGCGGGAAGAACAGAAAGGCAATTTAGGTCTGCCTATTTCGCTTGATATGTAGCTCATAACATGATGCCCATGGGGCACTGCAGGAAATACAGGAAAGCTATATGGTCATTTCCTATCACTAGAAGGTTACTGAAAGTGGTTCACCATCCCCGCGGTTTCAAGCTTTTTCTTTGATTCAATGACTTTTTTGCTGCATGGTTTGAATATGATTCACTGCGAAAATAGTCTTACCATTCCAGCAGGTTCATCTTGTTTTCTTTGATTCAATGAATTTTGGTGCTTGGTTTGAATATAATTCAAGGGGAAATATCCTTACCAATATCCTTACCATTCCAGCAGTTTCATCTTTTTTTCAATGAATTTTGGTGCTTGGTTTGAATTTGAATTAGGAGAAATATATCATTTCTGAAGATAACAAGTCCTTACCCACAAAGCTGCTTTTACCGATCAGGTTCGAATTTACAATAAAGTATCAATACATGTTTTGTTACGAGTGCTATAACGTTAGAACAATATGAAGAAAAACGTTTTCAAGGTCAGATGAACAATTGTATAGCATTTGACACCACTGTGGTGGCACTTTGTTACGAGTGCTATAGAACAATATGAAGAAAAACGTTTGCAAGGTCAGGTGAACAAATTGCTTAGCATTTGACACCACTGTGGTGGTATAAAAGACCATCTACACAGACGCATGTTGTAATAAAGTACAAACCAACAATCTGCAATATCGTAAAATGAAAAAGTGTGTGCCTTGACATTTGGTAGTTTCCACTTTCGCAAAGTGGCACTTTGACAGTTAATGTGAAGAGATATTGGAATCGTCCATGTGAAACGGCACCTCTGGCCTAACCCTGCCAAACAACAAGATAGCTGGCTACCCAAGTGGTAAATTTAATAGCAAGACAAAGACCCCAGAGTACCTAAGGAAGGTAAACCTTTTAGTGTATGTTCAATCATTTCTCACTGGGTACACTTGACCTTTTCGAAGAGAATCGAAGAAGGTGTTTGACCCCAACTTCATTGAACGATGGGTCTACGGTTTGGCTATGTATTGTTTGAAAACATGTGCTTCAAACACATGTATTTATTTATCAACAGTTTAATGTTTCATTTGCAAGCTCTTGCCCAAGGGCTAATTGCAACATGAAACAATGCATAGAAAAGGGTATACTGTACAGATAGTTCGAGTTAACAATGTTGACAAGTGGAACAAATGGCTATTCTAAGAACTACTACGGAATATAATCTGCGCTCTATAATCTGGTTTGACTTCTTTTTTGGAAGCATTGGAAGACGAAGTGTTCCACCTTTTTTTTTTATAATGAGTGGGTTTTGAGAGGTTAACAGGGTTCTAGTTTTCTTTTCGTCAGTAAACGTTTGGAAATTGTTTAACAGGGAAACGTTGAAAACAATGACGGCCCGCCTCAGTGAAACGACTGAAAAACAGTGAAGATGATGATGATCTATTTATTCATTTGTCAATCTTTAGGGTGGTCTCTTCAGTTAAGTATGTTTTATACGTCAAACGCCAAAGACGGTACTGGCACTACTGCCTATGAGACAGTTTTATACATCGTTCTTAAATCTGATGCGATTGCATCGCGGCTCGGTCATTTTTCATTTCACCCCTGTCACATCGGTTTGTCTCGACCCGTTTCCCGTTTCGTTCCGCCTGACCCACTCCTCTGCTGCTGTTCTTTCTTCTACTAGTTTACACCCACGTACGGGAAATGTGTGCAATGTGCGGATAATGCTATACACACAGCTACAACGATGGTCTGCGTGTTATAAGAAATAGTTTGGAACTACTTCGCGCTTTCGTCGAACTACTCTCTGCATTCAAGAAGAAAGTAAAAAATCCCAAGGATCTTCCGTAGCTTTCATCATCATCATCATCATCTTCGTTACTGCTGAGCCCACCTTGAGGCGGATAACTAGTAGTTACACAAGTATTCTTTTGAGTTGAATATCTTCATAAATGTATAAGATTGATGTTTATTAGAACACAGTCATTTTAGTCAATTTGTGAAAAAAATTGTTTTTTGTTTCTGACAGGAAATAATGTCCCATGAGTTAGTGTATGTCTCCAACTTCTCCATGAGACTGCAACATGGCCGTGCTATTGCAAGACAACATAGACTTTTTGGACTACGCGTCAACGATAGCCCCCTTTCCTATCAGATCTAGGAGTCTTAAAGTCCACTCATGTTCCTTACAGATAACGCCAAATACGCACCATCCGTGCCGCAGACACCGCAAGAATCTACTATCTCGCATGATAATGATGATTGTTTCCTGGGAATCGCCCTTAGAAAGTTACCTTTTCATGATTGTTTTGTTGGTCGGTGCCGGCGTCATTGGACATGTATTTGGTTTCCTTTTTGTGATCATACACTCACTTACTCCGCATAGAACTTAGTTCTTCGTGCTAATTTTGCATTTATAATGATGATTGTTACCTGGAAATTGACTTTGAATTGTTGATCCCTTATAAGTACCTTTTCATGGCTGTTTTGTTGCTCGGTGCCGGCGTCATTGGACATGTATTTGGTTTCCTTTTTATGATCATACACTCACTTACGCCGCATCGAACTTAGTTCTTCGTGCCAATTTTGCATTTGGAAGACATAGCGAACCACTCCTATCCCATCTAATTGTATGTACCAATATCCCATGTGATTTAGCACACATCACTAAGCATGTTACGTTGACAATGTAGAGCTGATGTGAAGATAAGATGTCTCATTGATCGTGTGTTTGACGTACGGGTTGATCCTTTCCTCGTGAAAGGTCGTACATCATTGCACGTCCGATCCCGGCAACAGCTATGGGAAATGAGTGAGTTACTGTCTCTCCAACTTCCGGTGTAATTATAGTTTCCTTGCTATTTGTCACGAAGTCAATGACTTCGACGGGCACGGGATTTAGGCTATTGGCTTCATAATCATCATTGGGTTCAGTGTATTCACGTTCAGTGCAAAGCAATCTACTATACGGCAACTACTTGTCCGTGATATCCGCTTCTCAAGACACAGCATACAATGATATTATCCTGTGTTAGGCTTCCAATTCCTGATGTTAAAAGTTAACTTTTCCATCATCCCATCTAACTTTTCCTCCATTAAGTCTCTCCCCTTAAGACACATAAGGTCCTCCCTAGTGCCGTACAATGGGCGATTATGGTCACATAATGCACAAACGTACGACCGTCGTTTAAAAAAAAACGGCACAATTACACGTCATCCAGTACTAAGGATAAAACCTAATTGCACGCGAGGGAAACACAATCTAAAGGATTTTTTAATGGTTTGACATTTGATTCAACCTACCGGAAGAGGTGCAAATCACAGACTGAGTAGTTCAACATCAAAGACATATGCCGTGGTCTTTGATGAATGCGGTCAAAGGGGTTGGCGCGTGGAAAACCAATTAACGTGCACAGCATGTCTCTTTCCGGCGGCTGATGAGCAGAATCTACTCTCTACACTCAGAATGGTTTGATTAAATGTTCGGGGCTCAGATGTCGCCGATCAACCTGTTGTTCCCTTCCCTCTGGGAGACAGCGACAGCATGTCTGTACATGGCATACCAGTTTTCTGTTTGGTTCCTGGTGAGACTATTGAAGCTGAATATCAGGCGGTTTGATAATTCTTTTGTGGGTAGATTTCCGTATCAGGAAGCTGATTGCATCTCTTAGACAGGCTCTTCTTATTCTGAAGGGAGATATAAATGATGCCTTGATATCGGCAGCGTTCCGACTTGCATACTGAACTGGCGCGGAAACTAAGGATTAACAGGAGTTGAGAGACAATATTGAGGTCTGTTGCAGACGATGGAACCGCACTGTTCAATTCGGCACACGTTTTAACGGTTGGGTTTCAGATTGAAACGTTCAAAGGAAAGGGATCTCGAACCAGTTTAGCTCAAATTAACTCAATGAACAGATGGTCGTGACAGAGAGGACAGACGTTAGTATTTACAGGTTCATTGTACCGGGGAAATTCCCCTATAGGACTAGCTCTTTTCGACAAGCACAATGAACAGTAGACCACGGCTTAACGTCCCGTCCCAAGGACTGCGATCGTATCAGGTAGCGTGCATGTCGGATGAGCGACACAGCCTGGATCGAACCCGGGGCTTCTAGTTCCAGGGGCAAGATCGTAACCACTGGACTACGCACGCTACTCAGAATACTACTTAAATAGTCTAAAATTCAGGTGACGTTTTCTGTCCGATATTTCAGATACTTGTTGTTTCCCTCAAAAGCGTTTCTTTCTATGGAACTGCTCGCTTTGTTGTTATCCCTTTACAGTAGCTGTTCTTGCATTCTTACAATGTATTTCTAGTTTTGCTTCAGTTTCTTTCAATAATGAACGCAGACTCAGTGAACAGATTTTCATACAGAATTTATTTATTTCATTTCACAAAACTACTCTAATACACATCTTCAATTTACTTAATTTTCACTGTGTACACCGCTTCATGAAAACAAGTGAGTTCCAGGTAGTGTTCAATATAGTGAAAGAGGTGCTCATTATTAAACTGCTGTGGTACCATAAATACCTTATTCTTAATATACACGTGCGCACAAATATAGCACTTTTCTCAAAAACTTTTCTAACATTCATCAGCTAATATAGAGTACCCACATTTTACATATTATTTTGAACAACACATCATTGCACCATCCGAACAAAATGTTAGGAGGAATGGAAATGTACAGAATTATAGAAGTGAAGAACCGGTCATGGGTATGCCCACGTGTTTTCAACACAAAAGTAGAAATATCTTTAACATGACCTTAGAAGCACTTTCTAAAGTTGACGTCTACGACGTACGTGCGTTATCACATATAAGGAACGCCGCAGGTCAATACGTTCACACCTACTATCCATCAACTTACGCCGGTTCGATTTCAGTGCCCTCAATCTCCTGATACCGTTTATAACACTTAGGAGAAGATGAGTTTACTTGGTAGTTTGACAGGCACTGGAAGATATGAATCATTTCACCGCCTGACCTTATTGATGAAGCATTTAACCCTCAAACACCCGAACCTTTTTTTGCTACTAAAATGACTGAACGGGGTCAAAAATGACCCCAAAATGTTTTGTTCAGTAAAATCTTCCTTTTCATTTTTTTCACTGATTGCTATCCGTACGTTGCTTCATCAATGTAAGAGGAATGTTTTGGCATGTTTAGGTATGACTTATTCCCGTTCATTATCATAATTTATGCAAAAAGCTCATAAGGACCAGGTTTTGAACTATCCCTATGTAGACCGGGCGGGGACTTTTAAGGCCCACACCAAATTTCATGTTGCATAACTCCTGAACGGTTTATGCTAGAGCCCAAAAACTTGATGACGTGTCATAAAATGTCATTGACAAAGATTTCAGATTGATAAAGTAAGTTCATCGTTTTTAGTGTTGCCAGGGCAACGGGTTTTTGACAAGCATATTTCACAAAATCTGCTAATTTCAGCTCAAACAATGACGTTTCGAGGCTTTTTTGGTACACCACATTTGTTTTCTTACATTGTTATCGTCTTATGTAATCCAATGTAACTCTCCTGATGTAACACTAATATTTTTGCTGATGTGATGACGTCATCGGTCAAAATCCAAGATGGCGGATAACATCACATAAAATTACGTCATAATGACACAAAGTTCGTTATGGTAATATCAATTTACATGTGCATCATCCTCTGAAAATTTGCTGGTCATACAACTACTAGTTAAGGAGTTACAGAGGGCAGGTCTCAAAACAGCACATTACTTCCGCTGGGGTCAAAAATGACCCCAGTGGAATCACTCTAGACTGTCTTCTATAATGTCAACGGTATTGTGCCAATCTCCCTAGAAAATTAGGAGAGGTTGAAATAGCTGCCTACTGACGAAGTCACGGAAGGGATTTTTTTTTCGATCAAACATATTCAAATGGCACATCAAAATCCATGCCTGGGGTTAAAAATGACCCCACTCGGGTGTTTGAAGGTTAAGATGAAGACAAGAAGCTAAATTTGTCAATACAACGCTTAGTTTAAAATTTGAGGCGATCTACATACTGGATTTTTTTCTGTTTTTGTGTATACAAATATCAAATTTGCTAGTAGCTAGAAACAAACATCGATTGAGAATGTCACTTACGAAAGTTGAGGGAGAGGAAACAGACATTCCACATTTTCTCTAGTCACATCGATTGTCTTGCAAAAGTATTTATCAGTTTTTTATACTAGTCAACAACACATTTGGTGCCGTTTCATTCCAATCATTGATAGATAGCTATAACTTAAACACGTACGTTTCACCATCAAGATATTGAATATTTCATACATTTCCGTAAGCCTGGTGACAACATTACTACTGTCACTCAGTCTACACAGACTAGGACACATACTGTGCAGACAAACATTACAAAACAAAAAGTGCATAAGAAAAACGATTCGAACGGTCGAAACACACAGCTCAAACGTTCAAGAAAACAGTACATAGTTCATGTAGATTTTGTGTGACAACGTTACAAGTAGAGATAAGAAAGTTTTCCAACAGGTTCGACGACCGGACTACCTTTTTTATGACTTATTCTGCCTTCTGTGATAGCTGGTGACAACCAGTCTACCCTGCTCCAGGCACAACCTTCACTTTCCTTCTATTGATTCCTGATCTGCTGCAATTATCCTTCTGGGAAGATTTATCTCGGTACGGGTGACGGTCACAATCTAGTGTGTAATAAAACTGTTTTTCTACCGTCTTCAATAATGTAATTACGTCTGAATGACAGCTTGTCTGACACAGTGACACGCACATGGCTCATCGATTGACCTCTACTACCCCCCTCCCGATTCCACTAGAGCAGCGACTTCACTGCAACCGCACTGTGACCTGAAATTTGAAAGAGCGCTCACAGAATTTCATAGATAAAAAAAGGAATCTTCTTACGTTTTTGTTTTGTTGTCTATTCAGTCATACTTTTACATTTTGTTTGATTTTCCAATGTTACAACAATCCAATTTAGGTCGCAGCGAGATCGCAGCGAGGTTACCGTTCAGTGAAATGGGGGCCTTAATTACAGAATCCACACAAACTTAAAGGATACACAATGCTTCAAACATGCCATTCCTATCACAGCTTACAAATTCAAATACTCTGGTGGCATGTCCCTTGCGCTTTGCATCTTTTGCTAGAATTTCTTTTTTTCTTGTGTGACCGTGTCAGAAAATATGTACAGACTTTTGTCAGTTAAGTTTTAAACATCTACAATCATATGACTTCTATATCTTTATGTATATTTTAGCTTTTTCATGAACTTTTGATGACTGTCTGTCCGTCTCAAACGAAAGTGGGGTCCAGTGACATATATGCTCAGTTTTTGTCACGTTTCTCAACGTCTCCTGCTCAACAAATTGAAGTCAACGTACCAATTGTTTGCCCTAGATGACCGTCATGGCTGTCATGGCGGTGTCGGTGCGCGACATCGTGTTCGCCCGCCGGATGACGGTGAACTGGAGAGTCCTCATCGTACTCCCCTCGTAAGCTCTCCGAATGTCCGCTCTGCGTCGGCAGCAACAGAACAGGTAGCGGTAGAAAAACGTCCGGAAACTTTTGCTCAGGAGGAAGAGAGCGAGGGGGTTGACGCAGGAGTTGGAGTACATGAGTCCCTGGGACACCACCATGGCCGCGAACATGTCCAGGGGTGGGGGCGGGACCGGAGAATTTGCCCAGGAGAACCAGCGCCACATGTTGACGATGTGCACGGGGAGCCAGCACAGGGCGAAGATGCCCACGAGGATCAGCACGGTCTTGGCGACGTTCTTTCGCGCTTCAAGCTGGCGGATCATCGACTTGTTCGCCGTCGGCATGTTACGGGACGACTGAACCAGGTTGCGGGCGATCATGACGTAGAACACTCCGATGGTGGTGAGAGGGAGACAGTACAGCACGGAGAACTGAGCCAGAGTCGCTATCTGTCCGTACAGCGGCTGATAGGAGGGAGGTGTGGGGCGGCAGATCTTATAGTTCAGGTTTACTATCATAGCGTTACCGTCGGGATCAGTCACGCTGAGAACGCGGTGAATCTCGTCCACGTACGACAGGACCAGATCAGGGGTGGCCAGAGCCATGCTTAGCACCCAGATCAGCACGGTAACTAGGTTGGTTCGGCGGAGGGCATGGTTAGCTTGGATGCTCATCGGCTTGACGATGGCTCGGTACCGGTCGTGGCTCATGGCCGTCAGCGTGAAGATGGACACCCCGATGGATGTGAACTGGATGAAGGGCATCAGCTTACACAGGATGTTGCCGAAGACCCATGCTGGAAGGAAGTAGTTGGCTATGGTGATCGGGACACAGCTGACCAGAACCAACAAGTCCGCCATGGCCAGACTGGTGATGAAGATATTGGGAATGTTCCTCATGGATTTGTTGCACCACACGATGCGTATCACTGCCCCGTTCCCGAGGATTCCACACAGGGCTATGAACGATAGAACCACGGCCACCAGCACCTTGCTCCAAAACGGCGGGCGGACGACGTTCCGCCACATTTCCGTCTCTACTTCGGGCTGATCCGTCAGAGACGAGTTCGTACCGTTCACGAGATCATCGGTCATGTTTACGGGAGGCGAGTCCGTCAGCAACAACCACATTGCCGCCGACACGTTAGCACTGTAGTTCGACATCATCGTAGTGAATGAAGTACAGCGTTCTACATCAGAGTAAGTCTACAGTCAAACCTGTTCTGTAAGCCTAACTATCCTGTTAGGCATTCTTTATCCCTCTCCTCTTCTGCGTTGGTACTCGGTGTCTCTTCCGCCGACGCACACGCTCGGTGCTGCTCACTGTAGGCGACGCTGAGACGGGTATCTAGATAGAGGGAAAGATATCAGTCCGTAGGTAAGAGGAAAGACGCAACCAATGGCACCTGGCGAGGCTATGACGCCAAACAACCTGTCACGTCATAGAGTATCAGCCTATCAGAGGAACGCATCTGCTTGCCTTTTGCACAGCTACGCCCGCCCCCACTTTTCCTACAAATTACCGGTCAATGAAGACACGTACTGTTACACACCAGCGGCTGATAGTCCCCATGGGTGGGCGTGCGTCAATGGCTACTGGAGATTAAGTTGCCGGGTTATCATTCTTAGATCTGGCGGTTTCTTACAGATCTCAAGCTTTGTGATGATACCTACGGCTTTCCCTGCCATTTACGTGCTCTCATTTTCGCGCAGTGCAATGGTAATATTGAACAAAGAAAGCTTTGACGTACAAAGGAGAAAACGAGAGGCCAACAAATGATACACGTCACGCCCTCTGTCTGTACTGTCTAGTAATAAACTTGAGAAATTAGTGTGTCTGTGGAAATTGATGCTGTACTCCGGAACCAATGAACAAAATTGATTGCTGAAAAATACTGTCGTTGACTTGGCTGAAAAGACTGCCAGACGAACTTAAACTCTTTCACCTTTCCTACTGAAGACAGATTTTTCCAACAGTTTTTCGGGTATTAGGTGATCTAGGTCCGGGAATGTTTTCTTAAAACATAATCTTTAATGGTTATACTTTCAATACTTTAGATTGCACGCAGAATATTCACGTTTTCTACGACCGCTTCACAGTTGGCCTAAACAACGAAGAAAAACTTTTCCTTTTTCTGCTTTACGTACATTTTTTGACACCTGTGAGTTTTGTGATTTATGATGTTAGAGCCCGGCGTCATTATGTCCTAGTTAGATACGATCTATTGGTACTCTGATATTATGGCCGTAATTTTCGTCCTAGCCAATTTCAAGACACCATGTAAGACAGTGACGTCTATGAAATGATTTACAGGAGAAGGACGCACATCATGGCGTGTGATAGAAAGGCAGATAGCGCAAATAAAGTGACGGTTATACGTATTATTGCTATCATGGAATGATCCACATAAATAACTCACTGGATGATCATTAACACGTCACAAAAGTTCATCTTTCTTCCAGTTTCAAAAAGTGCTGAAAACTCCTTTGGAGGAAAAGTGCCTCTTCCATTCAAAAGACTTGAATATTCGTCACATTTATTTAGTTCTTAGATAATGTCCGGTCAGAAAACGTGATAGTTGAAAAGTTGCGATCACTCTTTTTTTGCATCTTAATAATAGTCTATACCAATAGTCTCACTAGTAAAATAATGAGTTAGCACCCCTCTAACTCATTATTTTATTATAGAAGAGCGATCTAAAATCCTCTTATCAACAAAATAATGAGTTAGCACCACTCTTTCTCATTATTTCACCAGAAGAAAGACTTAAAAACCTCTTTCTAGTAAAATATTGAGTTACTACCCCTCTCAGTATTTTACTAGAACGAAGTATTCCCGCCTGTTTGACCCCCTTACAAACAGCTTTCTAAGTTGAAAGAAGGAGGTTAGATATAACCTACTTGGTTGAAATAAGTTGACAGCTGTGAGAAATGTAAGGGAACAATTTTCCACCCCATGCTATCGTAACATTTCTATTCATGTCAAAGACTAGACGGTTGTCCAGCCACAGGTTATAGTGGTAACACCCCGGCTTGGTGTGTGCAGGGAACGGTGGACAAAAGCAGACAGAACCATCGATCACTACTTGTCGAGGTTACAGTCCGTAAGCCTCCTGAAATAGGGTCCTTTTCAGGGTTAAGAAGCAGAGATTGAAAGGGGCCTGGTAGAAAGTGCCCCCTTCCCCCGTATACTTTCTTGACAACCATCGATGTTCTGTGTCTGTTCTTTCTTATCTTATATTCACAGAAAAAGCGTATACGTCGTAGTGGTATAGATGGAATGACCGACATAAATAACCAAGTGAAACTTGGCACCAAGAGACCACGTCTAGCGATGTAATAGACGTTAAACAATGACAACGACAACAACACAGAATGGTAGCCTGTTCAACTCGACATTGACATCTACATGTATGTGAGTGTGTCCATCACATATTTACTATTTAATCATTAAAAAGCATCAGTCACCAACATGCAAGGATAGAAAGACGTGTCATAATATCGTCATTGAAGTTTCACTCCATCAAAACTACTTACGGCGTCTTCGCGAGAATGATGGAAAAGAGCATGAACACTACAACACATCAACCTCTTCCAATCCATTGCACAAAATCAAAACCCATTTCACACTGCACTTGTTTTCCTTTCCGGTGAATCCTCGGGGGGGCTGATTCTACACAGATAGGTGAGCATCTAGAACCGTAGAATCCGCTCTTCCGTGACTTGTAGCTCTCTTTGGATGATGTTTTCTTACGTAGCACCACCGAGTACGTGCTGAACATCATAACTATGAGTTATTCCTACTCTTCGCCTGTCAGTACCCTTCAAGGAGATTCACCACCCATGGGACCGGTAAGCGTTAGAGCGTCACCAGCATAACTGTACACAGCACACCATAGATACAGACTGACGTCACTAATCAAGACAAGGTCCAATGAATATCGCGATTGTTAATCATCCGGTGTTATGCTTTTAAGCGTCCTGCTACAGGACCCCACACTCCCTTCGGAAACGCGCGTGCAAGGGTTTCATTAACAGGCATTGCGTGTAAAAATCTATATCAAAGGAATCTCTGACCTTTTGTGCTTCAGAACCTAACTGGCGAAAACAGGTGAAACAGGCGAGTGGGATGAAGCCAACCGATCAATTAACAGTCAGTGAGGCGAGGTCTTCTGGGAGATCAAAGACTACAAAATAACATGGATATTCTAAATTAAAGGCATTGAAAATTAGTACAGTGTTTAGGGATAGCTTCTAGTTCTTTTGTTAACCACACTAGTCTTTTCTTCACTGCTTTGTATCTGTTGTAGTGGCGTTTGAAAATCTTCTTGCCCCAAACCCCGGGTGTGAATTCTAATTCTGTTTTTTGATTAGATAGGGATCTACTCGACAGCCCATGAGCGATGGCCAGACCTCACGCAGTTGTGAGAGAAGTGAATTTACCAGCGCTATGACAGAACGTGTATTAAGTATGAGGTGGTGTTGGCGTATACAATGATGAGATCCCGTCTCTCATGTCTCTTATTTTCCAAATGTTGTACCGGAAAAGCTTTCTTATGCAACGAACAAAATTCCGATACAACGTTGACTAAAGATCCCTCAGAAACCGTGATGACGTGATATTGTAACTCCAAGACAACAACCCCTGTATCCTGTATACATTGCACTGATAACACATTGTAACTGAGGTATCATTTTGATCAAGGGTTAAAATGCGTCTAGTTATTGCTGACAGTTGACTTTACCAATGATTGTTGATATCAAAAAACAAATAATTCACCAGCCAAGCCGAACGAGGGGGGTCCTTTGTCCTGAGTTTGCATATTACGTTTTGGGACAGTGCTGTATTTGCGTGTTTCTCCTCCCTTTGACTACAAGTTTTACCATTTCATCATGCATAAAATTTTAGTCTGGATGCTCGGTGAAGATTGACTATTGTACAGGTTACAATCCTTAAAAACGATATTTTAATTCTTTCATACCAATTACAATAAACAATGAAACACAACTCACACTGTGCCATATCATGGATCGCAATCCGATCCGTTGAAAACAGGCAGGGTTTAATTTCAAACTCTCGACTCAGAACCCTCAGAACAGGTCTCAAAGGCCTGACCACGTGAGAGAGTGAAAAGGGTGAAATATCCAAGACAGTGTCATCATCTGAGGCTGCGTAGGGCAGAACTCCTAAATGAGTTCTAGATTTGATTTCCTTGCCGCCTTGAATTGATATGACTCATGGGTATAGTATTTCTCTTTGTATCCCTTGTCTGATAATAAGATGTTCTTTAATTAGGTCAGGTATGTTGGGATGTGATTAGATCTACTGGCCATTTTGTTAGGAGGTTTTTAAAATGCAGACATTGGTGAACCCACTGATAAGTTATCTTTTTTCATTTCCGCTCCGGATCCCGTGAGGGTTGCCTCGTCAGTGACTTGATTACCCTGTTCGATGGCTTGTAACAGATATACTCCCCTCATTCACTTCCATTTTGAGAAAGAAATTCTGTTCAAGCATTATATTAGAGAAAACACGAAAATGTGATACCCGACGGCATGATAAGAGAGTATCATTTTTCATTTTATCTCCCCAAGGTGTGAACGGAAGCATGTACGTCATCCGGTATACACTGTTGTATAAAAAGTGCGTCAGAAGTAGTGATTGATTTGCAAAGGGTGTTTATGACCGTAGTTAATGATATTCTTGCTACAACCGCCAGAAATCAGGGGATGGTGGAATGTTGGGACTTTTCAAGCCGAAGGAAAAATACATCAATTTTATGATGATTTTCGACTTTCTGCTGTTTGATAGCGAGTTCCTAACGTACATGTCTTCTTCCCTAATTTCTCTATGTATGTATGAAAGTTTCTGGTATACGTGGATATGCTTTACGATGTGTCTCTGTATTAATGGAAAGTCATTTGTAGAATACTTTGTTCTACCGCGGCGACATGGGAATCCTGTCAAGGGCAACGGTCCTCGGCAGTAGCTTTCATGTTCTCTTTCATGTAGTTATCTCCCTTCTTCAGGCTTCGTGGGTCTTAATAAACTGACACCACCTCTTTTACCCACAGATAAAATTTCATTCACCTTTGAAAAATGAGGAACATTAGGGGCTCAAATAGTTGATACCCGCATTGGAAAGATAAATTACAAGGCGGTGGTGTTATTAAATGGTTGTCTGAATCGATGAAGAGTGATGGTAGCCTGAGTGTCTAGTCAGTCAAAGGATTCTTGACGTAACCCTGCACATCTTTATCGTCTGTGTTTCCTGGCTTCTACGGGTAGAAGTTAATTAATGACCGCCTTATCTCTATGCTCGTGCGGTCTACAGGATGTCTGCCAGGTTTTCCAGGAAATCGGCGTTACATGTAACATGAAGCAAGCCAGGCGTGTGGCGTAACAGTAAATTCAGAAACTTTTCTGGTTTACTTGTTGGTGGCGAAAGACCCCTGGATTTTGCAAGCGTTTACCCTTCAACTCCAGTACTCTTCATCATGATCATCAAGTGTTTAGACAACTTCATAAACATGCTAAAACGTGATTGGTCGTTTTGTAGTCATCCGCTTAGTCCTTCCAACGATACACGAGGAGATTGAAGCTAAGGTTTCCACTTTCGTGAATTAGACATTTTAGTATGACAAATCGTTGCATCAGGTAAGAGCACATCACGTGATGAAGATCTCACTGCAAAGCTGCAAGTATGTGTTGTGTTTGAAATAAGAGTCTTACAGCGTAGCATCGTCTCAACATTCCTATGATATATTTTGATGCAAGATTTATCAATACATCCGCAAATACATATTGATCGCAACAAAGTTGTATCGACTGCTTAAAAGGTGAAAACAGGTCACGTTCTAGTGGCCTTAGGTCTCAAATCCATCACATGCACGTCCATCTGCGTGCCATGAGGCAATACGTGCAGGACGTGCACAACTGACTACTTCCCGCTGTCGACTTTCCCGACTTGCCCACTTAAAACAGTCGCTCGGTTTGAAGTTGGCATAACCTTTGCTTTTTTCTGTGTGATGAAAGACCAATGCAATGATTAGGGGGCTTCGGGTCAGAGAGTGCTCACCGGGTGAATGGCAATGGATACGGTTCAGTCGGAGCGAAGACTATGAATGCATGAATGATTTGGTACGACTATATCGGGCAGTGGCCGCTACCCATTGGCTAAATCATAGCCTTTAGAAAGATGGAACATGCCACCAGAAGATTAAGCAACTGCTATAGTGTGGTCGAATTGAGCATCTGCATCGATTCAGTTCTTCATTTTGGTCTTACATATGTATGACAATTACATGCAACATGTTCACCATATAAAATACGACCCTGGTCACTGCAAATCATACTACCTTAGAGTCTGTGAAGACATGTTATCGACGGATCTCTGTGTTTGGTGCTTTGGAGGAAACGTAAACCGATTATGTTTTTCAACCATCAAAATTGAATCTAAAAGACACGGCCATTGTAAAACGTTGATCCTTATCCTGGCAAATTGACTAGAAATGATCTTCATCCCGACTAATTGACTAGAACCGTCAGAACGATAGTAATGACATCTGGCGATGACATCTTCCTTAATCTCATTTCTACATTGCTGTTTGATTGGTCACGCCAACTTAGTTCCGTTCCATCTGAAATGAATGACGCATGAAAATTGACCAAAGGTCGAGATTGATCGTGACCGGATCATTGACGTTTCCTGTTGATGTATCTTCTTCGTCGCCTCCTTGTCTCCAGTAATTACACAACCATATATCATGTAATTGGAGCTCCAATTCTGTCAGTCTGTACTATATATAGCCTGTTTCCTGTAACATGACACTTGTAATAGTTTGTTATTATGTAGATTTGAATTTCCGACCGGTAGTTGGGTTGACACCGTGACACGGTGACAGATGACAGTGCAGGCAATCATGAGCACAAGACCGCAAACCACATGTTCATCCCCGCGCGGCTCACCTAGGGGATCTCGGTTCCTGGTTAATAATTTATTCCTTACTAATTCGTGCATTCTCCTTCCGTTTTGTGTGCAAACCTGCTAATGTGCTATGCATTATACATTCGGTCTTAATGAGTATAATGAATTAGGTGTTGTTGTGGGCGAATGAAGACGGTTTAGCACGGAAGAAAGTGTGCATATTCTCACATTGCTGCATCTTCTAGAATCTACCTGTTCAAACCTGAATTATGTTGATATCCATTGCATTTATTGATTGTTTTTTTAGATACCTTTAAGCCAAAGGTTAATCTTCATGGGTTCAGGATAAAAAAGCAACACATATATATAGACATACAGTTTGACCAAGGAGGTTATATAGACTATATAGCCTCCTTGCTTTGACAAATCTAGAGTTGTTGATGGCTATCACATCGTCTTAAAAATGATATTCATTTTACTCGTCAGTTATGAATCAACTGGCTGTTGGTTTTGACGGAAGCATTTCTGTTTCGACTTGAAACCAAAAAGAAAACATTGAGGTTATTGACCTCTTCTGAGGGAAGTATTACGGGTAATAAACCGCCCCTACGATGCAGCACCCCGATATGCGAAGGCCCAGGCAGTTACATTGCGTGCGCGGTTCATCAATTCCCGTTATTAAGAACACAGACTGTTGGGTTTACGATGGGGATTGGTGTAAAAGACCTCCATACGTTTTGTACATCCCATCTTGGTCAATAAAAAGCTGCAGTGGGCTCTGTTTTTGATGAGCCAGTCTCCAAATTAAAAGTTGTCGGCAGGTTTACGATCGCCCAAGGTTCGCTGTGTATTTCATAACAAAGTGGGTACGAACGTGTTTGAAGCATAAAGCCCCCCTCTCACTGGACCCGCGGCACACTAGCGGCGTCGCTGCGTCCTAAACTGGATTTGTGTTACCCCGCTGTGTTAGACTGGATTTGCGATTACACCCTCTTAAAGCCCCCCCCCCCTCTCACTGTACCCGCGGCACGCTGGCGGCGTCGCGGCGGCCGATCGAATTGAAAAAGCACTCAACGAATTTCATCGACAAAAAAAAAGAATCTTTTAAAGCTTTGTGTGTTTTGTTGTCTTTTTGGTCATACTTGTACGTTTTGAATGATATTCCCATTATAAAGTCGAGGGTAACACACATCCAGTTTAGGACGCAGCGACGCCGCCAGCGTGCCGCGGATCCAGTGAGAGGGGGGCTTAAGACACACAAGTACCGTACGCTGCTATCTCTATAATAGTGTGCTCTGGAACATGTGCTTTTATGCGCTCTTAGCAAACCATATCGGAAACATTTTTCATGGTCACCGTAACAGGTTTAAGCTCCATTGATATATATGAGCTGCGTACGCCAAACCGGAACACGTAGCTCACAAATGCTCCATTTATATTCATGCACTCAAAGCCTTGCATAACCGGAAACAAGATCGATACTAGGGATGTCCGGTAACACGTAAGAAGTACGTCAACTTGTAATAAAAACAACGTTCCGGTATAGAGCTATTTTACTACCACACCCATTTAGCACTGCCTTTCGACAAAACGATATTAACTCGCGAAAACGATCATCCACTAACACTCTTCAACGACTCAAGCGATCCATCAAGGACATAATTTCTATTCTCTCTGGCACTGGAGTGGTAACGGTTTTGCGTTCTTGGTCGTTAGATTGTACATTCTGGTGTAATAGCTAGTATCACGAGTCTAATATATATATAGTTTTTCTCGCTTCAAAAATCAAAAGGCACGGTTAGATGGGACAACAGTGCTTCAAAGCCCCATAATTTCTTACGGTGTGGACATGTTGCCTCTTGGACGCGGTGCAATTGACTGTAGAAATCCCGGCAGATGCGTTTGCGTTTCGAATGAGAAGCAACCATATTGCGCAGCTTTTTCTGGTCGCATGGTAAGACTGCCATGTTTCCCTCACTTTTTCTCAACTGAATGGGCATTAGACCTCCGAACAACTGAACCGATATTCTTAAAGTCCAAATGAATAATCTGTCAGTTTGTTCCTATTCTGTCCACATCCACTTGGACTGGGACAGGGAAATCGTCATCTTGAATACTTTATATTGAGACTGTATAAAACTATCTTTTTGTCATTTCTGAGTGTGTATGCTTGAGGGCAGGGCGTTATTCTGATAAGCCAATTTGTTCTTCAAGCCGTGTGTCGCACTGGTCGTCTCAGCCTATCTGGCTGAGTAATCGCTTCAACAGCAAAACGAAAATTTCAAGCTGGGTGGACAAAGATTTGCTGTACATTTACAATTACAGTGCAGTGATGAGTTCCATTGTGGTTGCGTCATCCCTCACCCCATCCGCCCTACTTTGGGAGCCCAGACTAGGACCGGGTCGCTAGCGATTTCCTTCGGCGGCCCAAGACAGTCAGCCCGCCAAATCTTAATCGCTCTGGGGAGTTGTAGCCCAGGGGAGTGGACCGCGCCCCTTTACCTTTGTTGGCAAGGGCCGGTCAACTCTCGGGCTAGAACTCCACCGGTGCGCTAATTACGGCATCGGCGGGCTTGGAGCTCTAGGCCGCCGAAGAAACTGGCTAGAAGGAACCGGGTAAAAGGCCCAATAAACAGTCTTGTTACCAGTGTACATCCCTCCGTGACTGCACCAGCTTTCGAAGTTGTAGACCGCCACTCCACTAGACGGCGATCGCGCTGCGCCCTCGCTGCGACCCAAGTTGGATTTGTGTAGCCCTTGAATTGACCTCATCATTGGAACATCATGCAAAATGTTTAAGTATGCCTGAAAAGACAACATACAGATCGGACAAAACGTATAAAGATTCGTTTTTAACTTTGAATCTTGTTGAGACTTCTGTCAAATTGTCAGGTCGCGGTTCGGTCGCAGCAAAGTCGCCGCCCTGGTGGAATGGGGATGTAAAACAGATCAAGAAAACCACCTTGACAGAAACTGGTGCACAAAATGTCCAGGCATGAGCGTAATAGGCCTAGTAGCAATTACTTTCGATCCCAGACGGATCCCAGGATAGTTAGTCACTTGCAAACTTCCATCAGTAACCACGCAGAGTCAGCGAGCGAACAATTTGACTTCTAAATAACAACATGAATATAGATTAAACCAACTATCCCTTAATCCCTGCGTTGGACACGTGTGCCTCTGTGGAGGAAGTCAGTACTTAGCCAACTTGTTAATGTTTCATGAAATGTCAAACAGAAACTTTCATTTGGATACTGTTGCGTCATTTCTAAGAAGCCCAGTTTTTACCGAGAAATGCAACCGAAACGAGAATGTCTGATGTACAGAGACCAAAGTTTCGTATGGTTTGACGAACGAAGATCAGTAACTGCTACAGGCAGTAGCACCTACACACGGCACCCGTTTACTTGGATATTTGCCCGATCACTTAGTTTGTGGACGGCTTTACACCCGTCTAATACCCACAGGACGGGTCTGATGAAACTCCGGTAGTCGAGGCCATGTTATTGTACGGAGATTGATGGCAGTTTTCATGTTTCCAAACCAGGGAGAGGTCAGCGCTCTCGCGCTCGTTACATAACTGCCGTATTTTGCCAAGGGAATGTGAGATGTTCTCCATCATTCATTCTGAACCAACAGCATGGTTATGCTTACTAGTGTGTAACCTTAGAATAAACTTGTTCCGTTTTGCTTGAATCTTTATCAAATAAACAAACAAAAAACTGAAGGTATTTCATTATTGAATAATTTCTAATCTAGTTTCCTGCCCGTGGAAAATCATTTGAACATTCGCGGAAGATAAACGAAAATATCATGACCCCTCGCGATGTATATGGACGTTTTAAATATCATTATATTACTGTATTCGTACCTATCTGAGTAATAAGGCTGATGTAGTGCCTTTTAACGTGCTGGAGGCACCTCCTCGATCACGGGACCCCCATTTTACGTCCCTTACGAAATACGAATGCAGCTCCAACAAGGATGCTATTCCCGGATATGAACCGGGGTCTCCCAGTTATCAACTAATTGGAACCAGGAGCTCAACTGTAAGGCTGCTACCAGTTGAGCTGCAGGGACATCCATAACTATAATGCGTAAGCCTGTACTTAACTTAATCGTTCCCTTTTAAAACCAGGTACATAAAACCTTCCTACACCCCCATTCCACCAGGGTGGCAATCTCGCTGCGACCGAGCGATTTGACCGAGAGCTGAACGAACTTCATAAATAAAAAATATTTTTTCGCTTTGTGTCTTTTGTTGTCTTTCTAGCCTTGCACTTCTTTCATGATATTCCAATTATGAAGTCAAGTGTTACACAAATCCGCAGCGAGGCCGCAATGCGATTGCCGTTTAGTGTGAGGGGCCTTACACGACTCGGCGTACGAGAGACCTCTCTGTGATGCTCTCCCCATCGTTGTTTCTTAACTACGTTATGAAGAACCGACAGTTTCAGGTGTTTGAAAACGTGTTATCTGTGCGCTTAACGATGATCCCCGTGGTTATTTTTCCTACCTCCACAATCCCCAGAAGTGGAACACCACTTATTCTGTACCGTATTGATTAAAACATTTCTCCCAAAGGGTGGTGCGACTCCTGTTGACCCAGAATTTCTTGATGAATGCATTTGTTTTTGCGTTCACGGGATTAGAGCTGCATTCTGGTAATGCTTCAATATTGGACAGGTGATGAAATCTTAAAACAGGGATAATTATTGGCGCTCAGGTAGATTTACATGGTAAAACCTGTCATTAAAATCATCCTTAGGTCATATTGGGGCTCGGAGGAATAAGATTACCAAGAAAAACTTTCATTTTATAAATTTCGAATGAGAATGTTGATGAGGAAAATACATACGACAATGTATTTTCCTTCTGTACTTTACTGGCAACCCTTTGGCGTAAAACAGCAACTCCGCAAGCACAACGGCAGCTGCTTATATTTAATACATCAAACGACCTGTTACGTCTAACCTTTGCATTTCTAACTCCAAGCGCTGTTTAAATCTATCTAGTGACGATGCCCCGACCGTAATATTGATATTTCTCAGAGCTACATACAACGTATACTTGCGATGATGACTGGTTTGGGAGCACTACTGGGTGTAAAACCGCATAAATATCATATCTGTCATAAATATGATATCTGTAGCAATAGAAGAAAGAACATTTAACTGTTTGTAAACTTTCTCTCTTTTAGTTCCATTTGAACTAGATAGTCTTCTATGTTGTATATTTTATAGACACAACGCAGATATTTGTAGGACTCGCACAAAATACGACGAGAAAACGTTTTTCTGTTTATGACTCCGGTAGCGGCCCCTACCTTTCATCGACATCTTCAGAGTAAAAAAACAACCTAATGGGTGATAAAAAGATACAAGCCATTACACACGCTTTGACAATCAAAGGGCAATGTCGTCACGTTTCTCTGACAGTGGATGCATTAAATGATCAAGGACTGTAAAATAAATTGAAATTGCTGACATCAAAGTAGACAAGTCTTGACCAAAATCATTAATTCCACGTAAGAAAAACACTTTGATTACTACTTTACCTGATGAGATTCTTTGTGGCGACGATGTGAATCAGCTTGTTTTTCCGGCGTGGTGATTTGCGTTGGTTCGTCTACCTCCGACAGTCTTTGTGATTGCCATGGTGTGAAAACCCGTTTGGTCTTCTTTATGAATGAGTGCTTGGAGCACGCTGGTGGTGACGCAGAACACTCTGTCATTGTCAGTATGGTGACGCCAGCACGACATTACAAAGGGATGGATTGATTTCGTGTCGTCGGAAGTATTTCTGTCAATTCCCTACTGCTCAATGAAACATCAATCGTGTCTAAGATTCTTCCGGCGAAAGACAAAACTTTTGGATGAAATCTTTAAGAATGCTGTCAGTGCATTCATGACGTTAGAGAGTCTAGGTTAAGGTTACGAACATTTTGTGTGCCAAACATAAGATTTCCGTTGTAAAAATATCATACAAATGATATTAGTCTTCTAGTATGCATCATATAGAACAGTGTCAACCTTAATGTGATTCTTGTCTTTAGTTACTGGGACATTTGTGGGATCTGCGTTGAAAATCAATTTATTCTATAAAATTTCAGCCTAACTTGGTATGTCTGGCAGGTCTGAAATCTTCAAGACCTGGGTGCTAAGAAAGGACGAAACTTCATGAGCAAAGGCGCCATCTTTCAGCAATTAATGAAGAAAAAAAACAGTTTTCTGAAAGGTTTTAACACCTTCACCTGTTGTATCTGAATATACGGGAAGGCTTTTTGTTTGTATATAATATAGGAAAGTCTGAAATGGACTTGATCTTATCCAGAATCTCTTATGATCCACTTAAGCCCCCCCTCTCACTGGACCCGCGGCACGCTGGCGGCGTCGCTGAACTGGATTTGTGTTACCCTTGACTTTATAATGGGAATATCATTCAAAACGTACACGTATAACCAAAAGACAACAAAACACACAAAGCTTCAAAATATTCGTTTTTTGTCGATGAAATTCGCTGAGTGCTTTGTCAATTCGATCGGCCGCAGCGACGTCGCCAGTGTGCCGCGGGTTAACTGTTTTACCCGTTTGGTGAACTTTTGACAGGATGTTTTTCACATCCACCAGGACAGAGATCACTTGCATCCTGGAACTGCAAGAGAGCGCGGAGCTTCTGCTCCCTGACGGTTTCTAATGCATCACGGGCCAGATTGCTCTCTCTCAGTCACCAGGATACGTTAATGGGTTTGCTCCTCCCGTGCCTCGGAGACTGCTCCTATCCAGAAGGCGAGACTTTGCCTAAAAGCGGGCAACTCCCCGCGGCCATTCGTCAATGCCACCACGCTTGCACGGAAATGGATAAAATACTATAAATGCAGAAATGCTCGCAGTGGTTTTATGCTCGCGGTTTTCGCGGTGAACTCTTCAGCGCGACCTGAAAACCACCGCGAAACTTTTTGTGTATCTATGACCATAGCGCTACTATTGATTCAAACGCAAACTTAAAACACCGCGAACACTTCATTTTCTCCCTACCGCGAAATAAAAACCACGCGAACTTAATTGCATTTACAGTAAAACGCCTGGCCGAGATGGTGCCGGTGGAATCCGTGATCCGCTGGGGGGAAAGTGGCTTCAGAAAATGTCAGAGTTTTGAAAGGTTAAGGAAGATAGCACAGCGCCCGCGTGCCCAGGATTGTCTTTTATCACACAAAAGGGAGCACCTGTCACACATGATGTATGACTTTCAGTTTTTCACAACCTGAAGCCCTTCGCATTGCATGAAGTGTTGTACGTTTTGATTTTTACTTCTAAAAAGGCAAGTGCTAGAGTGAGCTTCAGATGACCTTTACCCACAACGGGTGCTTCCCAGCCTGAGCATCTCTCGTGTTAAGCCTGGTCTGCTTTGCGGCAGTCCCGACTCTAGAGTGGTGCCCAGGCTACATCCTGGATAGAAAAACTATTAACTTATACAACGTCACTTTTCCGTTTCTAGGCCAGGCTGTGGCATTCTAGGCTAAGATACAGTGAGGATACCAACTGTCATGTGAGTACAATGTCTAAGGAAATCCTAATTCCCAGCTGGCTTCATCAGAATCAGGCTAAGCTGACTTTCAACGCCGGAATCATTTGAAAGTTCGTACGGTACATGATTCTAGTTGATGGCTGCTTAATCTGTGTAAAGCCCCGTTACACAAACATGTAGACGACCATGGCCTCCCGATCTTCCCCCAACCTTGGTTGAGAGCAAGGTCGGCTCAAGGTTGGGAGAAGATCGGCTGTGGTTTGCAGCTGGTCGGCTGCGCCAGTCGAGTGTCCGATGTGAAATGTATAAGACATTCGGCTGTGGAAGGGAGGTCTGGAATATGTTTGCTGGTGGTTGGCTGGTGGTTGGGAGTAAGTCAGCAATGGTCGGGATATGGTTGGTAGACATATTTGACTCCCACTACTCCATAACCACAGCTGACTTCCTCCCAATCGGTTCCCAACCTACCCACGACTCCCCAGATCTTTAGACATACATCTGCTGACTCATTCTGAACCAAGGTGACTACTACCAGAACGTGTGCCATGCAACCATGATCCGAAA
Source organism: Branchiostoma lanceolatum (assembly GCA_035149815.1). Lineage (NCBI taxonomy): Eukaryota > Metazoa > Chordata > Leptocardii > Amphioxiformes > Branchiostomatidae > Branchiostoma > Branchiostoma lanceolatum. The sequence goes on from CM068866.1 coordinate 15,595,191, forward strand.
GTGATCTCTTGGGGATGTTTATAATAGAAGAATGGGTACGTTTGGTTCCACTTTTAAACAAAACGCTGGTTATGGCCATTTTGATTTGGTAGAGAGTTGCCAATCGGTTGGGGGGACTCGGCAGTCTACGTCTCGAGGTCGGGATGGTTTGCAATTGGAGAAAGCATTCAGGGCAAGTTATCTACTGGTTGGAAAATGGTTGGAAAATGGTTGGAAAATGGTTGGAAAATGGTTGGAAAATGGTTGGAAAATGGTTGGAAAATGGTTGGAAAATGGTTGGAAAATGGTTGGAAAATGGTTGGAAAATGGTTGGAAAATGGTTGGAAAATGGTTGGAAAATGGTTGGAAAATGGTTGCAAAATGGTTGGAAAATGGTTGCAAAATGGTTGGAAAATGGTTGCAAAATGGTTGCAAAATGGTTGCAAAATGGTTGGGAAATGATTAGCGCGAAAGATTGGCTTGGGCTAAAACTGATCAGACTGCTCCCAACCTAACGCCAACTTTCAGCGGTCTGGGGGGCATGGTCGGGGAAGGTCCCGAATGTGTCACTGAGGCCTAACGCACACATGTCCCGCTACCGCGGCTATAACGGGACCCTCTCCGCAGTAAAACCGGTACGCTATCTTTCACGCAACATTAGACTTCTTACTGGGGTGGAAACTATGATGCCACAGCGTAGGTGATAAAGTATGACTGAGAGTGTGCTCAGTACTCCCTCATTCTTTAGCGGTGCAATGAAGGAACCGGTAATGTCTGCCTAGTCATCTTCTACGGACCCAGCGGTTGATGAGAAGTGATTCGTAAGGCTGTATCGGCAGGAGAATTTATCAAACACCACAAATCAATACGATTCTGTCCGGACCAAATTCACACCAAAATGAGCTCTCATCAAAACATCCAGAGCATAAATGGCATATAGAAACACATAACACCTCTTACGAATAATCCCCTTAACCCATAGCTTCAAAGTATAGCTATCTTAGTCTATATCCTTGCGACTAATCGTTATTCATGTATTGTTCCATATCTACAAACCACTGGATCCATCCTAGAAAGCAATTTGTGGCTCTTCTCGGCAATGCGATTGCCGTTGAAAATCTTTTGATCTTGTTAAGTCTTAGAAATACGAGCCGTGAAATCGTCCTCGCGGCGTCAATGTGACAGTAAAGGTACAATAAATCGCTCAGTTAGATCGGTGAAGGTTGTAGACTGCGGTTGATGGAGGAGACACCATGCAATATTTAAAACGTGAGCAGAAAGCTCGGTGAAATGACGTTTTGCCAGAGGGCACAAACGTCTGAAACAATTAATTTTGTACATTGCCAACCGCATATTTTATAAGTCCAAGTGTTGGTAGCGATATTCTCTTCAGTGCCATTTCATATTCATTTCAAAATCTTGCTGACCTTTTTTTCATGTGAAATGCAAAACTGAAAAAGAATTTGACGAATAAAAGCATGTACTTCTCTGGGTTCTTAAAAGTATACGCACTCTACGTCATTTTACAATTGCAAGTGTTGGTAGCAATAATGTCTTCAGCGATTTTTCAAATTCATTTCAAAACATTGTTTATCTTTTTTTTCCATGCGAAATGCAAAACTGAAAAGGAATTTAATTCGACGAAAAAAAACATGTTCTTCTCTGGGTTCATACCAGTATGCGCAATCTACGTTATTTTACCATTGCAAGTGTTGGTAGCGATCATTGGCGCCAGTGTCATTTCAAAATCATTTCAAAATAGTGTTGACTTTTCTTCCATGTAAAGCTGCAATGCAAAACTTAAAACAAAGTTAATTCGACGAAAAAAAATTTTCTTTTGTTTATCAACAGCGCACGCACACTACGTGAAGAGAGGAACAACGCAAGGTCGCTGACAGTAGATCTGTTGAAAACTTACAAATGGATGACTTTGCCAACTAACAAGGACTAAGGATGCGGTACCGAAACATTCTGTCCAAACATGTCAAGTCAGACAAGGAGAGGGAAGACACAAGGGTGTATGTCAGCCTTAAGGAAGGTCAGTTTATGTCTACACTTCTCCGTTGCCGAAGACGTCTTTAGAAAACTTGACTTATTTCTTCAAGTATGTGGTACCACAAGAGGTCTCTTCCGGTAAAATAGCGACTTAAGTTGTTCTTTTTTTCTGGTCGGGAATAATTTTAGTCAGGACTTTGATGTCTATTCCACAATCTTCGGTCAGTTAATCTATGCGCTTCAATACAACCCGATCTCTTAAGAATCAAAAGTTCTTTCTTCAAGTACTAGTATGTGGTACCACAAGAGGTCTTTTCCGTTAAAAACAGCGAAAAAAGTTGTGTGTTTTTTCTGGTAATCAATTTTAGTCAGGACTTTGATGCCTATTCCACAGCCTTCGGTCAGTTAATTTATCCGCTTCAATAGAACCCGATCTCTTAAGAATCAAAAGTTATTTCTTCAAGTACTAGTATGTGGTACCACAAGAGGTCTTTTCCGTTAAAAACAGCGAAAAAAGTTGTGTTTTTTCTGGTAATTTAGTCAGGGCTCTGATGCCTATTCCACGGTTTTCGGTCAGTTAATTTATCCGCTTCAATACAACTCGATCTTTTAAGAATCAAAGTCTTTTCTGCTGAATCTTACAATTTCTTATAAGTGACTAGCTTGACTCAAGGAATTCCCAATATGACTCAGGAAAACGCCCTTCTCCACTTGTCAGGGTGTAAGGTGTAACTTGACATCGTAATTGCTTGTAATAGAAGACTTGCTTCATAATTAGAGGAAAGGTCTCGCGTTCTCGGATTCTCTCGGGAGAGTTCCGGCGCGAGAATTCAATATCGTGGCGCCCACCTTCCGGCCGTTTGTCCCCCTCAGCTGTCCTAACCGTTACGTACAAAAATCTCGAGACTTCCATATGGCGGGAAGCGTGGAGAATATTAATCATAAGGCCACACCAATTTAATTTGCTGCTTCTCGGATTTTTTCAGAAAAAAATTGGAGCGACAGGACGAAAAAAATGTAAAATTTTTATTTTACAAATAGTCTGGGGTGAAGATAAGGGTTTACATAACATTAAGAATAAGAGGATTATTCAAATTTCAGCAGTGTATGGCTCATTTTATGCACCCCTCTCTTTGATCTAGTACTATAATTTCAGTAACAAAATTACCTTTTGCCATGTAATATATGGATTGATATTGAGAAATAGTTTTAATAAGAATGAAGAATTATAACTTATGATCAATATGCCCACACTTTTTAGGTATGTGCAGGTCTTAATAATCTATTTTGGTGGTTATTGAGTTTTACAACTGAACAAATAGTAAAATTGGGAGTTAAAATTTGTGAATGGGAATAGTGACCTAATTTTTTTTTCAAAATGGTAAAAACAGGACAGGCTTTTCCGAGAAGCAACAAATTAAATTGACATGGCCTAAAGTGATGAATATAGAACTGACGGCTGTGTACGTTTGGTTGCGGTTGACAGAACGATTCGTCACACCGAAAAACTAATTTGAATCTCGTGAAAGACACGAGAAATACTATGTTACGTAGAATATTATACCCTGTGGCGTTTACGTTCATGATATTGAATAATACGTTACGGAACAGTGGCGACATCTTGGATACATCGTAGATAATAATCGCTTTGTGGTTTCCCTTCTTTTTCATTTTGATCAAGTGGTGCGTTCTCCCGATAGGAATCAGCCTTTGAACAAAGCGTGTCAAGACAAACAAAGTGACACAAGTGGATCTAAGATAAAGGAAAGGAAAGTGATCTCGAACCAGTTTAGCTCAAATGAACTCAACGACAGATGAGCTACTCTTCCACTGGTCGTGACAGAGAAGACGCTATGCACAGTATTTACAGGTTCATTGTACCGGGGAAATTCCCCTAGCTCTTTTCGACAAGCACAATGAACAGTGGACCACGGCTTAACGTCCCGTCCTAAGGACTGCGACCCTTTCGGGTAGCGTGCATGTCGGGTGACCAACACATCCGGGATCGAACCCGGGGCTTCTAATTCCAGAGGCAAGATCGCTAACCACTGGACTACGCACGCTGAATCTTGGAGCTAGTTTACCTAGAAAACCACAACAAGCACCTTAAGAAAATACAGTAATCTTACCTTTGGGTCAGCCTTATACTCTATCCAGCCATCAGTGTCCTAAAGACCACAGAACAGCTTCCTTCTTCCGACCGAGACAACACTAGTTTGCGGCAGCTCCTGAGAAAATGACCTTAGATTTTGACTCCTACTTGGACACTCCAGCCACCAAGATTGTCGAAAACCAAATAACGCACATTTCACGCTGGGCCTCCCTGAACAAGAGGAAGTTCCCGCAGTTCTACCTAGAAGCACTTTAGATGGTGACAGAAGATATAGGTACAAGCTGTTTTCTAAACACTGTGAGATTCCGACGTCTCAAGGTAGCACTAACATGCTGACAAGGATGAATTTTCGTCTTTAGTAGATATGTTATTACACTGAATACACTCGCAACCTTACTCCTTCCACAGACGTGTGCATGAGGCGGACTGTGTAGAATAGGACCGGGGTATAACAGTAAATAAACTAATCATTTGCCATGCTAACTTAAGTTGTTATGTCTAGCGTTAAGCCGATACCTCTGGCACTGAATTACAAACCCGGTGATGACGTCAACGCACTACTAAGTCAGCAATTCCTACATTGCCCCTTTTTATAAATTTACAAATGCATTGAGCGGAAACAATCAAAGTGAATGGGCATATTGAGCTTTGCATGAATCATATCAAAACCTTAGTTTTAATCAACTGTGCATAAGCTGGGTGGAAGTGACTTTCATCCAGTGGGGAACTAAACGGTTTGTGTAAAGCCATGGTTACATATAGCCGAACATGGCTACCGACCATCAATCAACCAAGGTTGGCGGTACGTCGGGAGCAGTCTGGCCAGTTTTGAATTAAGAGTCAAATTTGAATTTTAAAAAACACCCTGACCACTACTGACTTACTCCCAACCACTAGCCAACCTTTGCCTCCTTTGCATAATTGATGATAAATTTGTTAAGCTCATACTTTGGACATGTTATATTTTAAGACAATCAACTGGTATGATTTATGATTGATGAGAAACACTCCTAATACGTCAGTCATAAAGGTTAAAATCATTTGGCGAAGGTATGAGGTCGTGGAACTCTAGTGTGGTAATGGTCTAGTGTGGCTAACCTTGCGAGAAATGCAGCCGAAAATGCAGCCAACCCCCAGCCAACGCATTCCCGATTTCCCGTCTACAGAAGATTTCAAAACATTCGGCTGGAGCAGTCGAACACCAGCCGACCACAGCCGACCTGGCTCCCGACCCGCTCCCAACCATGGTCGGGGGAAGGTCGGGAGGCCATGTTGATAGGCTATGTGTAACCGGGGCTTATCGTTACACCACAGTGTATTTCTCTCAAATCACCCTGTCTGGAACAGTCATGTCAACAGCCGGTGACTTAGCAGAAAAAGAATCGCACGGAAATTCTTGACGTGAAAATGAAGGTCTTTCTAGACAAGGTACGAGGCCTTGGTACGAAGGAACGCTAACTTGTGACAAAATATACTTGTCCAATTTCCCTGACTGACGTGGAATGACCCCGTGAACGGGAAGCATGCTGTAGGGCAACTATGTCCTTCTTGTCATCCTTGCTACCCCTTAAAGGTCATGGTCTCTTTGGGAAACGACTTTGTGATTGTCTAAATTGCTCTGAGTCTCCCATTTCACTAGACGGCGATCGCATTGCGACCTTCTAAATTAGATCTGTGTATCCCTTGACTTAATAATTGAAATATCATACAAAATGTAAAAGTATGACTGGAAAAAACACACAAATAAAACACACAAAGCGTAGAAATATTTGTTTTTATCTATGAATTTCGTTGAGCGATATGTCAAATCGAGATATTAACCTTAAATACGCGAGCACGACTTTAAACGCTTACGTTCTGGCGACCTGCTACTCACAAGCCACATCAAAACAGTCCCGTCCATTTTTACATAGTTAACCCCACCCGTTCCTGAACAACAGCCTGTCCTCAGCAGCCTTTTTTTCTCAGTCCCTTGAGTGGTTGCTTATGCTACATCCAGGTTTGACTGTGCTACAGATCCGACAAGTATTTTTAATTTAATTTTATTCAGCTTCACAGATTTAAAAAAAATAAAGTAGTAAGTACCTCCTCTTTTAGCTACGAATCCAAACTCTGAAAAAGGATAGGTATATCGTATTGACATCCGGACTATGAACCCCCTGAAGTCACCACAATCCCACTATGCACTCGGAAAAAATCACTCCAAAACCCTTCGTCCCTCTTGTACTCAACAGGTAAGAAATCTAACTGTCATAAACTGTGAAATCATCAAACTCATGGAGGGACTAATCCTGTGGATGCTTGAAACAAAACAAAAACTACAAACCGTCATAAAATGTCCGTCTTTGTACTGTAGAAATCTACTACAGTTGAATATGGCACAGCAGCTGCACAGTATGTTGTATCTTATTAGGAAATTCCGAGGAAAAGTTATGATTCCCTACTTTCCGCAGTGACCTTGACGTTACATGATTAACTCTAACAGCTGTGTTACAGGCGGAAGGTTTTAACAAAAGTGTGACTTGACTTGCTTTTGACTCACTACTAGTCAGCACCTCGGAACAACTCTAGACGTCCGGAAAAGTTAAAATTATTAGTCTGCCGAAAATCAATTAATTAACAGATACCTTTAATTCAAAAGTTTATTGCAAGTTCTTGCCCGTAGGCTAATTCCAAATACATTTAACATGAAACGAACGGACAAACAGTGAACAATATAGTATTCTACAACTCTTGTTTAACTTCTGACACTATATTCTAACTTATTGGGTTCGACTTCTTTTTCCGAGACAGTGGAAGACGAATGATCCCACTTTTTCTATAATGTGTGGGTTTTGTGATGTTAAGAGGTTAGTAGTTTTCTTTTTGTCTGTAAACGCGGAGAAATTAGGATGGAATTTGGTGGCCTCTTTAAACAGCTCTTTAACGATACTTTAATGATAACGATACTTTATTGTGAACTTACCATGCACTCCATTGATCCAGAGGTCCCTACTTATGCTTTGGTCACAATTGGAAAAAGGGGCCCCGCCGGGTATTTCCCGGGCCGTTTTTGGCACTTCCGGGCGTGACCCCTACGTGGCCCCTTGGGGCACCCTGCGGCTACCGGGCTATTTTTGGGCCCGGCGGGGACCCGAGAAAAAATTAGTTCTGACTTAAATTCTATCCGGGCCCCGCGGCCAAAACGAAGCCGTGACCTCAACGTGAGAACACCGCGAGGTACCCCTCCGGTTGCCGTCAGTCCACCGGGACAGGTAATAATTTGTCTGTTTGTTTGTTTGTTTATTCATTTGCACAACAAGAACATTTATGATACATAATACGATAAACAATAGATAATAACAGGTTCAGGAGGAGGAAAAACGCGTATATAGCTCATACTAGGTCCTCCTCGTGTATACTTATCAAACACGATTATAACTTATAAAAAAAAGTAATACATAGAATATGACAACGATAGACAATGATAATCAAATAATGGTATAAATCAAAGCTAGATAATAACCTTTAAACGTCAGAAAAAAGTGCTTGTTTGTATATTTGTCTGAAGACTGTTCCATATTGTGACATATTTGCACTTGGAAAACTCTGCTAATGATGTACGGAATAGAAGAATATGGATTTTTTTGCCTGGTATAATAGTTGTGAACAAGTGTGATCAAGGGTTTGGGGAAAATATAAAATATATTGGGGAAATTTTGGAATGCAAATTTGTTGTGAAAACATTGATTTGTAATTTATTGATATCGTGGATATCTAGTATTTTGGATTCTTGAAATAGAGGAGCCATGTGTGAGCGAAAGTCAGAAGCAGTTGCTATCGTTGTGAATTTCTTTTGGAGAGTTATATGAGGATGTAGAGTTGTATGGCAGGCGCATCCCCCAAACAATGTTACAGTAGGTTAAATTAGAGTATATAAGGCTGTTGCATACAGTTGTGAGAATCTTTTCAGGGATGATGTATTTGTTTTTCACAATAACACCTATTGTTTTAGCAATTTTTTTCCCTTATAGCAGAGACTGGGCTTTTGAGTGTAATTTTTTCATCTATCATTACCCCCCAAAATGTTGGTCTGTTTCTCTTGTGTATTAGGAACATTTTGGACTTATTGATATCATAACTTTTATTTTTACTACAGAAAATAAAAGGCAATTTGTAGTTTTAGAATTTTTTTGTAACTTATTATTTGCTTCAAACCATGTACTTTACACATATCTTGGTTAGCCAAAATTATAGAATAAAGCATTGTTATGTTATGATACGTACGCGGATCAAGTGCACCGACTAAATGTGTGTACTTCGTAAGACAAGGTCAAGTGTGTGACGTTACAGATCAGGTGAGCATAACTAAAACGTGAACTTCGTATATCGTGTTTATTTTTTAGCTCCAGTGCAGTTTTATATACCCCCGAGATATGACGAGTGCCCACCAGGAGCCTGCCTGATGCCCGACCGTCGTTCGCGGGGCATTCGGCAGGGACCCTACAACTGCCCCAACTGGGTGAGATAAGCACGCGGTACCCTGTCGGACCCCACAGGGGTCACTACAAGACACCGTCAGAGCAACTGACGGGTACCTACCAGAGACCGACCAATGAAGTTGACAAAATTTTACAAAAATGCCACCGAGTGCCTGCCGGAGCACCCCGGGACCCCTGCAGGGCAGCGTGCAGGAAACTTTTAATTGTGACCACGACAGCCGGTGCCCCTCGGACGTCAGAGCCCGGCCGGGACTACATCCCCGACGGGCACCGGCGCAATTGTGACCGAAGCATTAGATGTACACATACATTAATGGTTATCAAATCTCTGATATGTACCCCCCCCCGCCACCCCTTCCATTAGACGGCGATTGCGATGCGATCTCGCTGCGACCTAAATTGGATTTGTTTAACCCTTGACTACGCAATTGGAATATCAGATGTAAAGGAAAAGTATTACTAAAAAGACAACAAAAAACACGAAGCGTAACAAGAATAATGTCTTTTCATCGATGAAATTCGTTGAGCGCTCTGTTAAGCCCCTGTCACACTTGTGCGTATATACAAGTCCGCGTGAGTTGCGTATTAACACGTTTTTGGTTTAGGTTAAGTTTGCAGCCGAACAAGTGATTTCTTAGGTTCGATAACCAGGCTGCACAACGGTGAGTCAAAGTAGAAAACAACTTTTTCCCCGCAAACCTTACTTAAACCCAAAAAATGTTAATGCGCAACTCACGCGCACTTGAATATACGCACAAGTGTGACAGGGCCCTTAGTTTACAAATCACCACCAGACGTTTCCAGAAAGCGTTGAAACCAGCGCACCTCCCGGGTAGACAGTTCCGATGATTGGTTCAACAGTCACGGGTCTGGCTACAGGCTAGGATGACTTGTAGTAATCAGCGCGCAAGGCCCGCTGGGACAGAAGTAATCAACATCTTGATTTCCGGTCGACATGTCCATTTCCTCCTGACCAACCAGACGCCAGATTCATCTAACTCTATCATCTACAACGAGATGGCTATACATTGTAGTAATACACCAAATGACAGTTACTAAAGCAAATGGATACAATTTTGATACGTTTCAGACAGCATCCGCTGTCTTTCGTCAGTGACTAAAGGGGAGAACTGGAGAACCAGGTTTAATATGAAAACTCATGTCGTTACCTGGATGTCTAACCTTCATCAACTTACATTGTAGTTAATATCCGCCAGACTAGGCATGTTATTTTCCGTATATATACATATGACTATTTTAGCCGATTTTCATAATTTTTCAGCAACCCAGTGAGCCTAGTAGAGACTAAATGTCGTTAGTGTATTGGCCCCCTCTCACTGGACCCGCGGCACGCTGGCGGCGTCGCTGCGGCCGATCGAATTGACAAAGCACTCAACGAATTCCATCGACAAAAAACGAATTTGTTTAAGCTTTGTGTGTTTTGTTTTCTTTTTTTGTCATACTTGTACGTTTTGAATGATATTCCCAGTTTAAAGTCAAGGGTAACACAAATCCAGTTTAGGACGCAGCAACGACGCCAGCGTGCCGCGGGTCCAGTGAGAGGGGGGGGGGGCTTTAGGAGTGTAACTAAAGACGTGATTTTCCCTAGGAAATGAGTAACTTGATATTAAACTGTCTGCAGTCAAACTGTAGGTTGTAACTAGTGACTAGTATAAGCATGGAGCTTTTGTTTTTTGAAGCTCCTTGCATTGGCATCACTGCTTCCAAATGAAGTGTTGCTAAGAGTAGCTTGGAGTAGTTGCCACTTTCCAAAGACATTTCTGTTAGTGAAACGCGGTAGGAAAACATGACTCGACGTTCACGGTGATTATTCAAGAGGCAATCTATTTTCTTTCAAAGCGATGCCTTTTCTATGATTTATTACAAGATTGATTTATTATGAAATGTAAACATGGTATTCTGCCAAAAGAAAGGACTTTCACACATACAATATTTGTGATTTTGGTAGAGAAAAACCATCATTTGAAATAGATCACACTTATTACAGCCATATTTGTATCATTGATATGAGACAAGATAAAATAATAAATTTACAAAGGCTCAAAACATTTCATGGAGGTATGAGATCTCCGACCTTTTGTTCTACCTACAGCTGCACAGAACCATTCACAGAAGAATTAGAATTGAACCTTCGTCTTGGTGTACGTATGATCGACGTGCTCTCATGTGATGGAAAGAGTTCTGTTCACTTCTGGTGCTCCTTATCTCTATCAAAGCAATTTGCGTCTGCAAAAAGAATGGGTTTCATTCTTTTGCGCAAGAAATGTTTTTTTTTTCATTCTACTTCGATTGACTACTAACATCATGCGTCACCCATTCATCCAGTCTAGCGGCGACGCCAACTTTGGAAGAAAACAATCTTAATCCATTTGTCTGCTGGGAAAATTAGCCGGCAGTACGGAAGTAATAAGACGGACGTGTGGCCATTCGGTGATCCTTTCAAAGATGCTGTTTTGACGTAACGCCCGACCTATTTCGGATATTGCGAAACCAAATCCCGGGGCGACTACAAAAGTGTGGGGGCGGTCAGGGAACTGAAGACTAAATGAAATTATTACTTCGGTACGTAAAGTTTCAAAATGTTTTCATTTTCATTCCGATGAATATCGGAAACTACTCTCCAAGCAGAGGAGGGTTTCCGGCTGTTTTTTTTACGTGTTTCTAGGCGCTTTTGTCGGGCTCTCTACTTTGTTTAAAGGGGGTTATAGAGAAAAAGATATGACAAAGGAGAAAGCCCGACAAAAAAGGCTAAAATCACGTCAAAAACCAGCCGGAACCTCTCCTCTGCTTGGAGAGTAACCGGAAAAGCCTTAACATTTTAATCAAAAGGAACGAAAAAGCTCCAGACTGATCATATATTCTATAGCTAATCAAAAACTTCCACCGCGGGGTCAGCCCCTCTTAAAAATACATATGCATGTTGTTACTGATACTGCTTATGCCACTATACAGCACCTGTGCCCGTCGGGGGTACGGTGTAGTCCCGGCCGAGCCCCGAAGCCGTACCGGGGGGTACCTGCCGGTGCTCGCACGATTACCTCACGGCGTCTATTTGTTCTCGGGTCCCGCGTTGATTTTAAGGCCGGATCAAAATGATTCGGGGTCCCGGCCGGGCCCAAAAATAGCCCGACAGGGTATTCCACGGGGCCACGTAAGAGTCACGTCCGGAAGTGCCAAAAACAACCTGTGAAGTACCCGGTGGGGCCCCTTTTTCCAATTGGGACGTAACCATTAGACCAAGATGAATGAGTTTCACGTTTTGTGGGGAAAAAATGTTCACTGTTTTCGCAGACCCCGAAAAGCTTCAGGTAGTAATTGGGTGCGCGCGGTGAAAGCTTTTCTTTTGCGTCAGAGATGTCCGGGCTTTGATAAGGTTATTTAGAATAATGACAGTAGGGGATGGGAATAAAAAGGCTTTTCCGGTGGAGAGAAAGAAAATAGGAGGGAGCAACTTATCTTTCGGTTGAATTACCCTGCACAAATAGTTCCGACGGCGAAGGGGCGAGGGAATTTTGTTGTCACATGCCTCCTAAGCCTCCCTCTCACTTGAGCGTATATGCAAGGTGCGTATCAACATGTTTTGGTTTAGGTAAAGTTTGCGCCCGAATTATTCATTTCTTTGGTTTGATAAGTAGGCTGCACAACGGTTAAGGTAGAAAACATATTCTTCCCGCCAAACTTTACCTAAAGCAAAAAAATGTTAATACGCGCGTACGCAACTCAGGCGCACAAGAATATGCGTACAAGTGTGAGGGGGCCCTATAAAGACAGGAAAACGTTTCCTAAATGCAACGGTTTGGAATACAATAGGTAAGAATGGCGTGGATTAATACGAACTATATAATGAATTTATGAAGCAGAGCTAAGGAAAACGCAAATGATCGGTATGGTTGACAGTAGTCAGCTTTGACTTTGTAATTCAGAAAAGTTTGAAGAAGAAATGAAACGAATGGAGAGGATTTATTTTTATTGGTTCAGCATGCACATGCCAGGCTTGCCCAACTAGCCGGAGGCCATTACTTAGGGCGAACCCATGTGTGGTCATACATCGATGTAGGGCTCTACCGTGCTCGAGGTACCGGTGTTGCTCTCCTCAAACATGGGACCTCCATTTAACGTCCTATCCGAAGCTAGGTACTCATTTACATCTGAGTGAAGTGAGGAAAATCGTGTTAAGTGCCTTTCCCAAGGGCACAACATCGGGGCATATTGGTGGTTTCGAACCCGGGACCTCTCGGTTGTGGGCGAAACACCCTACCGATTGCGCCACACGATGCCACGTGAATGGAGAGTATGTGGGGACTCCAGTTCTGCTCAGTTCGGAGAGTGGTGGGTGATATGATCTGTGTCACGTACGAGGAGACGATTTTGTAGGCGTTAAAGACTCAGAGTAGGAAATGTAGAGAGAGGTCGGCTTAACTACTGACACCAGTAGAATGGCGACGTGCCTACCGAAGAGACGGCTCCCGTGGGGAATGTATTCTCCGTGTCCACACGGGGAATGTTGCGTACCAGTCGATAAATGATGTAGTCGTGCTAATCCTTCCATTACCAAGTTTTCTAAAACTCTGTCAAAGTTTTGCAAAACAAGAAAGAAAGGGGAAAAGTATATAGCTCGCCTGCTCGAAGTTACACAAGTTGAAAACGAAGGAAATGACGATAAAAATGTAATAAAATAATATCTAATACAGACGACCTCAAGATATAAACAAGATTTCACAATACAATGACGACATTAACAGCTGACCAGGGGTATCAAAAAAAATGGTACAAGAATGGATCTCCGTCGACTGTAGCGTTTTGAAGTTTTAACCGCCTGCCGCTACGCCGAAATCCGTAAAATATCTTAGACCTAATGAATATAGATCTTGAGTTGAATTCTTTTTATTCATTCATTTTTAGATGAAAAATTATTCACAATACGATAAGAATGACGACTTTGTTTCCCTTGTTGCCGAAGTCCTCATTATTTTGCATAAATATGATAATAGATACAAAAATGCCCCGATGTTGTGCCCTTGGGAATGGCACTTTACACGACGTTCCTCATTTCACTCAGGTGTAAATGAGTACCTAGCTTCGGTTAGGGACGTCCCTCGGATAGGACGTTAAATTATAAATGGAGGTCCCGTGTTTGAGGAGAGCCACACCTCGAGCACGTTTAAGAACCCACTGCACTTATCGAAAAGAGTAGGGGTCCTTCCCGATCGATGTTAGTGGTTCAAAACCTACAGTCCTATGGCCGCACATGGGTTAGCCCTTAGTGATAGCCTCCGGCTAGTCGGGCAACCCTGGTATGTACATGCTGAACGAATAAATTTTAAAAAGTAGATACAAATATTAGGGGTTGTATCATAAAGACTTACTATTCATACAGGGCACCTCCAATAGCCTTGCACGCGTGAGAACATCGACTCTAATCCGTCATTCATCCACTAGCCGTATATTCGGCTTGACTTCTCACCTTTGTTTGAAAGATCTCATTTAGAGAATTTATTACATGCCATCAGCAGAACAGTGCCTAGATCTTAACATCCAATATTCCCAAACAATTCGGTCTGAAAGCTTCTTATAGCATCATCCCAGCTCCAAGACATTTCATCTGTTACAGTATTTGTAGCTCTCTCGCACATTGTAAAGATGGCACTTTCAATTCATCATAAGCCCACAAAAGATACCTACTTCATTTCTAGCTTGGCGTTTCTTATTGCCTGTTTCGGTTGACATTTGTTTGATGTTGTAATAAAATAGTGACCCTTTTTTAGTACCAGCTCAGTTTTAGCACGGTGGCTTTTACTTTAAAACCTTTTTGTTATTACACCTCTATCAAAGCTGACGATTTCGGATTTCCGACGAAATCCATATGGTCTACGGGTGGGTTAGTGGTCTCACTGAAACCTTGTGAGAAGAAAGAAGGAGAAAAGAGGCGATCCCAGCTGGAAATGAGATAGAAAGCAAGAATGACAAAAGGTGCTTATGCTGAAATTTACACTGGACATAAAAATGATCAATAAAAGGTGTGGAATTTACACTGAACCTAAATAATGATAAAGGAAAGGTGTGAAATTTACATTGGACATTGAAAAATGATATATACTAAAGATAAGGTGTGAAATTTACACTGGGCATTAAAAATGCTAAGGGTAAGTTGTGGAATTTACAGTGGACATCAAAAATGATAAAGGCATCTTAGAGAGAGAGAGAGAGAGAGAGGGGGGGAGAGAGAGAGAGAGAAAGAGAGAGAGAGAGAGAGAGAGAAGGAATGAGTATGATATAATGTGTTGCACCCGACGATTTCGGACAGACTTCCAGAAATATATAAGCGCCGTGAAGATTCGATATGACTGGGAACCTATTTCCATAAATCACCGACCATGCCCTCATCAGTCTCTTCAATAGCCAGTCCGAAAGCTTACAGACGATTATTACCAACTTTGCTCCCGGTAGATTCCCGTTCATTACTCGGAGATGGGTGTCTAGCTTCCCCGGAAATCCCTGAATGAACCGCCGGTCCACCTTAAGTGAACGCGTTAGCCTGGTTCAATCCATCACTTCGCACGAGATAGTCTGCTCTAATTTGAATCAGACCTGTTGGGGTCGCGGTCGTCCATATTTCAGAGTCAGACTGGAACTTTTGAGATTTTTTTTCTCATCTTGTTTGCTAATGGTCGATCGGGAGTACTGTTAAATGGAAAACCTGGTAAGCTTAAGCTGTACAGGAGGGCGTCTCGTGCTACAAATGCCCCCTATTATATTGTCAACTGTAACATACGACACGACGATATATACGTAAAACATCAAGTATTACCAAAGTACTAGTACGTGTTTGGATGTTACAAAACATTTTTTTTCTAAATCCAAGCCTAAATATCTAGATCCCCCTTTATTTAGGATTCGGTTTGTTTTTGACGTCTTGTTCAGACGTTTTTATCGGGCTTTCTATTTTGTCAAGTTTTCTTTTTGTCCGCTATCCATACCTTTGCTGTCACATAGAAATCCCGATAAAAACGTCTAAAAAGACGTCTAAGACAAGCCATGCAATCTCTGCTTGGAGAATAACAAGTGTGTGTGTTGTTGTTGTTGATTGGTCATTTTGCTCCGTCCGTTCATTCAAGTCAAGTCAACCATCTAATAACAATCATCTTACAAGCTGCCTGACAAGGACGCCACTAGGGTATAGCGGATTAGATTAAAACTGCAACGTGGTAAACTAGTCAATGAAGTTTTACATCGGGTCTCTAAAAGCGACCTCTGTTGATCATGTTCATAAATCATTTGTTAATGCTGTCGTAATTGTATGATGGATGCTGATTGGTCTATTGAAATATACTAACCAATTTGTAAGGACTAACGTTTGTTCTGCGGGAGTATAATATATATATAAAAAGAAGTATTCCGTACGTTCCCGCACAGCTACATGTATATTGTGATAGACAGTGAGCTAGCCAATGGCTGCGATTGATGAAAAATAAAACGCCCACGCTGATTGGTGGCTGATAAATGGCTAATCAATCACAGTACAACTCAAATATGCCTAGGGGTAAATATATTTGTTCTCCTGCAGAACTATTCAGTCAACCAATCAGACTGTAGCTAGTATGAAGGCGCTTATAAACGTAGTGCATTTATCTTAGTAACCGCTGGAGGTCGCTCTTAAACAGTCATTGGAAAATATCATTGGAAAGATTCATGTAGTGCAGTTCTTGTTTGTTCCGCTGCGTCTGTAGCGCCTTTATCGTAGCAAAACCGTGTTGATGTAAGGCGGCCATTGAGTTACTTGACGTTGGTCGGACATGTTGAGGAAATAAATGTAAATTGGACCATTAAAACGCTATAAATCATAGTTTCTATAGCTTCTATTTATTTATTAATCTATGCTTACTGGAACTGTCTGATGCATCGTTGATACCAATGTTGTCCTAATAGCAGCTCTTCATATAAAGCATTATAAATCTAAGCTCTTCTTACTGTATACTTTATTCTTGGAAAAGCTTTTGATACTCACAGTCAGGAACTGACATATCTTTAACTTCTTTAACAACTGTATCATACTGACCCCGGTTTTCATACAGATGATAGGTATACACAGCTTTAGCATACTTAAGTTCTATAATTCGTATACAGACAGTGTAGTCTTCCAAATATAACATTATTTTTTTAAAGCATTCAAATGCAAAGCTGCTGTTTCTATAATGTTACAGTTAATATTCATTGATATAACATTGTTCTATCATGTTACAGTTGATATTCATGTTAATTGTGTCAAAGACTACAACAGAATGACTACATATATTATTAGTTATTAGACCAAAACTTTAAATGACGACATATCCTCATATCTTGTAATAAATATTGAATGGAATCGATATTACATCTGCTTATTTGATAACTTTGATTTTATTCAATAGAACAGAATAAATTAATGAACTTTATTGCTCAACAATTGTAACGTTATACATGGTACAATGTATGGCATTGAATCAACAATACTACAAGGCTAATCTATCCTACAATTCTATCTACAAAATATCATCAATAACAGTATATGGATGACAATATAATCATGTATGGGGAATCCAGTAATTGATGAGTGAGACATAAGCAAAAAGTCTTCTATTTCTTCATCAGTCGGCCAGGAGTCTACAGATGGTGCTTGTTGCTATCGTGGCTTCTTCTTCATCTCCTCCCTCCATCAGTTTCTCAACCAGTGCTGCTGCTGACCTCTCCAGGAAAGCTGCTCTGTTTGCAGCGTTCCCACACAGAGTGCCTATAATGATGTGGTGATGTATTTAGCTCAAATTACATGTTTGACATGTAGTGGTATATGAAAGATTGAGAAGAGATATAAGTCTGGCTACTGTCTGTACAATCCAGCAATGCACAGAAATTCCCTTCTTCCATGTCAGTTGTGTGCACCAAACACTTACACTGATAGTCAATGTGTTTAAGATTGAAATGGATTTACTTTACTAATGAAGTAAATATAAGCAGTGAGGATTGATATCGATACGTTGATGAAGGTTAGACATCCAGGTAATAAGATACACCAAAAATATAAGTTACTCATTTAATCGGACAAGCAACTGGACGTTTCAAACAGTATCCGCTATCTTTCGTCAGTGAGGATTGATGATTTAGACTTCAAACTAATGGTAAAAGTAGGGGTTTGTTTTGTCACTGACCAATGGCATTTGTAAATAAGCTATTGCTGAAAGGTTTGGTGTGTAAGCTACTTAAAGTGCATAACACTTAACTCATTCATTGTGTATGCAAGCCTGTTAAAAACAATGACTACATTATTACTACCTAGGTTTACTGCTGTTCCTTTATGTATTACTGATATTTCACAGAGATCTTACCTATTCCCATAACAAGCTCCAGGGCTGAGTACCCCTCAAATGACTTTGAATCTTCCTGAAGAGCCTTTTCAAGTATGTCAATGATGTAGTCCATGGTGTCAGTGTCTATCTGAGGTGTCTCATCATCATCAGACAGGTATGAGGTGGCCAGGAGAGCTACCAGTCTGGTGCTCATGGCTTCTACCTGGAAAGCATGAGGTTTAGATACCATGAAGTGATCCGCATCTACATGGCCTACCGATTGCAAGCTACCTCTGGCTCACTCTTTTTTTAGTTTTAATACCGTTTTCTTATTACATATTTTTTCTTGTTGTGGGTCCCTATCCAGTCTGTAACAACTTTAAAAAAATGTAATATGAAGTTGAACGGTAACTAAAAGAAAACAGGCAGAGGAAGCCTGCAACAGAGGCTAAATTTACACACATCAGTGAAATTCCATCCTGCACCAAAAGATGCATATAGGGTGGCATCCATCTCGAATTCTGTAGGTCTAGAACACATCACTTTGTACAATCACCATTCTTTAAAAGTCTTAAATATGACTTGGCCAGGGATCAAACTCACGACCTTCAAAATGTATTGAAGGCAAATACTTTGAACACCAGTGCCTTGACAATTAGGTCATTGAATCTAGCAAACCCACACACATCAATCAATTAGCCAACCATCTGCATGCATGCTATTTATCATAGCTTTAGTTTTTCCACCACCCAGATTGCATTTATGTACACTATGTCGTGTACCTTCAAATAAGGAGCCAGCAAGTGGATGATATTTTGGTCCTTCAGTACAGCTCTAACGTCAGGGACCTTACAGCAGTTGTGGATTGTATGGATGGCATAAGTCACCAAAGTGGACCAGCTCTGGAAAGCACCGGAAGGATAAACATAACACCGATAACTCCTCAGCAACTGAGTTGACTATTTATGCTTCCCAAGCCTACCAAAATAGAAGCAACTATCAAAGTGTACTCAATCCCAAATGGACATTCATACAACTTATCATTTCTGATATTTGTCCATTTCCTTTTTTAGGCAGACCAAACAATAAGAATGAAAGTAAAGTGTAAATGTCAGAAGAAGGACATTGCTCTAGGAACACTGTCATTAAAAAAGCGACAAAACAGTCATAACTGTAGTATGTTACCAAAAAGCAAACAAATTATGTTTGTTCAAGCAAAAATCAGGGACAATTAACCTATAAAATTCAATAATTACCAATAGATACAACTGACAGTGGTAATATTTAGTCTTAGTTCAAGGCTACATACCAAATAGTATGAAAAGATATGAAGAAAGAAAACTTACCTTATCCTGTGCATATTGCTCCTGAAATTTCTCCAGCCAGTCACACAACACTGCCACCATCCCTGCAGTTACAAGTTGTTGACACATGAGGGCGCTGCAGTCCGCGAGGCACACACACAGCTCCCCAAAGGTCGCCAGACAACGGAAGGTTACTTTATTGCTGATGACGTCATTGTATGAAGTCTCCATGAACCTAATGTAGCTTTACAAACATCAAACCATAATCAGAATATACCAAAACATGAAAAAGTATTTTAAAGAAAACAAAAGATTATGTTATAACAGTCATTAAATCAAATTGGCACATGTCATCAAATTAAAGAGCAACTGGTTTAAAGTGCATGAAAAAGTGTACAATGTCCTGGCAAGAAAATGTCAATTCAAACGAAAATATTTCTTTAAGTGGCGTTTAGAAGTCTTTAACTACCAATTACTTAAGATCTGAAAAGATCAACAACCTAGATGTGAGCTTTACACTTGAATTAGCTTTTCAAAAGTCCTATCTTGCGTTATATGTTCACATCTTATATTTTCTTTCTTTTAAAGATATATCAAATAATTCTACCTGTGGAACTGTTCTGCAGTTCCGATGTCTGCCAAGAAATGCGCAAACAACTTCAGCTCTGGTTTAGACAAGGTTCTCCTCGGGAGCGCGAGATCAGTCCATACAAGGAGTGCCGCTGCATTTAAGTCTTTGGCATTTCTCCAAAACTCCAGCATCTAATCATGGAATAGTAAACATTAAACCTGTCTTAATACTTAGATAGACCTGACCTAGTTATTGAAACTTTAAATCGGCCTGTGAGACTTTCAATGGCATTGAATTTCATTATATTTGACCATTATGACAGCTAGACCATACCAGGGGTATTATTCCTTACTAGGAAAACAAGACTGGTAATAACAATACTGCTGATCTTGCTAAAGACTGCTTAGCATTAACATTTCATGCTTAGTCTATCCCTGCTAAGTCATTTTGCAACTTACAAACAGAATAACTGTAAATGCAGAGATGCTCGCACGCATTTGATTTCTCGGTACGGGGAAGGTGGAGTGTTCGCGGCGGTTTTGAGTTTGCCTTTGAAACAATAGTATTGCTACAGTCACACAGTGGAATGGCTTTTTGCGGTGATTTTAAGTTTGCGGTAATGACTTCACCGCAAAAGACGCAAACAGTTTCATGATTGACAGTAGATTCACGTAAAAATATTGCACCCCTAAATGTATACATTTAATGCAATGGTTAAGCCTTTCTATATTATGTTTCTTTAGCACACAACAAGTATGTAATATTAAGGTCTCATTCATGTATTACTCCGAGTGGGTACCCTAAAAGAATCCGTGGCCAAAAAATTAACGGCTGCATGAACGACTGTGTTTACATCGGTGGGAAATTCTCTTTTAGCCAGTCCAGCCAATCTCAAGCGTCAAATTGATGAAAGCTTGTTTGTATCTGAAGACATTAGCAGGCAAAGTTCGGCAGCCGTGCGCGAGGTCGGACGTACACAGCCGGCCATTGTAGGTGATGCAGTAATGCGCTTATACAGCTGGAAAGTGCATTTTTGGGGTTGTAGCTAAGTGCAGTTTGTAATTGCTATAAAAAGAGATTCTATGTAGTGAAACTGTTGGCAATTTTTTACATGACCTAGGGTAAATGTTCTCAACATAACATGAATAATATTGGTGCATTTTCTGTAGCTTCATTACGAACGCACCATTGTAAAACATGTATTATAACATGTAAGCCTATATGGGCCGAAAAAACTCATGAATGAGACCTTAAGGATTTCAGCGGCAATTCAGCCTCACCTTCACAGTGGTAGCTGCTTGCTTCAGAGTGGGTCTCAATCCTGGGAACTTCTCCAACAGACTTTTTGTCTCCGATGACAGGTCGTCTTTAAGAAATTTGAATTTTTGAAGTTAACTTGTTCCAAGGTCAACAAATCAAAGTTCAACAAACAAGATCTCTCTCTTGATCATAGTAAGACTTAAGAGTACTTAATATACTAAGCCGTTGCATGATTCTGTAAAAAAAACTTTAAAAAAACAAAATCCTTGTTGAAAACAATTATGGTAAAGACAACTCAAATAAGTCTACGAATGTTTTAGGAAAATCTACAATAACTGCTGACTGAAATGCCTTTTTCTGAAAAAGATGTGTCAAGCACATTACCAAACTAGATATCATACAGAACCATCAACAGCTTCTAAAGTTATGCTGGCGACATACAAATACACATCCACACAAAGCCCGCTGCAGTACCGACGGAAAATGCCAGGGAAACCATTTTTGAATTTGAACTCCGTTTCCACAACATCTACATACCTACCAAAAATCATGAAGATCCATCAACGTTTCCGTCACTTTTTTTGCCTACATACAAACACACAAAAATTAAAAGTCCACTGCAGTACTGTTGAAAAACGCAAGGTGAACCATTTTCGAACTTGACCTTCCTTTGCACAACCACTACACTACTACCAAAAATCATAAAGATTCATCAAAGCTTTCTTGAGGTATGCTCTTGACATGTCTCAACCGAAAACATAATCTTCTCCGTCGAGTACTAGTACTCGGCGAAGATAAAAAATCAAGCCTGAATATAAGGGATGGTTAAAGGCGTTGGCTATATTATAAGCCTCAAAACTTACCAAAGATAGAATCCTCTACCTCCTGGTTGGTAGACTGTAAGGTCCTCATCACCTCTGACAGGTACTTAGCTGTGTTTCTCTGGTCTCCCATGGATTGATATATGTCTCGCATACCCTTGTACACAGCAGCCAGGAACATTTTAGAATCAGGGGATGTCTTTGCCAGCACTTTGAAGATATCTGCAGCCTGTGATGAGTGATAATATGGGATTTAGCATAAAATGGATTTCACAACTGTTACAGTATTTCAAAGTTTTATTGAGTTAAGACTTGAATAGATTCTAATTTTGTGTGCATGTGAGTAAAATGTGTTTGTGTGTGTGTGTGTGTGAGTGTGTGTGAGTGTGTGTGTGTGTGTGTGTGTGTGTGCCTGTTTCGTGTGTTTGTGTCTGTGCTTGTGCGTGTATGTCTGTGTGTGTATGTGTATGTATATGTATGTCTGTGTGTGTGTGTGTATGTGTATGTGTGTCTGTGCCTCTGTGTGTGTGTGTGTACTTGTGTGTGTTGCCAATTCAGAAACTTTGATTACTAAGTGGAATACTACATGTAAGTAATGATATTACTAAGATTGCAAACCAAACATTGAGGTACCTGTTGCAGGTGTGTAAGAGCTATCTCATATTTTCCTGCTTTCTGTAGTGCTTTGGCTATATGTAGCAAGGATAGGCCTACATCAGTGCTGTTCTCTCCGTGCTGCTGTAGCCGTGTCTGTAGGGCCTGCTCATGGAGAGAACACTCCTTTTCTACATCTCCAAGTTCACTGTAGCACCTGAGGTAACAAGTACGTTGAATCATGAATAATATCTACAACTCAACTGAGACCAAAAGTGTTTCTACTGGCAGTATATAATAAAAACTGATTTTGTCCGGTGTCCGGCACTTGACATGCCATTTCTCTGAGATTTGTTGCTAAGTGACGGACGAAAACTATGGACACTTTACCATCTAATTACAGACAGACTTAACGTGTCTGGTTTGTGAAAAGAATTACCAATAGGCTACACCAAGAAGGTGAGAATAGGTATAATGCAAAGGTGACAGAAAAAATCTAGATATGGGGAACAGCCTGATCAAAATAGTGTCCATGCAGTCTACTGGCACAGTGGCAATCATAGTATCTGAATGATGTTTCTGCAAAATCACCCCGACCAATCAATCACTTTGAAACTCAGATTTGCATCAGCCATGACCCGACGAATTGCTTCTCAGTTTGCTTTAGATCTGGCAAAAAAAACTCGCCAGTGAGATGCTGGAAGGTCAGTTTTTAAAAAATGTTTTCAGATTGACAATTTTGGCGCTTTGGAAGTGATAGAAAGTAACCACGATTTAACGTTTAAAGAAAAGTAGTAGAAACTATCTTTTTGAAATGTGCCAAAATTGTCAATCTGAAAACATCTTTTCAAAGCTGACACCTTCCAGCATCTCACTGGGGAGTTTGTTTTTGTCAGATTAAGTCGTTAAGGCAACTTAGAAAGCGACTTGTCGGGTCATGGCTGATTCGAATCTGAGTTTCAAAGTGATCGATTGGTCGGGGTGATTATAAACTGGCCATCAGCACACACATACCTGGCTAAGTTGAACTGTATCATCCCCACATCCACACTTGGAGCTGTTCTCATCTGGGAACATGCCGCCAGGGCTTTTTCCCAGTACTCTGCTGCCTCCTTGTAACTTTTACAATCCAGCAGAATCTGTGCAGCAGAATTTAGACCAGTGACTAGCTCTGGGCGGAGTGACACTTCACCAGGTAGTAAATGAAGTGCATCTATGCCTGTTTGGTGAAGAAGTGAATAAAGTGATCATCAGCTTATATCAAAATCATTTGATAAAGCACAATTGATCTTATATTGCTAACATTACATGTAAACAACTGGAATATTAGCCTCATCTTTAATAGAGTACTAGTGTTTTATTGACAATCAGGACACTTCATGCACATATGAAAGTTTATCATACAGCATATCAAATACAATGGAACTTGTATATTTATGTTAACCAAACTGCAAAAACCATAACAGTTCATTCAATGGAAATGGGAGTACACATTCAAAGTCAGTTCTGTTCCAGCTAGATTTCCGTAAAACTAGTTTGCGACAAAAAAGTAAAACGTCTTACCTTTGATGTAGTTCTCCAAGGCTTTGACCTTGTTCCCTTGCTGAAGACAAAGTCTAGCAAAGTTGAAGAAAACCAGATGTGTTTGAGGATTACATGGAGACAGCTGATAGATCTTTATCGCTTCTTCATATTGTGTCATAGCACGTGTGGCATCACCAACAGAAAGGTATTTTGAACCAAGATTATTCAAAGTCATTGCCACATTGGGGTGTTCGTTTCCATAAAGTTTTCTCCAAACCTCCAGTGCTCTTAGATTGCATTGTATGGCAGAGTCAAACTCTTTCAGCTTGCCGTGTGCAAATGCGACATTGTTGAGACAGCTAGCTATGTCTGGGTGTAGTGTGTTAACCCCGTAGAATTCCTCCAACATCTTCAATGCCTTTTGAAGCAGCTGAAGACCTTCCCGATGCTTCCCAAGGTTGACGTACTGGTTTCCAACGCCAACCAAACCTTGTGCAACTTTTGGATGCGGTGTTCCTTCTCCGTGCACATCTTCATAGATGTCCAAAGACTGTTGATACAGGCCTAAGGCTGTTTCATGCTCTCCCAGGGACTTGTAGGTATTTGCCAGGTTGTGAAGTGTCTGAGCAATTGAAGCATTTGGCCTTTCCCCAAAGAGTTGTCGTTTCATCTCCAGAGCCTCCCTGTGGTATTTCAAACTTTCATGGTAATCTCCCTTCTTAACAAAGATGACGCCAAGATTGTCCAGTGCACCTGCTATGGACGGATGGTTCTTGTTACCATAGCTACCGCGGAACATCTTCAAAGCCTTCTCGAAATATGTGGCAGCCGTGGTCATTTCCCCAAGTGTAGACATGAGGTTGCCCAGGTTACACAGGGTTGCACCAATGTCGGGGTGGGGGGTGTCTTCTCCGTAGATAGCTAGCCGCATATCAAGAGAACGCGTGAGATATTCCTTTGCCTTGGAAATGTCCCCCATCTCCTTGTAGGTAATGCCCATGTTGTTTAATATCAATGCTACCTGTAAGTAAAGGTACATTTTTAAACCTTTTGCAATGTAATGTATTGGCATAGCAGATCAGTGTAAGCTTCATCCATGAACAGAACTGAATGATGATGATCTTGCCTCAACAGCTTTTGAAAATTATAATCTTGAATTAAAACATGTGTCAGTTGCATTTGAAAAATTGCTGATTTGAAAACATCTGCACTAGAAATCAACATCCTGATAAGAATACGTTTTACAAAAGTTTGTAGAACAGAACACTGTTACATACCTGTGGATGTGGTGTGTCTTCTCCAAACACATCTTCTGAGATCTTCTCAGCACGTTGAAGATAATGCAGGGCTGTCCTGTGGTCCAGCAGCTCAGTGTGAACGGTGCCCAGGTTGCACAACGTCAGGGCCACTAAGGGATGCGGTTCGCTGGAGTGTAACAAGAAAGCCAATATATGAGAAGCCTATCCTTGGTACTGAACACTCCACAACTAACCCTTCGTGGTACTGATCACTATCAATATGTACACGACTAACCCTGTCCTTGGTGCTGAACACTCAAAACGAAAACAACTTGCTCTCCTTGGTACTAATCACTATCAATATGTACACGACTAACCCTGTCCTTGATGCTGAACACTCAAAACGTCCACAACTAACCCTTTGTGGTACTGATCACTATTAATATGTACACGACTAACCCTGTCCTTGGTGCTGAACACTCAGAACGAAAGCAACTAACTCGCCTTGGTACTGATCACTATCAATATGTACACGACTAACCCTGTCCTTGGTGCTGAACACTCAAACCGAAAAACAACTAACTCCCCTTGGTACTGATCACTATCAATATGTACAAGACAAGTCCTGTCCTTGGTACTGAACACTCAAAACGAAAACAACTAACTCTCCTTGGTACTGATCAGTGTCAATATGTACATGACTAACCCTGTCCTTGGTGCTGAACACTCAAAAAGAAAACAACTTACTCTCCTTGGTACTGATCACTATCAATATGTACACGACTAACCCTGTCCTTGGTGCTGAATACTCAAAACGAAAACAACTAACCATCATTGGTACTGATCACCATCAATATGTATTTGACTAACCCTGTCCTTGGTGCTGAACACCATCAACACAACTAGGCTTGGTGTTGAACACTATCAATGCATACACAACTATCCCTGTCCTTGATGCTGAACACTATCACTCCAGACACAACTAGTCCTGTCCTTGGTGCTGAACACTTTCACTACATACACAACTATCCCTGTCCTTAATACTGAACACTATCACTACATACACAACTATCCCTGTCCTTGGTACTGAACACCATCAAGGTTAAAGCACTGTCGATATCACCGAATCAGTAATTCAGAACTGTTTAGGCAAAATATTAATTGAGAACAAATCAAACTCGAATAAAGTCCAGCATTTTCACCAATATGTAAACTAAGCATGTATTTTACCTGTATAGTGTTTGTTCCATTTCTAAGACTTTCTCAAACAGGTCCCTTGCTGCTAGGAACTCTTTCCTGTCCATGTAGACCACACCGAGTGTCTGCATTGGTACAATGATGCTTGGGTGTAGTTCACTGGCTCTGTGAAGGCTTGTTGCCATGGCTACGGCTTCTTCTGTGTACTGAGTGGCCTTGTCAATATTGCCCAATTTCCAGTGGGCACATCCCAGGTTGGCAATGGAACTGACAATCTCTGGAACTTCCCTACCTACGCAACATAAAAAGGAATCTTTTCTACCATATAGGCTAAATAGCCAGAAATCAATGAACATGTTCACAAAAGCAAACAATTGTCTTAGAGTTAAGATAAATTAAATAGAATTAAATGCATGATTTAATGATTTAACACTACTTTCTAAAAAGGATGTCAATCCAGAAATCCTATAAAGAAAAACATCACAAAAAATACTTAACTATCAGATTGCAAAGTCCAGCCCCGTCCTTGGTGCTGAACACTATCACTACATACACAACTAGTAAATCCAACTAGTCCAGTTAAGTCATATATCTAAATGTCTTACCTTGGAAGACAGCTTGTCTCATCTGCAGTGCCTTTTCCATCATCTCGAGTGCATCTTCACTCTTTCCTTCTTGTAGAAGAGTACCGCCAAGGTCGCTATATGCATCTGCCACTCCCAAGTTGTCAGCACTTCCATACAGGTGCAGGAACATATTTAATGAGTCTCGGTGATATTTTTCTGCATCTTGCAGGTGACCCAAATCATCCAAACAGTTGCCAATGTTGTGTAAAGTCATGGCAGTTTCATGGGTCTTTCCTTCCGTACCATGAAGAATGTGATATATCTGAAGAGCCTGGAAGTATTTGGAGAGACAGTCAAGACTGAACCCCTGAGATTGCCCATTTACATTTGCAAGGGCAGTCAGTGCTGTAGCTATTTTAGGGTGAGCAACATTCTCCCCCAAAACAGATCTCAGCATTCTCAAAGCCTCTTGAAAGCATTTCCTAGCCTCGTTGAAGTTTGCCATCTCGCGATGAATGCTTCCTAAGCCAGAGAGAAAGGTCGCAGTGTCAGAATGAGCCCTGTGCTGGCCGTACATTTCCTGTGCTGCTCTTAAAGCTTGGTTCTCGAGATTGAGTGCCTCTTGGTAGTCACCCGTGTCTCTGCATATCAAAGCCATGCCATGAAGAGTGTCTGAGATGAAGGGATGGTTATCTGAATCATCTTTTCCATAGAGATGTTTTCTTAACTTGAGGGCTTCTCCATAAGCTTGAACTGCCTGATCAAAGTTGTTGAACACGTGGTAAATGTGTCCAAGGGCATGCAGAGCATGGGCCATGTATTCCATGACACCTCTAGACTGTACATTCTGTCTCCACAACACAAGGGCTTGCTGGTAATGTTCCTTAGCTTTGTGAAGATCCCCCATACCTCTGTAGGCATTGCCGAGATTGTAATGACATGCCCCCAGATGACGTGTCATGTCCGGATCCTTTACTTGGCAAGCCATCTCTACCTGTTGAATCTCTTCCTCAAGAGAGGAGATGACTTCCTGGTACTGTGACAGACGTAGAAGGATAAGGGACTTGGTCCTAGAGCTGGTATCTAGCAAACAATCTTCTGACAAGCTTGGACAAGTTGTTGAATCGGCTGTTAGATCCTTATCTTCACCTTCAGGTTTCTGTACAAGACCAGACATTGTTTTTTCGAGGGGTAGCATGGTCTGGAAGAAACGCACTACAACGTTTGTTGGAAGGACGTTGGTAAGTTCACCAACCACTCGACTAGAGGTTTCTTCTGTGCCTGTCACATCTTTCGCCTGATGATCTATCCATTTCATGGGAGTGATGTCATCACTCTGGCTGTTGTTCGAGAGATAAGTGCGGAGTCGTAGCTCTGTTGCAATGCTGACTGCCACCTTAAGATTCTGTGACGCCCCCTTGGTGAGAAGGCACTTATCAGCCATCTCTTCAATGATGTCCCATGCTGTCTTTGCCTCCAGAGAGTAGAAAAGTCCCAAGCCATTCACGACCATACTGGGGAGGCGGTAGATTTCTTTCTTGACCTGGAAAAGCTTTCCGTCTTCATCCTCTTTTAAAGTAGTCCTGTAAGACTGAAGAATCTCCTCTAGGAATGTTATAGCTCGTTTAAGACCCAATGTCTGCAGCTCTGGCTCAAATGATTGGGATTCTAACCTTGCAGACTCTTCCTTATTGGAACTTATCTCTAGAGATGGTTTGTGGTGTGCAGAAGGGTTCCTAGTGAGAAGGATTTGCTGTACAAGGCTTTCATACTCTTCCACCAGCTTTCTATCTCCAGCTACATACGCCACAGTTCGAAGCACGTCATCAACATGGAAGCCATATTTTTCAGCATTAGCTGAGGTTTGCAAACATGCCATGTTCTTTGGAGTCCTGAGAATATACAAGAAAAGGAATGAAGCAATGCATGAAAAAACATCTTTACTTGAATTGCATTACAACTCATCATTTTCTGAAATACTCCCAAATGGTTATGATACTTGAATTTTAACATTATCTACACAAAATGTACTATGTTCCTTTGCTTTTGCTGTTGACTTAAGACTATAGATTCTTTTACTCATCATCACAGTCACATAATACAATCTTTATTCCTATCAGAATAACTAACATACCATGATTACATATAACGTTGGGTGACATAAATTCGGGATTTTTCCGATAATGGTTGACTGAAATCAATCTAGCAGAACAATAAACCATCTTTTTTTTCTATTATTCTGTCAGTATCATGTACTAGCTTTGCACTAATCATATATATGGCAGATTTTGTCTCTAGTCGTGCTGACACCATAATATTTCAACTTAAAACTACCATCCGTCGCACGCACAATGACGGTGCTGTCGGACAGGGGTGCACATTAATTCGGGAGAGAAGATTCGTCTTGAATATCTTACCGCTAATCACATTTTATACAGCAGCTATTCGTTCCATCCTTGGCTTGAGGAGAGTGCTATGGATATAGACGTGTCCAAGTAAAAAAAATTCACGAAAAAACGGCCGCACTGCACACATCAGGCCTTTGCTAACATCCCGTTTATTGAGTCGGTAGAACGTCACTCAAAGTCGATCCCCACCGTCATGGCAACGTGTACATTATTCATGGCAAGTTAGCTGGATGCCGTAGCAATGGTTATACAACTATGTCCATGTGTTCCTTGTTGTGTTTATGAGGAGCAAACTTTGAGGAAAATATCGTCTTCAGTCCACTATCACACGCAACATTTAGACAAAAAAGTGTTCCTCACAAACCTTTTGTCGTCTGCTTGACGACATGATTCTGGGTAACAATATGGCGGCGGGAAAATACACATGCCGTAGGTTGTAGCAACAAAGAGGATTTTTGATGATTGATCACACTTAGAATCCAGTTGCAGGTTAGCAAAAGAGATTGTAATAAGTTGTCTTGTAAATAATTGTGTTTAGCAGGCAGGAGATGTGACATTTGTCTTATAAACCAGCGAACAACCGTGCAGTGTGAGTCTCCCACGAAGCCCCCAGACTCTGTCAATAAGGGACGGAGAGTTTTTGACGTCGCCAACTTCTAATGCATGGTTATCTAAGCTTTTCAGACAGTGTTCTGAATGCGTTAGTCTGTCAAGTTTGCATTTCTAGCGGTATTACTGATGTTGCATCTAGCACATATCCCTAAATACCCCGTTTTCGAAAAATCCCGAATTTAAGTACCCCACGAATTTATGTTACCCAACGTTAGATTTAGTTTTTCAAACTGCATTCGGACCATGTATACAGCTAAAATTCATCATGTAACGTTACCTGATTAGTTCAAGTGCTGGCTTCCCATGGACTTCTGGACGACCAAGTGGAGTTTTGGAAGCAACAGGCATGGCACCATCAAAGGCAAACCCTCGAGGTCCAATGTCATAGAACCAATCACCTTCAGGGTCATCTGTATGTGCAACAAAGATTTCTTAGTGAAGTACTCAAGAGAATATAAATGTTGGCATAGATCTACATGAAGAATACAGAAGGCAGAGTATAGTGTGGTGTTTTCAGCAATATCTTATCAGTCTACCCACCAGGGAGACAAATGGATACAATTTTGGAAACCTTTATTATAACATATTCCACCAAGGTACATAGTTCTGCCACCCTGAAAAGATGTCTAAACAGATCTCCAACCCAACGTCCCCCAGTATAATGAACTCCTATCTAAACTGTGCATACCTAGGGGGTGCTCCACTAGAGATCCCTCAAACCCAGGCCACTTCATTTGCAAAGTGGTGGATTTTTGGTACTCGGCGGAATAATGTTAATGGAGGTTACCTGAGTAGAAGTCATTCAAAGATGATATAGCCACTGCCGGAAGAATAGTTTCACCAATATCAAGCACCTACAGTAAGATATTTATACATGTTAGACATCGGCTGTATACATTTAAGAACATCAAGGATATTCTGTTTGATAAACATTAATCACTAAAAGCCATTCCCCTCAAACCCTTGCAAGCGGTTCACAACATATTTTCTGAATGTACAAAGATTATGAACAACGTTGAACTCTGTGAGTCATTGCAACAACTCTGATGTGAAACTACAATGTATGATTGAAACAAACTAAGACTGATAACCTTTAAATGAAGAAGTCTTGTCAGGTTTCTGAAGTACTGACGGTTCTCCTCGCTGTCTCCTCCCTCCTCAAGCAAGATTGCGAACTCAAAGTCAGAGTAAGGCGTGGTCTCTTCCCTGGCCAGGGACCCCAGACCGATGATGGCAAACTTGCAAGGAGTCTCCCCAAAGTCTTGGGTTGATGCCTCCACCATTGACTGGATCAGACCTTTACACATACAGAAACCTCATTTTTACTTTGTCGTCACAGGACTGAAGCCATAATATGTAACGTAACATGACCTATTTACGTGCAGGACCTGTTTACGTCCAGTTTGGGTCATGTCCACATGTCGCGGTATATTATGTCAAAGCCCGTTCTCATGAGCAACAAAGAACGTCATAAGTATGATCCTTAGCCATCTCTCTCTTTTATACAAAACAATGAAAAAGGTTTACATCCAGGGACATAACAGAATAAACTCCTGAACCAGTAACAACAAGTTGCACGGAAGCGTCATGCATGACATATTTCATATGTAATTTGACACTGCGTACTTCATCATGTTTTTCTAACTTACACGATAGCTAGTATCTTTTGCATTGTTTTCTTCCATCGCGAACATAGTGACTTTCCTGTCATGTGTCTGTAGACTACTTTCGACAGTTACTGTGCATTTTTTCTGGTCTATGTTCTTCAAGCATAGCGCTAGAAGGGAAAAGACTGAAGTGGACGATAATGGGTAAGCCTAGCACAATTATGCATCATATACCCCTGTATAAATACATGCTCGCACGGCGTTAAATAGGCGGAGAAAAACTTACAGACCATGCATTTTTCGTTAGAAGAGCTGATATTTCTGCCCATTGGTTTAATATTTAGCCCTGTCCGCGCGGTTTTAAGATAAATAACGTTTTGAATAAATCGGACGTTAATTGGTCATGTTATATTAGCAAAAGAAATGCCTGACTCACTAACTAGATCCATTATGAGAATGAACAGGAACAGTATTTTATAAAAAATCATTACCCAAAATGTCTGCACCATACCTGAGATGTCAGCAGCAACCTTTCTGTAGATGCTCCTGATAGCCTCAGCCCTGTCAAGTTCATGTTCTTTGTCATACGGTATGACGTCAAGATCATCAAGCTTCTCTTGACACTCTTCACGAATCCGTTGCAGTTCTGCCTTGGAGTCAAATACTCTACTAGTACTGTGTACTAGTACCTCTTTCTGTCTTCCGACAAGACACTGAAGGAAAAGCGTTTCAAGATTCCGTATGCTGGTCCGGATTTCCTTCTTCTCCTCCTCTTGCTTTGATCGCACGATTGCAGAATTGTAGAGTGCAACAGCGTTGACTGCCCACGTGCCTACCTGTTCTATGTCAGCAAGACTTAGCTCTTGGAATTTTGAATCTTCCGTTTCCTTTTCTTCATCCTCTAAGCATACATACGTGCTTTCATCTTGCTTAGCACTTGCTACAATCTCAGAGGTAGCGAGATGATGTTCTATTGATGTTGCTTCATTGCTTTCTATATCACTCGTGTTAGTAAGTTGACTGAGAGCTTCTTTAACTCGTGCGTGGTACACACTGCCAAGGGCATGAAGGGCTGCGACTGTCTGAGGGTTGGTAAACTGATGATGGACAAGTTTAAGGGCAGAGGCAAAGTGTTTCTCAGCTCGATCAAACTCCCCCTCTCTAAGGGTACTTTGTCCCGCTTGGAAGTGGTCTTCATACGTGGGACTGTTGCAAAAGTAACAATAGGAAGCAATAAAAACTCAAGCAAGATTTGACGGGTACAGGCAATGATAAGTTGGGAAGTTTGTTGAAATATGCTAGACCAAGTAGAGCTCTATAAAACATATTTATAGTATCTATAATCACTTACTGTAACAGCATGTATGTCTGCTATATGGAAATATTTCAAGAAATATACTTGATCAACAGTTACATATCTGTTATAAAGAGATGGTTTACCCTAACATATTGTTCAATTAACAGTAAATCAAACAATAAATACATGTACATGTAAACATTAAACCAGAATGTATTTCAGAAAACATTACTAGTAGAAAAGCAGTCATGGCACTACTTCTCTCTACCTCACGTATCACATAAACACAGTGATCTCATAGCTATTGAATATTTGACATTTGCAACCTGACACTTTAGGAACACACCTGTATTTTTCACCCAGTTGGCTCCCAAGTCCAAGTGCTTGAGGCTCGCCAGCCATTTTCACCACTAGAGCTTTGTTTTTGCCACTTCAATTGACAGCAAGAAGAATCAGAAGCTCTCTGTGAACATGGACATCAAATGATTTAGCTCAGTCGTCGAAATGACAAAAGCAACATTTGAAGCTATTTAATATTGCGAAGGGTTAGAAGTATCGTCAGATCAAAGTCCATTTTCCAGCCCACTACGTGAGCCTGTACTTCCCTTGGTATCACCAAACTCGGCCCCCCATCCCTCAACAAAAAAAAAAAACTTAACTTACCCCTATACATCAGAAATCCATTTTGCCCTCAGATTCAACACTACAGTTGAGTATAAACTCCTCCGATCTCCCAGCAAAAGGAAAGTTTCCGAGTTCCTGGGAACTTCCGGGGTCAGCTCAGCTGTGGTAGGTCCAAAGTTCACTCGGAGCATACCATTCTCCTAACAAAGAAACGGGGGGGCTGTAAGACTGAGTGCACAATTTCATAGTGTTGTGAAAAAAAATTTCTCTTGTGAGATTTCAGACTGGCCCAAGATTTAAATTCATTTCTACCCACCGCAAATGAACTGGGATAGGTGATAGGATATGTGTGCGAGTTTCCAGTTTCAAAGGTTAAAGGTCATTGGGGCACTTAAAGCCGGGCCCATTTTGATATAAACATGTAGCACTAGTCAAGGCGATTGGTGCAAAAAATAAGAATGAGCGTATATGATAATAATAATGGGGCCTGGTTTGAAGTGTACCCAATGACCTTTGACCTCTGAAACTGGAAACCCGTGTATTCTATGTTGATTTGCAGGGGAGTGAATGTCAGTAGTGTTACCATACTGAGTCACATTGTCGACAGAAAGCTATTCTGAATCATGCATTTTATTAATAAATGCTCTAACGTTAGACACAATTCGAAAACGTGTTCAAATATACCTCTTACGCAAGGTTTGTTTGTATGTTTCTTCCATAGCCGCGAGGTGGCGTTGCGTCAAAAGGCAAGGCTATAGGCACAAGCTCACATAACGTTACGCATTGTTGGGATAAACATTTTCATCCGTTATTCTTGATAAACTTGTTGTTTATTTGCGACTATAGTGA
This sequence comes from Branchiostoma lanceolatum, assembly GCA_035149815.1. NCBI lineage: Eukaryota > Metazoa > Chordata > Leptocardii > Amphioxiformes > Branchiostomatidae > Branchiostoma > Branchiostoma lanceolatum. The sequence continues at coordinate 15,629,572 of CM068866.1, forward strand.
ATGGTGAAGCAGGGTGATAAGGGAAAGAGGAAAAAGGGGCACAATTGCTGAATTTATGACGGATCCATTACGGATTTCGATGTAATGGTAAAGCATTTTGCAGTGGCAATGGTCTGAACTTGACTGCACGGATCGAACTACTTAAGGTTGTTTGGAAGGCGGATATCCGGGTGCTGACGTAACACGCACGTCAATACCACCTGCTATAAAGGGAGAACAATAGAACAACTTTCTCACACATACTGGCGCCCTTATGTTTGACTCAAGATGAAATTTTTGAAGGGAGCGGCAAACGACTTAAACGATCGCCAAGGTGAACAAACAATACCCGCGTGCACACTTGACTCGTACCTACACAAAACCTCAGCAACACTCAGCCAATCTATCTTCGATCAACTAAAAACCTATCACGTTCCGTCAAGGCAACTATGCTGTTCGTATACCCTTCACAATAGTATCGTTCGGAAGATCTATAAGGCTTTTATGTTTCACTTGTATCCTATGAAAAGCTTGCAGCTCAGCGCCTAACAAAAAGGCGGCTTGTGTGAAATACCGGATTTCAGCACCTGTCAAATGGAGTTCGGGGTCAACTGCATTTCGAGTGCCGCCCTGTCACGCAGTGAAACCCTTTCTCAATCCAAAACTCTAAGACCTTGCACCTGTATGGAAAGCCTGCCGTTAGCAGTACGGCAACACTTTGTCCCCATTCCTGTGGTAGGTTCAAAAACTATGAATGCTTTTAGTTTTTGCCCTAGCTCGCTGACCTGCTCGCAGGCATGCTTCCCCATTGTGACATTACAGCAAAGATAGCGGGCTGTCAGAACACTCGTAACGGTTTGCACAGGTGTCGTCAGTAAAGCAAGAATCCCTCCACCAATGTTTACCTTTCATCACTTAGTTTTCCCACCCTGCGTTAGTTGACGTTACCGAGAACAATTCCTCTTTGATATTTTTCGGGGGTGACTTGGTTAAATGGTCGCTATGATTTTTCCAGCATATGTTTTCCTTTCTTCCTTTGTATCTTACGGTATCCTCACTGTGACAGTGTCTCTTTTAAAGTAAGGGCCCCCTTGGAAATCAGTTACTCAATTAACTGAAGGGACTAACCTAAAGACTCATAAAAAAGTTTTTTTTTTTAGAAAACAGTTCAGTTTGTAACCATTTCCCTCTTGGTTTCACACTTTCTAAAGTGTTAGCTTCTACTAGGCCCCGCGGGATGGCTGGAAAAATAGTAGAAATTGGCCTGATAGAGTGAATAGTATGCAAAGGGAGTTGGCTACGGAGAGAGGGTCAAATATGCCAGCGGCAAACTGTACCCCTATAGCAGACTAACTCCTCTTTCACGTTTTTCTGTCTGTTTGACCAGTTTCTACTCTTTCCAGCCGCCTCTGGAGCCTGGTAGAGGCTACTAAAGTGTCACTATGAAACAAGACGTTAGTGTGGGACCAGACGTGACCTATACAAAGGACAGACACGTACTCGTGAATAAATGACGTCACACCGCTGACGCCCCAACCCTGGCCCGAGTGACAGAGGGTAAACTAAGCCGGCGCGCAATGAATGGCGGTCATATTTTTCAGACGACAGGTGTCTGACAGGAACGTACACAGAAGTTTACATAGTAACATACCGTAAATGCATTTAAGTTCGCGGTAGGCAGAAAATGGAGTGTTCGCGGTCGTTTTACGTTCGCCGGTTTGAAACAACAGAAGTGCTACAATCATAAGGGGACCAAAAAGTTTCGCGGTGGTTTTAAGTTCGCACTGAAAGTTCACCGCGAAAACCGCGAACATAAAACCACCGCGAACATTTCTGCATTTACAGTACCACCGCAATCTTTCGCGACTGCTGGGGTATTTCGTAGACAAATACAGACTGTTGTTAGAATATAACCGGTTGTACTCTTGCGTTCCATTTCCCTTACTAAGTCAACAATCTACAGTTTTTTTTGTAAATTGTTAACCTGGAAAGTGAAAAATCAGTGTGGCCTCCGGAAACCAGAGTGGCTTCCGGAAACCCTAAATTTGTCATCCAGTCTAGTTCACGTCTCTTCTGACATTGTGTTTGTACGGCTTAATTGAATCTGCTGACATATTAATAAATTTGGCGAAAGGGAGGACAAAGGATACTATTGAGTCATTGCAACAGTATACACGATCTAAAACTTAAGTTATACCAAATGGCTTGAATAGTTTTCGTCTCAACTTAATAACCTATTGTACATGGCACCTGCGAATTTTCAGATTTCAACATATCACAATTTACCTGTACAATGGGGCCTTTTGTCTCCCTTAATACCAGTCATGAGCATGTGTAGAAATCAAGTACTTTATCCCCATGTTAACCGATATAAAAGATGGACGCCTAGGTTTATGGCAAAACCCTTAGGTCGAGACCCTCCAGTTGATATTTATCTTCCTGCCTTCTCGAGCTCGAGATAAATAGCCGCTAAACCGTTAGTCTACAGGTCCTTTGTCGTCTGATTTGATTTCTACGTGTTCCTTTCAATCACACTGACAGTTTCGACGGCTCCTACTAATTGATATCGGTGGAAAAAAGATAATTACGAGTTTAATTGTTCATCCTTCACGCACTTGAAATACCTCCTGTCCAGGTGTATCCATTCTTGTGTATCGGTTCTCCCGCGGTTCTTTCATCTGGACCAAACACGGTTTGTTTTGGGCAACAGGTCGGTGCTTTGAGCGCGGTTCTGCGGGCAGCTCTGCCCCGCCTACCCCCTCACCTGTCCGCCCCACGGACGGTACCGTGTCGTATCGTGTTCGAGGTGTCTATTTAGGTTGTAAGGGACACGTCAGCCACTTAGACCTGCCCATAAACACACCGGCTTCTACACCTGAGGGCAAAGTATCGATATTCTCGATAACTGCGCCACAAAAGAAAGAAACAAAACTACGCTACAGAAACTAAAACCACCGTCCCATATCACAGCCAGTGTGTCTGTCATGTATTGTGAGATTCAAAGTGGCTCTCAGAAATGCAAGTAGCTTGATTACATGTATAATCCTCGGCAGGTGACCTACATGTAGATAACAAACTCCTTCTAGCTATGAAACTTTAGGTGTAAAGATTTCTTATGGGACGACAAATAAAGTTAGCCGTTTCAGCCATGTGTGACTAGAAAGAAATGTCAGATGCGTATTGAATGTCATAAAAAAACTCATCCATGGTGGTCATAGGCATTTCCACACAAAAGAGGAGGATGCTTCAAAGTTGCTGAGACTCCATACATGTCTAGGACCCATTCACACAAAATACGGGTCTCGGCCGGTGTCGTTTCAGCCTAGAAATCATATCGCAACAGTTATGGCCACTTGTCGCACGAGGCAAACCTTCACATGCCATGTCAACCGTTGAAGAGGAAATCGTCCTGTCTGGTAGCCTCCTTCGCAGGCTTTTTAGGAGCGTCAGCGCTTATTTTTGAGGGAGCGCAGATTCGCGATTTTCTAATTCATGATATTGGCCAAGTTCCAATGCCAATTCCAAGGCGCTGAAACAATTTCCTCGGCATTAGAACTTGACCCATACGTTGGAAATCATGAGTCAGCCCTCCCACAAAAAATAAATACCTACGCTCCTAAAAGGCCTGCATATGAGGTTACTGTCTGGCCCGACGGTCTGAGGGGAGGGGAGCAGACATGAGCTGTGCCACAGGCATGCCGGGAAATGTAGACTGTCTACCTACGGTCATGGGAGGCGAAACTACTCTGAAGTCTGACCCGAGAAATATCGTTGGTTCTTCAAAAGTTTCTAAAGGACACTTCTCTACGCTTCTTGTTCACCAAAAGACTGTCAGGACAAGGTTCAACGATGTTGAGAAGCGGTCGTCTTAGTAGTGATGGTATCTTGGTATAGGGGGGCTTACCGTGGATGCGTTACTTGGGTCTGTATTGGGGAAAATATTTACAGACATCGCTAAAGAAGAATGAATAGATGGATGGATGCATGAACGAATACGGTGTGAAATAAGGGATGCTGGACGACAGTGAACAAATGAATGAATGATCAGCCCTCAAAACTTCAGTATTGGAATTTGAATAGTTGAACGGAGTGTGTATGGCTTCACGGTTCAACCCGATGTGTGCAGGAGAACCCACTGTGATGTGATGACTCTCGCCCAGCCAAGTGCAATGACCTGAGTCAGTGTTTAGGCCCTCCTTTCGGTGTTACTCAGTATCGGTTTTGTGTCAGGTAAACACAGTTTCTGAGCAAATCTGTAGGTGAACTGTCAATCGAAGCAGTTTTAGGAGGAGAGTGCCAGTAAGAACACTCAATATAATCCAAAGTCCACACCCCGTCAGGTAAGGTATCCTACATGTGTAACGTCTGATGAATCCAATGTGAATCAGTATTTTTCCATGTCCATCCTCGTGCCCGAAAAATGCCTTGTCACGCGTTGTAGATTCAAACTTTAAGTCGTGACAAATTAACCACTGGCACTTGAGTAACTTTGATATCAAGAAGGTCCTCTCAAACCTGACAGAACCTACTTGGTTAGAATTAACGTTCTCGAAAATTGCCTCGAACACGTTAAACAGCCTCATTACCCTACACATTGGGTACCTGCCTGTGGCACTGGCTGCAAATACACCTGATATTATTATTATTATTATTATTATTATTATTGAGTACGGCGTTGGCCACGCCCAAGTTGTGGTGATATGGCCTAAGATAAGTGTCACACAGTTAGGCAAATTGCGTGCCCGCAACTGCATGCTTCCCCGCCTCCACAATTTGAAACGAACGTTTTAACTACCGTGCACTTCAATTTCGCTATTTCTTGTTGTGATTCTGAATAAAGGGATATGATTCTAAGCAAGGAGTACGAAATGTGAATGCTTTTAACCTTTTGACCTCTTAGTAGTATTGTGAACTAGTTTTCTCAGCACCATACGTACAATGGACCAGTGGGGGCGCAGCAGTGACGTCACAGTTTCTGGTTGACGCTCACACTGAGTGGTAACGATGTAACTACAGATGTAACTAAGATGCTGAGGTCTTATTGTTTCGTTGTTGTGGTCATCACCACAGGGAACGCGTTTGAGTCAATTTGTGTAAGGAATGATTGTGCAAAACTCCGGATCGCTTCAGAAAATTAGCCGGGCGAAACACGATCAATCCCCGCCTGTCTTTGCCAGTTTGCAACGTTCCAGATAGATGGATTTCTTTGGCATAAAAGCTTTTGTAGCGCGTTTGACTTGTATTGAAAAGAAAAGCATCGAAGAGGGAAACATACCTTTCCCTGCCTTTTAGTCACAGTCCTGAGATACCTTATTTTAACAACCAACGTGGCGTCATGGAACTGAAAATGAATGGAAAGAAAAATAACTTTGTGTGTGTAGAACATGCGTCTTAATTAAATAGCCTCCTTAACGGACTCTACGAGTCTGGCAACGACGAACCGAATACATTAGAAACCTGGTGAAATTGAACTGATATGCCATCAGAAAAAATATTACCAGATTCGCAGGGCCTATATGAAGGAGGCTATGTAGTAAACGCTTTTGAGCCTCTACCAGAGACTGTGTTAGCCCGCTATAGAAATTACAGTTTGCGACCTCTAACGTTATATGTCGCAAACTGTAACTTCTTTTAGCCTCCACCAGGCCCTCTTACGGGCGTATGAATCGTAGAATTCGGCAGAAAAAGGAATGATTAGCCAGTAGAGTCAGTCCACAGTAAAGATCACATTTTGCCCGTTTAGCGGAGCCAGCAAGTGAAACCCTGGAGTAGTTAGTCTGGTAGAGACTAAACTTCTTTAGCGGACCAACTCCCCTTGCATGTTATCTGTCTATTTGGCCTATTTCTACTATATCTCCAGTGATCTCTGGTAGAGGCTAAAATTAAGTAGCATTAGGGACCCTACAAAACTTATTACTTTGCCTTATAAGTTATATCGTTCTTCAAAGAAATAACCACAAGGACCTTTTGTTCCGTTTTCCGTTGTGATTTTGGAACAAAAGATACGGTACCTTTTAAGTATGAAAGGGTCGGTTCTGAAAATACAGTTTCCTTGCTTTCAAAGTACTAGAAGTGTTTTTTCCGGCCTTGAAGAAGAAATCGTCACTGACACTGTGTGACAAACGCAGCAATGACATTATTCTTCTTACTCATTTGTTATGACGTTTTCACTTTCCCTGAGTCAGTGTCCGTCTGTGTAAACACGTCTCATCACTGCAGGCCCGCTCCCAAAACAAACATCATCCCATCAACTTCATCAGACTTCAGCTCATTTGCGCAGGATTTGCTTGCCGAACAAACAACTTGATTTTCACGACTCTAAAATAACAAACAGTGAGAAGGTAGTGATAAAAAGTAATTGTCAGTTGCTTTTGTGCTGATTCTTAGATAAACGACTGTTGTTATGGTCTATAGTGTGATCAGATAGTACATATTTTCTTTCTCATTATCTCGAACGTTTTCATTAAAAAAATACTCCTTTCACTAATTATTATAGTTAATTTGAATATTGAGGAGATCGAAAATTCGTTGAGCCACGGCGTTAGATTCCTTTTCATTTGTTGAACAATAAAATACTTTATGGCTGAAAAATGAACCCTGTTAAATTAGAAACAGACATTATCAAATGCTGTTCTAGAGACGAACCGACGGAAGATTTTCAAGCAAGAGTGTGTGCGTCTTTGCAAACCTCCTTGGTCTTTGGGATTCCGGAATTCCCAAAACTTCCATATCTAGACCGTCCTGATATGTCTGGAATGATGAGGGGTGTGGTGAGGTTGGGTCGCCACATGGCGAATGAAAATAGTACGTGACGCCTTGAGTCTTCTTGTTGTCAAGAGGACAGTTCATATCTCTAAACTAGAAGATTTTCTTTGTCGTAAACGTCTAGTTATAATTACTAGTATTTCCTGTAGATTATTATACGGGTTGGTGGGGCACACGTGTTCAAGTGCACCCGTGGCCGGAAATGAGGCTATCCCCCGCCCCACTCTTGCCCAATTAGCGGGCGGGAACGCTGTCACTCCCGCAAGCTGACGACCAATCGGGCTGGCCCGGCCCAGCGCGATAGTTGGCGGTTCCGGTCGAGCTACTCTGGCTGTCATTCTACCCCCATGCACAAGTACTAGGCACCATACGGACCGGATAGCCTAGCCACGATACTCACGTCCCGCGGTAGAATAGCGGGCATAGCTGAGAGTGGAAACCTCATCGCGTTGTCCAGGATTTCATGGGGGAAGCTGCCTGTTTGGGCCCGCTATGGTCAGCTTCGCGAGGGCCTTCAAAACCTATGGGATTATTACGGGACTTCTGGTTATCCTGAGTGCGAGCTCGCTCTTGGTACACTACCGAGGGCTGGGGTCATCAGCCGGGAGCCGGGCTAGTAGAGTGAACGGGAGAGAGTACTCAGCCGGTGCCCCCGGCGACTCAGGTACGTTTGTGTGTACTCTCACGGTCGCTCCCTCTTGAAACGTTTACAGATCTTGAGTGTATGTGGTGTTCGTTATCTGCGCTTTGGGGGAATTTGGGCACGCCACTGGCGCAGCGGACACACACAGCGGGGATGCCTCTCCGGCTTTGTGTATTGACGCAAACTGTTTTCATTCGAGCGGGCGAGGACTTTGCTCCCGTTTTTTCTTGCTCTATTTTTGCCAAGGAGATCTGCTGAGTCAAAGGTCGCTCCCAATTGGGGGATGCCATTGAGTGATATAGGACCATCATCACACTGGTGTCAAGAAAATAGCGTCTTCATTTGTGTACAATCAAGCTTGTTTGGGGGGAACCGATGACAACTAATTAGTGCCAAAATTAATCCACATGCCAAGCGGTATCGTTTTTCCGTTGCCAGAGAAACTCTGCGGGGAAAGCTGATAAAAGTTGTCGAAATAAATAACAGCCAATTAGTAAGCTTACCTTCGCTCAACAAGTAGATTAGAAGTAAGGACGTATATATGACTATGACGTCTCAGTTGTGGTGCGTTGTGTTTTTGCTCTCACTGAGCTGAGTTATTTTCAAAAGTAGGCCAGAGGGAGATTTCAAATGATTTGTGTGCTTCGGCCTCAGTCCATAAAAGAGTAAACGAACCACGAACATTCCCACCCATCATCCAAGATGACGTCTTCACCCAAGGAGGTTTGATTAAACCTCCTTGCTTCACCAAACAGGGCCTATCTCTAGAACACAAGAGGCCTTTGAGACGATGAAGTGTTACGTTGTTGTCACCCCTTTTTGAACGAAGCCCTTGTCGACACCAAATCAAAACCAGCAGGCGCGCGGGGTCGCCTCACCAAGCGACTCAGATAAACAAGGTCACCAGAAAATTATGTGCATTTCTTCACCCCTCCTTTTATTTTTAAAATAACAAGACGGGCTCTTTGCAAAACCTTGGGAGCAGACGAGATAAACTTCTGTGCTCTTGTTTAATTCTGTAAAAGTTTTTCGCGTTTCACGAAAGTGCCCTAACGTCAGTTGTATACAATACAGAGTACTTCTATTTGCACCGACGTGTGAAAAGTCAAACAACGTGCTTGGCCCTCAATGCATTACCAAAGGAACGTGCACGTACATAAGGGTTAAAGGGGGGCTAAGGCGATTAGCTGTGTAATTGATAACGGTATCTCGATAGTTAACATGACGGCAAAAATAAAGTGCGCCGGCTTTCGTTCCTGAAATATTTACTCAAGCAGTTTACATATCACCGCATTTCTACATGATTTACTATCACCAGACAGAAGGACCACTGTACTGTACTGTACTGTACAGTATTCTCCAAGCAGAGGCTTCGATCGAGAGGGGTAGTTTTGTCCGGGATTTTAACGTTCCTCTCCTCTCACGTGAGTTTTGTCCGGGATTTTAACGTTCCTCTCCTCTCACGTGAGAGGAGAGGAACGTTAAAATCCCGGACAAAACTACCCCTCTCGATCGAAGCCTCTGCTTGGAGAATACTGTACAGTACAGTTAGAGGAAAGTGTCGCGTTCACATTGTATACCTCCTCCCCAAATTCAACTGTTTCTCATGTCTAAGTAAGACTAACTGTTTAAGGAAATGGAGTTTAGTGCAGCTTGGTTTATAGAAATTGGCGTAGTTTCTGTTATCAAATAGAGCGGATCCCTTGAAATCACAGTAATAGTATTACGATTTTTTTTTTTTCAAATTTAAAAACCCAGCAACCTCTTTCCCTCAGCCCTAGAGCAATTCGCCTTCATTTCTTCCTAGTCTAACCCCCAGTGAAAGTTAACAATACACGAATAATCGTCCGTTTACATTCGAGATATCATAAGTACAGTAGTCGAGTCTACATAAACAAATATGCCCGAAAATATCTACCCTATGTAACAATGGTATAGCCCAATTTCGTCTTGTCAAGGTCATTTGTTACGCAGTTAGGAATGGTGGACTGATAGGGTTAAGGTCAATTCCTTCCCCTGGGAATAGAGGTACTTGGAAAGATCGTAACACTTGCCCTCTACAAACTTCAGATCGCTTTCAAAACTTCCTTGTGGGAATTCTAGGTAATTACAACTTGTTTAGAAGATCACGTCTTGTCTGACTCTTGTTAGAAGTCTTGAAACTGTCGTCGGTTCAGCTTTCGGGAAGGGGGAGGGGGGTTGAGAAAACTGCAACGGAAGCTACTAAAACAACAAGAATGTAAGAAAAACAATGAATCAGTGTCAAAGAGAGGTCTCCTAGAGTTGGTAGCGGAAATTTATGTTTGACTATTTGGATTTGTGAGTGGGTTACCAAAGGAGGAAATGTGTTAGACATTTAAATATGTATACACTAAAAGTTGATTAATTTCTTACGCTACGTTTCTTTAGCCAGATGCAGTATAACGATTATATACTCGTACATGTACCACTGTTTGGGTCTGCACTTTGGTCTTTTCCAGTTCCAGACTAACTACGCTGGCTACAGGAAGAATATTTCCCAGGACTAGAGTTTGGCCACCAAAACCGTTTCATTTGCTAGCGCTGTTATTAATTGATGGTGCCAATATTCTCCTTTTTTCCTTAATTCATCCCCATGTATAATATAGGAAGGCCTGGTAGAACTTAAAAGCTAGGTCTACACCGAAAGTTTTCAATCTATCTACATTTCTGTCGCACCATGTCTCCGACTTGACTACTTTTATTAGCTAGACCAAATCACGGACATCCATGGCTAGACGCCCCGAATTTTCCCGATGTTAGTCTAGACTTTTGAATGTATCTTTTGGGGACGGCGGAAAGGTTATGCAGAGGAACTGCTCCTGGGTCCGTAGGGGTCAAATGCGTCATCTCCTGTCTTGTTAGTGTCTGAGAATCCGACGTGTGAGTCACGCTATCCTTCTGTCTGCCTCTGAACTTGAACTCTGGGGAGCGTTTTCACGCAGGTCTGTCTGCGCCTCGACAAAATCAGTTCAAGATGGCCAGTGAGCCGAACACATGATTCAGCTGAACCCAAGGGATTTATTTAGAAAGTTGGATCAAATGAAAGTGGAAATGAACCAACTCAGAAAAACCCAGGATGTCTAGCTGCGTTTTCAGCGAAATCAATTTCGTCACACATGTACGGAAGAAGTTCATTGAAGCATGACATTTTCTCCTATAAACTTGATAAGTTATGATATTCAGTTGTTTATACCACGCCTCATAAAGTTTCATATAGCTTTGAGTCAAACTTGATACCAGGCTACCGATCTCTGAGGAGCGTTTAAAGTTAAGTGTGGGGGACCCGAAATGCCACAATGTCATTATCAAAGATACCCAGACGTGCTTCAAGTACGGACCGTGAACTACACGAGGGAAGACAGCAGAATATCGTGTCATTGAAGGGAACTGATAGAAGGAAGCAGCTGGCACCAAGCCCGTATGTGTGGGTGCCAACCTTTCCAAATGCCAATCCGTGGAATGGAAAACAGGAAGGATCGAGTTAGCTGGAGAAAATGTCACTTTGCGTGGTTAGTGTGTCACAGTCGAGTCATCTGATTGCAGAACGATTATACAGACCAAGGAGGATTGAACCTCCTTGAACAGACCGACCTTTGTGGAGCATAAAAAACAAAAGAAAACAAACACGTGGAAAAGAAAACTAACACAGTGCTAAGGATACCATAAACAATTTCCGGAACAGCAACGGAATTTGGAGGCTATGGTCTCGATTTCAAGTTATTTCTTAACAATGTGATCAAAACTCCATTTTCCAAAATAAAGAAAGATTGAAGAAAAGCGAGAGCAATGTAGACGCAAACGCAATGCTCACGACAGTATTTTGAACGACTTTGATGGTGTTCAACTTCAATTTCAAACCTAGACGAAAGGCGAAACAAGTACTAGTATCCCAAGGAAGTGGACAAGCCGTCTGGGAACGGCAACCCTGAATGTTTTATCCACGCCCTAATCGAGAAGCTGTTTTGAGGGTCTGTCCGTCACAAGTATAAACCGCCGCCGAGTCGTTCTGCAAAGTGTTGTTGACCCGGTCGTTGACCCGTGACTATGAAAGTGATGAGGACTGGGTCGAAAGGAACAACGATTACATTGCACTAAAAATGAAAAATGTTACATTGGGGGTCACCAAGGATAGACACTGTTTATTATCATGACCGAAGATGTTTTCATGCCGCGTGTTTTATCCTTTTGTTTGACCTAGCAAACAGACAAGCAGGGAAGAAAAAGAAGCCCCCCTCCCCTCCCAATCGTTAGGAAATTCCAGTAGGTTTCGGCAGGGGCCAAAAGGTGTAAGGTGATGACCTTCGCGCGGGAATATTTTAGTTGACTCAAGCTGTGTTTTTGGAATGGATTCCGATACTCTTAAATAATCCATTTGAAACAAAAAATCTGGTGCGTGACACTCCCATGATGCAACGGGGGAACAATTGTGTTGATGTTGTGGAAATGTAAACATGCACACGTGGCATAAGTGACAGGTACTTACGCGTGTCCCTGCGTGCTTGTCTTTGTAATCACCCCTGGTTTCATGTGCTAAGGAGGTCAAAATCACTTTCCCAAACGTGTTCATACTGCGTGTATGTTGATGTGAGGGAGGGGGGCGTGGGTGTAAGCAATTTGCTGTGTGGGACGATGAAAGAAGTTGGGGATGTTCTTTAGATTTTCTCCTTTCTCTAAAGACCCTTTAGAGTGGTTAAAAGATATGTGACATTCAAATACAGTGTTTTGCATTAGCTGTGACCACACACAAGTTGGTGGCAATGTTTAAAGTCTGCTTTTGTCCACCTCTGCGGTCAGTGGCTGTTTTGTAAACTTGGACATATGTTTCTGTTCACAGGACTGGCACCCACCAGGACTACTAAAGCCAAGGTAAGTAATACAAACAAGGAGTCCCAACTAAGAAGTAATGATGTGTAGAACAGAGGAGAGACCCAAATAGAAGGTTACATAGGTGTTTTTATAGACTCTGAAATGTAAAGTTTGTAGTGTTACATGGACCATGGACTGGACTTTCTGTAAAACTTTGCTTGAGTGACACTTTTTCCATATCTCTTTGAGTGGATGGCTTGCACTGTTCTTATATTGCTTGTACTGAATTAAAAAAATAGACAGATGTAAACGTACACTGTAGACTTGCTGTCTTTTCTGTTCTTGCACGCAACTTTTATGATATATAACTAAGCAGTCATCTCTGAATATGAAACATTTATGATATATCTATGAATACATGTATGTCATGTTTTAGAGAGTTGATCCACTGACTCTGATTGTTTTTCTCCTGCTAAAATTCTTGAAAATTTTTGTAAAATATTTGACATGTTCAGAGATGACTCAGACTGCACCTATCAACATAGGTTGTGAAGAGAAGAATACAAATTATGCTTTTGCATTACTAGAACAATATTATATTGATGAATACTGCCACATAGTATCTAATACATATGGAAAGAAATTGTGCTTTTCGATATGTAATGTACTTGTGTTGCTAGGTGCATTTTGTGACCGTTGGTCATTGTTTAGACATGCCATAGTAGTACTGAGGCTATGATGTTGGTGACAACACAGGTAAATCAGCCAAATGTGTTGGGAGGTGCTGTTTTATTTTGGTTGGAACTTAAAAAATACATTTCTATCAAGTAGACTGATACAACATCGAAATATAGGAAAAATATTTCTTTTTTAACTGAAAGTAATTTGTGATTGATCACGACTGATTGTGATGTGACAAGGGCATGAAAAGGAACAGAAACAAATTATGGTATAGTTGGAGTTTCTTTTATCACAACCAGGAATCTCACCTGCTGACGTTTTGGTGTCTGTCAGACACCTTCTTCAGAGCTTCTGACTGGAGTACTGCTACTTATACTTATAGCGGTGAGGAGCAGTAATCCAGTCAGAAGCTCTGAAGAAGGTGTCTGAAAGACACCGAAACATCGGCAGGTGAGATTACCTGGTTGTGATAAAAGAAACTCCAAATATCCTATGTTCTACCAACCTGATGAAATTATTTTCGGAAGAACCAAATTATGTTCTTCACAACCAGTTTGGGACAGCACTTCAAGTAGAGGGCGGGCACAAGGTAAAATGCATACATTGTTTTGCAGAGAGTATCTAGTAGGGGTGCAAAGGTAAAAGCAAAACCGCTGGTGACAGATACCCAGGTAAGGTGGTACCAGCACTCATACTGGCCATGCTGGCATGGGCTTCATCTTGGATGGTAACGATACTGTCATGTTTAAAATGTAACACCTCTGTTATTACCTTTGTGCAAATTTTTTACTTGGACTGTAACTGCTGTGCAGCGCAAAATAATGATAGCTTTTTTAAAACATACTTGTGAGAGTTGAGAATGAATCTATTACACATTTGCTAAAAAAAGGCATTAAAAAGGTTTCAAAGGTATGAAAATACCCTGTTAGTCTTTAATGATGATTGACAGGTGAATCATTACTGTCATCTACTGAAATCTACTGTCAATCTGCTGGGTCACATGACCTGGAAGAAGAGGATCCTGGGATCCCATCACCTTCTTTGGCCATTGAATTTGAAAACGACAAAAAATTAGCTTCTTTTCCAATTGAACCATTTGAATTTCAATTGCAGTTTGGATATCCATGAACAAGCTGTCTGTAATGTTACATGATTTGAAGTTTTTTTTTTGCAATATGTGCTGCACAGTAGAAGTGGACCATTGTCCTGCTTCTGTTTGATTTTTTTTGACATTGACGCAATTGTAGCTCTTTAGAGAGAAGTTTCTTAGTTTATTTAGATGTGTGAAAGTTTGTCATATTTACTACAACTTTTTTTAGAATTTTTACCAATGTGTCTGATAGATTTTCTGCAACTGTGAATAATTGCAATGTATGGGAACATGATTTACATGTCTTAGACCATTTCTAATCCTTCGGAAATTCAAAATCTAAAACAGTTGGGTTACTAAGAGCATACTTTAGATGTTAAAAATCCCTTTTCCCCTCAGAGAAAACTGGAACAGCCAGAGGAAGCATTAATTTTTAGCCTCTACTGAAATGTGATATGTCTCACTAACGACTTTAACCTTGCATCACAGGCAGGCTTAACCTAAGACCGATATCCCAAATGTTGAGACTTTGGGCTCCAACTCCAAGCCATTTATTAAATGTTCCTCTTTTAAGTGCCAGAGAAATGAAATTTCCTCTATCTTTCATGTTAACATATGGTACAATGTATTTTCTGAAAAAGTCTATGTAATCTTTAAATCAATTGTCTACCCTGTGCTCCTTGGTAGGACAAATTAGCATCGGTGGTCACAGGAAGGACTCCATACTACCTAATGGGGGAGTTCTTTCTGTGACCTCATGATCCATTGCTAATTTACCCTACCAATGTCAACGAACACACAGTAGACTCCGAGATGTTTTCAGAAAATACCAAATTCTTATGTGAAATGATAGAGGAAATTTGATTTCATTGCCACTTAAATAACTGACATCACCTTAGTGCTTGGTCACCTCCATAAGGCTCCATTCCAGTGTCATCACCTATAGTGTTTGTTTCCCTTGACTGCAAAATGAATTCCCTGGTTTGGATTCCTTAGACTTGAACCTGACCTGGGTCCCCTTGAAGTTGTGAAGTGCTCTGCTCTCTGTGGGCCTGCAACTGTGTATGTTTGAGGTGTAAGGTTCTCCCAGGGTGTGAGAGGGCACCATGTGGCAGCCAGGTTTGTTTGGGTTGCTGGTGCACTGCTGTCTGGGAGGCAGAGAGAGATGGATAACTGAAAGGTTGTTGAGGGTCCTCCCCTGGAAGACAGGGACTACTGTAAATGCAGAGATGTTTGCAGTGGTTTTATCTTCGTGGTTAGCTCTTCGTCACGAACTTAAAACCACAGTGAACATTTTTTGCCAGAGTTTCTGTAGCACTACTATTGTTTTAAATGCAAACTTAAAGCCACCGTGAACACTTCATTTTCTCCCTAACGCGAAATTAAAACCACGCAAACTTAAATGCATTTACAGTATATATCCTCCAAGCAGAGGTTGATGGAAGAGATGGTTGGTTTTCTGTCAGCTAAAGGGATTGCCCGTTGGAAAATGAGTACTAATCAAAAGAAGGTAGAAATCTCTCACTTCAGCTTCAGATTGGAGAATAGATACAGCAATCTGAAAATAATTGCTTAAAGTTTGCTGCGAAGAATTAGATATTCTTGGAGGAACTCAACTTTGAACTTGCATTCAAGTTTACACCAATTAAGTTCATGAAACTCACAAGAAGGTGATGAAATTTTTGAAACCATTTATAGAGAAACATGACGAAATTTTCTGTCTACAACATTGGAGAAAGCATTGCAAGGTTTTCTCTCCAGATTATATCTTTTCCCACTCTTGTCCAGTTTGTAACAAATACATGGTGTCAGCTAAAGTTTATGCAAACCTTTCTAAGAAGTGATGAGGTCTTGCCCTGCCTGCAAACATTCCTATACCCGACCTGTCTAGACTAATAAAGATCAAGATGTTTTTCTACTGCTAAACACAAATTATATCCAGACCCTTGGTCTATGAGTAAACTCTTGGACAGAGCCAAGATTCTTTCATAAGGACAGTTGTCCTTTTCTTGGAGTTGAATGAAGTTCAAGGGCAACAATTTTGGTTTACTCAAGGATTCAAATATTTCAATCTGTTATGAAATAGAATTACGATGTGATCATGGCAGGGAAAAGTTGATGGAGATCTTAAAGGTACCACAAAGTCTTTTTGAGCAAAGCTACTGTATTTGAGATTCAAACACTGCAGTTTTAATACAAAACCTAAACAGTCTGACAGTCACAACATCCTCTGTCTGTTCCATTTTTCTGACTATGGCATATGTTTGCTGATATTTCAGGTGAAAAAAATGGGCTTAATCTAAGAAAGTTAGATGTAAATCAAATTCAAAGCCTAGCAAACTTAAGCCCTGCCCTCTTTAGGTATTGGGAAGATAACTGGAAAGATATTTCACCAGAAATGTCAGTATTTGTAGGAGGACTCCTTCAAGTCAAAAATTCTTCGTGATGCTGTAGTCTATAGCACCTTTTTCTCTTTGTTCTTCCAGGCCAGCTCCAATGGTTTTGACCGTCTGGTGTACAACCGTGTGGGCAAGTGTGGCAGTCGTAGTCTCATCACCATCCTCAGTGTCCTGAGCAAAAAAAATGGCTTCCACTTCGCCAAGGATCCGAAGATCAAGCACTGGCAGACCAGGTTCCCCCTTCGTGAACAGGTGAGTCTTAGGATCTTCCTTTCTCCCTTCTTATCTGTGTTAGCCTCTACCAGGCAAAGAATCCAACACACTTATCGAGAAGAGTAGGGGCGACCCGGTGTGCTTGGCCAAAAACACGAGCCGTAGCACTACCACTAGCTACTTGAAAAAGCATTATGCTTCACCTCAAATGAGGATGACTGCTTTACTTTACTTACTAGGCCCTGCAGATAATAAACTTGTGGATATACCGACTGATAATTATCTAATACCAGCCCAGAAAAGGACAAGAAATAGTCATGCCTTTAAGTACCAGAGTTATAAACCAAGGATTGATGTGTACAAAAATTCGTATTTCCCGAGAACCATAGTAGAATGGAACTCGTCATCAGATGCTGTAGGAACACCTTCACTAAATAGCTTCAAAGAACGATTGCAGTCAGATGTGCAAAAGTTAGGTGTGACAGGCCGTTCAGTGTAATATAACCAGCTGCTGCCGCGCCGCGTGCCTGCGAAGCTGGTGTGTTACGCCAAAGGGCGGTTATACCGGCTATACAGATACAGATACAGATGGCTGGGAAAGTAGTAGAAGTTAGCCAAATAGACTAAATAGTATGCTAAGGAAGTCGGCTAAGGAGAGAGGGTCCAATATGCGAATGAAACCCTCTGATGGCCAATCTCCCCTGGCAAATATTCTCCCTATAGCCAGCGTAGTTTAATAGTCTAGTAGAGACTAGATCTGTGTGGTCAGCCAAACAATTTCAGCTCAAAAATGCCACCCTCAGATGAGAGAACTGGGATGTTCAGGTTTGCTCTGGTCAAAGGTGCTTTGTATAAGATTTAGTCTCTTTGAATGTTCATTGTTACACTTTAATAAAATATTGAATTATCACAATACATTCACTTCGATTACAATCACCACACAAGTGTAGCAGATTCATTGACAGGTCGATGTTGGCTACCTAATACCGAAGAAGAAGATTATGCTAAATTTTTCATCAGTTTCATGTGCTGTCCTACTATAGAACTGAAGAAAGAGCATGACCTTTTGTGGTGTCATAAAAGTTTCATATACAGCACGATAAGCTTTAATGCCGTCCCAGTTAGGTTAATCTATGAATTCTGTGCTGCTGCATACCATACATGTCCAACAAAAGGGTCAGAATACAATGTTTGGACACTGACTATGCTCTACTAAGCTACTGTTGTGGTTGTACACCACCTACCCTACCATAGACCTCAACCATGTGGAAAATCTGCTTTGATCCATGAGTATTTAGGTCACCAGCTTGCTTCAGTTGAAATACTGGTGCATCTCAGTGTCATAATTGGCCTGTGGTAGGACTGTAAGCATCCAGCACATAACTTTACATGTAGGTCAAACCATCCCCTCTTGGTAGGTCACGCAGGTATTCTCTATACAATGTATGTATTGAATAGCACCATAGCACAAAGCATATATGTTCTAGAGGGGTGTGTGTATCCTGGCATTCTGGAGACCCCATTGTAAAGTCACAGCCATTATCTCTTGCCTAGATGAAAAAAAAAAGAAGACAAAAATATGATAACAACTCTAGGAGAAAATAAAGGTTTACTACTTCTACTACTACTACTACTGCTACTACTACTACTACTACTACTACTACTACTACTAGGAAGGCTGAAGAAGGAGGCTGTACACATCTTACTTGCATGAAATAGTAAACATTTAAGTACAGCACCAGTCTGAAAAAACGTGAGCTGTGGTGAAGCCGCATTGCTACTTGAAAATGCATCATACTTCACCTCAATTGAGGATGACTGCTTTACCTTTACTGAAAAATTGAGTTGAGAAGTCCCATGGATTTTAGCAGTAATGGTTACATATGCCATGGTACCCAAGAGTGACTTGTGTCTTGTATCTAGGGCCAGGCCACCATCAAACCAAAAACAGCATTCTCCAAAGGTTACATAAACCCAAGTGTCACATACCTTATGGCACTGTCACACTATGTATGGACTTCCTCTAACTAAAAATGGAAGGTCTGTATGACTTGTTAATAATTCATATCAACAAACTTCTTTTGATCAGCTGTCATGGATACTCCTTTGTTGATTAAAATTTTCTAGATATGAAGATGGTTTACATCATTTCCAAGGAATGGAGATCGGATTTCTACGGAAACCCTTCTGTCATTTTGATTGGCAGATACTGATAGGGCAGTGGGAGCTAAAAGGGGTTACCCCCCACCCCATTCAAAAGTTGCCAAAACAGCGATCTAATTGGGAGGGCCAATACTCTGAAAACAAACTTTGAAACCAGATAGGGTACGAATGCCAGACAGAGCAGAGCTAATTGCTTGCTTTGTTGAAACAAGAGTATGGTACTGATGAACTACCATCAAGAATTACAAGGACTAACTACAGGTGTTTAGCTTTAGGTGTCAGACAACCTTCCAAGGAAACAATGACTTGTGTGTTGTAATTAGAGCCGTTGAAAGCAGCAAATTTAATGAAGATTTTCTTTCTAACCAAGTTTCTTCGGAAATAATGAGTTCAATCATGACTTTTCCTGTAGCACTTAAAAATATTGAAAGGAGAAAAATTGAATTCTCCTTAAACTACATACCTTTCTAAGGAAATAGTGAGCTTCATCATGACTTAGGGTCTCACACGCCAGTTAGGCCATCCCATAGGAAATACTGTTAAAACACGAACCTTTCATGGCCGTAATTCCAATAAAAACACAGAGTTTCCGGAGATGTTTTACTTTCTATTGCAAGCACACACGATCTTTAGACAATGAAAAAACTGTCACCAAAATATAACCTAGGGAGGGATCTGTAATGGCATTTAAAACTGCCGTTACCTGACAGCCGCAAGAGGCTTTCTGGTGCCGACAGAGCCCGACTGCAGTACTCAGGTCAAAATAGCGTGTACGTCCGATAATCGCTTGGATGACAAAACTTTCCTGCCTTATCCTGTCAGAGATGAACAAGCTTTAATCTCAAATGCTTATTATATCAGGTGGGATTGATCAAAGGCAAATCATCATCGACTTAAACACCTGACTTTGGGGCCCAATTATTTTTTTTGCCCGCACTCTTTTGGCATCTACACGCGGCGTAATTCAGGCATGAGACCTTAATGTCACTTAGCAATGCATTGTGTTGAAAAGAGAATTTAGATTCTCTCTAACCTAGTTCTCTATTGAACCATTAGGACAAAGATTGAGACAGTGTAGTTTTCACCCTGGATGATTGGCAACTATTTGGTTCCCGCTGTCTCAAAGATTAACTTAATTTGCAGGAGGTTGTGACAGAAATTGCAGGGTATTTTCCATCACACATGTTCCCACAGAAATTACACAGTCAGCTTCTTCTTGATGAGAACTTTATGGCGCCGCGGTGTCGCAGTGGCAGGGTGTTTGGCCCCAGAACCCAGAGGTACTGAATTCGAATCCGGGGTCCCCTGATTTGTCCCGTTGACGTTGTGCCCTCAGGAAAGGCACTTAACATAACTTTCCTCACTTCACTCAGCTGTAAATGAGTACCTAGCTTCGGTTAGGGACGTCCCTCAGATAGGACATTAAATGGAGGTCCCGTGTTTGAGGAGAGCCACACCTCAAGCACGCAAAGAACCCACCGCACTAATCGAAAAGAGTAGGGGTCCTTCCCAGTATGAGTGGTTCAAAATCTACAGTCCTATGGCCGCACATGGGGCAATTGTCGTATTGAGGTCCCCTGAGTTAGCACCGAATGGCAGCTGCTCCAGACCCTTGCGATCTAGCTCCGCCAATTGTGCGCTCCTCGCAATTCAGCCCCTGGCTGCGAAGAGAGAGTAGTCGGCCTACCCAATGATGAGAATTTCATAACCCTACAGTTGTGTAGTGTATGGAAGATATTTACCAAGTAGTGCGGCGAATGATAAGTAGGTTCAAGTTTGCAAATAGCTTTCAGCATTCAAATGCTATCAAGATGCACATCTTGGATAAAGACCGTTATTGTACATGTTTACCCCACTGGGCTAAGCACAGGTCACATGTTAACAACTATATACAAATGTACATATTAATGAGTATATAAACATCTAGCTTACTCTTAGTAATTTTGACTTCCTCTCATTTCTTGGTAATTGTATACATGTAGGAGGCTGTGTGATAAGTTAGAGTTGGTTTATCAGAGGCTGTAAGAAATATAAATTTCTCTCTACTATATATATAACAATTTTAGCCAAATCTTCAGCATGAAAAGGATACTTTCCTATAAAGATTGCAAACTGCACAACGTCACAAAATTGACAGGCTCTAACCTATGGCACGAACGAGTGCCATGATTTATACTAGGCAACTGTTTCTTCCGGAAATTTGTCAACATTTGGTGTCAAGTTTGGCTCCGTATCTAGGGAGGTTTGGGAGAGAGGTCACAGAGCAAGGTCACTCTGCAGCCTTGGAGTGCCTGATGGGGTCTAAGAGCACGGTGGGCTGCAAAGGTGTTGAAGTTGAGAACTTCCAGAGAAAGTTGTTTCTTTGAATGAAATCTATACTCTAGTAGTTGCGCTTACCATAATTGTCTTGATGAATGATGGCAGTACAAGATGAGAAGTAGGCCTTCTTTTCGGGATCATACACGTTTCTCCCATTTAATGTCTAATAATGTATATATTTGCAACCATTGTGTAATGAACTGTAAGTTACTCCATCTGCAAATTTCTGCAATGATTTAAAAAAGTGAAGGATGAAGAAATTTACAATTTAGATTTTAAAGGTCTTGCTTTTGGCAAGTTTTCATATGCTGCAAACTCTCAGGTTTCAATTAGTGAAAATGGTAGTAAGATATCTTGCAGGGCGACCAATTTAAACTTCAACTAGATAATGAATTTAGGGACCACCCAACGACAACTACTTTCTTTTGGCTTACTTTCCTCCTTCTTATTAAGTATTTCTGTTGTGTCTGTTAGCCAATGTCTCTGCTGCTAGTCTGGTACATTGGCATTTATCTAAAGGTTAGAATATAAAAGTTCTGTAAGAGCGAGTACTGCGAAAGTAAAGACTTTGATTCTTACTATAGGCACAGAGATATAATAAAAACAGAAAGACGAATTTGTATAGCTTTTGTATTTTTTGCATGTCAGAAAATCACAGTCAAAAACTTTTGTCTCCCACTTTTGTATTTGACTTGGGGCTCTGTGTGAGGAGCTTTGGGCTGCTCAAGTGGAGTTTTCCTTCTAGAAAACGCTACTTGAGTAGCATAGGGTTCTCCTTGCACAGCCCCAAAACTTGTGTGTAAACCCAGCCTTTTATTCTACCATTCCAAGTAACGTTATAACAAATCCATCCAACCTTCCCCTTAATTTTGTATTTAATTATGAACATTATTTCACATGCTACCGGAAGACATACACTTTGTTACCCTTTCATTTTCATCATGTAAAGAAATCTTGACCACTGATGTACATAAAATGTCAGTCAGTGATCACATCTACATGTACTGGATGGATGCTAACACTAATGATATGATGACAGACTGATGTCTAGACTGCAGAATGATTGGTATTTCCATATCTTTTAAGGGGATGAGCTAAGGCTAGAATAAAGATGGTGATATCCAACTTACTTAAAGGTTATTGAAAAGTGATTATCTATCTTTGGGCAGAAGATAGTAAGAAGGATGGCATGCATATGGTATTCATTCTCTCATCTCGGTTTTATCATATCTCTTGGTTACCTATTAAAGGTTTCCATCATGATATCTGTCTATAGGCTCAGTACGTTACCTCCCGCATCGGCTCTGTTATTCCAAGCCGGCATTCTGGCGCCTTCTGGCGACGTTACTGACAGTTGCTCATGAATTATTAATGAGCTAGCCTTATTTGGCACAAACAGCCATTATTTTGTTCTGAACCCAAAGTAGCGATGTAAGACGTAACCTGATTGGCTGATAGCTTCCCGGTGACCTTTTTAAATTTGCGGTTTTGCACAAGATGAGCTTGTGCAAAGCCTCTGATTGGCTGAAAGCTGCTTTGGTGGTGACGCCGCCAGAATGCCAGCTTGGAATAGCAGGGCCAATGCGGGAGGTAATGTACCGAGCGAGTCGGGCCTGCCGAGGAGGGTGTGATAGACTTGAGATGAGATGGTCAGTATTTACTATTCTGGCCAAATTTGCCACCACTCAGTGTGCAGTGTTGATGGAACAACAGTGGAGGAACTGTCTGGTATTTTGTACCTCTTGTTGTGGCAAGTCTGTCTTTTTTCAGCTGCTGCATGCGTAAGGCTAGATTTGGGAGGTGGTGTCATTGGGATTGTTTTTGGCGAAGTATTTGTTTGTTGATATGGATAAGGTATCTAGAAGATATGTTGATGTCATATCCATAGTGATACCTGTATACTCTAATAGATGAGTCAAGCTTCTGATTACACTTGGTACAGAGTTCTGCAGAAGGATTTTAAATTGTAACTCCCAACACAAGAAAAAGTTGGACTTAAAAAGAATTTTTTTTACTATACCACCCGAGTCAATCTCTCAGGGGCTACCACATAATCACTTCAAACTTCCACAATGCTGTTTGTATTGTATTCATTTCTCAATGTGGGTAGGTCTGAATTAGACTGAGTGTCATCCTCGTACATGCTCTGTCTTGTGAAGGCATAGCCTGGATTCCAGACCCCCAATCTCTGAAATATCTATCGTTGGCCCCAAACGATAGATACATGTATGTTAGTAGCCTGGATACCAGACCTTTCGCGCGATGCGATGATAAGCCTTTTTGGGCAGGGAAGACCTAGTAGTAGCCTAGTAGGGATAGAGTTGGCACCCGGGCGCTTGGCAGCAGAACCCTGATTTCTATAGCCTGGATACCAGACCTTACGCGCAATGCGATGATAAGCCTTTTTGGGCGGGGAAGACCTAGTACAGTAGAATCCGCTTAACTGCACCACCCATTTGTCAGCGTTTTTGGTGCAATTATCCGGCTGGTGCAATTATGCGAAATGCCCAGCTGGACCGCACCACCATGAGCGAGGGGGTGTATTGTTAGGCAGAAACACTAGCACAAAGAAAACAGACGAAATTATTCAGTTATTAACTTTTTTATTGACCCTTTGCTGAAAATAAAGAAATGACTTCGAACCTGTTTTGATTTTGCATTTTCATTTTTCCATGCGATCTACCGCATTACAACACACGTAATGTTACAGGGGAGGCATTCTGAAACAACGTCATGCCACTCATGGGATAACAGTTTCTGTGTTACATTACGTAGAGTGCAGTTGTCGATTTACGTAAATCATGTACCGCCATGAAACTAGGAATTGAAACGAAAACTTGGGTACTGATTACGGGTGACCCGCCCGGGACCTCCCATGCGATTCCTATCAACGTAACTGTCAGTGGAGACCACCTTCTTTTGTTACTCAATACAGTTTTAACATATTGGCGGTATTGGGCCTTTACACCGGCAGGTATCGGCTCATTTGTACCGCGTTTGCCGATTTAAGCGCACCTTTTCAATTAACTTGTCGAGGATTTTTGAAAAAAAATGGTGCAGTTATCCGGCATTGGTGACC
Source organism: Branchiostoma lanceolatum (assembly GCA_035149815.1). Lineage (NCBI taxonomy): Eukaryota > Metazoa > Chordata > Leptocardii > Amphioxiformes > Branchiostomatidae > Branchiostoma > Branchiostoma lanceolatum. The sequence goes on from CM068866.1 coordinate 15,653,730, forward strand.
ATACGCGGTGCAGATATGCGGAGTCACTAACAATGCAGTGAATGGGAACCGGTTTTGGATATTGGGATTCGGTGCAATTAAATGGAAGGTGCGTTTATTCGAGGTGCAATTAAGTGGCTTCGTCTGTAGTAGGGATAGAGTTGGCACCCGGGCGCTTGGGGGGCCGAACCCTGATTTCTATTGCGCTAGTATTTTAGAGATTGGGGGTCTGGCATCCAGGCTAGTGAAGGCAGAGCCTGGAACTGAAACAGGATGACACTCAGGCTACAGCTAGGTCTGGGTGGAGAAAGGCTAATTCCTCTAGAGCTCAAAAAGGGATTTTCATTTATCTTTGGGGCCCAGTCCCATACAACAGTGCACAGGGTTTGAATAGGTTTTTGCCATTCCAAAGAAAGTAAGGGATACTGTAAATGCAGAAATGTTCGCTGTGGTTTTATGTTCTCGGTTTTCTCGGTGAACTTTCAGCACAAACTCAAAACCACCGCGCAACTTTTTGCCCACCTATGACTGTAGCGCTACTATTGTTTCAAACGCGAACACTCCATTTTCTCCCTACCGCGAAATAAAAATCACACGAACTTAAAATGCATTTACAGTATACCGCTCCTAGATCTGTGCTTACTGGCATAACTATCATCTTTGCTAATACATATTGTGGCCTGGGGTTTGTTCTAGATACAAACCAACCGGTCTATAGCAAAGTTATCCCATTAGAAGTCATTGAGGTCTTCCATCTCACATTCCTCACTGTACCAACATTTGCTTCTAATTTCTACCAGGAATGAAGACACATAAACATGTGTGATGGCCAGCAGAGACCTGACCTGGTCCTATCAACTTTATGTCAGGGTTTATTTTTGATGCCTGCGATGCCCCTCCCCGTTTATGGGAAGTTCCAGCAAAACAAGACCACGGCATGTCTAGGACCAAAGACACAAATAAATGAAGTCCTTCAGTACCAAGGTTGGCCACCAGGAGACCCAAAATTGACCTTGACTGTCAAGTTGATAACACCTACCGGTACCCACATACCAAATATCATCACAATCCATCAAGAGGTTCTTACGATACTGAACCGGACATGCACAGACACTGACAAACAGATAAAAAACTATGCCTCCATTTTTCATGAAGGTTATAAGTGGATTTGAAGGGGCTTTGGTGATGCTCAAATCATACTCCTGCTACTTTGTTGGTAAAACCTCTTTATTTTCTTATACTTGAATGTTGGAATTCGATCCTCAGACACTAGTGTATGGTCAGTTGTGCAACTACCAGTTCTAAGCTGAGGGCACTGAACTCTGAAGAGAAAGTAGAAAATTCCTTTGCCTTCCTGATCAAATTTTAGGCCCAGTCAGAAACTGTCATGAATTTTCATAAATGCAGAAAAAATATTACAAAAGGTGTCATTTTTCCCTACAGCATGTGATGGTCAGTTTATGTTGGTGTGACATTTGGCAGGAACTGTTATTGATGAGTTTTTTTAACTTGACTGGCACCGAGGGTACCGTGAAATAATTCACACACACACATGAATGTCTCGCTGTGGTGCATGCATCATGGTTATGGTATGGTACTGTGTCGTCGGTGTAACGTTTAATGTGTTCTGGAGTGCAAATACCTATCATATTGCCTGTGATGTATTACTTACATGTCTACAAGTACAGAATAGATACATTAGATGCTCGAAGAGTTGCAAGGAGTCCAAGGACTTTTATTTTGTTTGTCGAAATTCAGGGATTATTCCATGGCCCCACTTGCTTAGTAACCAACCCATACCCCCTGTCATGTTTGTTTACTTGTAGTCCTTGTGTCAAAAGTCACACTTGGGTCAGAAGGCTCCATGGAAGATCGGTTTTGTTGACTGAGCTATTAGAAGTCCTTTTATGCCAGTGGATTAAACCATTAAATCTGTTGACCATCTGTTACCTCTGAAAAATAACAGGCAGGTCTTTGATCTGGCTCACAGGGATTTTGCACCACTGTTATATTAGCTTCTGTAGACAGATATATGTTTGTTAGCAAACTGTGTGGGGATGGCCACAGGGAGTCAACAGTCAATGAAATAATCTATTACAGATGCAATGATATCTCTCCCCTGGAGACCTTGCCTCTAAATTTACACATGATTTATCATCTGATGACTTGAAATCTTTCTGCTATCTGCCCAGAAGCTTTAAACTTGTGTCCTATACATCTAAATATCCTGAATACCTCACATACATTGTTATTACTATGGGGGCAAAAGACATTCCCTCAGCAGAGGTTTCGGTCGAGTGGGGTAGGAGTGTCCTTGAGGGGAGAGAGACATAAAAAAATCATGGACACTCCTACCCCACTCGACCGAAACCTCTGCTTGGAGAATAGTCAAAAGAGTCAATAGTCTGTGATTTATCTCGAAAATTTCCTTGGGGACTACCCTGAACTTCAGTGACCCTGAACTTTATATAAAACCTCCTTGAGTGACCTAAACAAGGCTAGACCTAAGGCTGGTCCTTCATGATAAGCATGAAAAAAATCATGAGATCTTACCAGTAAATCAGGTCACACGTCCCTTTTCCAAGGAACTGCAGCAGGAAACAGGAAAGGCTGTGTTTCTGATATGATAGATATCCACAGGGCAGATATGGTTGGGATTTCTTGTCTGAACCAATGGACATCACTCATTTTCATGTGACATCGCAGGGCTTGAAATGCTTAACCGGTATATCCATTTCTGCCTTATACGATTCATGATAACACTGTCAGGAGCTTAGCCAGGTTGTCTGATACCTTTTCCAGCAGTCTAGCTACTTCTGCCCTAGAAACTATTTCTGTAAATTGCAAGTTGCAGCCTGCAGGTGGATATTTCCTAGCCTTCTTCGCAGACTCTGTGTGTCAGCATTTATATTTGGAGGGTGGGGGGGCGGGAGGGGGGGGGGGTTGGCTGTGGTGACGGATGTAGCGCTGATTCACGATTTTCAACATGGGCCAGGTTCTCTAATGTCGGGGAAGATGATTTACCGAGCATTGGAGAAGTACCTGGCCAAAATCGCGAAACAGCACTACCTACACACCACCCCCCACCCCCAAATTACCCCCCACCCCCAAATACCAGCACCCTACATATAGAAGTCTGCGAAGGAGGCTAGCCAGATATTTCCATCCCTGCATGGGGATAGATGTGAAAAAGATGTGAAGCAAGTACATGTAGTAATTCACCATTCTCAAGCATCACTGTAACTGATTATTGGACTGAGGTCCAGACTATCAAGTTGCAGATAAACTGTGTACAGTAAGTTCATAAATCACGGTTGACAATTTTGTCCCATGGATAGAACGTCTGTGCTGCAAGTTACCAAGGTTGGAATTTCAGGATGCCTTTATCATTGAAGTTTATGGAATTTTCTGCAGGGTTTGTTAGAACTTCTGGTGTCCGAGGAAGCTTTCTTTAGCTGTCATGTGGCAATGGTGTAGGAACATCAATATGAGTATTGATATGATCATGAAAAGGACACTTTTGTTTGAACTATATTGCCCCTGGCTGTATCTGATTCAGATCTACTTTGCAATTCAAAAAAGAAGCCATGCCATAATGTGAAACGTATCATCTGCATTTCCATTATCTTATGTATCGAGTAAATGATATTAGATTAGTACACTAGTGTAAATAGTCCGTAGTTGTTATTTTTTTCGTTTCAAGGCATCCTCATTTGAGGTGAAGCATGATGCTTTTTCAAGTAGCTAGTGGTAGTGTAATGCGGCTTCGCTACGGCTCACGTTTTTGGCCAAGCACACCGGGTCACCCCTACTCTTCTCGATAAGTGTGTTGGGTTCTTTTACATGCAGAGGTTTGAGGCTAATGCCTGAAGCTCCCTCATACACGGGGCCGCCGGCTTTACGTCACCATCCGAAATGACGAATGCAATCCCTTACAACATGTATGATAATATTCCATGTCATTTGCCATACATTGTACCTGATGCAATTGTTGTGCAATAAACTTGACTTGACTTTCTAAGAGTTTGCATACTGGTCATAACTATTTTATTAATCTCTCTTTTTTCTTCACCCAGATTGCCCTGGTTCAATACGTGGACAAGTTACCTCCTCCCTTCTTCTACAACAGACATTTCCATTTCATCGACTTCACCAGGTATGTAGGAGGGTTTATGTACATGGGTATGTGTTATCTCCAAGCAGATGTATGAATCTGGCTCATTCTCCCATGTTTTATGCCTGGTTTTGGCATATGTAGGAGGAAATGAATCATTAGAAAAGTACAATACTAGTGCTGTATATTGCAAAAACAAGCATAAAACACAGAGCATGAGACAGATCCTTACATTCACTTTGAGGTAAGGGTATGGCATAGCCTGAGTGTAATCCTGTTAAGTTCCAGGCTCTGCCTGTTTTGTGAAGGATGATGTCCACTTGACAGAACACACACCACCACAGGCTTTATGACTGTCTTAAAACACATCTGAAAGATATTAAAGCCCCATCCTGGAGTAACCATCATCATCCATGAATACAACTACAATGCCTTTACCTAAGTAATATAACTTGATGATCACAAGGCATGAGTGCAAATTCTCTGCTGTACAGCACCTCTATAGGTAGCCTGGAATCCAAACCTATTATAGCTCCCGAGTCTGAGACTCGGGAGCTATAACGAGTCTGAGACTCGGGAGCTATAATAGGTTTGGATTCCAGGCTACTCTATAGGGCCACCTCTATAGGGCCACTGCAGTGAACTGTAAACTTTGATTACAATCATCCCTTGTGTATGTGGCAGTACGGCAGATTTGTGTTAGGCATTAAAGCTTAAGTTTAATGATGCAACTTTTATGATATGATACTAAAGGTTGACTTCTTCGTTTTGTTTCGGAAGAGCTTTTCACAGGGCCAGACATTCATGTTTTTTGGGCCAAAGATAATGAGAATGGTACAGGTATGGCTGAGCATGTTTGAAGGATTAGTTGGTGTAGTCTGGTAGAGAAGTTCCCTTGTGCCTGGTTATACCATCACTATTCCGTACGCCATGTGAACTTCCTGAGAAAACCAGGCCACGTGTGGTAAAGAGGTTTTACGCCTCTATCTGTTGCTGAAGGTTGTAATTTCAATTTGCTGAACGTGTTTTCCAGAGTGTTTTCCACAGTTTCTGCACCATAGTTTGTCCTATTGGTCACGTCCAAGTTCCTCCGGAATGTTGAATGCGTTTGCGGAGATTGTTTCCCATTCTGGTCCAGATGTTTGGGCCAGTCCTGACATGTGTGTTATTTATTGTGAAGCCCATGGCACCAAAGGTATATAATAGGTAGACTTGTACTTGGATTCGGTTCAAGTCTGTGACATTTTGATGCTGAGTTACTTCTAGTCTTGGCTAGCTGATCTTTCCATAATTGGTCGACGACTGTGTGTCTTGTTCATGCTGTGATTCTGGAGAATAACATGTACAGGTTGTCCAAAGTTCATATTTCTCATCTCGACATTTCATGAAAAAGTATGCAGAGGAAGTGTGTGTATTTAGTGGAGGTGTATTTTTTTGAAGAATATAAAAAGAAAGGCACTTCAACCTTGTTGAACATCGGCCGTGTGGCCAAACAAGCATTTTGAAGTAAAATAAACTTGACTTGACAGGGTAGGGGTCAAGATAAAAGAAAAAGTAGTAGTCATCTCTAACAGTTGTAGACAAAAGGAGGTATGTGAGTAAAATAAACTTTAAAAGATAGAGGGTTATTGTCAAACTGCCTGCCCTCCAAGCAGAGGTAGTCTCTACCAGACTAACCACGCCAGCGTTTCACTTGCAGGCTCCTTAACGGGCGAAATGTGATCTTCACTGTGGACTGAAAGTCGTATAATTCAGCATAAAAAGGAATAATTAGCCAGTAGAGTCTGACTCTACTGGCTAATTATTCCTTTTTCTGCCGAATTATACTATTCATACGCCCGTAAGAGGGCCTGGTGGAGGCTAAAGCAGAGGAGTTGATCCGGCTGTTTTTTTGACGTGTTTTTAGGCATTTTTGTCGGGCTTTCTACTTTGTCATGTTTATAGAGACAAAAAACAGTTTATAGAGAAAAAACAAACATGACAGCCCGACAAAAAACGCCTAAAACACGTCAAAAACCAGCCGGAACCACTCCTCTGCTTGGAGAGTAAAATTGCCATCTTGTTCCTTTATATGCTGCCAAACTCAGCTGTGTCAGTGATTGTGCCCCTGGGCAGGCGTTACCTTGATAGGTCAGTAACTGGTAAGCCCACTGAAGCGTTATTAAATGATGGAATGTCAACCATTGTGAGGTATATCTGCATGAAGTGATCCAAAGACACCTGGTTGAGTTGCCTCGGGACAGATCCGACCCTGATACACAATACTGACTGTCAGACACAGATAATTTTGAAAAGAAGAAGGGACAAGGCATCAGTTTGAAAACGTCTACTTAGCTCATATCATTGTGTCTCGTTATCTCTGATGCAAGATTGATTAAAGTTTCTGATATCTAGAATTTTTATATCTTTCCCAACATCATCACCAACAATGGACTGATTATAAGTGAAGCAGTGAATTGGAAAAGTCCTTGAATCAAAACTCCAGACGGGGGAGGGTAATTAGGTTGTCTAAGGCAGGACAGGAATTTTGATGCCAAAAACTACATATATCTTTCATATCGACATCTAACAATTGTTACAATTGATTTTCAAAATTTTCCACATATCCCCTTATTTTTCACATATCCAGCATTGGTAACCTACAAGAAAGCAAACTTGTGCTGTCATACTTACAATGTACCTAAATGCCAAGTACTGTAAATGCAGAAATGTTCGTGGTGGTTTTAGGTTCGCAGTTTTCGTGGCGACGTTTCACGGCGAACATTTTTGTCCAATACTGTATACGTAGCGGTATGTAACTATAGTGCTCGTGAACTTAAAACCACCACGAACACTCCATTTTCGCCTTAGCGCAAAATAAAAAACATGCAAACTTAAATGCATTTACAGTATTCTGTATTCCTGATGTCATTGGGATGACCAGAAGCAGATGTTTTAGTGGTAGGATATTTACTTTCAAACTTCGATCATTGTGAAATCCTGTCATTTTATGAGACCATTAAAACCCCAGTATACTCTTACTGCCCTTATCATATTTCATCCTAGCTGACCAACCAGTGTTGCTCTGTTTTCCTAGGGGATGAACACAGTGTGTCTTTTGTGGTGAATCTGTATATTTTCTATAGGGAAAAGAGAAATGGAAGTGCTCCTACTGAAGTTGTGATGAGTGTATAGATGACTTGCAGGGACAGGTCATCACAGGTCACAGCTGGAAGTTACTCTAAATACAGAAATGTTTGCGGTGGTTTTATGTTTGCGGGTTTTCGCGGTGAACTTTCAGTGCGAACTCAAAACCGCCGAGCACTTTTTGACCAACAGTGACTGTAGCGCTACTATTGTTTCAAACAGGAACTTAAAGCCACCACGAACACTCCATTTTCTCCCTACCACGAAATAAAAACCACACAAACTTTAATGCATTTACAGTAACATGGTTGGAATGGCCGGGAGGAGGGTGCCAGTAGTACATCTTAAAGGATTTTCGTGTCCTTGAAGTAGAAGCGTGAGAGAGATTAGAATGTTTTTGTAAGTGTTCAGAGTAAGGCAACACCAATGCCTTTCAAGGTCTCATTTAGTCATTACATTTTTTGCTAGGTCAGACAGACAGAAAAATCCTGGAGAAAAAAGTGATAGAGAATTTGACTCTTTTGAGATGGCTTGAAGATAGATTGAATGTTTTTTTTTGAGCACCTGATATCTAATCATTAATATTAGGTACTGTAAATTGATTCACTTTCCAAGTTGTTTTTTTTCGCAGTCTCCCTTGTATGACTAGCCTGAGTGTCATCCTGTTTCAGTTCCAGGCTCATACTTCACCAGAAGAGCCTGGAACTGAAACAGGATGACACTCTGTATGTGTGTCAAAATTGTTTCAGGCACGAATTTAAAACACTGCGAAAACTCATTTTCCTTTCTACTGCGAAATAAAACCACAGCGAAAGTAAATAATTTACGGTGCTTGTACCTAGAGTTCAAAGGCATACAGAGATTTGTCAATCTATATGTAAGATTGACAGTTTTGAATTTCTGATTGACCCGATAGGTTTTTCAAACTTGTATGTCATTTCATATTAGATGTTTCAACTCCTTACAGGCAGAATCCAACTGTGAATATAAATAGTCACAATCAGTTCAGGAAAAGGAAATGAAAACATTATGCTCTATTGCAGTGTCCCACTGTTTCCATTTCTTTGTACACTGTATGACCTGGATAAGGATATCTGCTTCAAAGGGAAGTAACACATGATGCATAATGATGGGGTTCTTTGATAGAGAACTTTTTCTTTCTTCTACTTTGTCCTGTTCGTCTCTCAGCCCTTTCTGCTGCTGTCTTGCTTATTCAGAGTCCCATCCATCATTCTCTTCAGTGGGATCAATTCCTATGGGACACATGCTGAAATGATTATGCAACTTACCAGTACACCTAAATATAGTTCTGAAATCTGTATGGAGGGGTACAGGGTCATAGAAAGGGTCATGCCCTGTATTTCCAGTCCCGCAACAGCTGTGAATGTTTACATAGGCAAGCTGTATCCTCTGTTGTTTGCTGACAGGATGCTGTTGCTATAGCAACCAGAGGAAATGTTCCGTTAGGTTAGGTTTGGCGCATGCAGATCTGAGTTTCCCCAGAACCATCCTGTGTTCTTGTAGGGTGAAGAGTTCACTTGCTACGTCATTTTGCATGACAAAACATGAAGTGATGAAAAGCAGAACAGGCCAGGGTATCACTGTTTACTTTTTAACGTTTTATACTTTTTCCAATAAAAATGCCTTCCAGCAGAAGTAACATTGTGTTTGTTTCCAGATGCATGTAAAACTTTGATAGTCTTCCCAAATGTGATGCTTTTTTTCAAGTGTTTGCTGTGCTACATGGATTACTCAGTGACCTTTCAACAAAATTGAGATAGGCTTTCCAGTTCAGAGCAGCCAAGGCCACAGCCAATGTAGTTAATCAACTGCAAGGGTTCCAGTGTAGTAAAATCTACCAGGCCCTGCGGATCACTGGGAAAGTAGTAGAAATTGGCGAAATAGAGTGAATTGTATGCTAAGGAAGTCGGCTACGCAGAGAGGGTCCAATCTGGGAGCCTGCAAGTAAAACTTTCACTTGCAGGCTCCCAGATTGGACCCTCCAAACCCTAGCAAATAGTCTGGTAGAGACTACGTGTACTACTGGAACAATGAAGTGAATCAATGAATTAACGTTAGCATTTTCCTCTTCCCTAATTGATTAAGTGAAACACATTATGGTGAGGTCCATGATTAAGGGATTAAAAGGGATTAAATGGCTGAAGTTTTGAGGATAGACAGAGGAAAGGGAGAGAAGTGTTTTGTTGTCCTAGGTCTCTGGACTGTCTGTTGTCTGTCACTACTCCTGACCTATAGCAGACGACAAGCCAAGGGTGAGGAAGTACAGGTTGTACCCTGGCTACTCTCCAGATGACGTCACTGGGGCATTTCATTTGGCAAAGTTGTGTGCGTTTAAATTGGGTGGGTGGACTGACAAAATGTGGCTGCACATGAGCTTGGACATAATAAGTTGAAACCGTGTAGTTGGCGATACTTGTATGATATTTTTTGTAAAGACATGCCCTTTTACTATTTTCCATTAAAAGTTAGAACTGTGTGACGTTAAAGCTTGGAATGTTTAGGTGCTTTGTGTAGAAAAAGAAACTGATATATTGTAACATTACGGTATATATCATTCAGCATTATGGTGAGGACCATGAATATGCAATAAAGATTATTATTATTGATAGTTATTGTTAATTATATAAATGAGATGTATAAGGTGAGAGAGAAGGATATGAGGTATGTACGAGATGGTTTCATTCTTCCATTTTATAAATACCTTCCAAGTAGCCTATTCTTCTGACACTTCTTCAAGGCCAATGCAATGTGACAGACGTTTTGGACAACATCATTCTTTGTACACTTTGTAATGCACATGTTTTACCTGAGGATCAGCTCAGATCACAGGTGACATGCCTGTGAAAAACGTCCGCTCAATAGCTGTAGGCGTCTTATTCCTTGTTGACGCAGCCTTTTGTTTGGCATAAGAATCTCTTGCTGTTTTGAAAAGGGTCCTGAATAAAGAGCGTCTGCAGAGGTCAACATGCTAGGTCAAGGGTCACGACCTTGATCAGAGGATTAAGAGACAAGTAAAGATACACAGTGAAAGAATGGCAAGTAGATACACAGAGGGTGGCGAATAAACAGTAAGGGAAAGGACCAGGTGTTGGTTTTAGGAAGTCCTTTGAGTTTGAGCTTTGTGTGATTAGACAAAGGAGAACTTGACTGTGAAAAAGGATCCTGTTCGCTTCAAAGACTTTCACTAGTACTGGGAGTGTTAAAGATGTAGTAAATGTAACCAGCAGATTTTGTGGTTGGATACGATTGTGGTGATCATGAAAAGTCCCAAACGGATTGCTACCATTAGAAACCTAGCTAGCTGTTGCGACTAACTTACAAAGGTTGCGGTACTGTTACATGATGTACAGGTCTGGAGAAACTGTCAGTTGAACTTGCACTGGTATTGCTTTATCGATAAAGTATACCAACAACAGACGTAAGGCCTGTTGCGACTAACTTATAAAGGTTGCGGTACTGTTACATGATGTATGACTCTGGAGCAAATGTCAGTTGAACTTGTGCTGGTATTGCTTTTTCGATAAGTAGTGTCAAACAATAGCAAGGTCTATGGGTGGGCTTTGGTCTTGTTGAAAGGGGGGAAGGAGGGTAAGAAAATACTTCACATCTCACTTTCTGACAAAAGAAAAGAAAGTCTTCACTTTGAGTCAAACTTTGAGTACATGTTGGACTTTCACCCTAGTGGAAGCGAAACAACGTATTGCCAATGTGTGCAGTTCATACATTTTGTATAAGGTCACAAAACTTTTACTCCTCGATATGCTCTTTGCAACTGCCTGACCAAATTTTGTAAATGAAAAAAAAGAAAAACTTTCAAACATGTTACAAGTGATATGAGTACCTGGTCCAGTAGTCCAGAAATGGCAGTTCGTCATACATTCGTATACATGCTTTTCTATATTTGAAATTTACATAAGTGTGCATATAATAATGTATTTGTTTTCTTCGACTAGGTTTGGTGCAAGGCAGCCTATCTACATCAACATGATTCGAGACCCTTTCGACCGGCTGGTGTCTTCCTACTACTTCAAAAGATTCGGTGATGGGAGGTCAGATGACAGAGGAGGACACTTGACAGAGGAGGAGAGATTACGAGTGAGTCCACACCTCTTAATCAAGTTATGAAAGCAACTGGTTTGCTGTAATTTGAAAGTCAAGCTGTGCAAGCTTTTATACACCAGGTGTTTTATTGCACAAGTTGCATGAACAGTATGGCAGAATATTTAGAGTTTTGTTGACTGGTTAAGTTCTCAGTGTTCTTTCTTAGTATTTTATGGACAGAAAAAGAAGGTAGATGTTTTATCAATCCTTTGTCACATTTTATAGCCTGCCATTGAAAAGTTCAAGTTCGTTCCTTAGAGAGGGAAGAATGGAGCTTCTACAATGGAGATCTTGTTTCTCATTAGTCAAAAGCCTTCCTCTATTGACAGCATGCTTTTCCCTAAGTAAACTTCGCTAAATATTTTGGAAACATTTTCTTAAGATGCCCAACTATCAAAACAAACAAAGTGGAAAGGTAGCTTGATCTGTCTTTAGACTGGCCGTGACACTGGCCTTGGATGTGTACCGTACTTGCTGGACTGCGTGTTGTTGTGCCTGGGGGGAATGACTGGCGATGATAGAGTGGATCCAGGAGAATCTTCCTTTAGAGTTGATGTCAAAGGGTTATCTGTCCTGAGCTGGCAGATCCCCTTCTTTTATTATGCCAGCTTCAGAGACTGGTCACATGGGTAACTTTAGGATGTCAGATAAATGTCGATCTTGGAAATATTTCAGAATTGCAGTTGAAGTCCCCATTCCCTGCACTGTCAGATCGGGAATTCCAAAATTCCTACATTGTGCCATCTGCCATGGCCTTATTTTCAATAAAGTCCCTCCAGGCTCAATTATCCAAAATCAATTCCAGAATTTAGACTACATGCAGTATAACTTGGACTATTAGTATTACACTTAGGTTTTCAAATATGAGTCCCCCTCCCCACACAAAAACAACCTCTTGGCCCCTGGTGTGATGCATAATTTTGTTTCTTTCTTCCCCTTCCTTTGATACATCACATTGTTGTTGTCTTTTAGACATGAAGACAGATAATTGCCCTTGTATGCTGTTTCCAAGCATGCTAATCACATATTATGTGTGAACTTAGTGGCTCTGAAACTCTCCCTAGAATCAGGAGGTTGTAGGTTCAAGTCCCACTGTGGTGTTGTCTTGGACGGAGGCCAGGCCAGTTCTCAGGGCCATCTCAATAATTGGGCACAATGTTGGTAAGATCTTGATGTCTGCTCAGATAAGGAGAATAAAGCCAGAGGGCATCTGAATTCCTGGTCTGTGATTTTTCTTTACACAATGTAATTACTAACAACTGCTGAGCAAGGATAAAAAGGAATTACTGGATACTAGAAATTATATGGTTGTACTTTTCAACAGGTGGCAGTGGTTCTATTATCAGTACCAGAAAGATGAAATGGAAAATTCTTATAAATGTTAAAAGTTGATATGGGAATCAAATGATAATCATTCTACCTTGAAGACAACTTGCTTCCGACCACTGTTTGAAATCATTGACACTGGGTAAACAAGGGCATTATTGAAAAAATGATGTGATGAAGATGACGATGATGATGATTAATCTCCAAGCAGATCTACACGGGGCGCGAAAATCATATATGCTAGCCAGAGAAGGTCACCTACGGGGCTGGCTGGAGCTTATCTGGCTGACTGGACCTTCTCTGGCTAGCATATACGATTTTCGGCCCCGTGTAGATCTGCTTGGAGATTAGATGATGATGATGATAATGAAGGTTATTGTTTCAAGGCTGTGACTTACAAGTTACATGTACACATGTAAATACCTTAAATCTTTTTTTTGTGCAAATTTGTTAGTCTTTGCAAGATGCCACAGCTACGCATGTTAACTTCCTGACTGTAGATTTACACTTACAGGCCTTGTTTTCAAGCTGATTATGTCTTACTATTTTGACTCTTCAGTATCAGATAACAGCCTGAACTTTGCAGACATTGGTGCTGTTTTGTCTAGCAAACTTCCTATACTGTAATAATCTCCAAAATTAATCTTATAATTAGGCCACACCAATTTAATTTGTTCTTGAATTTTTTCAGACAAAAATCGGAACGACAGGGCGAAGAAAAATTAAGATGAAATTTTTGGCAAATATTCGGGGGTGAAGATAATTGTTAAAGAATAAGAGGATTATTCAAGTTTCAGCTTTTATGCAATGCACCCCTTTCTTTGATCTAGTACTATAATTTCAGTAACAAAATTATCTTTTTCCATGTATTGTATATATGGAATGATATTGAGGAATAGTTTTAATAAATGAAAAATTATAACTTATGATCAATGTTGCCACACTTTTTAAAGTGCATTGTATATGCAGGCCTTTATAATCTATTTTGGTGGCTATTGAGTTTTACAACTGAACAGAATAGTAAAATTGGGAGTTAAAATTTTTGTGAATGGGAATAGTGACCCAATTTTTTTTCAAAATGGGAAAAACAGGACAGGCTATTCCAAGAAACAACAAAATAAAATGGCATGGCCTTAGCTACAACTGGAATCTATGGTGGCACCTGGTCTGTGTTTTTCCTCTTTGTTACAGTGTACAGTCAAACCTGCCTAGGCGACCACCTTTTCACCGCGACCACCTGGCCATGGCGACCGCTTTTTCTCGGTCCCGAAAATTTTCCCCATAGGCACAAGCATTAAGCTACCTGCCCAAGGCGACCACCTGCACAACGCGACCGCCACAAATTGGGACCGCACAGAGCACAATCCCTGCCCATGGCGGCCGCCTAATTTTCAAGCTTGTGGTGACATCGGATCATTTTGCTGTCGGATTTCACGGAAATGTTTTCAAGACTTTGAAGGAAAAAATAAGGACAAAAATATATGGAATAGTAATGTTATAGCATCGATTCCTCCATGAAGTGTTTTAATAAAACGTTCCCCCTATTTGTTTTTATAAACACTGTAAAGACAAATGTTTGTGATGTTGTTGTGCCTATCGTAATCTTATAGTTTACCGCAAACTCAGTTCAGTTTAAACTCAATTTTCAAAACGAATACGTAGTGCATGGCGTCAAAAAGTCAGATTTCACAGAAATTACTATCTATATCTTGTATTTTCAACAAAAATGTGTCTGTATCTTACTAAATTCCGCCGAAAAATGACTTGGCGGCGGGCAAAACATCGGGCGAGAAATGTTGTTCCTCGGTCCCGACGCCATCTTGGATTTGGCATGGCCCGGATCATAGTGGCGTACCGCTGATCTTTCTAGAACACGATGCTTTTGTGTATGAACATTTACGAATACTCTAGTTATTGACGAAAATTAATATTCTTTTTTTCCTTTTATTTCCATGAATCTCACAAACCTTTATTGGACGCTGGGCGTTCTGCTACACTGATTTACCTTTTGATGCGGTCGCACAGAGCTTGGCGGCGCGGCGCGACGAAATCACCGTTCCGTTTCATCTTTAGTTGTCAGATCGAAAACTTTCTGACCCTTTTATCCAGCGGTCGGCGCCCAAAAAAAGGCTGGGGCCAGCAGGTGTTTTCTAGGGATTTGTCTAAGGCCTTAAAACTTCGATGATGTGCGTGCGTGTGTGTACTATTTAATGTAACGTGTGAATGTAGGATGGTGCTGCGAGATCATCGAGGCAACCATTGTTTTGTAGTCAAAATTATTACGAAAATGTGTACACGATGTAGCGGTGTACAATTATTACAACGATAACGGAAAATGTAATTTTTGTAGCCTCTTTCTGTCAATGAGAAATTGAACCTGGTGGGGCTGATGCTGTCTAAATTCACATAATATTCCATCCATTTACGTACTGTATTTGAAAACCTCGACCTGGAAACATGTGAGTGGAATCCTCTTCATGGCGACCACCTGTCCATCGCGACCGTTTTTGCTCGGTCCGCCGGGTGGTCGCCTTGGGCAGGTTTGACTGTAGTTGATTTCTTTGACGGTTTTTTTGTGACAGGGGGTCGGCAACACATGGAAAGATAAGGTCATATTTTGAAAACATGATATGCATTGTAACTGAACAGGCTGATATTTCCTGGCATTTGGTGCTTATATACGTGTACTGTATTCTCATGATCAATGTAGAAATTCAAATGGTCAAGCTTAGGCTCATTATATGGCTATCAAAATTATGCCATTATCATCATAGAAATATTCTAGTAGGAGGGGCCTGACACAAGAAGATTTTGATTTCTGGCCTTTCAAATTTTGGTGTAGAGAAGCACTACGGAATTTTTAGCCATTCGATATTTTGATAGTTTGACTGTCACTTGTACATAATTTCAGATATGGTATGTGACTACAGAATTTTTAGCCATTCAATATTTTAATAAATTGACTGTCATTGGTACATCCTTTCAGGTATGATATGTGGTTACAAATCCCCATGGACCTTTTCAGAGTTTTACAATGAGGTCTCTGTGCATTGTTTTTGAGATGCACTGACTTGCAAAGTTTTTATGAATGACTATTACCTTATATGGTCTACCTAGTTTCATTAAAATGCAATATTTTGGAAAGCGGGTTGACAGTTGCCTTGGGGAATCATATGACCCTTGTGCTGCAGTAAACTCAAACCACAGCATGGGAGTGTCACATGTGAGGAGAGGCATGTCTGAAGGTCATATTTCTAGGTCAAATATCTCAAGGGCTCTGTACCCTTCCAAGTTCTATATGACCCTTTGCAACCTAAAGCGAAAGGTCATGTTGAGGTGATTTTACATGTTTGGGACTTCCTGTGTGATGTGCATACACTACATTTTTTAGCACCAAGGGAGGAATGAGGGCCATTCCATTGATCATGTTTACAGGAGGGCAATTTTATGAAAAAGACAGATATTTGTGAAAAGGACAGACGTTTGTCTGTTATCAAGAAGATCTAATCATATGGGAGATATGAAAATTAATGTGAATAAAGGATCAAGGGGCAAAAAGCCTCCTCCCTCAATACTGTAATGGAACAGCCCTAGGTATACAGTTGTTTTGTGTTAGCTTCCTTCAGGTGTATCTCATCAGTAGAACCCTGGTAAGTGCCATAATAGTGTTGACCTATCTCCTGGTGAAAACATGGAATGTGAGAAGGGTCTGGACTTCCTTTATACACTGTCTCAAATTTAATGACATTATTCTGATCCAGCCACTTTCTCCTTCTGCGTTGGAAATAATTGTTCATCAATCTTGAGGGTGAGATTGCACTAATAATAAAATAATAAGGGGTTGTATTCCACATCTTTGGCTTGTCTTCCTATATAGATTTTTCATTTACTATAAAATCTCTTTAATTGTTAGGTAATATTCCCTCTTGTTCCTGATACCTCTGATACAGTTTTAGGGACTTGACCTTTGTCATCACATCTACATTAGATTTCAGTCTGTCTGACAATTAGCAAGGCAATGATTTGAGAAGTCGTCAATCCGTCTGAGATGTCATGAATACATGTGTACTACAGTGTAAGCATACCCAGAAAAGAAGCCATGTACTTCGCCTTTTTTCCTGGGTGTGAATCGGCCGCGTACATCGTATGGCGGGTATTGTAACATACGACGGGCCATAAAAATGTCATACCCAGGGTACGTTGTTGTCGTACATGTACATCTTTGTCGTTGTCGTCCAGAAAATTTCCCCAGTGTGTATCGGGTCAATGGACCTGTTAACCTGTGATCCCAAGGGAGCCTTGTCCTCGTTAGCCATTGTTAGCTCAAGTTTGGAGCTTTTTTCCCCAAGGTCAAGGGAAGGATGAGATAGTTTCAAGCTGTTGTTAATTGAACAGGGTGTACCGCATCAGATCTAGAGATGTTTAGAACATGACCCTCTTTCCTCAGCCAATCAGGAGCGTGTATTTCTTGTGATTAAATCCACATACCCCGTAAGGTCCCTTAGGCCCGAGGCTGCCAACAAAATCCGCCCATCCTTTAATAGTTGTCACATGAGTGATGGGTTCAGGAGCTGAGTAGGACCATCTGTATACATGTAAACTGGTTTATAAGTCATATTATTGAAGACTTCTTTTAAAGCAGGCTTTATCTATCAATTCTTCTCTAGCAAGGGGCTGCTCTACATGATAGCAGAGCAAATAAACAGATAGCTACATGGTTGTTCTAGGAGTCAGGTCATGGACCAGTCATCAGAAGTTGGTTTTATATATACATCTGAAGTACAGCCAGTAGGTACCTATCTGAGTACGGTAATAAGACTGTTGTAATGCCTTTGCTACTCGAGGCACCTCCTCGATCATGAGACTTCAACTTTAGGTCCCTTCCGAAATACGAATGCAGCTCCAACCAGGATGCCCTTCCCCAGATTTGAACCAGGGTGTCCTACTTACCAAATAATTGTAACTAGGAGCTCAACTGTGAGGATGCTACAATTCAAATCGACTTCAAGAAATATTTAACAAAGTTACCAAAGGTGGGCCCAATGTGAAGCCTTAGGGTACACAAAGGATATTTTGTAACATGAATACTGTCAAACCTGTACAATTGACCACCTAGACAGTAGGGACCACCTGGCTAACGTGACCACATTTTGATGGTCCTTTAGATAATTTTTCCAATGGACACAAGCATTAAGAATCCAACCTGTCCACATAGACAACATTTTGTCAGTCCCCTGAGTGGTCTTGGACAGTTTTAACTGTATAGTTTTCAGGTTGTACTCATTTATAGGGCTAGAAATATCTATTATGCATCCATTGTACTAACATTGCGTGTCCCCATACCTACAAAGTTTGTGTGTGGGCGGGTACTCAGTCAAGTAGGCCATAGACCATCCAGATAACACTGAAAGTGAACACCAATGGGCCCTGATATGAGCATCTCCAATGTAAAACTGAAGCTGTAGGTAGAAGGTATGTGTGTAGGCACACAGTCAAGTAGGTCAGCAAGAGTCTAGACAACAGTGAAAGTGAACACCACTAGCCCCTGATAAAAGCACCTCAAGTGCTGCTTACCTGTCTTCAGCAGTAAGGAAAGTTGTAACTTAGGGTAGGACAGGGTTAACTGGGGTAATGTGATACATATTGTAAGTACAAGTAATTAGGACATATGGGAACACATGTAAGATGTTGGAATGTTAGGTTTTATTACATTTGATTCTAGGTATACTACAGGTATGTAGACACCTGGAAATTTCTTTGGAGTTTGTAAAAATGTTAACAACTCTGTTGTTGATGGAGGCATGCATGCTTTACACCTGTGTTGTGCTATAGCACTAGTACCATCCCTTGTACAACATGAACAATCAGAATGAAGCAATGATGTCAAAGTTACATTTTAAAGAGAGTTATTTATGAAATGATGTTTGGTTAAACCTCCGGATACAGAAGGCAAAAATTGTGAGCCTTATTGCGAGTGGCTTCCTTGGCAATGTTGGATAGTTTTGTCAGCTCGGATTGAGTCCACTTTAAAAGGTGTGGAAGAAAGTTGTTGAAAGTCTGTCTGCGTGTCTCTTGAAAACTCTTCAGGCAGCTGGTCGGCCAAGAGGTCTGTTGTGTTTCCTAAAGAGGCAGGTCTGGAGATGTATGACATACACGCTACAACAACAAGTTTCACCGGGTACCCCTGGCGCTACTGTAGGAACCCAGCCAGATCTCTTAGATGCTAAACAAAGGAAGTGTCTGCCAGTGCCTCAAGTGCTGTCTACCATGTTCATCCTTAAGCCTGAGGGCTTACATACTTTGTTTTTGTCTGGAAGAAAAAGTGGGCCGATTTAAGATCCTCTGCTAGCAAAAATATATCAAACAGCCTTGCAGAATGTGTAACAAAAATAGATGATATTTTGGGATGTGCAACAGAGGGTTGAGGAAGGAATGGGGGTGGCATAAACTTTTGTGGCAGTTTTTGCATAATAGTTATTTTAAGAAGGGGCAACAACATTTTGATAATTCACTGATATGAAGAGCAAAGACGTTTTGACATAATAGAAATATGCAGGGAAAAAAATCTGATCCTGTAATTCCACTGACTGTGTCTTAGTGATTTAATCAATGCTGTGTATGAACGTTTGTTTGTTTGAACGTTTGCTAACAAACTGTCCTGTTGTTGTGATTGGACAGAGCTTCGATGCGTGCGTCCTGGAGGAGCAAGTGGAGTGTACGCGAGGACTGCACTACATCATCCCCTTCTTCTGCGGACAGAGACCAGGCTGCAGGTACGTCTTCAAGGTTCTTTTGTCCTCTCTGCTATCTGTTGTGTTTGGAGGTGGTAAGTGCTTTTCTAAAAATGTGTCTGCGAAGGGTCTGTCACTGGATAGCGAGACGGCTTAAAAGCCCCATCTAGAAGTAGCCTGGGTCCCATCCTCTGTAGTTACTGCTGGTTCTCCCTTTCTGTGGTAAGAAAAAAGGCGGTACAATGCTAGCCTCTACCAGGCTCCACAGGTCGCAAACTGTAACGTCTTTGGCGAACTAACTCCTCTGGCATGTTATCTGTCTATTTGGCCAATTTCTACTATTTTTCCAGTGACTTATGGAGCCTGGTAGAGGCTAGTACTATGCAGTTGCTTGTATACAAGGGATGGTACCCAGGTTAATCTAGAATAGGTAGAAATACATGAACGGTGTTAAAAAGAGGAATGGAAAAGGACTTGAATTGAAATTGTGATTTAGAAGTTTTTAAGTACATGTACTACAAAAACTGATCAGGCTCTACAGGAATATGTTACAGTAACATAAAAGAAGATTCTGAAGATGTTTATCATTTAGTAGTTGCGATCTCAAAAGTAGATTTCAATGGCTTGAATTGTCAAACATTTCATCACAACTAACATCTAAACACATATGTGTATGTAACTGTAGTAGGCATGTTTGAATGTTCATTTCATCAACTTCAAATCTGTTACAAACTCATCTGTTACAAACTCATGCCTCCCAACATACAAATCATAGACTGATGAATATTAATATTTGCCAAATGACCTACAAAAGATGGTGAATTTCTTCCTTTTGTTTGTCCCACAATTATGGATTTTTTTGTTTGTATTCAAAATGTCGCATAATGCACAACCTTGACATACATGTAGCCATGGGGGCTTGCTCCTACTGTGGCAGCTTGTACTTGTTTGGCAAGCAACAACTGAAAAACACACTGAAGGAAGAGAAGAATACCACACAAACCCGCTACCACTACTCAATACAGAAAGAAGCTTAAGGCAGAAGAAGAGCCAAGTTTCTTTGGACAAGAGCCTATCACAGCATGGTAGCCTTTGAACTGTCAGAGAAACTTCTTTTGTGCTGTAAGAATTTATCATGGTTGATGATGAACCGAACGATTCAAGACAATTTCTTGGCATCAGCACAATAGACTTGATAAAGGAAACAATTGATTCAAAGGCACTTCTTGATCCAACTATTAGAGAAACCTGTTATGTCCTGTTAAGATTAATCTTTGTTGATGATGAACCAAACAATGCAAGACAATTTCTTGGCATCAGCACAATAGACCTTGATAAAGGAAAAATTAATTCAAACTCAAAGGCATTTCTTGATCCATCTATCAGAGAAACCTGTTTTGTCCTGTTAAAATTAATCTTTGTTGATGATGAGCAGTACAATACAACAGAATTTTTTGGCATACTATATACTTGATAAAGGAAACCATTAAACTCACTTCTGCATCTCTTAAATCCAACTCTGAAGGATATCACTGCCATTCCCACCCGGCGGAGACGATGTGTTTCTGTATACGTCAGAGACAAGTCGGTAAGAACAATGCACAAGCAGACTTGCGGTGGTCACTCTGCACAGCCTTGCCAGGATATCACTCACTATAAATGCATTTAAGTTTGTGTGGTTTTTATTTTGCGCTATTAAAGGGGAAAATGGAGTGTCCGCGATGGTTTTAAGTTCGCGGCAGGGCTCTAGTCACATACTGCTACGGAATCGGACAAAAATGTTTGCGGTGGTTTTAAGTTCGTGGTGAAACAATCACCGTGAAAAACGCGGACATAAAACCACCACAAACATTTCTGCATTTACAGTAATTTAAACAAGCATGTAGGTTTCTTCATAACTCTGAAAGCATCAGATGGTATGTCTGACTTTCTGGTGGTAGGTGCGTTGGGTGGATTAAAGTTTGGGAAAGATTGGGGATAAAGGAATATTCTCAAGGGTTGAGAGCAAAATGGTGGAGGTTTGTGCTCTGTATGCCAGGTGGTATAAAAGAGGGATTATCATTGTGTAAATCTATTGTGATTTTCTACTGTCTTATTCCAGGGATTCATCCCGATGGGCACTGGAGAGGGCGAAAGACAACGTCTTAGACAAGTTTCTTGTTGTTGGGATTCTGGAAGAGTTCAACGACACCTTGCGGGTCTTGGAACACCTGCTGCCCACCTTCTTCAAGGGAGCCATGTCTGTGTGGGAGAACCCACCACAATGGGGTACGTTGTCTTCTTTATATACTGGCAGATACAGTTAAGGTTGCAGACCACAATATTTCGCCTATAGGGATTTTCATACATGGTTAAGGACCCCAAAGTGAGAAGCGTCGACGCTTCAAACTTTATAGTAGGGTGCAGAATCAAGGTGCAAGATTTTACTATGGTTGACTCCAGGGTTCATTCTACAAAATATGTGAAAACGAGCTTAAGTTTGCCGGCTCATTCTCTTTTAAAAGCAACTTTGATATGACCCCCAGCGGAGGTCATCATACTGCAGCCGACACACAGTAGTCAGGCGGTACCTTATTCAGGCGCGAAAACAAGCCGACCGAATAAACATTGTAACACTCAAAACTGACGTATTCCTCTACCGTTCACCACAGTTTCCGCTCGCTAACGTCCACAGAAGAAAAACTACGGCCTTTTCAAGCAATGTAATGCACTACTTTATACCCAAACTACTATTGGGGACAGGGGTCGCCCATTAATACTGTTTTCTACGACCTTAACCAAGATTTGTACACATGAATAAGCCTACAGTAGGTGTCCCCCATCTTGTAAGGGTTTCTTTGTGTCTGGGCTGGAAACTGCACCAGTGCAGGGTACGCAGAAAAAGAGGATTTTAAAAGGTCCATCCAGAAGTTACACAGTAGATAATAATAACTGTGCACACTCTCCAAGCAGATGTTGGGTTGCAAAATAGTCATGTTTTCCTAGCTGCTCATTTCTATGTCAAACTGTCCAAAAGAGGGATGAGTATCTAGGAAGACATGATGATTTTGCCCCCTAACATCTGCTTGGAGATTGAACAGTGCACTGGAGCGATATAAGAGAGCCATTCTGGACTGTTCCATTAGCAGGGATGTCATCAGGACCAGCCAGGCTGTATTTACAGCTGTTGCAGACATGATGACCTCTCCTGACCTCACCCTCATGTGCCCCCTTTCTTGTTTCCACCCAAAAAGTACACAAACATTGCTGGGCTCCATCTTTAGATCCTGTATGACATGCTTAAAGTTCTTTAGACTAATTAGAGCAAAAAAGTAGGCTATACAATAGAATGACTGTTGAAGTGTTCATCCGACTGTTTTGCGAGTCACAGTCTGTAGTATGTAAGTTAAAGATGGCTAAGAGTAAAAAAAACAACTTCAATACATTTGTAACTTCGATGTGAGATTCAGCGGTCTCATCTGGCAGTTTGATCTCTCCTCAAGTGTTCAGCCCAACCTTGTCAGGTTTCATGTGTTTGTGTCCTTTAGGTGCTGGTCCATAAATCCTGGCTACCGGTGTTTAAAACTGACCACTTGTAAATACATTGAACAAGGTTACAGGCCCAAAAATACCACCAAAAGAGGTTTCAGATAGAGGTACATGTAGCACTAACTAAGATAGAATTTAGCTGTTAAATTTAACTTGTAACTACATTGATCTGTAAAATTAAACTTGTAACTACAGTTAGCTGTAAAATTTAACTTGTAACTACATTGAACAAGGTTACAGGCCCAAAAATACCACCAAAAGAGGTTTCAGGTTCATGTAGCACTAACTAAGATAGAATTTAGCTGTTAAATTTAACTTATAACTACATTGAGCTGTAAAATTTAAATTGTAACTACATTTACATGTAGCTGTAAAATTTAACTTGTAAATACATTTAACATGGTTACAGGCCCCAAGATACCACCAAAAGTGGTTTCAGATAGAGGTACATGTAGCACTAACTAAGATAAAATTTAGCTGTAAAATTTAACTTGTAACTACATTGAGCTGTAAAATTGAACTTGTAACTACATTGAACAAGGTTACCTACAGGCCAAAAAATACCACCAAAAGAGGTTTCAGATAGAGGTACATGTAGCACTAACTAAGATAAAACTTAGCTGTACCATACATTTCTAGTCTGCATTGCTGATAGATTACATATCCCTGCCCTTCCATGTTCACTTGGAGACCCCACAAACTGACCAACAATAAACATGGCCCTCTTTGGTATCCCCTCTGTGTTTTGGGGTAAACTTCAGAAATTTCATGCCCAATCAAGCAGAAAATGGATATAGTCTAGACCAAGAGCGGCCATTGGTAGAAGACAGCGGACCAGTTGTACTAGTACTAAACACCAGTGGGTACTTGCTTGTTTATGTTTATTTGAAGGCGGATGAATAGAAGGCCGCTAAGGTAAACACATGTTTCACGTGTCTGACATTTAGCACGGTCTGGAATGCCTGATTTGTGTGCAGCTGGTCAGGTACATGTATGACTGGGGGGGGGGGGGGCACAATACCAGTATATGCCAGTAAAGGGGAGACTAAAGAGTTACAATAAATGCCAATAATGCATGTAGCCCTATGGGGAAGTGAAGAAAAAGAAGGTGTCATTATCTCAGGAATCAAAACTTACCCTCAAATGTTAACCAGGTATGTCAACTGTCATCAGATGCACTCCTGACAAATTTTATACGGTTAGTCTGCAGATAATCCCCCCTAATCAGAGCTCTTGGATAGGTCCTGCAGGCTTCAGACACCCAGTTGAAGACCATCCCACTATATCATGGGGGTGCCAAAACCCACAAGGTGGAGACAGACCATTTATGTTAACTAATTCAGAGTCTATCCTACCACAGCCACTCCTATGCTGCCCAGATTTCACACAATAATCCCACCAAAAAAGGATTTTGGAAATGGTTTAAACCCTTGTTTTTTCTTGAGCTCTCTCACAGTGGGGCCTAGGCGCAGGCGCTATCTGTTGCGTCTCCCCTAAAGCATGCAATCTCATGGAAAAATGGAGAAAAAGAGGCCGTCATTATCTCAGGAATCAAGACTTCAGACCATAAAAACTTACCCTCAAAATTAATGCTTTCCTGTTATGTCAACTGTCCATCAAATGCATTGCTATCAAATTCTATACAGCCATTCTGTAAATAAACCCCACCTTACATCAGGCACTTTCATGGGTCCCAAGATGGAGATATGTCATGTTTTAAAACTAATTCAGCTATGATTTACCTTTGGATAGTGGTTGCCTACAAATTATGCGGAATTAACATGGCTGATTTGATAACTTCTTTCTCTTAACCACAGTAACGCAGCTTTACAACACCTCCAAGACTGCGAAAAAGCAGAAGCCGTCACCATTCATCCGTGAAAAGATGCGACGGAAATTGAGACTGGAGTACGAATTCTACTACTTCGTCCGCGACATCTTCCACAACCTGAAAAACAAACTGGGCATCCCCTCCACCCCCGACCAGATAGCCTACAGAGGTGATCTACTCTACAAGGAGATTATGACCAGCAAATCAACCAAACTGACGACGTACGCCAGAGAACAGCCGGTTATTGCGGTGGGAGCAGACAACATGGATTACTACGAAAATGAAACTGAATACGAGGACGAAAGAAAGGCTTCCGAAGGCACGGAAGGGGCTGCCGCGATACCGAAAATTCCACAGGAACCAATCAAAAGAGTCGATCCAAGACAAGCACCGAGCTTGCCAGTAGAGGAGACACAAAAACATGTCATGCACATTGAGGGGAGAAAAGTTTTTCCCCAGAACGCTTATCCTAATACCAAGGATGCCTTATTAGGTGGCACATTAGATGCTGAACGCTTGCCAAGAGCAGAGACAGAAATGGACAGAGTCTTAGAACAGGCTCAACGTATAGTGAGTGCTGCTTTTCAAGATAACCTCGTCTCAAGGACTTCTGATAACTTCAGAAAACAACCTACACCGAAAACATTCGACGACACCGAAGACAATGAAGAGGAAGATTATGATGAGGAAGATGAAAATGATACAGATGATAGGGAAGAGGAAAGATGATGTAGTCTTCTTTTATCTGTGTCCCACCCTCAAGTACAGTGCACCTGACATCTCCAAACTTATGTCCATGCAATGTGCTCTTCTACCACTAACAGATCTGTATATATACAGATCCTTATATATACAGATCTGTATAATACAGAATACTTGGTACTTGTTCTATAGTTTTGTTGTGTAGAAGAATTGTGAATTCTAATGATTTTTCTATGAAAAAGCTTCTCAAAGGTTTTCTTTTTACTGTGCACGATGTGCATAATACTGACAGTATATTTCAAAAGAACTCAGATTTTTAAACTAATATTACATGTACTTTTTCAAGGCAATGTAATTTGAAAGAATGAATGTGGTTTTAAAAATTTTACAAGTTATTGTTCTGTTGTTATGGAAAAATTTATTACAATTTTTGCTGAAAGGTGTTACCGGTTTAAAATGTGGTTTAAAATTCATTGCATTTTTGTTCATTCAGAGTTGAAAAGCTGATTGTTTTTCGTCTTTCCAAGGAGGTTATAACCTCCTTGACCAAAGTGCCTTTGAATGAAGTTACTATGTAACCATGGAATATGGATACAGGTCATAAGTATTGACTACTCAGAGGACAAGTGATACAGGCGTTCAGAGTTTAGTACACATGTTTAGTGTCCTTATACAGACTATATTTTTTGTGTGTTTCAAAAGTTCCATACATGTGTACTGTATTGTATGTTTCACTCCAAGAAATACACCCCAATGTCATGTTTTTCCAAATCATTTGCAACATGACAAAAAGTTTAAGTTGCTCAAAATTCTTTATGATGTTTCAGTTATTTCCAGTAATAATTCAGACAGAATCAAAATATGCAGTTCAGCCTGTGACTGCAATATACTTTACATTTCTGATCATTAATGTTCATAATGAACCGTTCATTCATTTATTCATAACAGCTCAGGAGCTGAAAGGATCTGTACTGACCAAAATGTAGTTGTATTTTTGGCGACCCCTCAGGGGCTAGCCTAACAGTATATTTTTGTAGCTATCGTAGAAACATCTTCAGCTCTGTTCCCAACTATGATTGACCTTGTACTAGTATGTTATTTGACATTTTGAAATCCAGAACATGAAATGGTCACATAATCAACAGGTACCTTTGTGTAATTTTTAAGCAGATATGCGATTTGGGCTCATGCTTACCGGCCCTTAAGGTAGCATGTAAACACTGAATTTGTAAGAAAAAAAACAGCCACATGAAAAATGTACACAAATTCTGACTATCCTCAGGTTGTACTTGTTTGTCAGCCTTGTAGAATACAGCATCTACATTGTGTATTGTTTTGTGTATTGTTACAATTAACTGCTGTAAATTGTAAAAAAAAGTGTAGTTCTGTATAATAGTATTTGGTCTGAGAGAAATTACTAATATCTCTACAGCCTGTAGGGTTAGCATATTAAACTACAGCCTGCCAAGGTAGGAATTACACACCAAATTTGTATTGGTTATGAAGTTAGGCAACAGGAAGAAGGTTGCTAAAAACAACATTAACAGACACCGAATATGTGTTTTCCTGTCCTCATATAAGGAAAACGATGCTTTTTGAAATTCGCCATTTTGGGCACTGGTTTTAAAGATATTACATATTCTGTGTGGGAAAAATGTGCTTTTGGGTGGATTGGGAGAGGTGGCGGAAAACTGTGTATCAATGAGTGGGTTATGAGGAAATGTGTAAATGGTGAATTAAAACACAGCTTTTTGCGCTGTAGGTTTTTATTTTCTCTGTCATTGTATTTATAACACATAATGTATATACTGTACATGTATAGGCAATAATTTCCAAGCAGATCTTATGGTTGTGAAGATCGTATCCAACTGGCAGAAGAAGTTTTTATTGCGGACGGAGAGTAATAAACTCATTAACACAAGCACAATTTGATTAGGTAACAATTGGATGTTATTAGCCTTTGTTAAAGCCGGCTTATCGCAGATCTTAGGTTGCAATAAAAACTTCTTCTGCCAGTTGGATACAATCTTCGCAACTATTAGATCTGCTTAAAGATAATAAGCAAAATTGTCACGTTTAGACATACAAGGCTGAATCGCAGTCACTGCCAAACATCACAGTTTACTGGCCTAACAACGTACTGAAACATTACTCCTGCATAAATTCCCAGCCCTGGCTCCAGCCTTGCTTTCATTCCCCATGTCTGACATGCCAATGGTAGGTTGCTGTTGGGAGTGAATGTCTGAAATGCTTCACACACAGCTCCTGACACATGTGACACATGGCCCAATTTTCAGTACCACCTCAAATGGAGGGGAACCAATTACTCCAATCTCTGACAGCTTGTTAAGTCATGTGGTACCTCCTCCTTCTCCCTTCACTACAGCTCAGCTGATGATGATGATGCAGGCCACCACAGAGTATTACCGGTAGGGCTGACCCCAAAGTTGCGTGGCGCAGTAGAGTTCCTAAAATTGGAATACCTTTATAGTCCCTACTTAAAATCTTTCAAACCTTTCTTTTCCTTGAAATTTTTTGCCCAATCTGGAGACTTTTTGGGTTAGAAGGAACAGGTAGGGTCTTAGCTTTCCCATTTTGGTTGTTTAGTTTGCCGTTTTAGTGGGCGAAAGCATAGATGTGAGTTGTTGGGTCATTTGGAGGGATACATCAGAAATCTGGGGTCAAAGGTAGGGTTTCTTTGAAACTGGCAGCTTTCCTCAGAGTTTGACCTGTACAACCTTCTGTTGTCTTTACATGGTTATCAACTAGACCCCTGTGACTTTCCAGTGTAGAAGAATTTTTAAGATTGAAGTTTGGGCTAGTACTTTTATGAAGCCTTGTTTCAGTGTATCTTAACATGCTTTCCTATGGGCGGCCATAACTTTGGGGTCAGCCCTAGTTCTATCCAGTGTGTGGCTCCCTCCCAAATGTAACCCAACTCCTCTAAATCCTGCATGACTTTTCTCCAAGTCATTTGTCTCTTTTTTTTTCCTAATTGTTGGATCTAGTTCAATGCCACCCGAGGGAGGCATGTCCTTGGCGTCCTCACAACATGCCCTAAACCATCTTACGCATGCTCTGTGAACTATTAAAGGTAGACAGGCTTGTACTCTCCAAGCAGAGGTTGGTGGGGAAGATTGTGACCTTTTTATCCTGTACCCTGGTGGGGAGAGCTGACAGAAAATGGGGCACAGGATAAAAAGGTCACAATTTTCCCCACCAACCTCTGCTTGGAGAGTAACAACCTTGGTTGTCAACAAGGACCAAAAAAGGAGGCTACATATGGTCAACTTTCCCTGACATCAAGTATATCGGGAGTATAACCAAACAGGAAAGCAAAAACGGGGGTCCCGTGCTCGAGGAGGTGCAAAAACGGGGGTCCCGTGCTCGAGGAGGTGCCTCGAACACGTTAAACAGCCTCATTACCCTACACATTGGGTACCTGCCTGTGGCACTGGCTGCAAATACACCTGATATTATAAATACACCTGATATTATATAAAAAGAACATACTGTAGTTTATGTGGAAAGATTGACAGTATACAGTTTTCCTAACCTATGAAAAACAGTCCACTATATATAAACTTTGATGTGTGATGATCATTGCTTAAACTGTGTAGACCTTTTCCCAGCATGCACTGGGTGGGTGGTTGCATAAATGCAAATTTACAGGCCCTGATCTAGAGTGATGGTCACAAACTTATTTTTAAGCAGAAGAAAATGCTAACAGTTGACAAATTTATATAATGCTGAAATCCTAACCCTGCTGATAATGGATGATAGCCTGAGTGTCATCCTGTTTCAGTTCCAGGCTCTACCTTCACCAAAGGATGACACTCAGGCTAAATGGATGACATATCTGATCAAGGATTAAGAAATGACATGTATGTCAATTCATCCCGACCACACAAGCTCAGATATTTGTTTGGTGGTCCCACTTCCTGAAGCTGTGAGAAACTTGAGTCTGTTTGACTTTTCTCTGGGACATTCCATCAGCAAGCTTTATTTGGGTTGGCACCAGCGTACAGAATTTGGCATGTATGTTTGACCCAAATGAGACAGTCCACAAGGAAGGCTTGGAGGTCAGGTTAAATTAAGGTGTCCAGCTATGTGTGTTGAGGAGGGGGGTAGGTGGACAAATAAACTTCAAAGACACAAGGTTCATGGACAGTCCAAAGGGGTAAAAACAGGGTCATAGTTCATAAACTTCAAGCCTCCTGAGTCCTGGCACCTTTGTGAAACAATGTACAACTTTGTGCCAAGTGTCAATCATCTAGTAAGAATCAAATGTCTCTGCACCAAACATCAGGAAGAGACCTGACTTCACCCTGTTTCTTAAGTTAATAAACTGAGAAATTGGTTGGAAGATTAGACAAGGGAAGTCGGGGAAAAGACTTAACCAGTATTTTACACAAGTTTATTTTTCGTGGAGCTTGTTGAAGTCCTGATCACGTTCACTCCCTATACTGGGTTGCAGAGTTACGTGTGTGTGTGCATGCACCACTTAAATACTGACTTTAGGTTAGGTACTATTCCATCCCAACCACTAGGGATGGGGATGGGCCAGTAGTCTCATGGAACAAGTATTTCCTTCATTGAGTCATCATTTTCTCCAAAGCATAATCTTCCCTTACTATGACATCACATGCAAATGGCATGAAAAAGTACACATTTATACATACATTGTATGCACATGGCAGTGTAACTATAATGCAATATGTATACAACACGCTGGATCACCTGTATGCAGCTATGAAAGGGACAAACTTGAAGTATTTTAGGAGAGTTGAGTAATGGAAATTATGGAATTATTTTGTATCAGCCTCAGAATGCAGACTCGTTCTAACTGCCTTTCAAAGCTGCAACACATTGCTAGCCTAAGACATGTCAAGCAATATTTTTAGCCCACTTTAAGTAGATTGTTAAAGTCCCCTTCTCCCAACCTTTCTGGCAACCTAGTCTGTGTGACGCAAACAGTCCTGGCCATAACAGGGGACCTGCAGACATTGGGCGAGCCACTATATTAGGCCACAGCAAGTAAATTTTGTGGATGACATTAGCGCACGCATTGATTTTCGCCTGATTTTGAAAAAAAAAACAAGAATATTTTACCCTTCGGCAATGGTCAATATACCTAAAACGGGGCAATGTGTTTCAAACGTCTGTCAGTTCTATTGCAAAGCCGTAAAATGGCATTTGTACATGTAGAAATGGTGATTTCGAAGTGAGCAGAGCCAGCATTATTTAGTCACACTCACTCTGCCGCATGACCCAGGAGACTACAGCACCCAGTGTATGGGAAACCTCGTCTCTGCGTTCGTGCTATACAAACCCGGATCTAAATTCATAATGATTTTGATGTTGACATCAGTGTTAGTTACTGTTTTATTAAATACAGGGATAAAAGACTTGCTGGTTATAAAACCATATTTTATCGCTTCAATTCTTCTTACATGCTTTATGGTATTCAAGTTTGAAAATGTGGATCTTGTTTCTTTTTCGCCCGCGCGCACTACATTTGGAGTCTGCAGAGGATGTCATCCATAAAGTTTGCTTGCTGTGGCCTTAGTGCGATTCAATCACACTACAAGAAACCCAACCTTGGGTATATTTATGCATCAGCTTATCCAACCTAGATCCCCTCATTTCCGCCCTCCCTTTACCATTAGTCATCAGAGACCAACCTACCAATAATGTCAATTACATGAGGAATTTTCCTATGTCACAACTGTTGTTGAATGTTGTGCAGCCTTAGTCCTCTTCCTGACCGAAAGAGGACACTCCAATAAAAGGTACATGTACCACCCAAGTCTCCCACCATTCAAAGATTAATCTTCACTTCTACGTTACAGAAAATGGCATTCATGTTTTTTCTTTGTTGAAAAAAAAGTTATCTTCCAGAACGAAAACTATTCTGTGTGCAAGAATGAGAAAAGGTAGTAAGAACGTCAATTTTTTCTTTAACTAGAATTAGGGGTAGTACACAAAAATTTCATATCTTTTTAAACTTGGTGTCATCTGGTAGGTATTTGTGAAAGAAACAGCATGGCTTTTATTTCAACAAAATCGGACATACTGTTAGCGAGTTATGGCCCTTCAAAGACCTAAAAATTAGCCCTTAAATTCACAGTAGTAGAATTTTTTCTTTGACCAAGTTGTTTGTTCTCACACTTAATGTGACTAGAAACCTCTAGATAAATTTTCTTGTGGTTATCATTCTTCTGTGGTACAGAATTTATATCTATAGATGTCAAGAACAAGATGGAATATCCCGACTGCCCCTCTTTTAAGAACAACAATTAAAAGTCTTTTCTCCGTGACACTTCTTGAAAACAAAAGCTTTGTCTTGTTACGCCATGCAAAGCAACTGCCATGTTGAACAGATTTGTTCGTCCAAGGACACAGGAGAGAGTGAGTGAAAAACAAATCATTCCTAAACCAGCTGCTCTCCAGGAAGAAACCTCAAGGTCAAAATCTGACTCCAAATACTTCCCACACAAGTTGCTTTCCTTAACCAGGAAAGACATTACTGTAAATGCATTTAAGTTTGCGTGCTTTTTATTTAGCGGTAGGGAGAAAATGGAGTGCTCACTGTGGTTTTAAGTTCGCTTTTGAATCAATAGTAGTGCTACAGTCATAGGTGGGCAAAAAGTTCCACAATGGTTTTAAGTTTGCGACGAAGAGTTCACTGCAAAAACCGCGAACATAAAACCACCGCGAACATTTCTGCATTTACAGTAAGAGCAGCAGAACCAGTACTTTTTTTCTAATGTAGCTTGATTACTGTAAATGCATTTAAGTTTGCATGGTTTTTATTTCGCACTAAGGGGAAAATGGAGTGTAAAAACACCGCGAACATACAACCACTGCGAACATTTCTGCATTTACAGTAAAAGGAGCTGGAAGGACTTCATACACGTTACTCTCCGACAAAAAACAACATTCTCCATGGATGACTTTCGAAGTTAATCTGTTTTCAAAGACTAACAATCCCTCAGTGATGTTCAAGAGGGCATGTTTACTTAATACAACTCATACATCCGTCCCTGGTGATGCCTAGCACAGGAAATGGGCTCTATTCCTTTAAGAAGGCCGAAAAAGCAACTAACGCAACGTCTCAAGTGGGAAAGAGGCCAGCTGCTCTTTGAAGGCAACTTGGCAAGGTGGAAGAAGTGACCTTTACTTAATACAGTAAATTCATTTACTTTCATGGTGGTATTACTTTGAGGTATACACCTTTCTCATGCAGCGGAAATGAAAGTATGAAGACAAGGCCAATGAGGCAAAGAAACAAATAATCTACAGATTTAATTTTCCTCCCAAAGTTTTGAAATATGCTATCCAATTATCAATATCATAACTAGTGTAATACACAGAAATGATGCAGCAATTTAGAGCCACTTGATCGATCCCATAGTCGACGCCCTCCTCCGTCATAACATAGAAATGCCAAATAAAAACATAGAAATGTATATATTTGACGATCATGCAGCACTTCCTCATTGGTCGAATCTCTAATTATCAGGTAATCATTGGCTGAACTGCTAATTGTGATGGACAGTTAGGATCGGTCTAATGTTTGCCACATTGGCCTCGTTTTCATTATATCATGTCCGCCGCGTGATAAAGGTGTATTAGGGAAACAGAGGTTTCCACTGTATTCAAAATTTGCATTTGAAACAATTGTGCAGTACAGTAGTCATACAAGGGAGACATTCTTGAGGATTCATGAATTCACGGTGAAGAGGTAACTATAAAAAAAAACGCCCCTGCAGTTCCAGAGGAAGCTGCTAGGGAGCCCAAACCTACACCACTTCTTTATTACATCACAAGCTATCTGCCACCCAAAAATCAAGACCACAGCACGTCCAGGTCAAAAGATACAAAAGTTGAAGTTCGACTGCAGTACCAAGGTCACATACCAGGGGGCCCAAAATCAACCTTTAACTCTGGCTTCACAACACCTGCCCACATACCAAATATCATCGTCATCCATTGAGAGGTTCCTGAGTTATGCTGACTACAGTAGCGTGGAAACACAAACAGACAAACAAACACACACACAGACACACCCAAAACTATATCTCCATTTTTCATGGAGATAATAAAACCACAGGGTACGTTTCATAACTTACAGTGCTCTCATGGCCTGGCATACAGTCTTCTAGTGTTCTACTAAATCCTCACCTTGACTCAACAAATCCCGGGGGTATGGAGGTTACATTTCCACCGTCAGGTGTTATTGCACTTTCAATTAGCCATGTTATTTGTGGGTACAAAGATTTACTGCTAAGTTAACACAAGCACAGACCCTTACTGCTTCAACATCTGGCCAGCCGCTTTCACAAAACTCCACAATTCCCACTTTTGGCCAGGCTGACTCAATTATATGGATGATTATTTGCATTAATATTCGTCCATTTCCCACCAGAATAAATTGCGACCATTCTGTAACTCTGCTGCAAAATGAGCAAATATGTTCCATAAATTGCAGAAAAAAACAACAACATATACTTATGTCATACAAGCAATATTAGGGCCCGAAAATTGGATTTTGATTTTTGAAAGTAAATTTATTTAGTCATTTCCATACATGATTGATAGTTCAGACAATACTATCACAATGTATAGCGACATCCTTGTCGCAAAAATATGACGTCGGTGTGATGTGAGGACTCACTGAAAATTGTTGCAAGGTTTTCTGTAGGCTCGCGAAACTAAGGGGATTATTGTACGGCTCGTTTTTTCACTGTTTTAATTAAAATGCGCAAAGTATGAAGTTATAACGCAAATGTGCTTAACAGTGTTAGTAAATGTTATTTTCATTTTTTGGGCCATAATATTGCTTTGGTTACCTTTAATGTACTTGAAAAAAATGATTTGATTCTGGTCTAGAAAGGAAATTCTCCACAATGATGACACCACCACCAGGTGAAAAAACCAAATACTCTATGACATTGCCCAGCCAAACACATGACCACAGGTTGACACGTTCCCTACAAAAGATAAGCAAGCAAAGGGGGGAAAGTTCATCCCTTCAAGACAGATCTCTTTGAAACCTTCAAGATCAACAACTCCTTGGACAGTATGCCACCAGATAGATACCGCCCTGTGGCCTATGACCTGTGCTATCAATTATACTGTCTTAAGACAGACAGCAGAGATGTATTCGCACAGGAGCCGCCATACTGACGGAAAGTGTGTTGACAGATCTTCAAACGGTTTAGCAGACAAGTCAACAATCTCTGCGGTGTCTTGCGTACAAACATGCAGAGAGTAAATAAACCCAGGCCTTAGGTGAACGAACCCCAGTGAGTGACTTGGGACAAAATCCTATTAAAATGCAATCATCTGGTTCATGCCTCTCTCCCCCTTCCAAGGCCACTGACACACACTGTTAAATTCAACCTCCTTGGTCACAAACACTGCACAATGATGTAAAAATTGAGTCAAATATGCAAATTGCAACATAATACATGTAGATGCAACTAGAGCGCATACACACACACAGACACGCATAATGTATATAGGGATTACATTCGTCATTTCTGATGGTGATGTAAAGCCGGCGGGCCCGTGTATGAGGGAGCTTCGGGCATAAGCTTCAAACCTCTGCACGTAAAAGAACCCAACACACTTATCGAGAAGAGTAGGGGTGACCCGGTGTGCTGGGTCAAAAACGCGAGTCGTGGCGAAGCCGCATTGCACTACCAGTACATGTAGCTACTTGAAAAGCATCATGCTTCACCTCAATTGAGGATGACTGCTTTACCTTACCTTACCTCTCCCATGATAGCTTAACACTTACAAAGCAAGTTTTATCGGACACAATATCAGGAAGTATCTTAAGTAACCAAAAAGCCAACAGTCATAGACTGACAAAATACAATGGAAACTCTTTTTATTTATTTATTAATAAGTTATATGCTGGTAAAATGTAACAGACATGGCATCCTACATGTACACATGACAAAGCTACAGCTTATATACAAAAGGTAAGCAATACATAGACCCAGCACCATCTGTAGAACTATATCATCCTCCATAACATCTATCGAATCCCCCCAAAATAGTTTCATCAGGTTGGTAGAACATACATGTAGGATATCCGGAGTTTCTTTTTACACAACCAAGAATCTCGCCTGCTGACGTTTCGGTGTCTGTCAGACACCTTCTTCAGAGCTTCTGACTGGAGTACTGCGCCAACTACATCGGCTACTTATAGTGGCGAGAAGCAGTACTCCAGTCAGAAGCTCTGAAGAAGGTGTCTGACAGACACCGAAACGTCAGCAGGTGAGATTCCTGGTTGTGTTAAAAGAAACTTCAAATATCCCATCTATTGCATCATTGCAAACAAGACTTCAAGAAAATTAACACTATTTAGAGTTGGTGGATATACAGTTGTATCTCTACTAACATCACAGTCATGATACTCTGGAGGGGCTGACATTGGGGTATACCTCTATATGCTTGCTTTCTATTCTCGTATGCTGTAATATTTTACCATTAGCTATTTACAAATGCTAACAAATATCAAAACGTTTGACATCTAGTCAAGCAAGAGCCATACCTTGAGGGAGTCAAGCTAATGTCATAGTTTTATACAAAGCCTTCATCAAGAACAGATTTCTGTATCTATCCTCTAGTGCCTTCTGGTCATACATGTACACTTCAGTCACTTTTTCATTCTGACAGTTAGGTGACCACTACAGTAGGGGGTTGCTGTGTTTGTTGTTGGCGGTTCATCATGTAGGGAGCGCCGAGAAACTGGTCAGCAATCCGCCCCGCCTCTCGGAGTCCGCTGAGCATGGCTCCGTGGACCGTGGCTGGGTAGTTCCGTATGGTGTGCTCGCCGCCAAAGAACAGTCGCGGCATGTTACTGGCCTGCTGAAGTAGGCGAAACAGGAATATGAAATGTCAATGACTTGTGAAAGTATAACAGTCAAGTTCATGCTTTTCCTTATCAATGAGTAATCTAAGATAGTCTGAAAGTCAGTTACTATCTAGCAAGATGCTGTCTTCAGTATTGTTTTCAGCCTTGCAAAGTATGCATCATTCTTCAGACTTCTATCTGGGCAACTAGTTAGGCAAAACTAGTATACCAGTATAGTCCATCTGGTGTTATCCTATATTAGTTAGGCAAAATTTATCTAAATACAGTCTAGTCAGAAATTGGGAAAAATCTGTGGAATAATAACAACAGACTTCAGTGTTCTTCTTAGTCTAAACGCCAGACCCCCAATCTCTAAAAAGCTATAAGAAAAATGAGATATTTTATAAATTTAGAGATTGAGGATCTGGCATCCAGGCCATGTTCTTCCTGAGTTTTGGGTTTTGTGCTGCTAATTTCACCAGTCTAATTGTTTGAAATCCCAGTTTTACCCATCCTTTTGCACTGTGCTTCTAAGTGCTTTTATCTCTACAGAAGATGTTACAGGTTCTACAGTAACCAGGCCTCACCTGTGGTGTACCCGGGACCACTGGACTGGGCGCGACAGGTGTTGCCATCAGGTCGTAGTCGTTACCTGACGACCCTGCCGCTACGTAGGAGTACGATCCCCTGGACCACGGGTCCGCACGCCACCGCGTCACTACGGTCTCCTTGGGCTGAAAAACACACATATTGAGCTTTATGTATGAAAACCTGTACAAGACTTGTGGAAGACTATAGTTTGTCTAAGGTAGTCTGAAGATCAGTTACTATCTAGCAAGACATTGTCCTCAGTGGTGGCCTCAGCCTTGCAAATTATGCATCATTCTTCAGACTTTTACTTAAATATTTCATCAAGACAAACTTCAGTGAATGAAACAAGCAGCATAAAAACTAGTTCTGCTTCAAATCACATTTGAAGAAATTGTTTTCAATTTTCAAGGCTAAGCTTAAGGCTTTACGTTGAATAACAAGACACAATTTTCTAACAGTCTGCTATGAAACTGAATAAAAGTGAACTTGTTTTTCAATGTGTGCTTGATCCAACAAATAGTAAAAATGAAACCATCTTTTCTCACTTAGGCCATGTCGATTTGATTTTATGGATGACATTCGCGCGCACATTAATTTTCGCCCATTTCCAAACAAAACAAAAAGGTTTTCGGCCATACTGTAAATTGTAAAAAGCAGCTGAAAAATGAGAAAATACATGCTGTGAATTGCAAAAAATATTTCGGAAAACGGATACTAATGTCGTAGAGTGTCAAAGTCAATTCTTAAGTCAAAGAAGACGTTTTGAAAAAAAAATTAAGAATCTATGTTTCCATACACCATACTCTGTGTGGTTAGTTTTGTTCATCCTTACCATATAGATTTCATAATGAAGGTTACCTTTTTTCTGCCAAACTTCTATTTTCAATCGCACACTCGCATCAGTTTTGGGGTGCCCAGAGGATGTCATCCATATAATCAAATCAACATGGCCTTATCACATGTGAGTCAAGTAGTGAGTGTGCTTTACCTGAGGTACTGCACTGTTGCCAAATATGCCCTTCAGGACGGTGATGGCCCGACCAACGATCACGTCGTCGCTGACATTCTCCATGATGGCGGCCGCCTCCCCGGCCACCAGCGCGATGAGCGTCGGCGCTTTGTACAGGTTCCAGAAGAGGAAGAGTTCCCCGCGGCTGGCCGTGGTGCTGCCGACGTGGCCGAACAGGTTCACGTTGGGGTCCCAGAAAACACGGTCAAAGCACAACACAACCTGTCAACAAAACAAACACAATGTCAGACATTTTTTATGATCGTCACCATAGTTTTTCTAAAATATGCCATAATACAAAATGGATTAACACATGGACTACACCATTTACAATATTTACAGCAATGAAACCTGGAAAGATGCTTTGTGTATCATTTGATTAACTCTTTGGTTAGCACGACAGAATATAACAACAGCAATCTAACTAAACGTGTACTCTAAGCTCTAGTTCAATCTCAATCAACCAAAATTGCTGAATAATGAGTCTATATCTTGAACTGAACATTGACACATTGACAAAGACAAACAATTCGCCAGTCAGACTGATCACCAGGAGCATATACTGTAAATGCAGAAATGTTTGCGGTTCTCAGGGTAAACTCTTTACCACGACCTTAAAACCACAGCGAAAAGTGTTTCCATTATGTGACCGTAGCGCTACTATTGTTTCAAACACGAACTTAAAACCACCGCGAAAACTCCATTCTTCTCTACCATGAAATAAAATCCATGCAAACTTAAATGCGTTTACAACTTGCACACTACCCTCTGAGACAGTGCTTACCTTGTTGAGATTGCCATAGCCCATGCGGTGGACGGCGGCCATTTTCCACTCCGGCAGGGGCGGGAAGAACTGCACCGCGGGCGGCTGTTGTTTCAGCACGCCCAGGGGGAGGGTGCAGAGGACGGCGTCACACTTGTACGTGTACGTCGAACCTCCGCTTCGCAGGTTCTGTGCAACCACCTCGCATCCTAGACAGTAGGGGTACATGGTGTCAGAAGAAACAATGTAGACTAACTGTACAACCTATGACAAATGTTCAAATACAGTGTGAAGAATTTCAAACCCTGATGTCAAAACTTGGCATTAAAGCATGTAACAAAGGAGTAGAATGTCAGCTGCAGCGGATGATATACTGTAAATGCAGAAATATTCGCGGCGGTTTTATTTTCACGGTGAACTCTTTACCGTGAACTTATAACTACTGCGAAAAGCCATTCCATTGTGTGACTGTAGCGCTACTATTGTTTCAAACACGAACTCAAAACCACTGTGAACACTCCATTTTCTCTCTACAGTGAAATTAAATCCCCGCGAACATTTCTGCATTTACAGTAAGCTGAAATAAAAGCTCACAAGAACGGAAGTAGGCAAAACTTGAGCTGAGAGAAAAGGAAAAAAATTGTCAGTTTCTGATGTTCAAAGTCAGAATCTACTATCCAGCCACTGTCATGAGTTCACCCATTAAGGGATGCCTTCAGCTCTTCTTCTAGATCATCCTCCTTTGAACAAGAAACAAAGAAAAACGAATCAACAAAGGTTATAAAACAAGTGAGTAACAAACAGGGCTGTCTCCAGCTTTAAACTTTTTCCATCCCACTCTTTGTTTGGGAGTCCATGTTGTTCATTTTCGCTCCTAAATCTGTCATTTTAATCTCACGAAAACACATTTTCACCAAATTCATGGCACAAAGTTCAGATATTTTGGACGGACGGGCTAAAATCTGTGTCCATCCCAACAAGCAAATTTCCGTTCTGGGATGGAGGGACGGATCCTGGAGATAGCCCTGGAAACAAATACCAGGCCAAAACACTTGAGATTTTAAGAGGTGTAACTTGAAAGGCTCTGACCTGAGGGTGTGTAGCGGACTTGTCTGATTGCTGTGTTCAGCTTGATGTCTAACCCTTCCGACAGCGCCACCGGTAGACACGAGTATCCGTTTCGCACCGTGAGATGGCTCCCCGAGAACTCGAAGTCGTCGTCCTGGTCCCAATGTTTGAGCGACAGGGTCGAGAGAGGCGTGGCGTTGGCGAACTCCAGGTTTGCAAAGTGCCAGTCCAGGATTTGCCGATCTCTTGATGATAGATAGACATCACTGCTTTGTAGCACCGAGACACAGAGAGAGAAGTGGTGAGTACAATGACTTGCTCAAGACTTAGTGATCATGAAAAATGTAGCAGAGGTAGAAATACAGCTAGAGGTAGGGTGCGTAGTCCAGTGGTTAGCGATCTTGCCTCTGGAACTAGAAGCCCTGGATTCGAGCTCGGCTGTGTCGCTCACCCAACATGCATGCTACCGGGAAGGGTCGCAGTCCTTCGGACGGGACGTTAAGCCGTGGTCCACTGTTCATTGTGCTTGTCGAAAAGAGCTAGGGGAATTTTCTCGGTACAATGAACCTGTAAATACTGTACATAGCGTCTGTCTTCTCTGTCATGACCAGTGGAAGATTAGCTCATCTGTTCATTGAGTTCATTTGAGCTAAACTGGTTCGAGATCACTTTCCTTTCCCATAGCCTTTTTGATCTGAGGAGGAAGTAGACTGTTATTCACTGTGTCTAAGGCAGAGCCCATCCCTCTCCTTCCACCGCCTGTTACATTGTACCTCCCAAAAGTCAGGTGCCCA
This sequence comes from Branchiostoma lanceolatum, assembly GCA_035149815.1. NCBI lineage: Eukaryota > Metazoa > Chordata > Leptocardii > Amphioxiformes > Branchiostomatidae > Branchiostoma > Branchiostoma lanceolatum. The sequence continues at coordinate 15,694,287 of CM068866.1, forward strand.
TTTTAAAATTCTTACAGTAGTTACACTTGGTTGAAGTAAGGAAAGTCTGGTAAAATGCCTTTCCTAAGGGCACAACATCGGTGACATATCAGGGGATTCGAACCTAGGACCTATGGGTTCTGGGCCACATACCCTAACCATTGCATACACGACGCCACGCAAATGCAGAGAAAGTACAAGCAGGACAGTGAAGGACAGGATGTGAAGAAAGCATCAGGTACAACCTTGGTGGGTTGGCCTCCAACTCGGACAGTTTCTCTTCCAGACCGTTCTGCTGTGATGTCAGCTCATCGAACTCCTACAATCGAACATAAGTTTCAAAATACCACTATGTTTGGTAACAACAACAAAAACTCTAACCTTAAAAAAGAAAAGTATGACATTTGAAATCTAAGTTGATCTAATTAAGCGATAAATCTGTGCCAGGCCTAAATTTGGACAAGGCTTTGCAACATGGCATTTACTATGTAGTTTGCTGGCATACCTTGCAAGTTGTAGACAGGTCTCTGTGTTTGCTTTTGACCAAGAACTCGGCTGTGATGTCCCGGGGTGGTTTCACCTCGGATGCTTCCTTCCACTGGCCATGGAGCTCTTTGATCTTCTCAAACAAACTTGTCAACTGAAATGTGCATATAAAGAATCAAATTCTGTTGGCAAAGACAATTATGTTTTGTCTTCCAGGTTTGAAAAATTGCGGCCCACTACTGTTGTTCTTGATACTGTAAATGCAGAAATGTTCGCGAGAATTTAATTTCATGGAAAAAAATTGAGTGTTTGCCGGGGTTTTGAGTTCGGGTTTGAAACAACAGCAGCGCTACAGTCACACAATGGAACGGCTGGTGGTTTCAAGTTCGCGGTGAAGAGTTCCCAGCGAAAACCGTGAACATAAAACCACTGCGAACATTTGTGCATTTACAGTATTACAGTGAGGATAATACAGTAACTGTTATGACTGAGACCAGAGTCAGGAACAGCAAGGGTGACTTCACAAGGCAACCTGCCTTCAGGTCTCCAAGGTAATCATCATTCTGTGGTCAACAGTCTCTTCTCCAACCTGCTAAAACTTTAGGTCTCATGCCTGAATTAGTCCGCCTAAAAAAAGTAAAGGGCATAGAAAGCGTGTGTTTAGGTGGATCATAAATTGCCTTTTATCGGCCCCACCTGATATAAAAAGAATTTGAAATGAAAGCTTGTTTATTACTGTCAGGATTAGGTAGGAAAGTTTCGTCATCAGAGAGATAGGTCGAACGTGTACGCATTTTGCCATGAGTACTGCGGTCAGTGCAGTTGTTCGTTTTCTAGATTTGCAGACATAAAGTTGCATACTTTAACATTGATTCCTATGGAACGGCCTGATACAGGTATGAGACCGTTAGGAACTCTTGATATCTTATACAGCATTGGGCATGGCTGTCGGCATTGTACTTTTTTTAAAGGTTGATTCAAGAATGCTATTATTGATTGAAGAATGGTATCATTGATTCCTAGTAAAAGTGAACACTTCTCCTTTATGTCATAACTAGGCAATGAAGAGAGCTACTGATCAAAGAGGTTGATGAATGTGCGGTGTCAAACCTTCTGCTGGTTTCCCTTCATCTCCTCCTGTAGTTTGATGATGTTCCTGATGTGTTCACACTGTTTCTCCTTCACATGCTTCTCCTGTAACCTGCAACAAAGGACATGGGGACAGTTGGTGGTCTGCTTTTGGTCAGTGATATACTGTAAGTCTTGAAACTTTTGCTGCGGTTTTATTTTCATGATTTGTGCAGTGGTCTCTCCAGTGTGAATTCACGACACCGCAAATACATCTCATTGTACTGTACTACAAAACTGTATAATCAAATACTGGATACTATTACTACCATTCAAATCTAAACCAACAAAACAATACCATGGTCCTTACTTAATGATATAACCAGCTCCAGTGCACAGTAAAAATCTCAAGATTCTGTTGGCAAAGACGATTATGTTTTGTCTTCCAGGTTTGAAAAATTGTGGCTCACTACTTAGCCTCCGATGCAGACTCCTTCCGGATGTTTTCTTTTTCAAGTTACAGTTTTTATACTATTACATTTTTTTTTCTTATTGAAAATGTAATAGTATAAAAACTGTAACTTGAAAAAGAAAACATCCGGAAGGAGTCTGCATCGGAGGCTACTCACTACTGTTGTCCTTAATATTAGTAGTAGTAGTATCCAGTATTAGATTATTGATGATAGTATTGATGATATTATTGGTTGATATTAGTGATGATAATACAGTTATGACTGAGACCAGAGTCAGGAAACAGCTAGGATGACTTCACAAGGCAACTTGCCTTCAGGTCTCCAAGGTAATCATCATCCTATGGTCACAGTCTCTTTTCCAACCTGCTGAAACTTTAGGAACTCTTATCCTATTACTACCATTAGGGGTGGATACCAGTTCGCTGGACCTGATTCGGACCTTTATAACATCCAAGAACCGAGTCCAAAAAACCTGAAAGCCAAAACCTGAGTCCAAAAAAACCTAAACAAAGTACAAATAAATTTTTCTATTCTGTTTGATTAAAAGTGTTTTCCCTCTGACAAAGTCTCCCCTCTGACAAAAATGGCATTTAAAATAAGTGCAACATTCAAATATCAAACACTGGTTTATCTTAAAAGTCTTCTCACCAAGAAACGTTTATAGTCGTGCGTGTCAGTATTAATTCTCTATGCTTAATATTGATCTAACAAAACAAAACATCAACTGAACAGGATCAGGTCCAGGTTCAGGTCTGGACCTGAACCTAAATCTCTGGACCTAAACTTGGACTTGGACCTTATTAAGCCGAACCGGTATCCACCCCTACTTACCACCATTCAAATCTAAACCAATAAAACAATGCCCTGGTCCTTACTTAATAATATAACCAGCTCCAGTGCACAGTCAAAATCTCAAGATTCTGTTGGCAAAGACGATTATGTTTTGTCTTCCAGGTTTGAAAAATTGTGGCTCACTACTGTTGTCCTTAATATTAGTAGTAGTAGTAGTAGTATCCAGTATTAGATTATTGATGATAGTATTATTGATGATATCATTGATCAATATTAGTGATGATAATACAGTTATGACTGAGACCAGAGTCAGGAAACAGCTAGGGTGACTTCAGAAGGCAACTTGCCTTCAGGTCTCCAAGGTAATCATCATCCTATGGTCACAGTCTCTTTTCCAACCTGCTGAAACTTTAGGAACTCTTATCCTATTACTACCATTTAAGGTATTGTTGAAGGGTGGCTGAGGAATTTTGGGATGTTTTGGAAAAAACCCTTTCTTTAGCTTTATAAACCTTCCTCAACCTTAATTTTTTTTCAGGTAGTACCTGATAGCAAGGTGATAATTTATTCAAATTAGCATGATGTCATGATTACGTCATCAAGATTTATAAGGCCACGCCCTTTTTTTAAAGAAAAAACGCTCTCCTTGGCTTGTACTTCGATGTTTATCAATACAACTTTGCAGGAATGTACATGATAGTAATACTTAAAGAATGATGCGTGCCTATGAGTATATTTTGAAACATCAATTTTTGGCGAATTCTTGTTTGTTTCATAACAACCCAACAAAACAGAAGACCATGGTCCTTACTTAATAACCAGCTCCAGTGCTTGTCCCAGGGAAACAGGCTTGCCCTCCAGGTAGTTGAAGTCCAGGTGATGGGAGAGGTACGACGTCGCTTCCAAGAGCCGGTTAAACTCTCGCTCAACCATCTCGTCCTTGTCCTTGGACACCTGCGACAAAACAGGACCAGTAGGTTTGAAGGTACTTAGAATCCAAAGGCTCTGGGTTTGAATCCCTAGCAGGCCCTAATGATGTACCATTGGGGAAGGCTACACCTATTTCCTCACTCGACTACATACTCGAAAATGAGTACCTAGCTTCAGTTAGGGACGTCCTCTCAGATGGGTTGTAAGGCAATAAAGAAATAAAGGCAGGAGGTCCCATGTTTGAGGAGAGCCACACCTTGAGCGTGTTAAAATCTCCATGCACTTATTGAAAAGAGTAGCGAATCTAGGGACCCTTTCAATGTGAGTGGATCAAGCCTTACAGTTTGGTCTTTCGCAGCTTGTACCTACATGTATTTCACAAAACTGGTGTGTTACAGTTGTATATCTAAAGGCGGGTTACCAGCTTTGCGAAATAAACCAATAAACACACAAAAATACTTCATCTGATAGTGGTCGATGTGGGTCAGAAAACATCATTTTTCAATGAAAAGGCCAATGTCCAAGACATTTTTTAAGAAAGGATGCCCAAAAGTTTGCATATATTGGTGGGGGCAAGAAAATTTCCATGCAAGACCCTGCTTAACTTTCAAGAACATGGATGCTTAGCAGTAGCAGCATGCATGGATTGCATGCATGGATTACTATAGAACATGTCATGTTTTTGGCGACACATCAGGGGAGGAGCCGATACAAGGGCCACCATTAAAATGAGTAGATACTAAGTTGAGTGATACGTACGAGCTTACATCTACCCTCCTGGGTTTGGCAGCCGGCCGTCAACATACAAAAGAAGACAGACAAGTTTAAGTACACATTCAAATAACAAGTATAATGTGTTGATGTACAAATAGCCAACTGACTGTAGTATAATAAATTTTACCTAATGCTATAAACAACCAATTTGGGCCATTTTGAATGTTCTAAATCAAAGATAACATTGTTAACTGCTCTGTCCAAAATGTATAAGCCATTACCATTTGTCGACAGGGTAAAACATTGACAAATCTGCCAACTTACTGCATGGCTTGAAATTTAGTTTTGTGAATAAATGCTCTATTGGATCTAACCTAAAAATGTAGGTGCACAGAAAAAACAATTGGTTCAATTATGTAGAATGTCAGCTAAACCTAATTGCAAACCTTGCTGCTCCTCTTCATTGCTAAAATCTGAAATACTATGACCAACTTTAACGATTGATATAAGAAAATTTTTTTTCAGATTCGGAAATGTCAAGAGTATATGCCGTTTAGTACATATATAAGCCTACACAAATATTTAGGTGCACCAGTGCACCCACAGTAAAAAAATTAGGTGCACAAATCCAATTTTGGGTGCACAAAGGTGCACATGCACCCCAGTATTTTGAGCGTTGCACTTAGCAATATCACCTACCGTTTGCCCATCCCCCTCATGGAGCGGACATTTCTGTCTGATCTTACTCAGATGCATGTCGATCTGCCGACTCAGCACAGTCACTGGGTTTCCACCTGGATAGGTCAACACAACATCAGACAGGTAGTCAATAAGTGTCAAAACATGCAGTTAGATATGATGTTACTTTGCCAATGAACATACAAAACATGTCCTGAGCTCTAAAGCAAACTTCAAAACCAGTGGTTATGACTTTGGGTGCTAAAGACAGTGTTCTCACCAGAATTTTTTCACAGCATAGGGGTCAGGTACAGAAGGCCAACTTTACGCGGTGCAAGCTACAAAGAAATGACCACAGAGTAGGAAGTCCGGCTTGTGGTGAAAAGTTTTAAATTCATAACCCAATGAGACACTATTTCCTGCATTTTGAGGGATAAATTTTGTGAAGTAAAGTTTTTCCTCTGTCACAGCCTCATTCTACAGTCTAATATGAACTTTTTATAAGATTTATGAAAGGTCACATGGTTCTTCCTAGAAAGAAACACCCCTATGCTGGTTAAAACACAGCATAGGGGTCCAGACCACAGCATAGGGGGTCCCTATGCTGAAAAGGCCTGGCGAGAACACTGAAAGATATGTATCAATATAGTCTGACATCTTTAACCATCTTGCTCTGGGTCTGTCTATGTACTCAAATGGACTCTAAGTCAGCAGGGAGGTTGTTAAAGAATTGAGTGAGTAACAAAGCCTGACTTACCCAGCCCTGTTACTACCATTGCTCCTAGGTCTGCCACGTAATTGCCCTTTCGGAAAGTGGCAACCCTCCCTCCAACTCGGTCCTGAGGACAAAGAAATAACCCAAATTGGTACATTTGCATTTGTACTGAACAGTGCAGTCGTTACTTAGTTCAATAAAATACAACAAATTTTCAATGCCATGTTTGATAAGACAGTTGCACAGCATGTGTGTGTATGTGTGTGTATGTGTGTGAAGATTATGTCAACGCTATATTTTGACACATTTGAAGCCTCAAAGGTCTCGTGCCTGTATTACTGCTACTGTGCAGTCCCAAAGAATCTGTGGTCTAAAATATGAAAAGGCCCAAACAGGGTGTGTTTATGTGGATCATAAATGGCCTTTAATCGACCCCACCTGATATAAAAAGGATTTGAGATGAAAACTTGTACTCTCCAAGCAGAGGAGTGGGTCCGGCAGGTTTTTGACGTGTTTGTAGGCGTTTTTGTCGGGCTTTCTACTTTGTCATGTCTTTTTTGTCTCTATAACCCTTGTGTGGGTTAGAGACAAAAAAGACATGACAAAGTAGAAAGCCCGACAAAAACGCATAAAAACACGTCAAAAACCTGCCGGACCCACTCCTCTGCTTTGAGAGTAGAAAACTTGTGTATTACTGCCAGGATTACGTTGGAAAGTTTCAGTATCCGAGCGATTGTCGGACATGTACGGTTTTTCGTCCTTAGTGATGCGGTCAGGCGCTGGTGACCAAGAGGGCCTCTTGCGAACATAGTGGATAAGTGCAGTTATGAATTCCATAAATATCGCTTGCCGGATCAGATTTTTGTTACATTTTTTTCAGTGCCTAATGAACAATTGTGCTCAGAGTAGAAAGCAAAACATCCCCAAAAAAACTGTTTTCTTTATTGGATTTGTGGCCATAAAAGTTGCATAATTTTACATGCAAACAAATGGAACAGCCTAATTGTGGTAGGAGACCGTAAGTCTTACAAATGTTCAGTTTAAATTGTAAGAACACAGGTGTCCATGTCAGATACTATCTAGCAAGAGACCGGCTTCAGAAGGGTCAGGCCTTCAGGTCTCAGTTGTATACATCATTCTCTGGACAAGTAAATTAGAGAAAAAGCAGTTTAACTATTGACACTTGCCACGACATAACCAATACATCAGATAGTCTTACCCTTGCTTCTAAGACGGTGACATCCATGCCAAAACACTGTAGCTGACGTGCTGCTGATAGTCCTGATACACCTGCACCAATCACTATCACTTTTCCTATCTTCTTGGCTGTACGCAAGGAAAAAGTTAGACACATCTTGTTACTGCTTGTAAAAACGTGTCAAATTCTTAACCACTAAATCATTGTACTCAAAACTTGATGTCAAAGTCTTATCTACTAAATCTTTTTATTCAAAATTTGATGAGGGACGTAGGCAACCAACGAAATTAAGACAATACGTCGGTCCCGTCTTTCTTAGCAAAATCAAAAACATGGCTTGGTTTAAAGGTGGACACTATGGCATCACATACTTGGGAAGGGTTTGATGCGCTTGTATACGCCAAAGTTGATGTAGCCATGTCTCTCCAAGTAGCTGTGGACCCTCATCACCAAAGTGGTATCACCTGAAAATAGATGGAAGCACCATCAGTAAACCACTATAACATTATCATTGTTTAGATTTAGAACGTACAGAAATATGTGCTAAGAGGTCAGATAATATGTTTTGCTGTTTATTCTGACATACATGTAATTTTGTGGTTTATAATAAAAATAACACATCCTACTTACTGTTGTATGGAGCCTCTATTTGTGGCAGGGCATTCTCAAAAGTCAGCTGCAACTTGGGGTTCTCCAACCAAAGCTGGAGCTGAAATAAGAAAATTAAAAAATTGTCACATACAAACAAAAGACACTTGGAAAACACTGCACATCTAACTTTCTTCCCTTGATAGCTTGACATTATTTTCGGGAAGGGAGGCACTGCCTATAGTATTCAGGTCTTCTAAGTTCTAACTATAAGTTTGACTCTTAGCTTCACATGTTGTACTTCATGTTCTCACCAATGATTACCGTAAATGCATTTAACTTTGCTTGATTTTTATTTCACACTAGGGCGAAAATGGAATGTTCACGGTGGTTTTAAGTTCGCGGTGAAACGGTCGCCACGAAAACCGCAAACATAAAACCACCGCGAATATTTCTGCATTTACAGTATCTAACCTGGATTTAAACTCATTATGGTTTTTGACTCAATGATCAATCACAAATTTCGGTAGAGCAAACAATCATTCATAACCCTAATACTGAATACCTACAGGAATATTACTACTACTACTAATAGTAATACTACTACTACTATTGATTCCCCCCAAACAATGTTGAAGGGGTTTTTCTAGAAAAAATTGCAAGGGGGAGCATTGCGAGGGAGTGGAGCGACCAAGCAGGGGATGGTGTGGAGTTTTAGAGAATTTTAAGTTAAAATGGGGCATTCTTTGGCTTCCTGAGGAGCAAAATTACTGTTAGACAGGTCACAGTTGAAGACTTTGGCCATATGTGACCTAGTAGCATCCCTGGTCAATCAGAATTTTATGCTTGTCAAAGAATCTGCTCCCCGGGGTAAGGGTGCATGGTCAGGGCATGGCCATGGGGGCACTCCACCCCTGTTCCTCTCTTTAGATGAACCTCTGATGTTGGATGTATACAAACAAATTCAGTATTTCTATGTAGTGTTGAACAGAAATGATAAGATGATATATTGCTTTTCTGCTTACAATCTTGTTCCTGATGTAAAGAAACAGTTTCTGTGTCTGCTGTGGACTCTGGATGATATCGGGGAAGCAGGCCGCCTCCTGGGATGTCATCTTGTCGTGCGGCAGTCTGCTCTGGAACGCTGCGCCTTCTAGACCCGTTACTGCATCTAAAACAACAAAATTGTACAGTCTAAGTTTCAGTTCAGTAAAGGGTACAAGAGATTGTCTACAAAGAAACTGACACAATAGAAGGTTCACATCAAAGTCATTTCTTTCCCAATTTGTTGGCATAGAGTATAACATTCGGGGTAGTCAAATTGGGAAAACATTGCATAGTTGAAACTATCAAAACAGAACACTCTAAGTCGTATACAAAATGCGTAACCAAACACCAAGAGACCAAATCTAGCGATGTAATAGACGTTAAGCAAGGACAATAACAACAACAAAAATGTCACTTGCAAGCACCAAATAGAGCTGAAATGACAAAATACAAATGTAGAAAATGGTGACGTTGATCATTTCCATACCAGAGAGGTAAGAGATACCTGTCTGTTCATCCTGATCGGAGTCTTCCTCGGGTTCAGGTGCAGCGTCTTCAATCTTCTTGTACTCCTTCTCCTTACGCTCTTCCTCGGAGTAGTACTCGTCTTCCGACAGGTTAGCTAGCTTCTCGTCCATCTCCCTGTACTCAACCTGGACACGTGAAGATGGAAAAGGAGAAGTAAATCGTGAAGAACTGTTCTGTTGGATGATGATGAAGATGATGGAAAAGAATTTGTGAAAGTGCAAAACAGACATGATATGATTAATCAAAAGTATGTCCCCTTGGTTCTTGCATGTAATATTCTGTTTCTACACCATAGAACTGAAAACTTAGTTACACTGATCTGATCTAGTATGAGACATGTTATTCTTCAAGTTCAAAACACTTAAGTTTCAGTATCTCCTGTGGCTGTTGGAGGTTTTCAACATGTGTGGTGTAAAACTATGTAAATATGGTGTTGTCAACATCACTCCCTGGATATCCATTGATTTGCAATATTTTTTTATATAGGGTTGATCTAACTAAAAATGAAAAGAAATAGTATGGAAATCTGCTTTTTTTTTTTACCTAAATGTTAATACATAGAAGATTTAAAGGGCGTTCATCATGACATGCATATTCAAGGGCACACAAAAAGCACGTTTTGTAACTTGCACAAAACAAAGGACGTTGAGGCCACACCTTCGCTCTCTTTCTCCGGCTGGTTCTCCGGCTCAGCGCCTCGGCATCAGCCGCCGCCGCAGGGTCTAGAGGAACCCCTCCAGGGTTCAGGAGGATCCCGTTCGTCCCTGCAGCTCCTAAGGAGGCCGAGTGTCCAGGCAAGGGCTGCTGCTGCGGGGCCTCCATCTTTATCTTCGGCGGTGGGCTGGAGCTGGCCGGCCGCTTCCTATTGTTCTCCTCCCCGTCCTGGGGCAGTAGCGGCCCTGGGTTCGGCTTCGGGGCGATCAGCTTGAACTGACTCATCTCTAGACTAGATCCCCGACCCTTAAAACCAATAAAATATTCAGATTCTTTCAAGAAAAATGAAAATTTCGACTAGAAAGATGGTGAAACGTGCCACAGGTTCTGCACAAAAACTCGCGATTTCCTGCGCACAACCAGGTGCGCATTAAATACATTATGAAAAAAGGCTCGATATTCGTCTCAACCATCTTCGTCAGAATTTCAACAATAAAATCAACTATTCCCGTCAAAAATAAACATTTTACTGCTAAAAGTATATGTGTAGATATTAATGTAACATTTTATATGTTTATTTCAGTAATAGTATGATAAAAGAAGTATATTTGTCTCATTTAGATACGATTGTCGAATTTGGTGCTAGTTTTCCTCTAAGTGTAATTTCATTCCAGAGAAAAGGAAGCAAAATGTCTGCCGAAGGCACAAGATCGGGGGACAAAAAACCCCGAGATACCGCCTTCAAACAGCAACGGCTGCCGGCATGGCAGCCTATCATGACCGCAGGGACCGTCCTGCCTGCCTTCTACGGCGTGGGGCTGCTCTTCATCCCCATCGGGATCGGTTTGTTGGTCACGTCAAACAACGTTCAAGAGATAGTGGTAAGCAGGTGTTCTCAAAAGTCAAAATTTATGCCAGGATTTTGTCTTAATATTTATCAAATTCTAGAAGGTTTTGACCATCCATGGTACCATATTATAGCAGATGGGGTGATATTACAACAATCTAGTCGTAATATTGCTTATCATTTCCTTCCAATGACACGTATTAGCCCTGATTCCTAAGAAAAACGTGAGGGGGTGGTGGGTAAATATATTATAATGGTGGGTGGGGCTTCTCAGGTATCTAAGGATGGGTGTGTTTCCATTCAGAAATTACAGGTACATCTATGACAATAGGCTTCAGGTACAGTTGCATCTTTGGACTGGGCGCGACACCTACACCGGGTTTTGCCCAGTACTGTATATAGATAGATAGATAGATGGACTGTCGTGGTGTAAAGGGATTTTGTTTTGTGTAACAAATGCTTACAATGAAAGAAAGGAATTGATGATTTTTGTTGTCGTCCTTGTTTAACGTCTACTATATCGCTAAACGTGGTCTCTTGGTGCTGGGTTACACTAGGTTCAGTTACGAGTCAATTGTTTCTCTAGGTATTTAAATGATATAAATATGTAATATATAAATGATGATTCACTGTGCAGAGAATCGTAAAAACATAATTTGTAAAGTTGTATACGCCTATCGTTTCCTCCAAATATCCACTTTTGGACACTTAACCAGTCAATGTCTGGCTCTAAGATACTGTAGCTGTATTTCCCTGTGTTCTGTTGTCCTTTGCTTTTATGACCCATACGAATTTCCATTAACTTAAGTACACATATGTATCACATTAGTGACACAATACATAACCACTAAGTTTTACTTTTGCGGTAGCCATGGGGACTCAACAGTGTTGAGTCAACACACTTGAAAACAGCTACAATTACTTGCACACGGCCACATTTTCCAGAACGCACCAGATTACACAGAAAGAAGGTTGAAATCTACTGAAATACAGTATGCTACATGTATAAATTACAATGAGAAATGAATGAGTAAACATCACAGGTTGCTACGTTTTGGCAACCCTAACCGTTGACCAGTGCACCTAGAAAAAAAGGAGAATCAGTAGGCTAGGGCTACATACTAGTATGTGAAGGTGCTTTTGTACAATAGTATACAGCATTCTTCTACACATTACAAACATTTTTTTCAATTATGCTTCATGATGAATTCAGGGTAACAAATACATGTAGCTAAGTACTAAGGCATTGATTATATGGATGACATTCGCGTGCGCATCAATTTTCGTCCATTTGCAAAGAAAAGAAAAGTTTTCTGCCATACTGTAAATCGTGCAAAGCAGCTACAAAATGCGCAAATACCGGTACATACTGTAAATTGCACAAAGATATTTCGAAAAACAGATGCTAATGTCTAGAATGCCAAACTCAAACAAAGAAGAGGACGTGAAAGACCAAAATGAAGAATCCATCATTTGTGTTTTTAGTTTAGTCATTTGTTCAACCTTCCTTACCACGTAGATTTCATTATGAAGGCAACTTTTTTTTTAAACTTTTTTTTATTCGCATGCTCGCATCAGTTTTGCGGTTCGCAGAGGATCGATGTCATCCATATAATCAAATCAACATTGCCAAAGTAGAATCAAACGGAGTGATTACGCTTGACCAATGCTTTACGGATAGAATTGGAATGAACTGGCGAATGGAAATACTAGTAGCTCACTGCGAGTCACAGAAAAAGGTATGCAGACCCCCAATCATACCTGACACTGAGTCGCACTGGACAGTTACCAGCTTCTACGAACCCCAAAATACTTCTTAGAATGACCTTTTGTTTGTAGACTTCCAGAGGAACTTGGTCTGTCATGGTGGCCGTTATATGTACAATTTAAGTATTACTATACATGTACATGTATATGCCCACAGATTCAGAGACATAGCCCCAGCTGTGTTACTGCTTACACAGGGTTTTTTCTAGAAAAATTAAACAAGAGGGAGCACACTCATGCGAGGTAGCGGATTCTATGTATTTATGGAAGAATCCATTGCTGAGTGAAGGCTGTATGCTGGATATTAGGCTAAAATCTGAATTTGATAAGGGGGCACTGGGCTGAAACAAGAGGGTGCAGCGCCCCTCTTTCCTGATATAGATGAACCCCTGTTACATGTATGTTATGTCGAGTCCTTCCAGTCTCGAGTCGAAATGGCTGCCATTGTGTTTGTGTCCCTTATCGCCTGGCTCTAAACCTTTCAAAGCGATTAGCTTGCTGTGTGCAACGTTAATGTTGAACCCTTACAATAGAACAATACATATGATCATCTTCTGAGGAATATTGTAGGGTATCTTCATGAAGCTAGTGATGAGATACCTGTCTTACCACACAAGCCACACATGTAGTAGTGCCTCCTAGTGCCACTATTGTGAATTGCACCAATCAGATATACTGCTTCAGTACTCCCTTTGACCAAATGTTGTGAGACAAAAACATCGACTTACTCATAATGGATGGTACTGAATTGACAGTATTTTTGATGGTTGGCTTTTGAAAAATTCATGATTTTAGTGAAAATCTTTTAAAAATACCTTGCTTGTAAAGAATTATTCATTCAAACTATGCAAATATGATCTTTCTCTGGATTGTACTTATGGTATAAATTTTCCTCTTTATGCAAATCAAGTTCTGATTCGCATAATTAACATACAATCATGTTGGTCTTCATCCAAGTTAACTACATTTTGTAAAGGTCAAAAATCTTGGAAATTCATTCATTCATCCATTCTTGTCTTATCCTACCGTAAAATCCCTATTTACGTACGCACTTTTTAAACTTTTCAAGTCGCAAGCAGGTGCTCCAGGCCGACGCCAAAGTCGGGGTGCGTACGTTAGGAGGGGTTCTTCCTCGGAAAAATCGCATATCAGCTTGAGAGTACGAACCCAGTACGGTACATCTTCATGCAAATGAAGTGTGGAATGCTACCACACAATCAATCAGTAATAAAGAATAAATAATACATAATAAATTATTTGACATTTTCTACCCAGAAACATTTTCTCAGTAACCCTTAGACTTTAAGTCGGCAAACATCATCGGAAGGATGATCATGTCAACCTCTAACTATCCACAGAAATGCTGGAGAGGGGGTGCGTACGTTAGGAGGGTTTTTCCCCTGAACGTTTCAACTCACTGAGTCAGGCCCGCAATCGTCCCCAAATCGGGGGTGCGTACGTTAGGAGGGGTGCGTACGTAAATAGCAATTTTACGGTATTTCAAAGTCTGCAACATAAAAACACCTGTAGTTCCAAAGAAAGCTACTAGAGGGCCCAAATTTATGTCATTTCTTTTGGACCACAAGAGCATTTTTTTTCATACCATCCAAGCAATATCATGTCCAGAGCACAAGATATAAAAATCAGAAGTTCTGCTGCAGTACCAGGGATAGCTGCCAGGGGGTCCAAAATCTGTTTCATTTTGTCAACATTTACCAAGTTACCAGAATACAAAATATCACAAAGATCCACCCACGACTTCTTGAGTTATGCTGTTTACACACACACTGTGACACAGACACCTGCACCTGTACCCAAAAACATTCTTGGCAAAGCACCCAACACTCCATATGTTGTCTTCTATCTATAAGCAGACTACAAATTTGTGACGTCCATGCCATTAGGAGTAAGACAGCTAAAATTTCAAAGGATGAAACATAAAAGGCAGTTCAGTGATACAAAGCTGAATTCGGGCTTTGAAAATGCGATGATCGGGGATTTCAAAGTAAAACCAACTGCGTCCTTTGATTGAAATTTTATACCTTATGCTTATGGCGGATGAAAATACAAATTACATTTATCTCCCTTTCTTCAGGAAATGCTAGACACCTACATATAAATTGCACTTTTCCATGAACGATCTATCTATTACTAGGGACTAAAAAGTCAGTAATGTAAAAGAATAATTCTCTCATTACCTGTGCGTGTGGATGGAGGCTTTGCTTCACTGCATGCGTTTCGCTCTGATCAGGATATCTTGCTGAGGAATTAATGGTGAGAAAATAGCCTGGCTTGACTCACGTCACCGGCTTTGATCAATTTTTGATGCAAATCCAGAAACCTTTGATTTGAAGGGTTCTTTGTTGAGTAGGCTGGGGTGATTATACAGTGTCCGTGTGATTTTTCCAGACTGCACCTGAAGTATTTTTCCATTAAAATAGTCATAGTTTTGTGTACATGTTTGTATTTTTAATGTAGATGAATAAATGCAAGTTATGTATGCTTTTTGTAAGAATAATTATCAAAAGTACTACGCTGAACAGATGAATAGTTTGTGACATTTTACTGATGTTTGCGACATACGACTGATCATGACATGCTAGAATAGAGATAAAAAGAATGTTTTCAAAAGAATCAAACACAACTTTGCAAGCTTTAATATAAGTGCTAGAATTACACGTTCAGTAGAAATCCAAAATTATAACAATTTTAGCTACAGTACCCCTCTCCTCAGTCAGGTCATACATGTAGGCTGAATGTGTCTGTTTAGCACTACATATGGTGCATATGGAGTTTGCCAATAAACAATTCAGACTAAGGAAGCCTGTCAGTAAATACATTATATGTGGTATAAGTGATTTAGAGTGACAGTGTGCCATGAATATGAAATCATGGTTCTGTCTGCTACCTAGGTCTACCACTAATGACATTGCCTACAAATGGATTCTAGTGTTTCTTGCATGGAAACAGTAACAAGCCTTTCAATTGATTTCCAGCACAAGCGGAGATTAACTCAAGTCTGGTTAAAGCAGAAAAATTAATATTCAGCCTCCAGGGGTTTTCCAGAAAGCACTTTGGAAGATTGGCCAACGGGAATGTTTAGAATAGCGCCGCTTTAGACGAACCCACTGATTAGGGGATGTTCATTATTATTCAAGTAGCAGCTTGTGTTCTGAGGGAACCAATCTTATTTTCCAGTGGGCGTGCTGAAAATTAGGTCGCTTGTTTTATATAGCAGATAGTTTGCCGTCTGATCTCTGTTCATGTGCATATCGGGTTGAGACATCCGTAAGCGAGCACGTGTTGTTGCGGTTAGTTAACCTTTAGAACCAGGGCATCTCAGGAGCAAGGAGAAGATGTGGTAGAAACATCTCGCATCTTACGGCGTAATTCCGAATGATCTGTAAGAAGATGCTGGACGCTTTTCGGGGGCAAAACTTGCCGGCGTCCTCACCGGACTTGTTTGGTGCGGAATGCGTTCTGCCGCTTTTCTTCGTTCTTGGCATAACGTTTATCCCTCTCGGCGCACTTATGCTTGTGACATCTAATGGGGTGCAAGAAGTCTTGGTAAGATATCTTTCCATATGTACAGTTGTTTCGCACATTTGTCAATTGCAAGGGTATATCTTACAGGTGTTTCTTGGCTCGTTGGTTGGTTGCTTGCAAAAAAAAGGTAACTTGGAAATTTCTGGATGGATTTTATGATTTTTCTAATGGTCAGCCTTGCAGTTTAGAGCAAGTGATCAACTAACATGGAAAATATGGATCCAGATCTGATGATGATCTGATCAATCTAGCAAGATGGGGCCAATTTCAACTATGCCTTTTTTTTTACTTGCAGGTGTTGTACGGTTTCTTGATGATTCAATGTACACCAATATCTGATCCGTCTTAACACTGAAGATGTTTTCTTAAGTTCTTGGACTGAGGTTTTTATTCAGGCTTCTTATAGTTATATTCAGTGCATCGTGCATGGATATGCCATATATGGAAGCAGAATTGTATTGTTCACCATGGATGTTGAGGCATCTAAAACTAAAAGTTATACATAGTTTTGAATGCTGTTTGACTTAATCTGCACTTTGGTTTAATTACGCTGTTTTTTTGTCCAATTTATCCAGGTGAATGCAACATTTTGATACTAAATATTGACTATAATTGACTATTGAGGCAAATAATCAGTTTGATCATATATGTTACAGCATTTCAACTTTGCAACTTTTGACATCTAACTGTAAAATATTCAAACATTTGCGTTTGGATCCTTCAAAGGCAGTTCAAGGCACAACCATGTTAAGCATTTGCACCGGCACATGATAATCAATACATAACTGGCTCAAAATGGCCATTTATGACTTACAAAATTCCCCAATAAAAATGTTGTGATGCATTACTAAGTCTTCAACATTTTATACCTGCATTTGCCCAGTGCTATTCTATCACTACCGGTATACTGTAAATGCATTTAAGTTTCTGTGGTTTTAATTTCGCGGTAGGAAGAAAATGGAGTGTTCGCGGTGGTTTTAATTTTGTGTTTGAAACAATAGATAGACAAGGGAGTGGTAGGGGGGGAAAATTAGCGTTGCTTTTAAGTTTACCGCGAAAAACGCGAACATAAAAGTGCCGCGAACATTTCTGCATTAACAGAACTACTAGTACTAGTAAAAAAACGACCCACCAATTTGACTGTTTCACCCATGTAGGTGGATTACACCAATTGTAAGCAGGCCGGCGCTAACCTGACGTGTGCGGAAGTCGTGCAGAACGTGAGCAGCCCGGGAACCTGCATGTGCCAGGTGGACTTCACCATCAGCTCCGACATCGCGGGAAGCGTCTACATGTACTACGGCCTGACCAACTTCTTCCAGAACCACCGAAGATACGTCAAGTCTCGCGATGATGACCAGTTGTTGGGAGTGAAGGTGAGGGGACTATCAGTGTGGGTGGATAACATTCTATAAAATTAATCTTGAAATCATTTTCGCGCATTTTTCGATGACCTCTTCGCCTCAGATATGTGTGTTTCTATTACTACGTTATATAATATTGTACATGTACAACAGAATTGTTTCAACTGTTATTTTAAAACACAGAAAATACCTCCTTTCCCCTTTTATTGCAAAATCTAATCGCTGTAGAAATAAATGAACTCACGGTAATGTTATTGTTACTGTGAAGACTGAAGATGCTAG